>OY728138.1:542311236-543624251 GCA_963277665.1 Viscum album
TATATATTATTACCATGAAGTTTTAATTGTATATATACTTAATCCATCACCCTTTTTTATAATTAGGATATATCCAAAATCCATTCTAGAGGATTCATAATGACATAATCAAGACCCATATTAGCTTAGCATGGAATAGTGATGATGTTGTAGCAAACCATACCTCTATCTATTCAATGGAGTCATATGTTCAAGATCATTCAACCTAAGGATTTTATGAAAAATAGACCAATGATAGGTCTCCCTTCTATTTAGATTCAATCTAAAATTTTTGAAAAATAAGAAAATGCATCAATAAAAGTGAGAATCAACATGGAGACAAGGGTTTTAATATACCATCTAGAGGAATTCCCTAATATTTTCATCCTTATCAAAGGGAAGACAATATTCTATAACTATATGCATCTAACAAAGAGGGGACTAAAAATCGAATATAATAACAGAACCAACCCAAAAATTATCCATGTTTTATCAAGATTAACTACATCAATGATCATCCATTATGGCATAAGCCAATAAACTAGATCTAAAACATCTCACATAACCATGACATGACTCAAAAGGGAACATGCCTCAATAATAAATTATATGACTATTTTTTCATTATGGAACTAAATCTATGGTAAATCAATGTTAGATATATCAACACATGGGTACCCACTTTCCAAGTGATAATAATGTATCTCTGATGGATCTCTTAGCTCAAACAATCATAAAACAAAACCTTGTTACGCATTTACACACCCATGGTTCACGATGTCAAAAGCACTAAGACTGAACACATGGTATAGCTTTCTCCATATTGATATCCCAATAAATGAGGTTCACAATGTGAAATTATGTAATGAGGCGTAGAGAAACATGAGATATCATATACTCTCAATGGAGGAGCTCATGGAAGGTATAAAATATTACAATTAAACATTTCTATCCAAAATCCACATAAACTCTAAAATAATAGAGCAAGAACATAAAGGGATTGGAACACAAATCATATAATGAACCAAATATTTCACTCCTCTTGAGGAACCTTAAGAATCTAGGGAAACTAAACATTACCAAATTGACTACCTAGAAAAACCTATATAGTACTCTGGTTGGGATATATGTGGACATAGAGAGATAATATAAAACTCACCACTCAACTCAGAGTCTAAAAAAGAATAAAATTAAAGGAAGATTCCACTATCAAGGAAAGAATACAAATTAAACTATTGACCTTCCCATAAGACCCACTCAATACAAAAAAAAGATAAGATCTACTTCTGGTCATGTCCTATAAAGAACATTAGATAACACTTATACAGAAAAAAGGTTCATGCCAAACATATAAATCAATAAAGTAAGAAAACATATTCAGGATGATCTCAAAACAAACCCAATAAAGGAGAACAACCCACATTCAATAGTAGTTCATTTTGAAAATATCTAAATTCAATTTGAGAAGTATTTTTATAAATAAACCATTTTAAAAGTAAAAAACATTCTTACATTAAAAATGAATCTCAGATAAAAACAATTCAATACTCATCAAGTACAAGATGAAAAATCTTACCTTTCAAGACAAATCATTAAAAAATATTCATTTTCATATTAAATTTCATTATTAATTCCTCCATTCAAATATCCAATATTTTTCATGAACAATACACATTTTAAAATTGTTTGTTATTAAAAATAGTAATCCCATTTTGATTTATCATTCCAATTTCAAAACTATTTTCTACTCATGATTACTTGTTGAAAATATTCATTATTTTTTCTTAAAACTAAAAACATGCCTCCCCATTACAATATTGTTGTGTATAAATATTTCTTTTAAAATAATTTATACATTCATAAAGACATGATTTATAAATAAATAATCATTTTACAAACAGTTATTAATGCTTCACTTTTTCAAACCAAAAAATATTTTTTATGAAATCTATTTTTTAAAACATTAAATAATCTATACTAAAAATGATCAAACAAAATTCTATCATAAGTGCCTATAAAATTGATTCTTAATATAATCATATCATAGGAACTACCTTGATTCTTTTCCCAACACCAAGAGTCAGTCAATTAATCCAAGAATAATGGGTTCAAAAAAAGAGAAAAGGGGTGTGGAGTAATGGTTCACCTAGCCACATGGTTGAAATCCATGTTCAAGTGTGTCAAAACTAGCTTAACATTGTAAAAATCATGTGTTTGATCACTAAGTAGTTTTATTGGATATCCAAGTCACCCTCACAACACCACTATCCTTTCAGTTTACACCCAAAATCCATAAAAAATATATAAAATACATCATGATTTCCCTTGGTAACCCAAGTGGAATTACAGAAGGTGGTGACCAAGAACCAACATGAAATGTACTCCTTGAACCCTGAAAAGAAATATATCTGGTCTACCAAACCCCAAACCACACCAAAATTTTTTCGTCATACGTTGGACTAGGAAATGGATCTGAATCCAATTTTTAAGTACCCAACTTGGGACAACTAGTAATTTCACCCAATCTGGCACAACACAAGACCCTAAGCGTGTTCTTTATTTCCACGAGCTAGCAAAAATACCCTGGGTATCATTATAAAAACCATGAGAATTATTTCACCCTTAAATATAACACCACATGTCTCCAGTCTAACAAGAAAAAAAATAAAACAGTAAAGTACACCATGGATGAAAGATACAAAACCATGAGACAAAACAAACAAATTAAAGAGGATATCATCCATGTGACCATCTATCACCACCATCTAAAATAACAATAAATGTTATATCAACCAATAGAATCTATTATGACACTTGAAACCCTTCCCATTACTCGTATTCTACAATACTAAGGATATAAATAGCTGAAGGAAAAAAATTAGGTTTTGAGAACCAAAGATCAGTAAGATACCACCAATGAGTCTATACATTTCAAATAATCATGAAACTATTAGTTATGGATTTAAAACCAAACATGTTTATAATGTAAAACATTATATGAGAACACTTTTAATAAAAAAAACCTTTGGTTTCTTCTAAAACATTCCATATTCAAATCAATAATAATATATACATTAACATTAATGATAACATAGAGGGAAGTATCCAAAAGCATCCGTATCTCAAAATAAAACCATATTAGTGTATAAAATATAGTGAAAAAATGAAACCAAGAGAGTATAATCCAATCTGAGAACACCATGTCCATAGGCCAAAACCATAAGATAAACATTTTGGAAATTCAACATGAAATAATAAAATCATGTGTAAATCTATGAACAAGTTGTAATATAGAATTTGGGAATACATTCTCGATCATACGAAGGAACAGTTATCAAGGAATACCATGAATCCTACCAATATTGAGTCCTACCACAATCTATCGATATCACAAGAATAACCACTAGTGGTGCCACACCTACTCAGGATGTATATGTTCATAACCCAATGTACTTTAGTTTCCCAATGTTCTATATTTTCCAAAACATTTAAATAAACCATGAAAAAAATATATAAAAATTTTCCATAGAAAATCATCAACACATTCAGGATTTAATATCCATTTTATATTTAAATTCAACTTATGAAATTTCATCAAACCTAAGAAGTGAATAAATCTATTTTTAATGAAAATTCACTTTTAAATACCCATTTAATGCCGCCTTGGATTCATTTTCATAATAAATTCTTCATTGGTATCAAATAAAAAAATTCCTAAACCAACCCAAAGGAATTTACATGAACATTAAATAATTCATGGAATAAAACCTTTATATGGAGACACCTACCTCACCAACAGTGACTATAGAGTCATGTTTGAAAAAAATGATTAGAAATGAATAGATCATGTCTTTGTAATCCTTGATCCATGAGAAAACCTATTAATTATTTATATAAAATTTATATTGGTTCATCATACCCAACATAGGTTTGTACAACATGGTGAGGATGAGTGGTGATATGTAGATCTAGAAAGATGAGAATAAAATCATTAGATTGATACACTTACCGCAATGATATCCATCTAAATCGAAGAATATTCACCATGGGATGAAGTTGAGAACCTCATAAAGCATAAATGAGAGGATTTTTGGGTCAATGGGGATTTAGGAGGTGACATTAGGTTAAAATGAGTGAGGGAATCAAGGTAATTTTTCAACTTTAGATGTTTGCATCATGGTGTATGGTTTAGATGCATGGTCAGAAAATCTATGTGTTAATCATGTTTCAACCACCATCCTTTGACAAATAATTTTCATCATCTATTGTCTAGATCCAAACTGTTTGAAAAACCATGCTCAAGTTGTGCAATAGCCTCTAGACCAATACTCCTTTCATGCAAACTATTTTTATAAAGACTCTCATTGTATGACAAACCATGATAAAACCATGAAAATTTTTGCTTGGAATCAAATTTCCATATCACATGGTTACCACACGACCATTAATAACCATTCAACTAAACTATCCACCTGCTCTATTTTTTCTGTAACTCCATGCTTTCAACCTTCAACCCCTGAAATCCTTTCATACCTTAAAAAATTAGAACATGCTCAAAAGTAAATATACATGTGACCTGGAGGGTGTTACACTGTCTCCTCCAAGAGGCGGGTTCAATAGGTTAGCAATAATAATCTTACAGGAGATAATCATTTCCCAAGGTTGATCAGGTAATATGAAAACCTAAATGTTCATCTCAACAGATTTATTTTAGCCTGTAAATTTTTTGAGGTTTCCAATATGGTAGTCAAGAAGGAAATCAATAAAGTGGATTTAATGAAATGTGAACAATGTTATTTAAGGTTAAATCCACTAAGAAGGTTCCTTTTGATGTTGACTATATTAAATGGATTTATCAGGTGGCTAATCAGGGTGGAAGATCACCCACTTAAAAGGTTACTCATGTGTCCTCAAGTATGGATACCTCTTCACTAGTTAGAATACAAATAAACTTATAACTGAATAATGTAGATTTTAAATGTGTTAGATTTAAAATATTTCTAAAGGGATAAACTCCTATGAAGGGTGCTCATGTTTCTACAAATCAATGGGAGATATCTATGGATGTGATTTCTATCATGAACGTTAATGATATGTATTCTAAGGGAAGTAAAATTTGACTTCATTACCACTCTAATGATAGAGAGGGTCACATACATTTAATATTAGAGAATATTTTTTGACCTTATTAGGGATAACATTAATTGTAATTCATTTCTAATAGCTGAAACACTTCAAAAGAAGGTTGTACTAAGGAAGATGTATCTTTTGTGATTATTGTAGAGGGGGGTTCACATCTCATCATGAATGATATTAAAATGGACTTTAAGGATAAATAAAAACACTAGTAAATGGGTGATAACCAGAGATTAGGATATATCCCATATGGTTGGGGTGGTCAGAGGGCCATAAAAATATGAGTATTTTTCCTCAATCTGAGATTTTAGAGAATTTTGAAATTTGAATCATGTAATGGTCTTGGTCATTATGAATGTTAGTGAAAATAAATTGGTTCTTATTTTCATGGGATATTGTTCTTGTTTTATTTGGTATTTTTTCATGTAATAATTTTTATCATTAGATTTTGGAATGGGGGAATGATTTCATTATCTGTTCTCATCCACCTCTGATCCCTATTTTAGATGTTTAATAATGGGGATTTGACCCCAACATGTTTCTATTAGTAATTATATAATTGGTAATTATATAGTAGGTAGTTATATAATTATAGTTAGAAATTATATAATTGTAATTAGAAACTGTATAATTGTAAATTTTAGTTACAATTTATAATTATAATTGGTAATTATAATTTTTACTAATAATTACTAATTATATAATTATATGACGAGTAATTAGTAATTATATAATTTGGAATATTTATTTATAATTAGTAATTATCAAAATATTTTGAACCATGGTTTGTAACCATGGTCCCTTTTTTACTAAAAGAAAAAGATATAAAGGAGATGTGATATCGAGATAAGTGACACATTTTCACCAGAAAAAAATGAAATAGAAAATATACCACCCAAGAATGAAAGAACCTACAAAAACTTGCCACAAATGAAACAAAATTGAAAAAAAATATACATAAAGGGAAATAACCATGAAAAGAACACGACTAATGTTTTGATATATGAATTTATTTCAAAGATCTATATGACATTCCCATCAAAATAACAAACAAAAGCCATAAAAAATAATTATACATGTTATATAGGGATTCCCATGTAGAGAGACTAAAACAATTCCCATGTTCCCAAAATAATTGAGTAGGAAGATCCATCACTATAATGATAAGAAGACAAAACCAAATCAAGGCTTATAATCATACAAAAATAAACTCATGCCTCCCGACAACCATCATATTCAAAAACATTAATGGAGAAAATAATATTCCAAATAAGAAACAATTAGAGATATCCTAAAACACTGACAATTAAATCATATTACTTAAGAACAAGTTACCATGTTATGAATGGATCCCCAACCTCCATAGCCATGCAGATGTCGTCCACTTATATAGATTTTAAAAGGTTTCTACCATTTCACATGATCGTCAAAACTCTCTTCTTCATTTATATGAACCAAAAAATCATCACGAAGGTATATTGATTTTTTCTACCATTAAATTTACCAGAATACAATAAATGTCTCAATATTAGTATTTTTAGCTTGAAAATAAATTATGTAAAATGAATTAGAAGTAAAAATTTGTGACAACCGGGTCTCAGTGACAGCACAACCACCCCGCCTTAACATGGTCGTCGGGTCCTGGCCCACTAGGTACCACCAGTTTCCCCGCAGACACGTGGGGCCCACCCTAGGGTCCACCCACATGCCTGAACGGGTCATCTGACTAATGATTGTCTCCATAGGCCAACATTTGTCCTTTCCAGTGTGCTTTGTCCTCACTCACACACATTCTGAGAAACTTCTCAGAAGTTCACCCATCCTGATCACTACTCCAGGCCAAGCACGCTTAACTGTGGAGTTCTAATCAGGTAGGCTCCCGAAAAGGAAGGTGCACCTTGTTGACATGAGTCATATCATTTAGTCATTTTAACCCTTTATCATTTTGGGATGTTACAATCACCCCCCCCCCCTAGAGCACAACGCCCTCGTTGTGGGCCCTACATCTCAGGTCAGGCTATCATCAGCTCAGAGTTCGGGATGAGGACGTGCAGAAGACGGCCTTCAGATGTCGGTATGGCCACTATGAGTTCTTGGTTATGCCATTCGGCGTAACCAATGCTCCAGCAGTGTTCATGGGCCTCATGAACAGGATCTTTCAGCCATACCTCGATCGATTTGTCGTGGTCTTCATCGACGACATTTTGATATACTCGACCACTGAGGAGGAGCACGCCTACCACTTACGGGTTGCACTGGACACACTCCGAGAGCATCAGCTTTATGGTAAGCTCTCGAAGTGTCATTTCTGGATACGCGAGGTCCACTTCTTGGGACACGTCATCTCTGAGGCGGGAGTTGCGGTGGATCATGCGAACATCGAGGCAGTGCTAGCTTGGGAGCCACCCAGGAGCGTGACGGAGGTGCGGAGTTTCTTGGGACTAGCTGGATACTATCGGAGATTTGTGTCAGACTTCTCTAGAGTTGCGGCACCACTCTCAGCTTTGACGAAGAAGGGGAAACCCTTTGTGTGGTCAGATAGTTGTCAGCAGAGCTTCCAGGAGCTAAGACAGAGATTGACCAGCGCGCCTATCTTGAGGCTACCGGAGGAGGGAGTTGGGTACGTAGTTTACTGCGATGCATCAGGGACTGGACTCGGATGTGTCCTGATACAGGAGCGGGCAGTGATCGCCTATGGATCACGTCAGTTGAGGCCGCATGAGCAGAACTACGCTACCCATGACCTGGAGTTAGCAGCAGTGGTCTTCGCTCTGAAGACATGGCGACACTATCTGATGGGCGAGCGCTTTATAGTCTATTCTGACCATCAGAGTCTCAGGTACATCTTCTCTCAGAAGGACCTGAACCTGAGACAGCGGCGATGGCTCGAGTTCCTCCAAGACTATGACTTTGAGATAGTCTATACTTCTGGAAAGGGGAACGTGGTAGTCGATGCTCTTAGCAGGAGGACGGGCATTCAGCTACTTGGGGAGGCGACAGAGCAGCTAGCCGCTTTGCAAATATCCTTCGTGGATAGAGATGGAGCACCCTTCCTTCAGTCACTCACAGTCACTCCACTACTGCAGCGGGTCAGAGAGGCACAGTGTGGGGACGCCGACTGTGAGACGCAGCGTGCGCAGATATCATCAGGACAGACACCTGATGGATTCTCTGTGGGAGGAGAGCACGATATCCTTTTCAGAGGACGTACCTTGGTACCTGTTGCTTTACGGGAGGAGGTGTTGAGAGAGTTTCACACTTCCCCTTTGGCGGTACATCCTGGAGTGGCGAAGATGTACCAGGATCTCAGACGACAACACTGGTGGTCGGGCATGAAGAAGGTTGTGGCAGAGTTCGTTTCTCGATGTCTCACCTGCCAGCAGGTGAAGGCAGAGCACCAGGTACCAGCAGGCTTGGTACATCCCTTGGAGGTCTCGGAGTGGAAGTGGGACGGCATATCTATGGACTTCGTGACTGGACTTCCACGCACTTCCAGAGGTCACGACTCCATTTGAGTGATTGTCGACCGACTCACCAAGTCGGCTCACTTCTTACTCATCAGAGAGCATGTCTCAGTGAAGAGCTTGGGACGTCTCTACGTTCAGGAGATTGTACGGCTTCATGGTGTGTCATCGTCTATCATCTTCGATCGAGATGCTCGCTTTACTTCCTGGCTTTGGAAGGGGTTGCAGGAGGCGTTCGGGACGCAGCTACGTCTGAGCACCGCCTTTCACCCTCAGACGGATGGTCAGACGGAGAGGACCATTCAGACTCTCGAGGACATGCTTCGCGCATGTTTCCTCGACTTTGGTCGCAGCTGGGAGGACCACCTACCCTTGGTGGAGTTCGCGTACAACAACAGCTACCACTCCACCATCGGGATGGCACCATACGAGGCGTTGTACGGCCGACCTTGCAGATCACCGCTGTGCTGGACAGACCCTGAGGAGTCAGCACTTATGGGACCGGAGATGGTCCAGGCCACGACAGAGAAGGTACAGGTCATCCAGGAGCGGATGAGGACAGCTCAGAGCCGGCAGAAGTCTTATGCTGACAGGAGGCGGAGGCCACTGGAGTTCGAGGATGGTGACCACGTCTTCTTGCGGGTCTCACCTCGACGTGGATTGCTGAGATTTGGCCGAGGCGGAAAGTTGTCTCCACGCTTCATCGGACCATTCCAGGTCCTCAGCAGGATTGGCGAGGTGGCTTATCGTCTGGCTCTACCACCTCAGTTGCACCGGGTGCACGACGTCTTTCACGTATCTCAGCTGAGGAGATACGTGCGCGACCCGATGCATATCATTGACTATGGGGAGCTAGACGTTGATGATGGGGCGACTTTTGCGGAGGTCCCGGTGGAGATTGAGGATCGACAGGAGCGGGTCCTACATGGACGGTCGATTCCTCTAGTGCGAATCAGATGACAGCACGGGAACCTCCAGGAGAGCACTTGGGAGCGGGAGGCTCAGATGCGTGCTCAGTACCCACTTTTGTTTCCCTAGTTTATGATGTATCTTTACGGGGATGTAAAGCCCTGAGGTTGGAGTACTGTAAAGACCCGTAAAAATCAAGGGAAATATTTTTTTCTTAATTTTCTTTTGGATTTTACAAGAACGCAGTTTCTGACGGCACCTAATTCCGAGGTCCGGTGTGCCCGGAATCTTTTTCTGAAGTTTAGCTCGGGTACGTTCAGTGAACGAACGAGCGGGTTTTTCTAACTTTTGAACCGGTGCTCAGAATCAAATTCTGAGGGCACCGATGGAATCGCAGCACCGGTATTTGCTTAGAAACATCTTTTCCGGAGTTGCGTTTGCTCGGGTGTGGTTTTTAATTTTTGGGGTTAAGATAAGAAATAAAATAAAAGTGGTACAACCGATTTTTATTTTATTTTGCTTAAGTTAAGTGGGTGATGTGGGACCCACAAATATCCTACCCACTTTGTAGGATATTTGTGAGGTGGGGCCCACATGAGCCTCACCGTTTCTTTTCTTCATAAACCCCCCTCCTTTAACTAAGTAACGCACTCGCACCCCCCTATTAATGAAGTCAAACTGTGCGTTTATTTTGGTTAAGAAACGCCACATTAATGTGGCGGTTTAAGCGTTGCAATTAAATTCACTTAACTGTTTCTTTCGTTTTTGAATTTTAAAACGCACGGCTTGTGAAATAAAAATAAGCCAACTCTTATTTTTATTAGGGGTGGTGTTGAGAGGCTAAGAGATTTCACTCAAGCTCTTGAAGATCTTCTCTTCCTCACGAAGAACGCGAAGAACGCCGGATCCTCAGAAATCAACGACGCTTCTTCCGCGACGCTTCTTCCGCGACACTCCTTCCGCAACGCGACGATTCCCCTTCCGCGACGCTTTCTTCTGCGACGTGCTTTTCCACGACGAATCCTCGCTCAACGAATTCAATGAGGTAGGGGTTTTGATTCAATTAAATCTTTGTGATTTATACCCGCGACATATGTTTAAAGTTTGTCGGAAACCTTTTTAAACCGCTAACGCGGTGGGTGCGGACCAACGAACAAGTCTGAACCCACCTAACCTTCGTTCTTGGTGTGCGGATCGACGGGCGACGATGAAGCAGGCCGCACGGGCGTTGTGAGGTCTTCGCAGTGAAGAACCGGTCCCGGGAGGGCCGTTGGCGAAGACGGCGGGCAATTCTGACCACCGGAGCTCGTCCAGTGGTCCGCGGAGCACCCCGCCGGCACGGCGGCGCCGGCGGCAGGAGGCGGTGCCCAGCACCGGCCGTGTCCATTGGCAAGGGGCGGCCCCCACGCGGGGCCACGGTTTCGACCCAGGGGGGGCGGTTCCCCCTTTGCGCGGCCGCTTGGCCAGCGCCAGCGCGCCAGGGCGCCGGGCCGAGCCGCCCGGCCGGACCGCCAGGCCGGGCCGCGCCCAGGCCGGGTCGGGCCGCGTCCAGGCCGGGCCGGGCTGACCCTGGGGGTATCGGGCAGGGTCAAACCGGGCCTGAACCCCCTTTTACCGAACCTTCTTCGGTCTGTTACCCATAACTTGGGCTACGGACCTCCGATCGACGCACCGTCAGTTGCGTAGCGATCCTTGGATCAAGACGGTCGTTTCGGTATACTACACTCAGGGTTTTGGAAAATTTTGGGTTCGGCCGGGTTGGTTCGTACACGAAACCAACCGGGCCCTCGGAGCGGAAACGCTTATAACTTGAGCTCCGGACGTCCGATTGACGTGTCGTCGACTTTGTTGGATTCCTCTTAGTGAGACGGACCTTTTGACTTACTTCGCTCGAAGTTTGGACGTAGTTGGAGTACGGTCGGGTTGGTTTTGACTTAAAAACCAACCGGGCCCCTAGAACAAAAAAGCCAATAACTCTCAGACCGGGCGTCCGATTGACGCGTCGTCTATGACGTTGAGTTCCTGTTGACGATACGGAACTTTCGGATACATCAACTCCGGACTATGTGTCAGTTGATGTATCAGCCCCTCGGCTCATGGAGCGGACCCTCCCAAATGAACTTGTTGTGTGCGGGAACCCTAGAGCTGGTTGCGACTACAACGACGATGAAGACTGTACAGAAATCCTTCGTGGATTCGACGGCGACGACTACAGCACTCAGTGATCCTACGTGGATCATTGCTACCGATCATGTGTGGGTCAGATCCTGTGTGGGTCAGATCCTGTGTGGGTCAGCGCTCAGCGGTCCTGTGTGGGCCACCGCCTACAGATCATGTGTGGGTCCGATCCTGTGTGGGTCATTGCGGGGGTTAGTTACCTATCAACCCTGTGTGGGTCAGATCCTGTGTGGGTCATTACGGGGGTTAGTACTTATCGATCCTTTGTGGGTCCAACGGCTTAGATGAATCAGTGGTTGTATCTGATCATCTCTATCGTCATACGAAGAAGTATACATGTGTGAGTTGAATCTTGATTTGTTTTCCTATGTGGATTGTGTTGGGCTATCCTGTGTGGATGTGATCGAACTCGGGCTTGGATGTTGGAGCCGAACTGGAATTGATGACTTAGGTATATGTATGGGCATATACCTAAGTAGTGTTGGATGTTACTTCGTGATTGTATCTTTCCTTTGTGGATTATCCTTTGTGGATTCTGGGAGACCTTCGGGGGTCTCGGGGTCCCTACTGAGTAGCTTATACTCACCCCTGCACGGGCTATGCCCGCACTACGTTGTGTTGGTTGCAGACGACGGACAGCGCTGATCGCGGTTGAGGCTTGCGGAGCAGGTCGGTACCCGGAGGTGGACCACTGGGCGGGGCGTACTCGGAGCGGACGGCTGGACCCGTGGAGCTGTGGAGGCTATTTGTACTCACCCTTCAGGTGGGACTTCCAGTGGACGGCTTGAGGCTACGGCTTTACTTTCAGTTGTTGTTTTCCCTTTTTAGTTGTACTTTACTTTCAGTTTGGGTTTGTATATTGGTCCACTTACTTTTCTGCACTTACTTTTGTATCAGTTTTTACTTAGTATTTACTTCTACTGCTTGCTTGCTCTGTGGTGTTTGTTTACTTTACAAAGGCAATGCCTTCCCTTTTTATCGGGAATTACGCCTTGGTGCTAGTCGTCAGCCCCTGGACTATGGAAGGCGGGCTTGGGGTGGTCACGGCACGGGCCCCGAGGACGGGTCGTGACAAATTGGTATCAGAGGAGTTCGGTTCTACCGCAAAACTCAGGACTCTGGTCTTTTTCTATGTGAAGCAATAATGTTAAGAGTATTGGGTGTGGTTATCAGTCCAGGGAGACCAGTGTTGGTGTGGCGGCCGACGTATCCGTACACCAGGACCCTAACTTCTGATTTCCGACTTAATGCACGAAAACATTGATTGCATATGTGTTTCAAGTTTTCTTTGTGATTACTTTGTGTCAGCTCACCAGGTATACTGTTCTGACCGTGGCGCACCTGTTTCTTTTCAGGATGGCCCCACGACGGCAGCCAGCTAGGGTTCCGAGAGTTGTGCGTGATGACAGCCCACCGAGCGACGAGGCCTCGGTACATGGCCCTTTGACAGCAGAGGCACCGGCGGTACCTCTACCCGCCGAGCCACCGATGCTACCAGCCCCAGCCGCTGACGATGCACGTCGCCTTAGTGCACTGCACGAGTTTCAGCGCCAGCGACCGCCCAGGTTCCATGGGGAGACGGACCCCCAGGCAGCCGAGGATTGGCTGGAGGCGGTTGTACGGGTTTTCAGGTTAGTGAGGACACCAGCAGACCTCATGGTGATCCTCGCAGCGAGCCTACTGCACGCGGCAGCAGGCAGATGGTGGAGCTTGATGCTCCAGGTGCACGATGAGGCATCTCTACTCTGGACGGACTTTGAGAGCCTCTTCCGCTCGGAGTTCGTCCCAGCCACCCTCCGTGCGGTGCGCATCCAGAAGCTTATACAGCTGCGGCAGGGCAGCATGACGGTCGCCCAGTACTCGGCGAGATTTACTGATCTCTCGCGCTACTCGACAGACATGGTGCGGGACCCATTCTTCCGGGCCCGAACCTTTGAGCAGGGATTGAGGCATGAGATTAGGGCATCGCTGATCTATCTCAGCATTCCGACTCAGTCAGGGGTACTGGAGCGAGCCCTTTTGATCGAGAGCTTCCTTGTTGAGCCTTCATCAGCAGTGAGACCTACCGCAGTGCGACACGTAGCAGAGTCTTCGGCAGTAGGCAGTCGACGGATGACTCATGGGTCTAGGCAGACCAGACCCTCAGGCAGACGACCTCAGGACACCGGCTCAGTAGTGGGGGCACACAGCGCGGAGCCAGTCTTTCGAGAGGCAGACAGTGCTACGCATGCGGCGGGCAGGGCCACATGGCTCGTGACTGCCCGACCCGCCGTACCGAGGAGCAGCAGACGGTTGAGGGGCCACCCAGGCAGAGGCAGAGGGTCGACCGTGGCGGTCCGCAGGGAGCAGGCGGACGAGGCAGAGGAGTTGGCCGAGCAGCAGGTGGTGGGTGACGCTTTGAGGCTCTACCACCACCACCACCAAGAGCTCCACCCCGACCACAGGGAGCTGGCGGGCAGAGACAGGCACAGCTCCAGGAAACGGAGGCCTACGACCACGGCGCGCCCGAGATGATTCGAGGTACTATCTGTGTCTATTCCACCATTGCTGCAGTTCTTATAGACACAGGAGCGAGTCATTCTTTCATAGCCGATGCCCTTGTTCGGAGCTCGGAGATTCTGACAGAGCCGTTGGCTCGATCCTTACGGCTAGAGACTCATACGGGAGCAGACTCGACGATTACGCACTGGTGCCGACAGTGTGAGCTTACTCTAGGAGGCGAGATCTTCGGCTGGGATCTTCTTGTAGTAGCATCGAGGCCTTACGACGTCATCTTGGGTATGGATTGGTTATCTACAATCCATGCTCAGATAGACTGTATTAGGCGCAAGGTGCGATGTGTACGCACCGACGGGAGCAGGTTCACCTTCACCGGCGAGAAGGGAGCCTTCGCAGCATAGGATGGACTCTCGTAGAGGAGAGGACAGCCCATCACTCATCAGTTGGCTAGCCTCATCCTAGGAGCAGTTGACGTGCGGAGTCCTAGTTTTCCTGCAGTGGTGGATCAGTATGCGGACGTTTTCCCCGACGACGTTCCAGGACTACCTCCTCGCAGAGAGGTAGAATTTTATATTGATCTGTACCTCGGGACAACCCCGATATCCACCCCAGCATATCGAATGGCTCCCGCCGAGCTTCGAGAGCTACGGGTACAGTTGGAGGACTTGCAGGACAAGGGATTCATCTGACCCAGTGTTTCACCCTGGGCTTCCCCGATATTGTTCGCCAAGAAGGCGGACGAGAGCTTGCGAATTTGTGTTGACTATCGTCGCCTGCACCAGGTGATAGTGAGGAACAAGTATCCGCTACCGAGGATTGATGACCTCTTCGATCAGCTCAAGGGAGCATGGTGGTTCTCGAAGATAGACCTCAGGTCAGGCTATCATCAGCTCAGAGTTCGGGACGAGGACGTGCAGAAGATGGCCTTCAGATGTCGGTATGGCCACTATGAGTTCTTGGTTATGCCATTCGGCGTAACCAATGCTCCAGCAGTGTTCATGGGCCTCATGAACAGGATCTTTCAGCCATACCTCGATCGATTTGTCGTGGTCTTCATCGACGACATTTTAATATACTCGACCACTGAGGAGGAGCACGCCTACCACTTGTGGGTTGTACTGGACACACTCCGAGAGCACCAGCTTTATGGTAAGCTCTCGAAATGCCAGTTCTGGATACACGAGGTCCACTTCTTGGGACACGTCATCTCTGAGGCGGGAGTTGCGGTGGATTCTGCAAAGATCGAGGCAGTGCTATCTTGGGAGCCACCCAGGAGCGTGACGGAGGTGCGGAGTTTCTTGGGACTAGCTGGATACTATCAGAGACTTGTGTCAGACTTCTCCAGAGTTGTGGCACCACTCTCAGCTTTGACGAAGAAGGGGAAACCCTTTGTGTGGTCAGACAGTTGTCAATAGAGCTTCCAGGAGCTGAGACAGAGATTGACCAGCGCGCCTATCTTAAGGCTACCGGAGGAGGGATTTGGGTACGTAGTTTACTGCGATGCATCAGGGACCGGACTCGGATGTGTCCTGATGCAGGAGCGGGCAGTGATCGCCTATGGATCACGTCAGTTGAGGCCGCATGAGCAGAACTACGCTACCCATGACCTGGAGTTAGCAGCAGTGGTCTTCGCTCTGAAGACATGGCGACACTATCTGATGGGCGAGCGCTTTACAGTCTATTCTGACCATCAGAGTCTCAGGTACATCTTCTCTCAGAAGGACCTGAACCTGAGACAGCAACGATGACTCGCGTTCCTCCAGGAATATGACTTTGAGATAGTCTATACTCCTGGAAAGGGGAACGTGGTATTCAATGCTCTCAGCAGGAGGACGGGCATTCAGCTACTTGGGGAGGCGACATAGCAGCTAGCCGCTTTGCAGATATCCTTCGTGGATAGAGATGGAGCAGCCTTCCTTCAGTCACTCACAGTCACTCCTCCACTACTGCAGCGGGTCAAAGGCACAGCGTGGGGACGCCGACTGTGAGACGCGGCGTGCGCAGATATCCTCAGGACAGGCACCTGATGGATTCTTCGTGGGAGGAGAGAACGATGTCTTTTTCAGAGGACGTACCTTGGTATCAGTTGCTTTACGGGAGGAGATGCTGAGAGAGTTTCACACTTCCCCTTTGGCGGTACATCCTGGAGTGGCGAAGATGTACCAGGATCTCAGACGACAGCACTGGTGGTCAGGCATAAAGAAGACTGTGGCAGAGTTCATTTCTCGATGCCTCACCTGCCAGCAGGTGAAGGCAGAGCACCAGGTACCAGCAGGCTTGGTACAGACCTTGGAGGTCCCGGAGTGGAAGTGGGACGGCATATCTATGGACTTCGTGACTGGACTTCCACGTACTTCCAGAGGTCACGACTCCATTTGAGTGATTGTCGACCGACTCACCAAGTCGGCTCACTTCTTACCCATCAGAGATCAAGGCTCAGTGGAGAGCTTGGGACGTCTCTACGTTCAGGAGATTGTACGGCTTCATGGTGTGTCATCGTCTATCGTCTCCGATCGAGATACTCGCTTTACTTCCCGGCTTTGGAAGGGGTTGCAGGAGGCGTTCGGGACGCAGCTACGTCTGAGCACCGCCATTCACCCTCAGACAGATGGTCAGACGGAGAGGACCATTCAGACTCTCGAGCACATGCTTCGCGCATGTGTCCTCGACTTTGGTCGCAGCTGAGAGGACCACCTACCCTTGGTGGAGTTCGCGTACAACAACAGCTACCACTCCACCATCGAGATGGCACCATACGAGGCGTTGTACGACCGACCTTGCAGATCACAGATGTGCTGGACAGACCCTGGGGAGTCAGCACTTGTGGGACCGGAGATGGTCCAGGCCACGACAGAGAAGGTCCAGGTCATCCAGGAGTGGATGAGGACAGCTCAGAGCCGGCAGAAGTCTTATGCTGACAGGAAGCGGAGACCACTGGAGTTCGAGGATGGCGACCACGTCTTCTTGCGGGTCTCACCTCGACGTGGATTGCGGAGATTTGGCCGAGGCGGCAAGTTGTCTCCACGCTTCATCGGACCATTCCAAGTCCTCAGCAGGATTGGTGAGGTGGCTTATCGTCTGACTCTACCACCTCAGTTGCACCGGGTGCACGACGTCTTTCATGTATCTTAGTTGAGGAGATACGTGCACGACCCGACACATATCATTGACCATGGGGAGCTAGACGTTGATGATGGGGCGACTTTTGCGGAGGTCCCGGTGGAGATTGAGGATCGACAGGAGCGGGTCCTACGTGGACGGTCGATTCCTCTAGTGCGCATCAAATGGCAGCACGGGAACCTCCAGGAGAGCACTTGGGAGCAGGAGGCTCAGATGCGTGCTCAGTACCCACTTTTGTTTCCCTAGTTTATGATGTATCTTTACGGGGACGTAAAGCCCTGAGGTGTGAGTAATGTAAAGACCCGTAAAATTCAAGGGAAATTTTTTTTAATGTGACAACCGAGTCCCAGTGACAGCACAACCACCCCGCCTTAACATGGTCGTCGGGTCCTGGCCCACTAGGTACCACCAGTTGCCCCGTAGACACGTGGGGCCCACCCTAGGGTCCACCCACATGCCTGAACAGGTCATCTGACTAATGATTGTCTCCATAGGCCAACACTTGTTCTTTCCAGTGTGCTTTGTCCTCACTCACACATATCCTGAGAAACTTCTCAGGAGGTCACTCATCCTGATCACTACTCCAGGCCAAGCACGTTTAACTGTGGAGTTCTAATCAGGTAGGCTCCCGAAAAGGAAGGTGCACCTTGTTGACATGAGTCTTATAATTTAGTCATTTTAACCCTTTATTATTTGGGGATGTTATAATCACCCCCCCCCCCTTTAGAGCACAACGCCCTCGTTGTGGGCCCTACATCTCAACCCAGGCAGTGCACCGCACTTAAGGCTGGGTTCCTCCTTTGATACCAAATGTGACAACCGGGTCCCAGTGACAGCACAACAACTCCGCCTTAACATGGTCGTCGGGTCCTGGCCCACTAAGTACCACCAGTTGCCCCGCAGACACGTGGGGCCCACCCTAGGGTCCACCCACATGCCTGAACGGGTCATCTGACTAATGATTGTCCTCATAGGCCAACACTTGTCCTTTCCAGTGTACTTTGTCCTCACTCACACACATCCTGAGAAACTTCTCAGGAGGTCACCCATCCTGATCACTACTCCAAGCCAAGCACGCTTAATTGTGGAGTTCTAATCAGGTGGGCTCCTAAAAAGGAAGGTGCACCTTGTTGACATGAGTCATATCATTTAGTCATTTTAACCCTTTATCATTTGGGGATGTTACAAAATCAGACTACTAATATCACCTAATCAGATGAGATTCTATGTGTATATCTCATTATAGGGGATTTTTTTTGTCAAATCCTATATTTTGGATGATTCTATAATTAGGGATCATTGTAATGAATATTCTATGAATGAACCTTCTATGTTTTTTGGCACATTTATGGCTGATGAGGCTCCTATTTTGTATCTTAGTGGAAAGCCTATGCATGTTGTTGGTTATAATGCTTTTACTACTAAAGTGCCTCTTAAGAAGTATCGAAGTAATATTTCATTAGTTAAACCTAAGAGCTAGAATGATTCTATTAATGAGGTCATCCCATAATCTACTTGAAAAATGGTAGGAAATGGATAATAAGATCCTACCAAATCTAGATAGAAATTTTAAATATTCCACTGTGAGGGCATCGATCTTATGAGTAATATAGTTGAGCAGTGGAAGGATAATATAGTGGCTACACCAACTGTACAGGATCATTTTTATGGAACCACTTTTTGTGTCATATCTAGTTGGAAATCAAATGAAATATAACTATCCTAAAATAGTTATTCCCCTAGAAATCAATGGTTGTGGAGCTAAGGAGGAAAATCACACCTCTTACATCCATGTTCAGTCAATCAACCTAATTGAAAAGGGTGCAATAGAATCATCCGTATAAATTCAATTTATTTTGGTGAACTATTACTATCAAAGACCTATGATTTTGGACGATCCAATGAATAATAGGGTGAAAATATTGGTGTCCACTTACAATTATATTTCCATGATGGATGAATCATCTAATCTGGTGGCTTAGTTGTAACAACCCAAACTTTTATCAATGAAATTTCTCCATTCTTGTAGTAATGTCATAATTGATCACATTAGGAAACACAATGTCACATCATGCTTAAATAAAGTACTATGTGATATTTAAACATAATTTTTCCACTTCTGTGTTTTGAATTTTGAAAATCTGACATACACAGTTGTGATCAGTAAGATGTTTGGAGTCCGATGGGACAAACATAATTTTTGGTGAGTAGTAACCTACCCTCGTGAATAGTAACCTACCCTTATGAATATTAATATGACCCTTATTAAGAGTGATTCATCCAAAATAATAGCAACCTCACCAATGAATTATTAAATAAAATTTAGGAATCTTATAAGTGAAATATGACCATAGCAAAAATATTGGTATTTTTGTAAGTCGTAAATAAGTAATTATAATTAATTAATTAATTTAAAAGAAAAATTATTTTCCTAAAATGTTTTCATAAATTAACAATTATATTTATTCTGGTTTTATGATAATTTTATAAGACCTTATGTAATTTTTGAAAGCATTATAAAATCTGTTTTAATTTTAAAATTTGTATTTTTTAAGTAAATTATGATTTTAATTAAAAATTAAATTAGTAATATTTATAAAATTATTTTCATAAAATGGATTTCATTCTTGGATTCCCCATGTCTAAAAATGGTTAAAGTTATTTTTTGAGATTTGTCTAAAATACTTGAATTTTTTATAAATAGTGAAATACTATAATTTACAAAATAAGCTAAATACATTAATTATAGAGTCATGGATGATGTTCTACTGATGTAAGCCCAATTGGTTCGAATTTACATGTACTTATTACTATTATTGTTCATGGAATCATCACTATTTATTGTCTTGTAGAGAAATAATAAATTAATGAATATAGTATTGAGAAAACTCATCTCCCCTCCACTATAAATACCATCACTCACACCCTCATTTCATCACACCTCTCAAGATTCACGCCTTTCCCAAATTCTTCCATAAGATCTTCCCTAGCCCCTCCCCCACATCCAAGATATCATGGTCTCATCAGAAGACCATTCCTAGGTTCCTTAATGAGGATCTCAAGAGGAGGATTCAATAGGTAATTCCTCTTCCTCTTTTCCTTCAATTTCCTTCCATATTTCATTTCTTTTCTTCTCTTATCATCAACTAATCTTGTCCAAATTTCATGATAACTCCATTATGATTGATATACTGGTATGATATCATGTTAATGTAGGATTATTCATTATACTCCTCCCCCTCTCTCTTTGTTTATAAAAATGAAATTGTTCCCCGTTATGTGTTAATTTACCTACATCATGGGTGATTCACTTACATTTTCATTCAACTCCTTCAAGGTTGTCAATGAAACCATTAAATTGTTGAAACCAGATTTTATTATGTATGTTTTAACCCCTTTTATGTTTTGGAAACAACCTTTATTCATATTACTAATTGATAAAACAAAACTTGTTTGTTGTGATCCAAAACCGCCCAAATTAATTTAAAACGATCATCATTAAATTTTAACTAATGGTTCATCCACATGGCATATAACATATTTCATTATAAGATCATTTAAACTTATGTAATATCATTAATAACATTTAATATCAGTTCTGTATGTTTATCCATGTTCTACACCAACTTCCATTCATGTGTACAAGTGAACTGTTCATGAAAACTAAGAAAAAGAAAACTCCCGAACAATGGATTTAAACTCTATAACTCATCCAAAGGCCCATAAAAGAACTCAATGAAACCATAATTAGTCATATTAATTTATAAAAGGTTATTAAATTTATAATTAATGAATATAATGTCATTATATAGGGCATTAAAGTAAAGAAAGCGTTCAGATACAAGGTAAGGGGAAATTCTCGAACCCAACTCTCATACTTTGGGTTTTCCCTATTTCAACCCATTTTTAGTATGGATATTCCCTAAGAATCATTTCTTCATACTCATATTACCTATTCTGTGATATACACGTTTTTTAATTTATTTTATGACAAACCCAATTTTTTTCCAAAAGAACTCTTCTTACAAATAAACACCCTCCTTTTACTTCTCAATGATTGTTTCTACTTCACTCATTGTTGATTGTTCTATGTCAAGAATGGTATCCCCTATTTATTTTATGATCAAAATGATTATGAATGTATTCTTTATGATTTTAAAACCATTCCATTCCATGGTTTATTTTATGTATATGTGTTATATATGTTCTATGTGGCATGCATGATAATGTAAATGTTATGATGTGATGGGTGCACCCAGAATTATATAGTGCAATATGAATGTTATTATGTGATGGGTCCGCCCGGAATTATAGAGAGCTCCAATGCATTGGGTAAAGTGATTAATCTCATGAGATAAATTTAAAGGATGTGTGAACAAGATGCTAGTATTGTTCACAACTATGTGTGGTATTTGACCACTAAGACATTATGTTTCATTTTTATGCATTTCCACATTACATGACTTTTTCTAATGATTCCTCCCATGATTTGGATGATGATATTATGATCATGCTCACCCCATGATATATTGGTATTATCTATCCTCTTATTGGTCTTTTCACTCACCCATTTTTGATGTATATCCTCAGGTGATTTTGTGTACTAAGGAGTTTTCAAGGGAAAATAAGAAGATGGAGAAGAATGAATAAAATAAATGTTTATATTTGATGTTTTAAATGTTATGTTTCGTAATAGTTTTCCCAAGAAACTAAATCTCAGGATTCTCATGGTGTAATACTATTATGGTTTTTATCTTTATAATGATATAATAATAATGTAAGAAAAGGCAGGGTCGCTATAGTTGGTATTAGAGGCAAGGTTTAGTTGATTTGGCAATTAGAATTAGAGAACCTTAAGAAAAAACCTTAGTATGATAGTAAGTATAAGTAATCACACAAAAAGCTTTTACAAACATAGGGATCCCACAAGATATGCTTTTAGTGTAAATTTCACATTTTAATAATATATTTCTTCACAACTCGTTGACTTATATTTTTTTCTAACCTTCTATATTTTATAAAATGGAGGGAGCAAGGAGAAACTAGGCCAACAACCCATGCGAGGTCCAATGCAATGATTGCCCAAACGACATCCCCAATTCTTTGGGAGGTGTAGTTCAAAACTTCATGGAGATGCATAACCAACTATCTCCAGTTATGAATAATATCCTAAATAATGAGGAACATCCTCCTTCAACAAAGAGGGAGTAACTGACTATCGAATGTTTTATGCGGCAACGACCACCGATGTTCAGTGGATCTTATGATCCATTAGTTGTGGAACAATGGGTCAGATCCATAGAGAAGATCTTTTTTGTTCTTCACTATACTGAGATGGAGAAGGTGACACTAGAAGTTTATCATCTAGATGGAGAGTTCGATCAATGGTGGTATTTGATTAAGAACACCAAGCCAAGAGACAAAATTGAAGAGATTGAATGGGAAGACTTTAAGATCATGTTTCTTCACAAGTATTTCCCAAGAACTCTTCATAAGAAGATGGATATAGAATTCATAGAGCTCAATAAAAAGTAAGTAGAATCTATGACGACCTAAAAAGCGAATTTCACAAGTCTTTCATGGTACACTTCAGGTTTTGTTATCAATAATGATAGAAAAATGTATGGATTCTTTAGTGGATTAAAACCACACCTTCAAAAGGATATTGAAATTCAATACATTGGTAGTTATTAAGTTGTTTGGTGTGCCCTCAAAGTGGAGATGGAGTTTGGAGAATGGTCACATGGCTATGGTGATAAGAAATGAAAGATGGAGTTTCAAGTCGGAGGATCTAATGATAATAGTGGGAAGAAAACTCAACGACTCACATGCTAAAAATGTGGGAAGATGCATCATGAGAATAGACTCAAAGGGACGGGGAAATTCTTAAAGTGAGTGAAAGAATTTCACCTTGCTGAACAGTGTAGAAAATAAATGAAAAGGAAGGATATTGTAGTGGAAGAAAGGAGAGAATCACCCATGGTCCAATGCTACAACTGTAGGGAGAAAGGGCACTATGCAATCTAGTGCACCAAAGCTTGAGTTCTCGAGGGTAATCAATGTTAGCAACCACCAATGAAAAAGGAAAAAGGGATGGGTTATTCCATCACTACTTCATAAGTGGATCAAGATATTGAAGTCTAACAACATACACTTCCTATTAAATCAAGAATGGAAAAAGTATTATTTTATTTTGGTTATACGCATTCCTTTATATCTTGAAAGTTCACTAGAACTATAGAATCGAACCCCTAAAACCATGAAGAAGAGATATCTGTAAAAAACACCAAGTAGTGCAATCATTGAAACCCAAGTGTTTGACTCTTCTATTGCTAGATTATGTGGGAATATTCTTCCAGTGAATCTAATAATACTTCCCTTGGTAGAATTCGATGCTATAATGGGAATGGATTGGCTCTTGTTATATAGAGCACATATCAAATTTCAGGAAAATGAAATATCTTTTCATATTCCGAACCATCTCATGCTTCTCTACAAATACAAGGAAGATCATGAATCCCCTTTGAAAATTCCTTCCATGGTGTTGGTGTTGATTCCATGTGGAGAGGAATACCTCGCTCAAATGATTTAGTCAAAGGAAAGTGTCATCCTAATGGAAATTCCCATCGTGAGGGAATACAGTGATGTATTTCCTGAAGAGTTCCCAGACTTCCCCCAGATCGTGAGTTAAAGTTCTTCATAGAACTGATACCTGGAGATACTCCTATCTCAATTTGTCACTATAGGATGGATCCTATCGAATTGGAGGAGTTAAAGAAGAAGCTACAAGAGAATTTGGACAAAGGGTTCATATGCCCTAGTGCATCACCTAGGGGTGAGATAGTACACTTTGTGAAGAAGAAGGATGGAACAATTCAGTTGTGTATCGATTATCATGAACTCAACAAGATCACCATAAAAGAACAAGTATCATCTTCCAAGGATTGATGACTTGTTCGATCAGTTAAGAGGAGATCAATACTTCTCAAAGGTGGATCTCCGTTCCATATATCATCCAATAAAGGTGAATAATGAAGATATTTAGAAGAATTCCTTTCGTACAAGGTATGGGCACTATGAGTTTCTGATGATGCCCTTTGGACTAACTAATGCTCGTGAAATCTTTATGTATTTGATGAATAGTGTATTTAGACATTACCACGAAAAATTTGTGGTGGTGTTTATCAATGATATTCTCATCTAATCCAAGATCAAGCAGGAACATGAAGAACATATAAGACTTGTGTTGGAGACATTGAGAAATGAGAAGTTGTACTCCAAGTTCAGAAAGTGTGGCTTTTGGATGAAGTAAGTCACATTCATGGGACATGTGATCACAAGTGAGGGAATTTCTGTGGACCCTTTAAAAATAAAGGTGATTGAGGAATGGCCCAGACCCTCTAATGTCACAAAAATCCATAGTTTTCTTGGATTAGTTGGGTACTACTAACATTTTGTGATAAATTTCTCGTGATTGTCAAGTCCACTAACCAAGTTAACATGGAAAGGGGTAAAGTATATCTGGACAGAAGAATGTGAGGTAAGCATCAAGGAGCTAAAGAGAAGGATGATCACTGCACTTGTACTCACATTACCAAAAAGTGGAGAATGTTTTGTGATATACAGTGATGCTTCAAAGAAAGGCTTGGGTTTTTTACTCATGAAAAATGATAATGTGATAGCCTACACCTCACGGTAGTTGAAGATCCATAAGCAGAACTACCCGATGCATGATCTAGAGCTGAAAGCCGTGATTTTTGAATTCTAAATCTAGTGGTACTACCTTTACAGTTAGTAGTGTGACATATACACCGACCACAAGATCTTTATGTATATATTCACACAAAAGGAGCTAAACATGCATCAAAGGATATGGTTAGAGCTAATTAAGGACTACGATTACTCTATTCACTATTATCCTAGAAAGGCAAACAAGGTAGCTGATTCTCTAAGTAGAAAATAACATGCAACTATATCCATGATATGGATTGTCAAAGACCCTATCTTATTAGATATGAAAAGGTTGGATTTGGAAATCATAAGGGAATGGGATATATCCTACCTTGTCCAAATGATTTTGTAACCATAAATCCAAGAGATGATTAAGGAGGCACAAATGGATGATCTGGAGTTACAAAAGAAGGTGAATGCAGTAATAGAAGGGAAGCAGGAAGAGTTCCATATCAATGATAATAGTGTGATTCAATTTGGAATGTGGATTTGTGTTCCTTCATCACCCAAGATAAATAAGGATATATTGGAAAATGTAGATAGCTCAACATTCTCTATCCATATCGGGAGTACCAAGATGTACCATGATCTCCGAGAACACTTCTGGTGGGACAACATGAAGAAGGAGATTGATGAGTATATCTCAAGGTTCTTAACATGTCAGAAAGTTAATGCAGAGTGACAAAAGTCTAAAGGGATGATGTAACCATTGCCTATACCCATGTGGAAATGGGATAATGTCACTATGGAATTTGTCATGGGTCTCCCGAAGATGTCCAAGGGAAATAATGTGATATGAGTTGTGGTTGACCGACTCACCAAGAATTACTATTTTATCTCTTTTCAGAAAGATCTCTTGCTTGAAAAATTTGAAAAGGTTGTATGTGAAGGAAGTGGTGAGACTGCATGGTGTTCCACTCTCGATTGTCTCTGATCATGTTCCAGGGTTCACATCTAAATTTTGGAGGAGTCTTAAACATGCTTTGAATACTGAATTAAATTTCAGCACGGCCTATCACCCCCAAACTGATGACCAATATGAAAGGACTATTAAAAAACTTGAATACATGATAAGAGACTTATCTTTATAATTTAAATGTGGATGGGATCAATATCTCTCATTGGTTGAGTTCTCATACAATAATAGATTCCACTTGAGTATTCATATGGATCCATATGAAGATCTTTATGGAAAGAGATGTATAACTCTAAACTGTTGGGATGAAGATGGAGAAAGAAAGTGACATGGACCTGATCTTGTGCAAGAGATGACATAGAAGTTTCAAGTCATCTAGAAACATATCAAAGCTGCTCAGAGTCGGCAAAAGAGTTATGATTACATCTGTCTAAGGGACTTGGAGTTCGACGTTGGAGATAAAGTCTTTCTTCAAATATCACCATGGAAGATAGTCATGCATTTTGGAAATACATGGATGTTAAGCCAAAGTTACATTGTCCCCTTTTATCCAAGGCTATCTCTACCCCTTAACGTGTTTTCCCTCTATAATTTGAGCTCATATGCAATGTCCTGCAAGTGCTTACCATGCCCATTTGGCCTATAGATGCAGCATATATTCACCCAGTCCCATTACATTGATACCTCACTTTTCATATGGATTTTCCATTTGATAATATCTCGCCTAATATTAAAGAAACCCATTTAGTTTATTTTCGATTATATTGGTAATAGCATTGGGAACAACTAAAACAAACAATGCGTGTATCGATATACAGGTGAGCATGCAGCCATTGAGGGTAATGTTACCTTTTAAAGGATAATATATTTCTCTTATAGTTATATCCTGACCCAATAAACCTATCATTGAGACCATCAAACTATTGTATCTTCACTCTCCCTATTAACAAGTGGTCCATGAGTTAGTTAACCCAAAACATTCATTTGTAAAGGCCCATACTTCTATTAATTAGTAGTGTATGAAAATGAGAGAATCTTATAGATATGTAAAAACATATTTTAGACATATTGATCACTTACCCACTCTACCTTTCATAGGTATTGAGGATGAGAATGAAATTGAGGATTTAGAAGGACCTTCTATTGAGAAATAATATCATGTTGTCAGTGAAGAATAGGTGACAAATAACTGGTGGGCCAAGCATGTACGGTTACTATCACACATCACTTTTAGAGATAAAATCATTCAAAATTTAACTGGGTTAGTATTATGAAATCATGAAGCAAAATGGATAGATGGAATATCCCTAATGGAGTCCACATGATGATTTAAATAATCCATACTACTTACCCATGATAGATATTAGGAACCGAGGCAATGAGAAGTTCCTAAATATCATGTCACATGCCCACTCTAAAAATTCATATTTCCATAGAACCTTTATGTTAAATATCTATTATATCCATTAAAAATATTTTTCCACATCAATTATCACCATGATATTTATTTCCACCACTTTCTGATAAATGTCCTCCACCATCTCTTTGGTTGGGCCTATAGTGCCTTGAATGCTCCTCCCCTTAGTGAAACTGTGTTGTTCTTTAATGATCATAGTTGGGAGATACTAAGATATTCTTCCATTGATAATTTTGTAATGTATATGCTATAAGAAGAAACACAAGTTGATATGATAATATTAGATTAAGTAGTAGTGATGGTAATCCTAATAAATGAGGACAAGGGTAGTGGAACATGTGACCCTGGAAAGGGGACAACCTTTAAAATAGTAAGGGACTACAGTCATGACCTCAAATTTAGTGAAATACCATGTAAAAAATAAAAAATACCTCAAGAAACTATCGTTTCATGGATCATTTTATAGTCTAAGGTCTTGGAAAACTTGTCTTGAATTATTCATTTAAGGTGAGGGAATTCATAGTAGTATTTTGATTCTCTCTAACAATGTGTGGAATGTTGGATAGATTGGAAAATCTACATTCCATCCTCAGTTGACCTTCTTTGATTTCTATCCTATGACTAGTATGTATTATTAAAACATGGGATACTACTAAAATACCTATAGAATATACATCATTGACTATGTTCCCATCCTATTTATTCATGTTATGGTTCCCCAACAAATTCTTCCTTTGATTCATGTATAGAAATAAGTCATGTTATTGTCTCCTTTGAGCCATAGTGGTATTGACTTGTCCCTAGCATTTAGTTCATCTTCTTCGAGTCTCACTGCCATGTTTTTGAGTTAATTAATAAGGAAATTTACCTTCCATCTTCTCATTGGTCTTACAATATGGAATCTAGCTGATCTATGTCCTTTTGTAGAGAATCCAATCCATCAAGATTGTTTGGTTTTTGATCCAACTGTTATAGTATATATTCCTTTTGCTTCCTGGGTTTTCTTTGGAGTTCAACCCATGATTTATCATGCATGTATCTATCCCAAGATGTTTTCCTAAGGTACATGATGTAGTTATCCAGAAACTATTTTTTAGAGAAAATTAATCACTAAGAATATCAGGAGAAAATATCAATTTCAATTAATAGGTTGAGTGGTCAGATAGGGTGTGAGTAATATGGGAGAAGAAAATAGAAGGGAAGGAGGATATCCCTTAGAGATTGTAAAGACACCTATCCATCGCACATTATATCCTTCCCATGCAACATTTTTTATTACAACATGAGTACTAATTTCCTAAAAACCCCATGTTAAGGATTCTACATATTGAAATTAATGACTTGAAGTCCACCATTTCCTTTATCGAGAAGTTATTGCCATTTTTTTTTGAAGTGATCAACTATTAAATTAATATAACTTCCCACATATTGTAATAGTAGTTTTACCAGACCCATCTAAACTATAGTTTTCACTTACCATATAATGTATAAAGTGAGTTATGCATGATGTACACTTACTAAAATAATGATGGTATTTATAAATCCACTATTTACATGGTAATGTCTTGAGATTATTTGTTATATTAAAAGGTTTTAGAAGGTCTCAGGATATAATGAGAACCTTGAGATACTAAGACATAAATAATAAACTTATTTCCTATGGTCCAAATACCTCATACTAACTAGATAGAAATGATGTGTGACTAGAAGGTGTTGGGGGATAATAATCATTGAGGCTTCTTCTAATGAGGTTTGCACATGGTGATCTCAAGTAGAAGATAACATGAGGAATGCACTACCAATTAGAACATCACATGTTTTAGGTATCATTGGTCATTCATATTTGGGAACACATTTAATGGTATCCTAAATTGAGATTACTATATGTGTATACTATTTGATCGCATACATCGATGTAAGGGAAAATTGTGTCATTGATGTTTTAACAAGGTAGGTTGTGTTGGGTGATTCATAGGTGGTATGAAATTTATTGAATAATCAATATAGAATTTTTTTATTCCAAATGAAAGTTATATCTTTTTCCTAGTTGATCAGGATGGTAGTTTCATTACTAAATCCATGATCGTGGAAGAATAAGGTAATTTTGTTCAGTTAGGCCAATGAATAATAATGCAATAATGGATGATAAAACTAGGTGTTCATATCCCTCTATGAGATATCATTAGACAATGAGTTTATATTACACAGTGTGTTTTTAGGAAAGGATTTCAGTGTTATGACTATTCCTTATCACCTTAGTGCCTTTGATGAGTTGTTGCACTCCGCTCCTGATATGTGTATTAACTAATATCAAGATAAAGTCCAAGATGATCACACACAATAGCACATTCAAAAGTCAGTCATGTTCTTATTAATATAATTATAGGATATGGTGGGCACCACCATGGGTCTATGTGATGTCTGAGGCTAAACGATCACTAATGAATTAATAAATTCATTAGTATTCGAGTATAGAATAATTCAAGTGGAATTTATTTATTAAAATTATTCACAATTTTCTAAGTGAATACATGTAAATATATTATACGAACAAATATTATTTTAATATTCAAGGTTCCATTAATATTTGTGTGAATAACAAGTCGAGTTAATGACTAACTTTTATCACATCATATATTTTATATATATTAAATGTGATTAAAATATAAGTGACATTATGACATTGTCATTTGTTCATAATGTGTCTTTATTTATTATTTACTAATCATTAATTATATGGGGGTAAGGAATACCTTCACAGGTATTTAATATCCTCTATATATGATAGTGGTAGCTATATTTGTCACGACCCGTCCTCGGGGCTCGTGCCGTGACTACCCCAAGCCCGCCTTCCATAGGCCAGGGGCTGGCGACAAGCACCAAAGGCGTAAATTCCGATAAAAGGGAAGGCATTGCCTTTATAAAAGTAAATAAACACAACAGAGTACACAACTGAAGTAAGCACTAAGTAAACTGAGTACAAAAGTAAGTGCTTAAAAGTAAATGGACCAGTATACAAAACCAACTGAAAGTACGGTACAACTGAAAAGAAAGTACAAAAGCAGTAAAGCAGCAATCACAGAGTTGTCCTCTGGATATCCCACCTGAAGGGTGGGTACAGATGGTCTTCTCAGCTCCTTGGGTCCGGTCATCCGCTCCGTGTACGTCTCATCTAGTGGTCTACCTCTGGGTACCGTCCAGCTCCACAATCCTCCACCTCGATCATTGATGTCTGTCGTCTGTATCCAACACAACGTAGTGAGGGCATAGCCCGTGCAGGGGTGAGTATATGATACTCAGTAGGGACCCTGAGACCCCCGAAGGTCTCTCAGAATCCACAAAGGATAAACCACAAAGGAAAGATACGAACACGAAGTATCAACCCACTCTACTTAGGTGTATGCTCATACATATACCTAAGTCATCAATTCCAGATCGGCTCCAACTCTCGATCCCAAGCACAACCCAGTCCACACAAGAAAGAAGTCAATCACACCATTGGTAATGATTACAAGTCAAGACTCAGCTCACACATGTATACTACTCATGAAGAAGGGTGGAGATGATTAGATTAGCCTTTGAATCATCTACTCTGTTGAGCCCACGTAGGATCCTAGTACAGAAGTCAGCAATGCCGAACCCACATAGGATCCAAGTACAGTAACCATCGCTGCCGAACCCACGTATGATCCAAGTACAGTCGTCATCGTTGTCGAACCCACGGAGGATCAAAGTACAGTCGTCCTCGCTGTCGAACCCACGGAGGATCCAAGTACAGTCGTCATCATCGTCGAACCCACAGAGGATCCCAGCACGGTAGTCGTCGCAGTCGCAGTCAGCTCTAGGGTTCCCGCACACAGCACGCTCGATTCCGGGAGGGTCCACTCCTAGAGTAAAAGGGTTCAATACATAAAATCTCATGAAGTCCAGAGTTGATGTATCCCAAAGTCCAGTCTCGTCAAAAGGAACTCAACGCGACAGATGGCGCGTCAATCGGACGCCCGGTCTGAGAGATATTGGTTTTTTCGTTCCAGAGCCCCTGTTAGAAATAGGCTCGTTTCTAACCTGACCGTTATCCAAAGTCATCCAAAACTTAATTAGAGTATCACAAAAGGACTGTCTCGTCGCAAGGGTCTCAGTGCCACAGACGGCGCGTCGATCGGACGCGCGGTCTTCGAGTTATTCTCCTTTTAAGTGAAAACGGGTCCGGCCTGTTAAGCCCAGTGGGCCGACGGGACGGGTTAACCCAGTTTTTGGCAGGTCCGACCCGGAAGGGGTGTTGGACCAGCCCGAGGAATCGTGTGGACCGGTCCGAGGGGCGCGGCCCGGCACGATGGGGCGCGGCCCAGCCCGGCGAGGCCCGGTTGGGCGCGACCCGGGTGGCTCGGCCAGCCGACCGACTCGGCCCGAAGGTCGACCGGTCCAGGGGGGCCGGCTACCCGAACCGGCGGCGCCCAGCGACACTGCCCTCCCTAACCGGTCGGCCTCCTGGCGCAAGCGGCCCGCTCGGGCGGGCCCCGTTTCGCCCGACGCGGCACAGTCTTGGCGTCGCGGCATTCCTCCGCCCGGCCGGCCGACGGGCCGGCCGGTTCTTCCACCAAAGCGGGCCGCGAAGCGGGCCGCGGTTCCTTTTGTACTACCAGCGCGACGGCGCCGGCTTCCTCCGCCGCGGCCTGCCCTGGCCACGGCTCTGCGTTCCCGGCACGGCGTGACGGCGCCGTGCTTCCTCCACCGCGGCCCGCTTGGCCGCGGCTTTTCTTTGCATGTGCGATGACGGTCAAACTCATAGCGGACGACATCAAAGGGTGAATGAATTGTGATGTGGTCGAGCAAACGGCACGTCAATCGGACGTGCCGTGTGCCCGCGGTGACCGGGAACGCCGTTCTGGTGTCATAAACGGCCAAAACGGGCGTCTAACGGTCAAACTCATAGCGGACGACATCGGATTGACCTGAAATCACAGGACAACAATCCAATTATTATTCGCGACGTGCACGCGCAGACGGCACGTCAATCGGACGTGCGGTCTGGGCGGTAGGGCTCATTATGCGTTCTTTAAGTGTTGCGCGCGCTTGATAAACACGCGTGGGGGGTCCAAACGAGCCAAATGATGTCCGAACGGCCTGAAATCGGACGTCGTCAAAAGGTGAGTGAATTGTGATGTGGTCGAGCAGACGGCACGTCAATCGGACGTGTCGTGTGCCCGCGGTGACCGGGAACGCCGTTCTGGTATCAAAACGGCCAAAACGGGCCACTAACGGTCAAACTCATAGCGGACGACATCGGATTGACCTGAAATCACAGGACAACAATCCAATTATTATTCGCGACGTGCACGCACAAACGGAACGTCAATCGAACGTGCGGTCTGCGCCGTATGGCTCATTATGCGTTCTTTAAGTGTTGCGCGCGTTTCATAAACGCGCGTGGGGGGGTCCAAACGGGCCGAACGAAGTCCGAATGGCCTGAAATCGGACGACATCAAAGGGTGAGTGAATTGTGATGTGGTCGAGCAGACGGCACGTCAATCGGACGTGCCGTGTGCCCGCGGTGACCGAGAACGCCGTTCTGGTGTCATAAACGGCCAAAACGGGCGTCTAACAGTCAAACTCATAGCGGAGGACATCAGATTGACCTGAAATCACAGGACAACAATCCAATTATTATTCGCGACGTGCACGCGCAGACGGCACGTCAATCGGACGTGCCGTCTGCGCCGTAGAACTCATTATGCGTTCTTTAAGTGTTGTGCGCGCTTGATAAACGCGTGTGGGGGGGTCCAAACAGGCCGAACGAAGTCCGAATGGCCAGAAATCGGACGACATCAAAGGGTGAGTGAATTGTGATGTGCTCGAGCAGACGGCACGTCAATCGGGCATGCTGTGTGCCCGCGGTGACCGGGAACGCCATTCTGGTGTCATAAACGGCCAAAACGGGCGTCTAACGGTCAAACTCATAGCGGACGACATCGGATTGACCTGAAATCACAGGACAACAATCCAATTATTATTCGCGACGTGCACGCGTAGACGGCACGTCAATCGAACGTACGGTCTACGCGGTAGGGCTCATTATGCGTTCTTTAAGTGTTGCGCGCGCTTGATAAACGTGCGTGGGGGGTCCAAACGGGTCGAACGAAGTCCGAATGGCCTGAAATCGGACGACATCAAAGGGTGAGTGAATTGTGATGTGGTCGAGCAGACGGCACGTCAATCGGACGTGCCGTGTGCCCGCGGTGATCGGGAACGCCATTCTGGTGTCATAAACGGCCAAAACGGGCGTCTAACGGTCAAACTCATAACGGACGACATCGGATTGACCTGAAATCACAGGACAACAATTCAATTATTATTCGCGACGTGCACGCGCAGACGGCACGTCAATCGGACGTGCGGTCTGCGCGGTAGGGCTCATTATGCGTTCTTTAAGTGTTGCGCGCGCTTGATAAACACGCGTGGGGGGGTCCAAACGGGCCGAACGAAGTCTGAATGGCCTGAAATCGGACGACATCAAAGGGTGAGTGAATTGTGATGTGGTCGAGCAGACGGCACGTCAATCGGACGTGCCGTGTGCCCGCGGTGACCGGGAACGCCGTTCTGGTGTCATAAACGGCCAAAACGGGCGTCTAACGGGCAAACTCATAGCGGACGACATCGGATTGACCTGAAATCACAAGACAACAATCCAATTATTATTTGCGACGTGCACGCGCAGACGGCACGTCAATCGGACGTGCGGTCTGCGTCGTAGGGCTCATTATGCGTTCTTTAAGTGTTGCGTGCGCTTGATAAACGCGCGTGGGGGGGTCCAAACTGGCCAAACGAAGTCCGAATGGCCTGAAATCAGACGACATCAAAAGGTGAGTGAATTGTGATGTGGTCGAGCAGACGGCACGTCAATCGGACGTGCCGTGTGCCCGCGGTGCCCGAGAACGCCGTTCTGGTGTCATAAACGGCCAAAACGGGCGTCTAACGGTCAAACTCATAGCGGACGACATCGGATTGACCTGAAATCACAGGATAACAATCCAATTATTATTCGCGACGTGCACGCGCAGACGGCACGTCAATCGGACGTGCGGTCTGCACGGTAGGGCTCATTATGCGTTCTTTAAGTGTTGCGCGCGCTTGATAAACGCGCGTGTGGGGTCCAAACGGGCCGAACGAAGTCCGAATGGCCTGAAATCGGACGACATCAAAGGGTGAGTGAATTGTGATGTGGTCGAGCAAACGGCACGTCAATCGAACGTGCCGTGTGCCCGCAGTGACCGGGAACGCCGTTCTAGTGTCATAAACGGCCAAAACGGGCGTCTAACGGTCAAACGCATAGCGGACGACATCAGATTGACCTGAAATCACAGGACAACAATCCAATTAGAACAATAGAATTAATGATTTTAAATTTTTAAAACGGTAATCAAAATTATGAATATTATTTTGAAAATCAAATACTTTAGATCTGTTACAGTAAGTTTGAAGTTAAATATTTGTTTTCTAGGTTTTATTCGGTACCAAGTTTGTTATTAAATTTTGTTATGCAGTTATATGTGATGATGAATGCGGAGATTGGAAGATGATAGCCGGGATTTATTTGGGTATATTAATGTATAATTGAATTTTTTTAAAAAAAAATTAAAATTTAATAGCGGCCGCCTTTTGGCGGCCGCTAAAGCCCATCCCGGCTTGCCTACAGCGTCCGCCAAATGGCGGTCGCTGATAGTAACAGCGACGGGGCAAAAGCGGCCGCCGTTTGGCGTATGCTAGGCGGCCGCTATAGGCCTTTAGCGACGGCTTTTGGCGGCCGCTAAAGGTCATTCTTGTACTAGTGAGATGGGATTTTACCCACACATGAATGATAGTTATTAGGAAGAAAAATGAATCATCCTAATGAAATGAACTTGATCTAGACATGCATTAAGCTAGAACGTACTGAGACATGACCTATAATTCCTAATAGACTAGAGAAGAAACCATCATTCTACAAACTGAAAGTCATCTCTGCTTGCAGATATAACAGCATGCTAGTGGTTGCAACTCAAGATGATAAAGCTCATAAAGGAACCCAACCCATGCATCTTCATGATATGAAGGGACTCCTATACATCTTACTGTAACGAAATCGAGTACAACTGATCAATGGATGCCACGTGAAGAATGAACTGAAGGAAAGAATGATGTTGCATCACTGGAAACATTTTGCTACTACACACTACATTACAGCCATAAGATGTAGATGTCACATGCAGTATACTAACTAGAGGAAACACTCGTTTTATGTAGAATAATGTGCTTGATTTACAGTAGCTCATATCACCTGAAAGTAAATCATCACAAAATTCATGCCTTACCAACTATATCTGTAGGTTGAAGTAATACCCATTGCATGATACATGTAGACATTCTTCATGATAACTGGAAACCTGTCCACGATATTGGAGAATTCATGCAAGAGAAGGCTCTGCATAAGGAATGGATCTCGGTGATAATGGTCACATTCATACATGTAATCCAATGATACAATGCATTCTAAATATGCTTTATGTTTTTGGAAGTTATAGTGACAATACTCGATATCTGAGTATTGGAACTTGAGACTATGATTTTAGATGATGGAAGGTGTGTCTCACATTCATAATATGCGTTATCACCAAAAGGATTAGAGGATTACAATACTCTGTTTTTCTATGATTTTCATATTTCTATCTGCTGCCAATTATTGTATGATTTACTAGTTTAATATTATTTGAAATATTCTTCCAAAGATTATTGAAGTTATTACAAAGTATCTGATGTAGTATTTACTACTTCAAAAGAAATATGGGTAAAGTTGGAAGATCCGTAAGATAAAGAATCTATCTTTAAAAATAAGTATTAATCTTCTAAAAATCCAGTTTTGATGTCTCTTGAAGAGGAGTGAAGGGTAGTGTCACCTGTCCAAAAACTTAAAAAATAAGAACAGGTAGAAGTCCAATAAATTTGGTTCACCTATTCAATTAAACAAAAATGACTCATTGTGCATATCAGAGTCTAACCCAAAACAAGATTTCTCTTGTAAATTTGAAGATACAGATTTTATATCAACAGAATGTGTTGAGGATATAACAACCACTTAATAAGGTAAATCTTGAAATTGTTGGTTCAACCAACAAGAGGAGACTCAAGCCTTGAGAGATGAAGTTCAGCACTTGAAGGCTGAAGGTAAAAATAAGTTGTACTCATATAACTAATTTGGAGGAAATAATTAAACAAATGGATAATAAATTAAAAGAGAAAAGTGGTGTGATTGATGAATCCATTCATGAGTTGAAGGATATCATTGAAAAGAAGCACCATGAATTATCCATGAATGTCCTAAGGGAACAAAATAAAGAACGGATGAAGACTGCATTTAATGAAAGAGATTCCCAGATTGAGAATTTAGAGAACCAACTGAGGGAGAAGAATGTATTGACCACATTATGAGGAAGATGTGAAATACTAAGGTGTCTCATGTGGAGACTACAACTAGTTGTGAGAAGTTCACCGGTCAGGATTCGAGAACTCCATTAGTGGGGGGGGGGGTCAAATCCCTAGACCTGTTAAAACTAATGCGAGTGGTTATCAAAAATTGATGGAAGATCAGTGCTATTTTTGTGGAAATACTGGACACACTATGTGTGTATGTAATGTGCAAAGCTTTAGGCATGCATGGATGCAATCATATACTTGAATAGTTGTGCATAGGTGACGATCCTTGTGAACTAAGTATTTTGTGAAGGAGTAGTTTTGTACAGTGAGGTTGGTGTGAATGTAAAAGGGAAACAACATACTTATAGTTACGTGATGATAAAAACAGGCTGCATATTCAGTGTGCAGGATGTTTTAGTGTCAGGATGAAGTAGACTTTGATCACTGCACATTGGTGTTGTTGCGTGAAGAAGATGGAAGGTCGTTACCATGCATGATGGCTATTGTGACTCTTGAAAATTCTTCTACAATTTCAAATTCTGCTACCTTTGAGTGAAAAACTATAGTTCCCCTTGCTACTGATCGGCTACCATCAGTGAAGAGAAGAACTCTGATACCATTCTCATATCTGCTACTGCGAAAAGAATGAATTTTCTACCGTTCACCTGCCTTGCTATCATTTCTCTTGTGGTGATGATGAGCTACACCTGCTCAAATGATGATTGAATATTATCAAAGAATCCAACATAGAATATGTCAATGCTAGGTGTCAATGAGAAGCTAAAAATGACTGATGAACATCGAGTGAAGAATTCCAAATTTGGCTTGTGCGCCAATTGGTAATCATGAGCGTTGATTGAAGACACTATCCGAGGATAAGCTGGTGCCAATGAAACAAGAAATCTAAGCTTGATTCATAATGGAACACCCAAATTCAAGAAGCTCACTTTGACTCATGAAGGAATATGAGATTGAGTTTCATAAGTGGTGTGACCGACGCTCTACGGCCCCAAGTTGATGTTGGTTGTTTACTTCCTCTATTTTCAGTTTCATAAAGGAGATGATGGGCCTTTGTGCGCTCAAAGTTTTGGGATCTGGGGTTGCATGTGGATGCACACAGGGTGTTTGATGTTTTGTGCCAAAGAAATTTGAGTGTGTATTTTATGGAGGTTTTTCTATAACCTACCAGTATGTGTGTGCGTTATGTGAGCAAGTTCATGCGAAGCTTTATGATTGCATGATGTGTTGAACATATGTGCATATAAATGTTTAGCGCTTAATTAAAAAAATAAAAACATTTAAATTCAGACACACCTCGACCCTTAGACGCAGATGTCTCTACATAATGATGTGGATCTGGTGCGTGTTCCCCTGACAAGTCTGTAGTCATAGAAAGCATTAGTAAGGAAATGATTCAATTCCTAATACAATGTCATATAATGTGAACTACAAGTAAGTCGTGTACTTTTTATTTATTGAATGCATATTTCATCAAATATAAAGGGGTCTTAAATTTTAATGATGTTATTTCTAGTTATAAACAATTGTAATAGACATATCAAAATAAAGAATTCTTGTAGTCACAAGTGGCTATCATCGACAACATAAACCACCTAGTAGCACAAGCTGACACTCACCATCATAGGTTCCAATATACAACCAAAAAATTGAAGTCTCTGCAAAAGAAGCAATGAACATTATAAAACACAAAAAGGTGAATTGTTGTATGAAAGGAATATACAAACAAACTAAATGTAACCATTACTAAAAAAGAAAAATGGAATATTAACCAACATTTTTAGGTTATCAAACTAAAATTAATAGATCATATCAAGAGTATAAACATCTGAATTAGACTAATAGTGAAAATAGTTTATTAATAGTTAATTAGAACACAAATATATTATTCTAACCAAATGTTTACTGTTCACGACATCATTTTTAACACAGTTACAACATGCTAACAACATGTATAGAAAATGTAGGGAATACAACATAATAACATTGAATTAATATAGATAAGTATGTTATTATCAAATATTTTGATTGACAAATTTCTGTAGGGAATTTTCCAGCATTCTTCTATTCATTTCTCCCTTCATATACCAGACTAATATGGTATGAATACAACACTGGAAGAGATATAATATGCTTTGTGAATACTGTTTTATGCAACGAAGTTTGTGGAGAAGCTGAATTTGGAATCACAATATTAGTGAGATTTCATGAGAGATTTTAGAGATTCTGAATGTGAATCATTAGTCATGGATTGGATGAATTCAAAGAAAATATTTCTATATTGTTAGTGGAAGGGAATTACCCTGAGTGTTATTTGGAATATAAAAAGGAGAGTCTGGTCATTGATGTGGGGTATTGTGTAACCAAAGTAGTGGAAAGCTTGGACTTGCACCTCTATGTAGAGCCTACTATTACGGCTGAACTGGGAACATGTTGCTTCTTATAGCCTCTCTTCCGTACAGAACACCTTTTGATGGGTAGACATTTAAGACATCTTTTTCATGGAATGATAAGAAGTATGTAAATATATGTCATTCACAGTAGTTATGGTTTTTTATTATGAAATAAATTAAAGTATATGAAATAGAGGGTATTGAGGTGAAATTAAAATAAATAAAGATATGAACATTGAAACAAACTACATTTACTGATTCATGCCTTCCTGGAAAACATAAAGTATAGGAAAGTTTAATATGTAAGTCAATTAAAACACTATCATTACCTTGTAAGAACACAACATTCATCTTTCATTCTCATGCTCAACGGAATCATGCCCATGTGATGCACCTACCACTGCAAATATCATAAGAACATGGGTTTGAAAATGAAAAAAAGTATAACATGCATAAAAAGTGTAGGAAATTACAATGGAAAATGCCAAAAGAAAAAAAAATTATTACCCAAGTGATGCATCTATCACTGGAAATAGAGAAAACATTTGTTTGAAAATGTAGAAAGTATTACATGATTAATAGGTGAAAAAATTGATTGTAAAATGGTAAAAGACAAAAAATAATACCTATGTCTCGCTAATCACATGTTCTTCATTGTTCCAGCCTACAAGAAAAACAAACACATGTTTTACAAACTTGACTTATTTTTGAAAAGAAAGGAAATGAGAACTTTTTCGACAATTTTTAAATACCACAACATTCTGAAGTAAATGTAGACAATGTCTACGAAGAAAACAACAGGTTCAAAATCTGAGCAAGAAGAAAAAAATATAGGTGCTTCGTATGGTTGAACACAAGAATGACCCTGAGTGTGGGCTAGCGTACCCTTCCACTACAAGCCATGCCAAAACATCCATAACACCACCGACTTTGTAGTTATACCTCTCAGTCATTCTTGTTATGGATATAAAATCAAGAGAATGGGTTGACTATCCAAGTATAACATTTATTGTAGTTATTAAATTCTAGGCAATCATGAGATGCAACCATTGATATTAAATGGAGATCGGTGGTTCTACGATAACATGATGAGCCATCTTTATTCAAGGTCACTTTTGTCACAAAATATGTCTCACCACGTTTATTTGTTCTACCTAGATAAAACACTTTATCAAAAAAGAACTTGAGGGCGAGTTCTTTTCAATTCGGGGTGATTTACTGGTGTGTTGTTGTGTTTCTTTTACTACATCAGTGTTTGGTTGATCAAATATAAAATCAGTTAGAAATTATTGTACTAAATTGTCATTAGCATAAGACATATTTTCACTTCCAGAAAGCATCCATTGTCGATGTCTCCGTGAAGGTGGATACACCAACCATTCAATAACATAGTAATAGTATAGGAGACAAAATCACTCGCTTGAAATAATAAATAAAGCTCTTCCACACTACTTCTACTCTACCCATGTCATCCTATTCCTTATTTCTCTCCTCATCCATGGATAAATTCTTTACCATCAGCCCATCCCATTCAACTATCACCATGGCCACCTCCCTCCCCACATCAGCATACACGTCCTCAAGCTCTCTCAGATGCTATTGCAGTTCCTCTAATTAAGGTATCAACCTGAATTAGATAAAAAAATCTATAAAAATATAAACGGTAAGCAGTGAAAAAATGATCACCTAGAACCCAGCAGAGCCTTAGAGGGGAGATGCCGAAGGCGTAGGCGGGCACGGAGGATAAGGCAGGGCGAGGCGAGAGGGAGGGGTGGCGGTGAGGGTGGATGGGCACCTAAGGTGTCTACGGCGGCGACAGGTGAGGAGTGAGGGAGAGGGATCCGGGCAGGCGCGGAGGCGGAGGAAGGGCGAGGCGCGAGGAAGGGGCGACGGTTAGGGAGGATGGGCGCCGGTAGCTGCTACGGCCGTGACGGATCAGGGTTGGCGCAGAGGAGGAGGCAGGGCGAGTCACGAGGGATGGGCGACGCTGAGGGCAGATGGGTGCCGACAGCACCTACGGAGGCAACGTGCGAGGCGCGAGGGAGAGGGATCTGGGAGCGAGGGAGGTGGAGGCGAAGGTATGGGGTTTCTGCGGAATCGGTGAGGGGGATGGGGGTTGTGCGCGAGCGGGGTGGGGGGGCGCGATAGGGGGTTCATTTTTTTAGGATTGTTTCCGCCATTGGAGGTCTCATAACCAATAGCAACCTCCAATGGAGGTCGCCCTTGTCAAGAGACTCAATTGCACTTTTTTCTAGTAGTGAATTGATGAAAAACGCAGGCAACCCCTTCACCCGGAAGCCCTCCCCAACACATTGTCATTGTGGGCTTCCTAAGCGCCCAACACTACAGCAACATCCCAAGAATCCAATGTTGTCCCATCAAGCGACACCTCCTCCTCCTCGTCCGATCACACGCCACACCACCACCGTTGTCAGCCTTCATAGTTGCCCATACCCATGGCCTCCCGCACGTGTGTCGCTGACCCATTCGGCTTCACAGTCGACCATGTATTGACCTCCCTTTGGTGACCTCTGCTTGTGGCTTCTCGTGGATTAGCCTACCCATGGCCAAATCTTGTCGGGATGACACAATATATGGTGAGGCATGCTTTGTCCATCCCAGAAAGGGGTTGGGTGGGATCTCCCCAACCCGGAACAGCCCTGTCTAGGATTTTCTAACCCGCAATGGGCCTTTGTGGGATATAGGGCCCATTGAAATTAAAAATATTCAAAAACTAATTTAAATTTTTTGATTTAAGAATTTTAATAAATTTAATATTAGAAAATTCATGTAACTTTATAATAAAATAAAATTAATTGTTAGACCAGAAAAAATTACATGAATTAAAATAATTTATTTAATTCATGTAATTTCCCTGAACATGAATTTATTGCATTTTCATTTCTGTTGTGCATTTATTTTATCTGTTGACTGTTCATGAGCATTGACTGACCTTGTTTGTGTGGGTTTATTTAATCAAATTAATTATTACAACCGTGTATGATGATTTCAGTGCTTATTTATTTTTAGACAGTCTACACATTGTTTTTATTATTTAATATATATAAGGGTATGTGTGTCCATCAATATTATTCTATATGTATTTTTCACTTCCTAATACACCCTCCCCTATGTGAGAAAATTCATATGTTATGATGATGGTTCTATAAGACGTGGACCACCCCATGATGAGGTGGTATCCCAGACGATATGTAGACACATTAGACTAGGGTGAAATCTTCGATACGTGTCAAGGCCCAACTCAGGTATAATAACCCTAGGTCATGGTTGGTCCATTGATTTAAAATGGATCAACCTACACCACATTCTCATGATCAGTCATGTATTTTTTTGATTTATAAATTTTTTATTATTTAATGTATGTGCATGTTTTCAAGAGCACATAAAATAATAAAGAAATAATACATAAAGATGTAATGAATTTTAACTATTAATCCATTGCTCAGTTGTGAGAATGATCACATAGTATGAATTTATATAATATAAAATGGATTAAATAATTCAAGAAGTAATAAAACTCATCAAAGTAATATTAAGTCTTGAAACTTTTCTGTCGCATAAATTTGAACAAAACCAAGTTTATGAGGTGCTCGTCAGACCAAGTTATGGGTTCCTCCTACTATTAGGGAGTTATTATGAGAGTGATGAGTTGACTTGACTAAAGCTGGTAGAAAACAAGCATCCCTAGCTATAATTATAGTAATTTAGAAGCAAACCATTGAGGGCATCAAGGTTATGATTATGATAAGTTGAAACTTCACTCAACAGGTCATGGATCTGTGAGTCAATGTAGTTAGTCAGTCTACAGCCTACCTTGAAACTATATGATTGGTGGAATAGTCGTAGCTAGGACTATGAGAATAGGTTTCAGGGATCATTTCCACTAAAATATTCCAGCAATAGAGTATTCTAAAACACGAATTGAGGGATACTAGGGTTAGATAAAATAGTGGGAGAAATTTGATGATTTAATTAGTAATGTCTAATCAGTAATCACGTTTAAATTACTAATCTGGTAGAGTTTGTATTGGTAGAAAATGGAAATCAATACCACATAAACACTACAATTTATATTGGACAAAGAAAATGTCATGACTTGCATGACTTCCATGTGTAGCATAGGTTCTTGGGAAATGTTTTACGATGTTACAAATTCAAGGTGACGAAGTCCCCACTACATTTTTATCCTTCTCAAGAAGCACGAGTGTAAAATATCCTTACAGGAGACTCATGTATGATGTAATTAATTTTTATGTCATAATGATATCATAAATATCCAATAAGTTGTGGATACTTCATGTGGACATGGATGGTTATATCATATTGTATTGTCACTGAAAAGTCTATGATGAGAATGTGAAGTGAGAAATAGAATGAGATGATGATTACACTGAATACGTATAAATTGAATGTTGGGTTAGGGCCTTTTAATAGATCCCATTTTTATAAATTTTTCACCAAATTTCTCCAATTTCATTTAACATTACAAAATGGAAAATATGGATAAAAAGTAATAATTTCTATTTGGGTAAGGTTTTCCATGTTGATAAGAACTTATAGGATGCCTAATCTTTAGTTCATATAGTGAAAAATTTGAAAGAAAAATTGTAAAGGAAAAATAGAAAGTGTGGAACCAAAGGAACTTAGACAATGTCCTTTCAAAAAAGGTGAAAGACATTTAATATGAGTTTATTTTATTTTTATGTCATAAGACAAGTCTATGGAGGATAAAATGTATTGAACTAAATTTAAGAAGCATGTAGTTGCTTTTTCTTCGGGTATATTCATCATTGTATGTGATGTTTTTATCATAATTCATTAGTATCAAATAGAATATTCCTACAACATATGTGTATCTAAATATAGTAAATAGGTAAGTCAAGAGTGATTATATGAAGTAAGGTGAATCCTCCACGTGGATGAGAAATATTGATTCTTAAGTCAGTGGTTAAAATTAAACTACTTCTAATTTCCATAGTTTAATGATTCTAATATGGATTTTATTGAATATTACCCAATAAAAAATATCTCATGTGTCCATTGGAAATAAGGAAAAATTATTACATTTATGGAATTAATGTTTTTTTGGTTTATAATACTTATCTAATTGTTTAATAATTCTTGAATAATTGGTGATAAATGGTGAATATAAAAATGTAAGACTCATTTATACCCAGTTGTGGAATGATAATTCCTTTTCTATAAAAACTATATAGTTGTCATGAATATATCTAGTATGGTATTTAAACTATTTGGAGCCAAATACCATAGGTATTATCTACACATTTCCCTATTTAGTTTTGTAAAATGAAACCTATATAAATTATGGTAATACACAAAGTAATTGGAATTAGATCACCTAGAGAGCATGAAATATGACAAGGAAAAGCATGTGGTAAATATACTTCATAAGATTTATATAATTGTTTTAAAGAATTTCAATATGTATTATGAAATATGAATGTCTAGAAGACATGAGATTCTTTAGACCCATGTGATGAAGAATGTCATAACCAATCATTCATCGATCATTATAATGTAGCTTAGAGTAATTCTCAAAAGGACATTTCCTTATACACATCAAATCTTTGATGTTTAAAAGGGGGGTCAATGATGATTTATACATGCAAACATTGAGCATCACAATGCAGTGTTGAGTAATTCATAAGTGCATATATCAATTTTCACATCAAATTCATGATGTTTATAAGAGAAGTATCAATGTGAAAACTCATATTCACTGTAGAAACTTCCATAATTTTCAAGAAATGATTCAAAAATAATGGTTTTATCCCCTAACTGCATGCCAACTATAATGAAAAATGGATACCATATGTTTTATAACATGATATAAGTCGATAATATCATAAAACATGAGTTTAGATGAAAAAAATATTGTTATGAATATAAACAAACATGAATCAATAAAAATAAAAGTTGCATCTTAAGTAATTATCATAATTGTTGTTTAGGATATTACATAAATACATATGATAGAAAATCTATTGTTATGTGATAGAATATATTTCAATAAAAGGGTGCACATCTATATTTGAGCTAGTGGGAGGAATATTGAACTGGATTTAGTCTATGTCAGAAATGCACAAGTCGTTGGCATATGAAAAGTTATATAAGATCTTGTGATAAGGGATTGTTTCAGAGACACATACTATGTAAGAAGGATAAAAAATTATAATGGTTTTTTATTCACCACATCTGGTGATACCTTATTCATTGAGAATAATGAAACCTACAAGTAATCAATAAATTGAAAAAATATAAGGTTGGTAATATCAATTAAAATTAAATAATATATTACATGTATCACTGAAAATGAGCTTATTATTTTGAATAATCTGGAGGGTATGCAAGTGTGACTATACATGGGTGGTATTAGCATGGTATCAATAAGGTTTGATTTTTATTACATAGTTGTAATGCCTATATCCCTTATAATTATACATGTAACATGTAATTTATATTATCATGAAATTGTCCATTGGATGTCAAGACCACCGATCTTAGAAGGAACCTATATGACATGACCAAAAACGGTTGGTGAAACAATGGAAATACAATAAGGGGTTCATGTTAATAAAATCCAATATTGGATTTAAGTATGAAACAATATCATAGAATATTAATTTTCAATGATTTTTTTTCATGTTTTTATAAGTGTTTAGTGGGAGTGCCACTTTTTTCGAAGTAAAATATGTTTGATTAATTTTTCAAAACAACTATTAATATTAAAATTAGTTAATAGTAGAATGAAAGTAACTCTCTAGAGATTGATTTAATGTAGCAACCAAAATACTTGGAAATGAGATATATTGAGTTATATTAAAAAAAAAATTAGCCCAATTCAAAAGTACATATACCCAAAGGTATTGAAAAATACAAGTTGGAATAATTTGAGAGAGAACTGTTACCAATGTCACATGGAATATATCTCTCCCATAATACATTTATGAGACATAAGAAGAGATTAATGTGGTGGTTATAATTCCACACACTTATATTATGGGTCAATCACATATTTCATGCTATGAACAATATATGATATTGCCAATGTATAATTTATGGTTATAAAATATTAGCTATATCCCAGAGAACTACATGGGAAATAGTCAGAAAGATCTAATTTTACTTGAGAGAGTAAAATATATGTGTTCTTGTTATATAGAGGGGAATGAAAACTAGTTAAAATGGGACATAATCTATTATTACTTTAGATCAATATGATATAATATCACATTCTGGATATGTAAATGAGAAATTGAATCTCAATCAAGATAATGGTAGCTATATCTACAAATATTGAGTGTGTTTTGGATTTTGATGCAGATAATGAAAACATATATAATATTCAACAATTTGTTCTAATTATTATAATTACACCTAGTTAATAATGTTTTATCATAATATAATTTATGATATTCCTACTACGGGTACATTCCAAGATTTCATGTTTTGGCAGTGGGAGAAACTAATTTACTCAGATATATCACCTCTTTATGAGTTTCACTTAAGGAGGTGGGGTGAATGCTAAATAAAAAGCCATACACTAGAGATGTGGATGGACCGATGACAAAATTATTATTTCAGTAGATGCATGATCTTATATTATGAGAGCTAAAATGGATTATTAGCATGTTCGATCTAGTGAAAGTGGGAATTTTATAGTTATGGGTGCCCTTGAACCAACTTTATTTTCCTTTTCAATTACCACATATTATATATAGTGAGTTATAAATGGTGTAAATTTACCATGATTGTGTTGATATTTCTATTTCTGCTATTTAAATTGTAATTTTTAAAGATTTTTTGTTGTATCAAAAAGTTATATAATTTCCCATGCTATAATGGGAACCTAGATATACTATGAAATTAATCTTAAGCATAAGTCATATGGTTGAGATACATCTTACTAAATGAACACAGAATATGTGTGACTATAAAATAATTGGGGCTCATAAGCATTGAAACTACTTCAATTCGAGTTTGCACCTGGAAATATCAAGTATAAGTGATCATGAGTACTAACTGACAATAGTAAAACCACATGATTCAGGTTTCATTGGTAGTTCCAGTTTGTGAACATGTGTAATGGTCACCATAGTATAGATTATTATCAGTGTATAATATTTGACCACACACATTAATGTAAGGAAAAACTATGGTATCAATGCCATTTTGTGGTGTATTGCATTGGGTGAATAATTGGTGGTATAAAATTGACCGAATAATGTTTTTTCAGTTACAAAAGGAACTGATATCTTAGGCCAAGTTGGTCAGTACGGTTGTACCTTTATGAGATCCTTTTCCATGGAATAATATAGTAAGTCCATCCAATTATGTCAACTACTAATAAACCAAGACTAGATGAAGAAACAAGGTGTGAATCCTTCTTTATGAGATATCACATGACAAGAAGGTTATATAATATGGTGTGCATTCATATGATAGGTTGTCATTCCAATGAATTTTCATTATCTTATTAGGGGCCTTGATGGGTTTCTAGAATCCACTCATGGTCTGTGAATAGTTTTCACTATAATCAATATAAGGGCCTAGAGGGTCACACACAATTATTTATCCAAAATTCCACCCTATTTCAATGAATAGGAGTACAGGACATGGTGGGATCCACCATGAAGACTGAGTGATATGAAAGGATAAATGATCAACAATAAATAAATATATTCATTATTATTCACGTATAAAATAATTTGTTTTGAATTTATTTCTAAAAATTATTCACACGGTATTAAGTGAATACATGAACAAATATTTTGTGAGTTAATATTATTTTTATATTTAAGGTTCGATTAATATTTTCATGAATTATGAGCCAAGTTAATGAATCTTTTTTAACATGTAACATATTTATTATATAATACAAGTAAGTGATAAAAATATGAATGAGATCATGACACCATTTATTGTTCATAACATTTCATTTATAGATTATTTAGTGGGTGTTATATATATTGATGTATGAGGACCCTTTACGGGTATATAACGTCCAATATATTATCAAGAGTGTAGCGACCCAGACCTAGCCAGCTACCTGAACAGTGCCGAACGGGTCGGGTGTCACTACCTTAGGCGCACCTCCCCTGAACGCCAAAGGCTGCCGACTAGCAGCGAGGGTCTATTAGGTATATTGGGGAGGCTATACCCTCTCGGAGGATCATAAAAAGGGTACTGGTCCAAGTATAACAGTAAAGATGCAGCGGAAAGAAAGGCTCAACAGACTCGAACCAGACCTGCAGAGCGGAAGCATAATCACTATAAATAAATAGTGGAAGCAATAAATATAACAACAGCAGCGAGAATAAACAAAAAAGCATGCTGATAACATGTAACTACTACTGAACAGTAAAACATGCATCCAAAGCAGGTCATACACAACTGAATATAAAAAGGGCGCCAATGGCTAACCAACAGTAGCTACAACAAGTAAGCATGCCAACATAGAAAAGTAAACAAATTAAAGTAAACCCCATCTAGGCATGAACTCAATGTCCATACCATCTCCATGCAATAACTAATGCAGCCCAGCTTCTGAAGCTGGCCTTTTCCCTGCACGTAAATCTATAAAGTTTGCACGCATCCCAAAGGGCCCGTGCAGGGTGTGAGACAAATTTCAGTAGGATACCACCCAGCGGTGCGTACCAAATATATGTGTTTAAGCAGTCATGCATTTACAAAGAAATTAGTAAATAGTACAGTGCACAAGTAAACACAAACTCCACTGGTGCTCAACAGCCACCGTGGAGTATCACCTACTTCAGCCAATGCTGGAATCTCTGTCATGTAACCCAGCACCATGTGCCACCTGACAGCTCGTGTCTCAAGTACCGACGTCCTGAAGGCACGCCCAAGGATAGTAACCCGGCACCCTGTGCCTCCTGACACCTCGTGTCTCAAGTATCGACGTCCCGAAGGCACGTCCAAGAATAGTAACCTGACACTGTGTGCCTCCTGACACCTCGTGTCTCAAGTACCGACATCCCGAAGGCACGCCTAAGAATAGTAACCCAACACCGTGTGCCTCCTGACGCCCCATGTCTCAAGCTATCCCCTGAAAGCTCCTCACCTTCCACGTGGCTTTCTACGACAAGCACCCCCAACCAGAATACCTAACCGCAACTACAGGGGCCTCTACCCACACGAGTGGTCAAAACCACCTCATCACGGAGTATCTCTGTGTGCACACTACTCAAAGTCCCGGGTGAGCGGTAATCACCAAAATAGTACCTAAGCCACCAAAACATCTGACACCTCGTGTCCCCATGACCATGTCGCTCAAGTCCGATGGCCTCGCCATCAAAGTAACTCGGGTCATGCCCAACCTGACAGTCGTACTGCCTCAAGATGACGTCCATGATGCCCAATCCTGTGGTCAAAACCACACAAAGTAACCTGGGCCAAGCCCAACCTGTGATCAGCATCACTCAAGCGTAACCGGGCCAAGCCCAACACAACCCAATGGGTCCTGCAGATGCAATTCAACAATTGCATATATGTCATATTTAAACAGAAAACATAAACCGGAAAAACAAACTAAACAGTCGAATTGTACTATGCGAGGTGTTGTCCCATACCAGCACTGAGGTCTTAAATTCCTCTAATAATTTATAACAGGCTTTAATAAATTAAACTAAACAGTTTAACACATTTAATATTTCAATTAAAACCATTTTGGCGTTCCCAGGCCAAAATGCCCCGATGAGCCACGACCCCTCACCCGGCCCCGCTCACGCAAACTGGTAACAGGGCATACCCAAAGGCATCCCATAGGTCCCACAAGCAATTCAATATGAAATAGCAGATAAAACGGGTCCCGCTCGAAATACCTAAAAATGCTTTGAAGGCCATGTTACCCAAACAACCAAGAAAACACAAAATGAGGTATGCACCACCTACCTGAGACTCGTATGATGCTACTCCTCCGATAATAGCCGCCAATTCGGTCTAAAACGCGGTAAATCTACAAAAGATTCAAAACCGCTCAAACGCCTATAACTCATTCTAGAACAAAAATAAAAAAACGACCAAAGAGGAATCGAGGCCTTACCGAGGGGATTCCAACACACTAATCGGAATTCAAAACGGGTCTCGAACGGATGATCGGGAGAAGGAAATAGGTTCGACTGGCTCTCTCTGCTCAACCCGACAAAGGAAATGAATTCTGCCTCAAAAACAAGGCTACTGCCCGTTTTAGCGCAAAAAAAGAAAGTACACGACATGCACATCATGACTACACGTCATGTATATTTCATTTAACTATTCATTTGGTGGCTGGGATTCCGCCAACCTGCCGACATGAGTACACAGCGTGTACCGGTGGGTACACGGCGTGTACTTGGTTTCCCTTCACTTCCTCGCCGACTTACCCACACGCCATGTATATGCCTCATACATGACTAGACTACATGGCGTGTCCAAGGGGAACACGACATGTACCTGGTTCTACCCGGCCAATAGGCCTACATGCCATGTATGGCCACCACACGGACCATAATACATGACGTGTGTAAAACTACACGTCGTGTAGTATGAAATTTCTACACGGTCACCACACGGCATGTACTTGGGGAGTACACAACCGACACTCACTTAACATATACACGACATGTACTTAAAAGTACACGACGTGTAGTCTGGAAATTTCCAGAAACTTCCCTTTTTCTCCCGTTTCCTCAGAAACCAGTCAAAAATTCAAACAGGGTCGAGATTTTGACCCGTTCTAAAAACCCGGGTTCTTTTAACGTAGCTCGTCCCCGAGCTACCGAATGAAACCCGAAGATGGCACCATACCACTCCGTTCAAAGCAAGCCGGACTTCCCCAGTCTCAGCAGTCCTGACTATACTCCTCAAGGGGCTCCCCACCTTAGGAATCGCCTAACCCGGTCGCAACCAAACAAAACTCAAAGCAAGCAAGGTTTACTAACCTGTTTCATGGACGCATAGTCCTCCCGTGATGCATCATCACCCCTGCACCCCATTGGCGCTCATGTGTCGTTCCTGATACCCAACGTATCCCACATCGCATCGGTGTCCGCCTCCTCGAGGTCCTGCATCCCATGGATGCTCAAAATCGAACCTGGTGCCTAGCACCTCAAGTATCCCGCATCCTCGATGCCCCGATGACCACGACACCTCATACATCTATATATATTATAAGGCCCCAGCCTTAAAACTTACTTAATATTGAATTAAAAGAATAATTCACGTTGAGGATCTTTTCAAGTTTAGAGTTTTAGAGAATTAGAACATAACTATTACATCTCAAAAGATTACAAAGTAGTCACTTATACTTAGTTTCCATAATAAAAAAAACTCTTGAAAGAAACATGTCTAGTTCCATGTTTTATATAGCATGAAATTCCCTTGATCCTATCCTTGACCTTATTCCACTTTAAGTCCTGTGAAAAACATTTCAAAAAACTTGGGGTGAGCATAAAAAGCTCAGTAAGGGATACAAAAAGAATGAAAACTGTTATTTTTTCAAACATCAAGTAAACCATGTATACTATATCAAAGTAATACCTTCACCTTCATGAAATAGTAAAAAAAAATCTTCACCGAATAAAGTATCATTACTTACCTTTTTGTAACCAAAGGATTACCATAAAACCCATATAAAGAACACATAGAATATATAAAGGTAACTTGGGACATAAACATACTTAAGTGGAATAACCATATGGTTGACTTCCACACATATCACTTAATGGAATAGCCATACGGCCAATTTCCATACATACTTAATGGAATAGCCATACGGTCGACTTCCATACCCAATGCATTGGAGGTTATAACGTAACCACCCGTCCTGGTATTCACGGCACCACCCGTCATATGGTTTATAACGTAACCACCCGTTAAAATGTCCAAGTACCAGTATAAAATCATAAAACATAAAACCAATATAAAGGAATGATAACATTTCCACATTTTAATCACAATATATCATAAATATATTGACATAATAGAATCCTTTTTCAAAACCATTTTCAATACCAAAATACATAAAAGAGTATATGGTATTTATTTTATTCTAAAAACATTACGGCTTGTTGAGAAAGCCAAAGATCAAATAATACTCGCGGCGGCGGAAAAGGTCGTTGTCACCGCGTACGTTAAAAAAAACATTCCTTTTTGTCGTTTAGTAAAACGCTTCGTAGAAAAAGAATCCTTTTGTATAAAAGTAAAAGTCAAAGGAGTTTATACACCGTATAAAAGAAAGTTGTGTATAAACAAAATATTCCTCAATGAAAGGAGATTGAGACGAAGTCACTTACCTTGGGTCCGACTTGACTCGATCGTTCTTTAACGTCCTGAATAATAAACTTGAGTTAATTTATACTTGATTAAGAACCTTTTTAAAGTTCATTATTCTTTTTATATCACTTATTGCCATGTTATAAACATTATGTAACCATTTAAGTTAATAATGTTTGTTTTGTCAATATTTGGTTCTTAAGTCGAAAGTTGACTTCTTACAATTACATGTTGTTCATGTGGTCAAAAGTTCTTTATATCCAGAATGAAATTCCCGATTTGGATATAATATATATCATATATATCCATCATATACATGTATTTATAATATTACATAATCATTTAGAGGTAATAAATGAAATGCACCGTTCATGGAGACGGTAAGCCGTACGTACGCATGAATGCTACTTTCATTTCTTTGTCATATTAATGGAATTAAAACTAAATGAGAGGTATGTATATTTTAATTCCAGAATTATATTCATCATTTAGATATATAATTAATTATATATATACATTATATACATGTAATTTTAATAGTACATTACATTTGGGTATAAGAAATGAAATGCACCGTTCATGGAGACGGTAAGCCGTACGTACGCATGAACGCTACTTTCATTTCTATCTCATACTTTAATGGAAAGAAATAATAATGATATAGAGGTATATTATAATTCCAGTATAACATCATATATAATAACTTTAAATCCATCCTTTACATGTCCCACATATGGCATTAACGAATCACATCACTTTGAGGGGGCGATAGTCCGCACTTCCTTAAATGAAGATATCGCATTTACCCATAATGGAAACCATAAAGGTATGCCCAAAATGAAAAATACAGAAGCTTAAAGAAAACATAAACATATTATATATCATATATAAAAATAGTGACATCATAATGGCCACCTTTGAAGGTGTTAAATGAGTATTGAACAATCATCGTTTCGGGAGGCAGAATTTCGCCATCCACGGAAACCGTATGTTCTTTAACCATTTGATGTAGTTGTGTGAGAGTGTAGCTCAAATAAATATTATAACAACATCCTAGTATATTGAAGATACTGTTGTTGTTACAAAAGAAGTAAATAAGAAGAGTTTAGAGGGTTGGAGAAGCAAAATAAAACAAATGAACAAGAGAGAATGAATTACCTTTAAAAGTGTAACTCCCTTTTGATTTGAGCCTAAAGGCTTCCTTTGAAAGGATTCTGCCCAAAGGGAATCCTCTAGGATTAGGAGAGTTATGTGGAGAGAGTAATTGGGCAGGGGTTGGCCGAGCCAAAGGCTTGAGAAGTGTGTGAAATGGGGTAGAGGTGGGGGCCTTTTATAAGAGGAGAGGAGGGGCACTTTTGGAAAGTAAAGAAATATTACTTTATTTGAAAGTGTGTTTCGGTTTTAAAAGGTCCCACATTGATATAATTCGTGGATAAGGTGATAAGGGTTCGAAATCCACTCATCCAATTGGTTTTGGACATGTGTAGTTTATAGATTTTACATTATCTTTCTATTTTATTTAAATCGTCAAATAATGATGTCATCGATGCATCATTATTATGTCATAAATTATTTAATTTTTTTAATGTCTAAAAATTATAAAAAAAATACTATGATATAGTAACTCTTTTTAGCTTTCCAATTACTATTTATAATCAAAATTTGGACTTGTATAACCCCACTCAAAAATTATTTTAGTAAAACAAGTTATGTTAGTGTCATTTTCACTTTAACATTAAATAAAAATATATTAATGTCATTTTCCAACTAAAGTGGCTCCATGGGGTCTTCAAGTTGGCCCATGGCTTGTATTGGTCGTCCATGACTCACCCAATAGGTGTAGGACAAGTTTCAAGGTGTTTTCACATTCTTATAATACCATTTTTACCTTAAACTACACTAATTACCTCTAATCGCGATTAATGAAAAAAAGTTACTATTCACCAAAAAATTATTTTAATCTCATTGAACCACATTTTACTTATTAATGACAACCATGTATGTCGGATTTTCAATATTCAATACACATTAGTGGTAAACTTTCATTTAACTGAAAAATCAGTTTGCTTGATTACCACTTAGTGGTTTCACTATTCATCAAAAATTGAAGTTTTTCAGAAAATTACCAAAAAATCACCCTAAGCTATATTTGATATTCCGAATTCAAAAATGAAGTCCATTTTACAAAATTCAAAACATATAAGTCAAATTAATTAATTTAATAATTAATTCCCGCTGTCATGACAAATAGCGTGTTTTTGTGAAACAATAAGTATCAAAAGATTGACACCAGTTTAAGTCCAATTTCAAAGTGAAATTGATTCCAATGACCACCATTGGATTAACTGGTAAAAATATTTTCTAATTTCACTTTAAAACCAATTAAAATAATAATCTAATCATATAAATAATTTAGATTAAAAAGAGGTTTTGAATTAAAATACAACATTTTACACTATTCATAAAGAAAATGAACTTTAACAGAAAGGTACCAAAAATTTACACAAAGTAAATTTTGATGTCCTGATTCTAAAGAAGAGTTATATTTGGTCCAAAATAAAGTATAAGAGTGATGAAAACTATATTTAATGACGGTTCACCATTAAAAGGTGATAAGTGAACCTTTAGTGAAAATTAGAGTATATATGCCTAAAATTGAACTCTTTCCGTATTTTAAGCCTTTATCTTTTATTGGGTAAATGTATAAACATTTAAAAACATATATAATCATATTTTAGTTATTTCTATCCATTCCCGCCAGTACAAAGGCTACTTGTTAACTAACATTTAAAATAATATTATTTTATTACTAGTGTGCTACGTAAGTTTCAAAGAAACTCATCGTTGCGTATCGGGTACGCTATCGAACATAGCAACCCCTTTAAAATAAAATTAATATTTAATTCATAAATATTAATTAATATGAAAATTCTTTATTCTTTATTTACCTGGGATGTTACATCCTTCCCCCCTTTTGGGAATTGCGTCCTCGCAATTTTATTCACTTATCAAAATAAGTGGGGGTATTTATCCCTCATAGCATTTTCAGATTCCCACGTTGCCTCTTTAATCACATGGTTTTTCCACAAAACCTTTACCTGATGAATCACCTTATTCCGTAACACTTGCTCCCTATGGTCAAGAATCTAGACCGGTTGTTCCTCATAAGATAGGTTCTCTTCCAGCTGAACTACCACTGGACTCAAAACATGATATGGATCTGATATATACTTCCTCAACATTGAAACAAGAAAAACATTGTGTACCTAAGATAAACTCGGAGGTAAAGCCACTCGGTAAGCAACTGATCCAAATCTTTCCTGAATTTCGTATGGTCCAATAAACCTTGGACTCAGCTTTCCTTTCTTACCAAATCTCATCACACTTTTCCAAGGAGAAACCTTGAGAAAAACATGATCACCTACCTCGAAAGATAGATCCTTCCTCCGGTTATCCGCATAACTCTTCTACCTACTCGGAGCTGTTCTCATGTGTTTCTGAATCAGCTGAACTTTTTCTGCCATCTCTTATACCAATTCTGGTCCCATCAACTTCCTTTCACCCACTTCATCCCAGAAAGTTGGAGTTTGACACCGCTTCCCATATAATGCCTGAAATGGTGCCATCTGTATACTAGAATGAAAGCTGTTATTATAAGAAAACTCAACCAAAGAAAGATGTTGGTCCCAAATTCCCTGATAATCCATAGAACAAGCTCGTAGCATATCCTCCAATGTCTGGATTGTTCGTTCTGACTGCCCATCTGATTAAGGATGAAAAGCTGTACTAAAATTTAATTCAGTACCCAACGACTTCTGAAGTCCTTTCCAAAAGTTAGAAGTAAACCTGGGATCACGATCTGATACAATGGAGAGAGGAAATCCATGTAACCTGACTATCTCTTTAAGATACAAACGGGAAAGTTGATCAAGAGAGTAAGTATCTCATATAGAAAGGAAATGAGCATATTTGATCAAGCGATCAACAATAACCCATATTGCATTATTACCTCGATATGTCCTCGGTAATCCCACAACAAAGTCCATGGATATGTTTTCCCATTTCCACTCTGGCACTGGTAAAGGCTGAAGCATCCCTTTTGGTAACTGCCACTCTGCTTTAACCTATTGACATGTCAAACACTTTACAGTAAAATCAGCAATGTCTCTTTTCATTCCATCCCACCAGTAATACTCGCGCAGATCTCTGTACATCTTAGTACTTCCAGGATGAACTGAAAACGGGGAACTATGAGCCTCACATAACAACTCATTATTCAACTGTGAATCACAAGGCACACATAACCTCTTCCCAAACCTCAAAACACAAACACAAACTTATCCAAGAACTCATGGAAAATTTTATTCATAAGGTCCATGAATACAGAAGGTGCATTGGTTAACCCAAAAGGCATAACTAAAAATTCATAATGGCCATATCTAGTACGGAACGCAGTCTTCGGAATGTCTGCTTCTTTTACTTTCAACTGATGGTACCCCGACCTCAAGTCAATCTTCGAAAAATACTGAGCTCCCTGGAGCTGATACCACTTCATTCGATGGCCCAACATCTGCTGAAGTTGTTGCAAAGGATTTCACCACCCCTTTCTGCTTGTAGTCTGGCTGCATTCCCCTAGTTGAGTTCTTCGTTGGACACTCGTTTGCATAATGACCCATTTCATTACACTTAAAACATCTTACCATTGGCTTTTCATTTCCTTCTTGATCATCTTCCTTACAGTTACGAGCAATATGACCAGACTTACCACACCGAAAGCACTTACCAGACTTGGATAAACATTCTCCAGGATGCATTTTACCACACTTCTCACAGGATGGATATTTGGTTTTCTTACCTCCTTGCTTCTTTGATGAATTCTTCCCCTTTACCTGCCAACTAGACCTCTTATTCTGTTGTTTGTCATAGAACACCTGATCATCGGAAAACTCCATTTCTACCTTCTCGGCACATCGAACAAGTTTTTCATAACTTTTGAACTCACGAGAAGCTAAAGCCCTTCGATACTTTGGCTTTAACCCTGAGTAAAAACAGTTTATTTTACTATCAAGATCTCGTATGAAGTTTTGAGAATACCTTGCCAATCGAGTGAACTTTTCTTCATAAGTAGACACTGAATCATCCTCCTGCCTCAATTCTAGGAACTGTTTTTCCATCCTAAGACGAACCACCTTAGGAAAATATTTCTCAAGAAACATACCTTTGAATTCGTCCGAGTGAAGATCCTCAATCTCATCACTATCCTTTATATTTTTCACCATCGACCACCACTGATCAGATTCACCTTCAAAACGGTAAACAACAATACTAACCTTTTGATTTTCTGAACACCCCATGACATCAAAAATCTTCTCCAGTGCTTTAATCCACCCTTCAGCTTGCACAGGGTCAGATGATCCTCTGAATGATGGGGGATGTTGCCTCATGAAATATTCCACCACTGACATGTTCCTCTGCGGTTGATCTGGCTGATCTCGTGCATGGATACCACCACCATTTATAGCCTGAGTCAACTGTGCCATCACTACCACAAACTGTTCAGTTCCGATTCCGACCATCTCAGGTTGCTGATTTGGAAGGTTATCTTCCTCCTGATGTCGTCCCAACATAGCTGCTTTGTTTCCTCTGCGGAAAACCATTCTGAACACAGAAATATCTTAGGCGAAGCAACATGGTAATCCGTAAATGCTATATCATTTCAATCATATTATAATCTAACACTTTTCTAACTCCTAAAGTTGTCTAAACCGACCTCTGATACCAACTATAAGGCCCCAGCCTTAAAACTTACTTAATATTGAATTAAAAGAATAATTCACGTTGAGGATCTTTTCAGGTTTAGAGTTTTAGAGAATTAGAACATAACTATTACATCTCAAAAGATTACAAAGTAGTCACTTATACTTAGTTTCAATAATAAAAAAAACTCTTGAAAGAAACATGTCTAGTTCCATGTTTTATATAGCATGAAATTCCCTTGATCTCATCCTTGACCTTATTCCACTTTAAGTCCTGTGAAAAACATTTCAAAAAACTTGGGGTGAGCATAAAAAGCTCAGTAAGGGATACAAAAAGAATGAAAACTGTTATTTTTTCAAACATCAAGTAAACCATGTATACTATATCAAAGTAATACCTTCACCTTCATGAAATAGTAAAAAAAATCTTCACCGAATAAAGTATCATTACTTACCTTTTTGTAACCAAAGGATTACCATAAAACCCATATAAAGAACACATAGAATATATAAAGGTAACTTGGGACATAAACATACTTAAGTGGAATAACCATACGGTTGACTTCCACACATATCACTTAATGGAATAGCCATACGACCAATTTCCATACATACTTAATGGAATAGCCATACGGCCGACTTCCATACCCAATGCATTGGAGGTTATAACGTAACCACCCGTCCTGGTATTCACGGCACCACCCATCATATGGTTTATAACGTAACCACCCGTTAAAATGTCCAAGTACCAGTATAAAATCATAAAACATAAAACCAATATAAAGGAATGATAACATTTCCACATTTCAATCACAATATATCATAAATATATTGACATAATAGAATCCTTTTTCAAAACCATTTTCAATACCAAAATACATAAAAGAGTATATGTTATTTATTTTATTCTAAAAACATTACGGCTTGTTGAGAAAGCCAAAGATCAAATAATACTCGCGGCGGCGGAAAAGGTCGTTGTCACCGCGCACGTTAAAAAAAACATTCCTTTTTGTCGTTTAGTAAAACGCTTCGTAGAAAAAGAATCCTTTTGTATAAAAGTAAAAGTCAAAGGAGTTTATACATCATATAAAAGAAAGTTGTGTATAAAACAAAATATGCCTCAATGAAAGGAGATTGAGACGAAGTCCCTTACCTTGGGTCCAACTTGACTCGATCGTTCTTTAACGTCCTGAATAATAAACTTGAGTTAATTTATACTTGATTAAGAAACTTTTTAAAGTTAATTATTCTTTTTATATCACTTATTTCCATGTTATAAACATTATGTAACCATTTAAGTTAATAATGTTTGTTTTGTCAATATTTGGTTCTTAAGTCGAAAGTTGACTTCTTACAATTACATGTTGTTCATGTGGTCAAAAGTTCTTTATATCCAGAATGAAATTCCTGATTTGGATATAATATATATCATATATATCCAGCATATACATGTATTTATAATATTACATAATCATTTAGAGGTAAGAAATGAAATGCACCGTTCATGGAGACGGTAAGCCGTACGTACGCATGAACGCTACTTTCATTTCTTTGTCATATTAATGGAATTAAAACTAAATGAGAGGTATGTATATTTTAATTCCAGAATTATATTCATCATTTAGATATATCATTAATTATATATATACATTATATACATGTAATTTTAATAGTTCATTACATTTGGGGATAAGAAATGAAATGCACCGTTCATGGAGACGGTAAGCCGTACGTACGCATGAACGCTACTTTCATTTCTATCTCATACTTTAATGGAATGAATTAATAATTATATAGAGGTATATTATAATTCCAGTATAACATCATATATAATAACTTTAAATCCATCCTTTACATGTCCCACATATGGCATTAACGAATCACATCACTTTGAGGGGGCGGTAGTCTGCACTTCCTTAAATGAAGATATCGCGTTTACCCATAATGGAAACCATAAAGGTATGCCCAAAATGAAAAATACAGAAGCTTAAAGAAATCATAAACATATTATATATCATATATAAAAATAGTGACATCATAATGGCCACCTTTGAAGGTGTTAAATGAGTATTGAACAATCATCGTTTCGGGAGGCAGAATTTCGCCATCCACGGAAACCGTATGTTCTTTAACCATTTGATATAGTTTTGTGAGATTGTAGCTCAAATAAATCTTATAACAACATACTAGTATATTGAAGATACTGGTGTTGTTACAAAAGAAGTAAATAAAAAGAGTTTAGAGGGTTGGAGAAGCAAAATAAAACAAATGAACAAGAGAGAATGAATTACCTTAAAAAGTGTAACTCCCTTTTGATTTGAGCCTAAATGCTTCCTTTGAAAGGATTCTGCCCAAAGGGAATCCTCTAGGATGAGGAGAGGGATGTGGAGAGAGTAATTGGTCAGGGGTTTGCCGAGCCAAAGGCTTGAGAAGTGTGTGAAATGGGGTAGAGGTGGGGGCCTTTTATAAGAGGAGAGGAGGGGCACTTTTGGAAAGTAAAGAAATATTACTTTATTTGAAAGTGTGTTTCGGTTTTAAAAGGTCCCAAATTGATAGAATTAGTGTATAAGGTGATAAGGGTTCGAAATCCACTCATCCAATTGGTTTTGGACATGTGTAGTTTATAGATTTTACATTATCTTTCTATTTTATTTAAATCGTTAAATAATGATGTCATCGCTGCATCATTATTATGTCATAAATTATTTAATTTTTTTAAGGTCTAAAAATTATAAAAAAAATACTATGATGTAGGAAATCTTTTTATCTTTCCAATGACTATTTATAATCAAAATTTGTACTTGTATAACCCCACTCAAAAATTATTTTAGTAAAACAAGTTATGTTAGTGTCATTTTCACTTTAACATTAAATAAAAATATATTAATGTCATTTTCCAACTAAAGTGGCTCCATGGGGTCCCCAAGTTGGCACATGGCTTGTCTTGGTCGGCCATGACTCACCCAATAGGTGTAGAACAAGTGTAAAGGTGTTTTCACATTCTTATAATACCATTTTTACCTTAAACTACACTAATTACCTCTAATTGCGATTAATGAAAAAAAGTTACTATTCACCAAAAAATTATTTTAATCTCATTGAACCACATTTTACTTCTTAATGACAACCATGTATGTCGGATTTTCAATATTCAATACACATTAGTGGTAATCTTTCATTTAACTGAAAAATCAGTTTGCTTGATTACCACTTAGTGGTTTCACTATTCATCAAAAATTGAAGTTTTTCAGAAAATTACCAAAAATTCACCCTAAGCTATATTTGATATTCCGAATTCAAAAATGAAGTCCATTTTACAAAATTCATAACATATAAGTCAAATTAATTAATTTAATAATTAATTCCCGCTGTCATGACAAATAGCGTGTTTTTGTGAAACAATAAGTATCAAAATATTGACACCAGTTTAAGTCCAATTTCAAAGTGAAATTGATTCCAATGACCACCATTGGATTAACTGGTAAAAATATTTTCTAATTTCACTTTAAAACCAATTAAAATAATAATCTAATCATATAAATAATTTAGATTAAAAATAGGTTTTGAATTAAAATACAACATTTTACACTATTCATAAAGAAAATGAACTTTAACAGAAAGGTACCAAAAATTTACACAAAGTAAATTTTGATGTCCTGATTCTAAAGAAGAGTTATATTTGGTCCAAAATAAAGTATAAGAGTGATCAAAACTATATTTAATGACGGTTCACCATTAAAAGGTGATAAGTGAACCTTTAGTGAAAATTAGAGTATATATGCCTAAAATTGAACTCTTTCCATATTTTAAGCCTTTATCTTTTATTGGGTAAATGTATAAACATTTAAAAACATATATAATCATATTTTAGTTATTTCTATCCATTCCCGCCAGTACAACGACTACTTGTTAACTAACATTTAAAATAATATTTTTTTATTACTAGTGTGCTACGTAAGTTTCAAAGAAACTCATCGTTGCGTATCGGGTACGCTATCGAACATAGCAACCCCTTTAAAATAAAATTAATATTTAATTCATAAATATTAATTAATATGAAAATTCTTTATTCTTTATTTACCTGGGATGTTACACACACACACACACACACATATATATATATATATATATATCATGCACCTGATATGGTGACAATCCCACTGACTAGCATCTAGTCAGTCCACATAGATCATGTGCACCACATGCACTCAAAACAGACATGCCTCTACAGGTCATGCCAAAAAGGAAACATGGAGATCATGGCCACACCGCAGTGTACCTCTAACCGTCGTCGACTCACCTGCCTGCTCAGCCTCTGGCAGCTCCACAGTGTGCACCTAGCCTGAAACACAGCTGTCTGACGCCTGAACTCCCTGCGATGCTGCTCCGGTCACCGGCCACTGACCCCTCAATTGGGTCCCACAGTCTCTGTCATGACCTCCGTGCACAGCTGAACCTCGACTACCCTCTCCAGGTACCAAACCCAAACCAACTCTAGACGCTACAGTCTGTCCTGGTCCCTGCCTGCCAGCTATCTGAGAAGGCTTCCTGCAAAACCTCTCCAGATGCCCGTCCTGTCCACATGCCCGGCACTCCTTCGGAGGCCGATCGCACTACGCCCGAACATGTCCTGGCTATCCACACTGGAAGAAAAACACTAAAGAACTACCACGAGGTGGTCTAGCTGAATCCCTAGCCTAAATACCCTGCTGGAACTCATCCCGTCCTCTCTTCCTATTGTCCGAACTATCACCTGAAGCTGTCGCCCTGCCCAAGCGAGATTTCTCTCTCTCGTTGCCCTCGACTATGAGCGCCCGATGCACCGCCTTGGAGAAAGAACCCAGCCTGAAGATGTTCACCTGGACCCGAATGACGTGTCATAAGCCATCCTCGAAGCACCTCATCCTAGCCGCATCATCGCTCACCATAACAGGTGCAAAGCGAGACAAATCTGTGAAGGTAGCTGCGTAGTCCATGACAGACATATCCCCCTGCTGAAGACTCAAGAACTCCCGAGCTCTCTCTGCCCTCAGTGTCTCCGGGTAGAAGTGCTCAAAGAACCTGTCCTCGTAGTCCTGCCAAGCCAGTCCCTCGTGCCTACGAGCCAGAACCTGTACATCCCAGCAACGCTTCACCGGTCCTCTCAGCATGTACGTCGCCAGCTTGACCCTCCACCATGGAGGCGTCTCGAGCTACTCGAAGATCATCTGCATACTCTCTATCTAGTTCTCAGCCGCCTGCGGATCACCCTCTCCCTAAAAAAGCGACGGGTGTTATGACTGGAACTCCCACATTAGATACGCCATAAAAGGCTCTATACCCTGCGTGCCTCCGTCAATCCCCTGCAAGACGCGCACCGGGCTAGCTCGGAGCTGCTCGTCAAGCCACAACCTGAACGATGCCAAACCCGACTACTGTCCCGCCTGCACTAGATCCTGAACCTGATCCTATCCCTGAGCCTATACATGTGGCTCATGCTCTTCCTATACCGAATTCTGACCCCGATCCTGCGACACTGTACCATCTCCTTCCTGACGCTCCATCGAGTTGTGAAGAAGTAACCTGTTGAATACCATAAATGGTCAGACAACCCATATATATATAACAATATATTTTACACAGGTAAGGAAAGTAGTAAAAGGCAGTGCATAACAACTACCCTTACTGCCCCTCACCACAACCCATGACCCACGGCATCCTGGCCTCATGGCCTCCTTACCCGCCCTCAACAGAGCCAAGTATCACAAGTACCTCAGTCCATGCCCGTCCTGACAAATCACGTTGCCTCAAATCAATGACCGAGTCGCCCAATCCTGATAGTTACACTACCTCATCATGAAATTCTACAGATATATAAAGCATGTCATTCATATTGCAATAAACAAGCAATTCTATTAGGAGTTTCACCTATTCCCATTTCAGAGCACACAAGCATGACAATTGATTTTTCATTCACATGGCATTATCACTTCACAAAGCATACATGGAATTATGAAATTGAAATGCCCTAAAAATGTGTCTATCAAAATCCAAGCAAACAAGCCTCATCATACCGGGCCAAGGTCCAATTCTCCCTTACCGCATCAGGTCAAGGGTCACATATCACAATCACGAACATCACACATAAAGTGATCCACTGAGGTAGAAATCATATAAAATGTAATCTGAGCAAAAAGCAGACAAAAATTCCCACCCATGGAAACTTGGTCCATCCCTTGTACCTGGGGCTGTAGGCACCCAAGCACAAGCTAGAAACCCAGTTCCAGTAACAACCTATCTCCAGTCTACTATATCCCAAATAGTAAAACTAGCAGAAATAAAAAGATAAGTATCAATCTCATTAGTATCCAGAAAAACACTGCTACTAAATCCTTGTCAAGAACTCCTCTGATACCACTTTGCAACGACTCGGACCCAGCCAGCCACCCGAACAGTGCCGAACGGGTCGGATGTCACTACCTTAGGCGCACCTCCCCTGAACGCCAAAGGCTGCCGAGTAGCAGCGAGGGTCTGTTAGGTATAGTGAGGAGGCTATACCCTCTCAGAGGATCATAACAAGGGTATTGGTCCAAGTATAACAGTAAAGATGCAGCGGAAAGAAAGACCCAGCAGACTCGAACCAGACCCGCAGAGCGGAAGCATAATCAATATATATAAACAGCAAAAGCAATAAATATAACAACATCAGCGGAAATAAACACAACAGCATTCTGAAAACATGTAACTACTACTGAATAGTAAAACATGCATCCAAAGCAGGTCATACACAGCTGAATATAAAAAGGGCACCAATGGCTAACCAACAGTAGCTACAACAAGTAAGCATGCCGATACAGAAAAGTAAACAAAACAAAGTAAACCCCAGCTAGGCATGACCTCAAGGTCCAAACCATCTCCATACAATAACTAATGCAGCCCATCTTCTGAAGCTGACCTTTTCCCTGCATGTAAATCCATAAAGTCTGCACGCGTCCCGAAGGGCCCGTGCAGGGTGTGAGACAAATATCAGTAGGATACCACCCAACGGTGCATACCAAATATATGTGTTTAAGTAGTCATACATTTAAAAGGAAATCAGTAAACAGTACAGTGCACAAGTAAACACAAACTCCACTGGTGCTCAACAACCACCATGGAGTATCACCTGCTTCGGCCAACTCTGGAGTCTCTGTCGTGTAACCTGGCACCATGTGCCACCTGACAGCTCGTGTCTCAAGTACCGACGTCCCGAAGGCACGCCCACAGATAGTAACTCGGCACCCTATGCCTCCTGACACCTCGTGTCTCAAGTACCGATGTCCCTAAGGCACGCCCAAGAATAGTAACCCGATACCGTGTGCCTCCTGACACCTCGTGTATCAAGTCCGACGTCCCGAAGTCATGCCCGAGAATAGTAACCCGACACCGTGTGCCTCCTGACACCTCGTGTCTCAAGCTATCCCCTGAAGGCTCCTCACCTCCCACGTGGCTTTCTACGACAAGCACCCCCAACTAGAATACCTAACCGCAACTACGAGGGTCTCTACCCACACGAGTGGTCAAAACCACCTCATCACGGAGTATCTCTGTGTGCACACTACTCAAAGTTTCGGGTGAGCGGTAATCACCAAAATAATACCTAATACACCAAAACATCTGACACCTCTTGTCCCTGCGACCATGTCGCTCAAGTCCGATTGCCTTGCCATCCAAGTAACCCAGGCCATGCCCAACCTGACAGTCATACTGCCTCAAGCCGACTCCATGACGCCCAATCCCATGGTCAAAACCACCCAAAGTAACTCGGGACAAGCCCAACCTATGATCAACATCACTCAAGTGTAACCGAGCCAAGCCCAACACAACCCAATGGGTCCAGCAGATGCAATTCAGCAATTGCATATATATCATATTTAAACAGAAAACATAAACCGACAAAACAAACTAAACAATTGAATTGCACTATGCGAGGTGTTGTCCCATACCAGCACTGAGGTCTTAAATGCCTCTAACAATTTATAATAGGCTTTAATAAATTAAACTAAATAGTTTAACACATTTAATAATTCAATTAAAACCATTTTGGCGTTCCCCCGCCAAAATGCCCCGATGAGCCACAACCCCTCACCCAGCCCTGCTCACGCAAACTGGTAACATGGCATACCCAAAGGCATCCCATAGGTCCCACAAGCAATTCAATATGAAATAGCAGATAAAACGGTTCCTGCTTGAAATACCTGAAAATGCGCCAAAGGCCGTATTACCCAAACAACCATGAAAACACAAAATGAGGTATGTACCACCTGCCTGAGACTCGTACGATGCTACTTCTCTGGTAACAACCGCTAATTCGGTCTAAAACGCGGTAAATCTACAAAAGATTCAAAACCACTCAAATGCCTATAACTCATTCTGGAACGAAAATCAAACAAAACGACCAAAGAGGAATCGAGGCCTTACCGAGGGGATTCCAACGCACTAATCAGAATTTGAAGCGGGTCTTGGATGGACAATCAGGAGAAGGAAATAGGTTCGACCAGCTCTCCCCGCTCAACCCGACGAAGGAAATGAATTCTACCTAAAAAACGAGGCTACTGCCCATTTTAGTGAAAAAAAAGAAAGTACACGGCGTTTACTTCATGACTACACGCCGTGTGTATTTCATTTAACAGTTCATTTGGTGGCTGGGATTCCGCCGACCTGTCGACATGAGTACACGACGTGTACCGGTGGGTACACGGCGTGTACTTGGTTTCCCTTCTCTTCCTCGTCAACTTACCCACACGCCATGTATATGCCTCATACATGGATAGACTACATGGCGTGTCCAAGGGGAACACGACGTGTACCTGGTTCTACCCGGCCAATAGGCCTACACACCATGTATGGCCACCACACGGTCCGTAATACACGGCTTGTGTAAAACTACACGCCGTGTAGTATGAAATTTCCACACGGTCACCACACAACATGTACTTAGAGAGTACACAGTTGTCACTCACTTAACATATACATGGCATGTACTTAAAAGTACACGACATGTAGTCTGGAAATTTCTAGAAACTTCCCTCTTTCTCCTGTTTCCTCAGAAACCAGTCAAAAATTCAAACAGGGTCGGGATTTTGACCCATTCTAAAAACCCGGGTTCTTACAAAGAGGTAGATATTTTATGATGAAATATTTATCCACTCGAATTTGAGAGCTCATATCTCCTCCATACCACATCCTAGAGAGAGAAAGACACATTCCAAGAACTCAATCATTGATCTCCATCACAAATCGAAGGAATGAGATCACAATGATCATCGATATGTTGATGGAATCATCAGAACTCAACACTAGCACCCATAATCAAATGATTGGCATTATAGAGAACTCTTGAAGTGTTTGTTGATGATCATGTGGGTTTTATCCTTTGATCCTATGAATAAAGGTTGTCAGCAATGACATATTGTTGATTGTTCAATGATTTCAAATGAGGTAATCATTTGTGTTTATTTTTTGATTAATTAAATTCACATGAGAACCTTGATCTTTTACTGATGTTCAGATAACCAAAAATGACAAAGTTACATTGATATGGTGATGTAAATTTTAAATTCATAACCCATATTCTTCTACTTCACACCCTGATTTCTATCAGCATTAACCAAATATGTGATCCTAGATTAAATGTAGATAACTATGTCCATTGATAGTCACCCTCCTAGATATCTCACTTACATTATGTGGCGGTAAGATAAAATAAGTAAGAAGGAAGGTAGGCATACATGATAATGAATTGAGGGGAAGGGATGATCATATTCCACATGAGATTATTATTCCAAAAAAAAACCATACATGAATGTTCATCAAATCTACATACATATAATTATCCATATGAATCATTTTTGAAAAATCTTTTGTTAACTCCACTATGTACTTTGGATAATGGATACCAACAAGTGAGACATGGTTTTTTCTAGTCTCATTGGGCAGGAAAGTATTATTGGCTAGTGATATGAAGCCTCTAGAATTTTATATAATGAATGAGGTCATTAAAAAATAATGGGAGAGGCCTTTTAGGATTTGATATATAGTTCTTTGGAAGATGATCTGGTTAAACATTACTCAGATCCAATATATAGATGTGGACCAAATATTCAAGGATTTTTTTGGGGGTAGAGGAATATTGGGGAGTAAATGGATTGGTCTTAGGATAAAAAAATTATTGAAAAAAGTTTATTGTGAGAATCTACAACAAAAATAGATGCCCAAAAAACATTATACAGAAATAAATAAACATATATATTTTCAATGTGGAAACAACCACTGATGTGGCGGATTAAAAAACTATGGGGAAACTCCAAAGCACCCACTACAATTAAAGAGTCAACAAAATCAAAGATAAGTCCCAAAACATGAATTTAAGTTAGTGTTTCGAAAACCTATGTGAAAAACAACACTCTAATTTTCCTATGATAATAATCCATGAAAAAACAACACCTCACATAGATCAAAACTTAACACATTACATCATGAAAGAACAAAAAAATCCATTTCACAACCCAATTTTTCATTGCATGCTACTTCCCACACCCAAACACTATCACCCATGTATCTACTCATCGTGATTCTACACACTATGTATCTAACACATTTTTCTCTTTATATAAATCAACCCTATTATTAACTTTTAAAATCCCTAATAATCCCTTCCAAACAGATTTAAAAATTATATATCAAACATAAAAAGATATCACGTGATTTCATAAAGGGAGTTTAAAAAACTTAAACTCATATTATCTTGTTTTTTATATCTGAGAATCATTTGGAATCAATAATAACCTCCTTAAGGCCATGAAATAAGGAGAATTTATAAAAAAACTGATTTGTATCGTGGAATGGTTGGCATCACATGAACTGATATCATCTACAAAAAATATGATAATGCTCTTTTCTAGATCTGAAATAAACTTAAAATCTTCTAGTACAAAAGTAACCCAAATTTCAAAGTCTTTACCATAATTGTGTCTACACTACCCTACTGAAAAAACATGGGACCAACAACACCTGGATCCCCCATAATAGTAATTTTTATATAATCAGGAGTACCTACAAAAAATAATTTCTTTATATTCTCAATATTCTCTAACCAGTAAGTAACTCTCAGTGCATCACCTAGATCTTTTATTTCAATGCATCACCATGATCTTTTATTTCAATTCATTCATTAATAGTGGAACTATATGAAGAAATGGAATTGTGTTTAAGACTTGAATCACATGAAATGACCTACTTTGGTTTCAAAACATTATTTACTATAGTTGGTGGTCATATAATCATGCACGACGATCCCCGATCCAATGAATTTTATGAAGTCCCCTTCACAACTACATTTTTAACATCATTACACACCTTTACATCAGTACTTTAAAGCATGTCAACAATTTCACCTCATAAATATATGATCTATCCTTAGTAAAATTTCATAATTATACTTACAAACAAACTAGTGAACCCATCATTATCATGAGTACAAGAAGACAAAAAAATTATAGCATATACCTAGAACAAGTCGTACATCCCTCAACATTAGCGTAAAACCAGCATTGATAATGATACAAATATCACCGACCAAAATTAAACCAATATAATCACAATTTCCCATATTAAATTTACCAAAGTATCCATCTTATTATAAATAATATAATTCTCTCTTTAGTGTAATCTAGTATGAAGCTACTGAATAAATAACCTATTTTTTATAGAGATCTAACCTGTGACAATCAATGATGGTTGAAATTAAATCACCCTCACCCTATATAATACCTTTTATATTATCATTATAATAAAATTTATTCCACTTATTTTCATCTTTAATGTTATTCTTCTTATATTTAAAGAACCTATGCACATTATCTTCCATATCCCAAAATAAACAGGTGACTTTTCTTTTTTTCCCCAGATTGGCCTCTCTAATTATTGTGTCTATCTATCATTGCTAGAATACCACAATTACCTAATGATTTATCATCATTATTCATTAATTGAGGTTCATTCGTCAACAATAATAATATTACATCATCCAATATTAGAGTGTCTTTCCAAAATAGAAATGTGGTGATGAGATTATCCTATGATTTTGGAAACAAACCCAATAAGAGTAATGATTTTTCATCTTCTTCTATTTCAATTGGTATTGTGTTACATTTATCATTTATCATGACTACCTCCAATGATCAATCCATCAGAATTTTAGCGCATCTGAATATATAGTTACCTAAATATCTATTCTCTAGGACTCACAAATTATATAATAGTTTTTTAAATACAAACTCTTTATGGAAGATTTCAATTTATAACTACATTCATGCTTCACAAATATCTCTTAGGAATCTAGAAGATTCATCAACCCATTTAGGGTATTATCATCCAAATACATATAGATTAAGTTTATCAGTATCTATATAATATATTAATAATAATTATCTCTTATATCCTCAATTTATTTGATTTTTTTGTTTAGTACCTTCATTACCTTCTCTTGAACCGAAATATTTTTCCATGTTTATTTCATAGAGTAAAATCATTTTACCATTAAATAGTTCTATGTGGGACTAAATCTCTTATCACGAATAACCCATATAAATTCATTATGAAACATTAATAACCACCTTTGATACTAGTTTATGGGGAGAAAACAGATCCATTCTGGGATTAAAACTTGACCGTGACAAAAACAATTGTGTGAATATCTAATAAAAATAGATGCGCAAAATATAATAGAAAAAATAAATAAAGATTCATATTTTATCATAGAGAAACCCTATAATGTGGAGGATTAAAAACCAAAATGAAGATCTGAAAATGTATAATATAATCATATAGTATAAAAAATCCAAGTGAAATCCCAAAACCTGAATTTTAGTAATAGTATAAAAAAACCTATGTGAAAAACCTCACCCTGATAAGCCTATCCCATTCCTCAGATAATCATATATAAAAAAACATAACCAATATAAGATCAAAACTGAACATAAACCATAATTTAAGCCCCTAAAATATGTAATTTCACATTTCTCGCAACTACCCATGGCCAAAAACCATCACCCATGTATATTCTCATTGTGACAATTCATACCATGTAAACACTCATTTTTTTTTCTCATTATATGAATCAACACTAATGATAGCTTATTATAATTACTTGGAATCCTATCCAAAATGACATAAAAATTATATCTAAAATAGAAAAATATATCACCTAATGCTATGTATGGAGTTTGAAAAATTCAAATTCGTATTCACTTGTTTTTTTATCTATGAGTGTCATTCTGGGTGAACCTCAATAATGACTTAAAAGGAACTACATCTACATGAGATAAATTATTAATATGGTTTGATTATAAGTATGTAACATATCATGGGAGTGGGGATTCAATTATTAGGAGTACCACAACATGAATTAGTATGAGAGGGGACTTCTATAGGACCAATGTAAGGGAGAGTAATAGACATTGGAAAAATAGAAAATAGGTCACCCTCTGTAGAGATGAGTAAACCCACAACCACCACACCTTCCAAATCCATCATTAGAGGGACATGGAGGAACATTAACTAACTCTTGGAACACATAATTCGATTAAAAAATGACATGGTGAGAAACCATTAGGTAAAAACCACCATCTAACTACTACATGGGAGGAGGAGGAGCAGGTATGACTAATGGGGTGATCCAAGAGGTTTCCTAGACTAGAAAACATTATGGATGCATGGTGGGGCCATAGAAGAGGTAGGATGAACTCATTAAGGAGATCTAAAACCTATACCAAAATCCATGTCCACCTCTCTTCATCGAAATGAGGAGTCTAAGTGACCTTGTAAACAATATTCCTTATAAAAGTACACCCTAGATCCATAGAATATGCATTTATATAGAGAGATGGAGGATCCAAACATAATGTTGATTAGTTGAATTCACTTACTTTGATTTCAAACATGACACTTTCTAATTATTATATATTCCTAATTGTTTTAAATTTTATTCTTGATGTTCATGTATCTATGTAATATTCTGTGATTTTAAAAAGAAATTCCATAGTGTACAAGATAAGGAACACCAAGCATAAAAAAACAATGAAATATTATTATTTGACTCTTATACTATTTCTATTAAATTAGTGTTAACTAATAAGAATATTTCTTTTTATGAAATATATAATCGTACTACTCATTTCTAATGCATTAACTACTACTTTGTAAATAAAGACTCATTTATTAGTAAAGTCAAAATTACATTTTATTTAAAAATTATTATTTCCTTTTTTGAGAAACAATTACCATTAAATTATGTAACTTTTAGAGAATTTATTTGAAAAAAATAACTTCTTTAATGAAATCATCATTTCAAATTTATGTTAGGATAATTTTTTTATAATTTTCTGAAACGATTGATTTTTCAATGTATAGTGAAAAAAGTGTTTTCTATTGAAATTGTATTTTATTTTAAAGTGTTTACAAAGTATAATTATGTTTTGGATTATATATAAGATTTAGTTATATTTTTTATTTAGAATATTTGTTTTAATGTATTTTATACTTGAATTTAGCATTAATAAATTTTATATTTAAAAGGTCATTTTTCTGAAAAACTATTTTTCGTTGCGTTCTACTAGATTGATTTTAAAATAAATTCATAATATTAAATGATTTGAATTTTGAAAAATTAATTTCAAAATTTTAATTAGGAATTAAAAATTTTGTAATTAGGTCCTTTTTAATTTAGTGAAATACGATTTGTAACCACAATAATTTTTATTACAACTGTAAAGAGTAAATTAGGTAATTTCCTTTACAAATAAAATGATAAGAATAATTAAATGACTAAAAAACTTGAATAAATCATATGGTTTATATATATCTCTACCATAATCACCAGAGGGATGAATTTATGACATTTTGGGGCCACATGGATGACATTATAAACTTTATAATACTTTATTTAAAGAAATGTCAAAATTGTCACCCTCTTGTTTTTAATAATTAATTATTTTTATCATGGGTTTATATATAGTACATTCTCAACTATCAATATTATTTTAAGAGATAATTTATTTATCTTCATCATGCTATTTTTTTTTAATTTTTAGTGATGAAATAATTACATTAAATTCTTGAAAAACCTAGATGTAGTAATAATCTAATTGATAGAAAAATCAAATAAATGGTATTAAAAATATTAAAATAAATATAATTAGAGATAAATAATATGATAAAAAAATTATATATTACCATAACATGTTATTCCTATAATTAAATATATATTTTTAAATTTTAGATATATTCATGATATTATTAATGTCAAAGTAATGAATAACTCTAAAAATTGACATTATGGGTATTTTATAGTAAATAAGATTATATTAAATGATATAAAATTTCATATAAATAATAAATTCATAAAAATATTATTATATGGTTTATAATATCTTTAATATTCCATTTATGAGTGTTTTTTTTCAATTTAATATAGCTATATTGACCTCCTAAAAGTAAAAAAATCGTTATTGTCACAATAATAGTTAAAAGGGTTAAATAGTAGTTAATACCAAAAGATAAGGATAATAATATAGTAAAAAACTTATCTATTTTTTAGTATATTTTTTTTATTTTTTACCATAATTGTATTATTTTATAAATAATTCAATTTGAAACCATTTGAAACTAAAAATTAATAAATATTAATTTAAAATTTTGATAAATTCAAAGAGTACCCCTCCCAACTTTTATAAAAGGGAACCTATTCTTCTCCATCATTCAGACATAAAACCAATTTTTTCAGATAATAACTACAAAAATTCATTACTATAACATATACCATTATTTTATATTCCTTAAGTTATGAATAAAACCAATCTTGGAAGGATTAAGGTGATAATAAAAGGTGGTTTTGCAACGAAGATGTATAATTTTAATCCCCATGTTTTAGTATTGTTTCTACTCCCACCTCCATAAAATATTATTCAACCATTATAAATTAATAAAACTATATAATAAAAATACATAGATTTCATTTTGTTAAAATCATAATGAATATCCTTACCCATCAATCTTCAAATGAGAGAAGAATTCACAGTTCCTGTGTACATATGACTACCACCTCACAAACCTATGTAATTCATTATCCATCACCACCTATTAATACTTTTTTTAATTATGGAATTAATGTTTATATGTTATATTCATGAAATTTTTATCATTACAAAAATAGAATATATCATTTATATTCTTACCATTCCATGCACTGGAAATGATAACATTGTTTCTGCATACGTGTGGACTACCACCTCCACAAAGTGATGTGATTCATTTTTCATCACATCACATAGATGATATATATATATATATATATATCTGTATGTGTGTGTGTGTTTATTAAAAGATTTAACATTATATATATATATATATATATATATATATATGATATTTTGAGGATTCGGGTGCAGTGGATGTGTGCGATGGGTGGTGCCCATCTTGGATTTTTTCCATAATAGATGATCAATATGAGATATATGAAACAATAAATGTCGTGATCAACAAAATTTAATCATAGAAATAGAAAATGGATAATTACATGGAATCTAGAGAGAGTATCATCACATATTATTTATAATTAATTTAATTAAATAATGAATTATCTTTAAGTAATTATTTCTTCATTGATTAGTCTGGTGACAGATATGAAGTCCACCATTTTGTGTTATAGAAACCAAGTGTATATTTCCTTTAGTGGTGGTCCAAATATAGAGGAGGATTACTCTCTATTCATGGAAGCATTATTTGAGAAGGGAGCTCTCCATGATTGAGAGGATTCTCCAAATTCGTTGCACACAATAAAGACAAATGAATTGGATCTCTTCGAGAAAATAAAATAATTGGGTATTTATTTTTATAGGGTTAAAATAAAATAATTACACAAGTTCCTAGAAATATTTATTTAATCCTAGAAAAACACCATGTCAAATAATAATAATAATATTATCATTTCTTGACATGCACTTAACTTGTGAATTATAGTTAAATATTTTTTAATTAAATAATATTTATTGTTTATTATTACATACCAGACCATTAAACTCAATCTACCATTCCTCCATAACATTTATTGTTCCTTGAATAATTTTTATTTATTTATTAAATAATTTCAATACATTATTCCAAAATAAATAAATTAATATTATATTCACTAAATAAAAAATAAACATTTGTATTCGATCAAGCATGCATGAATAATTATTAATCCATATAAGGGAAAATTATTTATTCATCATGTTAAGTAATAAATAATAATATATTATTAAATTGAGATTATGGACATACTTAGTGTATGACCTTCTAGGACTCTTTCTCAATGGAATTAGAAAAAGTAGCCTAAAGTACAAGGTTAACGTTTATAAACACACCATGTTACCCATAGATAAAGATGTTAACGTTTCAATTACATGTTACATCATATGTATTCTTACTATGTAATACAACCCCTTTATCTCGATATCTCTAACCAATAAGATTTCATGCTAGTTCCATCAACCCACGTGTTCTATTTGTCTTTCTGTGAATTTATGGAAATTGAACTTTCCTACAGAACACAATGGCCATGGATTTATTTAGTATATATGATTTCCATAAAAGGTCTTAAGATATAAACTTACGTTAATGTACAAAAGGGAAAAATTCTTTCATGCATTATATATTAATTCAATATACTTGCGACACACCCAACATATCCTATTTCACTACAAAAATAATTAATCATGGTTTTCATAAATACATCTATGTCCATGAATAATAATAATACTTAATAATAATATAAAGTCTAAGAAACAATATATATGTATGGAGATAGGAAAATCCAATGAAACTTATAAATATGGATTTCATACTGGAGGGCCTCATTATCCTAATATCCTAGTGGATATTATCCACAACGTACACCATGGGAAGGTGAATCAAAGTCCTATGAGTCTCCACCCCTGATAGGATGTATCATTTGTGTCCCTAAAATGATTTCATGTGGCTATAGAATATATATTCAAGGACAGTTTCACAACACTTTAGGGTTCTCATCATAGTAGGGACTGCTATGACCTTTTAGTGTAACAACTACTCATAGGACAATATCACATACTACATTATATAAAAGAATAATCAATATGTGATAATGAGTTTATTAATATTAAAAACAATGAATACAAGTCATCATAATGTACATAAAAGTTGGTTCTAGGGAATTAACTCAAATAGACTCTCACTTGCACTAGATCCAACTACTAACAATCTCCAGTCCATACTCATGCTTCTACTAAGATAGGGCTTTACTCAATGGGTCTTCCACGTTCTCTTCTATGGGTACTCTGCTTACTGCAACTTCACCCCTCTAATATAAATACCTAAAGATGTGATACTTCTTGAGTATATGATTTGTATGTTAGTGTGACCATGGATTTTTTTTTTCAAGAGACACTGCTATAGTATTATCAAGATAAAATGTGATGGGATATGCACTGCTAGGTACCAAGTAAATTTCATGGACAAAGTTCTGAATCCAACCAGATTTATTGGAAACATCAGAATCTTATATATACTCTGACTCCACTATAGAATCAGTGACAACTGGCTACATTGAACTCTTCCAGGTCACAACTCCTCCATTGATACATAAAACATATCCTAATTGAAACTTAATACCATTTTAATTTTTATGAAAACCAACATCAGTATAACACTTGATGAACATATCCTCATCTCTCTCATACACCATGAACATATCATTAGTTCTTCTAAAATACTTAAGGAAATCCTCAACAACAGTTCAATGTTGTTCTACTGGATCTTCATGATATCTTACTACCATGATCAGTGCATAGTAAACATCATGTCTAGTGTATAAAATGGAATACATGATTGATCCTATTGTTGAAGCGTATGAGATCTTACTCATTATTTCATTCCCTTATTGTGTTTAAGGACACATTTTATTAGGAATATGTAAACCATGTGACAATAGAACCAATCCCCTCTTGTATTTTTTCATATTAAATATATTTAGAATCTGGTCACCATATGTACATTTACTTAGTCCAATAAGCCTCTTGGATCTACCATGAATGATATTGATCCCTAGAATATAGTATGCTTCACCTAAGTACATCATGGAAAAAAACTTGTTTAAGAAGTCCCTAATAGACTGTAACACAAGTATGTATTTTCCAAAAAGTAATATGTCATCAACATATACTACTAGGATAACACCCACATTTACACTAAACCTCTATTAGAAACATGGTTCACAATCATTGTTAATGAAACCAAATTCTATTATGGTTTCAAAAAATTGAATGTTCCATGATCTAGATGCTTGCTTCAATCCATAAATGGATATCGGAAACTTGAAAATCCTTTTGGAATTACCTAGAGTCACAAACATTTTTATTTTTTCATATAAACATCTCCTTGAAGGTTTCCATTAAGGAATTCAAATTTGAAATCCATCTTCCAAATATCATACTCATTTTAAGCTTCTATAGAAAATGGAATTATAATGGATTTAAACATGGAAATTATAAGAAAGGATTAATCATAGTCAAATACTAAATTCTATTTAAACCCTTTATCCACTAGCCTTGATTTATAGGTATTTACTTTACCTTGAATGTTCAATTTCCTCTTGAATACCCATTTTCATCCAACATTATTTACATCAAAAAACACATCGACTAGAACCCAAACGTGGTTATAAAACATGGAATTTATTTTTGAATTCATGGATTATTTTCATATATCATCTTCTAATCATTCCACTACCTCTTTGTAGGATAGTGGTTCATCATTATCAACCAAAAATGAGTCCCTATCCTTAGTGACTATATAACCATATCTCTCTGGTTATATTACCTATCTTATGCTTCTATGTAGTACTTGTGTTTCAATAACTACATATTCTATGAGGACTTGTGTAATTTTTTCAGTTTCCAACTGTAGTGTATCTTGATCATCATCTTCCTCAAAGTAAATCTTTCTCCTACTATCTTTTTCAAGGAAGTTCTCCCTCTAAATAAAGAAGAATTTTTTGGAGGGAGTCACTTTCTTATATAAGATATTGTATATGTAGTATCACTTATTTTAATTTAGATATCCTATAATGATACACTTAGTGCCCTAAGGTTCTAATTTTTTCCCAATAAGGCCTTAAAAAAATCCTCACAACCCCATACATCTGAATGTGACAAAATGGGTTTTATTCCACTCTGTAACTCAATGGAAATTACATTTTTTGTATTATTTGGAACTCAATATAATGTGTATGTTATAGTTTTTGGTGTATATCCACAAAAGGATAATGGAAGATCTTCATGACTCATCATCAACCATACTATTTATAACAAGTTACTATTCCTCCTTTCACTAACAACATTACACTATGGTGTATAAGTTAGAGTGATTTGAGATAGTATCACAAACTCCCATAAAACTTTTATGAACTCTTGGTCAAGACATTCACCACCTCAATCCAATCAATGATTCTTTATCTTATTACCAAGTTGATTCTATACTTCATTATTGAATTCCATGAATTTTCCAAAAGACTCAGACATATACCTCATAAAGTAGATATATTTGTATGTACTCAAGTCATCAGTTTAATTTATGGAGTAAGAATATTCACCTCTAATTTCTACTAGAAATGGTGTAAACACATAACTATGTACCAATCCTAGAAGATTTGTGTCCCTTTTACCCTATCCACCAAATGATGGTTTGGTCATTTTCATTGAAAATAAGAATGGAATCTTTGACATGGTTTTATCTTAGAAGAGAAAAAATATCCATCTTAATAGAGCTTTGTCAAATTCTTCTCATTTAAATAACCAATATGGTGATGGAAAAGCTGGGTATTTTATGAGTCGTGTGAACATGATTTTTTATCAATTGTCAACACCTAGTTTTCATAATTAAATACATAAAGAACATTATTAAATATTCTATACCATGACATATGTTTTCCTTGTTAAATAAAAAACTTTTGTTTCCAAATTTGAAAATAAACTCATATATATCTTGGTGTGATTCATAAATTATGTTTTTGGTAACTGTATGTACATAATAAAAATCATTCAAAACCAAAATAATTTCTTTTGGTAATGATTGGTGGTATTCACCAATGGCTAGAGTAGCTAGCCTTGCATAGTTAGAATCTCTTAGATCCACCTCATCTCTAGAAATATTTCATAATCTACTTTGTTTCTGCATTTGGATACAGATATGAGACCCACAAGCTATATCTAATTAAAAATGTGTAGATATTAAGATATTACACTTGATAATGAATGAAAATTTAGATTACCCTTGATTCTGGGTGCAGATCCTTTTATAGCGGCTTAACTTGCCACATGAAAAACATACAACCTCATTTTCCTTACCGTGCCTATGTATCTTCTTATTTTTGGAAGGATGGTTCATGGGAGATTTAGAATATTTAAAAGTCTTGGGCCCCTTTTACCTTTTCTTACTTTTCTTATTCACCATATAATATATGAGTTTGACATGCCCCATGTCCTTATCCACTTGAAGAATCAATGTAAGAAGTTATGAAAGACTCTTCTCATTATTTCACATATTATAATTAAGAATAATGATGGATAAGGTATTGGTAAGGGATCAAAGTGTGAGATATTTATGTAGATCATATATGAATTTAATCCCTAAGATGTTCAAGTGTTTAATGTAGCCAATAATCTTGACTACACGATGCATAACTGGAACAGAATCTCTAAACATTGTTGTGAACAAATCATTGGAGATCTTGTACCTCTATTTTCTCACATTCTCTTGATAGAGATCCCAAAGGAGATACATAGTTATATAGGAATATATATCATAATGTTGCTTAAAAATCTAATTGGACATGGATGATAGCATGAAACACTAAAAATATGTAGCATCATTCAGATGTTTCTCCTAGAGATATAATTCTTCACCATATGCCTCATTACTAGGTGCAACTAGAAAGGTTCTTCCAGCACATACAATTTCCATTCATGGAGAATGATGACACATAGGTGCCTTTTCCATTCATGGAAATTTGTGTTGGTGAGAAGGTTGTACTTATCATGTATGTATCTCAATGATATGTTTTATTTCGTTTTATTGTAATTTCTAAAAAATAAGATAAGCACAATTTTAGTACATTTTCTAATAAAATTTAGACTAATAAATAAATATTATATTTATCAGTCTCCAACTATTTTATCAAAACCAAATATCTCTCACCATTGGATTTTAAATGTAACGTTTCTTGTATTTTCAAGTGCAAAGGGTCCATATTACCCTTCTCATTACCCCAACTTGGGTTGGTCATTCAGATTGAATGGTTTTAGGAAGACATTCCAACTGCATTAACTCACAGTTCCATGATCTACTGAGTAGACACCCGAATCCTAAAATACTTAATTGTATTTCATTAACCTTTTCCTCTTAGTTACACCAATTCCTACTTTGGAATTCAACCCTTGATTTGAACTATGTTAAGTCAACCCAAAACATCAAGTTAAAATTCAACGATAATTGAAAGCACCTCAACTTGGGTCGGTCAATCACTTTGAACTCTGGTTTGATTTTAACTGATGTAATGCAAGGTTATACCAACTTAATATTTTAACAAGGTATTTTATCCTTTTATGCATAAATTTTAAATTATCGTATTTATCACATAATTTTTAATTTTAAGTGGGTTTACTTATGTGATTAAGCATTTCTTAGAAATATTTATGCTTAAGCTAGTTTATTTTAGTTCTCTCTTGTATGCTTGTTAAATTATTAATTATGTGATCGTGAAAGAACATACATAATGAAATAACCCTACAAATTTATAGACATTAAATAATATAGGGTATAACCATGACCTTATACTAATGGTTAGTTTATCTAGCCATTTGATAATTTAACCTCTGACCTAGGGGGAAAATACCTTGAACAGATTAAGGTTCATGTTACAGATTTCAACCTATCCAACTATGTATCTCCTTGGATTGGTTTTTCCTCAGTTCAAACATGAACTGCCTCTACTAACATGGTTGTTCCATCCATTACATATGCCTTTTAGTCTCACATAGTTGAGGGGAAAGGGGGTTTATATAAAAGAAACCATTGTCACAAAGTCCCTATATAATAAGTGGACATAAGGCACAATTGTCAACAATTTAATTAAATAATAAAAAAATTAAATGAAACCAATCACATATAATGGTCTGTTCTATACTCATGATCATCCACATGCATGCAATGAATTACTAATTTAATAAAACTAGACTTCAATTCTTAATCATTTTAATTTAAAAAAATTGTTCTTGAATCAATTAATTATTATCATTAATTAATCAATTATTTTATCTTAATTATCATCCATTTTTACTTGATATTCTAATCCATTATAATTTTAAACAAATTAAATAAATTTATTTAAAAATAAAAATGTTCATAAATGTACATTGGAGGAATCATGGTGAACACCCCTCAGATTCTACCCAACATGTATCATACTCATATACTATTTTACTCTTGTGACATATGGCATAGACAACTTATCATGTACATTCACAATGTGTACTTCACGAATGATTACACAAATTATGTTATTTTCCAGTCATGTGTTATGATTCAATGCACATAGTGTAACAACGTGTAATATGACTCATACATGATATGCAGATCTCAACATGACGAAGATATTAATTAATCATATATATATATATATATATATTAGAACCCATCACATGGAATGTCCTTTCTTTAAGTCCACATGAAAGTACATGTCTCAACGATTACACTATATAATAAATAAATTTCAAAACTTCAAAACTTGGTATAAGTACACGACATGTGCATCCGAGCTACACGACGTGTACATCTCTCACATTCTATCTAAGGTACATGCCTAGGGACTCAACGTATGAATGGTACCTCAGAAATTAGAGTACATGGTGTATCCAATGGGATACATTCTGTTTTACCTCCAAATTATATGGTCACCATTCAGGTAGGCCATCTATTGAAATAAAAGGCCCATATTTGACTCAAAGGGACTACACACCTTGTACATTGGCTACATGGTGTGTAACCTAGATGAATGTGAGACATTATGTTCTAGTAAATACATGGTGAAAATAAATCATGTAATTAGTGCATAATCTTGATTTAATTTCCAAATCAATTCTAATGAATTAAACCTTACTACACAGTGCGCAACTCCAGTTACACGACGTGTAGTCATGTGTTGTCCACTGAGAAACCTTGGCACCTTTGGATGAGTTCGTAGAATTTTTTTAATCATAAAATTAATTATCTCAATTGGATCTATGATAAATGATGGGGGAATAAGCAGATCTCACGAATCATGTTAAAATAATGATTAAACATGAATTGTAAAACTAAATTAAAAATGTGTAAATCACCAATGATAATTAAATAATTATAAATAATTATTGGACCCCTCTGATACTTTCTATTTAATCTAGGAACAGTGGAAGTATGCGATGGGTGGTATTGAGCCTGGATTTTTTCCATAATAGATGATAAATCTGAGATCTAGGTGATGATGAATTTCAGGATCAACTGAATTAAATCAAAGAAATAGAGAATCGATAATTACACAGGAACCAAATAGAAGATAATCACATGTTATTTATAATTAATTTAATTAAATAAAAAATTTACTTTAAGGAATTCTTTCTTCGTTGATGAATTTAGTGATATATATGTGGTCCACCATCGTTTCATTGTACAAACCAAGTGTAGATTTCTTCTAGTGGTGATCCACATGAGTTACAAGAATATATAGATATCACCAAAGAAATATCCAGGTGCTAACACGGAAGATCCTTGCGCTTGTGACATACTCATTTGATCATTCCAAGATCTGCTTACAAAGAGTTCTCCTTGATATGGTATAAGAGGATTGATCTCTGTTATTGGGAGCTTTCTTCAAGAAGGGCATTCTCTAGGCTTGAGAAGTTTCTCCAAATCCATTTTTCACAACCAAGAAAAATGAATTAGTTATCTTTAAGACAATAAAATAATTGGGTATTTAAATTTATAGGGTTATAATAAAATAATTGAACAAGTTCCCTTAATTATTTATTTAATCCTAGGAAAACCCCATGTCAAATAATAATAATAATATTATCATTTCTCAACATGCGCTTAACATGAGAATTGAAATTATATTTTATTTAATTACTTAATATTAAATATTTATTATTCTCATCCAACCATTAAACTTGGTCTTCCATTCCTCTATAATATTTATCATTCCTTGAATAATGTCTATTTATTTATTAAATAAATATCACTACATTATTCGCTAATAAATAAATAAATATTACATTTAGTAAATAGAAAATAAAAATTATCATGAATAAATGAATAATTATTAAACCACATACATGAATAATATTTAATAAACCTATTAAATAAAAAATAATAAAATATTATTTAACTGAGATTCTGGACACACATAGTGTTTGACCCTTTATGCCTCTTTCTTAGTAGCATTAGGCAAAGTAGCATAAATTCCAAGGATAGCATCTAGAAACACACTAAGGCACCCATAGAGGAAGAATCTATTTCCGCAATGACATGTTACCTCATATGGACTCTTACTGTCTAATATAATCGCTTTATCTCGATATCTCTAATCAAGAAAGTTGTATACTAGTGCCATCAACCTATTTTCTCGATTTCACTTTCTTAGACTTTCCAGAAATTGACCTTACCTACAAAACACCATGTCTATGGATTTATTTAGGCTATATCATTTCTATCAAAGGGCCTTAGATATCATCTTCAGTAATGAATAAAAGGGAAAATATTTTCTCTCATTTTTCATTAATGCAATATTACTTGTGATGCACCCAGGATATCCTACTTCACCATGAAATTTTTTCCTAATTGTTTTCCTAAATACATCTAGGTGTATGACTGATAATACTCACTAAAAATAATCTTAAAGTATAAGGATCAATACAAATGTCTATAAATAGGAACATCCAATGACACATATAAATGTGGATTTCCTACTGACAGGTCTCGTTCTCATAATATCATAGTGAGATTACCAAGGGCGTACACCATGATAAGGTGCCTCAAGTTCCTATGTGTGTCCACCCCTGATAGCCTATGTAATTTGTGTACCTCAAATTATATCATCTGTCTATAGAAGATATATTCATGAATAGTGTCACAACACTTCCAGGTTCTCATCATACATGGGAACAACTTTGACCTTTTAGTGTGACCGATACTCTTTGGACATTACCACATACTACTTTAAGAAGAAGAACAATCACAACGTGATAAGGAGTTTATTAATATTCAAAACCATGTATACAATTATCATAAAGTACATAGAGGTTGGTTATAGGGAACAAAATACAACAATATTATTATTTTATAAATATAAAATAATGCATTCATTCTTTACATAATTATCATTGAAAAATAGAAACCTTACTCATATGTACGTAAGGCCTACCATCTCAATGATTGTAATGTAGATAATTTTTAATAATAATATTTAATAGCTTTATTTAAAAGTTAATTTTTTTGTAAGAAAATGATAATTATGTCATGATTATTATTGTGTTGATGGTGGAATAGTTACCTTTTTGACCCTAGTCAACCGACCAAATACACTTTTGACTTATGAACCAAAAATTTCTAAAACATCTGATGTGAACATAAATTATTATGTTTTTGTTATGAAATGGTAACAAGTGAGATAAAATGAATAATAAAATTCTATAAGGCTATTAAGAAAGTAAATAATTAACCGATGTTTATAATTCAGAAAGATAGTATGGTGACCCTACTTTTATTACAAGATTATTACAACATTTTAAAGATAAAGCCCATAAAATTGTTACACAACAAGGATCCAAAAGTTTAGTGTCTTGGGAAAATTAGGACAATACATAACACTTAAAACATAAAACATAAAACATAAACATTTATTTAATTCATTCTTCTTTATATTCTTAGTGGACCTTGTGTTCTCCTTAGTATAATTAATCACTTGAGGATATACATCAAAGAAAGGGGGAAGCTAAAAGACAAGTAAGAGGATAGATAACAACACAGATCAATAAAACATAGGGGTGAGTATAGTTATTATAATAATAACATAAGAATTGTATTATCATCATAATCATTATTGGAAGCATTATATAGAGGCATGGATTGTGACAATGCATACAAATGAAACATCATGTCTTATTAGTCAACTACCATATATAGTTGTGATGAAAGATAGAATCATGTTCACAAATTTTCACTTTATATCATGAGATTCATAAAATTACCCAATTCATTGGATTTATATATAACTTCTAGCACACCTATCACATCATAACATTTTCATGCGCTATATAATTCCGGGAGCACTTTTCACATCAATACATTTACATAATCATGCATTCCATATAGAACATATATCAATATTAGACATAAAATAACCAATGGAAAGGAATGAGATTCACTTAATAAATAATACTTTCATGAATAAACATTGGGTCTCCCAAAATAAATAGGGAATAAATTAATTGTGAATAATAAATCATGCGTGAGGAATAAATAATCTCACGATAATTAAAAGTTTTGTTTTTAGAAACAATTGTTTTATTGGGAAATGTTTACATTTTTCATAAAACTATTTTGAAAAAATTTATATCCAAAATATAAAACATTAATAAAAAGAAATTATATTTATGTAACATCAATGTAATATTCATACTCAAGATGAAGATAAGGATGGAAAACCCAAAAGAATAGTGTTGGGTTTGCTAATCCCCTTACCTTCAATATGAGTTTTTTCTTAAAATTAATATGATAGATAGTAAAATTAAATTAATTAATTATACATGAATATAATATCTGAAAATAATTTTTTATTATTAAGTACATTTATATCCTTCTACTTGAGTTATAGAGTTCAATTCCATCATTCTGCATTGTTCATTTTCATGGTTTTCATGATTGGTTCACTTGAATTTGAGTATGGATGTTTATATAGAATGGGTATAATTATATATAATTGAAATTATATCATATTAATGAAAATAAAAAGGTTTAAATTTATATATATATCAGTTTGTTAAATTATATTAGGATGAATCATTAGATAAAATGTTAGTGATATTCATTTAGACTTCTGGAGGTTTTTCAAACATCATAAACAAGTTTCTCTCCATTATTTATTATTGTGTGTACAAGTTAGTTACAGAACATAAAAGGGTTATTAAATAAATTTTATAGTATATAACAAAAACTATAGTGGTTTTATAAATTTCCTTGAAGGAGTTTAAGTAAAATGAAAATGCATCATCCACGATGTCAGTAAATTGACACAACATGGGAGATGACTTCATTTTTAGAATAAAAGAGAGAGAGATAAAAGAGTTTAATTATGGATATTACATTAACATGATATAATTACAGTATATAAAATACACTAGAGTTATCATGCATATTTTGATAGAGTAGTTTAGAATAGAATAAGAAATGAACAAGCAGATTAAAAGAAAATAAAAGGAAAAGAAAGAGGATTTTATCTATTGAGTTTCTCCTCCTTGAGAACCTCCATAGAGAAAGGGTTATGATATTTTTATGAGACCAAGAGATCCTAGATGTTGGGGAGGGTATTGGTAATAGATTTGGAGTAAATATGGACAAGGATCAAATCTTGGAAGGTGTGAGCAAAAGTGGTGGTGAGGGGTGGTATTTATAGGGGAGGATAGGGGTATTTTCCCATTATTTTATTGTAATGTTTATTATTTTTTATCAAAGCTATAAATAGTTTTAGAATTATCACCAAATGTATAAAAATTATGAAATATAGTTATAGATTTTTGGATTATATCATCCATACATCATCTATGACTCAATAAGTGTTGTATTTATCCTTTATAAAAAATTATCATATTTTATTATTCACCAAAATGAACTATTTTAGAAAAATCCCAAAAATTCACCATACCCATTTTTTGATGTGTAGAATTAAAAAAACAATTACATTTTTTGAAAATAATTTTTCAATAAAGAAAATTTTAAATTTTAATTAAATCATCATTTATTCGAAAAATATCAATTTTAAAATTATAACTCATTTCATGACACTTTAAAAAATAAACTAAGGACATAAAAATTATCTTATAATCATAAGAAAACTAAATATTAATTTATGAGTTTATTTATGAAAGTAAATTTTCTTTTAAATAATTAATTTATTTGTAAAATTGTAAATAAATATTGTTGACATATAAAAATATCAATACTTTATTTATAATTTTCAAAATATTTATTTACTTTTATTTTGATATAAATATAGTATATTTTCCTTCATAAGATACCCAAATTTTATTTATACATTCAAAGGTGAATTTTGTATTCTCTTGGATGAATTACTATTCCTAAGGGTCATATTACTATTCTAATGGTCTAGTTACTATTATATCGGTATAGTTTCTTTAATTTCTGAAAAAGACTCTTATTTATTTCATTATTCATTTATAAAGTTTTTACTGGGGTCACTATGTGATTTTATGTGATTTATACTGCATGACATAATTATAAGAAGGGTTAAATTAAATTTCTAAAATTTTGGGTTGTATATTCTTCCCCCATTTTAAAATTTCACCCTTGAAATTTCGTTTTAGATAAACAGGTGAGGGTACTTCTCATTCATCATATCCTTTAGTTCCTAAGACACTTATTTATACTTATGGTACCCCTACAACACTTTAACAATATGAGTTGTATTTTTGTGTAAAAACTTATCTATCTAGTCTAGAATCATTACCAGATACTCATCATAAGAGAGATAATCTTCCAGCTATACCACATATGAGTTTAATACATATGATGGATCTGATATTTACATTCTCAGGAGAGATACATGGAACACATTGTGAATATGATCCAATCTTGGTGGAAGTTCAAGATGGTACTCTAGTACTCATATGAGATCATGGATCTCAAATGGGTAATGTACCTTGGACCAAGATTACCCTTTTTTCAAACTGCATGACTCTCATCCATAGTGATATTCAAAGGAAGAATTTATCTCCAACATCGAAATCAAAGTCTCTTAGACGTATTCCATCATATCTCTTTTCCTAACTCTTAGTAGTTTTGATATTTTGCTTGATGGATTGAACCTTATCTATCATTTCATGCACAATACCAGGTTAGAGTAACTTTCATTTTCAAACTTCATACCAACAGGTTTAAGCTCAATATCACTTTCTATACAAAGATTTATATAAAGACTTATTAATACTTGAGTGGAATATGTTGTGGTATGAGAACTCAACCAATGGGATATGTTGATCCCATCAACCTTTAAATTTCACTGAGTATGATATTATAATGTACTCAAGTGATTGAATATTCCTTTTATATTGACCATCATTTTGGGGGTGATAGGACATGATGAAATTCAATTTAGTACCCAAAGCATGTTTAAGACTCCTCAAGAGTTTAGATGTGAATCTTGGATCATGATCAGAGAAAATCAAGAGTTGAACCCCAGGATTTCACACCACTTCCTTCACATATATCTTAGAATGTTGTTCAAAAGATAGGTCTTATAGAATAGTGATCAATTTAGAAGTTGTAGGGAGTCAGTCCACCTCTACCCATATCACATTTTTTTCTTTGGATGTCTTTAGGATATCAGTGAAAAAGTCCATAGTGACATTCTCCCATTTCCACATCGGTATAAGAAATGGTTGTGTCATCTATTTGGACTTATTCCTCTCTTATTTAACTTTTATAAATATCAAGCACCTAGAGATATACTCCACAATATCCTTATTCATATTGTCCCACCATAAGTTTTATCAATGATCATGGTTAATCTTGGTACTCCCTGGATGGATGGATAATGTTGAGCTATGTGCAATATCAAATAGATTTTTATTTATCCCAGGTGATGAAGGCACATAAATCCACCTTCCAAATGGAATCACACCATCATTATCGATATGAAAATCATTCATCTTCCCCTTCATTACTGCATTATCCATATTTTGTAACTCCAGATCATCCCCTTATGTTTCCTTAATATTCTCTTAGATAGATGGCTGGGAAATCATTTAGGAAAGGTAGGATATAATCCCTTCTACTATGATTTCCAAATCCATCAATTTCATATCCATGAATATATAGTCTTTCCCAATCCACAACATTGATACAATATCATGTTCCTTTATAAAAAGAGCATCAACTACCATGCTCACCTTTTTTGGATGATAGTGTATAAAGTAATCATAGTCCTTGATTAACTCTAACCATCTCCTTTGACACATGTTGATCTCTATTAGTATGAATATATAATTTAGAATATTGGGATTGGTATATATGTCACACTTCTCAACATATAGGTAGTGCCACAAGATTTTCAAGGAAAAAATCACATCTAATATCTCTAGATCAGGCCTAGGGTAGTTTCTCTCATGGATATCATACTATCATGAGGCATAAACTATCACTTTATCATTATGAATGAGTAAAAAACCCAATACATTATTTGAAGCATCGTTTTATATCACAAAAAAATATTCACTTTTTGGTAATGTGAGTACAGGTGTAGTGATCAATCTCTTTTTTAGCTCCTTAAAATTTTCCTCACATTCTTTTGTCCAGACATACTTTACCCCTTTACTTTTTTACATAGTTAGATTAGTACACAGTCATGAGAAATTTATCACAAAATTTTGATAGAACCATGCTAGTCCATGAAAAAAGTAGATTCCTCGGACACTGGAGGGTATGTTACATTCTTTAATTTCCTTTTTTTGAAGGGTACATAAAAATTCCCTCACTTTTGATCATTTTTCCAAAGAATGTGACTTGCTTCTTCCAAAAATGAATCATTATGAACTTTGTATAAAATTTATTCTTCCTTATGGCCACTAGTAAAATTCTTATATGATATTCATGTTTATCTTTTCTCTTGGAGTAAATGATAATAAAATCAATAAACACAATAAAAAAAAATTCAAGGTAGTTTCTAAATACTTTATTAATAAAATATATAAAGATCATAGGGTAATTAGTAAGTCCGAAGGGAATCAATAAAAACTCATATTTCCCATACCTTGTATAGGATACCATCTTCTGGATATCTTCCTTTTTAACCTTTAGATACTGGTATCAAGACCGAAGTTCCACCTTTGATAAGTACTGATCACCTTGTAGTTGATTGAACAATTCATTAATACTTGGAAGACGATAATTTTTCTTTATGTTGCTCTTGTTGAGTTCTTGATAATAAATACCCAACCGCAATGATCCATCCATTTTCTTGAAAAAGAGCACTGGAGCCCCCCAAGGTGATGCAATATAGAATATGAACCCTTTGTCAAAATTATATAACAACTATTTCTTTAACTCCTCCAGTTTGATTGAAGCCATAATTTAGGGGAATTTTGAGATGGGAGAAGCTCTGGATATGAGTTCTATTGAGAACTCTACCTCATGATCTGGGAGAAGTTTGGTTAACTCTTTGGAAAATGTATCATTGTATTCCCTCATAATGGGAATTTCCCCTAGGTTGATTCCTTCCTTTGACTCAACCATTTGAGTGAGGTATGATCCTTCACAAGGAATAAACACCCATACCATTGAAGGATTTTCACAAGGAGATTCATGATCTTCCATACTTTTATAGAGGAGTATGGAATGGTTTGGAAAATAAAATGATACACCCATTTATCGACAGTTGATGTGTTATCTATATAAATAAAGCCAATACATCCTCAGTATAGTGTTGAATTCCACTAAGGGAAGTATCCATAGATTTTATAGGATAATATTCCCACATACACCAACATGAGAAGATTCCAACACTCATGTACCAATGATCGCACAACTAGGTGTTTTTATAGATATATCCAATTCAAGGTTTCAGGGATTTGATTCAATAGATCAAGAAAACATGAAGGATATAATGAAATTCATATAACAAGAATCATGTAAGACTTTTTCCATTTCTTAGTGAATAGGAATTATACCTTATATGACTTCATTTTATTTCCCCACTTCAATAGTAGTGATGGAATAGGCCTTACCTTGCTCCTTTGGAATTGGTGTTTGATGACACCGATTACCCTAGAGGACATGATAATTAGTCCACTGGATTTAATATTCCCTTGATCCCTACAGTTTTAGCATTGACCCATGGATTTTTATCCCTTTCCTCGATTATGTCGGCCAACTTCTTTATGACTCTTAAAAATTTATGAGGTTGGTGGCCTTCTCTCCCACACTTATAACATTTCCCTATCCCATTGAGGTAGTTACCACGATGCTTCTTCCCACATTTTTGACATGTGAGTGGTTGATATTTTTTCCCACCTTTTTTCATGTGATACTCTAGATTGAAACTCCATCATTAATTTATTATCACCATATTAATGGGACCATTCCCAAAACTCTATATCCACATTGAGATAATATCAAATGTCATATTCATAACTCCCAAAGTCTCTAATAGATAGAGAAATTCAAAGGTATGGGTTTAAACCACTAAAGAATATATCAATTTTTCTATCACTTATGATAAAAAAAATGAAGTGCACCTTGCATGCCTTTCAAATTTTTCTTTATAAGACCTGAAAGATTCACATTAATTTTGTTTCATATCTATGAATTCTCATTCCATATTTTTATGAAGAGTTCATGGAAAATACTCATTAAGCAACATTATCATAAAGTCTTTCCACTCCATCTCTTCAATTCCGTCCTATGGATTGGTGTTATTAATCAACATACACCATTGTTTGACCTCTCCATCTAGATGATAAATGGCCAGAGTCACCTTCCCCATCTCCGAAGAGTGAAGCACATAAAATATCATCTCTATTGAGTTTCCCCACTATTCTGTGACTAGTGGATTAGAAGATCAACTAAATGGTGGTGGTTATTTCCATATAAATGACTCGAAAGAGAGTTTATCTCTCTTTGTTCAAGGAGGATATTCCACATTGTTTAGGTTATTGTTCATAGCCTGAGACATCTGGGTAATAATCACCATGAAATTTTTAACTCCACCTCCCAAATCATTTGGGATGTTGTTCTAGAAATCACTGCATTTTCATTGAGGTTTCTCCTAGTTCCAACCATTTACTAAAATTGAAAATGCTAGATTAAATCATAAGTCAACAAGTAATTATTAATTTATTTATTTTTGTAATTAACTCTAAAGTAATATATTCAGGGATACCTATGATTAGCATAACATATTTTGTGCTTACATATACATAGTCTCATACTAAGGGGTTTCATTGAGGTTCTCTATTCCTAATTCCCAAATTAACTAAACATTTCTCTGATAACAACTATAGAAACCATGATTTTCTTAAATGATTATTACATCATTATAATGATGAAAAATTAAAAGCATTACATAATCAGAATCCAAAGGTATAGTGTCTTGGGAAAATTAGGATCATTCATAGCATTTAAAAAATAAAATATAAACATTTATTTAATTCCTTATTCACTAAATTATTATTGGTCCTTGTTTTCTCCTTAGTACAAGTAATTACCTAAGGATATACATCACGTAAAGGGTATATCTAAAATCCCAATAAGAGGATAGATAAGAATATAGATCAATATAACATTGGGTGAGAATAATAATAATCATTATAATATAATCATGGTATAATCATCATAATACTGATATGAATCATTATATAGAGTCATGGATTATGGAAATGCATAAAAATGAAACATCATGTCTTATTGGTCAACTACCACACATTATTGTGAATAAATATAAAAAAATGTTCACACATATTTAACTTTATCTTATGAGATTAATAACATTACCCAATGAATTGGAATGATATATAATTATTGTGAATACCATCACAATATAACATTTTCAAGCACTATATAATTTCGAGCACACCCTTCACATCATAACATTTACATAATCATGCATGCCATATCAAACATATATCAATCTTGGACAAAAAATAACCCATTGAAAGGATTAGGTTTTATTTCATAAATAATTTATTCATGAATAAACATTGTGGTTCCCAAAATAAATAGTTAATAACATAATTCGTATAATAATCATCAATCTTGAGTGAGGAAGAAACAATCTCACTAGAATTAAATGTTGGGTTTTTAGAAAGAAGAGATATTTTGGAAATTCATTGAATTTTTCATAAAATCAGATTGGAAACATTTATTCATAGAAAATAGAAGTTCAAGAAAAATAAATTATATTTAAGTAACATCAATGGAACACTCATACTGAAAATGGAGTGAAAGATTGAACACCCAAAGGAAAAGATTTGGGTTCGAGAATCCCCTTGCCTTTTATCTGAGTTCTTTCTTTACTTTAATATATTGGATAATAAAATAAAATAAATTAATTAATAGATAAAAACCTATTATAAATGATTTTTTATTATTGTTTTATTAAGTTCATTAATATCCTTTTAAATGAGTTATATAGTTTAATTTCATCATTCAAGAGTGTTTATTTTCTTGGTTTTCATGACGGGTTCACTTCAATATGAGTATGAAAGTTTATGTAGAACAAGTATAGTTCACCAGAATTGAAATTATATATTGTTAAGAAAAACTAGTAGGCTTAAATGTTTATATATTTTATTTGGTTAAATTGTATGAGGATTAGTTATTAGATAAATGGTTAGTGATAATCATTTATATTTTTTGGTGTTTTTTTGAAAATCACAACAAGTTTTGTTCTATTATTTATTATTGTGTATATATGTTAGTTATAGAACATAAAATGGGTTATTACATAAATTTTACAGTATTAAATAACCATTATAGTGGTTTTAATAATAAAACTTAATTATTTAGAGGAAAATGAAAACACATCATCCAGAATGTCTGTAAATTGACACATCACAAGATTTGATTTAATTTTTAGAATAAAAGAGAGGGAGGGAGAGAAAGGAGTTTGATGATGGATCACCCATTAACATGATAGAATTAAAGTATATCAAAGATTATTTAGTTATAATTAATATTTGGATAGAGGAGGTGAGTAGAGAATAAAAAATTAGGAATAAAATAAAAGAAATTAAATGAATAGAAAGAGGATTTTACCTCTTGATTTTATCCTCCTTTAAAACCTCCTTAGTGAAAAGGTTTTATTCTTTTTATGAGACCAAGGGATCCTATATGTGGGGTAGGGTATTGGGAAGTTATTTGGGTAGAATTCTGGAAAGTAACATGGTTTATATGGTGTGAAGAGAAGAGGTGGCGAGGGGTGGTATTTATAGGGGAAGAGAGGGGTGTTTTCCCACTATTTTATTCTTTAGTATATTATTTTGGCTCAAGAAAATGAATAGTTTGAGAATTATCACTTAATATATTAAAATAATTGAGTTTTTAATATTTTGGGCTTACATAATACATTCATGATCTGTGACTCAATAATTCATGTATCTATCTTTTATTGTAAATTATTGTATTTTACTATTCTCCAAAAATTCATGTATTTTAGAAAAATCCCAAAAATTAATTCTAATTTTTTTTTGAATAGTAGAATTATAAAATTAAATCCATTTTATGAAAATAATTTTCAATTTATGTGAAATTTAATTGTTAATTAAAATCATCATTAATTTGAAAAATACCAATTTTAAAATTATAACAGATATTATGACACTTTCCAAAATTAATTAAGGCCTCATAAAATTTTCTTATAATTATAAGATAACAAAATATTAATTTATAACTATATTTTAAGAAAATAAATTTTCTTTTAAATAATTATATTTATTATAAAATTTTAAATAAATATTTATGACTTATAAAAATACTAATAATTAATTTATCATTTTTAAAATTTTTATTTATATATTTCATGATATAATTATATTAAGTGCTTGGGGGTACAATCACATTCAAACGCACACATTCTACACATACAGGTTGGGAAGGCAGGACATAGCCCCCACCCCCAAGGGGATATCCCACCTATCAAGGTAAGGGATTTTCATCTCACTTTGACATCTATGGGACATATATATTATATACCACTTATTCTTTGTAGTGTATATACATCCTGTGAATGTATTTTATGATTCTTATCATGAAAATTATGTGATATACATATCCATATAATTTTATTTCTTTCATAGTGATTAAAATTTAAATAATTCCAAATAGGTAAGGTTTTATTTCACAATCTCATCATTGTTTGGGGTTATTTATGGTTAAGTATCCAATTGGGAATATTTACCATCCATGTATATGTTTTGAAAAAATGTTATCAAATACTTATCTAATTTTACCTTGAGAAAAATTAAAATCACTTCTACCATAGTTTTACTTTTTTACAAAATGATTTTGAAGGAATATTTTTTTTTTCATTTTCCAAATGACATACTTTATGAATTTTCCAAAAAATATATATAGAAGGAATGTTTTTTTAACTTATACAGTATGAGAATCATTTACCAACATCATGATGCCTCAGTGTATTGAATATTACTTTATAAATTTACAAGATTATTTTCTAATAAAATGTTTTCATTTACAATTGCATAGATTATTAAAAAGGAAGTGATTTTAAAATGGATTTTTATCAAAAATTATTCCATGTTATTTTTCAAAATCATTTTCCATATAAGATGACATCATTTTATGTTACTTATATGTTTTTGTGAATATGACCCAATTATATAATCCTTATTAATTTTATGGATGTTCTATGTTTATGATGAAATGGTTTTTATGAAACCCATTACCTTACTATGGGTTATACATTGATGAAATGATGAAATGTTTATGGAACCCATTTCTATTGCAAAGGTTATGATATGACACACTACTTATGAAACCCATTACTTTTTCATGGGTTTTAATTTAATTATTTTCTTTATAATAATATTTCACACATATGTATGGTTTTCATTATGTGATTGTGGTTATGTTATAACCATGGATAGTGGTTACGTTATAACCAACGATGGGTGGGACATATATCTCCCTCCAATGCATTGGTTAAGATTGATATCTCATGAGATGAACAAGATTGGAATAGGTTGTGAACCTAGTTTAGTAATGGAAATTATCTAGAATTATAATTTTGGGAGTGAACCTTGACTACTATTATAGTTTGTGGAGGATCCCATTCCACTATGATAGTCTAGGAAAAGAGATTTGGCTACTAAGGAAATGATTTTGGTTTCTTATGTGTATGCCAAAATTCAATGTATTATGATAATGTTATGCTCATGGATCATGTTATTTAATTAATTTATGATTCATTTTTTATGAACTGAGAATATTTATACCATGACTCATTATTATGATATATTATATGCATGGTATATTTTTTTAAATGTTAATCTCTTGTTCTAAAGATATTTTTCTAATGTTATGACTATCTAATCATTAATATATCCCTTGTATACCCTTATTGAGCATTTTAGATCACCCTTTTATTATATTTCTTTTCTATAAACTGCTATGAATGGTTTTATGTTTGTTATACCTAAGAGAGTTTCTAGATGTGAAGACTTTAGTGGGAGATAATACTGACCTCTATGAACCATTTTTTTATGATCCCAATTTGTTAAGAGTTTGTACTAATTATATAAAACACTAAACCTAAAATTTATTTGGGTATGTAAGTGATCTAATATTTCATATTCAATTTTATTTATTTTTTATTGAATAAATTGGGCCACATTTATCAGTATTATATCCAAAAATTTCATGTTTATGTTTTTAGCACTAGATTCGGAAGTGATTGTTTTGGTTTGTTACGATATCTATTAGAGTAGGGTTTAGATAAAATTGGAGATTATGATGTTTCCTAATATGTTTTATTAATTGTTATGGATACTGTCATGGGTATATATGTTTGAGGTCCACTATATGTTTAGAGACTTAGATACCCCTTTTGTGGTTTTAAGTGATTGATTTTTATGGAGGCTAATGATATTTTTGGATAGGAATATGTAACCCTTAGGTGGAATATGAATTATTATTTTATGAATAATGTGTATACAATTATTTAAATATGTTTAAATTCATTTATAAACATTAGGGTTTATATGATTTTTTATTTTGAGGTATGTATATTTAATTTAATTTTTTGAATGAAAAATGAAATATGTGAGATAACTTTTTAGGTTAAAATTTTTATTCAATGTTGAATATGTTATGGTTATTTTTGATTTTTTTATAAAATTTATAGTAGTTTTATAAGGATTATATTAATATAGTTTTATAATATTTTTTTTTCAAACTATGGGTTGGGTGAAAACACTTTGCATCTGGAAAGTTTGTGAAGCTTAAACCCACAACTGAAGGGAGACAATGGTGAATCGATTACTATTGTCCTATATGATTTTCCAGTTAGTATGAAATAAAATTTATTTATTTAAACTATATTAAATATAATATTTAGTTTCATTTTTGGAAAATATGTTTTATCATATAGATAACCATGTGATTTATTTGGTGTTAAGTGATTAGTGTTATTTCCGAAGACGTTCACTATTTTGGGAACCCTATGTGATTAAAGAAAATAGAATATTATGGAATTTTATTCAAGGAAATAAAGGTTGAAATGTATTTTTTAGGAACATATGATTTTGTTCTGGATTTTTTTATGATTCATGTTATTTATGGAAATGGTTAGAATATCTTGGATATTGTATGTTTAATGCATTTAAATTTTGGTATGTCAATAATACATTTATCTTAGAAGACTATGTGATCAAATCCTTCTATTTTTTGGATTCAATCGTATTCTAGAGCACTATTATGTATTTTAAAGATAATCATTTATTGAATGATATTTATTGGAATTTGGGTATTATAAATGAATTTTGGATATTAAAATAGATTTCCACATAAGAAGTTTTATTATTTTTTGGAATTATCCAATCATGTACAACAAATTTTGGTTTTTTTTCAATTCCTAATGATTTGAGGAATAAAATTTTATACTTTATTGGATTATAAGATCCATTAAAAGTTGATTTTAGTGGTTATATGATGAAATAATTATTCTAATATTGTAATTTCTTTAAAAAAAATATGATATTATGGTGGAAATTGATTAAAGGATGAAACTATAATTGTCAATTATGTATATTTCCTCATGTTCATATACTAGGATGTAATGTAATTCCTCAATTTAAGGAAAAGTATCTTGAAATAAAAATATAATGAATTATGTTTCTTACAATTAAATAAACGGGCTTTTATCCTATTATAGATTTACAATTTTGTAATGGTTAACTTTATCATGACCATGTTATCTATCACTCTCCATCGGTACATGAGAGTTATGTTTCCGATCCATATCTATGTTTTTATACCCCACTAATTTTCTTCTATTCAGAAACCTAGTATGTGTTATCTAAGGTGACCTTCATACTTTCATTTATATTTTTTTAAGAGGATCCTTTATTAATCCTTTTTATGTTGTGGCATTTCAAAAAATGTATTTTGAAAAGTCAAAACCTAGTAATAGAGACCATGTTAAAATTTGAGGACAAAATTTATTAATGGTGGTAGAATGTAATATCTAGATATATTAAAAATATTGTCTATATCATACATGATATGCAACACCAGGCTAAAATGAAAAACAAAATTTTATTATATGACCATTATATCATAACCATTAAATTGGTGAGTATGAATAGGAAAAATTTATTTATGAAATATATAAGGGTCTTACTAATTTCTAACATATTAATTAATGTTTTTATATAAGCACTCAATTTTTAGTAAAGTCAAAAATACATTTTCATTCAAAACAACTTGTATTTATTTTTATGAAAAAAATAATATAATTAATTTATATAACTTTTATAAAATTTATCTAATAAAATAAGATTCATCTTTTAAATGTATTTAAAAATTATTATAGGATGAATTTTTGATAATTTTATGAAAAGATTTATTTTTCAACAAATAGTGAAAAATATTGATTTTTATTAAAAATTTTATTTTATTTTAAAGTATTTACAAAGTAAAATTTTGTTTTTTATTTTCATTAAAATTTCATTATTTATTTTTTATTTAAATAATAGGTTTTAAAATGGATATTATTATTGAATTTTGCATAATTCATTTTATATTTAAAAGTTACTTTTTCCTGAAAAACTATTTTTCATTGAGTTTTTCTGGTTTTTTTAAATTAAAGTATCCTAATTATGTACTTGGAATTTTAAAAAAAGGATTCCATATTTGGAATCAGGTGGTCAATATTTAGTAAATAGGTCCTTTATTTTTTTAAATTATGAATTACAACCTAAATAATTTTTATTACCACAGAAAAGAAAAAATTTGGTAATTTAGGTAATATATAAAATTATAAGAACCATTAAATTGCCCAAATACCTAACTAAATCATATTTTATATGTCTATATAGACCATAATAATATAATGGTAGAATTTATGAACTTTTTGGGTTACTTGGATGAGATTATGACCATGATAATATTTTATTTAAAGAAAAGTAAAATATTTCAACCTCTTGCTTTTAATAATTAAAATATTTTTAACATGGGTAATTTAGTTGATATTGACAACTATAAATATCATATATAAATATAAAAGATTTATTTTCATTATATTAATTTTTATTTAATTTTTAGTGAATAAATAATTACCTTAAATTCTTGCATAACTTTGAGCTAATAATTATTTAATTAATTGAAAAATTAAATACATGATATTAAAAATATTAAAAGAAAATTAATTTGAGAAAAATAATGTTATAAAAAATTTATATATTACCATAACATGTTAGGGATATGATAAAATATTTGGTTTTAGTTTTAGATATTTTCCTCATATTATTAAATTCAAAGTAATGAATAGTTCTAAAAATCAACACTGTGGGTATTTTATAGTAAATCCTATTTTATTAAAAGATATGAAATTTAGTAAAAATCATAAATTTTTTCAACTAGGGGTGTCCAAAATTGACCCAACCTGACAGACCCAACCCTACCCAATCGAGTTAGGTTGGGTTGGGTCGAGTTACATGCATAATATGGATGGGTCGGGTCAGGTCGGGTTGACCTGTACACGGGTTGGGTTGGGTCTCGGGTTGGATGGTTTATGACCCAACCTAACAAAGAAAAACAATCTACCCACCACTAACATTCCATCCATCCACCCAATACAACCCTAATATTAATCCTCACATTTCACTCTCCCCCTAACCTCCTCCCTCTATCAGGCACTCATGGTGTTGCGCATGCTTCCTACTATCGAGACCGTAAACTGACCTTTTCCTACCACTTAATAAATGTTGTTGCTGCTTATCCTGAGTCCCTCCTACCACTAGATCCACCCATTAAATACATACTCCATCCATGACAACATTTTCATCCACATGTTCCATCATTTCTATCTCTCTCAAGTTTTTACACCTCCCACCTTCGCTACCATTTCTTTCTATCCATCTGTGTCGACAATGTCCTCGTCGCCCACCCATGCTATCACCCACCTATGCATTTTTCCATCGCCTCCCCAATGTCCCACCTACCATCATCATAATGGTATCCAATATGATTTTGAATATGACCTACTTTGTGTTTTATGGAGTTGGGTGGACCTTGAAGGGGATAGATCTAGGTGAGGTTCAGAATGTCATGTGGTGTAAAAAAGGTTTCTTTGATTGATGATGTTTTTGTTTGCAGAAAGTGATTTTTGATTGATTTAACAAAAAATAGATTAATATATTGATTTTTACCTTGTTTTATTTTGAAATAAATCATTTTATAGGTTTTTTTAGTTTATGGATATGAACATCTCTGTGATATTCATAAATAATTTCATCCTATCTTTATTGTTTTCTTTTGGACACCAATTGCCAATTGAGAAAGAGAAATGGTTCACACATTATTTGTGATCGTTATGCATGAATGTATTAATAAATTTGAATTTAATTTTATTAATGATTATTTTTTTGGATCAATCTATTTCCAATTGAACATTGACAATTCATTCATTTTAAGTAATTTCATCTGAAGTGGTTTTTGTGAACAAAGTTAAAAGATGTACGAAAGAGACGTCATTGGGGTGAGATCTGGTTTGGTTTATATAGTAGAGTTATGGGAGATTATTTTTTACCTAACACTAATAACCTAACCTAACCCAAAATTATCTGAAAAGGGTTGGGTTGGGTTGGGTCTGAACTAAAAAAATACCATAGACCCGACCCGACCCAACCAGACCATTTTTTATTGGGTATGGTCCAAAAAATACCCCCAACCTGACCCAACCCAACCCATGGACATCCCTACATTAAATTTATTATTATATTTTTTTATAATATCAACTGTGGTCCATTTATGAATTTTCTTTCTATTTATAATAACTATATTGACCCTTAAATATTAAAAATCCTTGTTGTCATGGTAAGAGTTAGAGGGGTTAAGTATGGGTTAATACCAAAATATGAGGATAGAAATATAGTCAAAATATATATAATTTTTATACTATTATGGGATTTAGACTCATACATACCTTACCATGTGAATATTTTACTTGTATTAGTTTGAAATTGAAAATTAATTTATATTAAATCGATATTTGGAGAAATTACAAGCGTTCCCTTCTACTCTCTTTTAAATGGTCACATCTTCTTCTCAATCCTTCACACTTACAAACACATTTGGTTAAGATAATACCTACCCAAATACATCTCTGCAATCTATATCATTATTCTATAGGCCATATTTTAGGCATCAAACAAACCTTATAAGGCTGAAGTTCTTAATCAATGGAGGTTTATCAAAGCATAAGTATAATTTTAATCCGCTTGTTTTAGTCTTTTTCTTTGAACACCACCTTCATATCTTCTAAAAATATTATAAAATAATAATAAAATAATAATATATATTATTATATATTATTATGTTAAAATATAAAACTTATATATATCTCAAACATCCATCAAATGGGAGGAGAATTTATCTTTCATGTGTATAGTGGACTACTTCCTCGCAAACTGATGTAATTAATTTTCCATCATCACATCTCAAGAATGGTTGTAATGTTGAAATTAATGGAAATATATTATATTCATGAAATATTTATCTTTCTAAATAGATAATATATCTTTTATATTCTTACAATTCCTTGCACTAAAAAAAATGATGTCATCGTTAATGCGTAAGTGTGGACTACCACCTCCACAAAACGATGTGATTTGTTTTTAATAAAATCACTTGGATGATGAATATATATAATTATATTTAATTTTTTAAATGATATAATTATATTATTATAATTATATAAAGATAAAATAATAGTTATCTTTTTTTTGATAATTATAGTCAAAAAATGGAAATGTTACTCATGTGTTCATACGACCTACAGTCTTCATGATTGTAATGTAGAACATTTTTTCATAATCATATTTAATATTTAGTTTTAAAAGTATAATTGATTTATATAGATGATAGTTATTTCAATATAATTATTTATTAGATGATGTAATAATTTTCTCTTTGACCATATTTAACCTACCAAAGTCATTTTGGACTTATGAACAAAATATTGCAAAAATGTCTGACATGAACATAGATGAATAAGTAATTGTTATAATGTGAAAATGAGTAAGATAAAATGAATAATAAACATTAAAAATATTTTTATGAATATAAATAATTAACCTTTTTTTATTATTCATGAATATAAAGAACATACATGATGAGTTGGGCTAAAGGTAAGGTATTTTTATCTCACCTCTACTTCTATGAGACATATGTCTTATATACCAGTTTTTTTGTGTGGTATATATAATGTACCTGATTGTATTTTATTATTATTATCATGAAAATTATGGTATTTACATATCCTATAATATTTTTTCTTCCATGGGTCTTATGATTCAAATGATACCAAAGTGGCAAGGGTTTATTTCAAAACTCATCATTACTCAAGATTGTTTATGTTTAAGTATCCAATGAGGAACATTTATCTTCCCTATCCAAGTTTTCTAATTTTATTTTTTAAAATGGATTTTAGTATTCACATAAAATTTTTTAAAATCAATTTTGACCAAATTTTAATTTTTAAAAAATGATTTTAAAGGAGTCTTTTTGTTGTTGTCCAAATGAGTTACATCATAACTTTTCTAAAAAAAATATGAACTGAATGGGTTTTTATCTTATATGGAATGATCAGATTTTTCTATCATCATGACTTCTCAATACTTTTAGGATTCCCATAAAATTTTAAAAATTTATTTTCAAATAAATTGTTATCATTTATAATTTGACAACTTTTTGAAAAATTTATTTACTTTAAAATGCACAAGTTATTTTCCTCAAAAAAATTACAAGTGATATTTCAAAATCATTTTCCATCTAAGATGAAATCCATTAATGTTACTTATACATTACTATGGATATGATCAATGTATATTATCCTTATTCATTATATAAAATTATATTTATGAATACATGATGTTTCTAAAACCCGTTAGCTTTCCATGTGTTATACATTGATGAAATGGTGAAATGTTTATGAAACACGTTTATTTTTCACGGTTTATTCTATGATGTAGTTTTTATGATACCCATTTATTTTAATGGGTTGTAACTTGATAATTTTTTTTATAATATAGTGGCATACATATATATGGTTTCCATTATGTGATGGTGGTTACATTACATCCAAGGATAATGGTTATGTCATTTTTAAGGATGACAGTTACATTATAACTAATGATGGTTGGGAGTGAACCATGACTACTATGATGGTTTGGGGAGTGAACCCATTTAAAAATGATATTCTCAGAAAAGAGCCATGGAAACTAAGGAAATAGTTTTATATGCTTATGTGTATGCGAAAATTGAAAGTATTATTCCAATGTTGTTCTCATAATTCTTTTATGATTCATGTCTTATGAACTATTAATCTTTATCTCATGACTCAAAATTATGATCAATGATATGCAGTGTATGGCTTTAAAATGTTACACACATGTTCTCAAACTATTTTTCTAATATTATGCTTATATTATCATTAATATATCCCTTTTTACCCTTAATGATAATTTTTGCTCACCGTTTTTTTATGTTTATTTCCCCCAATATGTGAAGAATGGTTTTAATTATGTTATACATGATAAGGTTACCAGATGTAAGGATTTTAGTGTTAAATGATGCCGATCTTTATGAACTAGTTTTTTATGAATTCATGTTGTTAATAGTTTTTCCTAATTATCTAAAACTATAAACCTCAAAGGTCCTTGGATATAAAAGTGATCCAATATTAATTTTTGACATTGTATGTTTTCTATAGAATAAATTGGGTCAAATTTATCAGTATAAAATACATAAATGTAATGTTTATGTTTCTAGAACCAGATCTAGATGTGTGGGATTCAAGATATTAAAATCTTCACTATACCACCCCTATCAAAAGATGTGAATATACCTAATCTTGGTGATATACCTGGGATTCCCATCTCATTATTTTTCCTTCAGATGTAGGAATGTATTCCCCATTTTTTGATTCTAATGATGACCACTATTCTATGAAAGGATAATTTTTCTCTATCCCAATGTCTTCGGGACCCAACACATATGACTTTCTGGGTTCCATCTAAAAAATTATTCGGTTATAGGATGTGTTTCTCATATGATATTATATTTTAACCTCCATCCTTTGTACAATATGATGCAGGACTAGGTTTTCACCCAATAATCCTCCCATAAAAAAATACCTCATAATTGGGCCTCCACTTTATAGATAATCCACAATATCAAACTATATTCCACCATTATTTTATAATCACCAGGACTCATTGACTAATCAATTCCATCAGGAAGAATTTTAACACGTGGAACCATGGATTTTTATGCTTCAAATGATACACAATTATCAACTTCAAATTGGTTTGGGGAATACAAAACCCTATAAAACACTAGGGATAAGCCATGGATTTGATAACACTTATTGAGATCATTTCCCCCCATCCCTAGGCCTTCTAGGACTAACACATAATCCTTTTTGGGGATCAATCCTAAAAACCATGGGATGATAGGATGATGTTATCATAAAAAATAATATGTTAACCACAATATTTTGTGGAATCCAATGTGGGAGTTGGGTTTGAAAACAACATTAATATCTGATGTTATTAAAATAACTCATTTTGTTCTTAATACCTATCGATATTTTAAGGACTATCTTTCCTCCCCTCTAGTTGTTCCTAACCCTCCCTCCTTCATAAGAATCCCCTAGATCTAGCAAGAGTGTTGCAAGTTAGAGTGCTTAAACGGGCTCTCATATTTTCAACTTGTACAATCTGATTTCAATTCTATGGTGTACTATCATAAATAGTCCATTGTGTAAATTTTTGGAGTATATAATCCTCCTATAGTGATCTTAAAGAGGTTCATGGACTCCTGGGGCTAGGAAAATCTAGTGGTGATGCCTAATTTGAACCGGTGTTGCTTCTATATTCATATCTTTTTAGGGATGATTTTGTGGAAGAATGGTATAGAGATTCTCAGACCGATAAAAGATTGAGATTACTCCATGCCCATTGGTAAAATGGTTCACATGAAGGAAACGAATCTTTCTAAACTATAGTTTTGGATCCAACTACCTAGTTTTTTGTTTCTCTTCCATAATCCATTTATTTTTCATGGTATTGGGAATAACATAGTTCATTTCCAATTTCTAAATGATGGGACTATACAAATTAAACATCCACACCATTTTCAAAAAAACAATGGAATAACTCTTGAGATATATAAAATTTAGAACCTTGAAAATTTATATTTTAAGTTTATGAAAAAATAAGTCATTTTCTCAATTCAAAATAATTTTCAAATTCTATCATGTAAAAAAATATTTGCCTTATTCATTTGAAGTAATTATTTTAATAAATATTTGAAAACCATTTTAAAAATTAAACCAATGATTATGTAATGAAAATAAAACTCAAAAAATAACCACAACATCAAATAAGTATAAAAATATTAATCATTGATCGTGTAAAAGGTTCCCCAAATCAGGAAATAATAAGGGGATATAGATAGACATGATGTGTGAATTTCTAGATATAATCATCCAAAAAGGAATACATGTCATGGTAAAGTCACTATTTCTTAATGTGAGTCAATCCTAGATGATTATCAAGTGGAATCAACTATATAACTATGTTGCATTGTAAAAAATATAATCTCTAGGGTCACATTATTAGTGACATCAGATCACACCTCCTAGTAAGAATGTAATCTACACGTGGAGATATTAGGTAGTGAAGTATTATATGCTAGTTTATCATAAACCTAGATCTCCCACTGCATTTACTAGGGTTCCCATACAATCAATATTGTAGAGGTTATCAACAAGTACATCATATGATCAACACATATATATATAATAAAATATGAAACATAAATATCATCTCACCACAAACACCCTCTAAAGAAACAACCCCTTTAAAATAAATTTATATATCACATAACAATTCATTTCATCTTATAAATTGAAAGGGTCAATAAAAAAATTTATAATAAAAGAGGCTCCAACTAAGGTCATTACAAACATAAAGTAAATATATTTTTCAATCTTCCAAATTTCCCTTCTTCTGACCAACTTAGAATGCCATGTTATTTTATAATCCATTGAAATCTATGTCCTAAAACATTATCTTAGAAATTATTTTTAAATCTAAAATTCAATTTTAAATAACATAAATATACAATTAAATTCATAAAATAATTGTTTTCTTTCTGTTGAAACCATTTGAAAACAAAAACGCATATTTCATTTTAAACAATCCCTAAAAACCATGATTTCATTGGTGGGAAACCTAAATGGAATCAAACATATTTTTTCATATGTTTCATTTAAAATGAAAAAATAATTCATTTATATGAATACTTAGAATATATGAACTTATATTTGGAAATAAAAACTTCAAACCTATGAGAAAACTTTTTTAAAAAAGTTTAGAAAACATAGAAAAATGTTTCACAACCAGATTAACTATTTCATATATATATATGTGTGTGACCAGATAATATAAAATTTTAGGTATCTCAATAATTTCAAGATATAAAAAATAAAATAATTTTAAAAATATTCCTACATCAAATTATCCAAAAAAAATTTCCTTTGATGGTGCAAGACAGACATTAACAAGAAATAAACTCTAAAATCCCTAAAAAAATACCCATTATTAGACCCCCATATAAAACCCTATATTCAATCCATAATAACATTAGGGTTAATGAGTGATAATAAAAACAAGATTTATGGAAGAAGGGAATAGAGGAGAAGAAGGAAGAGGATGAAAGGGGGATTTATCTTAAATAACACCATGAAATGGATGGAGGAGGAGCTCAATATCCCAAGGTAAGTAAGGGTATAACATCAAGTGATCTAATATTATTCATCCAACATGAATGTGGGGTGAGAGAGATGAGTTAGATATAAAATCAGGATCTTAAAAAACAGGAAAACCAATTTTTAGAGAATATGGGAAGCTTACATTGTTAAGCTATATGATTTAGAAAACCGTGCACCAACCATGAAAGTCACATGAGAGAATAAGTGTGACCATGAATGGTTTATCTTCATGACTCACTAGAATGTGTTCCAACCATGAAAAACAGACTATAATAAAGATTTAAAACTCTATACGATTTTCTTGCAAGGTTTTTTAAACTGTTCTCAACCTATGCATAGAACAATCCACGTGTTAAAGTAACCCACATTATTTCCAGTAATACTAAAAAAGTCTTGCGATAACCATGAACCCTAGGAAAAACCAACACATAAGGGTCTCAATAAAAATTTACCCTTGATGTATAGGTCATCCTCACAACTTCTCTAAACTATGCAGTAATTTTACAGTAAAGGAAATCCTTCAAAAATCAAATTTCAAATCCAGAAACACATTAAATTCAAAAATAACTTAAAATTATATAATATAATATAAAATTGTGACATGGGGGTGTCACAATTCTCCCCACCATGCCACTTTATACTATTAGAAACTCATTTATATATTATATTAAATGAAATATCAAAACCTTGACCCCAAACATAAGTGGTGGGTGGCTCGGGGAAAAAATTTGGACTCCCTATAAAATTAGAATCACTAAACATAATAAATAATGAAAATATTATATATTTAATTATTTATGATCAACTAAATTTGATCAAAAATACCCTCAAAAGTCTCCAAACATACCCCAAATCACTATCAAGGGACAAAAATTTTTATGAATAAAGATACCTCCCCACCATTTATAATTCATCTAAAATGGTGAGATAATGGATAGATACTCCCATAAATAGAACTCCACTAAAATAAATTCATTTAAACAAAAATTTAAGTAGATGATAATTTTCAACCAATCTACCAACAAACATCAATGAAATTATCCAAAATTATAAAAAGGAAAATATGACTTTGTAGAACATCCAAATACTCTAATATAAAGTCAATCTATTTAATAAATTAATTTAGAACCCCAAAACTAACGTTCCTAAGGACTATAAGACCAGGTCACACAATCCACTATTATATCAAAATGTATAAATCGATACATGAATTGAAAAAATTCCTAAAAAAGGGACAAAATATTATTTAACCTTATATCACAAATCTAAAATTGAATTTTACCTAGGACCTTGCTCACATAAAACCATCCAATGTTATACTTGAAAAAATAAATAGGTTACCATCTAGTTCATAATCTATACTTTTATTATAATGGTCCAGGTTACCCAAGCATGCACCTAAGTCATACCTTGTATAAATCATTGGAATCCAAATCTAATCACATGTATAATGTCATATTTAATCCTTAAAGTTCTCATAAATGTCACGACCCGCCCTCGGGGTCCGTGTCGTGACTACCCCAAGCCCGCCTTCCATAGGCTAGGGGCTGGCGACTAGCACCAAGGCGTAAATCCCGGTAAAAAGGGAAGGCATTGCCTTTGAAAAGTAAACACACACCACAGAGTAAACAAGCGGAAAGTAAACACTAAACAAAGCAGAGTACGACTAAAAGTGCGGAAAGGTAAATGGGCCAGAATACAAACCCAAACTGAAAGTAAAGTACAACTCAAAAAGGGGAAAACAACAACTGAAAAGTAAAAGCCGCTACTCCGAGCTGTCCACTGGAAATCCCACCTGAAGGGTGGGTACAGATAGCTCCTCTGCTCCACGGGTCCCGCCGTCCGCTCCGTGCACGTCCCGCCCAGTGGTCCACCTCCGGGTACCGTCCCGCTCTGCAAGCCTCAGCTAAGGTCAACGCTGTCCTTCGTCTGCAACCAACACAACGTAGTGCGGGCAAAGCCCGTGCAGGGGTGAGTATAAGCTACTCAGTAGGGACCCCGAGACCCCTGAAGGTCTCTCAAAATCCACAAAGGATAAACCACGAAGAAAAGTACAATCACGAAGTAACAACCGACACTGCTTAGGTATATGCCCATACATATACCTAAGTCATCAATTCAAATACGCTCCAACCTCCGAGCCCAAGTACAACTCAGTCCACACAGGATAGTAAACGTATTCCACACAGGAAAGCAAAACGTAATCCACACAGGATTGCACAACACAATCCACACAGGAAAGCAATAGGATTCAGCTCACACAGGTATACTTCTTCAAGGACGATAAAGATGATCACTGATCCATCTAAGTTGTCGGACCCACGAAGGATCGATAGGTAACTAACCCCCGTAAAGACCCACACAGGATCGGGCCCACACAGGACCTGTAGGCGCTGGATCACACAGAACCGCTGAGCGCGGACCCACACAGGATCGGGCCCACACATGACCTGTAGCACTGATCCACGTAGGATCGCTGAGTGCTGTAGTCGTCGTCGTCGAATCCACACAGGATCTCTGTACTGTCGTCGTCGAATCCACACAGGATCTCTGTACTGTCGTCGTCGCAGTCACAGTAGCAGTCGTAGCTGTAGTAGTAGCAGTAACAGTCGCAGCCAGCACTAGGGTTCCCGCACACAGCAAGCTCGTTCGGAGGGTCCGCTCCACGAGCCGAGAGGCTGATACATCAACTGTCACGAAGACTAGAGTTGATGTATCCAAAAGTTCCGTATCGTCAACAGGAACTCAACGCAAAAGACGGCGCGTCGATCGAACGCCCGGTCTGAGAGTTATTGGCATTTTCGTCTCCGGGGCCCGGTTGGTTTTTAAGGAAAAACCAACCCGACCGTACTCCACCTGCGTCCAAACCTCGGGCGGAGTATTCCAAAAGATCCGTCTCACTAAGAGGAACACTACGCGACTGACAGCGCGTCAATCGGACGTTCGTAGCTCAAGATATGAGTGTTTCCGCTCCGAAGGCCCGGTTGGTTTCGTGAACGAACCAACCCGGCCGAACTCAAAGTAATCCGAAACCTTGAGTGCGATATACCGAAACGACCGTCTCGATCCAAGGATCGCGTTGCCGCTGACGGTTCGTCGATCGGAGGTCCGAGGCTCAAGATATGGCCCAAAAACCGATTCTGGTTCGAAACGGGGGGGTCCGGGTCCGGGCCGACCCGGCCCGACCCCCCCCCCCTGGGGCGGCGCGGTGGCGCGGCGGCGCGGCGGGCCGCGGCGGCTTGGCGCCGCGAGGGGCCGCACGCGGGGGCTAAGCCCCCGCTGATTGAAGCGGCGCGGCCTAGCCGCGCCGTTATTTTAAAAAGCGCCCCCCTCACGTGGGGGGCCTGCTGGTGCGGAACCGGGGGGCCGGCTGCCCCCCCTCCTTCAAAGAACCGCCCCCCCCCTCTTAAAGAGGGGGGTTTTTATGAGGTGGCCGGGGGATTAATTCCCCCGGTTTTAATGGTATCCGGCCGGCCAGCTGGCCGGCCGGTTTTCTCTAACGGGACCGGAAATTCCGGTCCCCCCTTCGGCTTCCGACGCCGGCGACCCGGCCGCCGGTCTTCTCTTCCGCCGCGGCCCGGAACCGGCCGCGGTCTCCTCGTCCCGCCGCGGCCCGGAACCGGCCGCGGTGTTCGTCGTCCGGCGCGGTGCGACGGCACCGCTCCCCTTTCGCCGTGCCTTGATTCATTTCAACGCGGCGCGACGGCGTCGCGTTCTTGAAGATTCTACCTCGGCGTAGCGCGACAGCGCCGCGTAAAATATTTGCACGATCATCCGCGTGGTGCGACGACACCACGCCACTTGCTTCCACCCGTAAGAATAAACAAGAACGATGGAGGGGGGGGTTCGTCCGTGTTCGTGCGGTCCGGCCCCCTCACGTTAAAATAATAACGCAACTTTAAATAATTCAAGCCACACGTTAGACTTGCTATTCACGATCAAGAATAAAATAAGGAAACCAAAAAGAAATCGACAACCCCTACCTCGGGTATAAGGTTCGAAGATTGTCAAGGTTCCGCGGAAGACGACGTCGCGGAGGTCGGGCGTCGCGGTAGCCGTTCGTCAAATCCGATGACGAAGGGATGCGTTCGAAGAGACACGTCGTTGGCGAAACTTGTACGCCGACGAAGGTTGTCCGAGGAAGAAGTGGCGTCCCCTTTCGTTGACACGGTAAACGAAGAATGGAGGTGCGGCGTTCTTCGTCGGAGCTTGAACGTTCTTCGTCAAGATGAACGTTCTTCGAGTTCCTCGTTAGAGTTGAAGGAGAAGAAGGAAAATCTCTCCACCTCTCAAGAAGACAAACAAATAACCCCAAAATAAAATAAGACAACATCTTATTTTATTATCACATAACACATTAGAATTTCAAAAGTTTGAAATTCAAAAGGTTTAACTCCCATAATTAAAAGTAACTCAAGTCATTTAATTAGGGGTTAAGCAAGTTGAGAGAATTTGAAAGGATTAGGGGTTCGTGTGGGCCCCACCACACTTAATCCTCCCAAGGGAGGTTAAGTGGGTGTGGGTCCCACTTCCAACCTCCTTTGATAGGTTTTAACAAGTTATAATAAAATTGTTCTACACAATTTTATTTAACTCAAACTAAAAAAAACCCCAAAACTAACTTTCAACCCGCAACAAACACAACTCCCGAAAAGGTCTCTTTAAGCGAATATCGGCGCTGCGAGTTCATCGGTGCCCTCGGATTTCAATTCCGAGCACCGGATCAAAAGTTAGGAATTCCCGCTCGTTCGTTCACTGAACGTACCCGAGCCAAACTTCGGAAATTAATTCCGGGCACTCCGGGTCTCGGAATCAGGTGCCGTCTGAAACCACGCTCTTGTAAAATTATAAAGAAAATTAAGAAAAAAATTTCCCTTGAATTTTACGGGTCTTTACATTACTCCCACCTCAGGGCTTTACGTCCCCGTAAAGATACATCAAAAACTAGGGAAACAAATGAGGGTACTGAGCACGCATCTGAGCCTCCCGCTCCCATGTGCTCTCCTGGAGATTCCCGTGCTTCCATCTGATGCGCACAAGAGGAATCGATCGCCCACGCAGGACCCGCTCCTGTCGATCCTCTATCTCCACCGGGACCTCCGTAAAAGTCGCCCCATCGTCAACGTCAAGCTCCCCATGGTCAATTATGTGCGTCGGGTCGTGCACGTATCTCCTCAGCTGAGATACGTGGAAGACGTCGTGCACCCGGTGCAACTGAGGTGGTAGAGCCAGGCGATAAGCCACCTCGCCAATCCTGCTGAGAATCTGGAAAGGTCCGATGAAGCGCGGAGATAACTTGCCTCCTCGGCCAAATCTCCGAATACCACGTCGAGGTGAGACCCGCAAGAAGACGTGGTCGCCATCCTCGAACTCCAGTGGCCTCCGCCTCCTGTCAGCGTATGACTTCTGCCGGCTCTGAGCTGTCCTCATCCGCTCCTGGATGACCTGGACCTTCTCTGTCGTGGCCTGGACCATCTCCGGTCCCACCAGTGCTGACTCCCCAGGGTCTATCCAGCACAAAAGAGATCTACATGGTCGGCCGTACAACGCCTCGTACGGTGCCATCCCGATGGTGGAGTGGTAGCTGTTGTTGTATGCGAACTCCACCAAGGGTAGGTGGTCCTCCCAGCTACGACCAAAGTCGAGGACACATGCGCGGAGCATGTCCTCGAGAGTCTGAATGGTCCTCTCCGTCTGACCATCCGTCTGAGGGTGAAAAGCGGTGCTAAGACGTAGCTGCGTCCCGAACGCCTCCTGCAACCCCTTCCAAAGCCGGGAAGTAAAGCGGGCGTCTCGATCGGAGATGATAGATGATGGCACGCCGTGGAGTCGCACAATCTCCTGAACGTAGAGACGTCCCAAGCTCTCTACTGAGCCCTGCTCTCTGATGGGTAAGAAGTGTGCCGACTTGGTGAGTCGGTCAACAATCACCCAGATGGAGTCGTGACCTCTGGAAGTGCGTGGAAGTCCAGTCACGAAGTCCATAGATATGCCGTCCCACTTCCACTCCGGAACCTCCAAGGGCTGTACCAAGCCTGCTAGTACCTGATGCTCTGCCTTCACCTGCTGACAGGTGAGACATCGAGAAACGAACTCTGCTACAGCCTTCTTCATACCCGGCCACCAGTGCTGTCGTCTGAGGTCCTGGTACATCTTCGCCACTCCAGGATGTACCGCCAAAGGAGAAGTGTGAAACTCTCTCAGTACTTCCTCTCGCAAAGCGACAGGTACCATGGTACGTCCTCTAAAAAGGATGCCGTGCTCTGCTCCAAGGGAGAAACCATCAGGTGCCTGTCCCGAGGATATCTGTGCACGCCGTGTCTCACAGTCAGCGTCCCCGCGCTGTGCCTCCCTGACTCGCTGCAGTAGTGGAGGAGTGACTGTGAGAAACTGAAGAAAGGCTGCTCCATCTCTATCCACGAAGGATATCTGCAAAGAGGCTAGCTGCTCCGTCGCCTCCTCAAGTAGCTGAATGCCCGTCCTCCTGCTGAGGGCATCAGCTACTACGTTCCCCTTCCTAGGAGTATAGACTATCTCAAAGTCATAGTCCTGGAGGAACTCGAGTCATCGTCGCTGTCTCAGGTTCAGGTCCTTCTGCGAGAAGATATACCTGAGACTCTGATGATCGGAAAAGACTGTAAAGCGCTCGCCCATTAGATAGTGTCGCCATGTCTTCAGAGCGAAGACCACTACTGCTAACTCCAGGTCATGGGTAGCGTAGTTCTGCTCATGCGGCCTCAACTGACGTGATCTATAGGCGATCACGGCCCGCTCCTGCATCAGAACACAGCCGAGTCCGGTCCCTGATGCATCGCAGTAGACTACGTACCCTACTCCCTCCTCAGGCAACCTCAAGATAGGTGCGCTAGTCAATCTCTGTCTCAGCTCCTGGAAGCTCTGCTGACAACTGTCTGAACACACGAAGGGTTTACCTTTCTTCGTCAAAGCTGTGAGTGATGCCGCAACTCTAGAGAAGTCTGGAACGAATCTCCGATAGTATCCAGCTAGTCCCAAGAAACTCCGAACCTCAGTCACGCTTCTGGGTGGTTCCCAAGCTAACACAGCTTCAATATTCGCAGGATCCACTGCAACTCCCGCCTCAGAGATAACGTGTCCCAAGAAGTGGACCTCACGTATCCAGAACTGGCACTTCGAGAGCTTACCATAAAGCTGGTGCTCTCGGAGTGTGTCTAGAACAACTCGCAAGTGATAGGCGTGCTCCTCCTCTGTCGTAGAGTAAATCAGAATGTCGTCGATGAAGACTACGACAAACCGATCGAGGTATGGCTGAAAGATCCTGTTCATGAGAGCCATGAACACTGCTGGAGCATTGGTTACACCGAAAGGCATAACCAAGAACTCATAGTGGCCATACCGACATCTTAAGGCCGTCTTCTGCACATCCTCGTCTCTGACTCTGAGCTGATGATAGCCTGACCTGAGGTCTATCTTTGAGAACCAACGTGCTCCCTTGAGCTGATCAAAGAGGTCATCAATCCTCGGTAGCGGATACTTGTTCCTCACTGTCACCTGGTTCAGGCGACGATAGTCAACACAAAGTCGCAATCTCCCGTCCGCCTTCTTGGCGAACAAAATCGGGGAAGCCCAGGGTGAAACACTGGGTCGGATGAACCCCTTGCTTTGCAAGTCCTCCAACTGTACCCGTAGCTCTCGAAGCTCGGTGGGGGCCATCCGATATGCTGGAGTAGATATCGGGGCTGTCCCGGGGTACAAGTCAATATAAAAGTCTACCTCTCTGCGAGGAGGTAGCCCTGGGACGTCGTTGGGAAAAACGTCCGCAAACTGATCCACCACTGCAGGAAAACCAGGACTCCGCACGTCAACTGCTCCAAGGATAAGGCTAGCCAACTCATGAGTGATGGGCTGTCTTCTCCTCCGCAGAAGTCCATCCTGTGCTGCAAAGGCTCCCTTCTCACCGGTGAAGGTGAACCTGCTCCCGTCGGTGCGTACACATCGCACCTTGCGCCTAAAACAGTCAATCTGTGCATGAACCGTAGATAGCCAATCCATGCCCAAGATGACGTCGTAAGGCCTCGACGCTGCTACAAGAAGATCCCAGCCGAATCTCTCGCCTCCTAGAGTAAGCTCACACTGCCTGCACCAGTGCGTAATCGTCGAGTCTGCTCCCGTAGGAGTCTCTAGCCGTAAGGATCGAGCCAACGGCTCTGTCGGAATCTCCGAGCTCCGAACAAGGGCAGCGGCTATGAAAGAGTGACTCGCTCCTGTGTCTATAAGAACTGCAGCAAGGGTGGAATAGACACAGATAGTACCTCGAATCATCTCGGGTGCGCCGTGGTCGTAGGCCTCTGCTGCCTGGAGCTATGCCTGTCGCTGCCCACCAGCTCCCTGTGGTCGGGGTGGACCTCCTGGTGGTGGTGGTGGTAGAGCCTCATAGCGTCGGCCACCACCGGCTGCTCGTCCAGCTCCTCTGCCTCATCCGCCTCCTCCCTGCGGACCGCCACGGTCGACCCTCTGCCTCTGCCTCGGTGGTCCCTCAACCGTCTGCTGCTCCTCGGCACGGCGGGTCGGGCAGTCACGAGCCATGTGGCCCTGCCCGCCGCACGAGTAGCACTGTCTGCCTCTCGTAAGACTGGCTCCACGCTGTGTGCCCCGCACTGCTGAGCCAGTGCCCTGAGATCGTCTGCCCGAAGGTCTGGTCTGTCTGGACCCCTGAGTCATCCGTCGACTGCCTGCTGCAGATGACTCTGCCACGTGCCGCCCTGCGGTGGGTCTCTGTGCTGGTGTAGACTCAGCAAGGAAGCTCTCGATCAGAAGGGCCCGCTCCAGTACTCCTGTCTGAGTCGGTATGCTGAGGGAGATCAGCGATGCCCTGATCTCGTGTCTCAAACCCTGCTCGAAGGTCCGGGCCCGGAAGAATGGGTCCCGTACCATGTCGGTCGAGTAGCGCGAGAGATCGGTAAATCTCGCCGAGTACTGAGCGACCGTCATGCTGCCCTGCCGCAGCTGTAGAAGCTCCTGGATACGCACCGCACGAAGGGTGGCTGGGACGAACTCCGAGCGAAAAAGGCTCTCAAAGTCCGTCCAAAGTAGAGATGCCTCATAGTGCACCTGGAGCATCAAGCTCCACCATCGTCCTGCTGCTGCGTGTAGTAGGCTCGCAGCGAGGATCACCATGAGGTCTGCTGGTGTCCTCACTAGCCTAAACACTCGAACCACTGCCTCCAGCCAGTCCTCTGCTGCCTGGGGATCCGTCTCCCCGCGAAACCTGGGCGGTCGCTGGTGCTGAAACTCATGCAGTGCGCTGAGGCGACGTGCATCGTCAGCGGCTGCTGCTGGAAGCATCGGGGGCTCGGCGGGTAGAGCTACCGCCGGTGCTACTACTGGAAAAGGGCCCTGCACCGAGGCCTTGTCGCTCGGTGGGCTGTCGTCACACTCGACTCTCGGAACCCTAGCTGGCTGCCGTCGTGGGGCCATCCTGAAAAGGAAACAGGTGCGCCACGGTTAGAACAGTATACCTGGTGAGCTGATATAAGTAATCACAAAGAAAACTTTGAAACACACACGCAATCAATGTTTTCGTGCATTAAGTCGGAAATCAGAAGTCAGAGTCCTGGTGTACGGATACGTCGGCCGCCACACCAACACTGGACTCCCTGGACTGATATCCACACTCAATACGCTAAACATTATTGCTTCACATAGATAAGATCAGAGTTCGCGGTAGAACCGAACTCCTCTGATACCAATTTGTCACGACCCGCCCTCGGGGTCCGTGCCGTGACTACCCCAAGCCCGCCTTCCATAGGCCAGGGGCTGGCGACTAGCACCAAGGCGTAAATCCCGGTAAAAAGGGAAGGCATTGCCTTTGAAAAGTAAACACACACCACAGAGTAAAAAAGCGGAAAGTAAACACTAAACAAAGCAGAGTACGACTGAAAGTGCGGAAAGGTAAATGGGCCAGAATACAAACCCAAACTGAAAGTAAAGTACAACTCAAAAAGGGGAAAACAACAACTGAAAAGTAAAAGCCGCTACTCTGAGCTGTCCACTGGAAATCCCACCTGAAGGGTTGGTACAGATAGCTCCTCTGCTCCACGGGTCCCGCCGTCCGCTCCGTGCACGTCCCGCCCAGTGGTCCACCTCCGGGTACCGTCCCGCTCTGCAAGCCTCAGCTAAGGTCAACGCTGTCCGTCATCTGCAACCAACACAACGTAGTGCGGGCAAAGCCCGTGCAGGGGTGAGTATAAGCTACTCAGTAGGGACCCCGAGACCCCTGAAGGTCTCTCAAAATCCACAAAGGATAAACCACGAAGAAAAGTACAATCACGAAGTAACAACCGACACTGCTTAGGTATATGCCCATACATATACCTAAGTCATCAATTCAAATACGCTCCAACCTCCGAGCCCAAGTACAACTCAGTCCACACAGGATAGTAAACGTATTCCACACAGGAAAGCAAAACGTAATCCACACAGGATTGCACAACACAATCCACACAGGAAAGCAATAGGATTCAGCTCACACAGGTATACTTCTTCAAGGACGATAAAGATGATCACTGATCCATCTAAGTCGTCGGACCCACGAAGGATCGATAGGTAACTAACCCCCGCAAAGACCCACACAGGATCGGGCCCACACAGGACCTGTAGGCGCTGGCTCACACAGAACCGCTGAGCGCGGACCCACACAGGATCGGGCCCACACAGGACCTGTAGCACTGATCCACGTAGGATCGCTGAGTGCTGTAGTCGTCGTCGTCGAATCCACACAGGATCTCTGTACTGTCGTCGTCGAATCCACACAGGATCTCTGTACTGTCGTCGTCGCAGTCACAGTAGCAGTCGTAGCTGTAGTAGTAGCAGTAACAGTCGCAGCCAGCACTAGGGTTCCCGCACACAGCAAGCTCGTTCGGAGGGTCCGCTCTACGAGCCGAGAGGCAGATACATCAACTGTCACGAAGACTAGAGTTGATGTATCCAAAAGTTCCGTATCGTCAACAGGAACTCAATGCAAAAGACGGCGCGTCGATCGGACGCCCGGTCTGAGAGTTATTGGCATTTTCGTCTCCGGGGCCCGGTTGGTTTTTAAGGAAAAACCAACCCGACCGTACTCCACCTGCGTCCAAACCTCGGGCGGAGTATGCCAAAATATCCGTCTCACTAAGAGGAACACTACGCGACTGACAGCGCGTCAATCGGACGTTCGTAGCTCAAGATATGAGTGTTTCCGCTCCGAAGGCCCGGTTGGTTTCGTGAACGAACCAACCCGGCCGAACTCAAAGTAATCCTAAACCTTGAGTGCGATATACCGAAACGACCGTCTCGATCCAAGGATCGCGTTGCCGCTGACGGTTCGTCGATCGGAGGTCCGAGGCTCAAGATATGGCCCAAAAACCGATTCTGGTTCGAAACGGGGGGGTCCGGGTCCGGGCCGACCCGGCCCGACCCCCCCCCCCCCTGGGGCGGCGCGGCGGCGCGGCGGGCCGCGGCGGCCTGGCTCCGCGAGGGGCCGCACGCGGGGGCTAAGTCCCCGCTGATTGAAGCGGCGCGGCCTAGCCGTGCCGTTATTTTAAAAAGCGCCCCCCTCATGTGGGGGGCCTGCTGGTGCGGAACCGGGGGGCCGGCTGCCCCCCCTCCTTCAAAGAACCGCCCCCCTCTTAAAGAGGGGGGTTTTTATGAGGTGGCCGGGGGATTAATTCCCCTAGTTTTAATGGTATCCGTCCGGCCAGCTGGCCGGCCGGTTTTCTCTAACGGGACCGGAAATTCCGGTCCCCCCTTCGGCTTCCGACGCCGGCGACCCGGCCGCCGGTCTTCTCTTCCGCCGCGGCCCGAAACCGGCCGCGGTCTCCTCGTCCTGCCGCGGCCCGGAACCGGCCGCGGTCTCCTCGTCCCGCCGCGGCCCGGAACCGGCCGCGGTGTTCGTCGTCCGGCGCGGTGCGACGGCACAGCGCCCCTTTCGCCGTGCCTTGATTCCTTTCAACGCGGCGCGACGGCGTCGCGTTCTTGAAGATTCTACCTCGGCGTAGCGCGACAGCGCCGCGTAAAATATTTGCACGATCATCCGCGTGGTGCGACGGCACCATGCCACTTGCTTCCACCCGTAAGAATAAACAAGAACGATGGAGGGGGGGTTCGGCCGTGTTCGTGCGGTCCGGCCCCCTCACGTTAAAATAATAACGCAACTTTAAATAATTCAAGCCACACGTTAGACTTGCTATTCATGATCAAGAATAAAATAAGGAAACCAAAAAGAAATCTACAACCCCTACCTCGGGTATAAGGTTCGAAGATTGTCAAGGTTCCGCGGAAGACGACGTCGCGGAGGTCGGGCGTCGCGGTAGCCGTTCGTCAAATCCGATGACGAAGGGATGCGTTCGAAGAGACACGTCGTTGGCGAAACTTGTACGCCGACGAAGGTTGTCCGAGGAAGAAGTGGCCTCCCCTTTCGTTGACACAGTAAACGAATAATGGAGGTGCGGCGTTCTTCGTCGGAGCTTGAACGTTCTTCGTCAAGATGAACGTTCTTCGAGTTCCTCGTTAGAGTTGAAGGAGAAGAAGGAAAAGCTCTCCACCTCTCAAGAAGACAAACAAATAACCCCAAAATAAAATAAGACAACATCTTATTTTATTATCACATAACACATTAGAATTTCAAAAGTTTGAAATTCAAAAGGTTTAACTCCCATAATTAAAAGTAACTCAAGTCATTTAATTAGGGGTTAAGCAAGTTGAGAGAATTTGAAAGGATTAGGGGTTCGTGTGGGCCCCACCACACTTAATCCTCCCAAGGGAGGTTAAGTGGGTGTGGGTCCCACTTCCAACCTCCTTTGATAGGTTTTAACAAGTTATAATAAAATTGTTCTACACAATTTTATTTAACTCAAACTAAAAAAAACCCCAAAACTAACTTTCAACCCGCAACAAACGCAACTTCCGAAAAGGTCTCTTTAAGTGAATATCGGCGCTGTGAGTTCATCGGTGCCCTCAGATTTCAATTCCGAGCACCGGATCAAAAGTTAGGAATTCCCGCTCGTTCGTTCACTGAACGTACCCGATCCAAACTTCGGAAATTAATTCCGGGCACTCCGGGTCTCGGAATCAGGTGCCGTCTGAAACCGCGCTCTTGTAAAATTATAAAGAAAATTAAGAAAAAATTTCCCTTGAATTTTACGGGTCTTTACAATAAAATCAATGAGTCATGTTCATAACAAATATTCAAAAATATATTATATGATAAGATCAATCATATTCTCAAATTAATTCACTAAGTGAGAATCACCTCAAAACATAAACTATTCAAAATTAATAAAACATGAATTAGGACAATAAATACTCACCCAAAATACACATTAAACTCATGAAATTATTCTTTTAACATTGATAATTCAACATACAAAACCTTTATATATTTATGAAATGAACACATTAATGACAGGTCCATGGATATTTCAATTAAGAGGGATTTGAATTCCAAGGTGTCCCACACTAAAAATAATAAAATATCTCTTATTCCCAATATAAAACACGAGACTCTTGGATGATTGACTCCTTTCAAGATGAAATCTAGGCCTAGTATCATCTGGCCTTATCTGATTCGCTTCTACCATCATGACCCTTTTAACCACTTATTTATAATATCCCAGGACATTATCAAACAAAACTAATCTAGGTTCCATGAAAAGACTTATTTAAAATAATTGATCTTAAAAAAGATAATTGACGATTGGATAGAGAGATAAGAACACTAAAATTGAGAAATTACTAACGTACTCCTTCATATTCACTCACCCTGATGAAGTCTTTTGAATTCATTATGTTATTTACACTCACTTTTTCATGAGAATTCCATTAAGTAAACAACATATTGAATACATCCCAAGGAATAAAATCATGAAACTGATATGGGATGATGGAATCCCATCCCACTAGACAAAGTCCTTCATGAAATCCCATAACAACTTTTACTTTCAAGGATTCATGAGTTCTTATGGAATTAAAGGTTCCCCCAATCCTCCCAAGCCACTATATAGACTCATGTGGACCAAAATCACCATGGAAATAAGGATGACCTTGAATCACTAAATCCTGATTAGAATATAATAACATAGTGGAATTTGGTTTTATCACATTATCCTGAGTCATGGTACAACTGAAAACTAGAATAATCACTCCCAATTGACAAGTGTAATCACCCTAATGTTTATCCATGGGGACATAATTTACACTTTTCTTTAAGAACATTCTAGGAGGGATACATTACATGAAATTAAACATGAAACCAATCAATTAATCCTTCCTAAAAAAAATCACACTACCCCAATATATACAATGTAATAAATATAAAATCACATGTTTCTAAAATAAACACATTTGAAGAATGGGTTGAAATCCATTTTATCAATACATATTCACAGTTAAATCAATCCATCCTTTCAAAACATTCCCTATTATTTTCAAAATAAAACCTTATTTTGAAAATTAAATAAAATTCATTTTATAGACCTTCAACAAATTAAATTCAAAATTAATTAATAAGTAATTAAAATTTTTATGAATTTAAAATCCATCAATCTATTTTGATATGAACATATACTAATTAATTTTCTAAACACCACACAAATTTTGTTATAAAAATAACTAATTTTATATAAAAAGTATGATAAATCAAAATATATTTAAACTAAACCACAAAACTGTGTTTTGAAATAAATAATATTCCACAAAACCCCACTTTCCTATAAAATTGTCCATCAAAACAGAAAACCAAATAGCATAATTCACCAAATAGAAAGAATAATATGAACAAAAAAATTCAATTCATTATACAGAATCCCTTTAATTCCTCTTAAATGAATCTTAAATACAGCTATAATATATTTGAAGTGAATTAGAGGTTGAACAAAAAATATTGGAGAGAAAATGAGTTATGCATGGTTTTCCTATCAGGTTTTGAAATCCATGCACCAACCATGTCAAAAAACATGTAAATATTCAAGACCTATAGGCTCCATATGGTTTTACAGACCATATGATCTAACCATAGTGCTATGTTAATTATGTTATTTAACCCCAAACTTAATAAAACCCTAAAAGTTTCTGATAAAACTTAATAGGGATCAAAACACTCTCATAAAAAAGGTTAAAAAACCATCAAAATAATCAAAATTGGAATTCAAATTCAAGACCCAAATCCTAACCACCATTGAAAAATTAGGTTTCATCATGAATGGTGGTGATTAGGAACTATATCATGACGTAACACATGAGTAGATATTATCCAATTATCCATACTACTATGATACACCCATATAAAAAGAGGGTTATCAGATATATTTTTGTAATGAATTTGACTAGGTCAAACCAAAACATTACCTAAACTGATCTTCCACAAGGTATGAGGCACGTTCCCAATTTCACCAGGAAATAAAACTAGGATAGGGTATCACACTAAAAATAATGGGAATGGTTTCATCCTCATCTATTCATAAATTTGTAGAAAAAAAAATAGTTAAGAATATTACATGGTGTATCCATTCATTAGATTTCTATGAATATAAAATAAAAAGTAATAAATAAATAATCCATCCATGGAATAAAAAATTAAATCAACCTAATGAGTTATAATCAATGTAGATAATCCAACTCAATTATAAAAATAAAAATGATTTAAAAATAAAATAATAATATTATTATATAAAGGAAAATAAAATATAAATACATCATAATAATCAAGATATGAAAGAAAATAGATAAAAAACCATTGAGATTTGTCAATACTCTAATTTCTTAAAAAATAAAATAAACATGAACCATGGGATACAAGTTACATGAAACCCATTTGAAGGGACCTTTGTAATGTGGTTGATTTTATTGTCAATGTGAATGTGAATGTATTTTTATTAAGTTTTATGGAGTGTGTATCCACCTAATAATCATGAATTTTTTTGTTCATACACTTATAGGTAATTGAAGAATAATGTAAAGGAATAATTCCCTTTAATTATTGTCTGTACATGTTGAAGTCGGTATAAGAAATATATAATAAATAAAAAACTGGTCCTCACATAATGGAATAGTTCTAAAGTGTTATAATCAATTTATATAAAAATTTCATTTAATTGGATAAATGTTTGAAAATGTTAACTAATAAATATTTTAATGTAAAACTTTGATAAGTTGTAATTAACAATATTTAAACATCCTCAATGTTAGAAGATTTATAGTCAGATTACAGTAACACCACCCAAGGTTTTTGTGGAATGTTTCATGCTAAAATGAGTTAATAAATTCATTTAAATTAAATGGTTAATAAAGTTGGAGGTTATTTGAGGAATCCCTTAATTCCATTGCATGAATTCAAAATTTATGAATGAAAAAATAGCTATGTTTGTATAAAATATGTCATTAGATTTTTTTTTCTAACTTATGAACGATTTAAAATGTCTTTTTAGTTTTTATATGACTTCATATTAAATTTATAAGACATAAATGATTTCATATGACTTCAAAATAATATTGTGTAACCTCAATTAATTTTTTATGAACACATGAAAAAATGTATGAAATCAATATTTCTGTATTAATTAAAAACTTATATGAAATTTAGGTTAGAAAAAATGTAGCAAAGGCCTAAGAAAATATGACATTAGTGTTTCATGTATGAGTTTCATCATGATGTATGACATTAACACTAAATAAAATTTCGAGAATCCTGATGTTTAAAAATGATAAGTTTCAAAAATTATTTATTCAATATAGAAATAAATTTGGATGATTCTAATAATGATTTCAAAGGATAAAAACTTCATAAATTTAATTTGATAATATATATATATTTTTGATAATTTTATATTATCTTTATGGTGATAAAAATCATAGTTAATGAATTTATAATATAATTTTAAGTGTTGATTCTTCTAAATAAATTTAAGAATAAAGTGGAAATAATATTTTATAATGTAAGATTTTCTCTCTCAAGAACAAAGAAACATGATTATTTGATAACATGTGATGAAAAATTGATTTTATAAAGGTGAAATAAGTTGAATGATGGATAGATCAATACTTTATTTGACTAAAATTTTCAAATGAGAATATTATAAAATCACATTTGGTGATTAGTGATGTGATTAAAATCAGACAATGCATGTTATGTTCTTAGATGATTAAACCATCATAAAAAAATTATTATTTAATATATGAGTTCAGAAGAGAAAATTTATATGTTCTCAAATTATCAAAATAAAAACTGGAGTTGAACTATGATTTTCATAGTCCTTCAATCCAAAAGGAAAATATATATCTCACAAGATAATGTAGCTGTATGAGTTTCATATAGTTTTGAAGAATATATTTCTATGTATTTTTGTAGGATTTTTTTTGAAAAGAATAAATCAAAACCTATTGGAGGTTCATTGTAAGAATTATTCAGATTTTACAAAACAAAATGAGGAGAAAGAAAAAGAGAAGGGAACTATGGAAATTCTACTGAAGAAACTCATTGAGAAAAGCACAAGGGAGACCATGGGAGGATAAAAAGGTCATGGCATGATTTATTTGGTTTTATATTGTTTTTAAAATATTCACCTCTATATAAAATACAAAATACCCCCAAATATTTAATGATTCCGATATATAGAATAAGGAATTGAAGAGTGAGAGAATATTGAGTATAAAAACATACCACATGGTTTTGATCCTGTATGGTTTTTTAGTGTGGTGAGAGAACTATATAATATATCTATTGAGGTAGAATAATTATCTAAAGTATTACAAAGAAAAAAAATTTGACTTCAAAGTGAATAAGTATAAGTCATAGAAAAAAATATGAAAATGGTCTTAACACCAGTCTTAGAGATACCAAGTGTTATTGAATTCTGAGAAGAAGAATGCGAGGAAGGCAGATGTGCATGGAATCATACTAAATATTTCTCAAATATCGATGGAATTGGTATGGAGATTAGTTCAACCAAAAATAATATTCTGTAGTTGATCTTGTATTTTGACTAAAAAAAGTGAATAATTTTCATTCTCTATATGTTAAAAATATTTAATCATTTGAATAATTTGGGTTTGGGAGGAGTAAGTGCAGAATAGAACTTTTATGATTCTAGTATAAGAACTAGTGAGAATAACATAGTTCACTTGTGTAATATAGTAAATAATAACTTATTTAATATGGTGATCCCTTGACTATGTAATATAGAAATATTGGATTCGATATTATAAATGGATAACATACTATATTGTGATTATAACATTTATAGTAGAGAATCCGTGACATGTAAATCATAATAAGAACGAAGGAGTAGGTTTTTTAATGGGAAAAACATTTTAACAATATAAGTAATGATTTTACTACTTTACCTGTATTTAATATAGGTGTATTATAGGTTCAATTAGAAAATATCAACTTAAATTAAACAAGAATATAGTTTCAAAACCAAATAGTGTTAAATATTAAAAGAAAATCTATTTTTCTATAAAAGTTGACCACACCTGAATCACCCCCCTCAAGTGTGTCTTCACCGATCCATGAGGACTACCAACTGGTATTAGATAAAAAGTTTCATCTATTTGGATATATTATCTAGACTTGGTTTTTTAGTATACATGATGTTTATATTTTAAATTCTAAAATATGTTCCTTATATTGAATAATCTATTTATATATATGTTAATAAATAATTGGAGGTCTCATCCAAGACCATAAAAAATAGAAAAGATGATAAGAATATCAAAATGTTTTTAGAGTGTAATGGTAAATCAACATTATCTGATGTTATTTAAATGTTTCGTGCCTTGATAAATATATTTATTAGTATTCCTATGGTGAATCAAATTGTTCAAATGATGAAGAAGATATTTCTAATGAGCCAATTAGTGATTTATACTCTGAAATCAATGATTAAATGAACATGGTAACCATTGAATTTATATCATAATTATGATCATATATCAAGCGACATCATGATTAAACTTCATAGATATAGTTAGTGGAATATATCATGGAATAAGTGTTGGAAAAGTAGGTCAATTTTTGAAACACTATAACCAACCAAGTATAATTAAAAAAAGAATCTATCATTCTATGCAATGAATGAATTTTTTTGGCTAGTGAATAATTTAATAGTGATTTATATGATAAATATTTTTTTGGTAAAGGGTTTCAAAAAATTCATCTATGTTTTGGATAAATTACAAAAAGTCTCCATGAATATAAAAGATGCTTCATTGAAGGTCACATCTATTATAATAAGAGAGGTGAAAAAAATTTCTACTTGAGTGAAGTAAACCTCATGAGGATCAATTGAAGATACTAATGGAATCTTATGAAGCAATAGTGAAATAACATGAACAATATAAATACATAATAATCATGAAATGTCTACAATAGGATATTAAATTGAAATATCTAGAAAAATTCCATGTTTTATTATACCAATATGTTGATAATATAAGGAATTCCTCAAAAACTCCTGAAGGGATTCATGACTAAAATAATACTCCTATTATTAGAAAACATATCTTAATATCCTTATTAGATCAATGAAACTATAGCTCTTAGTTGAATCTATCCTTCATCCCCAATAATGTTTCTTGCAATGAATCATTTTTTATATATTTTCATGAAAAAAAATAAAAAATTTACAAATATGAATGAGAAAAAAATACCAATAAATTCACATATTCATCAAGGGTGAATACAAGTCTATCTAAGAAAACCATATCCCTAAATAAATCCCAAAAAATATGTACATATAATCCAAAAACAATAGGCATATAAATATTCATATACTTTCTTAAAGTGAAAAGAATAATAATGTTTGGTAGGTGTCCATGATATTAGAGATTTGATAATATGGCTATAAACTACAAGAATAGACTATCAGTGTATGAAATTAATATAATTATTGAAGAAAAGGGGGGAGAATATAAGAAATAGGAAGCAAAATAATTGGACAATATGATTTTTCATATAACAAGTGAAATTATCCCACAAGAAGTAGATTGGAATAGTTTAAAAAATGTTGGTCATTATTTTGATGAGTGTTAGTATTTACTGCTCCAAAAACAATATTATACATACAAACTAATAAGGCCACAACAGTAGGTGATGTGATAAAAGATAACTAAAATAAATTATTCCATAGGAGAAAAATCAGTAAATAAAAGAGTTAAAGAAAAAAATACCAAGAATTTATTTAAAAATGATTATGTAAAGGGGGTCAACCCAATAGAAAAGAAATTTTCTTATTATAAAAAATGTTTCCACGGTATAGACTATTTAAATATGGTTATGATAATAAATAATGTAAATGGGAGCAACCTGGAAGTAAAAAAGGGAATCAATTATAGAGATGGATTTTATAATTTTCATGGTTGTAGAAAAACCTAGTGAAAAATATGAGATGATTCCCACTAATATAAATTCAAAGATTATTAAAGGTGTGTGTGGAAGATATAAAATTTTAGGGATTTCAGAAAACAAGTGTATAACTTTGATTCTATAATAAAAATATTTTTTAATTCTAATAAGAAAGAAAAAAAATCAAAGTTCCAAAAATATTTCTATGAAGAAGGATGATACACACAAAAATAAATCTAATAATATAAATAATGTGTGTCTAATCACATGGAAATATCAGTAGGTAAAATAAAAGAAAATGTAACAAGTGAAAAAGAGTGAATGTTATTTACTTACTAAATTTAAAAATAATATTCCTGCTAAATATAATGTTCAAATTATAAGTTTGTCTATACAGTAAACAAATTTACTGAATTAAAAAATCAAATGTGGTTTATACAATAAGAGTTCTCCAAAAAAATCCTCAAAGAATAGGCTCATCAGTTTGAGAAACAATTATTATCCATGATGTTATAATAAAGTAGTCCCTAGAAATACATCTTATACCTAAGTGTATTGTCAATAAATTTAAGAGTTTGAATTTAGGGTGAAATTATTTGGAGAGTGTCCATGAGGGGGAACTATCAAAATAATCATGTCTTCCAGAACCTTATCATTTCCTTATTAAATATAGAATTTGGGCAGTTCCTTATAAAACTAATTATAGGGATATTTTCACTCTCTCGATTATATTTTTGATATATGTTAAAAATGTTTATTAAGAGTGAGTGACTATCTAACAAAAATGGAGAATAAATTCTCACAATATATTTGTTTTTATTTATCTATTCATGTTTAGTACATGTTCATATAATTCATCTAAAATCATTGTTATCATCCCCAAATACGTGTATGGTATAGTGGTAACACATTATGTTTTTGTATAGAAACATTTCATCTAAAATATTGCATATTTTTTATTCATCAGGCTATCTTATATAGTTTTATGGTTTTTTAACTGACGGAATATTTCAATGAAATTTTCTGTACTACCCTTCTCTTTAATTTATTTTGAATGATTCTATCAATTATGGGGAGAATATTTAAAGTGTAATAACAAATGGGTATAAATGTTATTTCATAAAAATTATATGGATATGGGAGAAAATAAATTTCCCTTATATAATTTTACCCTACCTTCATCACATAATAATTAGGGATAGAAAATCATACATTTACCTTTTAATTTCTTAACAATATAGTTGAGAGATATGACATTAACTTTGGACATAAAATTGGTATTAACAACAAATAAAAATGGGGGATTGGAGTTCCCTTCATATTGTGATTTTATTTTTTGTTAATTTCAAATTAAATGTATATTGAATAAGGTTGAAGGATTTAGTATCCATACACTAAACATGAATTTGGTTTCCCATGCACTTATATATAATATAATTAAAAAATAAAAGTAATCCTATCATTGAATAACAAGATATAAAAATAAAAGTATGATACCCTAAAATATAATGACAATATAGATATTCCTTAATACAATGACATGTGTTGAAGTGTGAGAAGTATAGTTTATAAAAGATTCCATTATTATGAGAAATGTTTATAGATGCTTCCTGTTGAATTTATTACTAGACATCTCATATAAATTGTAATTTAAAATATATAAAAATTCTCAATGTTTGGATAAAAATATCTATAATATAGAGACACCATCCTAGGATTATGTTACAAGTATAATGTGAAAATGAATGATGAAGTTCACTTGAATAATGGTGTTAAAAGGTTGGAGAATATTTGAAGAATCCCTGAATTCATTTCATTATGTTTAGAATTTCTAGAAGAAAATTAAGAAAATGGATAATTCTAGATATAGTATGGATTTGAAAATTTCATTTGATTTTGGAAGGATTTATTTTAATATTCATATTTTTTAATACTTTATAAGAATCTTGTAAGACTTTAATGGATTCATGTGACTTCAATGTTTGATCACATGACTTTAATTCATTATATACAAATTTACACTGAAATGTCATACCATAAGATTTTCATGTGACTTCACACGTCATAAAGAATTCACATTGGTCCAAATATGGGAAAAGGTATGAGAATTTATGAATTCATTGTTATACATATAACTTTAATATGAACATATGAAATTAACACTTAATAAAAATTTTAGAATCCTAAAGTCTAAAAATTATAATTTTATATAATTTTTTGTTACGAATAGAATTTAAATGGGTTGATATTAATGATAATTTATGTGTATCAAAACTTCACAAAATGAATGTAAAAAAAGATCTATTTTTTTAGAATATGGTCTTCTAGATGTAGAGAGGAATTTCAATATTGATTAATTCTAAAAATAACTTTAGGTGTATATTTATGTGATAAAATTACAGAATAAATTGGAAATAATATTTAATAATGAAATATTTATTCACTCTTAGATAAAACATCATGAAGCTTTCATAATCCATGAAAAAAATTTGTGGAAGGTTAAATGAGATGAATGAAGAAGATATCATTACTCTATTTATCTGAGCTATTCAAATTATAATATTTGGAAATCACCTTTGGTGATATATTCCATGATTAAAATCAGAAGGAGAATATAATATTTTTAGATGATTAAAACATAAAAAACTAGTTTTATTTAATTTTTTAATTAAGGGGAGAAATTTTATAAGTTCTATAATATTAAAAATGGAAACTAGAGTGGAGATTTGATTTTCATAGACCTCTAGGGCACAAGAAAATGCTCCATGCTACAAGATTCTATAACTGTGTGTGTTTTATATAGAGTGAAAGAATGCTTTTCTATATATTATTGTTAGATTTTTTTTATAATAAGGAATTCAAAAGTACCAAAAGTAGAATATAAATAATATTTATCCAAGATAAATAAAAATTTGAAGAAATAAAAACATAATGGTACTATATCAATTCTTCTATAGGAAACTATTGAGAAAATCATGTTATGATCTTGGTGGTATGTATCAAGTTGTTTTTTTGGGTTGAATATTGCCTTTATAATATTTTCATATATGGAAATTATAAAATAACCCCATAATTTAATAATCTAACTATACATAAAAAATAATGCAATTGAGAGAGTGAATATTCAGAATAAAAATATTCTAAGAGGGTGTTCTCTAATATGAGTTCTTTTTTAGAATATTAATAATACTAGAGAGTAGCTATCTTGAAATATAATAAGTATCTAATCATGTTCAATGTATGAAATAATCTAATATTTGAAGTAAAAAATTAGAAGAAGTAGAATAAGAAATGAATTGAGTGATCCTTTGACCAGTTACAATGATACCCAATGTTGAGGAATTCAAATAAAAAGAAACGATGAAGGTCAAAATGAATGGAATACTATTTAATATTGTTTGGATGTAAAAGACCTTGAGTTTTAGTTGAGGATGGAAAATAAGTAGATTCTTAAGATCATATGGTAATTTTAATGAATGTAGAGACTGGGTTGTATACTTTATTTGTTGAAAATTTTCAAGCATTCGAAGAATCCATTTTTAGGTGGAGAAAGTGTTGAGTAGAACTAGTGTGATTCCAGTATAAAGAACCAATGAGAGAATAATACTTTACATGTTTAATATAGTTAAACACAACCTCTATAATATGGTGATCCCTTTAATTTGTAATATTTAAATATTGGTTTAAGGATAATCCATAGATAACCCATTGTATTTGGATTATAAAAGTTATAATTTATAATATGTGACTGGGAAATCTCAATAAAAATAAGAAGTAGGTTTCCGAGTAAGAGACAGACCTTGTAAAAACAGAATCCCAATTTACTAAATTTCTTATATTCCATATAGTTTTATTCTAGGTTAAATAATAAAATATCTATTTTTCTTAACCAAAAATAGAGGTTCAAATCTATATTAGGTTAAAAAATAAATGAAAATATGTTTTTTAGTAAATTTTGACCACACCTGAATCACCACTTATCTCAGGTGTGTTTTCACATATCTGTTGGGATTAAAACCAAGTACACTCATCACATTCAAAATCATCCATTAGTGGACTTCCATGAATATAAATACAATAGATCACAACATAATAAATTATATGAAAACATGAGTGCTATAAACACACATCAATGTGTATGTAGGGGAATGTATGGTGTAAGATAAACATGACTACATGAGTTTATTAAAAATGTATATAAAATTATATTAACAAGACATTTCATAAATACTAGTTTTAACCATATTTAAAAAAATGTTTTTATAATAAAAAATTATAAAATATAGGTAACATGAGTTTATCCATTTTTATGAGACATCCACAATTTTTACAAAAAAATAAGATTGGAACCCCTTTTACAATGTAAATGTTTTAGGACATTGAAGTAATTTTTTTATTCTATAAAAAAACCAATTATTTTATCAATTTAAAAATTTTCTAAAAATGTCACACATAAAAAATCATTCGATTTTTTCATTTGATTTTTTTTCTGTACACATTTGAAAACAATTATGAAAATAATATGAATTAAGAAAGAATGAAAATATAAACTCAAACAGGAACTATAACATAAATGAATTTTAAAAAGTGTATATAATAATTTTTTTAAAGGATCTATGAATCAAGGGATAATAAGATAATACAAACATATATGAAGTGAAAATACCAAATAGAATAAAAAATCAAGGAATAATTGACTTTGTTAACACACTAGGTCCTGATATTGTACAATAATAGATCATACTCAAGTGGATCTAACTACTATCCTATGTTTCATTCCTAAAACTATAATATCTTGGGCTACACTAATAGTATCATCAGAGAACTCCCCCTGGTAAGGATATAATTTACAATTGGGAACACAATCCAATGTATTAATTTAATTTAGTGTTTCATAAAACCTGATCTCTCACTCATCCTCATTGGATTCCCATGAAGTCAAACAAGTGGAGGTAATATTTAACTAGAAGATATGATTAAAAAAACTATTAATAACTAAACATAACACATAAATTTCATCTCAGTTCCAATACCCTCTAAAAAATAGAACCTTTCAAATCCATATATGTATCAAATAATAATTCAATTCATAACATAAAAGGTCAAAGCTCTATACAAGACATAATACAATCAATGGGACTCAAAATTAATGCATCCCAAATATCATGTAAATCTATTTTATAAAGTTAAAAATATTACCTTTTATAGACAACATGGAATTAAAAGTTATTTTACTATCCCTTGAAAACAATGTCATAAAACATTGAATTAGAAATTATTTATAATTCATAACTTCCCTATGAAACAACATAATTACACAACACACTTCTTTAACATAGTAGTTTTATTCTTTGGAATCCATTTAAAAATAAAAACACCCATTTCATTTAAAACATTTCCTTGAAATAATGTTTTTTCTCTTGAAAAAAAATGGCGTCAAAACCCTCTTAGTCATAAAATTCATTTTAAAAAACTATTTAATTAATTTATAAAAACATTTTTAATACATAAAGTTGTTTGGAAATCATAAATATGAACCTGTGTAAAATCCTTTTTAGATAATTGTATAAATCATGGATTTTTTTTACAAACCCATCAAGGGTACCATATATAGATTTAACTCGATAATAAATAGTTTTATAAATCTAATAAATTTCATAGAATGAAAAAATAATGGAATTATATATAAATAATTACCTCAAACAAAGAGAAAAAATCACCATTAATGGTGAAAGAAAAACATCAGCATGGAATGGACTCTAAAAGACCTAAAAAACAAAATCCTCATTAACAGACCCACAAAAAACCCTATATTTGACTCAAACAATGGTTATCTTTCATGGGATAAAATAAAATAAATGATAACCATTTAGGGAAGATATGAGAGGAAGAGAAAAAGGAAATGAGTGATTTAACTTGATAAATAACCTAAAATAAAAGTAAGAGGATATCAAAATCCCAAGTAAAGAAAGGATAGTATTATTGTGTTAGTCCTCTTGTTTTTATAACATTATGAGGGAGAAGGGAGAGCTATTATAAATCATATAAATTAGGTGAAAAATATAAAAGACACCATTTATTGAATTTGGGAATCTCAAATGGTTTAGCCGCATGGTTTACCAAACTGTGTGCAATTGTGTTGCACACACTAGAATAGAACTATGACACTACATAGTTTCTCAAAATGGCTTAACAAACCATATGTTAACCATATTTCTTCCACTATAATTGAGTTTCTTAAATATTCATAGTTTCCTCAAATGATTTTCAATGTTGTGATCATGATGTAAATAGAACACTATATATATAAAAGTAACTCACATATATCCACTTAGCCCCAAACGACTATGCACTAACCATTAACCCTAGAAAAAACCATTATATTATCTCTTATGGTTTCCACTAAACATAAGGGGAATCCATACAATTTCCCCTAACTATACAGTAACCATGAGATAGATTAACCCCATTATAAAATTCAAATTTTAAATCCCTAAAACTCATAAATTAAAAAAACTAAAAAAATTATATAATAAAATATAACATAGTTACATTGGGGTGCCATAGTAAGTGTGATATTTTTATGGGTTCCCACATAACCCATAAAATACGATTTTATAAAAATTACAAAAATAAAATTGGAGGATTTAGAGTAATTAGTAATTAGAAACTACTAATAAGTAATTAGTAATTAGTAATTAATTATTAGAGGGTTTGGATTTACCATCGGTACTAAGCATGTGCATCCCAGAATAGGTTAGATAATCGACCAGTCATGCGAAGGTTGAGTGATAATCACGATGCAGATACTAGGGAGGTGTAGATTGAAGTAGTCATATTCGGGGTTGAATTACTTTAAGACCATCAGGTCCTGTAATGTCACGAAGCCTACGGTCCATGTACAGGTTCACCTTCAACCCTTAAAAATGAAGATTATAATAAATGAATAAAAAATTAAGGCCTTAGGTCCATTCTAGAAAATATCCACACTTATGATAGTGTGAAACCCAAGTACAACTGAAACTCATTGACTTCAAGAGCACCATCACAATACAATATCATCACTAGGCGAGATCAAAACATCAAACTCTTATATTAGTAATTAGTAATTAGTAATTATATAATTAATAATTAGTAATTACATATTTAATAATTTTTATATAGAAATTAGTAGTTTGAAATTAGTAATCTGTAAATTGTAAATATTAATTAATAATTATATAATTAACAATTAATAATTATATAATTAAGAACATCAAATTAATTATTATTGATTATTTTATACTTACTAATGATTATTGATTACTAATTAATAATTAAAATTACTAATTATTAATTACCAATTACTAATTAGTAATTACTAATCACTAATTAGTAATCTGCAATTAGTAATGAGTAATTAGTAATTATATACTTATTAATTACTAATTATGGATTACTGATTAATAATTAAAAATTAGTCCCTAGAGATTTTTAATTTGTAATTAGTAAATCATAATTAGTAATTATTATTCATTAATTATATAATTAATAATTTTATAATTACTTATTAATTCCATTTTATTATATAAGTCCCTTTTTAACATTCTTGAGAGAGAACCCTTATATGACCTAAAGGCCCTGAATACATTACCCAAAGGCCTAAAAGCACAAAGTACATTACATATTTGACCAAACTACACTAAAACATCCCACCCCAAAATCATGTTAATTGTATCTTCCTAGATCAACACCTAATGATGTGTTCAACTTGTTCTTTCCCCATTTAGTGTTGTGAAGGGCCTAAACCCAGTGGTGTACCTATATTTTCCCTCAATTTTCTTATGTCTTGTTAACTCTATCTGGTGAATTTTATGTATCTAATATATAATACTAAGGATAATATAGTATATTAGAACCTCCATATATTGATCGATCATTAACCTAGTGTCTTAAAGGCTTAATAAAAGCCACAAAATCCCAATTTAGGCAAATAATACCATTGTTACAGTACCCCCACTATAGTACCTCATGTAACACTATGCTATTATAATGATACAATACATTAAAAAAATAGTCCCCACTCATTTTCATAATTATATAATTAGTAATTAGAAATAGTAAATTTATTTGTAGAAAAATATAAAGTAGATTGATGGACAATAAAATTATAGGGTTCCTGCTGTGGTTTTTTTAAAGGTTGGGGTCGAAGCCTCATTTATTATTTAAAGCAAAGACCTCTTTCAAAGTGATTTATTTACATTGTGTAATCTATAAATATGGTAGGATTCATCATATCAGAAAACTTCAATAATGGATTCAATTACAAGTAGATTAGTGTATCTAATCAATGATAAGGATTCATACTCAGTCTTGATAAACTATAATTCTTAATGAGTTATTAAAAAATATATTACTCTATGGATAAATGTTACTCATAATTTTATTTAGGAAATGATACAATTCTATAAATTCTAAATTGTGGATTAGGTTTTGGTTCCAAAACAAAAAATTTCATATAATATTAATGACCTTGTGAAATATATTTTTAATATATTGGGATTCTATAATTAGATAATGACTGTTATTGGCCATATCCATCTTTATATCATTTACCGAATGATGAGTTGAAAATAATTGTTGGGGTTAAGGTCCTATTTATCTTAAATAGAGGATTATAAAAATTATATAATGGGTTATGGACTTTTATCTATTTAGTGTCATAAAGTCACATGATTAGGTTTGTTATTATGTATATTTTCAAAATTGGTTTTACCACCATTGCAAAATATTTTGGGATATCACATATACTTTGGTATTTATTATTATATTGGAAATAGAAACATAGAATGTACTATATGGTCACCTCACATTAAAAATAGTCATGGTTGATCATGACAGAACTCTTCTTTAGGATGTGGTCCTTATAAATCTGAAATAAGCGCTAAACATGAAGAAAAAATACAAGAAACAACCATATTTTTTATCAACTATAAAATCATTGGGAATTTAGTGATTGATTATAAGAGGATGAGTTTCAAATGTGATTTCTATAATAAGTATGGTCATTCAGATTCATAATTTTAACCAAATAAAGTTAATAGGAAGGGTAAAAAAAATTCATATTAGGATGTATATGTGATAATGGATGGAACTAAGTGGATGGATACGTCTCTTAAAATTACTGAAAGTTGTATCTTACACAAGGCTCAAATTAAGAAAGACCTTTCATATTCTAAGATTTAAGGTGTTGGTTATGGAAATGATTCAAATGATACTACTAATATAAGATAGTATTATGCTACTATTATGAATACTTAAAAAATCCCTGATCTAAGGAAACATAATGACGGTACTAGTTCTAGCATCAATTCCCCAAGAATTTTAACTATACATGAAGAGCCAATTGATTAAGACCAGGGTAACAACTTTTCAAAAACATTTCCTATGAAATAATATTCAAAAAACGTGTTATTGACACTAAATAACCTACTTAAATAATTTTTAATAACATATTCGGTATACTTATTTATGTGTTAATTAGATTGGTTGATAAGATTGATTAATTTTATGAAGTTGTTGAGTTCAAAATAAGGAAGAATTTTGGGTCTATTTCTATGATTCCTCAAGCTCCTGGTAATGGAAGGGGGAGATATAAACTCATGGAAAATACTTACAGTCCCATTAAAATGGAAAAATTCTCTTGAAAATGAGGATATTGTTTTGGAAATTTATAGGGTTGAATAACTCAAATACCTATATAGACCCCAATATTTTTATTCATTACATCAACCCTAAACCAGTTTCACATATATTTACAATGGTTTATTTTGAGTATTTAAATATTTTAAATTTGAAACTACGTGTATAGAGACATCTAGTACACGTTATTAAATCTTTTTTTAGTGAGACCATATGGTTTCTCATTAAGAAGAATTTGGATATCCTAATTATGTATATCAGTTATCAACAGATTACTTCCATCATGTAAATTAATTTAATTCCATTATAATATTTCTCATTTATTCCAACACATTAAATAACAACTAAATGGATCATTAGAATGAAATTATAATGAGTTCAGCTATTTAAAATAATAATTTGATCCTTATTAGTGATTTAAATTATACTCATAGTCTTCATGAAGATATTTGGACTTCCTTCAAAAAAAATTATATAGAGAATAGTAGACATGAATTGATCAATTATTTATTACTAAGATCAAAACTATGGTAATTGAGTACACCTAGGATAAATACAAAATTAATGGGAATAACAACAGTAATATTGATAGAGCCTAAAATTATGTAATTAGTAATTGTATACTCGTTAATGCCTCTAGCTATTTCATTATCAAATTCTAATCTGATCATACTCTATTATTTTTTTCTATAAATTATTAAGGAGAATAAATCTTCACCACTTAAATTTAGTTTCATCAATACTTGGATGGTTTTGTATATTTTTGTCGAATTTTTCTATAATATTTAAGTAACTAATACAGTTTTGGTTCTTATCATAGGTCTAATGAAAATATCAAATGATTTAAATTTTCAGTGATTATATAGATTAAATACATATTTCTCCTCCTTGATGAGGATAATAATATGCATTAGAGGGAGTTATAGAACTATCATGGAATCATGACATTTGATGACACTTACCATAGTAGGATGTATAGAAGCATGAAAATCATGAAGAATATATAGTGTTAAATGAGAATATTCATAAAGAGTAGTTTCATTTAAGATGGTTAAAGGATGTAGATAAGAATTTAATAATTTTCCACCTCCATTGTGAAACAAAAGTTTATAGTTTGATCTATTTCGTTAAAATCAATGGAAGAACAATATATACATAGTAAGATATGAAGAAGGTCTTGATCAACTACTTTACTCAATTATTCAATGAAGGTACACACTTTAAAAGGAGAATTGATATTAAAAGGGCTGGTCGAGAGTTATAAATCTATTATGGATACCTATTATTTTATGAATACCAACCCCATAGAAGATCTGAAAGTTTGAATATCAAGAGAACATTTGGTGTTTAGGAGAATATTATTAATAAATAGTTTTATTTGAGTTTTCTAAAGGATGAAGTTAGAAATTATAGAATAATATTATGTACTATCTTTATTAATAACCCGGGGAAATGGAATCATAAGAAAGGCATGAGATATAATTCTCAATATTGGTAAATAGAATACATAAAAATCAAATATAATAATTGAAGATAGGATGAGAATATGTGTGTAATCATGATACTTATGGAAATCATACCCATCAATGATTATATAATAAATTAGGGAATAAATATTTATATAAAATAATACCTGAATCAAATAAATGAGTTAATAAACATGACACATGGAAGAAAAAAACATCCCCAAGAACAAGTATAAAAATATGAAACAACTATAAAATATTGAACATACATTAGTATTGGGAATATCACTTTCATGATATACACCATCAATGTCCATGCCTATGAGAAACTAAAACATACTCCTGAATACATATTTCATGAGATATAAACTCTTAAAAAATGATTTGTAGGGCGATATAGGAACCCAACCATCATTATCTATACATATGAGTGATAGTTATAAAATCATTCACTTACCACATCATAAATAATCCATGGATATATAGCGGGTTTCATAAAATATTCACATGAAAATCATTCACATTTTATAGAATAATGAACCCATGGAAATATATTGTGTTTTATTAAACACATCATAAATAACCGATGTATGGAATTTTATTTTACCCTTTCAAATGGATTTACATTTTTAAAACATTAAAAATTACATCAATAATCATAACATGATAAACCCATGAAAAATGGGTATCTAATGACATCATATTACTTTCTAGGTAAATACCACTTAATAAATTTAATGAAACAGTAGTATTTACACCATATAAACAAAGGGTATATGTTTATGAAAATTATTTCCTCAATAAATCAATGTATAGAAACTAGGTTAACACTATTGATTATATTTTCATTTATGAGTACTTTATTGTTTATCCTATAATATGAAATCTCCAACAAAATATTTTTAGTGATTTTTAACCTATTAAGGTCGTTTTCTTAATTAGTGAGACATATATTGATTTATATTTTCAAGAAAAATTTAAAAATTTAAATTAATATATCATATTATTATATTAATTATATTTTTATAATAAAAAATGATATAATTTTAAATAATTCATTATATGGGTAGTCAAACAGATCCAAACAGGATTATACCATGATTATTGATGATTATGAGGTGGTTTAGTTGAATTATCATTTTAATAGTAGAAAATTGCTATCATTTAGGGTTTATTTGTGTGATATATTATAATTATAATGGATATATAAAAAGAATTAAATTATATTAAAATGTAATAAATAGTGAATTAAATCTTTTCCTCTTAGTATGCTTATTTTAAATGATTAAATTAAGGACACTCGTTTATAGGTCATATTATTAATTTGTTATCTATTTTTACATAATATAAACATAATTATATCATAAAAATAAATTTTATACATTAAACTAATTCTCATTACCATCAGTGTTAGTAAGTGATGAAATGAAAAATGGAAATCCATCTCCTCATGGAGGCAGAAGTCCACACATATGCATGGTTGAAAATTATATTTTCCATTAAACAAGAGAAATGAATAATATGTTTTATCATTATAGAATATAAAATATGTTATAAATATCATAATTAATTATTAAATTAAATTATATGATGGTTAAATAAAACAAAACATGACATTTTTTTCGAGGCGGTAGTTCTCGCACAAACAAATATCTTTTTCTTCTTTCTTAGGGAAAAGGGAGGGTGGTTAATGATTATACAATAATTATAAAATCATAATATTTAAATAAATAAATAAATAAATAAATAAATAAATATATATTATCATATTTATATGTTAAAAATAAATTAGAGAAAAAATAAATGCACATATGAATAAAATAAATGAGGAACAAACCAACATAAATATATACTTTGCTACTTGGGTTATCTTCATTGTGAAGGGGTTTGTACCATTGAAGGATGGTATTTTGAGAAAAAAACTTATTTATGGTGTCTTGGAGTTTATGAGAGTGTTGTAAAGAGTTTTGGAGGATTTATGTAGGTTTTGGTGTGAGGGTAAATTATTAGAGAATTTCCCCATTTATAAGTGAAAATGAGTGATGTTTTTGTAAATACCCAAAACATTTCAATAATAGAATGTTACATACAAAAAATAAAACTAAAAAATTTAGAAACAATATACCGGATAAGTGATAAGATCAAACCACAGACAAAAAGCTCAATTAATATATTTTTTTTAACATGACTGGACCTTTACATAATAGGATACTCATTTTTTACCATTTTGGTTTTCACCATAGTAACTAATTTTTACCAAAGAAATTAATCCTTTAAGAAAAAATATAAAATCATATTTATTATATAATGTTCTAATAATGTTTAATGATTTGAAATATATTTTTCTTGATTAAATTTTAAAATTCTAAATGTTAAATGTATTAAAAATAATTCTCTAAAAAATATATCTTAAATTAGAAAATATAGAATATGGTTTATACATTAATACCAAAAATTTTAGAATTATAAATTCACTTATAAAATAAATTATTTTTATAAAAATGTTTCATAACTTTAAATTTCATATGTATATACTAATAAATCTATCAAAGTCCAGGTATATATAAAAAATGATAGTTTTCACTATTCTCTAAAAATCAATATTTTAAGAAAAATATAAAATCATTATTCTAAGATAATTTATAAATATAAACAAAAAAATATAATAGTTTTATTTCATTCAAATTCAAAAATTTATAAATTTAATTTTTAAGTGGAAATATAATCTATAAATAAAATTGTTTTTATTGAAAAATGACGTTTTCAAGTATTATATGTGCTATTTATTATTTCATATAAATTTATTTTTTAAAAGATATTAATATGTTATTAAATAAATAATAATTTTTTAAGAGTTTTCAATCTAATCTATTAGGAAAAAATATATAATAACTGAAAAAAATGATTAAAAAAATGAAATATCACTGTTATGCTAAATATGATTTAATAAATACCATTAAAATAATTATTTATATTGTAAAATATAATTTTACTAATTCTGTAATATTAAAAAATTATTTTAATTATATATATATGTATCATAACATATTTTTAAAAATAATGATGTTATCATTTATACAAAACATATATATATATATATACATACATATATTTTTAAATATATTTTTATAATTAAATATCATATTTTTATTTTATTTTAAGTTATGTTATTTAAAATATAAAACATAACAATACACAACTTCAGCATACGTATTGGGTATATAACCAACAACTATATTTTCAATGACCATATTTGAAATGACTATATTTTCAATAACTTGATTTCATTCGTATATAGAGAGACTTGCTAAATCATTTGTTCATTACACAATCACTTTGTAGTAATAGTTATTATTTCATATTTTATCTTTATAACAATGCTTTATAATTTTATCTTTATCTTCCACATTATAAATTTTTTTTCATACTGTTTATTGTCAAGGTTTTAGATGATATAAGTGATTTTCTAGTCATTATGATCTTATTTTTTATCTCTTTCCCCTATTGATTTATGTACATTTAATATATGTATTTTATCAATTTTGAGTAATAATCTATTGTGGGTAATACTTAGTTTTATATGATTTTTTTGTAAAATTCCACTTATGAATTAATAAATTGTTGATAGTTTAATTCATATCTATTATTACTTATTTCCTAATCAATTTCAATTCTATTAAAAAAAATATAAAAAATAGTTTAGAATAATAAAAATTTTGTTTATAAAAGAATATACATCTAAAAAAACTAGGGTGTTAAATTCTTCCCCCTAAAATAAATATATCCCACACTATTTTAATTTCTCCACACAAATAAAATTCTATGAGGGTATTTTTAACATATTCATCATTTGGGATATAACTTCAAATATGACATCTACCTTACTTTATTAGGCTACACCGTGTTACATATATTTTAATAAAAAACATTGGTTATTCATACAATCATGTACCCTAGTATGTATATAACATAATCAGATATTCTCCATAACATATCTCTACCAAAACCATATAAATCCCCAAGACATTAAACCACTATAAGATTATATATTTATCTAAAAATTTAACTTTATTTTAACCAAAAAATGTATTAATCACAATCTAATAAGGACCTAAACTAGTCAATATATATCATAATCCAAGAAAATATATAAACATCATAAAAAAAAAATCATGGATTATGTTTTCATTAAATTTATAGTCAATTCCAATACTATCTAGCCCACTTTTCTCAAAATCAATAAACCCTTTATTACATAAACATCACGCTTATATTAATTCGTAGATAATCCATATCTCAATCATGTGTTCTTGAGTAGTTATTCCCAAAAATATAAATATGTAATTAAATCAGTTTCAACTTTATTTATTCAATTCAATTTATGTTTCGAAACCATTAAAGTAGAACTACTGAAGAATAATTCATATATATTCTGCATATCCCATGTAACCTTTAGAATATAATAATATATCATAGATAAATATCACTAACTAATGGAAATAGTGATGATTATCACCAATTAATTTGTATTATGGTATCAACCTCTCTACCTTAGGTAATACCGGGAATCTTTAATTTTCCTCCACAAAAGGAATTTACTTATATTCTCACCCATTTATGTATTCTCTGTTATTTAGTTGTTAGAAATAGTAATTTTTGGATACATATCAGTCTCTACTTTATATTTGTGATCCCATTTTAACAAAATACTAAAACAAAATGATATTTATATCATAAAAAAGAATCTAAGTATATAAATATGAAATCTAAATATTAAGATATATTCTCTATTGACACCTTTATTTTATCCTATGATACTTTTATTTAATATCCTCATACTTGGTTAATCCTATAACTCTTATAGTTCAAGTGAAAATACATTAAATTGTTTTCTATAATACTTATTAACCAAATCTATTATATTTATTTAGAAATAAATCATTCATAATGGTTTGTAAATTGAAATTTAATAACCAAAGCATATCCCACAGGATTATCTGGCCAGGTCTGTAATTAGGCCTCTTTATCATGCACCAGGTCACCGTTAACAACCAATAGGACCTCATTGAGGTTATTACCCCTGGTTATAACTATAAAATATCCTAAATCCACATAAAATTATCTATATGGGTATTTTTAACAAAATCTATAAAACCTAAACTTTAAAAAAATTTCAAGATGTTATCATATACTTGGAACTAACCCATAAAAATTAATGTTAGGGTTTTAGAAAAGTTACATTATCATAATCCCAAAAAATATTTTATATTATTTCATATAACCTAAATAGATTTCTACAAAATTTAAATTAAGAAAATCCTTATATTTTTGAACATTGAATACATTTTAAGCATTAAAATTATCCTCAATTGATAACATACTAATATATAATGTTATTTAAACCCTTATATAATACTAAATAATATAGACCAAACCAAATATTGTAGTAATTACATGAATTAAATAAAATATTTCATTACAAAACATTCCCACTACCTTTTATGATTATAGTTTTATAGAGTTAGAACAAAAAATTCAATTTATAAACTCGTTTATTTTTCATCTAATAGAAAATTTCATTTCCACTATATGATAAACTTATTAATATTTAACTAGTATTCAATATCTCCCACAAAATTATTCTCTTAACATACCCTTCTTGACATATCTTATATATTACTTTTCATTATAACCTAGGGAAATGGGAACATAAGAAATATTTGATCTTAAATGCTTAGTAAGGGTAAACATAAGTGATAACAATCAACGATATTAAATGAGAATAAGATGATAATTGAGTATAATCAATATACATAAGAAAATAATACCCAACAAAGCTTTGGTAATAAATTATATAATAATGCATGACATAAAATAATGAAAGAATAAGAATTATGATTTAATAATCATAATCCATGAGATCATAACATAGTCACAAAAATAAGTATAGAACTATGAAACATCTTTCAAATATGGAACATACATTACTATAGGGAACATAACGTTCATGAGCCATACTGTCAGTCCCCGTGCTTTCAAGAGACTAAAAAAATACTCATGATTGTCAATATCATGAGATATATACTTTTAAATAATGCATTAGAGGGAGTTATAGTACCCCACCTGTTAGTATACATATATATGTATGAATTTTAAAAAATATATTTACTCATCACATCATAAATAACCCATATTAATAAAATAGTTTTAATAAATTTCATATGAAAATCAGTCACTATTTATTGAGAAATGAACCAATAGAATGAAAATGAATTTCATTCAACACATCATAAAGAAACTATCGATGAAAAATATTTTTCCTATCATTTTACAATAGATTCACATATGAAAATATTTAATAATTCCATAAATAATCATAATATGATAAACTCATGGAAAAAATGGGAATCCAATGTAATCAATTACCTTTATAGGTAAATACCATTTAGTCAAAATAATATAGAAACTTTATTTACACCTTATAGATACAGGGTATATGGTTGATAAAATTATTTCCACAATAAATAGAAATATAGAACCTAGTTCAACACTCAATAATAAAAAGAATCATATATTGGTTATTTAAAGATAGAACAAATTAGATGAAAAATTAGGTTTATAAACCTTTAATATCTAGGTAAGTCAAAGGCAGTGATGTATCAGTTCCATGATAGAAAAGAAATTTTTTTAAGTCACATGAAGAAATAAGTTGGATGTTATCATTTGATGGATTTTATTACTAGATCATAATATTTATAAAAAGATAATGAATTATCTAAGAAACATATTTTATAATTTTTAGGAAAAAATATTTGAAATAATAAATATTATTAATATCTTGAGATATTTTTAAATGAAATATTATATAAAAATGAGAGGAAATAAGGAAGGTATATATAGAAATATTTATATAAAACATAAAAGGATGAATAATTACATATACATATGTAAATGTTAAAAATAAAAACACTTTACATTTTCCCAAAAACCACCCCTACGAAAAACATTAAAATATAATTAAACATTTTAAAAGAAGGCCATGTATTATAAAATATATTTACTAAATTATTGAATCATATATATAGGCACATGAAATGGAATACAATGAATACTTATATGAAAAATAGTGGTTCCTATTTAAAAATATGAAAAGGGGTCAGTTTCTCTTATAAAAAACACTTCAGATAAAAATATAAGCCAAGTGGAAATGTAATTTTGAGGGGATATGTAAACCCCTAGAATATAGAATATAAATTATGAATGGTTTTATAAAAAGTTAATATTCCCCTGATGGATTATATTTTAAAAATAATATTTATGTAGAAATAGTATTGTCAAAGAAACCCTTATGGTTTGGGTAACGTTTTAATAAAAACCACTATCAAGTTGGGTATCTTTTAAATCAATGGAAATTTAAATAATTCACATGATATAGATATTAAAACAACATGAATATGAAAAAATACATTCATTAGTCAGTAATCACACCATATTAAAGTTATCATGGTTCACATTAAGAAATAAGTCTCAAGAAATTATATTTGGGACAAAGAAAATCATACCTTGTTTCCCAACATAGTTGAATGAACTCTAAGATCTTGTATAACAAACATAAATATATTAATCACATATTATGAAAATTTTTCCATAAAATAACCTTTTATAAACTTCATTTATGATTATTATTTACATTTATAATAGTCATTGATGACCTATTTTTGATAATGGGTTTGGGTAATCTTGACCATTTGGAACTTATTTCTTAATAGAAGAGATGTAATTTGTTCTTATCCAAAATTTTATCATTAAATGTTTTTTAAAATTACTAAAATTGATGGGTTATAAATATGAATTAATTTTATATTTCCATTCATGGATAATTTAGTCATTATTCTGGAATATAAAATAAAATACGAACATTTTCTTGTGATTTATAACCTACGAAGGTTGTATTCTTAATTGGAGAGAAAAATATTGATTTATCAATTATAAAAAAAAATCATTATATAAATATTTATATCAAACTATACCAATAAATAATTATTTATAATCATACATGATATAATTTCATTGCATTGTTCATAAAAGTTGTCAAACAGACCCAAACATGAACATGTCACGATTATTGATGATTATGAGGTGATTTAGTAGAAATATATTTAAAAATACAATAGTGATAAAATTTATAGTTTATCGGTGAGATATATAATAATAATAATAAAATATTTATAATAATTTTTAATTTATAATAAAATATTATATAATTTTATTTAACTATTTTCCTCATAGTAATCTAGTTTTAAATAATTGTATTGATGATAATCATCTGTAGGTCATATCATTAATTGGTACTCAGATTTTTCTTAAAATAAAATTAATGATATTAGAAATATCTTATTTATATATTAAATTCATTCTCATGACCATCCATTTCAGGATGTATTGAAATGAAAACCAATAATCCATCATCCCATAGACGCAGTAGTACACACATATGCATGGTTGAAGATTATGTTTTCCATAGAATTAGTGAAATGAATAAGAAGTTTTATTATTTAAGAATATAATTTTTTTAAAAAATATCATCATTATTTATGAAATATAACATTACTACCATCAATGTATGGTGGTTAATGTAAACAAAAAATGATTTTTTATAGAGGCAGTATTTTAGGCACAAAAAAACATCATTTTTGTTGCTATTATGAAAAAATAGAATGTTGGTTAAAGTTTTTACTATAATTATAATAACATAACATTATAATAAGGATAAATATTTTATCTTTTTGGGATGAAAAAAATAAATTTTAGAATGAATAGATGAACATAGTGTAAAATAAAAGATGAAGAAACAGTTAGAAATTTACAATTCACTAATTGGGTAATATCCTTTGTGAAGGGGGTTAAAACATTTGAGGATGCTCTTTTCATAATACTAGAACCTCATTATGAATTATATGATTTCTGAGGAGAGTTTTTTTTAATATTTGTGGTGTATACACATGGGGTTTGGTATGAGGGTAAGTAAGGAGATGATATCCCCTTTATATGTGAAAAGGAGTGGAATTTTTCAAATACCTAAATCATTTAAATAAAGGAAAATAATCCTAAACTAAAACGTCTAAAAAATTGGGAAATATATATTGGGGAAGAGAAAAGGTATATCCATACCTCAAAAACTAAATTAAAACATGTTTTAAACTTTTTTTCCCATTACCTCTTAGGTAACTCTTTTTTTCTATTTTTTTCTTTACCACAATAACAAGTTTTTACATTGGAAATTTTTCTTTTATGGACATAAATAGATTAGACATTATTATCTAATTTTGGGAACAATGATTCATTTTTTTTAAAAGGTTGGGGCTGAAGTCTCAATTTATTATTTAAAGCAAATACCTCTTTATACTGGGTAGAGGGTGACCCATTACATAGCCCGAAGGCCCAAGGCCAAGTGGCCTGAATACAAGGTTTGAGAGCCCATTTCTTTAATTTATAATCTTATATTTATAAATTTAGTTTATAAATTTAAATGAAAGATAAAAAATAAATATATTTTTATGAAAAAATAATGATTTTAAACATTAAGTGCTCTCGTTATTATTTCATATCAATTCATAATTTAAAAATGTTAATAAGTTAGTAACTATATAATAATATTTTAAAAGTGTTCAATAAAATTTATTATTATAGATTATTCAATACCTAACAAAACAGTTGTTTAAAAAATAATTCTGTATTACTAAATAGTCTTTAACAAATACCATTAAAATTAATTATTTTTGTTCTAAAATTTATTTTTTATAATCCATTGTTATTTAAATATTAAATTTTAATTATATATTTATATATATCATATCATATTTTTAATAATAATGATATTAATATTTATATATAATACACACACACATGATTATAATTTTTTAATATCATATATTTATTTCATTATGAGTTATGCTATTTCAAATTTTTTAATTAATAATAAATGACTTTGGTATACCTTTTGGGTATATGAAAAAACACCATAATTTCAATAACCATATTATCAATATCCAAATTTCAAATATATATATATATACTTGCTAAATCATTCATTCATCCAAATCTCACATTATATGGAATAGTTCTAATTCCTTGTTATAGATTTCACAAAAAAGGTTTCTTCTTTAAGGGTGATATTAATCATTATGGGTTATGTTTTTCCATTTTTTATCCTTAAGGTTGAAGATAGTATTATGAGATTTTTAGGAGTGAATATTTTATTCTTTTTCATCTAATGAAACCTATTGATATATGAGCTTTTAGTGGATTAATTTGTCTATGGTGATTACTAATCCACTGTGTGAAATATATAGTTTTATGTGATTTTGTTGTAATATCCCACATATGTATTAATTAAGAGTTTCTAGTTTAGTTCATATATTGAATGATTTTTTTATAAAAAAATTTAAATTCCTTTACAAAATTGATTTTTTTTGATAATTATAAACATATGGCTAATAAAAAAATTACTCTTCCTGAAATATCAAGGCATTACATTCTCCCCCACACTTAAATAATTTTTTTCCCAAGAAATTTTAATTACTCCCAAAAAATGAAATAATATGATGATATTTATAACATATTCAACATTCGGGATATAACTTCCCATATGTCATCTATCTTAATTTCGCAGGTTATACCAAGTTACTTATATTTCCTCAAAAAACATTGATCATTCATAAAATTATGTTCCCTAGCATCTATATAATGTAATCAGATATTCTCTATTAAAAATTTCTCAAAAAACCATTTGAATATTCCAGACATTAAATCACCATGAGATTATATATTCTATTAAAAATTAAATATTTTTTCAACCCAAAAAATTTATTAATCACTAGTTAATATGTTCACAATCTGGTCAATATAAATCATAATACCAAATATTTGGTAAACATTAAAAAATATCATGTAATAAATTTTAATTAAATCAATAATAAATTCCAAAAATATCTATAAAACTTTTCTCAAAATCAGTCAACCCTTTTATTACCTCAACATCAAGCTTATATTAATCCTAAGAGTTATCTATACCTCAAACATGTGTTCTTTAATTATTATCACCAGAAATATTTCCTTTCCATAAAATCACATTTAAATGTTATTCATTGCATTTTATTTATGTTTGAAAATATTTAAAGAATAAATAATAAATAAAAATACTTATATGTTTAAGAAAACCATCATTAATTTTAGAATATATAAAAATACAATCAATAAATATCACTAACTCATGAAAATACCTATTATTACCAAAATTTAATTTTTATTAAGGTTTCAACCTCAATAATTTTTCTAAAACTATGAAACTCACATTTTATATCATAATATGAATATATTAATACTCTCAATGGTTTATATATTTTCTGTTATTTATTTACAACTCATAGTGGTTTTTCAAAACATACCTTTCTCATATTCATCATTGTGATCCAGTTTCAACCAAATTATAATATCAAAATGGTTATGATAATATCCAAAAGAATCATATTATAAGAATATTTATGTTACATATAAACAAATCTTCTCCAATGACACATTATTTTCATCCAATGGTATGTTAATTTCAAATATGTCATATTGGTTTATCCTATAACTCTCTTAGTTCCCCCTTGGTAACTTTAAGTTATGTTCCCTCATAATTTTTAACCTACTACATTAAAATAATTATGAAATAAATACTTTATAATTATTCTTAACATGAAAGTGATTGATCAAATAATATAATATGGGAGTGTCCAGCTTGGTGTAAAATAATGCCTCTTTACAATACACCAAGTCACTATTGAGTTAATACCCAACCATCCATCTTTGCCATTATTACCCCCAAGTACAACTAAAATAGAACCTGAATCCACTTGAAATTATCCAGAGAGTGATTTATTTTCTAGGAAAACTATAAAACCTCTACATTAGAAAAAATTTAGGATATTATAATATACTTAGACATATAACATATACTTTTCTGTATGGTTTCACCAATTTTCTCTTTTCATAATCCAAAGAATATTTGATATTACATCAACTAACCAATAGGTTTATCTAGAAATATGAAATTAGAATAAACCATAAATTTGATAACTTTAATGGAATTTAAAACCCCCAGATTATCCTCAACTGATAACATCTAAATCTCTAAAGTTATCTAAACCCATCTCAAATACCAACTAATATATATGAAACCTAATCATTTGGTAATTAAATCGCATAAAGAAAATATTTCATTACAAAAAATTACATATATCTTTTAGGTTTAGAGTTTAGGAGAATTATAAGAAATTATTATCTAATTAAACTCATGTATTTTTAAACTAGAGATTTTTTTTCATTCTATTATGAGATAAATTTCTTAATATATAAAAAATGATTTAAGATCACCAACATAATTATTCTAATAGGAAACCCTTTTAGAGAAATATAATGTATTAAATTTCTCAAAAACCTTGGGAAATATAATCATGAGAGAGAAGTGATATCATATGCTCAGTAACATTAGACATAAGTGATAAAAATATAAGATCATTATTGATAATAAGATGAGAATATAAGTATAATCGAGATATATAATTAAAAAATACTAAATAAATATTATCTCATAAATTATGGAATAAATATTGATATAAAATAAAACATCAATGAAAATATTGAGTCAATAAACATGATCCATGAGATTATACCATAGTCATGAGAATTAGCACAAAACATTGAAACATATTTTCACAATTGCATATACATTTGTTTTGGGAACATTTCATTCATGATCCATACCATCAGTGCGCATGCTTAAAAGAAACTAAAACATAATTATGAATACCTATCTCATGAGATATAAGCTCATATCTAGTGAATTGGAGGGAGATATAGTACCCCACACATCATCATTTGTATTTATATGTTGTACATAAAAAATATCATTCACTTACCATATCTCAAAAACCCCATGGAAATAAAGTTGGTTTTATAAAACATTCGAATAAAAATCATTCACTTTTTATATCGTATTGAACCCATGAAATTGAAATAGGTTTCATTAAAAAATCATAGAGAACACATTAAAAGAAATTTGGATTCATATACATTTCAATGGGATAAATAATAAAAATTCATTAATAATTTATATCAATAATCATAAAATGATAAAACGATGGAGAAAATGGATATTCAATGACATCAGGTAACTTTATTAGTCAATTTCTTTCAATAAATATAATAAATCCTTAGTATTTACACCATATACATAAAGAGAATATAGTAGAAACTAATTTCTAAAATCAATCGATGTATGAAACCATGGTGATCACCCATCAATCAATGGAATTAAAAATAGGTTATTCACATAGGGATAGAATTTGAAGGAAAATTAGGTTTATAAAACGTTAACGTCTAAGAAAAACGAAGGTAGTGATATATCATTTCAATGATAAAAGAAAACATTTCCTACAAAATTCAGATAATGAATGTGGGTGGTATCATTTTATGAATATCATTGATCAATCATAATATGTATCAAAAGAAAATTACATAGATTAAAATTTTTTTTTTGAAGATTTATGAAAAATAAAATTTTGAGATAATAAATATTCATGACTTCTTTATGACTTTCTAAAATAAATATTTTTTAAAACCAGGATTAAAATAATTTCTTTTGAAACCATTAAAAATAAGATAGAAATCATCATATATAATGAAAAATGCGGTGAAATATAATGTTCATATGTAAATGTTAAGATGATAATTTTCTCAAAATTTTCTAAAAATGACACGTATGAAAATAATTAAAATTTATTTGAAAATTATAAAATAATTTTAAGAAGTAAAAATTAAATTAATAATTTTTTTAATCATATGTAAATAAAATTTATAAATAATCAAATGAATATATATATATATATATATATGAACGAAGGAGGTTCCATACTGAAAAGAAGAAATGGGATCAATTTCTCTTACAAGAAACATTTCGATTAAAACATGAGTCAAGGGGAAATTAATTTTTTAGGAGACAAGTTAAACCACATGAATATATAATTTAAATTATGGATGGTTTTATAAATAATATGAATTCCCTAAATGTATTATATTTTAAAAACAATATTTAGTTGAAAATAATATTGGCAATGAAACCCTTAAGGTTTGGGTAGCATATTGATCAAAACAAATTTCAAGTTGGGAATATTTTTCACCAATAAAAATTTAAATAATATAAATTACCTATATCTTAAATTCACATAAATATGGTAAGATAAATTCATCAGTAAGTAATAACACAATATTATAGGTTTTATGGCTCATATTAAGAAATAATGCTCAAGAAATTTAATTTGAAAGAAAGAACTCCATACCTTGCTTTCCCACTTAGTGGAATTTTTTATAATATCCTATATAAAAAATATGTATCTTAATAAAATATTTTAGAACCTTTTTAAAATACATAACATTTATAAGATAAATTTATTATTATTATCAACATTTATATTAGTTTTTTATTACTTATTTTCGATGTCAGTCGTGCGTAATCTTGATCATTTTGAATTAGTTTCACAATAGTGTTGTTATTATTTGTTCTTTTCCCAATGTTTGTCATTACACATTAATTATAGTTATTATAATGGAAAAAATATTTCTATTTACAAATTTTATATTTCCTTTCATGATTAACTTTGTATTTTTCCTAAAATATGAAATTTACCAAGAAAATTTTCCAATTATTTTTAACATATTAATCTTTTTTAAGTAATTATTAAGTTAAATATTAATGTATATATTATAGAAAAAATAATTATTTTAAAATTTATATCATATTATACCAGTAATTACATTTTCATAGCCATAAATGGTATAATTTAATATCATTTTCCATGTAGGTGATAAAACCATCCAAAAAATTAACATAATATGATTATGGATGGTTATGAGGTGATTTAGTTTATATCAATAAAAAATAAGCATAATTATATAATATATTTTTTATTACTATTATATATCATAATTTTAATGTATTTATAATAATAGGTAAAGGATATGAAAATAATAAATATTTTGAATTAATGAATTTCTTCTTAGCATAATAGTTTTAAGTGATTAAATTAAAAATAATCGTTTGTAGGTTATATCATCAATATGTCATACAATTATTTATACTAGAAACCTAATGATATAATAAAAATAATATTTATCCATTAAACTAATTATCACTATTATCCATTTAAGGATTTTATGAAAATAAAAATGGAAATCAATCGTCATATGGAGGCGGTAGTGCACATGTACGCATGGTTGATGATTTTTTTTACATAGAATGCGTGAAATGAATAATATGTTTTATTATTTTGGAACATAAATTATTTTATAATTATAATAATTAATTATAAAATTAAACATTGGTACCATTCATATAATGTGGTTAAGGAAAACTAAATATGAATTTTTGTGGAGTTGGTTGTTCCTGCATACAAAAAATTCATTTTGGATTTTCTTAGGGAAAAGGGGAATGGTGGTTATAGATTATAAAATCATTATAATCACTCAATAGTATAAAAAGGATGATTATTTTTTCATTTTGAGATGGTGAGAATAAATTCTATAATGAAAAAATTTATAGAATGAAAAACAAAAAATAAATAAGCCGTTAGAAATCTTTACTTCGCTACTTGAGTTATTTCCACTCCGAAGTGGGTGAAAACATTGATGGATGGTCTTTTGAGAAGACCATATCCTCTATATGGTGTCTTGGTGTGTTGAGGATATTTTTTAGAAATATTTTTTTCTAGAATAAGGGGGGTTTTATTATGAGGGTATGAGAGGAAATAAGTTCCCCCTTTATAAGTGAAAACGAGTGGAATTTTTGTAAATACCCAAAAAATTTCAATAATGGAAGGTCACTATAAATATAAATGTCCCCATAATTGAGAAATAATAGATATAATAAGTGATAAGGTTTATTTATACCTCAAACACTCAATTAAAACATTATTTTTATATGTTTTTCCATTTACCTCTTAGGTTACTCATTTTTTACCAGTTTCATTTTTACCCCGTCAACTAGTTTTTACCTGGGTAATTTATACATTGTGGTTAAAAATAAAATAGAATGTGTTATATAATTTTATCCTAAGGATTATAATTATAAAATATATATTTTATTTATTTTTTAAACATCATAAAAAATAATTTTATAATCCAGTGTGTTTAATGTATTAAAAGCATTTTTTTGAAATATATAACATAAATTATATAATGTCAAATATGGGTTTATATATTAAAATACATTGTTAAAATTATAAATTCACATATGAAATAAATATTTGGTCTTATAAAAAGGTTTTATAAGATTCCTATTCATAATTATATACAAATAATATCAAAAATTCATGGTATCTGTACAAAAAGTATTTTATCGGATTCACCTAAAAATAAATCTTTTTAGAAAAACACCAAAAATTTATTATAAGGTAATTTAAAAATTAAAATCACAAAAATTAATTTATCTTTATCTAAATAAAATTTTCAAAATTATAAATTTTTTAAATGAAAATACAAAATTTAATGAAAACTTCTTTTATTGGAAAATAAATTTTTTCAATAATTAACTGTTGTAATACTTATTTCATATAAAATTTTAATATAAAATGCTTTACTATGTTAGTTCATATATGATAATTTTTTATAATTGATCATTTTAATCTATTATGGTAATATATAAAATACCTAACAATATTGTTCTTTAAAAAAATAAATCTTACTTTTATACTAAATACTCATAAAAAATACAATTAAAATTAATTATTTATATTCTAAAATTTAATTTTATGATTCCATTGATAATAAAATATTTATTTTAATTATATACATATATCATATAATAATTTTATTAACAATGATATTAATATTTATATTTTACAGACACACACACACACATATATATAAAATTTTAATATCATATTTTTATTTCATTGTGAGTTATATAATTTTAAATTTACTACATTAAAATACACAACATCATTATGCCATTTGGGTATATGAAGAATGAATGTATTTAAAATAGAAATATTTTTAATGAACATGTTGGAAATGGCCAAATATCATTCCTGTATATACAGACTTACTAAACCATTCATTCATTATACTTTCACTTTACTAAACCAATACCGATTTTCAGTGTTGTAGGTACCTAGAGGAGGCTCTGCAGTGTATCGGTGTGAGTGGAAGAAGCGGCCAGGTGCACAACCATTTTCTGGCTGTGTCGGCCTCCGTTGTGCATTCAATCTGGCTAGCCAGGAACCAACTCCTCTTTAATAATACACTTGCATCTGTTTATGCAACATGTGTTGCAGTTCATAGGGATATACATGTTGTTGATTCTATTCAAGATGAAATTATAAATAACTCTATTGACAATATGAATTTCCTTCAGTTGATTGGGGTAGCGGGGAAACCAAGGAGTCCACATTCACTCAAGTTCATTCGGTGGATTCCCCTGCTCCCTTCATGGATTAAGGTCAACGTTGATAATGTTTTAGCTGGTTCTCCTAGAACAGCGAGATATGGTGGAGTTTATTGCACCTACCGTGGGTTTGTGAAGGTCTATTTTCACCACTTCATTGGTCAAGGTACTGCGTATGAAGTAGAGCTTTGGGCTGTCATTTTTGCGGTCAAACATGACATTCGTTGCAATTGGTCACCGTTGTGGATTGAATTTGATTCACAACCTGTAGTTAATGCATTCAAGGCCCGGTAGAGGGATTTTCCATGGAGAGTCCTCTCATCTTGGGTTGCGTGTCTTCATCATGCAATATGTATTCATATATCTATTTCCCATGCCTTTAGGGAGGCCAATCAGGTGGCCGATTCCCTTTCGAATATGAAGATTGCAGAACCAAGCACTATATGGTCTTGCAGGATTCTTAACTGATTTTCTAAGTTAGATGAGGATAATATGAGGGATGTGATACAATCCTGATTATGTAAGACTCCTTACAATGCTTGGCCTTGTTTGTTTAATTTTCTTTTAATAATATATGGCCGGCCTTTCCGGACCCTTGATCTTTCTGGTAAAAGTCATAGTTTCTATTTAATAATATAGATTTTGTATAATGATTTCTATTTGCACAGTGATTGACCTCATTATTGGTTTTTATTGTATACAGGTGATCCTAATGGTTGAATATGATACTAGGGATTTTCGAGTCATGAAGATTTAATTTTTTTATCTATTATCCCCTTTTGACTTATGTATTTTTAATGGATGAATTTTACCCATGGTGATTAATAATCCATAGTTTTTAATACATAGTTTTATGTGATTCAATTGAAACATTAAACTTTTAAATGAATAAATTATTGTTATTTTAATTCATATATGATAAGAATTATTTTTTAATAAATTTAAACTCCTATTAGAAAATATAAAAAAATTATAATTATAAACATCTATTTTCTAAAAGAATATTATTCCTATAATGTGGGGGAATTACATTCTTCCCCTTAAAAAAATTACATCCTCACAATTTTTATTAATCCCAACTAATAAAATTAGATGTTGGTATTTTTAAAATATTAATAAATCAAGATATAACATTTAATATAAAATCTACCATACATTCTTATGCCATAACAAGTTAATTATCTTTCCTCTAGAAACATTGATCATTTATACAAAAAAATACCCTGATATGTATATAACCTAATAAAATTTATCCAAAACATACCTCTCCCAAAATTATTTAATATCAAATAAATTAAACCACTATGCGGTTATATATTCCTCCAAAATTTAAATCTATTTGTTATTAAAAAATGTATTAATCTATAGTCAATTGGGCAAAAAACTCGTTAATATATACCACAATACAAAAACATAGAAAAACATCGCAAAAAAATATCATAGATTACTATGTATTTAAATAAACAATCAATTAAAATAATATTTTACCAAATTTCTCAAAATCAATCAACACTTTATGACCTCAAAATATAGATTATATTAATATTAAGAGTTATACATACCTCAATTTTTTGTTCTTGAATTGTTGTGCACCAAAATATAAAATTATCATAAATTCACTTTTAAGGATATTTATTAAATTTAATATATTTTTCAAAAGCATTAATGTATAACTGATAAACAAGAATTATTAGTTGTTCCAAATAACCCTAATTTTTTTCTTATTTTTCTAATTTGAAAAAACTGGGTAAAGCTCTACAGTATCAGATAGATTTAACCATATGTGTTCATAGTGTAGGACCATAATCTGTTATTGTCCCTATTAGGGGTGATTCCATATGTCTTTCCTTTCTACGAACACTCACATAACCCTCATTACTTTTAAAATATACCAAAATACTATCAATAAATATCACTCACTAATTGAAGTTGACATGATTATCAATATTAAATTTATTATGATATCTACCTTACTAACTTAGGTAAGACTAGGAAACTAACTTTTCTATCATAATAGGAATATTCTAGTATTCTAATCCATTAAATTATACTCCTATATTTAGTTATAAAACATAATGGTTTTTGGATATATACCATTCTGAACTTTATCTTCATGATTTTGTTTTAGTCAAATACCAATATCAAAATTGTTATGATAACATCTAAAATAATAAAATTATATAAATATTAAAACTAAATCATAAGATTCATTTTCCAATAAAACCTTTATTTCATCCTATGATACTTTCATTTCAACTATTCATACTTGATTAATATTATAACTCTATTATTTAAATCTAGTTTACTATATGTTTTATTCTCTCATTATTCTAAGCTGTTACATTGAATTAATTATAAAATAAATCCTTCACAAGGGTTCATAAAGAGTAAGTGGTTGACCAAATAATATCCCTATGGAGTTTCTATCTAGGTGGGTATTTATGAATCTATTTATATCACCATGTCACGATTGATTTAATACCTAACACACCCTATTTGAGTTTATTACCCCATGGTAGAACTATGCAATATTCTAAATCCCCCTACTAGTATCTAGATAGGGATGTATCTTCTACGAAAAGCACACAACTTCTACTTTATAAAAATGTCAGAATGCAATCCTATACATATACATATCCCACATATATTTTTCTAAGGTTTTCAATAATGTTCCCTTACCCTAATCTGAAAAATATTTTATATTGTATAGACAACTCTAAAGGGTTATCAATACCATTGAAATTAGGATACACTATAACTTATGAAACTTTGATGAAATTTAAAACTCCAAAATTATCCTCAAATGATAATGTAACATCCTTGGGTTTTAAAAGGATACATTATGTTTAATAGAGTATATGATATGCCACATCAAGTTTAAATGAACAATTAAATATTATTGTGTTACCATTAAAACCTATATGTTAGAATGGATGGAATTAAATATATTAACAGAATTATGAAATTATGGCTTACACATGTATATATAATTAATTCATTGGTAAAAAATTAATTATAACTGAATTTAAACCCCATTATAAAATATAAGATGTTTTTTTTCTAGAAAAAACATTTACATGTGCGTAGGTGTGTTTTATACCAATATATAAACAAACCACTATTTTTATATTTTATTAATTGAATATATATATATATACAATATAACAACTCTTCTCTATATTACACATAAAAACCCAATTCATTACACAATATTACACTTAATATAACCTAGGATATTGAGAAGTCTAGTGTCTGGTAATTAAGAACAATACATATTAATTTTAAAACATGTAACTCATCAACATTATTGAAAAATTCTTTGACATGATCAAACTATTCCAACATACATAAAACTTCAAGGGATAACCTATGAAATAGGTATGAAAGGGGTGAGCAATATTCCCAGTAAATGAGTAAACAAAGAAAAACATGAAGATGATAATACATGTTTGACAATGGTCATATCAATGGGGCATAAAAGGAACATTAATAATAAGGAATGATGTACCATGATAATCATAACATTAGAAATGTGGCAACAACTAAAAACACTACATTATAAACATAGGTCAAGGATAACTTCCAAGACATCGTGATGGAAAAAGTCATATAAAGGAAGAAAGTTCACTTCATATCCCATCATGAGGTATCATGATACTAAAAATTTCCCATTCATTAGAGCGCTATATAATTTTGAGTTCACCCATCACATACATTTCATTATCATGATTAAGTGTGACACATATATCATACAACATGGATTCATTTTTCATCATATTTTATTACACAATCAAGGAGTGTGGAATAAATAAATGTAATTCCCAAAAAAATAAGTATAAGTGAATAATGGTGAACACCCTTAGTAGGAATTTTTCATGGGTGTTCACTATACATTCTTTTTGTAATGAATTCCTATGGTGAAATATTGGTAGCACAACGGGAGCATGTAAATTTTCATGAGAGGGAAAAATGAGAGTGAAAGGGGTCTCTAATAATTTATAGATTGTATTGTCAGTATGGTTAATATTTAAAAACACAACCCAACATTAGGAATTTAAAACAAAATGGCATAAAATAAATAACATTCTTGAATAAAGGGGAGAATGAGAGGATCCCATATAAAATTTCGACAACATAATGACATCACATAAAAATTCATAATTTTTTTTGATGAGAGTGAAAGGGATATATATCCATTTTGACATAAAATAGGTAGTAAGAATTATATGTAATAAAATATCCTATCATAAGGAAATTAATATAGAATACATAAGGTAAAGATGATACTTTAATAAAGAAGAGAAAGGAGAAGATCTCTTACTTGAGTGTGTGAATCCAAAAACATGAAAAGGGGCTCCTTGAGAGATTATAAAACCTTGAGAGGATTATATATAGGGATTGGATGAGTAATTATGTGATAAAATTATTTTTAGTTAAGATATATGGGATCTTGTGTAGGTTTTATATAGGAAAAGAGAGGGGAATTGTCTAATATTTCACAAACATAGGTTTTGGACTCTATTTAATAAAATAATCCAAACCATAAATATTACCATGGGTTTTTACCATGTTTTATATAAGATATGGGATTTTTCATTACTTTATTATCCAAAGGGACAAAATTACTAAAATAATTCCCTTTCTTATGTGTAGACGAGTCACACTCTCAACGAAATGAATTTAAAATCATAAAATATATAATATGTTTTGGAGGATTCATAATGTTTATAAATTAATAAAATAAATAAAAAGACAAATTATTTTATGTGGAAAACATATATTTGGATGATGATACTGATTATAGTATGTATTATATCACTTTTGAGTCATTATGATTTCATAATATAGACTGTATATTTATATGGTATTTAATTTTTACCTGAAAATTTGACTGTCTCAAAAAATTATGAAAAATTTACTGTTGGATAATTTCGACATTATGATTACACAAATAATATTAATTTTATCTAAATAATTTATAAATATTTTAATTTCCACTTTTAAAATAAGAGTTGACATTTATTGAGAAATTATGGGAGTTTTGACAATAACAGTTTTGAAACCCTGAGAAAAAGTACATTAAAATTCATAAAAATTATATTAACATTTATATTTAATAAAAATTATTTAATAATAATATTTTATTAATAATTATTTATTTTAAAAATCAATTAATTCATCAAAATAAATTCCTTATTCAAATTTGAATGCCACCCAAAAATATTATATATGTCTTATAGTATCAAAAAAAATATTTATAAATTGATAAGAATATTATGAATATATATTCAATATTATATACAAAATAATGAACATAATAAATTTTCTAGTATAGATACATATCCCTTTAATACATCACAAATGCCCTCAGAGTAAGATGTGTTACTGTGAGATTTTATTAGTGTGGTTTGATGTACATGGTATGGGTAATGATCTCAATGATAATGAAATTCTCTTATAAACAGTTTCACTCATGCTTAAGTTGTTGGATATTAGCTTGTTCTTGGTCAAGGAAAAATCTTATAGATGCTACCTCCCTTTGAAGCTCTGATAAATGGGCATCATAGGGTATGATCCTACTGGTTGAGGCCATCATGTCTTTTATCTGAGTCAATTAGATTTGTTAAGACCCTATATTTTTACTAATCATGTGACTACTTTTCAATAACTATATTATAATTTGTAAGGATTGTCAATGGTATTTTAAATCCAATAGGATATAAAAGAGTGCATGTGTTTTCAATGACCATATTAAATAATAATAAAGTTAATTAAATAAAAAGGGGAATTTTATTTATAAAATTTTAGTTCTTTACATATAATATATTCAATATAATTTTTATCATTAATTTTATGAATTTTCTAGATGCAATATAAGAACAAATCCAATTTTACGAATAAAAGAAGTATTTTTTTTAGAATGAAGTTCTTCTATATTTAGATGGTTCACTTGTTTTAAATATCATTTTTGACACTTTTATAAGTTATATTTGACAATATAAACTTCTCATTTGAAATAGGAGTATTAAAAATTATATTGGTTTAATTTTTGGTATTTTTCTGATAAGTATAATGTTATGATGAAAAGTGAAAAAAATAATGCATTTTAATTGAAAAATACATTTTTCTAAAATTTATTTATAGTGTAAAATTATTTTTTTGAATGTTTTAAAAGTATAATTAGATCATATTTTATTATTTAATCAAATTTAGGTCATTGGAATCAATTTAAAATTGAAACTGGATATAAAAACATTGTGAACTTTTGAACATTTTTACTTTAAAACCCTATTTTCTCATTCCATTTATGTGATATGTTTTTAATTAATTTATTCATTTTATGTATTTAGAATTTTGAAAAATGGATTATATATTTGGAATTATAAGGTTTAAATTTAGTAAATAGGTACCTTTCATCTTTGAACAATATCAATAGTAACTTGAGTAATTTTTTTATTACCACAGTTAAGGGTAAATCATGCAATTAAGGGTAAAAAAATAATATTATAAATATTTTTAAATTACCCTAATACTTGTCCTAATTTTACTAATAAATTATATTCCATACTTAAGCATTAATTAATCAGTTATGATACCATTTATGGCTTTTTGGATAAGAGTATAACCTTTATAATATAATATTCAAAGGAAAGTCAATTTTTATATACGTTTTTTTTAGTAAGAGAAATATTTTTAATATTGGGTTATATAAGGGATACGTTAAATTATATATATTATTTTGAAATTTAATATTTTTATCTACATCATGGTAATTTATTTATAATTTATTGTGATAATATAGTCACCATAAAGGGAGACACACTGATGATGTAATAATTATTTAATTAATGGAAGAATCAAATGAATGATATTAAAAATATTAAAATAAATATAATTTTATATAACTATTTCCATCCACAAATTTTATAGATTCTTTTGACATTTTTGGGATAATATAATATAGTTTTTTCTATGATATGCTGTTGTTATGATATTTTTAAAATCTTAAATAATGAATAATGTCAAAATTTACATTTATGGTATTTTAAAATAAATAATATTTTTTTAAATGATATAAAATTCATAAAAATCTAACCATCATCCAAATTATTGGTGTAAGTCTAAAAATTTTATCAATGACTCAATTTTTTTGTCATTTTTAATTCTATAGTAATCATATTAATCTTAAGTGTGTAAATTAAATGATATGATGGTAAAATTAAAAAGGTTAAATACAAGTTATAACAAAAATACAAGGATTAATGATATAGTAAAAAAATATCAAACATTGATTGGGTGAAGGTTATTGGGCCCAAAAGAATATTATATTATAAATAAATCAATTTGGAGGAATTTTAAATATAATATTAATTTGTATTAATTTAATATTTTGAGAAATTCAAAGAGTGACCCTTCCCTTACTTATAAAAGGGAACCCATTATCATCTATTAATCACACTTAAAATCCTTTTTTTTTGCAAAATATCTTCCAAAATCCATTCCTATAATCTCTCTATACATTCTATAGGCCTTAGTTTAGGAATAACATCCTCCTTAGTGGTTTTAATGTGTTAATCAAAGGAGATCGTCTGAAGAAGAGGTATCATTTTAAATTAAGTGTTTCAATTTTATTTCTTCTTCAACATAATTAAAATATTCATAAACCATGATTAAATATAAAATATAGTATATAAAATATATTTATATTTTATTATTTTAATATAATAACCAAAATTCATCTCCACTTCCATCAAATGGGAAAAAAATTATCATTCGTATGTATGGAGAACTACCACCTCGTGAACCGATATAATTTGTTTTAAATAACCATATCTCAATACCAATTATAATTATGGAATTAATGTCTATATATTATTTTAATTACATATTTATCATTATTAAAAGATAATATAACATCTTTTTTATTACCTTTCCTTTCCCATAAAATGATAATGTCATTTGTGCGTACATGTGAACTACCACCTCCATGAAGCAATGTGGTTCATTTTTCATCACTTAATCACAAGAATGATATATATATAATAATATTTAAATATTAAATATTATATTAATTATATAAATATAAATCTATAGATATAAAATAATACATATCTTCTTTCGGTAATGATCATTGAAAAATGAAAATATTACTCATGCGTATGCATGACTTACCGTCTCTATGATTGTAACATAGTGAATTTTCATATCCATATTTAATAAATGGATTTAAAAGTATAATTGATGTAAAAAAGTGATTATTATTTAATTAATATTATTCTTAAGATGATGGGCTTATGAACACTTCGATTATTGGCATCATACCAAATTCATTTTGGACTCATGTACCGAATATCAACAAAATCTATGATATGAACTTCATCAATTAAGTAATTGTTATAACATGATAATAAGTGATATAAAAGGAATAATGAACTTTAAAAATGTTATTAAAAAATTCAACAATTAAACAATGTTTATTATTCATGAATATAAATATTGTATGTGACAATTCAAACTCTAGGTAAGGGACTTTCCTTTAATACCCACTTTTAAAATATACTTTTTCAACTATTTTTACCAAAGAAAAATATATTTTTTTTAAATTATATGGAATTAATTTAATTTCATGATTTCATGTTTCTTTAGTGTTTTTATTCTTGGTTTACATGTTTATAATTTTATTTACAAATAAAGCGTTTTTATTTATGAGTGTGTGGATTTATAAAAATAAAAATTTGATTCAAAATTCCAAAGTTGTTTTTATTTTATGTTAGATTTATGTATTATAATTATGTTATAGTTATTGGGAATTATTTATGAGTATGGGTGGTTTTATGATAAACTTAGGGTAGGTGATCCTATTATTTCTCTCCAATTCATTGGGTGATGAGACTTAGTTAATCAGTAGGGTTTCTCCTAAGACATCAAGAGAATATACTACATTGGGTATTCCAAATGTAACCATGAATATTACTACCTATGTAACCATAATAAATATAGTAAATGTAATATTTATATGGAATTTATTCCACATTTTACCTTTATGATTTAGTTTTTCTATGGATTTTTATATAGATATTATCTTTTCATGTGGTAAGATAGAGGGCTTATGTTTTATGGGTGAAAAGAATTACTTTGTGAAAATATTTTTGTGGTTTTATATATGTTCTTGGAATATAGTTTATTTCAATCTATTTAAGTACCATAATTAGATTTTTGTGATCATCCCATGTTTTAAAATGTTTTTCATGGATTATAATTATGGGTAAGATAAAGGATGAAGTCATATCAAAATTTATGACGAATTTTCATGAAAAAAACATGTTTTATTTTAAAATATTTTTAATTTTGAAAAAATAGATACAAATTATTATAATATCCACATCGTATGAATGTGGGATGTTATATACAGATCACATCCTAATTATCTAAACTATAAACTTGAAAAGATACTCAATGTGAAAAATGTAAATTATTGACTAAAACTTATGATTATGTAATTTTTAAGATCAGGTCCTTATAGTTTGTATTAGAGGGAGGTTTAGATAACTTTGGATGTTAGGATGTCTTATTACGAGTTATGGATATCATCATGGGTTTATAAATTTCAAGATAATAATAATTTTAGTGTTTTATAACCCCCTTTTAGGATTTGTGTTATGAAATTTTAATGAGATTAACTATATTTTTAGAGATATTTATTTTTTAGGTAATTATGGGTTATCAATTTTTCTGATTAAAAATAAAAGGTATGAAAGAGAATTTTATGTTAAAACATGTTATGGTTATTTTTGAGGACATTATAATATTTTTTTTAATTTCATAAGAATTATATATTCTTATAAAAAGGACAACCCATAGGATGGATGACAACCCCTCGCATCCAGCAAGGTCGCGAGTTCTGAACCCATAACCGAAGGGCGAAAAGGGTGCATTGCCTACCAATGGCCTACATGAAGCCTCAGTTAGTATGAATTCTTATTTTTTGTTAAATTATTTTTATGTATGAAGTATTACTATATTTTGGAATTATATCTTTTATTGAATAGATAACCATGGGATTGGAAAATTATTTGGTGATTAAGTGATTAATATTATTTGAGAAGATGTTCACTATTTTCGGAATGCTGTATGATCAAGGTAAATAGAATAATATGATATTTCATTTTAGTAATAATGGTTGAATTATATTTTTGGAAGAATATATGATTTTATTGTGGACATAGGGTGATTTGGGATATTTATGGAAATAATTAGCATATCTTGGAAATTCTATGATTTAGGATATCATATTTTTGGTATGATACTTAAAAGTGATTGATTTTATTTGGAGATAAATGTTGAAATTTATCTTGGTATACTATGTAATGAAATATTTATGAATTTTTTATTTCACTCATAATTTTTATTATTTTTATGAATTTTAACGACAGTTATTTGTTGAATGGTATATAGTTACATTTGGGTATTATTGTCAAATTTTGGAGATTGAAGTAGTTTTTCATCATATAAGGTTTATTTGTTGTGATGTATTATCTTATTCTTTCATATATATTTTGATTTTTGTTAATATAAAAATATATGAGGAATATATATTTAATCTTTTGTGGGTATATAATTTTATTCATGTGATTCAAGTGTGAAACATTCATTATAATTACTCATCGTTTGGAGAAATGGATGAGTTTTTGGTGGAAATTGATTAAAGGATGAAACTAAATAGTCCAACTATGTATATATCATTTTTTCATAGTTTAGAAATTAAATTAACTCCTTAACTATATGAAAAGGATATTAAAATTAAAATATTATCTTTTTTACTTTTCTTAATATGAAATCAATTACCATTTAACCCATCATAGATTTATAGTTTTGTGATTGTTAACTTTCTCAAGACCATGTTCACTATCACTCTACATCAGAAATCGAAAGATATTTTTCTCTTACATGAACATGTTTTTCTACCAGAAACCCTTGAATGTGTTATCTCAAGTGACGTTCATACTTCCCTTTCTTTCTTTTAATGTGGATGTTTTATTGACCCTTATTCTGATGTGGGATTTCGATAAAGGTATTTTAAAAATTCAATACCCCTATTTTTTGATCCTGAGACCAAATTGCAAGCAAAAAATCTTTTAAATGAGGGATAATTTAATATCCTGAGTTTTAAAAGGATTCATTATGTTTGATAGTGTTTATTATATTCCGAATCAAGTTTAAATGACTAATTTAATATTTTTTTTTATTTCTGTTAAAACCTAGACGTTAGAATGATGGGAAAAAAAATTATTAAACAAATAATGAAAATATGGTTTAAAAAAGTATATATTATTAATTAATTGGTGAAAATTTTATTATAAATTATTTTAAACCCTATTTTAAAATAAAATGATTTTTTAATGAAAAACTATTTAAATGTGAAAAAGTGTTTTTTACCAATAAATAAACAAAGAACACTTTTTGGATTTTATTAATGGAATAAATATATACACAAAATATATTAAATATAATGTTTTACATTCATATTATGTGTTTTCAAGTCATGATATAATAAAATATCCAATTTTACGAATGAAAGAAGTATTATAAAAAAGGTAGTTTTATCTCATTTTCATGGTACACTTTTTTTAAATATCATTTTTACACTTTTATAAGAAATTATTGAAAAAATAAGATCTATATTTGAAATCATATTACAAAAATTTACATTGGTTGAATTTTTTTACAACATTCATGTTATGATGATTATTGAAAAAGTAATGCATTTTAATTTTAAAATACTTTCTCATAAAATTTATTTATAATGATAAATTATATTTTTGAGTGTTTTTAAAATATAATTAGATCATTTTTTCCATTTAATCCAATTAAAGTCATTGTAATCTATTTCTATTTGATATTTTATATAAAAACATTATGATCATTTTAACATTTTTTCTTTAAAAACTAGTTTTATCATTCCGTCAATGGGATTAATATATAATTAATTTTTAAAATTTTTGGGTTTTAAATCTTGAAAAATAGATTCAATGTTTTTAATAATAATTTAAAAATTTATAATATATGTCCCTTTAATTTTCGTACAAAACTAATAACAACATTACAATTTTTTTAAATTAACACGGTTAAGGGTAAATTGGGTAATTACTGGTAAAAAATAATATTATTAATATTATAAAATTAACATAACACTTGTTCTAATTTCATTGGATGATTATTTTTAATCCCAATTCATTAAAGGATAGGTTATGAGACCATTTATGGCATTTTGAATGATAATATATCCTTTATAATATTATATTAAAAGTAATGTAAATTTTGTCATATTTCTGTTTTTAACAAAACAAATATTTTTAATAAGGGGTAATATTACTGATATGTTTGGTTATAAATTTTATTTTGAAATTTATAATGTTTATCTACACAATTTTAATTTATTTATTCTTTTTATTGATAATATATTTACTTAAAAGGGTGACCCCATAATGATGTAGTAATTGTTTATTAATGGAACAATCAAATAAATGCTATTAAATTTTTTAAAATAAATATAATTTGATATAATTGATGTCATATATGAATTTTAATGATTAATTTGACATGTTATGGAATATTTAATATAGTTTTTTCTAAGATATCAAGTTTTTATGATATTTTTAAAAGGTAATATAATGAATAATTTCAAAATTGACATTAGTGATATTTTAAAATAAATAATATTCTATTAAATGATATAAAATTCATAAAAATATAACCTTCATCCAAAGGATTGGGTTAAGTAAAAAAATTTCATAAATGACTCATTTTTGGTAGTTTTCTATTACATAATAATTATATTAACCCTCAAAATGTAAATTACAAGATATAATAGTAAAAATTATAAAGGTTAAATTAAGTTTAAAAAGAATATAAGGATTAAAAAATAGTCAAAACTTGTATAGTTTTCATTGGGCGAAGGGGATTTGATATAAAATCATCATATATTCTAAATAAATAATTTTGGGGCCATTTTTAATAAAAAATAATATAAATTAATTTAATATTTTGAGATATTCCAAGAGTGAACCTTCCCTCTCTTATAAAAGGGAACCTATTCCTTTCTATTACTCACTATTAAAACCATTTTTCATCCAATATATTCCCAAATAACTTCAAAGAATCCTTCCCCACATTTTATAGGCCTTATGTTAGGCCAAACACCCTTATTAGAGGTGTTAAGGTGTTAATCAAAGGAGGCCGTGTGAAGAAAATGTCTCATTTTAAATAAGTGTTTCTATTTTATTTCTTCATCATCCTACTTAAAATATTGTTAAACCATGATGAACTAATATCTAAAGTATATTCAATATACTAAGATGTTATTATTTTAAAAAAACACCCAAATCTATCTCTACTTCTATCAAATGGGAAAAGAATTACATTCATGTGTACGGTGAACTACCACCTCATGAACATATTTTTTTTTCTATAACTATCTCTCAAGACTAGTAATAATGATGGAAAAAATGTCTATATATGATTTTCATGACAAATATATCATTATTAAAATATAATATATCATTTTTCATAGATTTCTATGCACATAAAAATGATAACATCGTTCATGCGTACGTGTGAACTATCACCTTCATGAAGCGATGTGATTCAATTTTAATCACCACATCACATAAAGGATAAATATAAGTATATTTAAATATTTAATATTATATTAATGATATTATTTTCATTCAGGATATATAAATTAATACTTACTTTCTTTCTATAATGATCATTACAAAATTAAAATGTTACTCATGCGTACGTACAACTTACCGTATCCATGATTGTAACATAGTTTATTTTTCATATCCATATTTAATTAATGAATTTTAAAAAATAATTGACATATAAAATTGATTATTATTTCATGAATATTATTTTGGAGAGTATGGTCTTATGAACACTTTTACTATTGACATCATACCAAATTCATTTTTGACTAAAGTACCAGATATCAACAAAACATCCGACATGAACTTAAATAATTAAGTAATTGTTATAATATTATAATAGGTGATATAAAAGGAATAATAATACTTAAAAATTTCCTCAAAATATTAAATAATTAACATAATTTCATTATTTATGAATATAAATATTTTACATGATGATTCAGACTCAAGGTAAGGGAATTTCTTTTAAAAACCTCTTTTAAAGGATACATTTTCAACAATTTTTACAATAGACAAAAAGAATGTTTTTTCAACATATAAAACATGAATTTAATTTATCTATTTCATTTCACTTAAATGTTTTTATACTTCCAATACATTTTTATAATTTTTTTCTAAATAAATCATTTTCATTTATGAGTTTGTAGCTTTGTAAAAATGAAAAGTAGTTTCAAAATGGAAAAGTTATTTTTAATTTATGAGATCTTTATGTGTTAATATTATGTTACTATTTTTGGGAATCATTTATGAGTATGGGTGGTTTCGTGATAAACCAAGGGTGTTTGAGACCATTATATATCTCTAATGCATTGGGTAATGACATGGAGTTAATATGTAGGGTTTATCCTAAGAGATTAAGGGAATATACTATAGTGAGTATTCCAAATGTAACCATGAAGGTTAATCCTTATATAGACTTGATATCTACAGTAAATGTAAGAGTAATATAGAGTTAATGAAAAAAGTTTCCTTTATGATTTATTTTTTCTATGGAGTTTTATTGGGATCTTATTTTTTCATGAGGTAAGATATAAAATTTATATTTTATGAGTGAAAATAATTCTTTATAAAAATATTTTCTTGGGTTTAAAAGTATTCATGGACTATTATTTCTTTCTTTATTTTTATGTCTGTTACTGATCATTTTGTGCTCATACCATGTTTTAAAAAATATTCATGGGGTATAAGAATGGGTAACAGAAAGGAGGAACACAAGTTTAAGGTTATGAATATTTTTCATAAAAAAATATCATTTTTTTATTTTAAATGTTTTATATTTTCAAAAAATATATATACTATTTTTGTAGAAACCACATTGCGTGAACACTACTCTTATACCAACTAACAAATCATAAACCTAATAATCCAGAAATTACATGACCTAAATCAAATATTTCATTATATTAAATTCCCAATACCTTTTCAGATTGTAGTATTAAAAAATTAGAAAAAACATTATCTAAATAAGATAATTTTTTTTCAACTAATGGTGATTTTTCCTCCAACTGTGAGAAAAACCGATCAATCCATAATAATTATTCAACATCTCACAAAAATTTCTTCTTGTAAGATATCATTCAAGAAAAATATCATATATTAAATTTCATTATAACCTAGGGAAATGGAAGCATAAGAAATAGGCGATCTCAAATGATACCAGAAAAGCATAGCTAGAGGAAAAACCCCTGACCATTTATTAGAATAAAATAAAAGATCAGGAAACAAGCATCACATACCCAAAAAAACCATTACACATCCTCAAAATCACACCCATCACCACCTCCATGATAAAATGTTTCTTCTGCAGTCACCGATTCCCACTCCGAACTTTCGTAATGCTTCATAAATTTAGCGTACTTCCTTCTCAGATTCAACCACTCTAGTGAGAGAAAATCAGTAGAAGATTTCAGATTCCTGACAGTAGGTCTGGTAGACATTGGATTTGAAAAATAGGAGTAGTCCTTCCTCATTTTTCCTCACGGAGAAGCAATCATATTTTCCTAGGTCACCGACATCATCTTGTTCCCCCCTTGGACAATGTCACTATATGATGACCTAACCTTGTCACCATAGTTTTCTTTTCACTATCAGCAAGATCCCCCCATTTTCCATGGATTTGCATCTCTTGATACTTCACTAACTGGTCTCGCTGAAACTGACGATTCGTGTTAATCATAGCCAAACAATGGGGGTGCTCCACCACTTCCTCATCAGCATTTATCCCATATTTACGCACTACAACATCCTCCTTTGACTCATTATGCATGTTTTCACCACCATGTAATGGAGACGTCTCATCCACAGTCACATTTCCTAACCCTTGAAATTGATTCCTTGTGGGTATTGTAATCATCACACCGATATCAGTATTACCCTGACCACTGCAACTGCCATCAAAGGCCTATGAAACTCCCACAATTCTATTAGCATTACATCCAGCAGAATTCATCTTCTTTACTGTAGGATACCGCCTATGGTCCTTGTCTATAGCCAAAGAAAACCCCTGCATACCCTAACTCACAACACCACTACTTCCCCCCCTCCTCTGATTAGACACACCAGCATCAGTCCGACTGATTCCAACAGAAGTAAGAACATCTTTCTCCTGCAGAGCAGAGGCCTCTGGCTCCTGCTGAAGGCCTACAATCATCAGTTCACCTGAAGGGCTTGACACACCACCACCACCAGCACCCCTGGGAACAATTTACTTCAGATCATCCCCCAATTAAAATCCTGACTAAGCCGATTTAACACAACAAAAACCAATGGATTCAAAGGAACTCCTGCGGACGTGTCAACAATCATTGTATCTCGAGGTCCCAAACTGGTTGTCATGCTAGTATCATCCACAGCGGACCTCCTGTTCTCTTCCCTCATACTCGGTCCTGGTGGCCTCTTTCTCTTGATTCCAGTATGACATCTCAAACATGAGTTCCCTAATCTCTTGCTGTTTGAGCGGTAATCAATCCAGGATTCATAAGTAACATCTTGCCTCTATCTGAATTCCTCCCCTACTGAGATCCAAACCCATTCCACCGAAGGTCTAGAAATGTCCACCTTAACACAACACCGAGGATTTATCGGGTGGATCAAAGTAGACGTATTCACATAAGAACATAAGAAAATACCTACCATGTTTCCAAGCATAGGAATAATCACTGGATTTTGAAAGGGTAAGGAAAGGTGGGGGAGACTTAACCAAATCGGAATGGAAGTAAGATCTCGAATCAAAAAGAAGTCAATCGTCCACCAAAAGAGAAAAAATTTACAACCATTGCATCGCCAGGGAACGCTAGACCATGCATGAACCAGATCTTCTTCGGAAGCAAATAAGATCATGAAATGATGATTATCAAGAAGACCAACAAATACGCGATCTCACAAGTCCCATTTACCAAAGTCAAACTGATCAAAATCATCCACTGACGACCTTCAGGAGTTGAATCGAGCCACCAAGTTCAGGTCTAGGTGCCTCGTCGCTTCAGAGAACTCCAACACTGAGATCAGAAGATGAGGATTTCCAAGATGAAGATCAGGCACATTCAGATTTAGTGCAATCGTCAGAAACTCCAGAAGATAATTAGGGTTAGTAAAAGGTACAAAGGGGGTCCGAGGCTTCGGAGGTGGTAAAACCAAATCATCCTCCCCCTTCCCGTCGTTAGGAAGGGATGATACCATAATATTATCATGATAAATACATAAAATTATGAAACATCATCTGAATCCGGAACATACATTAGTATAGGGAATATTACTTTCATGATCCACTCCATAAATTCCCATAGTTATGATAAATTGAGATATGTCTTATATTAACAATATAATGTTATATACAGTCTTAACCGATGAATTGGAGGGTGATATAAGACACCAATTATTATCATCCATATATATGAGTGCCCCTTAAAAACATTATTCACTTATCACATCATAATGAACCAATGAAATATAGCGGGTTTCATAAAACATTCTAGTAAAAATCATTCAGTTATTATTTAATTATAATCCGATGTGATTAAAATGGGTTTCATTCAATACATCATAAATAAAAAATCTATATGAAATGAGATTCATATTATTTTAAAATGGATTCACATAAGGAAATAATTAACAATTCCATGAATAATCATAACATGATAAACCCATGTAAAATGAATAGGCGTCCAATGACATCATGTAGCATTATAGGTAAATAACATTTAATCAACATAATAAATAATTACTATTTACACCATATACTTACATAGTGTAAGATACCAATCTTTTTTGGAGATGAATCATGCTCATTTTCATGTACTCTTTTACTGTTGTGTTGGTATGCTATGGGTGGAATTTTGATTCAGGGTGTTTTAAGTGAAAATTTGAGAATTATCGAAGAAGAGTGGCATTGCATGGTTGGGGAATGATTTTCCCATACTGTGCACCAAACCCCAAAAAATAATGCATCCTAAGATAGAGGGGGATTGCATAGTGGGTGCACAATTTGTTAAACCAAGCACCATCTTAAGAGAAACTGTGCATCCCTGACGGGTGGCTCATGTTTAAAGAGTATGATTTGGGAAAACCCTATGCCCTATATAGGAAACCATGCAAGAAGGAAATTAATCCCCTAAAGGGTTGTTAAAAATTCATGAACCCATTATTTATATCCTTAACAACCTTGGATTGACCCTAACTCATTTCCTTTGTATTTGGAGGCTATCTGATGGATTCCAAGACCTTATGAACTCTGTTCATGATGAATAAAGGACCAGATCGATAGATCTCCAACTCTCTCGGTATGTTATATCATCCCGGTTAGTTTTATTCCTCTCCATCAACTTGTTATGATACTATAGAAGAATGATTTTTCTCTATTATAAAGGGGTAGATCTATGTTTTAAAGGATCTTAATCTATTTGATCTTGGATCTAGATTTTTGATATAGATCTCTTTCTTCAATGTGTAATTGAACCTTTCAGTTCATAATGGGGATTTCTAGTTTTGTGAAAACTCACCAATGATCTTGATATAGGTGGTCTAAATTGAAAATCCCATAGTCTTTATTATAATTGTGTGTATGGAATTTTGAATTATAAATTTACATATTTGGAAATCACACCTTTATTTGGATTAGTTAATTGATTAATTAATTAATGGAATGATGTTAATACATAATTGATGGGATATTGGGGTTATGGAATTGGCCACATAATGGGTTTGTATAATTGGTTATTTATTGTGATCATGAGTTGATGATAAAGAGAATTAAGGTGTAGTTTTCTAAAACATGATGGGTTATTTTGTTATTTGATTAAATATTGATAAATGGTTTAATGATAAATTATTCATATTATTCCATGTGATTAATGTGAAGAATCATGACTAAGTTTATGGATGAATTTGTATACCATCATATGAAATGTTGATGGGAGGGTTATTTATGATTATCTTTATTAAATGTGATGTATTTGATATATGTGATTTATTGGTAAATGGGGTGTTAGATAAGGAATGATGCTCCAAATACCAATGGGATGCTATACATGATGTCCTAGGACAAAATTAATGCATGTTAATACTACTTTATGAGACATGGACTGATTCTCCAAATACCCATGAGCTGTAGGACAAGGACTGATTCTCAAAATACCAATGGGTTTCTAGACATGATGTTATATTCCCATGAGATTTGCATTGGACTATGGTTCCAAATGATCATGTTATGATATGTAATTAAATTAATAACAAAATCCCCTATGTTATAATGAATTGTGTTTACCTATGTTATATGGTTCATATTACGGCATGAGCCGAAGCTCATATTGCCGGTATGTGTGTCATCATGAACCTTGGGATTTATGAAGTTAAATTAAGAATAATTGAATATGAAAAATGGTCACTTTATTGATTTTACTTTATTTATTATACAAATACATACACTATTATTGACTAGATATTGTTTTAGATAATAATGGTGGTGGCTTATTCAGTTGTACTCACATCCTACTTAGGTTTCCTGATCAGTACCCAAATAGACTTCATGTTTGTAGGACAAAATAAGGGAAAGGGCCATAAGTTATATGGATGAGTCGGGATGGGGCGTGGATAAGGGATCCAAACATGGTGTCAGGACCCACTTGGAGGCTGTCTATGTCTTTATTTTTGGTTTGGAATTTTGACACTTCACATAGATATGGAATGAAATATCTACAACTTTAGTTTTGGATATTTTTTTCCTATTCTATTTCATTATGTATTAGTAGTCTATTTTGGTTAGGTAATTATAATAGTTGTTGGTTAAGGCATTATGGGTATTATATATTTATTTATATTGTTTTTCTACTTTGATAAAGTGGTTATAGTCTCCCTATGTTAATATTATAGTCTCTCTTTTCTAGTCGGTAGACTCTGGGATATGGGGAGGTGCACTTGAGGTCATGTGACCAACCGTCTCGGGGTACCAGTGTGTGGAACCCAGGCTAGGATGTTACAAAGTTGTATCAGATGAAGTTTTATTTTATTCTATTTTTTATTACTCTTTATTAAAGTTATATAGGAGAGTAGGATGCGTTAGGCCTTAGTTAAGATCTCATGCATGGGATTATCTAACCCATGTATGGGGGTAAAACCAAGTACCTAGGGAGGGATTGTTTTTATTTATGTTTTATGTTATTGTTGAATGTTATTTATCCTTGGGTTATGAACATGTTTCATGATGTTATTATTTTATGAGTTTTTTTCATTGTGGATTGGTATGGAACAAGAGTCGAGTAAACATGAATCAATTTAGGCACTCATGATTTTTATATGACATGAATCATTTTAAGAATGCACGGAAAATATTGATTTCGTTATTTGATTAAATGAAATATTAATTTTACTTCATGTGTATTTTTTAATGAAAATGTCACCTAATATTAAATTGATAACCATAAATGATGCTATATATGGTAATTTTAAATTGATAAATGGGTTTCTAAAGAGAAATTTTAAATGTGAAAATGATTACCCTATGATAGCCATGACCTAGATAAGGTATGGTTGAGGGTAGTGAAATCACATTAGTTTTGACCGTGTAGAATGTTCTGGGGGATGAATTTTTATGGCTTACGATGAATACCACTAATTTAAATGTCTTAATGTTTTGTAATGAGTCCTTATATGTGTGTTTGGAATTATAGAGACATGCTTCCACGATGAATCTTGTTGGTAGGATGATAAGAGGACATAGATGGAAATGCTCATCCAGTAGTAGAAAATAAGGCTATGATATTTCAAGGTGGGGGAGATGGAGATAACATCCATGAGAAATTTTCTCACTTCATGTAGCTTATGAAATGTCACCTAGGGTGGGTTGTGAAAATCATGTCTAATTTGAAATGGGAGTTTTAGTAACAAAACCCTATTACATTTACTGAAGATGGTATACATGAGAAAACTGTGTTCTGGATTGACTCTATCTAGGTGATACATGACCACTTAGATATTTTTGTTTATAAGAGATTCAAACTGATAGATTATATATTATGGTGATCAACGAATCCTTGATGGGATATTCAGAGTCGGTGTGAGATGCTTGAAAATATGGTATGGAAGGACTCTAAGAGAAGTTCTAGAACCACTTATATATATATATATAATGATACTAAAGAGGGTAGCTATGTTGATGTGGTTGACTCATGGGAGTATATCCGTTATGGACTATGTTAGTCACTTCACCGAATATATATTCTTTTCTCTAGAACTAGAAGGGGAAGAGAGAGCTACAGAATGACATTTTTGAGATGGGTCCAAGTCTGAGATTAAGTCCATGGTTAACATAATTTGGTTAATAATGTTTTCAAAGGTATTTTATTAGGCTATAAAATATGAAAAGAACCAGGGGGAGGATTCCAGTGGAGGGTAGGTGGTTTCTACTGGGTGACTAGGCAGTACGACCTTTGAGAGTAGGAAGCATCTCTATGAGAATGTTGACTAGATAAATGGAAAGATCAGTGTCTGGGGGGAAGGATCAGTTACAAAAGACCTTACATAATTGATCTTCCACTAATTTGATAGGCCATTTTAATTCTATAGCCATTTTACCTGACCAATGTTAGAGTGTTGAGGTTGTGCAAGAATAGGACATCTACAATTGTTTGGCAGGAACCCATGATAGATTGTTTATGATGGAAGAGAAAAGTAGAAATAGATTAATGGAAATGGGTCTTCCACCCCCTATCAATTTGGTAATTGGATTTATTCTTGCTAGGGTGGTCGAGGTAGTAAATGAGGTGCTTCTGGGAAATATTGCTTATATCAGTAGAGTGGTGTAGCTCAAGGAACTAAGATTGTGGCACATAGAAGATGGGTTGGACAGTTACATGTAGTTTAGAATAAAATTGTGGATATCAAGGCTAGACCATCAACAGTTATAGGTACTATTATTGTGTACTCTACAATTTCTAGTTCCTTTTTTAATATTGGTTCCTCTCATTCCTTTACATATGCACAACTTGTGAATGGGTTGATTTTCAATGTAGTGTTTTTGAGTGGGGTTATGATGATTGATACGCCTTTGGGGACACCATTGAGAGACATCTATTTGTGAAAGGTTTGTTCACTTGAGGTTGGGATGTAACATTTTCTATGGGATCTTTACATCCTTGAAATTTTAGTCTTCGACCTAATTTTTTATATGGAAAGGTTATTATCATACTGATCCCATGATTATTGTTATCATAGGATAATGACCTTTATATCTCCTAAGGGTGAAAATTATGTACATATTGAGGATGCGATATACAGGAAGGCTGTTTATGGACAATTCATCAGAAAATGGGTTATTCACCACTCAGGTTGTAATTATTATGCTGGATGACTAGGGTGTGAACCATGATGAATTTCCACCCATAGTAGACCATTTCCAAGATGTTTTTCCTAAGGAATTATTAGGGAATCCATATGAGAGAGATGTGGAATTTATGATTGAGATCATGTCGAGTGATAATCTAGTTTCTATTACATTGTATAGAATGGAAACAATAGAGAATTTGGATCTTAAGACCCAACTAGTTGATTTTATGGATAAAGTATTTATCCATCCAAGTACATTTCCTTAGGTTTCTCTAGTTTTGTTTGCAAGGAAGGTTGACATGAATCTGAACTTATGTGTCCATTACCAGATGTTGAACCAGATTAAAGTGATGAACCAGTATCCTATTCCTCATATTTATGATCTATTTGACTAGTTGAGAGGGGAATTTGTGTTCTCTATGATTTACCTGAGATCAGGTTATCATCATTTGATAGTTTGACCTTTTGGTATACCTAAAACTCCTTTTAGAAGTAGGTATGATCTTTATGAGTTCAATATAATGTCATTTGAGCAAAAGAAAACATCAAAAGTTTGTATGGAATTGATGAATAAAATATTCCACCCGTATCTAGATATGGTTTTGGTTGTTTTTATGGGTGACATCTTTGTGTACTCTAATTCTCATGATGATCATTACCAACATCTTGACATCATCATTATTACACTGAGAGATCATCAACTATACAAAAATATATCTAAGTTCCAAATATGTATTGATTAGATACATTTCTTGGGTCACATCATATCAAAAGAAGGTATGTCATTAGAGATAGAGAAGGTTCAAGTAGTTGATTCTTAGGATCAACCTGTTAATGTTTTTGATATATGTAGTTTTTTAAGGTTAATGATATTTTATCGGAGGTTTATCAAAGAATTTCCCACTTGGAAACACCACATATGGGCCTAACCAAGAAGGGATTTATGTTTGAATGCTATGAATCTTGAGTTAATTATTTCTAGGAGTTTAAGAATAACTTCACTACTACTCCAATGTTGATCCTACCCAATAATGGTGAGGATTACATGGTGTTTTTTGATGTATTAGGGAAATTACATGGAGAAATGTTGATATAAAGAGATCGAGTTATGGCATATGGGTCATGGTAGTTGATTCTAGGTGAAAAAAATTACCCTTTGCACAACCCCAAGATGGTTGTAGTGGTTTATGCTTTGATGTGTTGGCACAATTATCTATTGGGTGAAAATTTTACTATGTAAACTGATCATGAGAGCATAAAGTATATCTTTCCACATAAAAATTATAATCTCTGATAGTGAATATGGTTTAAGTATATTCATTCTAATGATTTTGAGATAGAATATATTCTAATGAATAGAAATAGTGCTGCTGATTGTTTGAGTACAAAAATACATATTCAAACACTTCAGAAGTCCACTTCTGAGTGAAAGATGATAACCATTTTTGCTGAGATGCATGTTGTGGTTTAGGAGGGACAAGATAATATAAATCTCATATCAGTTTCAATGGTGTCTTCACTTATGAGATAGATTATATTGAGGTATTATGAGTATCTTGAGATGTTGAGTTATTATGAGTATCTTGAGTGTTTAGACTTGAAGGAAATCCTTTAAGGTGGGGAGAAACCTTAAAATTGAACTATAGACGAGGATGAGATCATTTTATGTACGGGGATCTGTTGTTTTACCTATGTGTGTGTTTCATTACACAATGTGAGATGTGCATCTGGGTGTGGCTAAAATATACCGTGACCAATGATGATATAATTTGTGGTTGGATATGAAAAAGAATATTGCAGAGTTCCTGTCATGATGCTACACCTTTTAATAGGTGAAGGCTGAGCATCAATGACTTGATGGGTTACTACATCCATTTATCATTCCTAAAAGAAAGTGGGATGAAATCACTATAGAATTTCTAGTGGTTCTATCAAGGATGCCATGAAAGAATAACATTATTTGGTGGTTTTGGACTGAATGAAGAAAGAAGCACATTTCTTGCCTATACAAGAGACTTTCTGAGTGGGTTAGTTCAGAGGCTTATTCATTCAAGAGATAGTCTGATTCATAGGGCGTTAAGGATTATAGTTTTATACTATGACTAATGTATTACTTCTCACTTCTAGAAATGATTACAAAAGGAACTTGGTGCATAAGTATTTCTGAGTATGTCTTTCCACCCACAAATAGGTGTGTAGTTGGAATTTAATATTCAGGTTTTGGAGGATATGATATGAGTGTGAATTCTTGACTTTGGTGGGTTTTGGGAGAATCACTTTGAACTTGTGGAGTTTTCCTATAAAAACATTTTTCATGAAACTATTCAAATGGAACCATATAAGGATATTTATTATATTCTGTGTTGATCACCTTTATTCTAAATAGAGGGAGCTGATTCATATTTATTGGGACTGAGTCTCATGTAGGAGGCATTATAGTCCCGCATGTGTCACTTAATTCACACGAGATATGGTTAGATTAGATTTGATTGTTTCCTAAACATCAATTTCTTCTGAGATGTAGTATAGTAATAGTCTAGGGTATATACCATGGGTAATTAGGCTGGAAATCATGAATTTTGGCTTGGAACCCTTTGGTGTAGGATTCCTAACATGTTGATTCAGTTTGATAAAAATAATGCTAGAGAGTTGAGGTTTGAATTCAGGAATAAGGATTGAATCCTGATCAATTTCAGGGATCTTTATAAATGATTATCTTAATACTATCTTTGTAGGATACTAAGTTTTAGGCTGTGAGCAAGAGGAGGTTTCTAGTTGACTATGGTCAAATTGACTAGTTCTACCTAAGAGGTAACTATTAATTGATCTAGTGATAGTGAAAAACTAGATGCATTAAGTTTATATTCCATAGTAGAAAGTGTCTTAGGATATTAGTCATGACCTAATTCACTTCAACAAAGATAGGGTCCTTCCTTTAAATATCATGTGGTCAGTGGTGTTTGAATGAATTTGATAGAAAATTGTTATTTATCCTGGTTACAAATCCTTAAGGATACCAAGTTGAGAATTAAATAATTTTTAAATTAAATTCAAATAGCACTACTATTAATCACTACCCTAGGTGGTTTATCCACTGATGTTAGGATTTAATTATAAATAAAGAATTTACATAAATATTTATATACAAATAACACTACTAGAAATTTAGGCTATAGCCACAGTTTAAAACTGTGGCTATAGGTCCTCAAACTGTGGCTACAGGTAATAGCCACGGTTTGAGAAACCGTGGATAAGTTTGGTGTGGATATAGGCCTAGACTTATAGCCATGGTTTGGAACCGTAGCTATAGGTCTACAGCCACGGTTAAAACCGTCGCTATAGGTATACAACCACGGTTCAAACCATGATAATATCTCTATAGCCACAGTTTAGAATCGTGGCTATACTAGATGATGGATACAGTTTATTTCCACGGTTAGAGATCATGGCAATAGACCTTTAGCTATGATTTGTAACCGTAGCAATAGACCTATAGCCACGGTTAAAAACCGTGGCTATAGGGTCTGGAAAACCATAAAAAATAGCCCCCTATAGTAGCCCACCCCCCTGTAGACCCCTCCCTCCTGGATACTGGACACCCCCATCCTACATAAACCCCCCTGTACAGCCCCCCTACAAAGCCCCCTCCTAGACAGACCCTGGACACCCCCCCAGACAGACCCTAGACACCTTCCCCCAGACCCTGGACACCCCCCAAACAGACCCTGGACACCCCCCGGACAGACCCTGGACAGACCCTGGACACCCCCCCAGACACACCCTAGACACCCCCCAGACAGACCCTAGAAACCCCCCAAATAGACCCCGGACACCCCCCAGACCCTGGACACCCCTCGGATAGACCAAGGACACCCCCCAGATAGACCCAGGACACCCCCCAGACCCTGGACCCCCCAGACCCTAGACAGATCCCCCTGGATAGCCCAGACCTCCACTCCCCTAGACAACCACCCCCACCCTTCTGGACAGACCCTGGAACCCCCCCAGAACCTGGACACCCCCAGACCCCCCCACTCCCCTGGACAGACCCCCCACCTTCCTGGACAGACCCTAACCCCCCCAAAACCTGGACACCCCCCAGACCCTAGACAGATCTTCTTGGACACCCCCAGAACCTGGACACCCCACCCCTTTCACCCCCCTGCCAGTTAACCCCTCCCCCTGCCAGTCCCCCCTACCAGTCCCCTCCCCCTACTAATTCCCCCCCTCCCCCTGCCAGTTCCCCCCTCCCCCTGCCAGTCCTGCCCCCCTAAAACCTAGACACCCCCCAGAACCTAGACAGATCCCCCTGGACACCCCACCCCTTTCACCCCCTTCCAGTTACCCCCTCCCCCTTTTCAGTCCCCCCTACCAGTCCCCTCCCCTACTAATTCCCCCCTCCCCTGCCAGTTCCCCCTCCCCCATGCCAGTCCTTCCCCCCCCCCCCCCCAAAAAAAAAACCTAGACACCCCCCAGACCCCTTGGACAGACCCCCCAGATAAACCCTGGACAGACCCCCAGGATAGACCCCCCCAGACCCTGGACACCCGCCCAGAACCTGGACACCCCCCAGAACCTGGACACCCCACCCCTTGCACCCCCTTGCCATTTACCCCCCTCCATCCTACTAGTCCCCTCCCCCCTGCTAGTTTCCCCCCCTCCCCCTTCTAGTTCCCCCCTCCACCCCTGCCAGTCCTGCCCCCCCCCCCCCCAAACCTAGACACCCTCAGACCCCCTGTACAAACCCCCAATTGAAAATGACTGGCAAGAAATAAGGAGAAACAAAAAAGACAAAACTCACACAGTGGACATACCTGAATCCTCCAAAAAGAAACCTGAAATCTGAGTTAAAAAATCACACAGCCTGACACACATAGGGGATGATTTGGGTAAAACCTAGTTAGATGTAGTTGAAGAGGAAGAAAACTCCACAAAGGAAAAAACTCTTACAGAAGAGACTCAGAATCTGGTTCTAGAAACTATTAGACTATCCAATAATGATCATGAGAAAGAAAGACTCAGTACTTGTCCATCTAAGCAGGTACCCAACTCTAACCTCACCAAAAATGCTGAACCCACACTAGGTAGGAGGGATAAAATATCTCCACCTGTTCACATAAAAGGAAATGATTACATCTTAATCACTGCAACTAAGAACAATGTTGATCATTTTCTACAAGCTGTGGTTGAACCCAACTACTCAAATATGATTTCTAGATAGAACCAAAAACCCTCCCTACTGACTTCTACTACCACTCAAGAGATAGTAAATGGGACCAGTAATCAGACAAATGGCTTATGTTCCCTTCCCTCTGTTCAAACAATGACACAATCAAATATCGCCAAGGTTAATTCTGGTACTAAAGCCTTAGAATCTTTTAAATCTATAAATGAGAACACACCTGCGGTGCAAGTTACTCTACAAATGCAAGATAACAGTGACTTCGGTGATTATAAAGAGTGTCCCACATATGCTTTGGACACTGTCCAGGCACACTATGTAACAACTGCTTCTGCTGTGGAAGTGATTCCAGGTACGATGCTTCCCACTTTTCCTCATTCAGCTACTCAAGATGTAGGAAAAGACTATACTGATCCCTTGATTCCATGTAATTTGACCTCTATGGAATCAAATCTAAATACTTCTCACCCTAATCACATTAAATATTTCAACAATCCTAATGGGATGGAGACCACTGGTTGTCCTATAAATTCCGGGAGTCCTAATATTAGTCCAAAGTCTGTTCAGGCTAAGACACAAACCAAACATACTAACACTGATAAAAAAGATGCCATAACACCGGAACCTATAAAACATACAAAAGCACTTCCTCGGTACATGGCCCCTTACTTATGTAGGCATTTCCTGAATCCACTGGACAGAGGCACCTTACATCAGTTCTGGACGATATTAAACAACAGGATATAGATGCTTCAAAGGACCCAGGTACTCCTACTCCTCATTCTATTAATTTACCTTTTGATGGTGTTCAATATGTAGATAATAAGAACATTTCTGAATAGCCTGGTATTATGTTAAATAACCAAAACACCACTTCTTTGATGCTATGTAATACAAACAGAACAAACTCAATTATGAATGCTTCAAGAAATGAAACTACAAAGAAGAACCCTGTCACTACAAACAACAAACAAGAACATACCACTAACAATAAAAATGCTCAAAACATTAGAATTTCTTCTAGAAATAAAGGATCTGGAAAGAAGAAAAGGGAGTTCTAACTCCAAAAATAGGTTTAAATGAAGATTATTTTTTGGAATTGTCAGGGTATTTCCAAATCTGACACGTTCAATGTTCTGAAAAGAATTTTTAACACTCACCATCCCATTTTATTTACTATTTCTGAACCAAAAATTTCTTATTCTCCTAAATACTCTAACTTGTGTCAACACAATTATATCTTTACTGGCGCAATCTCAAATACCTACAATGCTGAATCTCTATGGATTTTTTCGCACTCTTCCTCACAAAATGTTAACACCTTTATTGTCTCTGATCAAATATTTACTTTCAATTTTAATACTGATATCATAAACCTATTCTTCTCTTTTGTCTATGAAAAAAATAGATACCAAGAAAAAAGAACTCTTTGGAAGGACCTTTCTTACCTAAGCACTAATATTAATGACCCTTGGTTTATTCTTGGAGACTTCAATGCCATTCTCAACTCAAGTGAGGAAATTGGACCTTCTCATGCCTCTATTTCCATGAGAGAATTTAAAGCCTCGATTGAAGAAAAAAATCTCATTGAAATTAATATCAATAGTGAGAAATACACTTGGTACATAAAATAGTACAATAGAGTGGTCGCTTCCAAATTAGATAGAGCCTTCACGAATGTACATGCTTTGGAAAGAGGTTAAGAGTTCCCTTTTTTCTCTAAATCTTGAGAGTGTGGATGGTCCTAATGGCTTCACAAATTAATTCTTTATATTCTACTGGGACATAGTTCGTGATGATCTCCTTAACGCTATGAGGGAGTTCTTTAACCATGACTCAATTCCCTATGGAATCAACTCCAATTTTATTGCCCCGATCCCAAAGAAGGAAAATGTTGTGGATGTAAAGGATTTAAGACCTATTTCTATTGGGAATACCTTTCCAAAAATCATTACCAAATTATTGCAAGTGGGGCTGTTTTGTAGGTGGCAGAGGGATGGAACTAGTGGTTGGGGATATTTTGCAGATGGCAGAGGGCTGACATGAGTGTTTTGCAGGAGGCTAGGGGGTGGTGGCTGGTGGCTGGTGTGGTGGCTGGTGCGGGCTGGATTACAGGTGGCCGGGGGCTGGTGCGGGCTCGAATGCAGGTGGAAGAGGTCTGGAATGCTGGTGGAAGGGGGCTGGTTGCAGGTTCTGGGGGGATGGTGTGGGCTGCTTCGAAGGTGGAAAGGGGGCTATTGCGGGCTGGAAGGCTGGTGGCAACGGGCTAAAATGAAGGTGGAAGGGGGCTAGTGTGGGCTGGATGTGGCTGGAGTAGGGAAAAATCATGGAATTACCGTAGCGTGACCGCGATATGACTGCGGCGTGATTGCGGCATGTTGGCCCGATCCAGCGACATCTGCGGGGCAGCATCTTCCGGCCATAAGCGAAGGGAGAGGGAGGAGGCGGGGAAACATTTCAGCCGTCGCCTCACTGACAGAAATTGTGATTAGTCAGTCTCAACATTGATCACAAGACTCATGGAATAATATCACTACGAACCACCACGGGGTGTCATCCTGGAGCGGAGCCAAATCACGACATTACCGCGGTGTGACCGCGATGTGTCGGCCCGGTCCAACGACATCTGCGGGGCAACATCTTCTGGCCAGGAGCGAAGGGAGCGGGAGGAGGCGGGGAAACATTCTGACCTTCGCCTCGCCGATAGAAATTGTGATTAATCAGTCTCAACATTGATCACAAGACTCGTTAAATACTATCACTGCAAACTGTCACGTGTTGTCGTCCTGGAGTAGGGCCAAATCACAACATGACCACGGCGTGATCGCGGTGTGATTGTGGTGTGACCACAGCGTGAACGCGGCGTGACCGCGGCGTGATCGTGGCATGATTATCCTGGTCAAGAGACATCCGCGGGACAACATCATCCGGCCAGGAGCGAAGGGAGCAGGAGGAGGCGGGACAACATTCCGGCCATCACTCCGCCAACAGAAATTGTGATTAGTTAGTCTCAACATTAATCACAAGACTCATGGAATACTATCACTGTGAACCACCGTGGGGTATCGTCCTGAAGCAGATCCAAATCACGGTATTACCACAGCGTGACCGCGGCGTGACCGCGGCATGACTGCGACGTGACCGTGGCGTGTTGGCCCGGTCTAGCGACATCTGCGGGGAAACATCTTCTGGACAGGAGCGAAGGGAGCAGGAGGAGGCGGGGCAAAATTCCGATCATCGCCCCACCAGTAGAAATTGTGATTAGTCAGTCTCAACATTGATCACAAGACTCATCGAATACTATCACTGTGAACCACCGTGGGGTGTCATCCTAGAGCAGGGCCAAATCACGACATGACCACGACATGACCGCAGCGTGACCGTGTCTTGCCCGCAGTGTTTTGGCCCAGTCCAACAACATCCACAGGGCAGCATCTACCGGCCAGGAGCAAAGGGAGTGGGAGGAGGTGAGGCAACATTCCGATCGTCGCCCTGCTAGCAGATGATAGAACAGATCAACTATTTAATATGCTATAACAAGGGATTTCCAGAGAAGGTTTTAGCGAGAGGCACAATGACGCAATGTCTAAAGGGAAACAAAACAACAAAAAATAATCATACAACCTACACAAACCATTTAAAAATTCATTCACTTTGTCTAAACATGGAAATTTTATTTATAATATTCAAAGCGTGAAATGGAAAGTGTCATGGTCAAGGCATATGCCTACTCAGACAATGTCATTTGAGTTAAATGAGTACGATAAGCCAATTTATATTATTCAAAGAAAACAAAAACTAACTAGCCACAAAAAACACCAACAAGAGGCATATGAAAGACTCAAACCAAATCTAAACATGATACAAATAACTATCACTAATCTTTGGTTTAGAAGACAGTGCACCTCCGTTGGAGGGGTTTTATTATAAAATCATGGAATTGATTTATCACACAATTCATTTAATTATATTTAACATTTACTCTAAAACTCATTTAGCACAAATCAAATGCAATAATTTAAGCAACTAGATCAACATAACTATCACTGTGAGTTTTCACAGACAGTGCACCTCCATTGGAGGGGTTTTATTATAAAAACATGAATTTATTTATCAAATGAAACAATTATATTAAAGAAAATTTATTCAATATATGCAATTCAATATAATTAAGGAGAATTAAGAAAGAAGCTAAATTCAATTTAAAGAATTCTTGAATTAAAGAGGCTGGAAGAGGGATCCTACCTTAAGGTGGAACCAAACCATTCAATTTGCCTCTTAGATATTTCTAACTAAAAGTTTCAGCTCCCCCATTGGGTATACGCACCTTCACACACATGCAAGGACACCTAGCCCCTATGCACACACCTGCATGGCCATGAGAATGTGCAATGGGATCCTTGCACATATGCTTATATACATATACCAATCTCCACTCACCCGCGTATGCATTTAAATATATATACATGGGAACATATCATATTTAATACAAGTAAAAGAAACTACTAACTGAAAAAAATAAAATGACACACTGCTTGAAAATATACCCTTGCTCCAGTCTTCCATGACGTTGTATTTCTCCAAAATCGAGTGTTACTCCATCATGTCACCTTGTAAGCAGGATCAAAACCCTGCATGAATACTGATTATACTGAATATATTGAAAACATAAATGTGTGGTACAAACTATTGCAATAAAGTGTTAAAAAATTACAAATTAGTGCACAATGTGCATGTAGTCCAGCCAAATAAGTGTAGTTTATGGGGTAATTAGAGGGAATGTCTCCATGTAAACCTGTTATAATATTAGTCACTAATGATCTTTTCATCTTCACTATAACTGTCACAACATCTATCCCATCTTGGGCGTCTTCAGACCTGTGTTAAATATGGGGTGAGAAGGAATCTAATTAGAAAATTCACCAATTAGGAATAGATTTATCTTAGATCCTATGCAATTTGATGGACAATTTGATTTGGATAATTACAGTTATACAAGAATCAAATATGTGATGAATGGCGGTGTCTTTGACTACAAGAGTATTTGCAACTACAATCTACTTCAAAATTTCCAGATCCCTGCATGGAGAGAGGTAGGAACACATTATTGCTGGTTAAACACATATAGAAACTCTATTTCCCTATAGTAAAATCACACTGAAAGAGAATACAGGTGAGAAGATGACCACCCCAATATGATTATTTATTAGATGGAGACAAGCTAGGGAATCAACTGGTACCTCTATGTCCCAATTGAAATATACAATAAGAAAAGAAAGGGTCAAAACTATATTGATATGTACTAGTACCTCGCCTGTGCATACACACGACGCTATAATTCAAATCTAATTTTCAAAAATGTATTAAGAGTTTGAGTAGTTAATAATGAGTAGTAGTTAAAAATATGTTAAATTTATATATTTAGTTATGGATAATAATGAAAAGAAATAATGAATAAGAACATCTATCATAAATTATAAATGAATATGAATGAAAAGAAAAAAACATTATGTAAAATGATACTTAAAAGATAAAATTCTGTACATCCATTTATCAACATAAAGGATAAAATTATGGCTTATATGTGTTGTAATAGGTTTTATGCTTACTATAATAATAGTAGAGTTAAATGTGGAAGTATAAATGAAAAATATAATATGAACATAATAGAATCAATAATGTTTTTCTATTACCTTGAAATTGAATCATCACATTTCAATCAATATTCTCAATTTATTTTTTTATTTTTTTCCTTCAAAACGGGGATACACGTCATTGACATGACTTGTTTTCCTAGTGTCTCTAGATTTTTTAACATTTAGTTGGACCGCGTCATCAGCATCAAACTCACTCAACATATTTTTCTACATCAACAAATGACTTCATTGAATAAGTAGAAAAAATGTTGACAAATGTAATCATTAAATCAGAAATCTGATATTTACCACTTTGAAATGAGGAAAAATTCAGTTTGTTTTATGATATAGTAAATGTAAATGAAATTGAAAAAAATAATCAATAATGTTCACTCCAATGATGTAATGAATATAAAAGACAATGAAGATAAATATCTTAATACCTTAGTGGAGGAAAAGTTTGTAGTTGCTGTAACAAATCCTATGCCATTGTTGCAGCAGACTTCTAAAAATCTAGTGCAGCTGAGATATTATAAAACAACCCTATGTTAGAGTTACATAACTAATCTTACCCAATAAATGAAGGATAATAAATATTATTAGTTTCGTTAGGCCTATAATGGAGAATCACAAACATGCAACCACATAATGTTGCATGGTTAAACATTATAGGTATATCTACATATATTGAAATGATACAAAAAAGCTACTTATTGCATGCTATAACAAAGACATATTGAAACTGCATATTAATGTTATGGAACCATAACATAATTATATGTAAGACATTTCATTTTGTACATTAATTCCAATTAAACAATACCATTCAAGATATAGTAAAAAATAAATGAAGAATGCAACTAATTACATCTATAAGACAATCATTTTTTTAACCGAAAGAATGAAGATACTATAGTGAAAAGAAATAGAAAAACCCTAGACAGTGAAGGACCCAATGATGGTTGTATTAATCTTAAAATATCTATTTTGATATGTATGAATTTTTTCATCTCACGCCAAATTTGTAAACCATTACTAACCTTTTCGGCAATATATTAATAAGCAGTGTGTTGTGACATGGCTGCATACACACCTGTGAACTTCCACATAACTGGAGATACTAAAATCATTGTCTATCATGTTGCAAAAAGGTTGGTCCATAAATACCTCAACTACATGATTGTTATTCTATATTAGCTCAAATATTGTTCCAAGTTAAAGGGGGTGTTAGTAGTGATGACCTGCATATTTTTCTACTCATTTCTGCTACAAAATCAGGAGAAATAATGCTTGTCACATGGCTAAAAACACGATCGGGCATATTAGAGGGATACAAAGAGTCGCAGGTTTCCAGGTTTTTTGAGGGTGGATATTTTTTTTGGATACATGAAATCATAGCTGGGTGACACGTATGAAGAAGTCACCCAACTTTAGTATATATAGTTGAAGTTGATTTCATAGGGGTTTTGAACCCGTGCCTCTCATCCAACTTCTAGTATGGACCACTGGTGGGATGATCACCCATCTGGTTCATCTTCAAACCTCAATGGGGGTTTTATTCCATTCACTCCCCTAAAGAGTTTCCATCTTTCCCTTTTATCTCGATTGTCCCCTTGGTCCCATCATAAATCAATGGGGGTGTGTATTCTAATTTCCCTCCTAGAGTTCAATGAATCATTGGATCTCATTAATATATTTCCAGTGGATCAAATTGTACATAATCAATATTTGTTGGTTTCCTTTGATATAATGGTTAATAGATTTTCGGGTTTGAATAATTGTGTGATTGGTGGGTTGCTGACCTCAAGGCGCATGATGCTACACATTGCAGATGCATACAGTCTGGATTTCACAGTCAAAATCCTATTGTCACATTGATGTAAACTACTTCTCCCTATTAAGATGGATATATAAGTTTTATATAAGGTGAGACCCCTCTATTTAACCCATCTAGGTTTCCGTTCCAGGTTTTCCTCTCCCTTTTCAGAGTCCAACTATTTTAAAATTTCTAGGCAAGCCTGTGGGTTTGTTTTTTTATAAATTGACAATATATCTTTTTCAGCGTGCAAGGTTGAATTTGTAGTAACTGGTTTTTGCATCAGTTCTGAAAATAAAAAAGGAATCCTTGCACTGATATATAAGTTTTATATGAGGTGATACCCCTCTATTTATCCCATCTAGGTTTCCATTATAGGTTTTCCTCTCCCTTTTCAGAGTCCAACTATTATAAAATTTATTGGCAATCCTGTGGGTTTGTTTTTTTATAAATTGACAGTATATCTTAATCTTAGAATCATCCAGTTCCCCACAAATCTATGTCAAATAGGATATATCAAATCCACTTGTTGAAATAGTTTTCTTATGTCAGGAGTGGATCCACTGTGCATGTTTACAGGTAATTCAGATCCACAACATCAACCTCCAGTTGTTTGAGGGATGATGGAGTTTGTATATTTTAGGAGGAAACTATCAAACTGGGATTTTGAGTCTTGGTTGCATCGAGGTAGTTCATAAAGGCGAATATACCTCTATTATAGATTCTAAGGTGTAAGAGACTAATGTAAAAATCAGTTACTACAGCATGTGTGTTGTGACATGGCTACAAACAACTTCATTAAAAAAAGTACTACTGATCAAAATTTCAACTAATTTTTCACTTTTAAACAACAAAATTAAAACAAAATACATGTACATATGTGGATAAATAGAGAATAAAACTCCATGGTATAATAACCAATGATCATCATCATCTAGTGAATAAAACTCAGGTGGGTGCGATCAATCATAGGCAATTCTAATTGAGGACCTGTATCGAGAAGCGATAAAACCAAAAAGTCAAGAGGAAAAAATACAGCCATGTATACAGTAAATGAATCCTAGAGAATTTTGACAATTTTAATCATTGTGATAGATAATATTAGAATAAATATTAATTGATAATTGAGAAATAGTTGAAATACATACCTTTTATACAATTCTCCCCACCCAACCATTTTGTAAGGCACATTGCAATAGCGTTGTCAATACTATTTCCAATGATGCTTGTCCTAAAAGTATAAATCAAATTAATGAAATGATAACTATACCACGTGATCATTAATTACAATAGTATACATGTTAATTTCAATCTAGAAAATAATATGATATAGCAATTTCACCTTTTTCAATGCCATTGATGTTGGAAGATGAAGCAGAATCACCTAAACTGTAGAATTAAACCTGAAAATTATAGATTTCATAAATGAAATCAATTAAAATGGAATTGGAAAATATAAAACATTAAATGAATCTAAAATAATTTTAACAATTTTAATGATTGAAATGGATAAAATTACAATAAATAGTAATTGATAATTGATAAATAGTCAAACTATACACATTTTATAAAATTCTCCCCACCCAACCCTTTTGTAAGGCATATTGCAATGATGTTGTCAATACTATTTGTAATGATGCTTGACCTGAAAGCATAAATCACATTAATGAAATGATAACAATATCATGTGTTCATTAATTACAAGAGTATACATATTAATTTTAATCTTGCAAATAAGATGATATTGCAATTTTACCCTTTTCAATGACATTGATGGTGGAAGATGAATCAGCATCACCTAAACTGGAGATTTCACCCATACATTGAAAAAATTAAACAACCAAACATGAAACTACATCATATTATGAAAATGTGAGTTTGGGGTTAAATTGCATATTTGAGTATGCATTTGAGTAAAAAAGAAAACTTTTCATGATTTAAAAAATGGTGTGGTAAAACCATACATTTGGCGACGATGGATAAGTCGACACCATTATGGAGGGCGTGGAGCAGCAGATTTGACGAAAGTCGATTTACCATAAAAAGATGGATATTGCACATGTCAGAGGAGGGTGTGGAGCAGTAGTAAAAATACGGTGGGTGTCGTAGCAAGTCCCGATGAAAATTGTGAGTTGGAAATGCCGAAGTAGGGCATGGAGTATACGGAAGTTAAAAATTGCAGTTGGTACCGTAGAAAGACCCGATGGAAATCGTGATGGGAAAAATGGTATAAAATAACCATTACCTCCTGAATTTTATATTCACATCAATTCCGATTGCAAGTCTTGGGAGAAAATCAATTGCATCAGCTATGTTTTCTTGTTGGTTCTCTGCTATGGCATGCATCCCTATCCTGCACACCAATAAAATTACTCAAACTCAAAATATGATCAGTGAAACTAATAGAGGGGACACCTCAAGAAAAAAATGAAAAATTGGACTACATACCATCGGAGGTGTGCTAGAGGAGATAGAGGGGATGCCTCATAGCAGCGTCATCGAGGAGGTACGATGGTCGCATCGAAGGAGGATACAATTCAATACAATAATAATAAAACTTAACTACTACATAAAAAATATGTAGAAACAGTTAGAAACACCACAATACAATTCAATATTAAAATAATAAAACCTCATTTCATAATAAAATAACACATATTAACAATCCAAAAATACAATTCACATCAATAGTGAGTCTCAATATCAGTATCATCAGATTCATGATAACCCTCATCCATGCCTCCTACAGAAACACCATCAACACCTCTCACGCCACCAGCATCATCATCGACATCAGCATCAGTACTGGCACCGACACTGGGACCGGCTCCAGCTACAGCTCCAGCTCTGGATCCGGCTCCGGCTACAGCTCCGACTCCAGCTACAGCTTCGGATCCACCAATAGAACTCATCGACATCAAACTTGCATCAACCGCTGCAGCTGCTTCTAGTGAAAGTGTAGAAGAAATGACAGACATAACTTTCTTCATATTTTCAAATATCGCCTTTTCATATTTTTGAGTTACTTCTTTGATTGCGGAATTCATCTGTTCCACTATGACCAAACCAGAACTGGTACTCGAAGAAACGTTGTCATTAGACTAGTATCAAGATGGTACAATATTCTTCCCAGGTCGACAATGCACTCTGCCCTGATGCTCATCTCCTAATACCTGATGTAGATGATCGTTTGGGCCCAAATTGTCAGGCTCTTTTTCTGCCAATGTCTCCAAAGCATTCTGTTGATTGATATATAACATAAATTAAAATGATAAAATAATATAAGGAATTAAATTCAGTCAAAATAAAATAAATTGAAATATACTTACAATCGCCTTCTCAGTGTCAGTATTTGACACAATATACCATCTTTCTTTTTTCTGATTATACAAAACAAATTAGTGTGAGGAATGTGACCCTCGATATTTATTTCTTTTTTCTAAAAAAAAAAAAGAAATAAATCAAAATTGGAAGTCAAAAAAATTACACTAAACGAAGCTAAATATTTTAAATATTAAATTACCTGTGTTTGCTCAAGATCTGGGAGTGAAGTGTGTCCACGAGTATAAACATGTTTCATTCCACTCTTATTTATTTTATTTCTGTCTAATTTATACTATAAACAAATAATCATATAATTTCATTAGCATAAATAAAACTCATTTTCAAATAAATAAATGAATATATATATAAATTTAACAAATACCTTAAACTCTTGACTCTTCCAATAGCCGATCATCTCTTTGTATTGTGATATTGGGCAATCATGAATCACTGGTACTTCTTCAAGCTCCTTGCCAACTCTATTTTTCCAACCAAGATATAAGTCATACTTGTACGCTCACCACATTTCACCTAAATCCATTAACCTTGCAGCCTTGGCATTTTTTCCATCAGGAAAATTATATCGGATCTACAATGGACAAAATATTTGTTAAGAAAATATTATAAATTAATATATATAAAAGGTGATTAACATTACTTACTCAGATATCTGCCCATGCATTGTCCTTTATTTGTTCTGCAACTTCCCTCCAACTTATTGGTTGAACCGGAATGATATGTCTATGTCTAGCAAGTGTTCCCATAAAGCTTTTACATTCTGTACCATTTTTTTTAATTATAGCTTTGTCCTCATTGTATTCAACCATGATTTGTGTGTGTCGATTCCAAACCTCTCGCATTTTTGTACGGACTCTTCGTCTGGTGGAGACTGGAGATAATCATGAAAAAAGGTAAAAAAGGATAATAATATATATGAATTTATCATTAATCAATAACAGTATTGTTTAAACACATACCAGTAGGTGGGGGATTTGTTGACCCCTGAAGTGCAGCGTCTAGAGGGGGAGTAGCCTCTGTGGTAGGTGGGATATCTACAGTAGGAGTACGCTTTATAGTAGATGGATAACCCTGTACAGATGAGGGTGGATATGGATATGGATATGGCAGTGGGATATATGGGGGCGCAGTGCCCTGTACATTGGATGGTGGGAATGGAAAATAAGAAGGGATGTGAGTCTGAGAACTACCATCCGATGTGGATGCGGGTAGAAAGGGATATGGATAATTTGGGTATGGATAATATAAAGGTGGCATAATGGGATGATGACCTTCTGGTGAATCAAGCGGCATAGTAGTAGGCTGAACTATAGAATCAATACCCCCGCCATACTATCAGCCTCGGTAGTATAATTTAACCGTCTCCTCGATGAAGTAGCCTAAAATAACATAGATGATAAAATTAAACGAACGATAAAAAGATAAATAATATGAAAAACCATAATATTCAAACATAAATTGCACTTACAGTGTTGGCCAGATGAGACATATGTTGTTCATTTCTTCTTATTCTTCTATTTCTTCTAATATCATCATATTCAGACATTTTGACCTGGAAATTTAAAATAATATTCTCAAATAAATAGAAATAATGAAAAATGTTAAATAATACCATTGTATCCTAAAACAATGAGATAAATTTTTAATGTGATATTTATATTGATAGAATATACTAGTTAATTTGATATCATGTATGGAAGCTTAAAAAAACACGTACAATATTACAATAATTTCAGGTAAATACTTAAAAATGTATCAACCTTATGTGTGGTCTGTGAAAATTTATAGTTCAAAATCTATTCTATAAATTGATTCATCCGTGTCATCAAATGAAACATTCGAATAAATATTGACAGGTTCATCCACAACATCATTTTCATCCATGTCTTCGTCAAAAATATGTCTGGGAATGACATCAACAATAACACCAAATTGTTGTTGTAACGGGTCAGTTACATAAAAAACTTATCTCGCCTGTGACGCAAGAATATAAGGTTCATCGGTGTGAAGCTGGAGATTCATATCAATCACTCTAAATCCATAGTTATCAATATGAATTCCTTGTCGTGTCATTGAATCAAACCACTTACATTTCATCATTGCGACACGACCATGTGCATAGTAATCTAACAAAATGATTCTTTCAACAACACCATAATATGATATATTTTCTGACCAAGGTTGTATATCTAATGCACTCGCATAAAAATATGTTGTGGTGCTTATCTTCACACCATAATGCTGTGTTGCCATTTTTTTGCACAACTATTTATAAAAAATTTAAATCCATTGACAACCATTGCTTTACAATCACATACCATGTCGTTTGGACCAAAGGATAACACTCTTACTTCATCTGATACTTCATTCATTGGTAGAGTTAAAACCTAAAAGATGCCAACATTTAATATTAAATAGATACATGTGATTATGTTATAAGAAGAAAAAAAAATCTATTACCTTTGACTTTAACCAAGCAGCAAATTCTTTGCTGTGCAGCAGTTCCTTCCTCTTAATAAATATAGAGCGATGTATCTTTTTTATAATTTCTAAATGTTCTCTACAAATATGAAAGATTAAAAATGTCAAAAGATATGAAGAAATAACATAATGAAAAAATGCATATTTATTAGTTTACTTACTTGATATAATCATCAAGCACACCACAATTGAATAATTCTGTACGATGAGCCATTTCCCACTCTTCCTTGCTTAAAGTACACAATGAGTACGATCCAGATATCCCCCCTGTTTGGGGTAGTGAAGGAAATGCGGGCTCAATAGGATCATATTTCTCATCTTCAGTTCTCATAATTCGATTAGACTTCGTGGTGATGTTAGCCAAGTACGATGAACAGAAATCCATGCATTCTTGTTCTAAATAACATTTCACAATAGAGCCTTTGGGGTGATATTTATTTCTCACATAAGATTTAAATGTAAACATCATTCTTTCTGTAGGATACATCCACCGACTCGAAACAAGACCACCAAAAAGAACTTCTGTGGGAAGATGCACAGTCAGATGTAACATACATGTGAAAAATGACGGTGGGGAAATTTTCTCCAAGTTGCAAAGAATAATTGGTGCATTTCACTGCAATTTATGAACAACACTTCTGCTCAGTATTTTGGCACAAAGGTCTCGATAAAAATGACATAACTTAATCACAAAAACTCTAACATTATGTGAAAGTAAATGTCGAATGACAATAGGAATCAACTCATGTAACAAGATATGGTAATCATGGGTTTTAAGAGATTTTAGTTTCACATCTTCCGTATTCACCCTTTTCGAAATATTACTTGAATAACCATATGAAACCTTCAAACTTTCCAAGACCTAAATAAATTGTTTCTTCTCCACATTTTTCATCGAATAACAGGTAATAGGGACTTTCCACTTATTTTGACCAATTAACTCAGGATGAAGTTATACTCTCATACCCCAATCCCTCAAATCACGACGTGACCGCAAATAGTCTTTTGTTTTGCCTTTAAAATTTAAAATAGTTGAAATTAACATCTCATAAATGTTTTTCTCGATATTCATTATATCCAAACAATGACACAATAAATTCGATGACCAATACGACAACTCAAAGAATATTATTTTCTTTCTCCAATTGTTATTGGAATTCGAATTAACATGTTTTTGATTTCTAATATTTGATTGAATTTTGCCAAGAACATAATTTAAATCATCAATTTCATTAACAATATCATTCCCTTACATTCTTTGAGGTGTCTCATCTGTCTCAATGACATTATCGAACTATCTTCGATTTTTTCTGTATGGATGATCCATCGGTAGAAATCGTCGATGCCCTATGAAACTGAGAGTTCGTTGAAAATTTAATCTTCGGAAACATGTATTTTTCATAAAAATAGGGCATGATAATTTCCCTTTAGTACTCCAACCAGACATCATTCCATAGGCAGGGAAATCATTTATCGTCCATAATAAAGTTACACGAAACATAAAGTACTCCTTCCTGAATCCATCGTACGCCTGTGCACCAACAATCCAAAGCTCCTTTAACTCCTCTATTAATGGATTCAAGTATATATCAATATCATTTCCAGGATCACTGGGTCCATATATCAATATACTCATGATAGTAAACAGCTTCTTCATACACATCCATGAAGGAAAGTTATAAATGTGAATGAAGACAGGCCAAGTACTGTGTGCAGTATGCATTTGGCGAAATGGGTTGAAACCATCACAGGATAATCCCAATCTAACATTTCGTGGGCCAGCTGCAAAATGAGGATGTAACCTATCAAATTTCTTCCAAGCCAACCCGTCTGTAGGATGCACTATTTCATCATTATCTTTATTTCTTTCATCTTCATGCCATCTCATATTATTTTCCATTTGTTCTGACATAAAATGTTTTTGAAGCCTGGGAATTAAAGGGAAGTTCCACATCACTTTGTCTAGTATGCGAGATTGCGTTCTGTCTTTATTAGTCTTCCACCTTGATGTTCCACACTGTTTTCACTGACTTAACTCTGTATTTTCCTTCCAGAACAGACAACAATATTTGGGGAAAGAATGAATCTTAATAGATGAAAATCCAAATTTCTCAACTAACTTTGATGCCATGCAATTATTTTATGGAATACATGAATCATCAGGTAGTAAATCCTTAATAAATTTAAGGAGATAGTCGACCATAGTATTACTAAATCCATACATTTCTTTTCCATGATATAATCACATTAAAAACTCAGGTTTGATCATTTTTCCACATGCCGGATATACTGGAGTATTTTCATCTTCCATTAGATTTCTAACACTCTCAACATCATCATCTTGATTAATATACAAAAATTGTGTTCTAGTATTCATTTCCTCTTGCACTGGTCTACATGAGGATCTAGCTTCAGAAACAAAAGGAAACCGACCAGAAATCAGATTTTTCATACCAATCCTTTCCGCTAAATTGATTTCATTCACCACTTGAACTTTTTATCCATTGTGATACCACACATGATATTTTTTTTGGAAACCTTGTTTAGTGATATGATAACTCACTTCCTCACGAGTTAACCATGATCTTCCAACACAATAAAAATACAATCATCGAATCAATCCGCCATCTGAATCATTAGTGAATGCAAAGTCCAAGAAATGTCATAACTCCTTCTAAAATTCATCAGTGATCCGATCAATGTTTTACATCCAGTATCTATCCATTCTGAGGCATATAAACATACATTAAATAAATAATCAAGAAAATGACTTAAAATTATATGTATTGTTTTATAATATAATAAGTGACCATCAATAACATGTCAATAAAAAAACCATAACAAATATTATGGTTAAGGGAATTCATAAATGTTTCCAATTATAAAAAATCATGAATATTAACACCTTTCAATGACCACATAAGATTATTTTGGTGTAACTCCAAAACCCATATTAAAACCTAGATGTTTGAACAATGACCTATTATGTTTTTTATAGAATTCTCTGATGGACACCACCTCCCCCTTTCTCTTGGACGCCCCCGGACACCCCCCTTCCCTCTAAGGCAGCCCCCCTGACCCCCTAGATAGCCCCTACCCCTGCACCCCCACACCCCTTTCCCCCCTCCCTTCCCCCTGCACACTGCTCCCCCAGACCCCTTCACCCCTTCCTAGACAACTCCCCTTCCCCTTGCACCCCCTACCCCTCATTGTCAAGCAGGTTGTCCCTATCCTTTAAAAAGGTTAACGACCTACAAGACTTCCTGGTTCTTTGAATAGAGTTATAGAATTTGGTATTTCCATCACCATCAGTTAACCATTTAACTTTAAATGCCTGTTTTCTCATATTTTCTTTGAACATGAGCAAAGAGTTGAGTTTGAATATAGTGTTTAGTTCTTGATTAGGATAAGTGATGAGGTCAGAGTTGATGTTTTTGTTTTGCAGATCATTAAGGACTTTCTCAAGAATCATGATGTCATTGTTAACTTGTTTGGATTTAGAGCTGCACCAAGTTTTTAGAGTCTTTTTGAGATGTTTCAATTTGAGGTTTCAGGAAAAGGAATCATTGTTATGAGACATTGAAAACCAATAGTTCTATATGATATGGGTGAAATAATCATTAGAGAACCATGAATTGTTAAATATAAAAGGAAATAGAGGTTTCATGACATTAGAGGAGACATTGACCAAGATGATATGATGATCAAAATTCATCTTGTGAAGAGTGGTGCTGGAGATAATATTCCATAAATTTAGAGGCAACCATTTTGTTGTAATGTATTCTATACCAAGTGTATTTTACACCAGTGAGATTAATTTCAATGATATTAGTGTCTTCAATCGAGGATTTAAATTATTTCATTGAAATTGAAGCATGAGAAGGTCCAATTTTCTCTCTTGAGTTAAGAATGGAATTAAAGTCTCCAATTAGAAACCAGGGATAGTTATATTAGTGCCTAGGGATGAGAGATCATTCCAAATAGTTCTTATTTCTTGGTATCTATTTTTAGAATTAACAAAGGAGCAGAAAGTATGTGTTCCATAAATGTTAAAGTTGCAAGTAAATATCTGGACAAAGATATTGAAAACACTAACATTGTGTAAATAAAAGTTTGAAAAAATATATAAAGAATCAGCATTGAGTGTATTATTGATTGCACCAGTAAAACATAATTATGTTGGCATAAATGTGATTATACAGAGGAAAACAAAATTTTAGGTTTAGCGATGGAAAATAAAATAGGATGATGGTCTTTTTAAAACAATGAACATGTCATAGTTAGCGATACCATGAAAATTCCAAAAGGGGATCATCATTTAAACCTGAATTTGGAGTTAGAACACCCTTTTATCTTTATTCCAAAGCCTTTTTTTCTAGTAGTCCTTATAACCACTAGGTTATTTTTAGTGGCATGTTCTTATTCATTCCTAGATGTGACTAGAATCTTCTTTGTAGGTTTCCTAATTGGATCATTCATAGGTGAGTCTACAAAATTCTTAGAACAGATCGACAAATAATTGATATTATGATTAGAATTCAAGTTTCCATATTTCATAGAGAAATAATCATTAATTATAGATGTATAAATAGGAGTACCTGAAAACATTAAAGTATCCACTGTCTATTGTTAGGCAGTATCCAGATCTGTTGGATGGTATAGATTCAATGAAAAGGAAATATTACATGCCTACATATATTTAGGGTCTTGTACCGGGGAGGTGCAAGTAGGTTTGATAGGTTATACATAATTTTTAATATTTTTAGAAGTCATTGTATGTGTCTCAGTTGAAACAACCTTAAAAATAATCATCTGACTCCCTAATTATACATAACTGGTAATAGATTTAGAGTGCGCAAGGGGAGAAGGAGATAAACCCTTATCTAAATTTATGGTTACCAACTTCATTTCAAGATTAGTATTATTATTAGATATGACAAATAAGTTATTAACAGATCTCATAGCAGCATGAGTTAATGAAGTTTTAATGGTTGGGTCTGTAGGATTCAAATTACAAAGCATCAGAGAACTAAGGACATCAACACTATTAATAGGTTGTGAACTATAAAAAGAGTATAAAGTAGAAGAAGAGATTGTAACTGGATCCTTTTTTTCTCCACCCCAATATCCTCGATGGGATGAATCTTTTTAATGGATCCAACGAGATCCTGCATTTTAGTCACCTGTATCGAGGGTGTACTTACCTTCATTGATTTAACAGTTTCAAAATCCATGGAAACAGTTGCAGTCATACTACTAGTATGTGTGATATCCTGAACAGATTTTGGGATAGACAATAGAGTCCCAAAATCTATAGAATGACTAGTTGAATCTATAGTTTTAGAGAAATTATCAGGTACATTTGTTTTACTATTGGTCTGAATCTTTGTCCCTAATGAAATAGTGGCATTTAATAGGGAGAAGTCCTTGATTTTTCAAGTACTTAAAGACGAGGAGTGATCATACACGGATTAAACAGAAAATGATCTAGTGCACACATAGTTATGAGGGGGTGTAGTGAATGCATTGTATTCATTGCACTTCAAGTTTTTACCTGGTCTATGTTTAGAATTTTGGTTAGATTCTAAAATTTGTTTGGCTGAGCATGTATTAGATTCGTCCTTATTAGATATCCTAATAGTGTCTAACACCAAAATTTTAATTTCTTCTAAGAGGCATTTATCTTTAATGGAGTTTTATTCTTATTCAGCCATATCATCCCAGTTAGTACTTGAGTTATCCCCTATGGGTATCACTTTGTTTGACAATTTCACACAAGTTTTATATTTCTTTGATAGGGGTATAGGTATATATATCTTAGGGGCTTTATCCTTTTTTTATTTCTCATAATTTCCTTCCAATAATTTTAAATTGGTTATGTTACTTGTTTTCTAATTACTCAAATGTTGAAAATTTTATGACCAATGATCTTACAATGTTCGCAAAAGGGAGGTTTCCTCGCATATTCAATTATAATTTCAGTTTTTAGTCATTTGAATTGAAATTAATTATGGTGGGATGCTTTGAATCATGTTTAATTTCCACCATAACTCTAGCAAAGAGACATAACTCGACATTTAATGTTCTATGATCAATTTTGAGGGGAGTTACTATGGAGGAGAATATCATTCAAAATTTTTGGGTGCCAAAAGAACCAATTAAGACCATGTAGTTTGACCTAGACTTTGGCCAATGTATTCCTATGTGTGTGCGGATTGAATTTAGAGTCCTAATTAGAAATTATGAGTAAACCAAGTTTAAGATTGAGGTTTTCAGACCTCCAAAATCTCTATAGATCCTCATGCGATTTCAACAAGATATGAAAATATCCTTTCCCTATTGGAATTAATTTCTAGTTTAAAGAATTCTAGCAGAGAGAAATATGTGTATGTAATTCAGATAAATTCGATCAATTTGAGGTACGAGAGGTGAGATGTTACCACGAAGTAGACCGGGTTGCCTCGTTCGGTGGTAGTGACGGGCAGCGTCGCGAGGGGATGAGGATGGGGCAGCGGCGTGAAGGCCGTATGGGAACTGTCGGGGATGAGAATCGGGGAGAGGAGAGGTCACCAAGGCCGTTGGGGAAGAAGGGTCACCACCGAGAGAAGATGTCGCCGCCGAGAGGATATGTCGCCGCTGAGAGGAGACATCGCCGATGAGAGGAGAGGCCGCTGCTGATCCTTAGGTTTCCTCTTAGATTTTGAATCTGTGTGTATCTCATGTGCATCTCATCTGATATTTGAATCTTTGACTTCTTCTCTTGGCCGCCATCCTCCACCCTCACGACTTATCATCTATCAGCAGCGTCCTCTCCTCTCGTTGGCGACGTCTCCTCTCATCGGCGATATATACTCTCGACATCAATTTATCTCACAATGAATATTATCTCATTATTCAAGGTGAAATAAAATTGGATTTATTCTCATACCATGAGTACATTCTTCTAACCATAGGCTTCCATCGGTGCTATCATCACCACTTTGTAAAGCAAAATACAAAATAAATCATGAGGGATTCATCAATTAGGTTCTGATGACTCTGAGGTTATGGAATGGTAGGTATAAAGTAAAAAGAAAGCTCAAACGGAGGTTAGTCTATGAATTATAATGCATGAATATCGTGATAAGTATAAAAATAGGATTCCTCTATAACTTAATAAAATATAAGCTCCCAACATCTCATGTTGGATCCATGTATAATTCAAGTAAGTAAAAAATGGTTATCCTTTTCCTTTATTCTCCCTTTTAATTTTTATTTTTCGAAATTCATGTTAAGGCTATATCTCACATCCATCCCCTAACAATATATGATCCTTCAGGGAATTAATTTGCTCAGGAAATAGTGGTTTTTAACATTTCTAATACAAAAACCATGTTAATTTATCTTTTTATTCTATATTTTGAAAAGGAAGAGGATATATGAGAAATGATATAAAGTATACATGTATCATAATCAACTGTTCTTATGAGTAACAACATGCATCTCCACAATATAATCATCTCATGATAACTAAATTCCTCCCCCACACTTATCCAATGTAAAGTCATGCATTATAAAAATTGTAGGGTAGGAATGTATAATCATCTTAGAATAGATGTATCCTATAAGGTCATTCCTGTAAACAATGGACTTAATGAGGGAAATATGTAAGGTGGGTCTCAGGAAAAAATTATTTAAAAAATGATTGCATCAATTAGTTTAAAATTGTATTTGTTAAATCATAGCCTCAATAATATCTTAATTCATGTTCTAATAAGTTTATATATCCTATGTATCACTCAAGAAATATGATCAGGAAATAATATGCAATTATAGGCTCAGAATCCTCTCGATAATGAGAATAACAATAGAATCTTGAAATCACTAAGTGTATGAAACCATAAAATAATTCAATTAATTTTAATATCAAATTTTTTGAATTTTAATTAAATAAATAAGATTATAAATCAATATAAAATTATAAATAGAGGTAAAACATGGATTTATAACAATTTACAACTTAAATATTTCTTTTATTTGAATGGATTTGATGATTTTACGTTTTAAATCATGCTTTTAATTTGGAAAATGTCTCCTAGAAAGATGAGAATGGGAAATAATTAAGGTGCATCGAATGTGAAACTCATTAAAAACTCCCCCACACTTATAAGAAGATAGTGTATGTACTGTCCATGGAAGTATTTTGGGGGTGTTATGGAAAATAAATCGCAGAAAAAATGAAATGGAGATAGAATAATTTAATACTATTAGAATCATGAGTTCCCTATAATAAGTATCATGCATGAGAGAACATAGGTGTCATGATCGGAATTTGGGATACCTACAAAATGATTTAGAAATAAAAATATTTCACTAGAAAAAACATTTTTCCAAAGTTTTGAATCATTTTAAAAGGAGAAATACAAGTTGGTGCACAGTAAGATGTGAAATGGAAACCAAATTTTTTCAAGTGAAGATAGGTTTATAAAATAATACTAAAAGGGAATCATGAAAAAATTAAAAAGACTCAATAACTATAATCATCATGAAGAATCAATTGAGAAAATTGATGAATTATGGGCTGCCTCCCATAAATCACTATCAAATAACGTCGCCAGATGGATGGATGGATCAAAGTATCAAGGAGTGTGGTCCATCAGCTCAGTGTCTACTCTAGAATATATAGCTACTTATAGAAGTTTCCTTTAGTTCATGAGTCCCTTTTATACATTTAATGAACTCAGGAGAATTATGAGCATAGACTAGATGCATAAGGAATGATATTTTTTTTCTCATGGTGTTTGATGATTTTCATGAATCTCCAATGAGAGTTCATAAAGATGATGTTCAATGTCAGTCACGCACTAAGTTACTCGCTGAAGAAGAATAGATATTGGTACTGGTCCATCATCAAAAAAATTATAAATAGAGGAGATAGACATATCTATTATGACATTGGAAGATATAAAAATTAAGCAATATAAAATTAGATAAAAATATTTTCCCATATATATGGATAAGTGTAGCAGTACAAAATGATGGGACACATAGACTACAACAGAAAAAAGCTATTCTTCACACAAAAGTATAAAATAGAAATGAAAAAAGTGGATGACTAAGATAAGACAAAAAATAAAAAATATCCTACAATATCCACTCACGATCATGTGGTGGTGGTAGCAGTCCAGCCAGATCAATGATATTTACAACAACATGAGATGGTTGATCAGTTATAGAGGGAAAAGTCATGGTTCTAGGAATATGGGTTGGGTTAGGTGGTTTAGAGGTGATGAACCTATGTGGGGCCATGATTCTGGAAGTTGGATTGACATACCACACCTTGGTGGATGTGGTAGTTGCTGGACCCTTTGGCCACCAGGCCTACTGAATGAAGTACTCCTACAGGGAAGTATGGTCATAGTGCCCTGAGGGTAGGTTGGTTTGGGATATGGGTCGTGCTGGTGTGGTAGAAGAGGAGGGGTCTGAAAGTGATGGTGGTGGGTGATAGTCAGTGGGAGAAGAGGGTGGTGGTAGGGTGGTAAACTGGGAATGCTATGAAATAGGGAGGTGCAGATGGGAAAAGATCCATTATATATTCTCAAAGAGGTATAGTTTCATAGCATAGAAATCTGGTGGGGTGGGATGTGTGGGTGGTGCAGTGGTGGATTCAGTGGTGGTTGATGTAGGGATATTGGTGGGAGGTGCTGGTGGGGAAGTGGTGGGTGGATCAGGTGTAGGATCTGCTGGAGGTGCCACTTGTGCTATGGCGGATTCCTTATTTATGTATAGTTCCCAATGGTAAATTTAAACATCCCTCACCAATAGATAAATCTTTTGAAGAATCGTAAAGTCACTATCCTTTATTGGGCCATGGGATGTGAGGGGAAGAGTAGAATAAAACACTCCAAGATTACGAGGGAGGTGGGTGATGAAGGATCCACCGACCAGTATACCTCTGGTCTGTTGTGCATCATCCCAGTAGTAATAGGAGAACTAGGTATCCCTTTTTATGGCATTGATACTGATGGATACGGACTAAGTGAGGAGGTTAACCTAGATGAAACTCCTCTGGGACTCTTCCTGGGAAAACCAGGCATGGGTCAAGGCTCTATAGAGTATTTAGAGTGTGGGGATGCATAGCTGAGTGGACTTGGTGATTTGAGGGTCATGCACTGTCTGAGTATCTTGTGCGATCATATACCATAGTGACCTCAAATCAGACTGGGGAGTATTGAGATGAAGCGTTGAAAAAATATCAGATAGAAAAAACTCCACTATATAGATTCCCAAGCCTATGCTGAATTCGAAAAATGAAATCTCATGTAGTCGGACACCTAGAAGGAATTGAATGATATTCACTGATATTTTGAATATATAAAGTAACCCCAGGAAAAGATATCAATATGATTCCTCATGTACCTCAACAATTCAGCAGATATGAATTCGGTCAAGCAACTATAATACCTTGTCACTAGTGTTTATACAGGCGAGAATGGCCATGTCGAGGGTCCTGTTTATCCTCATGGGATTATCCTATAGTCGGTTGAGGGTGATGTGGTGATTTGGTATTAAGAAGCCTAAAACGGGGTGAAAATGGTGGTTTCATCCTCATATAAGTCATCATATCTAGTCGTGGGGTCATATTGAGTGACAGGTGCATTATATGATACAAAAAAAGGTGGTGGAGATGGTGCCCGAGATGGTGAGAGTATGGGGGGGTGTGGAGACTCATGGAGTTTTTTGTTGTTAGTCGATCGTTACAGTCCAATGGTGATTATGAAGGTTTAGGGTGAAATGTTTTGGTCTGTTCTATTGCTGAAGTAAGATGGAGGTGTGAGAATTGGGGGGGGGGGGTTAGTGTTTCAGCCTTGGAGGGAGGGGAATGAGAGAGGGTTCCACAGTTGAGATGGTGGAGGGTAGGGGGTGGGTTGGAAGGTGGGTTTCATCAAAGATAGAGAAGGGGAGTGAGGTGGATGGTGGAAAATAGGGAGAAGGTAGTGACGGTTGTGATAGATGGGGTGTTTGGTTGGATTTTGTGGGAGGAAGGTGGAACAACGAGGAACGAGGGTGGGGGCATCAGTTAGTGAACCTAGGGTTCACAAATTGTTTTTCTTAAAAACTTTCTTGAGGAATTAAACAACATGTAACTATGATTAACTTATTATACTCTTGGGTTTTTTGAATTTATGGGAAGAAAAGGTACATGACCTATAACGGGATTAGAGGTTGTGTAATTGACATTTTTTAATAAACTTTTTTTCAAACCCTAGATATTATTTCCAAGCATGTCCTATGATTTCCTAATGATATTCTAATATAATCTAGTCTAAGTTGACCTACCCTGGGTTTCCTCCCAGTCATCACTTCATTTAATGTTGAGATCTTGACTCCTCTAAGGCTTAGAAGAACTTCAGGCTGATGAAAAAGCCTTCATGAAAGGGATCTGAAACGTTTTTCAACCTTTGATTACTAACATTGAAAGGTGGTCCACCTTACTTCTGAATTAAAATTTTCTCATATTGAAAACATGTAGAAATTTTAAAGGGTTTCACCATCTAGATTATAGCTTCCTAGGGAATAATTTTAATATGGAGTTGTATAAGAGGAACTTTTTTCATAGAAAAAATATGCATCTATCAATGCATTAATAATTCCATTTCACAGTTCTATCTTTATATATATTGATATTTTTATAATCATCTTTCTTTATTTCTTCCAATTCATCAAACTACAACATCCTACCTTCTCCAACATTTTTATAATACTAATTAATCTTCTTAATTGAATATTATGAGCTATGATCTAGTTCAATTGGAAGATGACACAGTTTCCCATAAACCAATCAAAATGGTGTGGTACTAATGGGTGTTTTGTAAACAATGCAATAATCCCATAATGAATCATCTACTTTAAAACTCCTGTCACTTTGACTTGTGTTCACAGTTTTTTCCAAGATTTTTTTGTCTCCCTTTTTAATAATTCAACTTTACCACTTCTTTTTGGGTGGTATGGAGTTCATGTGTTATAGTGGATTTCATATTTTTATAGTAATACATTAATATATTTATTGTTAAAATTTGTTCCTCATTCACTAATGAATAAACTAAAAAATATGAATCCAGAGAACAAATTATTTTTCCAGAAATTCATGAGCACATTCAATTTTTCATGTGATGTGGCTTCAACATCCACCCATTTTGAGACTTAGTCAACACTGAAAAGAATATAAAACATTCCATGTGAATTAGTAAATGGTTTATTGAATTTTATTTCCCATACAATGAATATTTTGACTTCCATGATTGGGTTTTGAGGCATTTTGTTTCTTTACCAAATGTTTCTAGTTAACTGCCCCTATCAAAGCTTTGATAGAATTCCCTTGTGTCATGGTGTAGGATGGTCTATAAGATTCCACATTGTAGAATATTTTCTATAGTGGGATTTGGTCTATGATTCCATCTAGTTTGTAACATATGAAACATTTCTATCAAATATGGGATTTCATTTTCAGGAATACAACGCCGCTCCAATCCAACAAAACAACGATTGAATAAGAGTGGTTCATCATAGTAGTAATGTTTTGTTTCTACTAATAATCTTCTTCTTTGTCAGTTGGAGAGGTCCTGATGAAAAAATCTCATGTTGAGGTAAATATAAATATTTAAAAACCATGATTGTACCTTAATACAAAAAGGGTTTATTCTTTAAAATAGACTACAATTTCAATATCATCATCATCCTTGATGAGTGGAAGACAAATTTTGGATAAATGATCACTAATCAAAATTTCCATTCCTTTATTATCATAGATAAAAATATCAAATTCATAGAGCCTAGGGATCCATCAAATCACCCTTTCCTTGGAATCCTTCATGTTATTTAAATACATAAGGGTAGCATGATCGGTGTTCACAATCACAATGTGTAAGACCAAATAGGAACAGAACATTTCAAAGGAATATACAACTTCCAAGAGATCTTTCTTTATATATGTATAGTTTACTTGAGAATAATTCAATGTGTGGATGGATTAGTAGATAGGATATAATATGTGGCTAACTTGTTTCCCTATAATCGCACCAACAGAAATGTCACTAACATCACACATTCATTCAAATTCCTTATCATAATCAGGTGAAATGATTACAAGGGCTACTGTTAGGATTTTCTATAAAGTATTGAATTTCTGATGACATTCTTCATTGAATCCAATGGAACATCCTTTAACAACAGGTGCACTAGTGGGAGGGAAACATTTTAAAAGTACTTGAAAAATCATCTGTAGAATCATGTATGGCCTAGAAAGCTCCTTATACCCTTAACTATTGAAGGTTCAGGTAAATCATTGATGAAATTTATCTTATATGGATCTACTTATACTCCATATTTTTAAATTATTTGTCATAGGAATATGCCTCCTTGAACCATAAAATGACATTTTCCCAATTCAAAACTATACATTTATCTTAACAACATTACAAGACTAACTCAAGATTGATTATGCAGACATTGAAAGATCTTCCATAAATTGAAAAGTAGTACATGAATATTTATATGAATTCCTCTACCATATCATGTAAAATATGCATCATGCATATTTTAAATGTTGTTGGTGAATTTAAAATAATGAATAGAATTCCCTTGTAGGTGAATGAGCCAAATGTACATGTGAATGTTGTTTCCGAGTAATTGGTTGGGTCGATAGTAATTTCATTGTATCCTAAATACTCATTCAGGAAATAATATAACTAATTTCCGACTAATATTTCCAATATTTGATCCATAAATGGAAAAGGAAAATTATCTTTTCATGTTGCCACATTTATGCTTCTGTAATCTACACAAACTTTCCATCTACTAACTATGTGTGTTGAGATGAATTCATTTTCATAATTTTTTTCCATTGTGAGCCCACCTTTATTGGGAACTACTTGTAGTAGGTTTACCCACTTGCTATAAACTATTGAAAAGATTAGTATAGAATCTATATGTTTCAGTACTTCTTTTTTAACAACTATCTTTATTGGTGGTTTGAACCTTCTTTGAGGTTGATGTTTGTGTTTTTCATCTCCCTCAGGCAGCATTTTGTGGCTGCATATAGTAGGAATAATTCTTTTAAGTCCAGCCACTCCCTAGGAAATTGATTTCTTGTTTCTTTTCAAGAAATTAACTATTTTTTCCTCTTGTGATTGATATAGTTCAGAGTTAATGATTACTGGTAGAGAGGTTGAATCTCATAAGTATGAATACTTAAGACTACTAGGTAGAGGCTTCATCTTTAGTGTTGGTGGTTGAATGATTGAGGGTTTGAATGGTGTAAAATTATCCCTCATTAGAGGTTTATTGAAGCTAACATCCTTAATGTTATATTATGCTTCTATATTAGGGATTTAATCTTCATTGTCTTATTCTATATACATACATTCATTTCTATCTTGTGTAAGAGATATAGTGCTGCAATCAATGGAATCATCTATTTATTTAGTATCTTTGATGTGGTTGAAGATAACCTATTCTTCTATGATTCAAAAGATTGGATTCCCTTGATTTACATCTTTCAGATCCTTTTATATAGCTTGGATTATTATTCTGAGAATAATTGGGACATCACATTCCACTTCCATGTCCAAAACCAGGAAGTTTTTCGGAATGATGAACTTTCCGACTATGAAAAACACATCCTAATGAATTCCTCTAGGGTATATTACTGATCGACATGCTAGCTATAGTGCTACCCTAGTTGATTTTATCTCTTTAATTCCCAACCTATGAAATGCGCTAATTGGAATTAGTTCTATTATTTCTCTGAGATTACATAGAGCTCTTCCAAATTTACACTCTCCAATAGCACAAGGAAGTGAAAAACTCTTAGGGTCTCTCATCTTTGGTGTAATTTTCTACCGAAAAAATAGTATAGAATTCTTCATTTAGTGAGATAACAAAAATAACTCCCATTTTTATGTTTTATGAAGAATATACTTTATGAATTTTTAATAAACTGGTGTCTGAACAATAACATCTTTAAAGGGTATGTTGATATGAAATTTCTTGAACATTTCCATAAACTTATTTTATTGTGAATCTTGTCTTCCTTGTATAACTATTTTTGTGAACGTAAGAGGTATCTTGTATGGTGTTAGAGTTACATAGACCGGATCTTTTGGTTTCTTAGGTGTTTGGGTGTTTGTGGATGGTGATACCTCCTAGGGTATTTCTTGAGGGGTCTCAACAAATGTTTCTTCTTCTACTGGCAAATGATTTGTAGGTTCTTCAATTTGTTTTTCATCTATTCCACATGGTTGTTGAAATTACAAAGAAATTACTCTTCATAGAAGTAAAAACTTAGATTCTTCCCTTGGGTATGTCTCTTTATTACCGAGTAGAGTACCCGGTTATTTGTCTGATATAGTTTTTGAGATATGAAACATCTAAACATTGATATTGTGTAGGTCAGCTCATTGGTTATGAATATCCATCCCTTGAGTATTCATTTTTTGGTCTTCTTTTTTAACAAAATTATATATGAGGTTCTCTTAGTTATCCTGGAGAGGATAAGTTTCTTACTAAGGTCATGGTTGAGTTGGTTGAAACTATTTTTTTACTCTTTGAGTGAAATATTGTGGTGATTGTTGTTGTGGTCTTGATATAGGGTTAATGGGTTGGTAACCTGGTGGTCCTTGGTTACGAAATGGTGGTTGACCACTTCTCTATTGATAATAGCCTCACCTATTTTGAGGGGGATGATGAGCCGGCCTCTACTGATAGCACTGCTACTGCTGTTGGAATGGTGTATTTTATTGATTATAATTGATGTAATTACAATATTGGCCTTGTTTTTAATTGACTCAGACATTTAATTCTTGTTATAAGTGTGGTACACTTCATATTTGACATGAATTCATCTCCATTACAGGAGTAGGAGGGGGTGGTATATCAGTTAGCTGGAATGACTCTAGATTCTTTGTGATCACGTCGACTTTCACAATTGGTCTAGTATTTTCATCAACTTGGTAGATGCCATGCCGAGGTGGTCTATGATCACTATTCTATCAAATAAAATTGTGAGATAATTCATCCAAAATGGATCTTCTAGATTCATGTGTTTTTAACATAAGTACTCCATCAGATGCTGCATCAACAACTATGTGTGCGACTGGTTAGAGTCCTTTGTAAAATTTATGGAGTTGGATCCACATGTCTAGTACATTGTGCGATCACTTATTCACCATATCCTTAAATCTATATCAATATTACCATGTGGATTCTTTGTCGATTTGAGTGATGTTTTGAATCTTGTTCTGTAGTATCCAAGTATGGATTGGTGGGAAGTATCTATCTAATTTTTTTTGTCTAGATCGTCCCAAGTCATGATTGACTTGGGTTCTTGAATTTTAATCCAATACTTTGATCGATCTCACAGAGGGAAGTGAAAGATGTAAATTATTATCAAATCATATGATACTGCATATTTGTGAAAGGAATCATATACTTCTAGAAAGTTGGAAATGTGTTCATGGGGATCTAGATCTGATGTCCACTAAACTAGAAAATGTTCTAGATCATGTGAATCAATCCATTTTTAATTTTAAAGGTATATACCAGAATAGTAGGACTCATGATGCTTGGTGTAGCACCATGGATTGATGAAAAGACATAGTCCATGATGATTCACTCTTGTTTCACCCAATTATCTCCAGGGATTAACTGTTACATGTTTGAAGGGATAGATGTTGTTGGTCCTGTTGAATTGTTTTGATTGACCATGTTTTACCGGTGACATGCTGAGAGATACCATTTGATTTTGGGATAGAAGGATATCTGTTCATATGATTCAAGGCTCTTTAAATGAGTTGAAAGGCCCTGATGATTTTACTATTCCACAAGATCAGGGATGTAGTGGTGTCTAGAAGAAAAGAAGAGTAAAATGGGTGAGGAAGAGATAATCCCTTGTTTTTCCAAATGGTTTCCTATGTGAGGAATATCCCTAATTCCTCATCAACGAGGACAAAATTTGACAATCTCACTTGTATCATTTAATTCGCATGGACTGTGATCATATTAGACTGGATTATTTCCCAAACACAACTTGTTAATGATAGGTAGTATATTGATAGTCTAAGGTTAACCCCACAGAGAATTAGGCTAGCAATGGTGACCACTATCTTTGAACCCTTTGGTATAGAAGTCCTCACAAGTTGATTATATTTGAAAAAACTAATTATATAGTGTTTAGGTTTGAATTTAGGAATAATTAAGGGATCAATATCAATTTTGGGGATTTATAGAAAATATGATCTTAATTTTAACATGGTAGGATCCTATATTTTAAGCTACAAAACATGCAGTGTTCTCTAGTTGATTATAGTCAAATAAATTAGTTATACCTAATAGGTAACTATTATTTGATCTAGAGATGATGTCAACCTAGATGCATCAAGATAAGATTATAATGTAGAAAGTGTCTTAGGCTACTAGTCATAGCCTAATCCACTGCAACCATGATCTGGTCCTTCATTCAAATGTACCATGGTCAGGGATGTCTGAATGAATTGGATAAGATATTATTATTTATCCTGATTACTAATCCCTAAGGTTACCATGTTGAGAATTAAGAATTTTTTAAATTAAATTTGGATACTCCTACTCTCGATCACTACCCTATGTGGTTTATCCACCCATGATAGGATTTAATGAAAATAAATAAATAATTGACATCATGATTGATATGCAAAGAATATTGGAGTTTAAATAGTTGAAAAGCATGCAAATGATTTAGTCTAACGAAATTTTACTAACATGAAACTAGGATTAGGCAATTTAGATCTCAAATCAAACAAAATTCAATTAACTTCTTACTTGAAATTAGGATAAGAATAATAACAACAACGGCTAGTTTTGTCTTGCTTCTAGAAATGAAAAACGAGAGATAAAATGTTGGTGATGAAAATAGGAAGAATAAAAGCCTTGAATTCGATCCATAATTCATTTATTAATGTAAAATAGTAAAAGGAGACTAATAAATTTCATGTTTTTGGTTAAGGAAGTAGAAGAGATTGATGGAGGAATGAAATAACAAAATATTAATGCTCTGGGAACTCTTACCCAAAGCCCTTATTCTATATAAATAAGCTAAATTTTACATGAATTGTAATAGTATGTCATGTAGTGTAATGTTGATCCTTGGTTTTATCCATGTATTTTGAATCTGCGCGTATCTCATGTGTATCTCATCCGATATTTGAAACATTGACTCTTCTCATGATGTGTAACCTGGATTCACATGTGTATCATTCTTAGAGCTATATCATCAGAGTGGAAATTGTGTTTAAAGGGTTCATGATGTGTATCTAAAACTAATTTTGTGTAATTTCTTCTCCAGATATACTTTTCACGACATCCATCATGACTTGATTCACGACTTGCAGCATGATTTGAAACTCTACTACATGTCATGTAATGAGGATTCATGTCATGTAATGGATTTTTTTTTCTCATTTTTTGAATTTTATCCTTTCAAACTTTGTAAGACTATTTTTTGAAAAAAATTAACACAAACCAACTACATTATAGAATAAATCATTTAAAACCCTTAATCAAATGATATAAAAACGTATTTATGATTTCATATTTTCAAGATGTCAAATATGGTTAGGAGGATTTCGATACTTATGAATGTGGATCAGAGTCAGAAAAAATCATATACTAATATATGTAGATGACCTCTAGAGTTTACAGTTGGTGATCATGTGTTCCTTTTAGTATCACCTAAATCAGGTCACCATAGGATCCAGAGACAGGGAATGTTAGCACCCAGGTTTTTCAGACCTTTTGGGGTCATGGAGAGAATTGGGACAATGGTTTAATGATTGTATCTTCCACATAGGTATAGTTCTATGCAAGAAGTTTTTCATGTGTCACAGCTTCAATAGTATCACCCTGGACCTTCTCATTTGTTTGACTTGGATAATGTTGAGCTTAAAAATGATGCATCCTTTGAGGATCATATGATATGTGTGTTGGATTATAGTAATACTGTGTTGTGGGGAAAGAGAATGATGATAGTTTTAGTATTATGAAAAAATGGGTGTTTTTAGAAGGAATCATGGGATATTTATGAGGATACGTGGGATCAGTGGTCAGATCATTTTACCTTGGAATATTAGAAATTCTTGGGAGTACAGCTTGAGGATGAGCTATTATAAGGTAGAGATACTGTAATATCCCAATATTTTATGGAGGTGTATCATTATCATTTTTAGGTTCTATTTTACTATTTTTTAATCTTTTGTTGGGTTTCTGTTTCAGGGTGTTTCATATGAGAATTAGAGAAATTTGGAAGAAGAGTGGTAGTGCATGGTTGGCCAACAGTTTTCCAAAACGTGGGATTACCCCCAAAAAATCATGCATCTATAGACAGAGGGAAATTGAACTATTGGTTTATGGTTTTCCAATCTATGTACCCTATTATTAAAAATTGTGCATCCCTAATGGGAACCGCATGGTTAAGATACAATATTCAGGAAAATAATACACCCGGTATAAAAAACTATGCACGCGGGACATTAAACCCTTGGAAAACTGTTAAAAATTTACCAAACCCATAGTTTATATCACTAAACACCCTTGATCAACCCTAACTAATTTCCATTGAATTTGGAGGCTGTTGAATAGATTCCAAGGCCTTCTGAACTCCGTTCTTGATGACTGAAGGACTAGATGGACAAATTTTTACCTCTCTAGGTATGTGATCACTTCCCGATTAGTTTCCCAAAAAATTTCCATCATTTTATCATCCATTATAATGATGATATTAATATAATAGAAAGGGTTATATCTAGTTTTTCAGGGATCTTAATCAATTCCATATTGGATCTAGATTTTGGTTCTAGATCATGTTCTTTATTGTACAGTAGAATGTTTCTCTTCAATTTAGAGACTTCTGGTTTAGATAATTCTCACCAAAATTCTTGAGGTAGGTGGTTTAAATTAAAAATATCATAGTATTAATTATAATTATATATAAGGAATTTTGAAATACCAATTTCCATGTTTGGCAGTCGTATCTTGAATTGGATAAATGAATGAATGAATTAATTAATGGAAAGATGTGATTATGAAATTGATGGGATACTTGGGTTATGTAATTGGTCACATAATGGGTTTTTGTAATTGGTTGGTTAATGTGATCACTGATTATTAATATTGTGAATTTAGGGTTTTTTGGATTAATCTTGAAGGCTTATTTGTTTATTTGATTAAATGATGATAAATGGTTTAATGATGAATTATTCATATTATTCCATGTGATTAAAGTAAATAATCATGATCAAGTTGATGATTGAATTTGTATATAATGATTTGAAGTTTTTATTGGAGGTTTAATTATGATTTACCTTGTTAAATGTGATGTGTATGATATATGTGATCTAGAGAAATGGGGTATGGGGAAAAGACTAATTCCTCAAATACCATAGGGTGTTAGCCATGATGTTTTAGGCTAAAATGCATGTATGTAAATATTATTGTATAGTATAGTTAATAATTCTCCAAATACGCATTAGTTGTGGGATATGGATTGATTCTCTAAATACCCTTTGGGTTCTAGACATGACGTTATCTACCAATGAGATTATATTTGGACTATAGTTAAAAATGGTCATGTTATAATATGGAATTAAATGGATAATGAAGGCCAATGTGTTATAATTAATTGTGTTCCCAATGTGATATGGTTCAGTCTCCGGTAGAGGGTAAATAAGGTATTAACGGTATGGGTGACTTCCTGAATCAGGGGATTTATATGGTTAAATAAAGAATAATTGAATATCTAAATTGTTTACATTATTGATTGTACATATTTCTTTATTAAACTACATACACTATAATTGAATGTATATTTTTTTAAAATCCATTGGTGGTTGCTTATTAAGTTTTACTCACTCCATACTCTAGCTTCCTGATCGGTACCCGAATAGACTTCATGTTTATAATACGCAATAAGGGAAATGGACCTATGTTATATGGATGAATTGGGATGGATCATGGATTAGGGAGCCAGACTTGGTAATGGGACCCATTTGGGAGTTGTTAGTAAATTTAAAATTAATTTTACATTTTGACACTTGAATCATATATAGAATGATATATCTACTGCTATATTTTTGGATATTGGTTTCTTGTTCTAGTTCATCACATATTACTGGTCTATTTTGGTTATGGTCTTATAATAGTAGTTGTTTATAGTATTTTGGTTATTATATATTCATTTCCACTATTGTAATACTTTGATAAAGAGGGTATAGTCTCCCCATGCTAATATACTATACCCTCACTTCTAGTTGGTAGCCTATAGAATATGAGGATGCATGATTGAGGTCATGTGACCAATTGGCCTATGGAACCGGTGTGTGGAACCCATGTCAGAATGTTACAAATAATGTGTGGTTAAGAAACTCATTTCCCTATAAAATCAGTGTATGTTACCAATGTTAACACCAATAAATAAATGGAATCATAAATTGAGTATTCAAAGAGGGATTATATGGAATAAAATTTAGGTTTATAATCCTTTAATGTTTGGAAAATAAAAAGGCATTGATGTATTATTTCTATTATAGAAAAGAACATTTTTTATGCTATTTAGATAAATAAGATGTATGGTATCATTTAAAGAACATCCTTGAAAAATAATAATATTTATTAATAGAAAATTACTTAAAATAAAACACTTTTTCAAATATTTAAAAAAATACAATGGAAATAAGAAATATTATTGATATATTAAGAATATTTTAAATGAAATATTGTATAAAACCAAGAGAAAAATAGTTTATTTGGAATCAATTAAAATGTAGTGATAAATATTCATATAAAATGATAAAGGAGTTGAAATGACATGTTTATATACAAACGAATAAAAATAAACTTTTCACATTCTCCAAAAAATGGCCGATATAGATGATGATAAAAATTCATTAAAACTTTTAAAATAATTTCATATAATATAAAATTAATGTAATTTATTATTGAATCAATGAAAAGTAAAATTTTAAAATCATCCAATGAATACTAAGATGAAAAAACATGGTTCCCAACTGAGAAGAAGAAATGGGGTCAGTTCCAATTATAAGAAACAATTTGGGTAAAACATTAGTAAAGGGGAAATTGAATTTTCATGGGACATGTAAAACCTTATGAATATAAAAAAATGGTTAAATTTTTTGTAAATAATAAAAAATATCTACATTTATTATCATTTAATAACAATCCTGATTTGAAAATAAAATTTACAGTAAAACCCTTATGGTTTGAGTAACATTTTAATCAAAACACTATTAAGTTGGGTATATTTTAAATCAATTGAAATTTAAATAATGTACATGATATGTCTCTTTAAACCCCATAAATATGGTTTAATATATTAATTAGGTATTAATCCCACCATATTGAAGGTATCATGGTGCATATTAAGAAATTATTCTCAAGAAATTAAATTTGAGACAAAGATCCTCTTACCTTGTTCCCAGAGTTAGTCGAATACACTCTAAGATTTAGTATAAAAAAAGAAATTTCTTAATAAAATACTTCATAACCTATATCATATATATTTTTTATATAATTCATTTATAATTATTCTCAAAATTTATATTAGTGAGTTATTGATTATTTTTGATGTCAGGTGTGGGTAATCTCGATCATTTTGATCTAGTTTAATAATAGATGTGTAGTTATTCATTTCTATCAAAACATTTTCCTTAAAAATTAAATATTGTTACAATAATTGATGAATTATAATGAATTATGAATTTTTTATTTTCTTTCATGACTACTTTTTTCTTTACCCTAGAAGAAAAAATAGACAAAGAGATTGTTCCTGTGATTTTTATCCTATGAATATTGATTTCATAATTAGTGAGTTAAATATTGTGTTATTTTTTTCTGGAACACAAAAAATAATTATTAACCAATTCATATCATATATTACCATTAATTAACTTTTCTTAATAATCCATGACATAATTTTAAGTCATTTTTTAATTAGGTTGTCAAATCAGCCTAAACATGAACATATTATGAGTATAGATGATTATGAGGTGTTTTAGTTATAATATATTTACAAAAGTATCATAATGAAATAATTTACTATTGATCAATGTGATATATATTAATTATAAAATATATATAATAGGTATTAATGGATATGAAAATATTATATAATTTTAATTTAATATTTTCCACTTAGTACGTTTATTTGAAATGATTGATTTAATGATAATCATTTGTAGGTCGTACCATTAAACTTTTCACCAATTTTAAATACTAGAACCATAATTATATCATAAATAAACAATTTCCTCATTCAAACCATTATCATTACCTTATATATAAGTTAGTGGTGAAAATAAAAATGGAAATTAATTGTCCCATGGAGGCGGTAGTCTAAACCTAGACATGGTTAACAATTACATTTTCTGTAGAACATGATAAATGAATAATATGTTTTATAATTTCAGAATATAATTTTTTTTATAAATATAATAATTATTTATAAAATTCAATTTTTTTAATATTCATGTATTGTGGATAAGGGAAAAAAATCATGGCATTTTGTGGAGGTGGTATTCTGTTCCACACAAATGTTGTTTTCTATTTTCATAGGGAATAGGTAATGGAGGTTAAATATTTTACCATAATTATAATAACATATGATTAAAATATGTATACTGATTTTACCATCTTTATATGGTGAAAATAAATTTGATAAATAATAAATGCTCATAAGCAAAAAAGAAGAGAGGATTAAACACTAAGAAATATATTCTTCAATAATTGGGTTATCTCCTTTGTGATAGGGGTTAAAACATTGAAGGAAATTATTTTTTAAATACTAGAATATATTTAATGTGGATAGGAGTTTTGAGGATATGGTTGTGTGCAATTTTTGTTGATCCATGTGCATATTTTCATAAGGGTAAGTGAGGAGAAGAGTGCCCCATTTATTTGTGAAAAGGAGTGGCATTTTTGTAAATTAAAAAAAAAATTAAATAATGTAAAGACACACTAACGAAAAATCACTAAAAATTTGAGAAATATTATAAAGGGTAAAATATATTTTCTATCCATTCCTAAATCACTTAATTAAAATGTGGACCATCTTTTTAAGGTGTGTCTCCTTTTAACTTCTACATAAATTTTGAGCTTGTTTTAAAGTTGATTGATATGTGTAAGAGGTTCTCAAGAGGCCAAAAAAGAAAATGGGACAGGATGCTAGATTTTATGTAATTTTAAAAACTAAAATAGATCCACTAGATATACATTTGTCCTCATGGGTAGATCCAATTCTGACCAAAATCCACCGACTATCAGATGGAATCCTTCAGAGCCCAATGGGTATGCCATGTTTATATAAATTTTAAAAAAATTACAACATTTATCCATTTTTAAAACTTATATTTTTCCTAAATTTATATACAACACCCTAGAAACTTTTTTTTTATTTTTGGTGATCACTGTCCCTTTTGTATCATCTATTAGATGCCCATACAATGGATTAGTCATACACTTCCAATTCAGTGAGTTATTCTTCATTCTAGAACAATTACCTTATATTATCCTTAATTAAAAAAAATTATATACTTGATGAATTAACTATATATATAAGTTTTTATATGGTGTAACAAGCTATTATTGATTTTTTATAGAATCTTCACTTAGATTCAATGATTTAGAATCTGCTCATCCTTTGAAACATGGTTGTTTTTGGAAGTGGATATTCTCATGTATGTTTGACCCTAACCAACCTTTAGGTTTTGGAATATTCTTAAACATGATCCTAGGATTATCAATAATAATTTCCAAGGATTTTTATAGTATTTTGTGGTTTTTTGGACTCGAACGGTGACCCTTGACATCGATAAATACTATACATAAGGTAGGAATCCCTTCACTTTAGTACATGTTTTGTACAGTTTCATCGAATGATTGATGGCATGCATGTTTAGCCTTGTGGGACCTATGTTTGAGGTTTAATCAAATGAGGTTTGAATTTTTAGCTTATGTTAACTATGATTATATTTGTTTCACATGGATTTTGATGGTTATGACTCCTACCTGATGCAATGAGATTTTGATGTGTCATTAATATCTTGTGTCATATGAGTTTTTCTTCTGTCATTTGTAGTTGAGAATATAGGTTGAAACTATTAGACTCTCCCCTATTATGGATGTGAAAGAAATTGGTTGATATGTACTTGGACTATCCCAACCATTAGGATGTGTCACACATGTTTTAGTTTTACCCCAATCGAGGGGGGTGTTGAAGGTGGATGAACAATGTTGAATCTTGTATGGAGCTAAAGAAGGTAGATATTATCTCTAAGGAACTGACATGTATATTGTGATTTTTTGATATATTTTATGATATATTTACTCTATTTTATTTAATGTAATGAAAAATTATATCTTATTCACATGTGTCAAGGTTTGTTGGTGGTTTCCTACATATTATGTTACTGATGCCCTACTCGATAGTTTTGGTGAACTTGTAGATTTGATGTTCTGGTATCCAGAAAATGTGGTGGGTGGTTGAGAAATTTAGAAAGAGGATACATATATTATTGGATATGTTCTAGACTATATTTCGATAACTTCTTCTATTTATCGATTAACCTTATAATTTGGAATCTTTTTTAATTTTGGTTTATTTATATGAAATTCCATCTTAATACTACACATTTATTTTTATTTTTATATGGTATTTTCTATGATTGTAATTTATTTATTCATAATTTGTTTATTATTAATATATTCTACATTAATGTACTCTAATGTTTACTTTTTACAAAGGGAATAGTCTCCCCATGATGGTTCACAAGACCTCACTACTAGTTGGAAAACTATTTCATATGGGGAGACACACATGTGGTCGTGTCACATGCTGCATCAAACCTTGTGGTTTTGGTTGTGGTATTAAATAATGGTATTATATCATTAGGTTAAATAACTTGTTTATTATCTTTGAATTTATTTTGGATATCATAGATTAGAGATATGATGGTTGGGACTGAGGAAGGGGAACTATGTCAATGTTTGGATAACAATTTATAGTCAACCAATGAGTTTTCATAATTAGGGAATTAAGGTTCCTAAATTTTGATGATTTATTTATTTAAAACTCACCTTGTGTGATGAACATGATGTTTATATACTTATTTTTTGGATATGGTATGCATTCATGCATCTTTTTTAGACACATAGTATCAAATTTCATATACCTATTTCATTCATTATATATATCCAAAATAATAAAATGTTTGTTAAAATTGTGAAATGTGATTTTGCTATATTATTTATTGAATTATTTTATTTGAGTCTTTTTATTCATTATTTTAGTGCATGTATATGGTTGTAACTAATGTGAAGGTATTGATGAAATGATCCCAAAACATGCCTTGCATAAAAGTTTCTAAAACATGCCTTGCATAAAAGTATCCAAACCTCCTTCAATATTGTTGTCAACATAAACTGTAAGATCTCTTTCCTTATAAACTCCATGATCTTTTATGTGAGGATTAAAAACAAACACAAAACATACTACATTTACAACAACTAATATCCTTGGTTCTAAAAATGTATAGTGATTAGGGGGATATTCATTTTTCTTGTAGGTATCCTATTAGGTTGAAACTTTTTGTGAACCCTTGTGTGTGAATGTGTTCTGTAAACAATATTCTTGTTAATCTATTGTATTTATCCATAATTTGATCGTAAATTTTAGTTAATGTCACCTCATAGATGTATTGTGTAGAAAGTTTCACCACTTGTTATATAAAAAGACATAACTAAGAATGATCCCCCGATTCATATATCTGGTCAAGATATAGAATCAGTCCATCTATAACTCTTTGGACCAGTTCATATTCAGGGAAGATCATCCATAAGGGATGGATAAAAATGGTTAGTTATACTCACAAATTCAATCTCTATAATCCACCATCCTTTCAGGTAACCAGATACCTCCGAGGTCTATAGGTTATGATATAGTTCATCAATAGTATTTTCAACTTGGTGGAAACTCTACAGAATTATATGGTGAAGCTTGTGAACTCTATGATTCAAGGTGCAGCTGGATGATGGTGGGATGTAATGTTGGAGGCTAGTAGACATTAAGGGATGACTTGGGAATCCATTAAGTACCTCTTATTCAAGGTGTTATTCCGTGATGAACTGAATTTGGATTGTTCTCATGAGTTCATGGAGCTCTAGTAAGGGATGATGAAAATGTTCCCCTATTCAGTATTCTTAACTAAACAGATTCACATAACTTCTCTTTTGGTGGGGAATGTGGAATAGAAGGCTAAAAAGATTTAGATTTCTCTTATTCTAGAGATGGAATGATATATCATGAACTTTGGTCTAACAACCAATGCTAAAATAATTCAAAATTCTCTAACTATAGAGAAAGAAATTGAGGGAGAAATGGTAGAAGGTTTTCTTCCAGCTATCATTTGATCAATAGGTACTTTCTCTAGTTAAATTATAGTTTCTCATTATGGGAATAAGAATATGGATTCAGTGGATGTATTTTAGGGTGACAGTTATTAGTCAGAGCATAGTACATGTTACTTGACTCCCCCTATGGGGGATGACTATGCTAGGTACTATAACTATGGGAGGAAGTGCCACTTTTTAAAGGTTTGTACCTATTTTCTCAAGGCATTTCACTAGATTGGAAAGAAAGGGCATCTGAATTTGTTCCGTTATTGGGATATAAAGATGCATATAGTGAGGGTTGTAAAAATACCTCAATATAAAGTAAATACCCCCACATGTTTTGGTAAATTATGTGAATCATGATCCTCTAGGATGTCATGGAGTGGTGGATGATTGGGATTATTTACTTGATTAGGATTTGGTTGATGGTAGAGAGGTAAATTTCAAATTTCTATATACAATATTAATTTATACTACACTATCTATTTATTTATTTGAAATAGTCACATCCCATTCATTTAAATCTACTCAAGTGGTTTTTGGGATGGATTTTCTAGTTGAATTACTTATATGATTCTTTATATCGATAAAACCATTGGAATGAAAGTAGATCATCATTGTATTTAAAAAAACTATCCTATAGTGGTTTCTATCCTCAAACATGATTTAATACCCACAATTCTGGAGATGAAAGGTTTGTACATGATCCTTCGCATGGACTAGTTTACCAGTTACCATACATATGACAATTTATATTGGTGATGAGTGATATTTACATCACCAACAGGGGATATGTTGTGTTGAACAGTAAATGGGGCATCAAGTAAGGAATATTGAGATCAAATCCTCATCAAATGGAAGTTCTTTTATTGAAAGTTTCTAGTATGATCCTTGTAGTGGATCAGGCAGTGACTCAATCATATTTACCCCTTGTGGTGTACTTATATTGATATGTATTTCTAGATTATTTCTCAGGGTTACCTCTACATAAGGTAGTTGAGTTTGAGATTGAACTAGTGTCTCATGAACAAACCATATTGATTCCACTATATAACATGGAATCAAGTGAGTTGAAAGAGATCAAAGTATGGCTAGATGATCTTGAGGGTTAAGGATTCATCAGACTAATTAATTTCCATTAGGGTGAATTGGTTGTTTTCTCCAAGTAGGTGGATTATAGTATTCGTCTTTTTATAGAGTCTGAGACGTTGAATCATATCATAGTGAAAAAACGGGGACCTATTTCCAAGAATTGGTGACTTGTTGGATCAATTAAGGGGATCCTAATGGTTTTATATTATTGATATATATTTGGGATAACATCATCACTGGGTCAAAGTGATATATATATATATATATATAATATAGAATTTGGGAGAAGCAATGGGTTGTATTTTTATATCATTATTCCCTTTGGATAGTGGAATGCTTTGAGAGTGTTTATGGAACTCATAAACAAGGTATTTAACCCATTCTTAGAATCATTCATCATTATGTTCATAGATGATATCCAAAAATATTCAATGACATTAGAATCAAATTCTAGACACCTAGAGATCATATTTATTAACATTTGAGCATGTAATATTTAACAGAAGTACTCAATGTGACCCATTTGGATACAACGGGTGTGATTTCATGGACATGTGGTTTCTCTTGTAAAAATATTAGTTGATCCAAATTAGGTTGTTGAAGTTATGTATTGGTCACAAAAAAGGAATTTTTTATAGATTTAATGTTTTCACAAGTTAGTTGGGTACCATAAGAGGTTCATTGTGGACATTTATCACTTAGTAGAACACATGATCATGCTGACCAACAATGGGTGGATTTAATTGATAAAATACAATGAATAAGTCTTCTTATAGTTGTAGAATAGATCAAAATATTCTTCGATCCTAATTATTCCTAAGCCTAGATTTTGGTATGATGTATACTTTGATTCCTTTAGCATTTTTCCGGGAGTTATCTTGATATAGGGTGGTAATGTAGTTACATATGGGTCCTTTTAATTGGGCCCCCGAGGCAGAACACCCTACACAAATTTTTGATTTGGCATTGATGTTTCATGTATTTAAATATTGGTGACACAACCTCTTAAATGAGTGATTTATTATGTATATGGTCTATGATAGGTTGTAATATATTTTCTCCCAATATGATTTGAAACTTTTTTAGAGGCACTGGGTATAATACTTGTAGACATTTAAAGTTGAGATATAATATACTCTAGGGGAAGGAAATGTTGTTATAGTTGTTCTAATCTGGAAGATGTGGGTAGTTACAGAGTGTATAATAGATGATTAGGGGAATCTCCAAGACATTTTTTGTAGACTATATGGTAGGTTTAGCATTGGATCGAGGGGTAGTAGTTTGGTCACCCCTTTTGAACACATACTTGTTGGTGTAACGATTTAATCTAATTAAAAATATTGGTCTAGAGTGTATCATGATTTAAAAGAGTTTGATAGTGAATGGATCCATTTGAGGTTAGGTATTGGATATATGTGGTGTGTTTCTAGTTCATTAAATGACGATGGTTCCGTATTCTTTGTAATAGGATCTTATGAGAGCCAATCATTCTTTGTAGTTATCCTTGCTCATAGGGTCGACCATAATGTATCATGATGTAATGAAATAGTTATAATGTCCTAACATGAAAAGATACATTGCATGTTTTTTCTCCCATTTTATGACATGTCAGATTATGAAGGATAAGAATCCATGACCTAAAGTATTTCTCAAATAACTTTCAATAAATATGTAGATGTTGGGAGAGGATATGTAAAAATTCAGGATAATATTTCCTTGGACCAAGAGATGTCGAGATACCATTTGTGTGGTAGTGGATGGGTTGACCAAGATGGATAAAATTATACCTCTTTGAGAGACTAATTGGATGATATAGATGATATCTATATTTAATAAAGCATGTGGCTTCATGGAGTTTCTTCTAGTATGGTATCTAATAGAGAATCCCAATCAACATTTTAGTTTTAGAAAGTGTTGTAAAACATGATGGGTAATTAATTAAAGCATCGTATGGAATTTCATCCTCATATAAAATGGAATTCAATGAAAACGATACATAAATTATAGAATTTTATTTTAGTGAGTATTATAGATTTAAAAGTATCTAGGGATGACCACTTGGATCTAGTGGAGTTTTATTACAATAAAAACATATAATTATGGATTCAGATTGCTTTGTTTCCTGATCTATATGGGTATCCATGTCATTCAAAATGGTCTTGAAATAAGCTCGGTGAATCTTCGATTTTTTGGGATGAGTATTGTATATTATAGATTGTAGAAAGTGAATTCGATTCATCATTGGATGGGTATGGATAACAAAATTAATCAATCATATACAGACCAAAGGATAGGGACCCTAGTGTTCATTGTCCATGATATGGCTTTCTTACATGTTCTCCTTGGTTAGGGAATAAGAATTTGAGATAATAATGAAAGTTGGTGTTATAGTATTTTGGGAAGTTCAATATCATTTAGCACATTATCATGTTGTCCTATCAATTATATTATCCACCAAAATATCAAGGTATGCATAATGTGGTCCATGTGTCTTAGCTTTGATATTACATACCTGATCCTGTGTATGTGCTCAACATTGAGGATATTGATGTAGAATTTATGCATAATTTGTGGAATGACATGTTCAGTTAGTGTAAAAAGTGATAATATGATACAATGGAAGATATATCCTCCTTTTTTGAGTCATATGATAACATAGGTGTTTTCTGGAAGAAATTTCGGATCATGCAACAAACATTCATGTGCAGTGTCCCGAGTTGTTCAAATGAACATCTATGGAAACATCTCAAGTATGAGAAGTTGTGTAAGGGAGGATTATGAAAATCTATTTTATGTATGTCACTTTTATTCTTTCAAATATATATTTACCTAGTTTTAATGTAACTTGATGTGGGTTATAGGTGTTCAAGAGGCCGTAAATGGAAAGATGTTATATCGGTGGAATCCTTCAGAGTCCAACAGGGACACTGAGTTTCAAGGTATTTTTTAAATGTAACATTTATCCATTATTATCACTCATCATGGCAATACTTTTACCCCACCCAACATTCTAGGAACCCTATTTGATGATTTTTTGTGAACTCCTTCAATTTAATCTCCTCCTATAGATTTCTAGACAATGAATAGATCACGCACCTCTAATACAATGAGTTATTTTTCATTGTGCACTAATTACATTCTCTTCTAAATGATAAAAAAATTAAATCCATGATTTCTTTATCATATATAAGGATTTTGATATGGTTTAATAATTTATTTTTTATCATTAAAAAAATCAACACATGGATTTAGGGATTTGGAATCTATGTGACATTTAGACTAGGACCGTTGTCATAAATTGATATTATTATGTATATTTGACACAAAAACATTTAGGATGTGAATTATTCTTAAAATTCATCCTATTATTCAATTTAATCTTAATTTGGGACTGGTTCAAGGATTCAGTGGTGCTTTTGGACTCAGACGGTGACCCTTTCCATCGATCATATTTTTTCCTATGGTAGAAAGCCTTTGACTTTAGAGAATGTTTTATAAAGGTTAATGACATGATTTTTGTAATGAGTGTGTATCATTTTAAGACATATGTTTGAATTTTTCTCACATGAGGTGTGTTTTTGTAGCCTGTGAGGCATATGCTTCTATTACATGCATGTTGATTATGATGGATGTGATTCCTAACTAGTAAAACATGATTTAGATATATCATTTGTATATTGCATCATATGTGTTTTTCCTAAATCATATATAGTGATAATATAGGTGAATCCTATTGGGAAATCCTAGGATATTAATCCATCAAACATAGGTCATCGTGAACATAGGATATCCCTACATGTGGGATGTATCAGACATGTTTTTATGATATCCCTTTGAGGGAGATATGTTCAGAAGATAATCGATGTTCCTTTCATAGGAAGCCAAATCATGTAGAGTCAGTCTTTGAGGACCCCACATATATGTTTTTTTGTGTGATATACGTGTTGATATATGTACTCTCTTTATTTTTTATGGCGTACAATAATATATATTAAGATCTTATGTTAATGGTCATTGATGGTTTTCTACTAAAATTTTTACTCACAACCTACTTAATAATTTTGATGTGCTTTTAGATTTCATGGATAGGGATCCAAAAAAATTTAAAGGTCCCTATGGTATATGGTTGAGAAGGTTTTCAGGAGGATGCATACATTGATCGATGGATTTCAGATTAGATGTCTTCTTCTTCTTCTTATTAGTGTTTTACCTCATACTTTGGATACTTTTGCTTATATATTGTTTATGTATCTAAAATTACATATTGATACTTAGTAGTGTAGTTTTATTTTGATATGATTCTACTCTAATGGTTATTTATTTATTCACTATTTATTGATTGTTGTTATCTCTTCTATTATTATACTATGATGTTTACCTGGTATCGAGGGAATAGAATCCTTAGGATGTTCTACAAGGCTTCATCGCTAGTTGGAAACCTATTCCATGTGGGGAATTAGGCATAAGGTCATGTTGAACTCCAGATAAGACTTTCTTGGGTTGAGGTTTAGTATTTTTTACCATGTCAGGTTCACTATACTAACTAGTTTTTACCTATTTAATGTATCCTTTATGAAAAAACTTAATATTATCCTTATTATGTAATTATAACCTACAAATTTTAATTTTAATATTCATTTTATTTGATTCAAAATTTAGAAATTACTAAAATTAATTTTAACATACTAATTTTATAATATATAAATATAATCTTTTGAAAAATATAAATTAAATTAAAAAATTACAAATATGAGTTTAAAAATAAAAAAATGACATTTTTAAAATAATAACGTCACTTCTAAAATACATATTTAGTCATGGAAAAAGTCTTCATAAATTTCTAATTCATACATTTATAATAATAAGGTCATAAATGTCATGGAATTCGTAAAAAAGGAATTTTTCATTATTTACCTAAAGATAATACTTTTATAAAATATCAAAATTTCAGGCTAGGATAATTTGGACATTATAAATAAAAAAATTAATTTAGTTTTAGCTAATTCAAATTCAAAAAATTTATAAATATTATTCATCGAGAAAATTTCAAAATATAAAGAATACTTATTTTATTGAAAAATGAAGATTTTAATAATTAAGTATTATTATTATTATTATTCCATATCAATTTATATTTTAAAAGATGATAATATTTTAGTTAATATATTATAATATTATAATAGTGTTTAATTTAATTTTTTAGTGTAAAATATGAAATTCCTATCAAAATGGTTCTTTGAAAAAAATATATAACATATATACTATATATATATTAGCAAATACAATTAATATTAATTATTTATATTCTAAAATTTATTTTTAATACTCCATTAATATTAGAAAAATTATTTTAATGTTTTATATAGATCATATCATATTTCTACTAATGATGATATTAATATTTTTATATAATTAATACTTATATATATATATATATATAATATTTTTAATTTCATTGTGATTTATATTTTTTTAAATTTACATCACAACAATACATGACATCAGTATAGCTGTTGGGTATATTAACAATGAGTATATTTAAAATGAACATATTTTCAATAATCATTTTGGAGAATACTATATTTACCCTATGTATATAGACATAATAAATAATTTTTTCATTCTAATCACACTTCACAAGTCACATTTCTTAGTACATGTTATAGTTTTTTCACAATCATTTATTCTTTCATGGTGATAATACCCATTATAGTCTTTGTTCAAATTTTACTATTCCTCAAGGTTTAAGTTAATTAGATTATTTCCTAGTCATAATTTTTTTTATTTTTTATATGTCATCCCATATTGATTTATTTACTTTTTAATGGATGTATTTTATCCATGGTGAGTGATATTAGATTGTTTACAATACTATGTTTTATGAAGTTTTCTTTTAACATTCCATATATGAATAAATAATTCATTTTCATTTAATTCATATCTCAGATGACTTATTTCATAATATATTTTAATTCCTTTAAAAAAATATAATAAAATTGGAATTATAAATTTATGGTTTATAATAAAAATTCTTCATGAAAATCTAGGGTGTGAAATATTTGGTATAGTGGAAGAAAACTTGAGTAAATTCCTATTTAAAGTAACCATCTATATCCTTATATCATCCATCAAGGTAGAGAGTATTATTAAAACACACACTTACATATTTAACATTTATGATCTAATCCTATATTTTGAGGGGGAAAATACCCCATTATAATAAAAAAAATATATATTTTCATGCATTGTGATTATATCTCAAGGTAGGTGATCAACTAGAAAAAAATCATATGCATTCTTTATGAATATTTATTGAAAGGGTAGAAAAAATAATTTCATTAGAATATTTAATTTTAATATTTGTAGTTTACCATTCAGTTATATGTTAATCAACATTTTATGGGGTAGAGTCAAGACCGATTACGTTGAAGGAAATTCCTCCAAAATCACCTCAGAACCTACTTCTTGGAAAGGGAAAACTATATAAATATCATGTAGGACTTTTATTTATAACTATTATTACACATAATTTTTTTTATTGTATTATATATATATATATAGTCCTTTAATATCATCAAGAAACTAGATAATTAGATTACAAACATCATTTGTATAAGGTTAATTTATGGGAATAGGTTGATTATAGTGGGTTGGAACTAATATATCAAACTTATCAATTTAGGTGGAATTTGAATAAAAATCTAAAAAAAATTAATGATGAATTAAATACTAGTTTCATTTGGCATATACTTGTGAAATTATGATTAAAATTTATTTATGTAATATAGTATCATTGATAAACTGATGAAAGGGAACTGATTTTATATCAAATCTATAATATGGACAAATATGAGTGATCTAGTTATTATATCTATTTATTATGGCTTGTACTAATGGGATATGATTACTTTCAACATTCCAATAGACATTATCATGTATATTCAGAATTTAAAAATTACTAATCATGATTCGATTATCTGGTTCCCAACTAGAATGAAGTAACTGAATGTCAAGATTTAATATTGGTATCCATGTAATATAGTGGAATCCCCACTGAAATGGAATAATCATTGTCATAAGAAGCACATTTATCTATGATAAAAAAATTCTTCTTTGGATAATCTGGTCCAATGAGATATTAATTAATCACAATATTCATGTCTTAGGTATAAAAATTATTTCACTTTATTCTTTCTTCATGGATAATTCTAAATGTTTCACAAACCATTTATTTTAGTGAAACATAACTAAATGAATTTGGGTGAAACTACATTACATGTTTCAATGAGAGTTTCTGATTTTCAATGAAAATGGGGAATACGTTTTAAATATATCATTAATATAATTATTAGTGAAAAAATATACAACATGTTGATGGTTATAACTGTAACATTCATTCATTTTATATATGTTATACATAATATGATAAAACATTAGGTGAATTATACCCCAAATAAAGTGATTCTTGTAATAATTATATAAGAAACTCATCATTCAAGTAAAGTAAAAATAAGATCCATGAATAATTGTATCACTAATTTGTTCATCACCAAATATTTTGGAATTGGTGGTATTCAATGGAATCCTAGGAAATATTAATACATGAAATGGATCTAACCTTCTATTGATTGTATCGAGGTCAATATGGACAAGGAATCATGGGGAGATTCAGGCTATAAAAGATGCAGGGATATTTTTAGAAACTACCATGGATGCATTAAAGGCTCCTTCATACAATATCTTGGGAACATTATTTCCATGAAGATGAGTTACTGACTATTACACATGCTATTGACTATGAAAATATTCATAATTGGAATCAAATCAAGATTGAGTGTGACATTATCTTTTCATTTTGATAATTGGAATCACACACTCTTACTATCCATTGTCCAATTATTATGGAATGGAAAAAAAATTTAAATGAACTAAAAGGATTTCTTGTAAAGATAATGCATATTTTTAGCGAAGGAAACATTGCTGCTGATTCCCTTTTGATAAACGATGTTGCGGAGAGAGTTTCTTTTTGTCCCTTCTCTATTATTGATAACTTGTTTTTACATAATTTTTATTATGTTGTGGGTGATGTTTATAGTTTATTTCATTACACTCCTTTGTCGAAAATTTCTAATTTTTCTTATATTTTATTTTTTGGCCATGGGTCTTCTAACTCAACTCATTTTTTTTATGATTAATTAGTAATTAGTTATTGTAAAACTAGTAATTATAATTAGTAATTAGTAATTAGTAATTAGTAATTAGTAATTAGTAATTAGTAATTAGTAATTAGTAATTAGTATTTAGTAATTAGTAATTAGTAATTAGTAATTAGTAATTATAATTATTAATTATATAATTAGTAATTAGTAATTAGTAATAATTAATTATAAATTAATAATAGATAATTATTAACATGTAATAAGTAATTAGTAATTATAAATTAGTAATTAATAATTAGAAAAAATATAATTATAATATATTAATTAGTAAATAGTAATTAGTAATTATAATTAGTAATTATATAATTTTTAATTTGTAATTAGTAATTTAAAATTATTAATTGTTATGTATAATTATATAATAATAATTAGTAATTAGTAATTAATGATTAGAGTTTAGTTATTATTAATTATTATTAAGAAAAAATATAATTTGTACCTAAAATTCTTGAATATATAATTATAAATTATTAATTATATAATTTGTAAATGTTAATTGTAAATTTTGTAATTATTAATTACATAATTACTAATTAGTACTTAAATAATTCAAGAAAATTGATTCACGAAATAATTTTAATTATATGATTAGAAATAGGTAATTAGTAATAAGAAATTAATAATATTTAATTAGTAATTAGTAATTAGTAATTGCTAATTAATAATTACTAATGATTAATTATATAATTACAAATGAGTAATTACAAATTTTTAATTCTATAATAATTAATAATGAAATTCATAATTGTTAATTTTGATAATTGAAATTATATAACCATTTATTATAAATTAGTAATTACTAATAATTTATTATTAATTAGTAATCATATAATTTTTAATTAGTAATTATATAATTAGTAATGATTAATTATTAATTTCATGACTAGTAATTTGTAATTATTAATTAGATATTAGTTATTAATAATTAGATATTAGTTATTAGTAATTTCTAATTAGTAGTTATATAATTATTAATTAGTAATTAATAACTATTAATTAGTAATTAGATAATTGGTAATTTATAATTATATAATTTGAGATTATATATTACTAATTATATATTTATTCAAAAAAACACAGGTTACTGACTAATTATATAATTAATAATTATTTAAATAATTAAAAATTACCAGTTATATAATAAGTCAAAAATTGTTTGGGCATCTGGTCAAAAGACTCGTACCAAATAAATTAAGTTTAAAAAAGTAGAAATTTTATATAATGGAGAATGTTGAAGTTGTGTATAAACATCAATTAAAATATTTGAACTTGTAATTACTGATTATATAATTGAAAATTATATAATTAGAAACTATATAATTTATAATTACTAATGAATAAATTTTAATGACTAATTACTTATTATATAATCATCATGAAACATAGCAAAACATTCTATCTTGTTACTTTTTGTATTTTGGGTGCTTGAGGTGTTAGGGGAAGGATAAAGGAAAGAAATTGATATTGGATCTGAGATTTGTGATAGAAGGATTTTTTTCATAGTGTCTCTTTTGATAGCATGACATGGATGGATAACTAAATGAAAGGGTGGTTCTAAAGTTTGGTGTGTTTTATAGTGAATGGTTGAGTCATAGCGTGGTGTTTTTTTCACGGTGTGGGGAAGTTTCATGGTGTGGGGTGTAGGCTATGAGAGTTAGGAACAATGATATTTTGGGTCTAGAAGTGAAGTCATAGTGTGATGGGATTCTTCATGATGTTAGTAATTTTAATGTGAATTTTGGAAAATTAAAAACCTTACATTTATAATATTTCATATTTCAAATATAATTTTTAGTCTCACATATTTCATTTTCTATTTTCTGGGATTTTCATGACTATTATCTGTCATGAACCACCCCCATCGGGAACCCCTCATAGTCCTACAGTGTAGACAAGAGTGTCTCCTAAAACCCACCTCTAGTAGACCATGGAGTGGAGACTACCCCCAAGGTTATAAATCACACAAATTGAAGGCATTACCATAATAAATACTAGGAATATATAAATAAAACAAATAATAATTGAAAATATATAAATTACACCAATATCCAACTTTTTATGATGGGAAACCCGACACGAATCTTTTTCATGGTGATTCTATGTTTGGGTGGACTAGTTTTCCAGTGATATGTGGTTAAAATGTCTTTTCTAGTGATATATAATAATGTAAATTGTATTAGATTATTAGAGGTTAGGATAATCACACTTTTTTAATTGGATTCATCCCTCCTCTTGGACTTTCATATTGATTTATTTCATATTCATTCATCCTTCCCTTTTAATAAGTGGGGTTAGTTACCCTTATTCTAGAAGTTGGTCATCATTATGTGTTTATGTAAACATATCTATGTATCAATGGTTCTCCATATTTTTATTTTTAATTAGTGATTATTATGTTTAAATATACCCAACCGAGCACTCTAGAGTTTCTATTCATCTAGGAGAATAGTAAGGGATTGTGGTGTTGGGATATATCTCTTGAGAAGGGCTGACTATATATCACTATGAAGGGAATCATAACTCTTACAATTCAGTTACACTTAATAGGAAACATCATACCCTTTAAGGTTCAATGATAAGGACTATTATGGTTCTTTTTAATGTCATAAAACCACGAATTATTCGAAGATAATTATGTCATGGGGAGTGGAATTCTAAGAAAATGGTTCCTAACAATGGTTGTTATGAGACTTATGCAAGGGAATGTCATGAAATATCCCTGAAACCTTAGATCCCTGATAAATGAGCAGATCCTATCATAGAATGAAGGGTGGTCCCAATCCACACAGGATGGAGAATAAAACCTTTCATTGAATAAAAAAGAAGTGTGAATGAATTTTCATCAAACACAGTGTAAGAAACAGATACATATCAGAATTCTAAAAAAATCAAAAGGGATATAGTACAAAAAATAGGTATTTCAAGAACCTAAAGAGTAAATAATAAAACTAATATAATGTCTACAAATAAAAACTCCACATCCCAAATGACACATCACTCCAAGACCCAATAGGTTAAGAGAATCCACCTCCTCCAAAAGGTGCCTTAACATTACTCAAACCTAGAAGGAGAAAATATAAAAACACCTGAAGTAAAATGTAGTGCCTGAGGTAAAAATCCTAGTAGGGTCTCACCAAGTGTTCCAAAATATGAATCCATAACAACAAACCAAATCATGGTTTTAGTTTTAAATAACAAAGTCTTGGTAGTATACTTTCATATTTAAACAAAACATTATTTTCATTTCAAATAATGGAAAAAATTTCAAACATTTATTAAATAAATAATTTATAAAAAATAGTTCATATAAATCATTAGGCATGATTAAAATAGTTTCACAATCAATGACATAAATAATAAAAATAGGCACAGTAAGATACATGGTCATCTACCATGAAGTATGATAATTCCATGTTATGAGAATATAACACATCTCATATCAATGATCACGACATGTATTTTTACACAAATCAATCAAGATAATTCTGAATAATACCCATCAACATCGCATCATGCATAAGATATGTCATACTAGGTTTATGTTACATTTTTAAATTTTCAGTCCATTGCTAAGAAATTAACATCCTAGTGTATTTCTCCCAAATAACCCACTAACTACCTAGGCTCTCATGTGATCAATAAATCAATAGGAAAATGGAAAATAATTTTATTTCACAATACTTCATAATTTCCCATTTTCCCTTTTCATGATGCCAATTTACATTCAAAACCAAAACATTGTTTTTTCATCATTTCATTCCATTTTAATTCATAACAAATAATAGGTTTTATCAAATAAATTTAGTCCATTTTGCAAAACTCAATTCTTAAATAAATTTACAATTTCCATAAATTTAAAATTACACCTCAAATTCCAATGCCATCCGAATTGGTGGGTTTCACAAAATTTCTTACCATGTCAAATCCTTGTTCCAATTTGAATCAAATTGATTTTTCATAATCAATTTAATTTAATTTAAAATACAAGATATTAATGGTTTAATCAATTATATTATATTAAATGGAACCAAATACCTTCCTCATGGAATCAAAATTCATACAATGGGTCTCACCAATGAAGAAAGAAGGTGTAGAAGATCTAGTTTCTAAACCTAGAAATATGAACCAACAACACATAGTTTAGATCCATCAATTCCAATATGATATATTAAACACCAAGGAGGGATGAGAGAGAGGCCATAAGTAACCACAAGATCCACTTACCCAAAAAGATGAAATGAAACAATAATAATGATTAACCATTGAGAAATTGATCTAAAAGGAACAAATATCACCAAAATCACATGGGGATAGATTTAGGTTGAGAGGAAAGCAAACCTGGAGGAATGAAATAATTTTTTCAGCCGATCCAACTACTTCAAATCAACACTTAGTATTTTACATGGTGTGTTTCCCAATTACACATCATGTAATTATTGAGTCCTATATACACCTAAAAATATATATACTTTTGATTAAAAACACATTTTTTAATATTTACATGGCATGTAAACTTTACATGACATATAACCTTTCAAACAATTCACCAATTTTATAGAATATTCTAAGAGATTATTACACATAATGTAACACCATTACACAATAAGAAAATCCCCATAATTCTACATAAACTATCAATTTTATATTGAAAATTCCACGAAATCCTTGACTTCACCATTATAGGTAGCCTCTTAATTCATTCTCAGCACAACTCAAACTATGAAAAATAAAATAAGAAAAAGCTTAAAACATAAGAAATATAAATGTAACGGGGTGTTACAACCTCCAAATAATAAATATTTTTTGTCCCCATAAATCATATCAAGAAGATTCCATATAAAATTGGTGAGGTCATTTTTCTCTCATTAGTTTCTCATGCTCCCATTCTCAGGAGAATCAAAACCATGTTGCCATAGAAGACAAACCAAAGGCATCATCCTCCCACAAAGTAACTTTTTCTTATAATAAACTATCCTAACTATATTCTAAATCATAAATAAAGTAGGCTCAACATTGATATCACTCCATATTAAAACATGGGATGGATCAAAAAGATAATTTAACAATCGTGATACATAAAACACGTTATGTATCGGCGTAAACTATGCCAGAATTTCCAAATGGAAATCCAATTTCACCCTTACTCCATAACCTCAAAATTTTAAAAAAATTGGGAGAAATATTCCCTTGCCTCCCAAGATTATGATGACCTAAATGAGGTGAAATATTCAGGAACACATAATAATCAACTGAAAAATTAAAATGATATATACTGAAGTTAAGAATAATATTTAGACCATATATTTGTCATCAATAACATCTAATGAATAAACTAAATCTTTGACATAATCTCTTAAACCAAGCTCAATCCAACTAGGGAAAATTCACTAATCTCTGACCAACACAACATATATTTACAAGGATATCCATAGAAGGAATCAAAATGATTCATTATTATCATAGAATGGTAATTATTATTATAAGAAAACTCAACAAGCCCCAAATGTTCATCCCGAGATCCAACAAAATCTAGGACACAATCACAAAGCATATCCTCAAGAATCTATATATCCATATCTATCTGGACATCCATCTACATATTTTATGACGTACTAAAAAGAAACTAAGATCCTCATGCCTCATGAAGGCCTCTCTAAAGCAATAAAAATAAATGGGGATCCCTATCAGAGTCTATAAATTATAGAACTCCATGTAAATGAAAAATATATCTCATATAGATATTTCTCAACTCCTCAACTTTGGTTGCATCAAGAATGGGTTTAATGTGAGACAATATTTTCATCATATAGATAAAAACTCATATTAGATTCTCCTTTCTCTAGGTACATGGTAACATAACCACGAAATCTATAGAGATCATATCTATCTTCTATGTCAGCACTGGAAGTGCATGAAGAAAACCTGAAGGTATATGGTTCTCATCCTTGATATTTTTCAGTGTATAATAATGAGAAACAAAATCATAAATTTCCTATCTCAAATCCAACCACCAAAATCAATGCTGCATTCTATAAAACATATTTTTGGTCCATTGGTGAACTTACCACTATCAATTATGGAAATCCCCCATAAAATATTCCTTACAGGAAAAGGTTCAATGTACCAGTTCTAAAAACAAAGGATACCCTATATGGAGAATGACCAATCAAAAATAGTCTCCATAATATAAATAGAGTTCCTAATTAATAATAATTAATCATCATGATATTTCTCCTAAATATTCATCTAAGGAATAGTAGATGTCAATAGAACAATGGAATTTTTTTCTCATATTTCACAAACTTCTATATGAAATTATTCAAAAACAACCCTCATGTTCCACACTTCTTATGTGTTTTTCATGGCCTGAGTCCAAAGTTTCATGCTTAATGAATTTGCAACAAAGTTTCCTTTCCCCAAGGTATAATCAAAATTGAAATAAAAATCTTACAGGTATTCTAACCAATGCATATTTCAGAGATTGAAATATTTTATAGATATGATATAACTCAAGATCGTTTTGTTGGAATAAAATATAAGCCTTTCACTAAGAAGTTAATTCCATAAACCGTTAAGTGAATGCACCACAACTACAAGTTCAAGGTTATGTGTTGAATAATTATACTAATGTGGCCTAAGATTCCAAGATCCACAGGTAATGATGTGATCACCCTGTATAAGAACACAACCCCAACCCAAATGTGATGCATCACAAAAGAAAACATAGCGCTTCTTGGTCTCTGTAATATTCAAAACTTGTTCAAACTTAAAAATATGTTTTGGATAAAAAAATAAATCTGACATTTCTCATCATAAGACAACATCACTTCCTATCGAGTTAGAGTGGTCATTGGAGATGAAACATAGAGAAATAATTTAAAAATCGGTGGTAATATCCAGGTAAACCCACAAATTTATGAATACTAAAAAACAAACATGGTTCTAACCATATCATAACAACTTTCAACATCTCAGGATCAACTGAAATACCATGTTCTAAGACCATGTTTCCTAAGCACATTACTTCTTGATTCTATAAATTTCATTTTGATAGCTTGGAATAAAGTTAGTGAATTCTCAACAATTCTATAACTGCTATAAAATGACTCACATGATCCTCCTTGTTTATAGATTAAAAAATAATTTCATCCATAAAGACCACCAAGAACATATCAAGATACTCATGGAAAACCCTACTCATTAAGACCATCAAGACTGTATGAGAATTATTTTGACCAAATTGTCTGAAAAGGTACTCATAATAAACATACCTGCTCCAGAATCTGGTTTTATGAATGTTAGATTCTTTAATTCTCAACTGGTGGAAACCAAATCGAAGTTAAATCTTCAAATACTACTTTACACCTTTCAACTAGTCAAAAAAATCTTAAATATATGGAAACATATAATTTTTCCATACCATGACTCGATTGAGTTTCCAATAATTAACACAATGGCAATGTGTTCCATCATCTTTTTTTATCAAATAGAACATGCACACCCAAGGTGACACACTCAGTTGTATAAATCCTTTCTCATAAATATCATCCAAATGAGTCTTCAAATATTTTATTTTAGCTAGTTACATATGGTAATAAGGAATATATATTGGATGAGTTCCATGTACTAAATCAATATAAAACTCTATCTCCCTTACCGATGGAAATCTAGAGATGTTATTAGAAAAACATTGAGATACTAGATGATAACTGGTGGGAGATCACCACTAAAGGATTCATACTCTGGGTCAAATGAAAACACCGATATTACTTTCTCTAACCCTAGATAAGAAGTTCTGTAACACCCCGACCCCAGCTACCCAGAGTCGGTGCATTACTTCGTAACATTGGCATGATCACAAAAGATCAAGTCTCGAAAGACCGATTAGTTTAGTAGCCTTGGAAACACTAGATACATTTGTAAACGTTACATTACATCATAAAGTGAAAAACTACAATAACAAAGTCTCCATAGTCCACACTCATATCCTCTTATGACTATCCCTGCAGGTCATTCATAAAATACTTCTTCACATCCTGGAAAATATTAAAACATTGAAAGGGGTGAGCTCAGATGCTCAGTAAGGATAACAATAATGCGGAAGCTTTCATAAATAAACATAAAAATTTAAGGCAATGTATAACTAAAACAAAAGCCTTTTAAACTTGGACATCAACATAATATGGCAAAAGTAAAATGAGATAATGCCATTCACTTCCTCACATGGATATTCTACTGGTCGAATAATCACATGCAATATCAATAACCACTTTCATAATGATGGAATGCATAATGCCAGACTATCATAACCACGTAGCCAAGGCCTCGTGCCAAGACCACAAATAAGATTTTGTCAAGGACTCATGCCAAGACACTAGTTTGTCTCATGAGACCTGCCGATGCATCGAGGAGCTATAGCGGGCTCCACCCGTCACTTATTAAGTCCAATGCATTCCTCATATGAATAGGTTTAAACATTTCATAAACCATAACATAATCGTATCACATAAAACATGCATAACATTTCCACATTTCAATCACAAGATATCAATACAACACATTGATATAATAAAAACACTTTCAAAACCATTTTCAATACCAAAATAAAAGAAAGTTAAAACTTTGTATTTATTTTTCATTAAAAAAAAGTGATGGCTTGTAGAGGAAGCCGAAACTCAAATAATGGTCATGGCGGCGGAGAAGTCGTTGTCACCACATATGTACGGAAAGAAAAACATTCCCTTTTTTTCGTTTAGTAAAATGCTTCGTATAAAAAAGATTCCTTTTGAATAAATGTAAGAGTCAAAGGGGTTTATACACCGTATAAAAGAAAGTTGTGTATAAAACCAAATATGCCTCAATGAAAGGAGATTGAGACGAAGTCCATAAAAAGATCATTTTTAAAATAAAATAGATCTATTATGTGTATTCAATATAGGTACACATAAAGAAAGTAAAAATACAAAATTGGACATAATAATATCATGACATAATTTGAAAGTAGGATATTAACCCAAAGAATGGAAGTTGGGTTAAGAAGTTCCCTTACCTTGCGTTCTGTCCTGACTCGACCGTTCTTTAACCTCCTGAATAATAAACTAGAGTTAATTTCTATTTACTTAAGAACCTTTTTCATGTTCATTATTCCATTTATATCACTTATTACCATGTTATGAACATTATTTAATTATTTAAGTTAATAACGGCCGTTTTGTCGATCTTTGGTACTTGAGTCAAAAATAAACTTCTTATAATTACAAGTTGTTCATGTGGTGAAATATCCATTATATCCAGAATTATATTCATGATGTAGATATCATATATATCATATATATACAGTATATACATTCATTCATATTGTCACGTAACATTTAGAGGTAAGAAATGAAATGCACCGTTCATGGAGACGGTAAGCCGTACGTACGCATGAACGCTACTTTCATTTCTATTTCGTATTTAATGGAATGAAATCATAATGATATAAATTTATAATATAATTACAGTATAATATAGTTTATAATAACATTTAATCCATCCTTTATACATCCCACATATGGCATTAACGATTCAAATCACTTTGAGGGGGCGGTAGTCCGCACTTCCTAAAATGAAATTATCACGTTTTACCCATAATGGAAATCATAAAGTATTCCATAAATGAGAAATACAGAAGCATAAGTAAAAAATAAACATATTATATATCATATATAAAAATATTGACATCTTAATGGCCACCTTTGAATGTGTTATATGAGTGTTGAACAATCATCGTTTCGTGAGGCAGAAATTCGCCATCCACAGAAACCGTATGTTCTTTAACCATTAGATGTAGGTGTGTGTAAGCGTAGCTAGAATCCTTATTATAACAACATCCTAGTATATTGATTATACTGGTGTTGTTACAAAAGAAATTAATAAAAAGAGTTTAGGTGGTTGGAGAAGAAAAATAAAACAAAACAACATTAGAGAAGACATTACCTCAAAATCGGGTAACTCTTTTTGATTTGAGCCAAAGGCTTCCTTGGGAAGATTTCTGCCCAAAGTGAGGCTTCTAGGAGTAAGGGAGGGATGTTGGGAGAGTATTTGGGCAGAGGTTGGCCGATCCAAATGGCTTTATGGTGTGAATAATGTGGGAGTGGTGGGTGCCTTTTATAAGTGGAGAGGAGGGGCACTTTTGGAAAGTAATGAAATGTTACATTATTATACAATGATTTTCGGATTCTAAAGGTCCCAAACTTATATAATTCGTGGCTAAGCTGATAAGGGTTCGAAATCTACCCATCCAATAGTCTTTTTACAAGTGTAAGCCTTGGATTTTACATTATATTTTCATTTTATTAAAATCGTTAAATAATGAGGTCATCGCTGCATCATAATGATGTCATAAATAATTTAATTTATTTAATGTCTAAAAATTATAAAAAAAATACTATGATGTAGTAAATCTTTTTAGATTTATAATGAATATTTATAGTCAAAATTTGGACTTGTGTAACCCCACTTAAAGACTGTTTTAGTAAAACAACTCATGTTTGTGTCAATTTAATTTTAACATTAAATAAATATATATTAATGTCATTTTCCAACCAAAGTGGCTCCATGGGGTCCCCAAGTTGACCCATGGGTTGTCTTGGTCGTCCATGACTCATCCAATATGTGTAGGACAAGTTTCAAGCTCATATCATATTATTAAAACATTGTTTTTACCTTAAACTACACTAATTACCACTAATCGCGATTAAGAACTTAAAAGTTACTATTCACCAAAAAATTATTTTAATCTCATTGTACCACATTTTACTTCTTAATGACAACCATGTATGTCGGATTTTTGAAAATCAAAACACAGAAGTGTTAATATTTAATTTAAACGAAAAATCAGTTATTTAACTACCACTTAGTGGTTTCACTATTCATCAAAAATTGAAGTTTTTCAGAACAATGCCAAAATTTCACCCTAAGCTATAATTGATAATATGAATTCAAAAATGATGTCTATTTTAAAAAATTCCAAACATATAAGTTTCATTAATTAATTTTATAATTAATTCCCGCTGTTACAAAAAAATAGCGTGTTTCTAAGAAACAATTTATATCAAAAGATTGGCAATTGTTTATGTCCAATTTCAATGTTAAATTAATTCTAATGACCACCATTGGATAAAATGGTAAAAATATATTCTAATTATACTTTAAAACCACTAAATAGTATAATTTATCACTATAAATTATTTTGATTAAAAAAGTTATTTTTAAGTATTTTTCACTATTCATCAAAATTTAGAAGTTCTCAGAAAAATACCAAAAATTCAACATAGGCTAATTTCGATATTCCGAATCCAAAAATGAAGTCCATTTTGAAATATAAAATTTCTATAATTTTAAAAAGTGGTTATTACTATTCATAACGGCTACTTTGATTAGTCGCGGTGTTTTAGAACTCGAAGTTGCGTACAATGCAAGCTATTGCATTATTGAATGAGAAGCGTATCATGGAAGCTCGGGGTGTTACATTCTCCCCTCCTTCAATAAATTGCATCCTCGCAATTTGAAAATTTTCTTTGAAAATAAAAGGTTGAAAATAGAAAATACCTTTGTGGAAAACCCACATCGGAAATAAGGTTAATAAATATAAAAGAAAGCAAGATAAGTACAAAGGTCACCAGATATAGGACATTCTAGGATTCTATGAAAATATGGATATGGAGGAGAAACAAACCATCAAGGTCTGATGGAGAGTTATAGAAAACAGGATTAGGAGAAAGTTTAACTACAAGAAAATCACAAACTTGTGATTGGTTAAACGGTCATTGAATCCTCAGTTGGAAAAGTTAACCGACAACATTTTTGTTTTAAGTTACCTTTTATAATGTTGAGGAATTTATTTAGGAGATTTACTAAGAACGTAAGGGAATATACATACTTGTTATATATACTTTCATTCGTTAATAAATTTTTACCACAAACCCATCTTTTACTCCAAATGGTAACGGAACTCAAAAATATTCTATTTATCCTAATTGTATAAGGTTCCAAATGTTAACACATACCATTTAGATTAGTAAAATTATTTTGTAATAACCAGGGACTTCCTGTAGGATAGTGGTAGGAAATAAAGGCTTGTCGCACTATGGTTGTGGGTTCGATTCCTGCAGCTTTGTCCGACGCGTCAGGTTATGCCCCACCCTGCAGGTTTTCCTTTTCCTAAAACTATAGTATTATAATATTCCAAAAATAATCTTCATAATTTTTTTAAACATAAACAATACTATACAAAGATCAACTTAATCCATTCCAACCTTTATAGTTATCCAAAATACTTCTGTCCAACTCACAGTCCAAATTTTATAAGGAATGTAAACATAATGAAGATCCCTTTTTCCATGTAACAACATGTGAACACCTTCATCATGTATTCTTTTTAAACATACTGAATTACCATGATCCCTTATTCCTTATAGAATACTAGATATACTCCTTCTATCCAAAAATGTATAAAAATCATCAATCAGTTTCAAGGAAGTTACGAATATCCAATATAATTTATCCAAATCAATCACGTCTTATTCCAAAATCACTATCTCGGTATCAGAACCATATTATGGTTTATCTTTCTCTCAACCATATATTTTCCAAAAATTTAACCTACTGTGGAGTCACTTTTCTTGGTTCCACACAATCTCAAGTCCTTGATGAAATAGTACTGCAATACAATCCTTATATACTCCATAATTATTATAACCAATAAATCATTGATACAACACTCAAATTACAAAATTCTTTAATAACAACATAAGAACTCTAATCATTACTCCTCATCTGTGGTAGTATCATAACTTGATTATTATCCAATAACATCATTTGGGGCATACTCTGATGATTTGGACATTGGTTTGCGTAGTGTCCCCAATCCATGCAGAAGAAGCATTGTACATTTGAAACCATTTTCTTACCCTTGCAGTCACGCACTTTGTGTCCTTTTTCTCTACACTTATAACAAAATCCCATTCCCTTTAGGAAAGTTCCATGATGTTTCTTCCCACAATTACCACATATTGGAAAATTCTTCCTTCCCCTCATCCCTTTATCCATCATTCTCTCTTCCATCCCTTTCGTCTCTTGCTTCGCTTCAAAGCCATAGGACTCAGAGAATTATTTACTTATCTTATTAACACATGATACTATTTCTTCATATGTTGAGAACACATGGGAGACTATTTCCCTTCGAAATGTTGGCTTAATACCATGAAAGATACGATCCTTCTTACTCTCTGGATCATACGTATTGCTGGAGTTCACATTCCTTCTACTAGGCGCCATTTCTAAATAATGGCATAAACTGTATTAGTTTATGAATCAAAATACATAATTCCATACTTGTAAAACACTTAACATAAATTGAACTAATTATGGATATAATCCATAATTATAAAAATGTTTTCTTTGAGGAAGTATATACTCGTAACCCTTCATAGTGGTTTGTAAAGAAAATGGGAATTATCCTAAGCATATCCCCCGGGAGTGTCGTAACCAAGAGTGCAGCAAGGCCCGTTGTCGTGCACCAGTTCCCGTTCGAGTCTAGCTAAAAGCGGTGTTTTCGGGTTTTACCCCTAGGTAAATCTGTTCCAGAGCCGCCTCTACCTGCTCGTATCCAGACAGGGATGTATTGCTTGGAAAACTCACAAAATCTCTACAATACCAAAATTTTCAGGAAGTTCTTCTATACTAATCCTCAAAGTTCATCTTAGGTCTACGTGCTCTAATCAGAATTTGTCTAAATCTAGATTCCAAGGTTAGTACTAAACAGCCTCTGATACCAACTGTAATGCCCCGACCCCAGCTACCCAGATTCGGTGCATTACTTCGTAACATTGGCATGATCACAAAAGATCAAGTCTCGAAATACCGATTAGTTTAGTAGCCTTGGAAACACTAGATACATTTGTAAACGTTACATTACATCATAAAGTGAAAAACTACAATAACAAAGTCTCCATATTCCACACTTATATCTTCTTATGACTATCCCTGTAGGTCATTCATAAAATACTTCTCCACATCCTGGAAAATATTAAAACATTGAAAGGGGTGAGCTCAGATGCTCAGTAAGGATAACAATAATGCGGAAGCTTTCATAAATAAACATAAAAATTTAAGGCAATGTATAACTAAAACAAAAGCCTTTTAAACTTTAACATCAACATAATATGGCAAAAGTAAAATGAGATAATTCCATTCAATTCCTCACATGGATATTCTACTGGTCGAATAATCACATGCAATATCAATAACCACTTTCATAATGATGGAATGCATAATGCCAGACTATCACAACCACGTAGCCAAGGCCTCGTGCCAAGACCACAAATAAGATTTTGTCAAGCCCTCGTGCCAAGACACTATTTGTCTCATGAGACCTGCCGATGCATCGAGGAGCTATAACGGGCTCCACCCGTCACTTATTAAGTCCAATGCATTCCTCATATGAATAGGTTTAAACATTTCATAAACCATAACATAATCGTATCACATAAAACATGCATAACATTTCCACATTTCAATCATAAGATATCAATACAACACATTGATATAATAAAAACACTTTCAAAACCATTTTCAATACCAAAATAAAAGAAAGTTAAAACTTTGTATTTATTTTTCATTAAAAAAAAGTGATGGCTTGTAGAGGAAGCTGAAACTCAAATAATGGTCATGGCGGCGGAGAAGTCGTTGTCGCCGCATATGTACGGAAAGAAAAAAATTCCCTTTTTGTCGTTTAGTAAAACGATTCGTATAAAAAAGATTCCTTTTGAATAAATGTAAGAGTCAAAGGGGTTTATACACCGTATAAAAGAAAGTTGTGTATAAAACCAAATATGCCTCAATGAAAGGAGATTGAGACGAAGTCCATAAAAAGACCATTTTTAAAATAAAATAGATCTATTATGTGTATTCAATATAGGTACACATAAAGAAAGTAAAAATAAAAAATTGGACATAATAATATCATGACATAATTTGAAAGTAGGAGATTAACCCAAAGAATGGAAGTTGGGTTAAGAAGTTCCCTTACCTTGCATTCTGTCCTGACTCGACCGTTCTTTAACCTCCTGAATAATAAACTATAGTTAATTTCTATTTACTTAAGAACCTTTTTCATGTTCATTATTCCATTTATATCACTTATTACCATGTTATGAACATTATTTAATTATTTAAGTTAATAACGGTCGTTTTGTCGATCTTTGGTACTTGAGTCAAAAATAAACTTCTTATAATTACAAGTTGTTAATGTGGTGAAATATCCATTATATCCAGAATTATATTAATGATGTAGATATCATATATATCATATATATACAGTATATACATTCATTCATAATGTCACATAACATTTAGAGGTAAGAAATGAAATGCACCGTTCATGGAGACGGTAAGTCGTATGTACGCATGAATGCTACTTTCATTTCTATTTCATATTTAATGGAATGAAATCATAATTATATAAATTTATAATATAATTACAGTATAATATAGTGTATAATACCATTTAATCCATCCTTTATAAATCCCACATATGGCATTAACGATTCAAATCACTTTGAGGGGGCGGTAGTTCGCACTTCCTAAAATGAAATTATCGCGTTTTACCCATAATGGAAATCATAAAGTATGCCATAAATGAGAAATACAGAAGCATAAGTAAAACATAAACATATTATATATCATATATAAAAATAGTGACATCTTAATGGCCACCTTTGAAGGTGTTATATGAGTGTTGAACAATCATCGTTTCGTGAGGCAGAAATTCGCCATCCACAGAAACTGTATGTTCTTTAACCATTAGATGTAGGTGTGTGTAAGTGTAGCTCGAATCCTTCTTATAAAAACATCCTAGTATATTGAGTATACTGGTGTTGTTACAAAAGAAATTAATAAAAAGAGTTTAGGGGGTTGGAGAAGAAAAATAAAACAAAACAACATTAGAGAAGACATTACCTCAAAATCGGGTAACTCTTTTTGATTTGAGCCAAAGGCTTCCTTGGGAAGAGTTATGCCCAAAGTGAGGCTTCTAGGAGTAAGGGAGGGATTTTGGGAGAGTATTTGGGCAGAGGTTGGCCGATAAAAATGGCTTGAAGGTGTGAATAAGGTGGGAGTGGTGGGGGCCTTTTATAAGTGGAGAGGAGGGGCACTTTTGGAAAGTAATGAAATGTTACATTGTTATACAATGCTTTTCGGATTCTAAAGGTCCCAAACTTATATAATTCGTGGATAAGGTTATAAGGGTTCGAAATCTACCCATCCAATAGTCTTTGGACAAGTGTAAGCCTTGGATTTTACATTATATTTTCATTTTATTAAAATCGTTAAATAATGAGGTCATCGCTACATCATAATGATGTCATAAATAATTTAATTTATTTAATGTCTAAAAATTATAAAAAAATAATATGATGTAGGAAATCTTTTTAGATTTCTAATGAATATTTATAGTCAAAATTGGGACTTGTGTAACCCCACTTAAAAACTGTTTTAGTAAAACAACTCATGTTTGTGTCAATTTAATTTTAACATTAAATAAATATATATTAATGTCATTTTCCAACCAAAGTGGCTCCATGGGGTCCCCAAGTTGACCCATGGGTTGTCTTGGTCGTCCATGACTCATACAATAGGAGTAGGACAAGTTTCAAGCTCATATCATATTATTAAAACATTGTTTTTACCTTAAACTACACTAATTACCACTAATCGCGATTAAGAACTTAAAAGTTACTATTCACCAAAAAATTATTTTAATCTCATTGAACCAAATTTTACTTCTTAATGACAACCATGTATGTCGGATTTTTGAAAATCAAAACACAGAAGTGGTAATATTTCATTTAAACGAAAAATCAGTTATTTAACTACCACTTAGTGGTTTCACTATTCATCAAAAATTGAAGTTTTTCAGAACAATGCCAAAATTTCACCCTAAGCTATAATTGATATTCCGAATTCAAAAATGATGTATATTTTACAAAATTCCAAACATATAAGTTGCATTAATTAATTTTATAATTAATTCCCGCTGTTACAAAAAAATAGTGTGTTTCTAAGAAACAATTTATATCAAAAGATTGGCAATTGTTTATGTCCAATTTCAATGTTAAATTAATTCTAATGACCACCATTGGATAAAATGGTAAAAATATATTCTAATTATTATTTAAAACCACTAAATAGTATAATTTATCACTATAAATTATTTTGATTAAAAAAGTTGTTTTTAAGTATTTTTCACTATTCATCAAAATTTAGAAGTTCTCAGAAAAATACCAAAAATTCAACATAGGCTAATTTCGATATTCCCATTTTGAAATATTAAATTTCTATAATTTTAAAAAGTGGTTATTACTATTCATAACGGCTACTTTGATTAGTCGCGGTGTTTTAGAACTCGAAGTTGCGTACAATGCAAGCTATTGCATTATTAAATGAGAAGTGTATCATGGAAGCTCGGGGTGTTACAAGTTCCATCTCTGCTCAACCTCAGGTCCCATTCTCACTGAAGGGTATTACACACCCCATTGAGCATAATAAATGAGACACATTGAAGAAAAAAACCAATTTGGGATTTCTTACCAAATAACCAATCCATCTCAAAAAATTAAATCAATTTGTTTCATGTAGACAAAAAGAAAATCCCAGGTATGCTTGATATCTTCTAATGAGAAAAAAAATAGTACAATGAAGACCATGCGCTCTCTTCATTCTAAGGGGTGATGTAATATCCATCACATAAGATAAGTGGGATGCACCAATATCTAATAAAATAGTCATAAAAGTTTAGAATATTGTGATGGTGCCACTCATAGTAACTATACCCATAGATACTTTCTACGATGACTCTTCTTCTACATGAAGAATATTTTTTTCCAGATGCCTATAGTTGGAAACAAATTTATAATAAAGCATTTGATTTCACTATAGTAATTTTTTATATTGATAATCTCATTCCACTATGTAAAGAAAATAATATATAACATAAGTTCTACAAGTTTCCTGAACAACCATAGGAACCAGATATCTTTGGTGCCTCAGTGAAAACCTATTTCAAATTACCAGTATTTCCACACTAATATAAAGTCAATGGGACTCTTCTAGGCACTGTAGGACGTGTAAAAGAACCCTACTATCAAGATCCACCATGAGAGACATCACACTTTCTGTTTCCTTTATGATAATTCACAGATAATCCATAGAGATAATAATGAACTCCTTTTAACCTTGACTTACCATACAGATCAAGTTCAACTATAAAATCACTATCCATAATGTTACTAAAACAAGATATCATTAGTAAATAAGCATGATAACAAATATCATAATGAAATCCCATATCAAACTGTTGAGTCCTAATCCTCTCATAAAATAAAATCTCAATTGAAAACTACATAAGATCCTTGAATCAGTTCGCATACACTATCACGGTCCAATATACCTACTCATGTTTAAAAAACTCCATAGCCTTAGTCATCACCAAATACTCTTCAGAGAAAGGGTTAGTGAAGAGATCCATGAATTCTTCCCAATAAAAATCTTCATGATTCTTCTCCATCACCATCAAGTCCCACCATCTCCTACAAGGTCCCTCCAGCTTAAAGGTAGTACACTTTAGATTAATACCTTTGGGAGGTTCCATAAAATCAATGATAAGATAAATCTTTTTCATAAAATAATTATCCTTATGAGGATCATTAGATCATTGTAATGTTGGTGGTTTTTGATGAAATAAATCCTTGGCATGACTTTAGGATTCATCCCTTTATGGTTCCACAATTATCTACTGAGCAAGTATTGCTGCGATTTCATGTCCTAGGGCTTGGAAAGAACACATGAAAACCTCAACCAGGTTCTCATTCACAAGAGGCTTCTCTCATTGTGGTTCACCATAATATTCCTCTCAGATATTATTCACATGTCATATCAAAATCATGATTCTAAAAAAATCCGCAAAAAAAATTGAAGAAATAAAAACATTACTTATATCAATACTTAAAAACAAGTGAAATAAGGAAAATTAATCCCATCAGATGGATAAAAATGATTTGGATTTCAACCTATCAAAATCAAAAGCATGGAACATACTAGTACTAATCCATAAGAAACCATTCCCAAACCACCCATAGTGACTTATGGATCATTTTTATGAGAACATGAAAGGTAATAACTCACAACTACCTCCTATGTACCGAAAAGATTTCTAATATTCATACTGACTTTAAGGAAAGATTCTTAACAAACACATTTAATACCACATTATCCTAAACCCACCCAGATATCCAGGTACCTTGATAATTGAGCTGATCCTAACATATCCCAAAGATATTTTCCTATAACCATATGTTTTTTTTCTAACACCTGACATGATATAAAAAATAAATGGGAATGATTTTTCCACAAACATAGTGAAAGAAATATATATATATTAGTATTCTCAAAAACTCCAAATGAAGATGGTACAAAAAACTAAATAAGTATATCAAAACCCCAAATAGTACATCATCATAGTAACATATATTCTAACAATAAAAACTCCACATCCCAAAGATAACATCACTTCTATCCCTATGGGATAAAGAGTATACACCTCCTATAAGAGGCATCTTCCCATTACTCAGACATGTAAGTATGAACTATACAAATACTCGATAGAAATGATAGGGTGTGAGAAAAATATCCAATTAGGGTCTCACCAAGAGTTTCCACAATAACAAATCAAATCATTATTTCAATTTTAAATAAAATAGGCAATGAATTATAGTTTCATATTTAATAAAAACAATATATTCATTTTAAATGATGGAAAAAATTTCAAAAATGGATCAAATAAACACTTTATATAAAATAGTTTATAGGAATAATTAGGAATGTGTAATGTGGCTTCACAATAAATTGAATATATACTCAAAACAACCACATTAAGCAACATGGTCATATTCTCAGATGTATGATAGTTCAATGTTAGGGGATCCTCATACATCTCATATCAGTGATCTCTGTATGTATGTGTACACATGTCCTTCAATCTCAAGCCAAATGGGACCCATCAACATCCCATTGGGGATAAGATATATCGAACTATGTTTTTAATAGAGTTTTATATCATTAATATGTTTCTAGATCATTACCATCCAAGTGTGTTTTTCCCAAATAACTCATTGACTACCCAAGATCTCATGTGATCATTCAATAAATATAATAGGTAAAATAATTTCCTTTCAAAATACTTCACAATTTACAATTTTTATTCCTTTTCATAATTCCAATTCACATTCAAAACAAAAACATATATATTTCATCATTTCATGCCATTTCAATTCAAAAAAATGTATAGGTTTTCATCAAATCAATTTAATCCATTTTCCATAATAAATTTACAAATTTTATCAATTTTAAATTACACCTCAAATTCCAATTCCATCAGAATTTGGGATTTTCTTATAATTCCATTCCATGTCAAATTGAAGTTCCAATTCCCATAAAATTGTTTTTCATAATCAATTGAAATAAATTTCAAACACAATCAATTCAATGTTTAATCAATTAGATAGCCTTAAATGGAATCGATTACCATTCCCACAAAAAAAAATCTCACAATGGGACTCACCAACAAATAATGAATGAATACAATATCTAGGAATTCAACCTAGAAATATGAACCAAAAACATGGATTTTAGATACATCAATCCAAAGATGATCTATTAAATCGAAAGGGGGAACAAGAGAGAGACTGGAAGGAACCAAAAGATCCATTTACTCATAAATACCAATTGAAACAAAAATGATGATCGATCATTGAGAATATGATATAGAAGGATAAAAGATCAAAAAAATAACCTAGGGATGGATCTATGTTGAGAGGTAAGGAAACCTTGAGGAATGAAATGATTTTTTAAGCTAGGAAACCTACAAAAAACTAAAAATCAAGATTTTTCATGGTGTGTAACATGATTACACATCATGTAATTGATTAGTCCCGTATATGATGAAAACCCCATAAACTTTTTATTAAAACCCCCATTTTAATATTTACATGGTGTTTAAATAGTACATGATGTGTAAAAATTCACTATATTCACTGATTTCATGGAATCTTCCAGGACATGTTTACATGTTATGCAACACTATTACATGACATGTAAATCCATAATGGGCTGCAAAAAATTCTAGTTTTATGCCAAAAAATTACAAAAAAATACCTGACTTCACCATTACAGGTATCCTGACAATTTCTTCTCAGCACAAATTAGCAAAAAGAATGAAATCCAAAACAAAGCATAAAATATACCTAATAGAAATGTACTGGGGTATTACAACACATTTTTCAAAACCTGGCCACCCTTGATATATGAACCTAGTGACCTGACCCCATGGCTCTCCTATAATATCTTGGTTGGATTCCAATAAGGCCACATGATGTTACCCAACGAGGTAAATTATCAGACTAATTACTATCCCCATGGGCCAAAACATGTTGTTTTAGTGTGTTTGGTCCTCAATCAAATGCACCTTAGTAAACATCCCATAAGGTCATCTTTTTTGATCAATACTCCATGAAATGAATGATTAACTATGTATTTCTAGTCAGTTAGGCTCATGAATAGAATGGTTCACCTTGTTTCCATCAGTAGTAACATTTATCCATTTATGTTTAACTTTTATAGGGGTGTTACACTATCCACCCATTAAAGAAAAACTTCCTCATTGTGGACCCCATGCCTTAAACACATGAAATGCCTCTACAATTCTGGTTGATTATTGGATATAATACCGTTTGTCACATCCTTTACTTCCTTGGTCGATGAAACTAGTCAGCGGACCCCATGGGTCTCCTATAATACTTTGGTTTCCTTCTAAGAACACCTCATGCTATTACCCAATGAGGTCACTTATCAGACTCATGCCTATCCTCATAGGTAAACACATGTTATTTAGGTGTGTTTTTCCCTCGCTCATACACACCCTAGAAATCATCACAGAAGGTCACCCATCCTGATCATTACTCTAGGAAATGAACGCTTAACTATGGATTTCTAATGGGGTAGGTTTCCAAAAATAAAGGTACACCTTGTTGACATGGGTATTAACTTTTAGACTTATTAGTATCAATTTTATAGGGTTTTTAGATGATTCTATTTTTTTTTGACCTCAAAGGGAATATATCCCAATGAGTATAGGTTGGTTCCATAGAAAATATAGACCCATAAAAACATGTTTGGTTTAGATTAGGGGAATATGGACTAATAAATCTGAATGTTTCCTTACTAGAAATATGGCCTGATTAGAGGGAAATATTTGATCATAGGTAGTATGACCCAGTGAGGAATGACGTAGGTGATTTCATGGGGAATATGATTCGATAGAGATGGGTTCATAACGAGTATGACCCTAGTGAATTTTAATGGGGGGGGGGTCTTAAAGGGAATATAGCCTAATGAGGGAAAATGTCCAAGATCATGGGGAATATAGAACAATGTGGAATGACATAAGAGATTTCATATAGAAAATGGTCACGTGAAGAGTGGTTTTGAGCATTGGGTTTTAATTAGATAAATGTTTCATATATATCCTAATTAATAGAAATAAAAGTCCATAAAGAATGAATTACACAATTTATGATCATGCGATAGGATCATACCATGTAGTTTAAATTCATATTGTATGTATATTGTCATGAAGTTGTACATCATGAAACTAGGTCATTTTCAGAAATTTTAACATAATGTGACAATGAATTTCTCATATAGTTTAATTCAATGATAATATGACATTTCTAAAAATTTTAATGTAATCTTACCATGACACTTGTATCATGAATTTTGGTGACAATGGAGGATTGATCATGGATTACATAAGGGAATACAAAACTCTACTGACTAATAATTTTTCAATATGATATCATTAATTATGATGTGACTTTTTGGGTCTTTACACAACAAAGTGTCCTCACTATGGGTGCATACTTATCACCTCTTGGTGTTTTGGGTAGTGATGGATGGATATACTCATGGGGAATATGGCCCTATGAGGATGATATCTTAGGGATTACACATCGGGGTTTCTCAATAGATCATTGAGTTGGAATGGTTGTGTTCTCTAACCCTCTGATATTTTAAAAGAATAACATTATATTTGATAGAATATATGATATGCCACACTGAGGATAATCAGCCCACAAAATATATTACTCTTATAACCTATCCCTTAAATTGATGAGTATGAATAGTATTAACTACTTAATGAAATATATATAAATTTAATACTAAATATGAATTTATTGACAAATAATTAATTAATAATCACTCATATTTTTAATAAAGATATTTTTTTCTACAAAAAATAAATTTATTTCAAATTTTTTGTGTATATTTTTTGTGAGAAAATATTATAATTAATTTATTAAAAATTTAGAAATGCAATTTTTTAAAATGAAAATAATTTTTAAAATAATCATACCAAAATTAAGATAGGGTGAAATTTTGGTAATTTTATAAAATGTTTTATTTTTTAATGAATAATGAAAATTAAGATTTTCAAATAATATCATTTATTTTCATTAAATATACTATTTTAAAAATTACGTTATATTTTGGATATGGTATTAACAGTACTACAAAATAGGTCATTAATAGCCCTATAATTGTCCTTTATTAGTGCTAAAAAATCACTGACTACTGGAGTAGGATTAAAATACATGTCTTTTATTAGTGTTAAAAAATCACTGATGAAAGACTCCATTTATCAAAAAATTTATTTAGCATCGATAAAGGGTTAATTTATAAGAAATTTTAAAAGAAATCATAATGTATCCCTTTATTATCTCTTTTAGAAGTTCTAATAAAGAAGTCCTTAATCGTCACTACAAAAAAGCATGGATAAAGGGGACATTTTTCAGTACTTTTAGTAACCTTGATAAAGGGAAATGTTGTTGTGTGATGTAATAACACACTACATCACCATAAACCTGTCATACTATATTGAATTGTAACAGCACCCTGAAGCACCAGAAACAACATCATAAATTAGAAATATCATGTACAAATACAAAATGTAAATGAAATATAATTTATAACACTAATAAAATACAAAAACACTATATTACAATGTAAATAACTCACTTGTATAAAAGAAAAAACCACCCATCCTTGAGTAAAAAAACACACGTGTAAAAAATCAATTCTAATTTTAGTAATAATATAAATAAATAAATTTAATAGAATATTTTAATTTCAAAACAAACATTGAGTCATACAAGGATCAATATGTATTAGGTTGAGTTATGGTTCATTATTTCATGTAAAAAAATTTCTTGTTAGTATTCAATTATTATCTATGTGATAATTAAATAAGTAAGTATAAGATAAAATTGATAAAAAATTAATTAAGTAATAGAAGATATAATGATGAGAAAATTAATTTAGTAGTACTAGTTATATCATGTGTAGGTTTGATGAGAGACTGATTCCTACACATCACAAATGACTTGTGAATAATTTTCTAAAATTATGAATACAATTAAAGTGTGGTTTATTAGTTTTCAATAGGTGACACTTTTTAAACTAAAGTTTCAATTTTAAAATGATAATGGAAACTTTTAGTCATACTAGGAACATTGAGTATCATATTGATGTTTGGATAATTAATACACATCAAAAATTACATATGGGTCATTTAAATAATGTATCAAAACAATCTGATTTTTTTTAGTTTTGAGTATTTCAGTTTTATTTTTTACCAAAACTAATGTAAATTTCAAATAAAAAGATAAATGTTGAGTCATACCAATCACACTATGAATCGTATTGATATGTGGATGATTCCTATGCGTTCCAAATTATTTATGGATCATTTTACAAAAGTATATAAATATTATGAATATTGTTTCTCAATTTTTAGTACTGTAGCACCCCAAACATTTTATGGTATGATTCTCTTAAATACATTCGAGTCATAGCCTATATTTCATAAAGAACTATGTTTCTTTGAAACAACACTTGGTTATTTAGGATATAGTCATATCCTAGTCATTGAACTTAAATTTTCCACTTGTGTGTTTTGAATTTTGAAAATCTAACATACATGGTTGTGTTCACGATGATATTTAGAGTCTCATAGAATTAACTTAATTTTTGGTGAATAGTAACATACACTTATGAATAGTAACCTATCATTATGAATAGTAATTTACCCTTTTGAATAGTAATATGACTCTTAGGAATTGTATCCACACCCATGAATGTATAAATAAATTTAGGCACCTTAAAAATGAAGATGAATAATTTAAGTGTTTATATTTTTTGATTAAATAATTATTTTAATTAAATATTTAATTAATCATATTTATGAAATTATTTTTTAAAAATTGAATTTATTTTTGTATTCTACACGTCTAAAAAAGGTTTGGGTGAATTTTTGGGATTTTTCTGAAATACTTGAATTTTTAATGAATAGTGAATTACCATAATTTACAAAATAAGCTAAATACAATAATTATAGAGTCATGTGTGATGTTCTTCTGATGTAAGACCAATTGATTCCGATTCACATGATAAAATTACTATTATTGGTCATAGAAGACTCACTATTCCTTGTATTTTCTAGAAATAATAAATTAATGAATATAATATAGAGAAATCCCCTCTCCCCTCCACTATATAAACCACCCCTCACCCCCTCTTCCCCCCACACCACTCAAGCTTCAATCCTTGCCTAAATTATTCCAAATACTCTTCCCAAGCCCTCTAACCACGTCCAAGACCTTTTGGTCTTACCAAAAGTCCAAAAACAAAGGCCTTAAAGATATTCTCAAGGAGGAGTACTCAAGAGGTGAACCTTTCTTCTATTTTCTTTCAATTTCTTTTACAAAGTTCCATTATTTTGTTATCCCTTCTCACCTACCCTCATCCAAATGACATGATAATTATAGTAAATTAAATTTACTGTATTTTCATTGTGCAAATGGAATATTTCATCATAATCTCTCTTTTCCCCTCCTTTTATACAATAAATGCAAACACCGTCCGAGATGTGTTAAGTTATCACACTCAAGGAAGACGGGTTTTCAATTTGCATTAATATCTTCAATACTAGTCATGAAATATTTTCAATGGTTTAACCCTGTCATAATATATGTATTTTATCTTGATTAATGTTCTGTAATCCTTACACATTCATAATATGGAATAATAACACAAAACAAGTTTATTGTGCACAAAACCGCCAATCCAAATCCAAGCGTTTATTTTTAACTCATCGAATGAGTCATCCTCATGGTATATAACAAGAATCCTTATTCGATAATTTATATCTATTTAATGTCACTAATAATTTATATTAAAAATTATGTATGTTTAACCATACTTCAAACAAACATCCATTCATGAATACAAGTAAACAGATCATGAAAACCAAAGAAGAAAATGCTACCAAAACAATAAAATTGAATCTATTAAACCATAAAACATGCCATTAATGAACCTAATAAGGTTATAACATATAAATTAAATTTTCATGAGGTTATAGAATTATTAATTAATTAATCTAAATTTGATTATTCAGGTCGTTAAGAACAATTAAGAACACCTTTAAGCATAAGGTAAGGGATCCTCTCTCTCACTTTTGTTCAAGAATCTCCCCTATATTGTGATATTTTATTTTTAATAACTAATGATGGGGTATGTTTTTGAACCTCCACCATACTTACCTTATGACATATAAATAATGGTATACCCCTTTACCTCTCATTAATCTCTCACAAGAACACTCATTACCATGCCGAAATGTTTGTAAGGGGTTTTCTCATCTCACTTTCAATTCTGTGGGATTTCCATTGTTTGCCTCTTATTTATTATATGTGGTATAGTTGTATTTAAATATGATATATATTATCATGATTATATTTATTTTAATGGTATTCTGTGATTCATTTGGTGGTTATTAACTTTTGTTCATACGACTCAATTGATTACAACATGGTAACGAGCTTTGTCTCAATTTTCACTTCATTGTGACTTTCTTAGTATTGTGCACCTAATCTTTTTTATGTGGTGTACCTAATTCCCATTTGAGATCAATTTTCAATTGAAATTATATTCCATTTTAATATCTATAGTCTCATATCATGGATATGATTATTTTCTAATCCGTATACCATTTTACTTATGGTATTTATTTTGAATGTTGTTTTGATTGTGGAAATATTGATGAATCCGTATCCTCTATTCTAAACGGATAATGTAAATTCATGTTGCTCTTGTGTTGAATCTATTTATAAATAATTCTTTGGATGCAGAGGTGGGTGGGGCCCTCTACATCCCCTCAATGCATCGGTAGGTCTCATGAAACAAATCAGTTGGGAAAACCCTTCGAGTTTGTTTCCAAAAATCAGACGGGTTTCTACCCACATAAATAAACTGTTTTTACGGTATTACGGTATAATGTGCTAGATACATGATATCAAATTAATAATAATTCTCTTTATTTAATTTTAGTTATTACTATCCATGAGGTTTTCACTATGAAAAAATCTATGGATGCAGTTTCATTCTCAATTTATTAATGGCGTGTGTTTTTCATTTATTCACCATGCCATATTGATTATGTCAAATTGTTTATAATTCAGTTATTATTGATTCATTCTTCTTCTATTTTTAACCCTTACTGATAATTTGAGATTACCCCTTTGATTGTTTACTTTCAACAGGTGATGAAAATAAGATCATTTATTGAGTTTTTGTGGATGCAGTTTTTAGTTTTTTTTATGTATTTTATTTTGTAACCTTTTCCAATGTAATTTGAGTTACATCTATGTATATAGTTTCTTAAAGACTACTAAATTGATCGTTCCTTAGGGATTTTTATTCCTTCTAACCATTCCAATGTACTTATTAATGCACTGGCTCTGGTCTAGAGGGGTTGGGGCCTTACAGTTGGTATTAAAGGAAGTTTAGTAGGAACCTTGGAAACTAGATTAGAAAATATAGATTAGGGAACAAAGCCCTAAGGTAGTATTTGAGGACAAACATACAAGAACGTCCCGGTATTTTGGTAAGGAAATGATTATGTGAATCTTTCATGTTATACATCCCTGTCTGGATACGAGCAGGTAGAGGTGGCTATGGCACAAATGTACTTAGGAGTGAAAGCTCCGACAAGGAGTTTCAGGCTTGACCTAGGGTATCCTGGTACATGACAACGATCCTTGCTGCACTCTTGGTTACGACACTCCCGGGGGATATGCTTAGGATAATTCATGTTTTATTTACAATCCATTATGAAGGATTGAAATGTAAATTATTCCTCAAAGAAACCATTTTTCTGATTATGGGATTACCCATGAATAGTATCTCAACTTATGCTAAGTATTTTGTTAAGTTAATATTATACATTATGATTAGTACCCCAATCTAGTGTGTGACATTATTTAGAAATTATGTCTAATGGAAGAAGGGGAAACAATACTCGTGGGGAATGTAGGGATCCCCCCACTGAGCAAGTCAACACAGTCAATGTTGGATAAGATCAGATCATGACCATATTGGGACAACTTTCTCAGGCTATAATGAATAACCATTCCACACTTGTGTTGGATCGTTTCATGTGACAGAAGCCCCCATCTTTTAGCGGGACTAATATTTTGGGTATTGGGACTGCACAGCGGAAGCCGGCGGGCTGAGAATTTAAAATTTTTCTGCTTCACCAGAGTGACATAACCCTGTCAACTCCGGTGATCTTTTCCAGGCTCGGTCCGAGGATCTCTCAAGGTTTAAACAGAGAAAAAAAATAAATTAAACATGTACCTTGTTCGGAATTATCATGTGCAAGTCCGCCGCAGGACGCCAGTGATCGTTGCTTGAAGACTCCGATGTCGAAGCCCTCTAGATCATCCACACATGCCTCTCGAATCTACTCGCGCACCGTTCGTCAAGATTCAGGTGCTAGCGCGGATCTTCGACGATCACTTCAGTGCAACGATGATCACCGCAGAGGAAGAAGCTTCAATCCAAGAAGGATGAACTTGAAGATCTTCCTTTTCTTGAGAGAATCTCTCTCTAAATTTTAGGAGGAGAGAGATGCTCTCAATCTTGACACATGAATATTATCCATGGGAGAGCCTCTCTCTCACATATATAGGGAGTTTTTAAAACACGAGGTATTGATTCCCGGCCCCCGTGTAATAGATGTCCGCTATATAAGTGATATAAATAATTATTTATGACAAATAAAATTATGCCATAAATAATATTTATAATTTATCACTTACTTATAATATATAAATATATTACATGATAAATTTGAGTCTTCAACTTGAGTCATTCCTCCTACTAATATTAATCGAACCTAGGATATTTAAATCCATTCGAATAATATTAATACTTGTATTTACTATATAACTTATAAATACATGATATAAATAAATCCAACGAATTATTTTAAACTCAAATACTTAATGAATTTATTTATTCTTTGGTGATCCATAGAACTTGGATAGTGCTCAGACCCTTTGGTGGGGCCCACCAAGTTCTAAATTCTTATTCTCGGAATAGGGAAAATTCTCAAGGTGCTATTGTGTGTGACCCTCTAGGCCCTTTTCTCAATAGTAGTGAATAATACCACCGACCTAGAGCAGGGTTTAGCAACCCATCGAGGCCCCTATAGAGATAAGGAAAAGTCATAACAACGAATGCCTCCCTACAAACATGGTCTGTGTAATATAATCTCTTCGTCATCGATATCTCAATAAAGTAGAATGCACAATAGTTTCATCATTATTTATTTTGATTTATTTTATTTGTTGATTTGTCTGAACAGTCTTACCTTCGACTACCATGGCCATGGATTTATTGAAGGTGCAACCATCCTAATCACTCAGGCCTGAGATATCTCTTCCTAAACTTGGAAGCGACAAATCCTTTCTCGATCATTCAATCAATGCCATGCCATTAATGACGTACCCGATAAAAACTACGTCACCACGACTTTGTCGCCATGGTTTTCACCTTATATCAAATATACGTAATTAAATGACATTCATTGATAATGATCTCAAGTCAGGATACCATTACACATGTCTGTAGATAAGACAACCAATGACACCTGAAACATGTGGTGTTCCTATTAAGCGGGTCTGTCCTCATGATCTCAATTACTAGATATCATCAAGTGCGAACTTCATGAGAATAAGTCTCAATGCTTATGATACCCCATCACCTGATGGTCACACATCATTTGTGTCCTTTCATAATGATGTAACCGGACCATAGGACGTTACTTTAAGATTAATGTCATGGAATCTCAGGGTTCTCATTATAGCCTGGGACCTTCTATAACCCTTTGATGCGATAGGTAATATAAGGACATTTCCATAAACAAAGTGGATTCATATGTATCTACACTGTCATGGAAAGATAAACACATGTATAAAAACAAACTGAATACATGTAACAGTAATCAAAGTACAATACAAGTTGGGTCTAGGGAACCCACTTTCAACACTCCCACTTGAACTAGAGCCAACTGCTAACAAGTTTCAATCTGCTAGCTCTCACATGTGAATCATGATTCTACTAATAAATGGCTTTAGTTAGGGGGTCTTCAACGTTGTCCTCTATGGATACTCTTCTAACTATCACTTCACCTCTTTGAGTAAAATCCCTCAAGAGATGAAACTTTTGAAGAATATTCTTTGTCCTCTGGTGAGACCTGGGCTCCTTGGAAAGCTCCACTGCAGCAGTATTATCACAATATACTAGAACAGGGTCGGCACTACTAGGTATAACACCAATGTCTGAGATAAAGCTACATATCCAAACTGCTTCCTTTTCTGCATTGGAAGCTGTAATATATTCAGACTTTGCTGTAGAATCAGCAACCACTGCTTGCTTTGAGCTTCTCCAGCTCACTGAACCACCATTCAGGAAAAATATATAGCCTGACTACAATTTCATATCATAATGATATGTCTGGAAACTATCATCAGTGTATCCCCTCACAACTAGTTCCTCATCTCCTCTATACACCAGGAACATATCCTTAGTACGCCTTAAGTACTTTATGATAGTTTTAACAGCTGTCCAGTGCAGCTCTCTTGGATTGGCTTGATATCTACCCACCATACTTAAAGCAAAGGCAACATCAAACCTAGTACATATCATGACATAAATGATAGAACCCACTACTGAAGCATAAGGGACTCTACTCATTCTTTCAATCTCCTCCTGTGTTTGTGGACACATTTTCTTGGAGAGATTTACACCATGTGACATAGGTAACAATCCTCTCTTGGATTGTTCCATATTGTACCTTTTGAGTACCCTGTCAATATATGTACTTTGACTTAGGCCAAGTAACCTTTGAGATCTATCTCGATAGATCTTGATCCCTAGAATGTAGGCTACTTCACCTAAGTCTTTCATGGAGAAGAATTCATTTAACCAAGTCTTAACTTACTGTAAGACTTGCACCTCATTTCCCATGATTAATATGTCGTCAACATATAAAACTAGGAAAACGATAGAATTCTCTTCAACCTTTTTATAAACACAAGGATCACTTTCATTTTTGAAAAAAACAAAATCTCTTATGGCCTCATCAAAGAGAACATTCCATGATCTTGATGCCTGCTTCAATTCATAAATGGATCTCTACAACTTTCATACTTTATTAGAATTATTTGACTTAACAAACCCTTCTGTTTGAGTCATATAGACTTCTTCAACCAACTTTCCATTTAGAAAAGTAGTTTTGACATCCATTTTCCAAATTTCATAGTCATTAAAGGCTGTTATTACAGGAAATATTCTGATGGATTTAAGCATTGCCACTGGTGAGATGGTTTCATCATAGTCAATGCATTGACGTTGTATGAAACCCTTTGAAGCTGGTCTTTATTTAAAGGTATTAACCTTACCATTCATGTCTAGATTCTTCTTGAATACCCATTTTCATCCAATGGGCTTTACATCAGCTAGAGGTTCTACCAAAATCCAAACTTGATTTTGGTACATGGACTCCATCTTAGAATTCCTGGCTTCTTTCCATTTAGCAGTTTCTTTGCCTTCTACTGCTTCCTTGTAGGTTAGAGGTTCATTATCCTCAAGAACTACTATGTCACCTGACCCAGTGACAAGAAAACCACAATGCTCTGGTTCTCTAACCTCTCACGTAGACCTACACAGTATCTGTGTCTCAGGAACAATTTCTTCTTCCACTTTCTCTTGTGGAGATTGTTCCTCTACCAAGTCTTGTTCATCTGGAGCATTAAATTCATCAAAGTCAATCTTGCTCCCACTATTTCTAATATAAATGCGATCCATTTATAGAAATGTGGCGTATCTTTCCACAATGACTTTTCTATCTAAAGAGTTATATAGGTAGTATCCTCTAGTTTCCTTAGGATAACCTATAAAGATGCACTTAGTGCTTCTGTATGCTAATTTTTCACTTGGTAAAGTCTTGAAAAATGTCTTGCACCCCCACACATGCATGTGTGTCAGATTGGGTTTCTTTCCATACCATATCTGATATGGAATCGCAGCTTCAGCTTTAGTTGGTACTCGGTTAAGGATATATGCTTCTGTCTACAAGGCATATCCCCAAAAGGATAATTGAAGAGTTATATAACTCATCATTGATCTGACCATGTAAATAAAGGCCATATTCCTCCTTTAACTAACACCATTCCATTGTGGTTTATAAGGAGGAGTGAGTTGGGATACTATCCCACACTCCTTCAAGTGATCAATGAAAGCTTTGTTAAGATATTCTCTACCTCGGTCTGAGTGAAGTGCTTTTATCTTCTTACCAAGTTGGTTTTCTACTTAATTTTGGTATTACTTAAATAAAAGAAAGGAATATAACTTATACTGCATTAATTAGATATAGCCATACCTACTATAATCATTGGTAAAAGTAATGAAGTATAGAAAACCACCCTTTGCCTCTACTGGAAATGGACCACATACATCGGTATGTATTAATTCCAGCACTGCATTGGCCTTTTCTCCCTTTATTGAGAAAGGTGCTTTGGTCATATTTCCTTGTAAACAAGATTGACATACATCCAAGGGTTCTAACTGTACCGAGTCTAGATACCCTTATTGATGTAATCTTCATAATCGCTTCTCGTTTACATGACCAAGCCTGAAGTGCCATAGGTGGGTATTATTTGAGTCATGTTGGCTATTTTTGTCATTGATTTCCATTACTGAGTTTTCTAGTTCTAGCATATATAAACCATTGTTAATATGTACCATACCATAACATATGTTATCCTTATAAAAGAGATAACTTTTATTTCCAAAATTGAAATAAAAACCTATAGTGTCTAAAATTGACATAGAGATAATGTTCCTGGTAATAGACGGTACATAATAGCAATTGTTTAAAACAAGAACCAAACCAGTTGGCAAAGTCAAGTGATAGTCTCCGACTGCCAAGGCCGCCAGACTTGCACCATTGGCAGCTCAGAGATCCACTTGAACTTTTTCAATCTTCTTGAACCTACTTGGTTTCTGTATATGAATACAAATATGTGAACCACATGCCGTATCCAATACCCAACTTGTAGATAACGATAGATTGCATTCAATGACAAAAATACCTGAAGTAGAAGCGTCAGCTTGCTTCTTCTTCCCAGCTCTGCAATTCTTCTTCAAGTGGCCTTTCTTACCACATCCAAAGTAGACAACTTCATGCTCACTACTTTGCCTCTGAATATTTGGATTCTTTTCAGGACGATGCATTGATGTCTTTGCCCTTGACTTAGCCTTAGACCCATTTGCCTTGCCCTTGTTTTTCTTGTTCACTATAAGGATAATTGAATTGGCGTTTTTCATGTCCTTTTCAGCTTGGTGAACTAAAGCCAAGAGATCTGGGAGCGACTTTGTCATATCATTCATATTCTAATTGACAATGAAATTCGAGAAGCTTGATGGTAAAGAGGCAATAATGAGATCCACTGCTAGTTCTTGGTTCAGTTTGAACCCAAGGGCTTCAAGCCTCTCAATATACCCAATCATCTTGAGTACGTGAGGACCGGCTTGGTGCCCTTATGCAAGACTACATTTATAAAGTGCACTTGAGATCTCATACCTTTCTTGCCTAGCCCTCTCCTCATATAGTTCTTGGAGATGTGAAAGCATCTTGTAGGCGTCCTCTTCCTCATGCATTTTTTGCAATTGGCTGGACATGGATGACAACATGATGCATTGTACATCAAGCGCATTGTCTACATGATTTATCCACTTATTTTTTCTGTGTTGCTTTCTCCCTGAGGAGGCTCAGCAGGAATTGGGGATTCCAGCACATATAACTTCCTTTCTTGGCGTAGTACTATTCACAAGTGCCTATACCACTCTTTGAAGTTATTGATGGTCAAGATATTTTATTTATCCAAGATCGATCGCAGTGATAAATTACTTGTGGTGTTGGTGATTTCCATTTTTAATCTACATTAGATAATCATTTAGCAGTTAGTACTTTGTATTGATTGCCTTTTAACATTTTATGATTAATAAATTATTATATCATTTAATGTCTCCCACTATTTTAACGAACCTTAACATCCCTAACTATTAGATTCAGAATACTCTATCGTTTGATCATTATAGTGGTAAGGATCCGCGAAAACTCCCTCGTAGTCTATAATCTAGGGCTACGACACTACTTGGAGGGTTTCAAGGTATGCGCTATGCCGGCCAACAACTTGTTCTTGTGGTTCCTTGTGTTATTGAGTAAAGTCCCAGCTTTTGGAATCTGAACTTGATTCCCTCAACCTCTTGCCTTTAAAGTGATAGCAAGTTAGATAAGGCTAATATTTGACTACTCACTTTAGTTAAGTCGACCCATTTCTCTCATGAAAACGCCCCGCTAGTAAGAGGCACTCTCAGCTAAGGCTGACGAGCACCCAAACAGCCGGTTTTGTTTAGATGTGAGAAATGGAAGGCATTTAGACTTAATATATCTTTGAGGGATTTTTAATATTAATTGATGAATATAATCCTTTTCTATTTATTATGTTCAAACTGGGTTGTCGCACTTACAAATGAACATGCAATAGAATATTATTCATCACATCTTTATGCATTTTATCTTGTTTACTATTCTATGTGATAACACAATAATCATGCAGAAGCATAAAATTATAAACTATGCATAAAGTAAATCATGTATTATGACTGGTCTTGATCATTCTATAATGATCGATCGATAACTGATCAATCATCACCTAGGGGAATCCATACCTGAGTCAATAAATGACTCGTGTCGCTGCTGGCCCCACTGCAAAGCGCCCAACTCCTGTCTGGACTACCACCTCAACATGGTGGGGTCTGCCTCTCAGATCATAACCGTATAATTACAAATATACTCGCACGTAGGCGAGGGGGTCTGGGGTACAAAATACAACTAGTGCTATGGAGGCATAGACCCTTATACATATTTGAATCAAAAGACGATTCACAGACTGTTATTTATCTAATTAAATATTATAATCATCGCACACATTGAATAAATAAATAAATAAATAAATAAATTACAGACATATACAGGTCAGTCACTTGCTCAAGACCAGTCGGGGTAAAAGCGCAATAAAATTAAATTGCAATAAATTTAAGTAATGCGAGGGTGTTTTAATAAATTAAATGAATTTGATTAAATTCAAATAATTTATTTTATCGGTTCATTTGTTTAATTTAATTTTAATTCTAAAATTAAATTAAATCATTAATTTAATTTTTGTTTTAAATTAAATTAATATTCAGATTAAAATAAAATTTAAACCCCTAAATTAATTCCAATTAATTTAATTTAAAAAACTAAATTAATTAAAATTAATTTAATGTAGGGTTACCTCTAGATGGAGAGGAGTCTGGAAGGACTGTGTACCACCGCGGGATGTCGTCTTGGAACAGGGTACCATGGCTTGACCGCGGCGTGACCGCGGCGTGACCGCGGCATGATTGCGGTGTCCAACGACTCCCGCAGTGGCTGCATCTTCCAGCATGGTCCAAGGGGAGTGGGAGGAGGCCGGAAAAGAATCTGGCCAGCCACATGGACGACAGCCTGCTGCTCCGGCGAGCCGGTGAGGTGGCATCCCGGTCTGGCGTGGACTCAGACGGTGAGCTTGGGGAAGCCGACTAGAGGCAGTCCAGCGCGGAGGAGGAGGCCGACGTGGGCTCGGGGCGGCCAGAAAGAGGCAGTCCGGCGCATAGAAGGAGGCCATCGTGGGCTCGGGCAGCCGTACGGAGGGGTTCCGGCATAGAGGAGGAGGCCGACGCAGGCTCAGGTGGCCGAACATAGGTGGTCCGGCATGGAGTAGGAGGCCGGCGCGGGCTCAGGCGACCGACTAGAGGTGGTCCGACGGGAGGGGAGGCGGCTAGGGTTTGCCTCCCCTGTGCGCCGCGTGAGAGGAGACCCCTTTGGGGTCTTCCTTTTCTTTTTTTTGTGTGTTTTTAGACAAAATAAAGCCACCTTTTTTTTAAATAAAGGGAGAAACCCCCATTTTGGGGTCTTTGTATTCCCATTTTTTTTATTTAAAAGCAAGAAGACCCCAAATTGGGGTCTTGGTCTTGGTCCCCTTCCCTCTTATTTTTATTATCAAAAATTTTTCCACACACCTTTGTGGAAAAATATTTTATAATAAATATTTTATAATATTTTATAATAATAAAATATATATTTGATGTTAATTCTCAATTTGAGATAAACATCAAATGAACGAAAAAACATGACGTTGATCCGATTAAAAAATTTAAATGATCACAACTTGATCATTTGAAAACAAAATGACACGCGGTCGAATCCCAATGAACCATTTTAACACCTCACAATTAAGTTTAATGCATTCTAATTTTGTTGACTCAGAAAAACCTTGCGCTCCCTCTGATAACACTGTTGGGTACCGGGACTGCGCAACAGAAGCCGGTGAGCCGGGAATTTAATTTTTTTTTGCTTCACCGGAGTGACATAACCCTGTCAAATCTGGTGATCTTGTCCTGGCTCGGTCTGAGGATCTCACATGGTTTAAACAGAGCACAAAAATTAATTAAACATGTACCTTGTTCGGAATTAGTGTGTGCAAGTCTGCCACAGGACGACGGCGATCGTTGCTCGAAGACTCTGATGTCGAAGCTCTCTAGATCTTCCACACACGCCTCTAAAATCTACTCACGCACCATTCGCCAAGATCCGAGTGCTAGTGTATATCTTTGATGATCACTTCAGCACAACGATGATCACCACAAAGGAAGAAGCTTCAATCTGAGAAGGATGAACTTGAAGATCTTCCTTTGCTTGAGAGACTCTCTCTCTAAATTCCAGGAGGAGAGAGATGCTCTCAATCTTGACACATGAATAGTATCCACGGGAGTGCCTCTCTCTCACTTATATAGGGAGTGTTTAAAACAGGAAGTATTGATTCTTGGCCCCTGTGTAATAGACGTCCGCTATATAAGTGATATAAATAATTATTTATGACAAATAAAATTATGCCATAAATAATATTTATAATTTATCACTTACTTATAATATATAAATATATTACATGATAAATTTGAGTCTTTAAATTGACTCATTCCTCCTGCTAATATTAATCGAACCTAAGATATTTAAACCCATTAGAATAATATTAATACTTGTATTTACTATATAACTTGTAAATACATGTTATAAATAAATCCAACGAATTATTCTAAACTCAAATAATTAATGAATTTATTTATTCTTTGGTGATCCATAGAACTTGGATAGTGATCAGACCCTTCGGTGGGGCCCACCAAGTTATAAATTCCTATTCTAGGAATAGGGAAGATCCTCAAGGCTCTATTGTGTGTGACCCTCTAGGCCCTTATCTCAATAGCAGTGAATAATACCACCGACCTAGAGCAGGGTCTAGTAACCCATCGAGGCCCCTATAGAGATAAGGCAAAGTCATAGCAACGACTGCCTCCCTACGAACATGGTTTTTGTAATATAATCTCTTTGTCATCGATATCTCAATAAAGAAGAATGCACACTAGTATCATAATTATTTATTTTGCTTTATTTTATTTGTTGATTTGTCTGGACGGTCTTACCTTCAACTAGCATGGCCATGGATTTATTGAAGGTGAAACCATACTAATCAACCAGGCCCGAGATATCTCTTCCTAAACTCAGAAGCAACAAATCCTTTCTCGACCATTCAATCAATGCCATGCCATTAATGACGTACCTGATACAAACTACCTCATCACGACTTTGTCGCCATGGTTTTTTCCTTATATCAAATTTACGTAATTAAATGACATTCATCGATAATGATCTCAGTTTAGGATACCATTACACATGTCTGTAGATAAGAACGACCAATGACACCTGAAACATGTGGTGTTCCTATTAATAGGGCATGTCCTCATGATCTCAATTACTAGATATCATAAAGTGCGAACTTCATGAGAAGAAGTCTCAATGCTTATGATCCCCCATCACCTGATGGTCACACATCATCTATGTCCTTTCAGAATGATGTAACTGGACCATAGGATGTTACTTTAAGATTACTGTCATGGAATCTCAGGGTTCTCATTATAGCCTGGGACCTGCTATAACCCTTTGATGTGACAGGTAATCTAAGTACATTGCCATAAACAAAGTGGATGCAGGAGTATCTACACTATAATGGCAAGATAAACACATGTATAAAAATAAACTGAATACATGTAACAGTAATCAAAGTACAATACAAGTTGGGTCTAGGGAACCCACTTTCAACATACTAATCCAGTGGTTACTGAGCAATGGATCATGTAAAGACCCGCAAATTTCAAGGAAATTTTTTTCTTAATTTGCTTTGGAATTTTACAAGAGCGCAGCTTCAGACGGCACCTGATTCCGAGGCCCGGTGTGCCCGGAATCATTTTCCGAAGTTTGGCTCGGGTACGTTCAGTGAACGGACGAGCGAGTTTTTCTATCTTCTGAACCGGTGCCCGGAATCGAATTCTGAGGGCACCGATGAAATCGCAGCGCCGATATTTGCTTAGAAACGCCTCTTCCGGAGTTGCGTTTGCTCAGACGTGGTTTTTAAATTTTGGGGCTTTAAGTCAGAAATAAAATAAAATTTGTGCGACAACTTTATTTTATTTCACTTGAGCTGCTTGGAAGTCACTTGGAAGCCACTTGAACTGAGTTAAAGCGGATAGGGTGCTATCCGGAAATATCCTACCCCTTATTAGGATATTTGTGCGGTGGGGCCCGCACGAGCCCCGCCGTTTCTTTCGCTAAGTAACGCACCCGCGAAAACCCGTCAAAGTAACTGAAAAGTCAACCGACGCGTTTTCTTTAATTTCTTAACAGACCATTTAATTGGGCGATTTATTTCGTGAATTAAATGGGCTGTTTCATTCGTTGAATTAATTCAACGAATTTAATGGGTCGTTACTTACGCGTTTGCGTTCGTTGGAAAAATAATAAAATAGACAAACTTGTCTATTTTGGAGGATTGCTTTTGTTGTGCAATTCCTCTGAGCCTCCACCCTCTCCGCGAAGAACGCGAAGAACGCGAAGAACGCGAAGAACGCGAAGAACGCGAAGAACGCCGGCGACCGGAATTCGACGACGCACACCGTGATCTGCGACGTCGACGAGCTCTACCCGCGACGTTCTTCGGCGACGCCTCTTCTTCCGCGGCCGATCCTCGTTCGGCAACTAAGATCCGGAGATCGTCGGCGCGACGCTTTTTCCCGCGGTGCGACGAACGTCTCTTCCGCGACGACGCAACGATCCCCTCCTTCCGCGACGAGCGATTCCGCGACGACCTCACGTCCGACGACGACAAGGTAAGGGATGTTGGAATATTTTATTTCCCGTGTTTATTCTTTTGAGATAAAGAACCCGATCTCGGAACAATTTTAATTTATTTAAAATTGATTGATCGGTTATTTCTTTTCCTCCCGTGGTTTATGACTAACGCGGAGGGTGCGGATCTAACGAACAAGACCCGGCAACCCTCCGCCGATCTTTTGTTGTGCGAATTTGGCGGACGACGACGAACCGTGCGGAAAGGGCGATCCGTTGATCCCGCAGTGAAGATCGTCCCCCGAGAGGAGCAATGGCGCAGACGGGAGGCAAAACGGGCCACCGGAGCAACTCCGGCGGCCTGCGGAAGGCGGCGGCGGCGCGGGTCGCCGGCGCGGCGGCGCCCGGCGCGCCGCCGGAAACTCCGCCGCAGCCGAGCCGCGGCGGCGGCGAACCGCCGGACCGCGTCCGCGGTCCGGCCACCCAGCACGCGGCCCGCGCGGGCCGCGTTCCTCTAAGCCGCGGGTCAAACCCGCGGCGGCTTCTTCGGCCGCTCGGTCGAAGCCGAGCCGGCCGGTCCGGTTGGCCGGGCCTCGCCCAGGCCGGACCGGACCCGGCCTAGCCGGGTCCGGCCGACCCAGGGGGGGGGTGGGGGTTCGGGCCGGGTCGCCCGGGGCCCAGAACCCCCGTTTTCGGGCCTTCTTCGGTCTTTTGCCCATATCTTGGGCCCGAGACCTCCGATTGACGAACCGTCAGCGGCTACGCGATCCTTGGATCGATACGGTCGTTTCGGTATATTATACTCAAGGTTTCGGAAGATTTTGGGTTCGGCCGGGTTGGTTCGTACACGAAACCAACCGGGCCCTCGGAGCGGAAACGCTCATAACTTGAGCTACGGACGTCCGATCGACGTACCGTCAGCTGTGGTAGTTTCCTCTAAGTGAGACGGAACTTTTGGCATACTCCGCCCGAGGATCGGATACAGGCGGAGTACGGTCGGGTTGGTTTTTCCCTAAAAACCAACCGGGCCCCTGGGACGAAAATGCCAATAACTCTCAGACCGGGCGTCCGATTGACACGCCGTCTGTTGCGTTGAGATCCTGTTGTCGATACGGAACTTTTGGATACATCAACTTCGGACTACGTGTCAGTTGATGTATCAGCCTCTCGGATCGTGGAGCGGACCCTCCTAAACGAGCTCGCTGTGTGCGGGAACCCTAGCGCTGGCTGTGACTTCGACGACAGAGCAGAGATCCTCCGTGGACTGCAACGACGGCAGAGCAGAGATCCTCAGTGGACTGCGACGACGGCAGAGCAGAGATCCTTCGTGGACTGCGGCGACGACTGTGCAGAGATCCTCAGTGGACTGCGTCGACTACTGCACTCAGCGATCCTACGTGGATCAGTGATACAGGTTCTGTGTGAGCACGATCCTATGTGGGTCCTTACTACCGGTTCTGTGTGAGCCACTGCCTATAGGTTCTGTGTGAGCCCGATCCTGTGTGGGTCTTTTGCGGGGGGTTAGTACCTATCGATCCTTCGTGGGTCCGACGACTTAGATGGATCAGTGATCATCTTTGACGTCATCTGAAAAAGTATACCTGGTTGAGCTGAATCTTATGTTACTCTCCTTTGTGGTTTGTGTTGAACTATCCTTTGTGGATTTACTGTTTACTCTCCTTGTGGATTTGAGTCTTGCTTTCCTTTGTGGATTGAGTTGTTCTTGAGCTCGTGAGCAGAGCTAGAAGTGGGGACTTAGGTATATGTATGGGCATATACCTAAGTTGAGTCAGATTTTACTTCGTGATTGTATCTTTCTTTTGTGCTATATCCTTTGTGGATTTCGGGAGACCTTCGGGGGTCTCGGGGTCCTTACTGAGTAGCTTATACTCACCCCTGCACGGGCTATGCCCGCACCTTGTTGTGTTGGATGCAGACGATGGACAGCGCTGATCTCGGTTGGGGCGTGGAGCAGGACGGTACCTGGAGGTGGACCACTGGGCGGGACGTGCTCGGAGCGGACGTGGGACCCGAGGAGCCTGGAGGCTATCTGTACCCACCCTTCAGGTGGGATTGCCAGTGGACGACACGAGGCCTCCGTCTTTTCTTCAGTTGCTGTTCTTTACTTTTTCAGTTGTACTTTCAGTTGGGCTTGTATTCCGGCCCCCTTTACTTTTCTGCACTTGTAGTTACTTTCCGCTTGCTGACTCTGTGGTGGTTGTTACTTATAAAGGCAATGCCTTCCCTGTTTACCGGGATTTTACGCCTTGGTGATAGTCGCCAGCCCCTGGCCTATGGAAGGCGGGCTTGGGGTAGTCACGGCACGGGCCCCGAGGTCGGGTCGTGACAAATTGGTATCAGAGGCGGTCGGTTCTACCACAGACTCTGATCGTCTTTTCTTTCTATATGAGGCAATAGTGTTTAGTGTATTGAGTGTGGTTATCAGTTCAGGGAGCCCAGTGTTGGTGCGGCGGCCGACGTATCCGTACACCAGGACCCTGACTCCTGATTTCCGACTTAATGCATGAAAACATTGATTGCGTGTGTGTTTCAAGTTTTCTTTGTGATTACTTGTGTCAGCTCACCGGGTATACTGATCTGCTTTATGAAAGTCTCAAGTTTTCCTTGTGATTACTTGTGCCAGCTCACCAGGTATACTGTTCTGACTGTGGTGCTCTTGTTCTCCTTTTCAGGATGGCCCCGCGACGACAGCCAGCTAGGGTTCCGAGTGTAGGGCGCGACGGCATCCCACCGAGCGACGAGGCCTCGGTGCAGGGCCCTTTGCCAACAGTGGCACCGGCGGTAGCTTTACCCGCCGAGCCACCGATGCTACCAGTACCAGACGCTGACGATGCACGTCGCCTCAGGGCACAGCATGAGTTTCAGAGCCAGCGACCGCCCAGGTTTCGCGGTGAGGCGGACCCCCAGGCCGCCGAGGACTGGCTAGAGGCGGTGGTACGGATCTTTAGGCTAGTGAGGACACCAGCGGATCTCATGGTGATTCTCGCGGCGAGCCTCCTGCAGGCGGCGACAGGACGATGGTGGAGCTTGATGCTCTAGGTTCACGATGAGGCATCCTTGCTCTGGACGGACTTCGAGAGCCTCTTCCGCTCTGAGTTCGTCCCGGCCACCCTCCGAGCGGTGCGCATCCAGGAGCTTCTCCAGCTGCGCCAGGGCAGCATGACGGTCGCTCAGTACGCGGCGAGGTTCACTGACCTATCTCGCTACTCGACCGACATGGTACGGGACCCCTTCTTCCGGGCCCGGACCTTCGAGCAGGGCTTGCGACAGGAGATTCGGGCGTCGCTGATCTCCCTCAGCATTCCGACCCAGGCGGGAGTGCTGGAGCGAGCCCTCCTGATCGAGAGCTTCCTAGAAGAGCCTTCTTCAGCGGCGAGACCTAGCGCAGTGCGGCAGGTAGCTGAGTCTTCGGCAGCAAGTAGCCGACGGATGACTCTCGGGTCCAGGCAGACCAGACCCCCACGCAGACGGCCTCAGGACACCGGCTCAGCAGTACGGGGCACACAGCGGAGTTCCAGCCTTCCGAGAGGCAGGCTGTGCTACTCCTGCGGCGGGCAGGGTCACATGGCTCGTGACTGCCCGACTCGCCGATCAGAGGGGCAGCAGACGTTGGAGGGGCCACCCAGGAAGAGGCAGAGGGTCGACCGTGGTGGTTCGCAGGGAGGAGGCGGACGAGGCAGAGGAGCTGGCCGAGCAGCGGGTGGTGGGCGACGCTTCCAGGCTCTACCCCCACCACCACCAGGAGGGCCACCTCGACCACAGGGAGCTGGCGGGCAGGGACAGGCCCAGCTCCAGGCAGTGGAGGCCTACGACCCCGACATGCCAGAGATGATTCGAGGTACGATCTGTGTCTATTCCACCCTTGCTGCAGTACTTATAGACACAGGAGCGAGTCACTCTTTCATAGCCTCTGCCCTTGTTCGGAGCTCGGAGATTCCGACTGAGCCGTTGGCTCGATCCTTACGGCTAGAGACTCCTACAGGAGCAAACTCGACGATTACGCACTGGTGCCGGCAGTGTGAGCTTACTCTAGGAGGCGAGAGCTTCGGCTGGGATCTCCTTGTAGCGGCGTCGAGGCCTTACGACGTCATCTTGGGCATGGATTGGCTATCCACGGTTCATGCCCAGATCGACTGTTTTAGGCGCAAGGTGCGATGTTTTCGCACCGACGGGAGCAGGTTTACCTTCACCGGCGAGAAGGGAACCTTTGCAGCACAGGATGGACTTCCGCGGAGGAGAGTGCAGCCCATCTCTCATCAGTTGGCTAGCCTCATCCTAGGAGCAGTGGACGTGCGGAGTCCAGTTTTTCCTGCAGTGGTGGACCAGTACGTGGACGTCTTTCCCGACGACGTTCCAGGGCTACCTCCTCGTAGAGAGGTAGACTTTTACATCGACTTGTACCCCCGGACAGCCCCGATATCTACTCCAGCATATCGGATGGCCCCCGCCGAGCTTCGGGAGCTGCGGGTACAGTTGGAGGACTTGCAGAGCAAGGGGTTTATCCGACCCAGTGTTTCACCCTGGGCTTCCCCGATTTTGTTCGCCAAGAAGGCGGACGGGAGCTTGCGACTGTGTGTCGACTATCGTCGCCTGAACCAGGTGACAGTGAGGAACAAGTATCCGCTGCCACGGATTGATGACCTCTTCGATCAGCTCAAGGGAGCGCGGTGGTTCTCGAAGATAGACCTGCGGTCAGGCTATCATCAGCTCAGAGTTCGAGACGAGGACGTGCAGAAGACGGCCTTCAGGTGTCGGTATGGCCATTATGAGTTCTTGGTTATGCCATTCGGCGTAACCAATGCTCCAGCAGTGTTCATGAGCCTCATGAACAGGATCTTCCAGCCATACCTCGACCGATTTGTCGTGGTCTTCATTGACGACATTTTGGTATACTCGACGACTGAGGAGGAGCATGCCTACCACCTGCGAGTTGTGCTAGACACACTCCGAGAGCACCAGCTTTATGGCAAGCTCTCAAAGTGCCAGTTCTGGTTGCGTGAGGTCCACTTCTTGGGGCACGTCATCTCTGAGGCGGGAGTTGCTGTGGATCCCGCGAAGATCGAGGCAGTGCTAGCTTGGGAGCCACCCAGGAGCGTGACAGAGGTGCGGAGCTTCTTGGGCCTAGCCGGATACTATCGGAGATTCGTGCCCGACTTCTCCAGAGTTGCGGCACCACTCTCAGCGTTGACGAAGAAGGGGAAACCCTTCGTGTGGTCAGACAGATGTCAGCAGAGCTTCCAGGAGCTGAGACAGAGATTGACCAGCGCACCTATCTTGAGGTTGCCTGAGGAGGGAGTTGGATACGTAGTTTACTGTGATGCGTCAGGGACTGGACTCGGGTGCGTCCTGATGCAGGAGCGGGCCGTGATCGCCTACGGATCACGTCAGTTGAGGCTGCATGAGCAGAACTATGCCACTCATGACCTGGAGTTAGCAGCAGTGGTCTTCACTCTGAAGACTTGGCGGCACTATCTGATGGGCAAGCACTTCACAGTCTTTTCTGACCACCAGAGTCTCAGGTATATCTTCTCTCAGAAGGACCTGAACCTGAGACAGCGGAGATGGATTGAGTTCCTCCAGGACTATGACTTTGAGATAGTCTATACTCCTGGGAAGGGGAACGTGGTAGCCGATGCCCTTAGCAGGAGGACGGGCATTCAGCTACTTGAGGAGGCGACGGAGCAGCTAGCCTCCTTACAGATATCCTTCGTGGATAGAGACGGAGCAGCCTTTCTTCAGTCTCTCACAGTCTCTCCTCCACTTCTACAGCGGGTCAGAGAGGCTCAGCGTGGGGACGCTGACTGTGAGACCCGGCGTGCACTGATATCCTCAGGTCAGGCGCCTGATGGCTTCTCCCTTGGAGCAGAGCACGACATCCTTTTCAGAGGACGTACCTTCGTACCAGTCTCTTTACGAGAGGAGGTGCCGAGAGAGTTTCACACTTCTCCCTTGGCGGTGCATCCCGGAGTGGCGAAGATGTACCAGGATCTCAGGCGACAGCACTGGTGGCCGGGCATGAAGAATGCTGTGGCAGAGTTCGTTTCACGATGCCTCACCTGCCAGCAGGTGAAGGCAGAGCATCAGGTACCAGTAGGCTTGGTACAGCCCTTGGAGGTCCCGGAGTGGAAGTGGGACGACATATATATGGACTTCGTGACTGGACTTCCACGCACTTCCAGAGGTCACGACTCCATTTGGGTGATTGTCGACCGACTCACCAAGTCGGCACACTTCTTACCCATCAGAGAGCAGGGCTCAGTGGAGAGCTTTGGACGTCCTTACGTCCAGGAGATCGTACGGCTTCACGGTGTGCCATCGTCTATCGTCTCCGATCGAGATGCTCGTTTCACTTCCCGGCTTTGGAAGGGGTTGCAGGAGGCGTTCGGGACGCGGCTCCATCTGAGCACAGCCTTCCACCCTCAGACGGATAGTCAGACTGAGAGGACCATACAGACACTCGAGGACATGCTCCGTGCATGTGTTCTCGACTTTGGTCGCAGCTGGGAGGACCACCTACCCTTGGTGGAGTTCGCGTACAACAACAGCTACCACTCCACCATCGGGATGGCACCTTATGAGGCGTTGTACGGCAGACCCTGCAGATCACCGTTGTGCTGGACAGACCCTGGGGAGTCAGCACTCGTGGGACCAGAGATGGTCCGAGCCACGACAGAGAAGGTCCAGATCATCCAGGAGAGGATGAGGACAGCTCAGAGCCGGTAGAAGTCATATGCTGACAGGAGGCGGAGGCCACTAGAGTTCGAGGATGGCGACCACGTCTTTTTGCGTGTCTCACCTCGACGTGGTTTACGGAGATTTGGCCGAGGCGGAAAGTTGTCTCCACGCTTCATCGGGCCTTTCCAGGTCCTCAGCAGGATATGAGAGGTGGCTTATCGCCTTGCTCTACCACCTCAGTTGCACCAGATGCACGACGTCTTTCACGTGTCTCAGCTGAGGAGATACGTGCACGACCCGACACACATCATCGACTTTGGGGAGCTGGACGTGGACGATGGGGCGACTTTTGCGGAGGTCCCAGTGGAGATCGAGGATCGACAGGAGCGGGTCCTACGTGGGTGGTCGATTCCTCTTGTGCGCGTCAGATGGCAGCACGGGAACCTCCAGGAGAGCACTTGGGAGCGGGAGGCTCAGATGCGTGCTCAATACCCCCATTTGCTCCCCTAGTTTTTGATGTATCTTTACGGGGACGTAAAGCCCTGAGGTGGGAGTAATGTAAAGACCTGCAAATTTCAAGGAAATTTTTTTCTTAATTTTCTTTGGAATTTTACAAGAGCGCAGCTTCAGACGGCACCTGATTCCAAGGCCCGGTGTGCCCGAAATCATTTTCCGAAGTTTGGCTCGGGTACGTTCAGTGAACGGACGAGCGGGTTTTTCTATCTTTTGAACCGGTGCCCGGAATCGAATTCTGAGGGCACCGATGAAATCGCAGCGCCGGTATTTTCTTAGAAACGCCTCTTCCGGAGTTGCGTTTGCTCAGACGTGGTTTTTAAATTTTGGGGCTTTAAGTCAGAAATAAAATAAAATTTGTGCGACAACTTTATTTTATTTCACTTGAGCTGCTTGGAAGTCACTTGGAAGCCACTTGAACTGAGTTAAAGCGGATAGGGTGCTATCTGGAAATATCCTACCCCTTATTAGGATATTTGTGCGGTGGGGCCCGCACGAGCCCCGCCGTTTCTTTCGCTAAGTAACGCACCCGCGAAAACCCGTCAAAGTAACTGAAAAGTCAACCGACGCGTTTTCTTTAATTTCTTAACAGACCATTTAATTGGGCGGTTTATTTCGTGAATTAAATGGGCTGTTTCATTCGCTGAATTAATTCAACGAATTTAATGGGTCGTTACTTACGCGTTTGCGTTCGTTGGAAAAATAATAAAATAGACAAACTTGTCTATTTTGGAGGATTGCTTTTGTTGTGCAATTCCTCTGAGCCTCCACCCTCTCCGCGAAGAACGCGAAGAACGCGAAGAACGCGAAGAACGCGAAGAACGCCGGCGACCGGAATTCGACGACGCACACCGTGATCTGCGACGTCGACGAGCTCTACCCGCGACGTTCTTCGGCGACGCCTCTTCTTCCGCGGCCGATCCTTGTTCGGCAACTAAGATCCGGAGATCGTCGGCGCGATGCTTTTTCCCGCGGTGCGACGAACGTCTCTTCCGCGACGACGCAACGATCCCCTCCTTCCGCAACGAGCGATTCCGCGACGACCTCACGTCCGACGACGACAAGGTAAGGGATGTTGGAATATTTTATTTCCCGTGTTTATTCTTTTGAGATAAAGAACCCGATCTCGGAACAATTTTAATTTATTTAAAATTGATTGATCGGTTATTTCTTTTCCTCCCGTGGTTTATGACTAACGCGGAGGGTGCGGATCTAACGAACAAGACCCGGCAACCCTCCGCCGATCTTTTGTTGTGCGGATTTGGCGGACGACGACGAACCGTGCGGCAAGGGCGATCCGTTGATCCCGCAGTGAAGATCGGCCCCCGAGAGGAGCAATGGCGCAGACGGGAGGCAAAACGGGCCACCGGAGCAACTCCGACGGCCCGCGGAAGGCGGCGGCGGCGCGGGTCGCCGGCGCGGCGGCGCCGGCGACCGGAGGCGGCGGCGCCCGGAGCGCCGCCGGAAACTCCGCCGCGGCCGAGCCGCGGCGGCGGCGAACCGCCGGACCGCGTCCGCGGTCCGGCCACCCAGCACGCGGCCCGCGCGGGCCGCGTTCCTCCAAGCCGCGGGTCAAACCCGCGGCGGCTTCTTCGGCCGCTCGGCCGAAGCCGAGCCGGGGCGGGCCGGGTCGGGCCGACCCGGTTCGGCCGACCCAGGGGGGGTTCGGGCCGGGTCGCCCGGGGCCCAGAACCCCCGTTTTCGGGCCTTCTTCGTCCTTTTGCCCATATCTTGGACCCGAGACCTCCGATTGACGAACCGTCAGCGGCTACACGATCCTTGGATCGATACGGTCGTTTCGGTATATTATACTCAAGGTTTCGTAAGACTTTGCGTTCGGCCGGGTTGGTTCGTACACGAAACCAACCGGGCCCTCGGAGCGGAAACGCTCATAACTTGAGCTACGGACGTCCGATCGACGTTCCGTCAGCTGTGGTAGTTTCCTCTAAGTGAGACGGAACTTTTGGCATACTCCGCCCGAGGATCGGATACAGGCGGAGTACGGTCGGGTTGGTTTTTCCCTAAAAACCAACCGGGCCCCTGGGACGAAAATGCCAATAACTCTCAGACCGGGCGTCGGATTGACGCGCCGTCTGTTGCGTTGAGATCCTGTTGTCGATACGGAACTTTTGGATACATCAACTTCAGACTATGTGTCAGTTGATGTATCAGCCTCTCGGCTCGTGGAGCGGACCCTCCTAAACGAGCTCGCTGTGTGCGGGAACCCTAGCGCTGGCTGTGACTTCAACGACAGAGCAGAGATCCTCCGTGGACTGCAACGACGGCAGAGCAGAGATCCTCAGTGGACTGCGACGACGGCAGAGCAGAGATCCTTCGTGGACTGCGGTGAAGACTGTGCAGAGACCCTCAGTGGACTGCGTCGACTACTGCACTCAGCGATCCTACGTGGATCAGTGCTACAGGTTCTGTGTGAGCCCGATCCTATGTGGGTCCTTACTACCGGTTCTGTGTGAGCCACTGCCTACAGGTTCTGTGTGAGCCCGATCCTGTGTGGGTGTTTTGCGGGGGGTTAGTACCTATCGATCCTTCGTGGGTCCGACGACTTAGATGGATTAGTGATCATCTTTGACGTCATCTGAAAAAGTATACCTGGTTGAGCTGAATCTTATGTTACTCTCCTTTGTGGTTTGTGTTGAACTATCCTTTGTGGATTTACTGTTTACTCTCCTTGTGGATTTGAGTCTTGATTTCCTTTGTGGATTGAGTTGTTCTTGAGCTCGTGAGCAGAGCTAGAAGTGGGGACTTAGGTATATGTATGGGCATATACCTAAGTTGAGTCAGATGTTACTTCGTGATTGTATCTTTCTTTTGTGCTATATCCTTTGTGGATTTCGGGAGACCTTCGGGGGTCTCGGGGTCCTTACTGAGTAGCTTATACTCACCCCTGCACGGGCTATGCCCGCACCTTGTTGTGTTGGATGCAGACGACGGACAGCGCTGATCTCGGTTGGGGCGTGGAGCAGGACGGTACCTGGAGGTGGACCACTGGGCGGGACGTGCTCGGAGCGGACGTGGGACCCGAGGAGCCTGGAGGCTATCTGTACCCACCCTTCAGGTGGGATTGCCAGTGGACGACATGAGGCCGCCGTCTTTTCTTCAGTTGCTGTTCTTTACTTTTTCAGTTGTACTTTCAGTTGGGCTTGTATTCCGGCCCCCTTTACTTTTCTGCACTTGTAGTTACTTTCCGCTTGCTGACTCTATGGTGGTTGTTACTTATAAAGGCAATGCCTTCCCTGTTTACCGGGATTTTACGCCTTGGTGCTAGTCGCCAGCCCCTGGCCTATGGAAGGCGGGCTTGGGGTAGTCACGACACGGGCCCCGAGGTCGGGTCGTGACAGATCAAGTCCCTTGAAAAGATATTCATGGCATTAAGATGCAATAAAAATGAAAAGGTAGTAATGGAAGTATATTGTCTCAAGGATGACATTGATCAATGGTGGTCCCTGATTCAGAATACCACAGAGGAAGAAGAAATAGAAGATATGGAATGGAAGAATTTTAAATAAATATTCTTTGAAAAAATATTTCCCTTGTGAGTAACAAACCGAAATGAATAGGAAATTCTTTGGCTTAAAGCAAAGGGAAGAAGACAATGTTGCAGAGTATGAGGCTACCTTCACAAGGCTATCTAGGTATTCCATATATTACATACATGACTCGGAAGAAAATATTGATCATTTATTTGAAGGTCTTAAGCCAAGTCTTCGAAGGGCACTAGATTCTCAAACATTTTCCTCATATGATGAAATTGTATCAAGTGCCATAAAAATAGAGAAGGAATTTGCTAGATCAAATTTGTTCAAGGGAAACCAAGATAAAAAGCGGTAATATGATAACCAAGGGAAAGGTGTAGCACCAAATAAGAATAAGGGAATGAATAAATTCCCATTATGAGAGAACTATAGAAAGAATTATCTCGAGAAATGATTGAAAGGCATGGGATTATTCTATAAGTGTGGAGAAAAGGGTCATCTATCTCATGAATGCATGGGGAAGAAACAATTTGATGATGTTCAATTCTACAATTGTAGAGAGATGGGACACTATGAAAATGAGTGTCTTAAACTCCAAGGAAACATGCTTGAAAAATCCAATAGATAAAGGGAGAGCTTATGCGATTACAACCGCAGAATTTGAAGTTCCTATTGATATGGTGTAAGGTACTTTAATTGTTTCCTCATACTTAGTCAACACTTTATTTGATTCTGGATCATCACATTCATTTATATCTTCCCAGTTTTCCAAGAAAATTAGACATGTACAATTTTATCTAATAAAGGAGTTATCGGTGAAAACTCCCAGGGGATGAATCATTACAACAAAGGAATGTCAACTAGTCCCCCTTATGACACATAAATGTGCTTTATTTGCTTATCTTATCATTATACCAATGACTGACTTTGATATAATTCTTGGTATGAATTGGATGTCAAACTATGATGAAAATATTTTTTGAAAGAAAAAGGAAGTTACAATTTTTGAAAATGGTGTAGAATCACTTATTTTTAGAGTAGAGACCTCACCACCTAATTATTATCCAGATCCTACCCCAGTAGCTCGATTGGATGCAATTCTTGGAGAGGAATATAACCCAATATCTATGGGTGAGGAAAGAAATATTCAAATTGAAGATGTGCATATAGTGCAAGAATACATTGATGCATTTCTAGAGGATTTACCTAGATATCCTCCAGAGCAGGAAATTGAGTTTTCCATTGACTTAATTCTTAGTGAAAGACCTATATAAAATACCCCCTATAGAATGACCACTGTGGAGTTAGTGGAGCTAAAGAAACAACTAGATGAGTTGAGTGACAAAGGGTTTATTCGACCTAGTGTTTCTCCATGGGGAGCCCCAGTCCTATTTGTCAAGAAGAAAGATGGATCCCTGAGGCTATGCATTGATTACAAGGAAATAAATGCTATTATAATAAATAATAAGTATCCTCTACCTCAGATTGATGATTTATTTGATCAAATTCATGAAGTTCAATACTTTTTGAATATTGACCTTCGATCCGGATATCATAAGCTGTGTGTGAGAAAGGAAGATATTCCTAAGACAACATTTCGAACCAGGTATGGGCATTACGAGTTTACTGTGATGACTTTTGGATTGACTAATTCACCCTATGTTTTCATGGATTTAATGAATAGAGTTTTCAAGGAATATATTGATAACATTTTTGTGGTATTCATCGATGATATCCTGGTATACTCAAAAAGATATGAAGACCATGAGAATCACTTGAGGATTATTATGAAAACTCTTCGAAGAAATGAATTATATGGGAAGTTTAGCAAGTGCGAATTCTGGATTCAATCAGTTTCTTTTCTAGGCCATATTGTCTCTAAGGATGGAATCCTAGTTGATCCAGCAAAGAAAAAGGCAATCCATGAATGGCCCACGCCAACAAACATAACCGAGGTACACAGTTTCGTTGTCTTAGAAGGTTACTATCGGTGTTTTGTTCAGAATTTCACCCGACTGGAAAACCTGCTAACCAAGATCACACGTAAAGGAGTTAAGTTTGTTTGGAAAAAAGATTGTACAAAATGCTTCAAATAATTGAAAGTAATATTGGTCAATGCTACAATTTTGACTCTTATATCTGGAAGTGATGGATTTGTGATATACAGCGATGCATCAAAGAATGGGCTGGGTTGCATCCTTATGAAAAATGATAAAGTAATTGATTATTCATCAAGACAGTTGAAGACTCATGAGAAAAATTATACAACTCATGATCTTGAGTTAGCAGTCATAATCTTTTCTATGAAAATACGGAGACATTATCTCTACGGAGAAATATATGAGATTTATACGGACCACAAGAGTTTGAAATACATTTTCATACAAAAATAACTAAACATGAGGCAAAGGAGATGGCTCAAGTTACTCAAAGATTACGATTGTTCAATACACTACCACCCAGTAAAGGTGAATAAGGTGGAAGATGAATTAAAAAGGATAGATCATGGACTTCTGACTCAAATGAGGATTGAGAGAGATCCTATATTTTTGGATCTATTAAAGATAGATATGGGTATTGTTAAGGAAGGGGAAACATCTTTACTATTTTAAATGATTGTTAAACCATATTTATTAGAGAAGATAAAAATCTCTCAATCTGATGATGAGAATCTGCACAAGAAAATTAATGCTGTCAAGAATTGGAGATTGGCAGACTTCGTATATGAGGAGGAGTTCTGAAATTTGGGAAGAGGTTATGCATTCCATCAGTACCTGAGCTAAAAAGGGAAATATTAGATGATTCTCATAGCTCAAATTTCTCTATGCACCCAGGTAGCACCAAGATGTATAGAGATCTAAAGGAATATTTTTGGTGGGATAATATGAAGTAGGAAATTGCTGAATACGTGTCATGGTGTCTATTTTTTCAACAAGTGAAGGAAGAGAGACAACATCCGAAAAGAGTGATGCAACCTCTACCTATTTCTATGTGAAAGTGGGATAACATTACAATAGAATTTCTCACCGAACTACTGAGGACACCTAGAAGGAATGATGCAATATGGGTAATTGTGAATCATTTCACAAAATCAGCACATTTCCTTCCTATAAGAGAGGATTTACCACTTGAGCACCTGGAAAGACTTTATATTAATGGAGTTGTAAGAATTCATGGTGAAACTCTATCGATTGTGTCTGATCGAGATCCCTGGTTTACATAAAAATTCTGGAAAATTCTCTAGAAGGCTTTTAATACTGATCTTTATATGAGTACTGCTTATCACCCCCAAATCGATAAATAGTCTGAAAGGACTATTCAAACTCTAAAAGATATACTGAGATCATGATCTCTTAACTTCCAAGGTATATTGGATCAATACTTGCCTTTAGTGGAATTTTCCTATAAAAACAGTTTCCATTATAGTATTCAAATAGTTCCATATGAAGCATTATATGGAAAGAGATGTCGAACTCCAAATTTTTGGAATGAATTTGGTGAGAGGAAACTTATAGGCCCAGAACTTATTGAAGAGACCATGAGAAAGGTGAAGATAATACAAACCCATATTAAAGCATCCCAAAGTTGGTAGAAGAGTTATACTAACAACCAGAGAAATGATTTGGAATTCCGAGTGGGAGATCATGTCTTTATGAAAGTATCTCCATGGAAGGGTGTCTTAAGGATTGGTAAGAAATGGAAATTGATCCCCAGGTACATCAGACCATTTGAAATTCTGGAAAGAATCAGATCTGTAGTTTACCATTTATAAATGCCTTCAAGTCTCTTCAGATTTCATGATGTGTTACATGTTTCATTGTTAAAGAAATACATGCCAGACCCAATGCATGTACTCACCTATAAAGAAATAGAACTGGAACCTGATTTTTCATACTGTGAAAAGACTATCGGGATTCCTAACACAAGGAAGCCGGTATTGAGAAATCGAACAACTCGTCTAGTAAAGGTTCTTTGGAGAAACTAGAATATGGAGGAAGCAACATGAGAACCTGATGATTTTATGAAGAAGAACCACCCACATCTTTTTGGTAGGCTTTATAAATAAAAAAAAATTCGAGGTTGAAATTTCCGAAGGAGGGAATGATGTAGAACCCCAAACATTTTATGGTATGATTCTCTTAAATACATTTGATTCATAGCCTATATTTCATAAAGCACTAAGTTTCTTTGAAACAACACTTGTTTATTTAGGAGATAGTCATACCCTATCCTTTGAACTTAAATTTCCCACTTGTGTGTTTTGAATTTTGAAAATCTGACATACACGGTTGTGTTCAAGATGATATTTAGAGTCTCATAGAATTAACTTAATTTTTGGTGAATAGTAACATACCCTTATGAATAGTAACCTACCCTTATGAATAGTAACTTATCCTTAGTAATAGTAATATGACTCTTATGAATGGTATCCACACCCATGAATGTATAAATAAATTTAGGCACCGATGAATAATTTAAGCGTTTATATTTTTTGATTAAATAATGATTTTAATTAAATATTTAATTAATCATATTTATGAAATTATTTTTGGATAATGGAATTCATTTTTGGGTTCTACACATTGAAAAATGTTTTGGTAGAATTTTTGGGATTTTTCTGAAATACTTGAATTTTTGATGAATAGTGAAATACCATAATTTACAAAATAAGCTAAATACACTAATTATAGAGTCATGTGTGATGTTATGATGATGTAAGCCCAATTGATCTAGATTCACATGATAAAATTACTATTCTTGGTCATGGAATACTCACTATTCCTTGTCTTGTGGAGAAATAATAAATTAATGAATATAATATAGAGAAATCCCCTCTCCCCTCCACTATATAAACCACCCCTCACCCCCTCTTCCTCCCACACCACTCAAGCTTCAATACTTTCCTAAATTCTTCCAAATACTCTTCCCAAGTCCTCTAACCACGTTCAAGACCTTCTAGCCTCACCAAAAGGCCAAAATTAATGGCCTTAAGGAGATTCTCATGGAGGAGTACTCAAGAGGTGAACCTTTATTCACTTTTCTTTCAATTTATTTGACAAAGTTACATTATTTTCTTCTCCCTTATTACCTCCCCTCATCCAAATGACATGATAATTACAATACCTTACATTTACTGGATTTTCATTATTCTAATAGAATATTTCATAATAATATCTCTTTTCCCCTCCTTTTATAAAATAAATGAAAACACCATCTGAGATGTGTTAATTTATCACACTCAAGGAAGACGAGTTTTCAATTTTGCATTAATATCTTCAATACTAGTCATTAAATCTTTTAAATGGTTGAACCAGGTCATAATATATGTATTTTATCTTGATTAATGTTCTGTAATCCTTACACATTCGTAATATGGAATAATAATACAAAACAAGTTTATTGTGCACAAAACTGCCAAGCCAAATCCAAGCGTTTATTTTTAAATCATCGAATGATTCATTCTCTTGGTATATAACCAGAATAATTATAAGATAATTTATATCTATTTAATGTAAATAATAATTTATATTAACAATTCTGTATGTTTAACCATATTTCAAACAAAAATCCATTCATGAATACAAGTAAACAGATCATGAAAACCAAAGAAGAAAATGCTACCAAAACAATAAAATTGAGTCTCTTAAACCATAAAAGTCCATTAATGAACCTAATAAGGTTATAACATATCAATTAAATTTTTATGATGTTCTAGAATTATTAATTAATGAATCAAAATTTGATTATTCAGGTTGTTAAGAACAATCAAGAACACCTTTAAGCATAAGGTAAGGGATCCTCTCTCTCACTTTTGTTCAAGAATCTCCGCTATGTTGTGATCTTTTATTTTTAATACCTAATGATGGGGTATGTTTTATCACCTCCAACATACTGACCTTATGAAATATAAATAATGGGATACCCATTTACCTCCCATTAATCTCTCGCAAGAACACTCGTTACCGTGCCGAAATGTTTGTAAGGGGTTTTCCCATCTCACTTTCAATTCTGTGGGATTTCCATTGTTTGCATCTTATTTATTATATAGGGTATAGTTTTACTTTCATTTAATATATATTATCACTATTATATTTATATTCATGGTATTATGTGATTAATTTTGTGGTTATTAACTTTTGGTCATATGACTCAATTGATTACAACGTAGTAACAAGATTTGTCTCAATTTTCACTTCATTGTGACTTGCTTAGTATTGTGCACGTACAATTTCTTTTGTGGTATACCTAATGCCCATTTGAGAACAATTTTCAATTGAAATTATATTCCATTTAAATATCCATATTCTCATATCATGGATATGATTATTTTCTAATCCGTATACCATTTTACTTACGGTATTTATTTCGAATGTTGTTTTGACTGTGGAAATATTGATGAATCTATATCCTCTATTCTATACAGATAATGTAATTTCATGTTGATCTTATGTTGAATCTATGTATAAAGAATTATTTGGTTGCAGAAGTGTTTGGGGACCACTACAACCCCTCGATGCATCGGTAGGTCTCATGAGACAAATCAGTTGGAGACAAACCCTTCGAGTTTGTTTCCAAAAATCAGACGGGTTTCTACGCACATAACTAAACTATTTTTATGGTATTATAGTATCATGTGCCAGATACATGACGTCAAATTAATAAACATTCTCTTTATTCATTATCAGTTATTACTATATATGAGGTTTTCACTATGACAAAATCTATGGATGCAGTTTCATTCTTAGTTTATTAATGGCGTGAGTTTTTCATTTATTCACCATGCCATATTGATTATGTCGAATTATTTACAATTCAGTTATTATTGATTCATGCTTCTACTATTTTTAACCCTTAATGATCATTTGATATCACCCCTTCCATTTTTTACTTTCAACTGGTGATGAAGAGAAGATCATTTATTGAGTTTTTGTGGATACAGTTTTTAGTTTTTGTTATGTATTGTATTTTGTAACCTTTTACTATGTAATTTGAGTTACATATTTGTATCTAGTTTCTTCAAGAATACTAAACTGATCATTACTTCGGGATTTTAATTCCTTATAACCATGCCAATGTACTTAGTAATGCACCGGCTCCGGTCTAGAGAGGTTGGGGTGTTACAAGTATGTCAATTGTGTTTTTTACTAAAATTTCATTTTAAACCGAAAACAAACCCTTTGAGTCATACCGATCAAATCGTGTGTCGTTTTTATGTGACATTGATTCCTACACATAAAAAATGTATTCTTAATTTTATTTTATAATTTATCAACATGATATTAGGATGTTTTCTGGGTTTTTAGTGAGTGACACATTCTAAACTAAAATACCCATTTTCAAATAATAATGATCACTTTGATATATACCGGAAACACTGTGCATCATATGTAGGTGAGGATGATTAATACATGTGAAAAATATCTTATGGATCATTTTCATAAAGTATAAAAACAATCCTAACGTGTTTTTATGGTTTTTAGTATGTTACCTATATTTTTACTAAAATTAATGTCAATTTTAATAAAAAATACACACTTGGAGTCATACGGATTGCACCGCATGTTAGATTGTTTTAAGGATGATTCCTACATGTCTAAAATTAATTACAAATAAATTTAATAATGTATCAAAAAAATAAGAATGTGTACTCTTAGTTTTTAGTACAACACTTGTGTTTTTACCAAAATGTCATTTTAAACTTGAAACATACACTTTGAATCATATTGGTCACGTTGTATGTCAGTTTGATATGATACTTATTTATATATGTATAAAATTACTTATGAATTGTTATAATAAATTATAAAAAGAAACCACATTTTTTTTCTCAGTTTTTAGTGAGTGACACTTTTTGAACTAAAATATCAATTTTAAACTCATAATAGAAACTTTGAGACATACTGTGTACACCATGAATCATATTGTCATGCGGCTAATTCTTACACATCAAAAATTAATTATGTATTTCTCCACAAATTATAAATTTTTTTTTATTTTTTTCTTGGTTTTGAGAATGTGATTTGTGTTTTTAACTAAAATGTAAATTATAATATAAAAACATATAGTTCAAGTAATACCGATCAAACCATTTGTTGTATTGATATGCAGCTGATTGATTAAGGGATGTGGGTTTTTTCCACCATCCATTCCATGATAGAAAACAAATAAATGCTTAATTTTGATGAAAAAGAAAACTCATTATTTCTGAAATGTATAATCTAAAAGAAACTTGTTCTTTCTTTTCTGGCATTTCACAGATGATTGAAAGAAAAATATTACTTCCCAAAGCATCAATGAAAAAAATAATTATTATATAAAAATGATAAGTAAATTAATTTAAAAATAATTTTTAAAATAGTGACAAAATTAACTAATTTAGTAGTAGGAATTATCCTTTTCTTGGTGGTTCTATACATTCTTGGCCCATTTCCTTATTGTTATTATCTTAGTTGCAACCTCAAAATCCAATTTTTCATGAGCACCAATAGCTTTGAATAAACCAAAAAAACTTGAGGAAAATAGTCCTCCTGTATTAGAAAATAATACTTGTGTTTTTAATAATATAAATAAATAAATTAATCATAAATATGAAATAATAAATTAATAAAAAATCAATTTTAAACTGAAACAACACAATTTTAGTCATACTGGGTACACCGTGTATTGATTTGAGGTATGGTTGATTCCATTGTGTATTTTTATCCTATAGTGCATTGACCGTTCTGGTTTGTCTAATAATATTTTAGTATGATAACCTATAATGTTGAATAAATTAGATAATAAAAACAAAATTGAATCATTATTAGTGAATCATCCTTGTTTAGTTCATGATCATAGTACATGATTGAGTCATCCTTGTTAAAAAAGTTATTTATTCCTAAAAAACATTACCCATTAGTGTAATATCATTAGTGTTCATTTATTGAACTAAAATAAATATCTACATATGAGTTTATATGGAACATAATTAAATTTTTATTTCCCTTTATCTATCATAGAGAGAAAAAAATCCATGATAAATCATTTACCTTATTTTATGGAAAAAACATCAGTGTGAACCATTATGTATTTTCAGAAGACACTAAACTCCATTAAAAATTGTTTACCACTTTTTAATAGTATTAAACATCATTATAGACCTTTATAGAATCCAAATGACACTAAAATCTAGCACATCCATTATGTATTCATGAATTTTTCAATATATTAGTATATCCATTTCAATATTCCAGGTGATGATAAACTCTAAAATAACATCATCATTTTTTTTCATCAAATTTGGAAAATCCCTATTCCCATGTATTTTTTATTGATAATGATGATGAGTTTTTTATTAATGATCTTTTGAAAATGGGTCATTTCACATAATTAATGTGATCATGCATAATTAATGTTACTTGTTTTTTATTTCACAAGAATAAGTGATATTATATCATGCATCTAATTGATGATCAAATTGCTAAAATAATTCCACCACATAGAAGAGTAAAACCATTATATTGTTATTTCCTAAATATTCATGATTAAGTTGATGAAATTCGTTATTTCCTCATATTTTTAGATGTTTGGTTTCGAGTTTCTATCTTATTTTTTCAAGCGGTCCTTTTTTGGATTTTTGGTGCTTTGTGATTTCAATTTTCATGGGGTTTTCATTTTTTTTGATTTATTTATATATCAATTTTTTATTTGATTCTATGTTTCCTTTGATAACAACCCACATCAATGAACATGATCTCTCAATGATATTTGTCCTCCAATAGTTCTCTAATACACCTACTAGCTTCTGTGGTTGACTACACAAAAATTTATTTAATAATTTTCGTCAAACACAATTGATCTTATCTTAAATGAAAAGTGTTGTGCATAATTTTTAAAAATTATTCTCAAACACAACCTTGGTATGACCCCCATTCTACTCCATTTCCTAATAATTTTATTTTTTTAAAAGGCTAGTTCTTTATCTCCTCCTCCACCTCGGTATACACCTCTATATCATCCTTATCCTCTATCTCTGACTCTGAATCCTCCTCTACTTCCACCTCCACCTCTACCTCTACCTATAACTCTACCTCCGCCTCTTCCTCTACCATTTCCCAAAAATTTTACTTTTTGTAGGGAATCTCTTCTAAACAAATTGATTTCCTCTATTATTATTTTCCTTTATAAATAGATGAAAAATAATATATAATCATCTTAACACTAATGATTCACACCACAAATATATTTATAATGTCATAGATCATACTAGATCATATAAATAGTAAGTAATCGCCAATTTTTTTCATCAAACATTCTGACAGCATGTATAGGGCCCACTCATCTGTAAAAAAATTATATTATTATTTTGAGTAAAATAGTTGTAGAAATTCATGGTAGTACTATAAAAATATAGACAAAAAATTAAAAAATATTTTTAATGAAATTTTAATTACCTTTTAGTAATTACCTGTCCATGAAACTTGGTATTTTCATGGTTTATGGTATCTATCATCAGTTTCCAATCATAATATCCACAATAAATGCCATTATATTACTTCAAACACTATAGAATCATTGAACAAATTAATTAAATTGTTTTGAAATATGTATTTATAGTAAAATAATTCTATATATACCTGAATTTTCTTCCATTTTTATTAATCCATAGGATTTTTATGTTCCTTCACCAAATTCATTCCATGATTTATATTATATTTAGTTACCTCCCTACCATAAAAAAATTCTTGTTAAAACACATACTAAAACATATAAATAGAATTTTATCTATAAAATATTTATTTCTGTGTATTATAAATTCACAATACACATCATGTCTAATAGTTTTGTTGGATATCTATGCATTGTATCAAAAAATAAATATTTGGGGTATCCAGATTGTCTGAGATCAACTTCCAGTGCTTCATAAAAAACAAAAAATAATTTGAATAAGTAATGAAAAAAATAAAAATATATTTCATGTGATTATATTATTGAGTTTTACATATAAATTATAGGCATCAAAAGAGTCTTTTTTCTCATATATTTTTTCTCAAACACATCTAGTAGCTCAAATCCTTTCTTCTAAATTTCATTCTTATGTAATTTATGTTTTTCTATAGAAATGATACATGGATTAATGAATCCAAATTGTTCTTTAAATGGATTCCCCTAAATATAGTATTAATATAAATCCCTATAGAAAATATGAAAAGATATTAAATTTAATAAACATACTAACTCACTATTTGGATAAAATTAATATGAAAATGTACCTTATGTATTCAAAACCGTGACTCAAAGCCATTCATGCTTGAGAATCTCATTTATACTCTTGAGACCAACTACGCTTTTCATGAAAGTTCTATATATTTATTTTTTCATATAGAATGTAAGACAAATTTTCATCTCTACATAAGATCTCTGCATGAAGTTTTAATGATAATAAATATTTATATGGAACTGATAGGGAGAAGGTACTCCTGGAAGTTCCTTTTTATTTCTAAGATGATTCATGAGATTGTCTTAATCTAGCCTTCTATTTTCTCATCACAATATCTATCAGTAATATCATACCGCACATTGGAACTTTTTTCTTCAACTGTTATAGGTTTTTCATATGATTTTTTTTGTTAAAGTCATGCCTCATGTTTCTTTAATATATTAGACCTCCATTATATGATATTTCCGATAGCATCATTGACCATTGTAAAATATGGATCATCAAGTTGAACAAGAAACTTAGAAATTGGCTCATGAGAAACCCCAATCCCCGCTATAATGTGATATTTTTGGAGTTCCTTCAGGTGTATCTTGTATCCTGACATATTATACATCATACCCCTTACAACATGGCATTGTGTGGGTACCCTTTATTAGCACTACCCAAAATCCCTAATAATGGGTACACGTTATCAGTGCTTTTTCATAGCGCTAATAAACGATCAGATTGTTGAAGGTCTATTTTGTAGTAGTTCGAAGTGAAATATGATCCATTATATTATTAATATTCTAAATAATTTCATTTTTATCATAAATTTTCATGATTTTTATATAAGTTTATTTTCATTCATAAAAGCACGGTTTCCAGCAAACTGTTTTAAGTGCATAAAAATTATCCATTTTTATTATTTAAAATATCATAAAGTAAGGAAATATTAAAATTAATTTCATATATTATATATATAATTATATTATTTTAAATTTATATAATGATAATTTATAATCATAGAGTTAATATAAGATCATCTGTTTCTTAAAAATTCATTTCTTGAAAAAATGTTTTTTACAGGTTTTACAGAATTAAATTTTAATTGAATTTTAAAAATTATATGGTTTGAATTTGGTAAAATTAGTTCCATATTTTGAATCAGAATAACTTATATTAGGATAAATGTCCACCTAAATTTTATTCATAATAAAATTTTAAAAAAGTAAAAATAACTAGTTACCGTGTTGAAAAAAAAAATTGTAAAGGTGAGCAACATTAGAGGTAAATATAATAACATGTTTAAAGGATTATTATTTTTAATTTAATTGGTTTGTATCGACCAGATCATACATACTATCTAATATTTATTTATAAGTATTAAAATAAATAATATGATATTTATGATATAATTATCATTCTGGAAGTATAAAATTACACTTACCTTATTTCCATCATGGTCATTATAAAATGTAAATGTTACTCATGCGTACTTACAGACTACCGTCTCCATGATTATGAAATGGTTCATTTTTCATTACCATATATAATGATTGGTATTAAAATTACAATTTTAGTATAAACATTATAAACATTTTTATATTTTTATTCTATATATTATGAAAAAATGACCCCTTTCACCATGATCAACACATCGAATCCATTTTGAAATTTTGAAATGAGCATACTCAAAAAACCCGTTGGGGACAAAAAAGAATATGAAATTAAATATGTCATTAAAATAAGATAATTAAATGGTTTAAATAAAATAAATAAAACATGTATAAAGTTCTTAAGAAAACAAATAATTGATATAAGGTTATTATTATGAATATAAAGGGTATACATAATGAGTTTTGACTCGATGTAAGGTATTTCTTATCTCAATTTTACTTCTATGAGTCATATGTCATATTCACCACTTATTAATTTTTTATGGCGCATACACTATCAATTTTAATTTTATATATTTAATTTATTTATTTTAATATTATTCAATGTTTCATTTCAATTTACTTCTTTCATGGGGGTTATGATTCAAAATTTACCAAATATGGAAGGGTTTATTTCACGATCTCATAATTATTTGAGATTGTTAATGTTTAAGCCTCCCTTGGATATAAATTTTGATATTTATATCATAAACACAATATATTTTATTATCATATTATTATTAATTAACATTTCAAGTAATAATAACATTTTAGAATTTTTGGTGCTTAAAATGATTGAGAAAATTTTAATAATAATAGATCACTTTATTTTTATCTTCGGTCGAAAACCCTTTTTCTTCTAGATCCATGTTTTTTAAAAATATTTTCATGAAAATTTTTAAAATTATAAAAATGATTTATTGAATTTTTTTTACCAATTTTTGAATTTTATGATATCATTATATACTTTTAACTCAGAAGTTATTCTTCCATATCATGTTTATTCCCTTTTTATTATTTTTAGATCACCCATTTGTATATGTATTCCCTAGGTTACAACCTATTGTTTTAGGAGCTCAAATGGATTTAGGAGATAAATAATAATAATTAAATAAATAAGTTTTATTTTATTCTCACATTATTGTATTATGAACATAGTATTCCAAATATAGTAGGACTCACGATCCTTAGGTAGTTGTTATTGGATGACTGTGATAAAAATCATTGAATAATATATTTAAAAAGAATAGGTCACTATAGTTAGTATTAGAGAAAGGTTTAATAATTTATTAGGATTAGACCGAGAATAATTTATTGATTTCCTAAGGCATATGTATAAGTAAAAAACTAAGTATAGAAAAATATCCTTGTATTTTGGTGAAGTATAGAGCGAGTGGGTTTCAATAAATTATATACTTGTCTAGATTCCACAAGTGGATATAGATCTAGAATAGTTGTACCTAGGGGGAAAATTTCCAAAATAGAACATTGGGATGACACAATATTCACCAGGTTCAGAATAATGGGCCTTAATTCACATATATTTTGACACACGTAATGTATATGATTAAAAAATTCAAAAAATAATTGTAAATGTTATGAAGTACTTGAACAATTTGTTAGTTTACAAAAACCAATAAAAAAATGTTACCATGGATGAATTAGATTGAGACATTCAAAAGAATATGTTATGATATACTTATCATTAATAAGTTATTCCTTCTAAGTTTATTTTTCCCCATTTTTTATGTTAATGAATTATCATATTGTTTCATTTTTTATTTTTAATTAATCATAAGAAATGTGAAAAAGGATGCCAATAAACACTATGATGGTAAATTTAATGATTTACCTACTGAGATTCCTAGAATAGTGGGAATGGAATATTGAAATCAACAGTTCATTAAAAATGATCTATATCAAATTACGATTAACAACTGGAATGTAGTTGAATTTTCAAACACATTAAAGAAGAGAAGGATGGATTCTAATGGTTGTTCAATTGTTAAATATAATTAAAAAATGAAGATAAAATTCCACACATGTCCAAAATATGGGAAAATTCACCACTTGAAATGACTTTATAGAAAATTAAGATTCTTAATGTGTGGAAAAAGATCACAAAGAAGCTAAATGCTCAAGGAAAATGATGAGTATTATAAAAAAGATTCGGGGAAATAAAGTTCAACATAATTCACCACTAACAATTAAATGTCATATATATGGGGAACATGGTTTCTATCATAGTCAATTCCCTTATCCAATGATTTATTTCTAAGGGCCTGTATTATTTAAAATAATTTAAGTGAAATGGTTGAATTGTTTAGGTGTTGGAACTCAAAATTAAAGTGGTTGACATATTTTTATCAATGGTATGATGGTTATAAGAATCATAAAACTTAAATGGATTTTTATGTTGTACTATTTATTTTGAGTATTTGAAAGAATATATTGAATGGTACAAATGACATAGAAAGATGGTTTAATGGTAAGGTGGATTTTAAGGGAAAACTGTAAGGATCAGACCCTAGTTTACCAGAACTAGTGCCTAAAACATGGTGTGCAATTTTTTTATGAGAAGATGCTGATAAAATTTCACATCACAACTCATAAAAGTGGATCTTCATGGTATCAGTTCTTGAAAACCATATACAAATGATACTTTTCTTCAAAACCGTATGAGATAAACTCAATAATACTGCAACCAAAAAGAAAAACTCAAAGATGAAAAATATACAAATCCTGTAAAAATAAATTAAAAATGTTGGGTGAGAATTTAAAATTATCAATAAGGGATTTTAAAAATAATTAATAAAATTATTTTTAGAAACATCCCTTTGATATAACTATACATACACAAAACATTTTCTTAAATGAAAACAAAATTTCTTATATTACATCATCAACATTTTTCAATGGTTACTAGACATAATTTTTAGGAAAATATCATAGAAAAGAATTTATATATTTACTTAAAGGCTACAAATAAAGCTTATTTCAAAATATGCATACCTTTAAAAAAATTCATGGAATGTTACATATAATTCAGGAGTTGATCAAACTAAATTAAGGGTGACCTATAAGGGTGAAGGTATAAATTAGTACATGAAATAATAATTTCTTAGAATTACACAAGAAACAATATCATAAATCACTTATCACATAAAATTCAATTAATGAAATGACATATGAATTTATAACTTTTTTATTAATGTTATAAAAATAGATGCTAAAATTTTTATATAAATAATTTTCTATGTACTTACATCATTATGCCTTGTTCATTTATTATCATAATCATAAGAAAATTATTATTAACCAAGGATATTATACTAGTTGAATAATCACATGGTTGGTTAAATACTAATCACATAATGAGGAAATGCATAATGTGGGATATTCTGAAACATTTTGTTGAGGCCTTGGCCCAGATGTATAAAAATACTGGGGTAAGGCCTCATCTGAAACCCAATTATATTTTGTCTCATGATACCTACTGATGAATCGAGAGGCTATAGAGGGCCTAACCCATTACATAATAAGTCCAATACATTCCTCATATGTATAGTATGTATTATATTCAAAGTGTCCCATAAAACTTTGAATAATTAAATGTATGTTATTCAAAGTGTCCCATACCACTTTGAACAATTAAATTTTTAATCAATAAGTTATCATAAGAGATAAATATCATTCTTGAAATAACTATCTATATTCATAAATAAAGTGAATCATTCAATAAATATAAACATTAATCTAAAAATTTCATGGTTTTTCATTTATACTTTAGGTTATGTATATATCAAATTTATCAATGAAATGCATGGAAAAATAGACACGCATTGGAACATGTGATGATAACTGGTGCACATAAAATAATAGATTTTTTAGGTTTGTAACATAAAATTATAACTCTTAAAATAATAACCCTTGTTTCATGAAAGTAAACATTTTATATACAAAAAAATACATGTTTTTGAATTTAAGATACTTATCATTCTTCTTTAAACCATACAATGATAAATGGGAGTGTTAATCAAATTAAATCATAAACATTAATAATTAATAGTATTCACTGTGGAAGATTCATCATGAATTAAAATATAATATTTATAAATGTAAAACATTAATTTCATGTGAAATATTGATGCATAAGAAAATAATAAAACTTAGTTCACTATATGTGTTTATGCATGTATATATATGTATTAAACAAAAGATAATTCTATACTTTTATCCTAAAATTATAAATTGGGATGTATTCATGTAATGGTATCAAGGTAATGATCTCTTTTATACTTTTGGGAATATAATAAAAAAATAGGTTATTGTTGTTATTTTCCATTATAAATTAGTATTCATGATCAGACATACAATTATGACATGTAATCAAAAACATTAAATTAATATAGTGACTTACAAATGAAAAACATGTAAAAAGGTGAGTATAAATATGTTTATACATATATATATTTATTCCTAAACATAAATTTTATTTTTGATCTAATCAATTGTACTACTTTCAAAACATAAAATCTTACCAAATCTAATAACATTAAAAAATTCTATAAATTAAAACAAGATTGACATATATTTATGAAATTAAACATACTTATATATATATTAGTTTTGAATAAATAAATAGAATCCTTATGTAAAATATGCGGGTAGAGAAACACCCCTTTTAAAATAATTGTTTATCCTTTAAAAGGAAACATAAAATAGGTTGAATATGAAATTTATAAAAAACCGTAGATACAAATATAAATATACGAGTCTAGAAATCTCTAAAAAATTACTTAGAAAACCTTTTCAAGTGTTATACGCATCATAAACATTAATTAATTACTGGTAATGTACATTTAGAAAACCTAAAATAGTTTATGATTGAATGTTGTATAAAAATATATATATATAAAGTTTATATATGGGATTTTCATAACTAAAATGAAGTTTAATAAATCCTTACTATCATTATATACTTCAAAAACATCAGTTAATCACTAGTATAAATCATATGAAAACCCAAATTAGATTAGGATTAGAATATATATATATTTAACTATATATACACAAAAATGTATATAAGGATTTTTCATAATGAAAATGAATAAAAAAAACCTTACATGACTTCAAGAAGGATGTCGAATCAAGAAGAGGTTGATGGAGAGTTGGGAAGAAGAAAACTCATAGGGTTAATTGAAAAAATAGAGGTTTATATAACATGTTTATATATATTTTTATACACTAAAGTTTAAACATAAAATCTAATTTATGAAACCTGAATCTAACCATTTTAGACAAGAATAAAAACCATAATAAATGTAAATCTTAAATAAATCAGTTGTTTGATAATATATATTTTTTATGGGAAAATTATATGGGAATCTAATGGGGTTTTCATTAAACTAATGTGCCCATGGTAGGCATGTGGAAAAACAAAATGATTGGGTTTGAGGAGAGTGATGGTAGGGTTACAGGATAAAGAATAATAGTGGAGGAGGATGAATCCGTGGGTCGAGGCCACTGGTATGAGGGTATCAATGAATAAAAAGACTAAAATAAATGGAGGGCTGTGATCATCTTAGTCTGATCAGACAACTGTGGGGCATATGTCAAGAATTGAGCGACATTGTAGTACCCTAGGTTTGAGATATGTAGCCTTTTTTATGCATTTTTATGTGTTTAAAGTGCATTGGATGAGTTGGACAGAGGTTGGGAGAGTTTGGAATGGTTTTGGATGAGTTTGGAGGCTTTTAAAGGGGTGCACGGTTTGGACAGGGTTAGTGGAAACCATGCGGGTTCTCCAGAAAACCGTGCAAGGGAGATAGTAGGATTCACACAACCTACGCATGGTTTTCCAAACTGTGTGAGGAAATAGTGCGGACCCCAGCCCTCGAGGTAGTAGTGTGCACACAGTTAGCGCACTGTTTTCCAAACCGTGTGGGCTAACTGTGCGGCCACTTAAAAATAGGGTTATAAGTTTCGGGCTCCCTCAGGCTTAACCTATTTCACTCCAAACTTCCTCCCACTCATGGATCAATCAGGTTCTTCGTTTCTCAGAGGGTGAAGGAGCTTTATCACTCATTTTAAAATCATTTTGAAGAGGTTTCTTGGCGGTTTGTAGGTGGTTTCTTCTGGGTAAGTCTCTCATCTTGTTTTCCTTGTGTTTTCCTCTAGATCTACATCCCTCTATTTCATGGTTTTCTATATCTACACTTGTTGTGTGTATATCTAGGGTTGTGGTTTCCTTGGATGTTAATATTAAGGATTTTGGATGTTAGGTAAAGGGATCTAGAGAGGTTACGGTGGTGCGTTCGCTAGATTTTAGGCGCGGTTGCTTGTGGGTCGATTTCTCGGGAACCATAAAGGTAGGTGGCTTCTCTCTCGACTCCACTTGGTTAGAGCTAGTGGTTTGGTTACAATTAATTTTATGTGCTTGAAATTAATTTTGTTTTGATGTGGGAAATTGGTTATAAATCCCTTCGGTGATGTTTTGGGGATTTTTGGGAAAAAGAGAGTTTTGTGGTGGAATACTATTGTTGTGGATTTTAAAATAGAGATTTTAAAATGGGATGCTATGGCTGAGTTGTGAAAATGATTTATGGAATGGGTTTCAATAAAAGGGTTGTTTATTGAAATGTTGTTTGGCATGAAAAAATGATTTTAAATAAATGGGTGATTTATTGAAGTGGATTGATATGAAATGGAATTGGTTGATTGCATGTGGTTGTGACCTTGGTGGGTTATATGCTTGGAATTGGCTTGTTTTGAATGTTGTGTGGAAGTGGCAAGAAGTACCACTATAAAAAGGGGATGGATAGTGGACAAAAGGGCCACCATCAATGGTAAGTGGACGGGAAGTGCCACTAAAGTGTGAACGGGTGAATGGGTTGGACAGAAGCTCCACCGTTTCGTTGTTTGGTTGTTTTATTGTGCATTGCTTTGCAAGATGGAAAGTGGGGTGCTAATGTGAAATGATGAAATGACTTGTGTCATGTTTGGATGTATTTCCCTTGATTTCTTGGTTTGGGTGTTATGGCTTGGTAAGGGCATGTTTGGCTTATGAAAATGGTTGCACTTGTGATTTATTTTATATAAACTGTTTTTTATAAATGTGCTAACGATTTTATCCTAGTGGCATGTGTAGGGAAGTCATTTGGGGAAAACCTACCAAGTTTTAGTACTCACCCCCTACTTTTGAAAGTTGGTGTCTTTATAGATGTTGTGTATCGGGATGTGGGAAAAGGTAAGGCATCTCCCTCCTTTAGTGGTGCCTTGTGATGTCTTGGTGGAGCTTGGATCTTGGAGCTTTGTGTGGAGCCGTGGTGGTGTCATGGTTCACAGTGTTTATTGTTTGGTTTCTGCTTGTACTCTAATGTGATGTAGACATGTCTGGTTGAATTGGTTTTGGGTTGTATTATGGTGAAACTTGGTTGTCTTTTGGTAATTTATGTGGGAATGTTTTATTGAAATGCATCATATAGTGGTGGTTAATGGATGGTTTCGTTGGTTTTTTCTTAAGGGAAAATCGTTCCTCAATTTGATCTTGAAGCCCTCGACATTTATTTCCAGCCTTTGGCATCTTGGGAATGTCGCTTAAGGCCAAGTATCCCTCACCGCATCCTCAAGCCAATGATGTAGGGGCGAGGTGTTACAGACATAATGGAGGTAGATGACTGGGATGACGTGAGGAGAAACCAGTGGCCAGGATTATTTCCTTAGGTTAAAATTTTTACCCCATCAAAATAGCCGTGACTTTGGGACTTCTATATAAGTGATGGCGCACCGACCATATGCCAATAACACATGCACACACACATGGGATCCTATACACATGGCTCAATGCGGGCTTTGTCCCAAACCCTACACCATGCTCCTTCAGGACTTATACATAGGTTTGTGCACACACTTTTCCCACACCATGCATGGAACATGCGCGACTCAGCATGCACCATGAATGCACGCGACCTGACTTGGACTAAATTCAATTGCCTTTGTGAGATACCCACTGACCTTGAATACTTTTCCTTCAAGGCTGTCCTTGGTCAGATGGGGTACTCACAATATTTTTATCAAAAAATTATTAAACACAAATAGTTAAGAAAAAAGGAAGTATATATTAATTTCATTATATATAAAAACATTCTTTTTCATAGTTAAAAAAATTCTAAATGTCATTATTTTCAAATGTCTGTATTTATTTTGAGTTTTAAAACATCACAATTTCAAAATCTAAATATGAAATACAACTTCAATTAAAACCATGTCATCATTTAACCAAAGATATTACTTTTAAAAATTTTGTACATTTTAAAACATTTGAAATAATTAATGAAATTATAAAGGTTTTATAAAAATTCCAATGGTCACATGTTCATGAACTCCAACGGCTATTCAGATAAAATAATGGTCATATTTATCTTTAACAGTTACAAATGCCTTATAAATAAATGTATAGGGTTTTTCAAAACATCAAACCATTTTGGATTATAAATATGGTGCTCTACATTCCCTTGACACTTATTCATTTTTCCATAGTACTTTCCATAATGTTTTTAATTATGACAGACTATAGGGATGTACACTACTTACTATTTCTAGTTGTTATGCTTGGTGGTATTCTAGTGATCCTTATTGGCCTTGTAATAGGTATTATAGGATAGTTATGGTCTTTAGGCCTTATTGCAATGTAATGTTTCAATGTTTATATTGAATAAAATGTGTATTATTTCATTATGAAATCATTTGTTTTAGATGGAACCAATATTAAAGAAAAAAAATTTAAAAAAAATAAAACAAAATAATAATAATACTAATAATCATAATAACTAACAAAATATTATTATTATATTTATAATTAAGTTTGGGGTGTTACAATATCACCCCTTAACATAATTTCATACTTGCAATTTTATTGTACTCATATGCTTTCAAAAAACCAACCTTCTGAAATCATACTCAATATATGTAAAAAATATGTTTTAAATATTATTAATTTAATTTACAAAATTTGAATGAAAACATTTAATTTATACCTTTACTAGTACCAAAAATGTTGTTGATTCTCTATTGTCATGGTTTCCAAGGTAGTTATAAATTATTTAATTTCATTGGCCCAAATGCACCTCAATCAGCTTGAGTTAAACTCATGTATGTAGTGATCAGTCCTCATGTGAAAGTAATAGGAGATGAAAAGATTAGACATATCAAAAAGGACCTGATTTCTATAGACCAACCAGACCACCTTTTGTCTAATGTTTTAAAATCATAAATCCCTTCATATTAACTGATGTTTTAGAGTTGAAATAGACAAGATACACGAAGGTCACTATCTTTAGTAGATTCTAGAGAATTCCTTAAAGACAGGCACCTTTCAAACATTGTAAATCTTATGAAGATATCATTGAAACAATTTCCTCGCTGCACATAGAATGCAAGTTGGGCATGTACTATGAGGAAGTAAATGAAACCCGACCCCTGGAAGAATTAGAGTACACTAGGGGTGTTGGAAAATTGATAATGTTGTTTGTAAGATAAACATAGGTTTCCAAAAGGCTTGAATACATCAGAACATGACTTTAACATTATCATTTCTATTATCTCATCTGGAAGGGACAAGAGGTTAGTTTATGAGTCTCTGCCTTCCATCTAAAAATGCATGAAAGGGATTTTATTTTAGAAAACATACTTAAGTTAACAGTTTTATTTTAATTTTCCAAAGATCACTAGGCCATTCCTTTGATACCAATTGTAAGGCCTCAACCCTAGTTTCCTGGAGACGGTTCCTAAAACATGGTGTGTAATTTTTTTATAAAAATATTCTAATAAAATTACACATCACAACTCATCATAAAGGATCTTACCTATCTAGGTTCTAGAAGACCAGATACAACTGATACCATTCTTCAGAACCGTACGAGATAAACTCCATAGTACTGCCACCACATAGAAAAAATCAAATCTAAAGAACCTATTAATCCTGTAAAAATAAATTAAAAACATCGTGTGAGCATTTAAAATGATCAGTAAGGGGTTTTAAAAATAATTAATACAATATTTTTAAAAAAAATCCCTTTAAAATAATTATACATATATAGAACTTTTTCTTAAAAGAAGAACACATTTCTTTTAGTACGTCATCATCATTTTTCAAAGGTTACTAGAAATCATTTTTAAGGAAATATCATACACAATAATTTATATATTTATTTAAAGGATACAAATAAAACACATTTCAAAATATGCATACTTTTACAAAAATGAATGGAATGCTGCATATAAGTCAGGAGTTCATCAAATAAAATTAAGGGTGACATGAAATGGTGAAGGTAAAAATTATCATATGAAATAATAATTTCATATAATTAAATAAGAAAAAATATAATAAACCACTTATCACCAAAAATTTGATTCATGAAATGATAGATGAATTTATAACTTTTGTATTAATGTTCCGAAAATAGATGCTAAAGTTTATTTATAAATGATTTTCTAAGTACTTAAATCATTATTCCATGTGCATTTATTACCATAATCATGAGTAAAATATTCTTAACCAAGGATATTATACTAGGTGAAAAATCACATGGTAGGTTAAATACTAATCACATAATGATGGAATGCATAATGCAGGACATTCTGAAATATTTTGTGGAGGCCTCAACTAAGAAGTCTAAAAATACTAAGGTAAGGCCTCAGCCAAAACCCAATTTTTTTGTCTCATTAGACCTACCGATGCATCAGGAGGCTATAGCAGGCCTCACTCATCACATAATAAGTCCAATACATTCCTCATATGTCTAGTATGTCTTATATTCAAAGTGTCACATTGAATAATTAAATGTATCTTATTCAAAGTGTCCCATAACACTTTGAACTATTAAATTCTTAATCTATAAGTTAACATAAGAGATAAATCTCATTCTTGAAATAACTAACTATATTCATAAATAAAGCAAATAATGAAATAAATGTAAACTTTAATCTAAAAATTGCATGTTTTTTTAGTTATAATTTACGCTATGGATATATCAAATTTATCAATGACAAGAATGGACAAATAGACATGCTTTTGCAAATGTGATGATAACAAGTGCACATAAAATAATTAATTACTTAGGTTTGTCACATAAAATAACATCTCTTAAATTCAAAACCCCTATTTCATAAAAGTAAAAATTTTATTTATAAAAAATACATGTTTTTGAATATAGGATACTTATCATTAATGTTTAAACCATAAACTGATAAATGGGGGGGTGTCAATCAAATTAAATCATAAAAATTAATAATTAATAGTATTCATTGTGGCTGATTCATCAAGAATTAAAATATAATATTTATAAATATAAAACATTCATTTCATTTGAGTTATTAATGTATAATAAAATAATTAAACACACTTCTCTATATGTTTTTATGAATGTATATATATGTATTAAACAAAATATAATTCCAACCATTTATGATAAAATTATAAAATGGGATGTATGCATGTAATGATAATAAGGCAATGATCCCTTTTAAAATTTTGGGCACACAATTATAAAAAAATGTTTTGTTATTGTTTTCCATTATAAATTTTTATTCACGATCGTACATACAATTAGGCCATATAATAAAAAACATTAAATTCATGTATTGAGTTAAAAATTTAATACAGGTAAAAAGCTGAAAATAAATATGTTTATACATATATATTTATGCCTAAACATAAATTTAATTTTTTATATAATCTGTTGTACGACTTTCAATACATAAAATCATAGAAAAGCTAATACCATTAAAAACATCTTTAAATGAAAAAAAGATTTAAATATATTTATTAAATTGTACATACTTATAAATATGTAATTTGGTTTTTGATAAAAAAATAGAGAATAAAAAGAATCCTTATGTAAAATATGTGGGTAGGGAAAAACCCTTTTTAAAATAATTGTTCAACATTTAAAAAGAAACATAAAATAGGTCGAGTATTCCAATTATACAAAACCATATATATAGATATAATTATATGAGTTTAGAAAACTCCAAAAACATCAATTTGAAAACCATTTCAATTGTTATATGCATCATAAACATAAATTAAATTATGTTAATCAATATTTAGAAAACTTAAAGTAGTTTAGGATTGAAAGATGTATAAAACTACATATACAGAAAGTGTATATATGGGGTTTACATAATTAATAAAAAGTTTAATAAATCATTAAAAACATTATATACTTAAAAAACATCAGTTAATCACTAATATCAATCATATGAAAACCCAAAATAGATTAGGATCAAAATCTCTCTATATATATATGTATATACAAAAAATGTATATATGGGTTTTTTTATAATGAAAATGATGAAAAAGAAACCCTTATATGACTTCAAGAAGGATATCTAATCGAGTAGAGGTTGATAGAGAGTTGGGAAGAAGAATACTTGTAGGGATAAGTGTTAAAACAAGTGTTTATATATGTTGTTTAGATATATTTTTATACACTATGGTTTAAACATAAAATTGAATTTATAAAACCCGAATCTGTCTATTTAAGAAATAATCAAAAACCATAATCAATGTAAATATTAAATAAATCAGTCTTTTGATAATATACATATTTTATGGGAATATTACCTGGGAATCTAATGGGGTTTGCATTAAAATAATGCACATATGGTAGGCTTGTGAAAAAAATGAAATGACTGGGTACAAGAAGAGTGATGTGAGGGTTACAAGATGAGGAAGAATAGTGGAGGAGGAGTCTGCGGGTCAAGGAAACTGGTACGAGGGATTTAATGAAGAAGAAGAGGAAAAGAAATAGAGTCCTGTGATTGTCTCACTCCGATCGGATGGCTTCGGGGAAGACACGAAGAATCAATCAACTTAATAGAGACAAACAGTTGGGATGATGTGAGGAGAAACCAACAACTAGGATTATTTCCTCATGTTAAAATTGTCTTCTAACATCGAAATGGATGGGACTTGGTACCACATTATAAGTGATGGCGCACCGGCCATATGCCGATAACATATGCACACACACAAGGTCTCCTACACATGGGGATCTATGCAGGATTTATCCCATACCCTACACCGCACTCCTTCGGGCCTTATACACAGGAACATGAACACACTTATCCCACACCATTCATGGCTCGTGCGTGACTTAGCATGCACCATGCATGCACTCGCCCTGACTTGCAATTTCTTTGGTTGTCTTTGTGATATGTCCACTAACCTTAAGAAATTTACCTTCAAGGTGGTACTTGGTTAGATGAGGTACTCACCATATTTTTATTAAAAATTTATTAAACATAACTAAATTAAGAAAAATAGAACATATATATTAATTTCCTTATATATAAAAACATTATTTCTCATAATTAAACAAAATTCTAAATGTAATTATTTACATAAGTTTGTATTCATTTTGATTTTAAAAACATTGTAATTTCAAAATCTAAATATAAAATACAACTTCAATTAACACCATGTCATAATTTAACCAAAGATATAACTTTAAAATATTTAAATAATTTCAAAACATTTGAAATAATTAATTAAATTATAAAGGTTTTATAAAAAAACCAACGGTAACATGTTTCTAAACTCCAACGGTTATTAGGAGAGAATAACAATTATATTTATCTTCAAGAATTAAAAATTCCATATAAATAAATGTTTTTGGTATTTTAAAATATCAAACCATTTTGGTGTATAAGGATGTTTCTCTACATTCCCTTGACGCTTAGTAAATTTTCTATAGTACTTTCCATAATTATTTTTAAGAAGATATACTCAAGGTATTTTCACAACTTACTTGGTCTAGTTGTTATGCTTGGTGGTCTTCCAATGATCCTGATAGGCCTTGGAATATTTATTCTAGGATATTTATGGTCTTCTAGACTTATTGCAATGTAATTTTTCAATGTCTCTATTAAATAAAATGTGACTTATTTCGTTCTTCAATCATTAGTTTTGGATGGATCCAATATTAAAAAAAACAATAATACTAATAATCATAATAAGTAAAAAAATATTATTATTACATTTAAAATTAAGTTTGGGGCATTAAAAATCACATGATTGATGAAAATATAATCTTTGATATGTTATTGATGTTTAGGTGATTATATTTAATTAAGATTATTTTATTTTGTTTAAAAATTAAGTTGTATAGAATATATTAGTGGATAAAAATAGATTTGACGATTAATGTTATTTTTACGATGTTTGTAATAATTTTTGGAACATTATTGGAACTATATTAATATAGTTTAGATAAATAAAAACCTCATGTCAGTTGGAAACTAATCATATTCAGAAAGACCATAGGGATTTATCCCACTACTAAAGGAAGATAAGGCTGGAGTTCCTACTTCTAGCTAATGTTATACAATGTTTGATATGGAATTATTATAACATAAAAAATTTGATTAATAAACATTAATTTCATTTTAAGAAATATATTATAGGATAAAATCATTTTTCATTTTTAAATTTTGAGTTTATTAATTATATTTTGGGAAATGTTTCATTTGGTTGAGGTATTTATAACCCCAAGGTCTAACATGTGGGTTAACATAAAATATTAGTTGGGAGGATTATAATTAAATTATAAAATTTTAGGGTTATTTAGGATGTAGTGTTATTTATTTATTGGATTATTTAAGTTGATCTTTGGAATTAGAGATTAATATGAAGGTTTTTACATTTTTGGAATTATATTACCTTATGCTTACTATTTATGATTTTTATTAATGGTTAAAGAAAAGTGGAATATCAAGATATCATTTTTGTGGAATCATTTGTTTTATTAGAATTTAATTTTTTTTCTTACTACATTAAGAAATCATACTAGATATCCATTCATTATAGTAAGAGATGAAGTGGAAATTGATTGATGCACAACCAAATTGTAACACCCCATTACAAATTTTAGGTATTTCTCTTATCACGTGTCATTTACCTCTTTATTTTGGTGAGTGTTGGGACTCCCAAGAATAGAGATAATTTTATAGGGGAAATTAATTAATGTTTAAGGATGTATGTTTTCTGAATTAGTGAAGTCTAGTTATAAAGATGTTAAAATCTCTGTAGGGTTCTCCTTGAGTTCAGAGAATGAAAGAGGATTTTTTTTGTGGTTTTTAAAATGAAAATGGTATTTTCACTATCTGTGTGGGAGTTAAAAATTGTGTAATGATATTACACACTATGTATTGGTCTCTAGGTAGATTTCGTGAACCGATGAAAGGCCTAAATATTTCTTGTTTTGAATATTCATTACACACCATGTAGTAGTAAAATTTGGATTTTTAATAAAAGGTGATGGTTTTTGGTGTATATGAGTTTCAAGAATAAGTGATGTGAAAGGGGGTTTCATATAATATAGATATCATGAGTTGTGGTTTTAGGGATCCATACAGGTGATTTGTTTCTCATTAAACCTAATCCCTATAACCTCTCAAAATCAAATCACTCCTAACACATTTTAGATTCCAAATATCCTTCTGAATCATTTATTTCAGTGATTGATCATTCAGTTGTGGTGTGTTTCATTGAGTGAGTAATATTTTTTACTTATTAATTACCTTTGATCATGGTAGTACCATTATGTTGCATTTATGTATTTTTTGATATGTTGTGTTGATTCTACTTGTTTCATTCTAGAACCATTGTGTGATCTTTATCAAGAGGCTAATCCTTATGTTTTTTGTGGTGTAGTGTGGGAGTTCATTGAGTTATCTTTTGATCTATTCCCTCTGATGATTGTTTTTATAAATTGAATTGATTATGAGATATTTGAATTTATTATATGGCCTCTGTTTTCATCAGTGTGTTCTTTCTAGTTGTTTGACACCATTTTGGGTGGGTACAATCCAAGTTTTAGGCACGTAGTTCCATCTCTAGCATATGTTGGATGAACTAAATTTATCAAGTTTTATTAAATGTTTAATTAATGAAATAAAATTATTGATTGATTGATTTGTGTGTGTTTGGAAATGGATTTTTTTATAAAATATGAATCATTCCATTGTTTTGTTAAATAGATAAGGTATTTTCAAATAATTCTAAAATTGATTTCATAAATGGTTTTCAAATCATGGTTTTGATCATATGTTTTAAAAAACATAACACATGGGAAGATTTGGTTAATTAGGTGGATAATTTAACTTAGGTCTATCTTCTTGGTGTTAATGGGGGGGGGGGGGGTTCACTCATGGGGTGTTCCTCTATACCTGAGTCCCATTGTTCAAGTGAATTGATATTTACATTAAAGGGGGATTCACTCATGGGGTTATTCTATTCTTCTTAGGCCTATGTTCTGTGGAATTAATTATACACTCATTGATTATGGTATGACTATTATGCAAGAATGACATACAATGATCCTTTATGTGATTTCTCTTATTCTTTTTCTTTTACTGTTTTTGCTTATACTATGATGGAATTGATTTGATTTGTGATGAATTCATTACTATGATTTGATATATGTGTAATTATTTGAAACTATTTTACCCAGATTATTTTTGAAATCTATAAAAAGGTAAAATTAAATGTTTTACCATGATTTCAATATAAAAAATATTAACTATTTATTATTCCTTGTTTACATTAAAGTTGATAATTTTTAGATTATTTTAAAGAGACATGTTATAGAATGCCTAGGTTGGATACTACTGAACATGTTAGCTCACACCTAGTACACCCCTTCGGCGGTGCATAGAACTTTTTTTTCTATTGATGTAGGGAATGGGAAGGAGCCATAGAGAGGTGATGATGTTTTATTTCATTTGTGTCTGGGTAGCTAGTAGTGCGACAGTGGGAGTTTCCCAATGCTATCACATGGAGTGGTTTGTTTCCTATTTTGGGTTTCTATTTATGATTGGACTTGTACTATGAGTGTTTTTGATAGTTTTTGAGTTTTATTATTTCCATTGTCTTCTTCCAAGTATGGAATATTTTAATATCTTCTGTTTTTCACTCTGTTATGTAAATTTACTCCATGTATTTGTTTCTTTAGTTTTGGAGAAATCTATCCATTGGGTTGTTTATTCATGTCCAAGAGATAGTCTCTTGATTGTGGGGATCAAGAAAACCCTTTGGTTCTATTTCAATTTAGGTTGATTACCAATTGGAGAGGGTATCTAGGTTGGGTTCACCATAGTTTATTATCAATGGTTGTATTTCCTCAATAGTTCTTGTCATGGGAAAACTGGTAGAAAAGATATAATATTTTTGGCACTTTGGTGGTAGGTTGCAGTGAGGGTATGTACAACTCTTTCCATGATGTGAGTCAATTTACCATGGGATGTTGGGATGTGTGTTTCCTATTTTGAGATCATGAACTTAATCTCATCTTTAACTTATGGAATTCTAGTTAGAACTAAGATTATTATGTTGGTTGATCATTTCATATATTCCGGTGTGTAGTAGGAAGCCTCAAATACATCTTCCATGGGTTCCTCAGAAGGATGCATTAGATTATCCTCAAGGGAATCCTCCTATAGATCATACTGTTGTTGAGTTTATCATGAAGACAATTATTAATGTCAATTAGAATCCTCTACAAGTATGAAAAACATTTTTGAGGTATATTGAGGAGTTGGGGGAAAAATGGATTGATCATGGGAGTTATTTCATGAGACTCCACCATCCTTTAAAGGTATAAATGAACCACAAAATATGGAGGACACCCTTGATAGGATTTGTCAAATCTTTGACAACCTGTATGCACCTCATATTATCAAGGTGAATTGTGTGGTGTTCATACTTATGAGTCCCAACAATAGGTGGTGGAATTCCATGGTATATGAGGATATGAATGTAATATTGGACTACAATGGTTTCAATACTCAACTATTAAAATAGATTATTCTAGATTTACATATTATGGAGATGTATTTTGAGTTCATATCTTTGCTGTAGGGAGATCATTCGGTGTTGGTGTACCAAAATTATTTTTATTATCTAGTTTTTTTCTCCATAGGTAGTAATAAATGATCGGATAAAAGATCATAATCACCTTTAGTGTTTTTGATTAGATATTATATCATAGTTATTCATATTGGTGATTTTTTCATATGATGAGACATTATATAGGGAGATGATCGAAGAAATGATCTTGGAAATAATGGATACATATTATACCCCTTCTCGTCCACCCAGTCACTACTTTAGTGGCACAAAATGGAAAAAGAGAATGTGGAAAAACCATCGAAGGAGTGGTAGAGCTGGTTCTCAACTAAAGGCCTCCTATATACCCTAGTTACATGTATAATTGTTCCACAAAATTATTATCAGTGTGGAAAAGTTGGAAACACATAGTGTTATTGTCATCCAAATACGATGATGAATAATAGTTGAGGACATTATGGGCATCCACAGTGTTTTGGTTAGGACATGTCTACACCAAGATATAGTCATGTATCATCATCTCCAAAGGCTACTGTGGATAGGTCATATGCTTTAATGACTATAGGGATCTAGTCACAAGCCTCATGAGTGATTTTCCTTCACACAGTAGATGATTTTACAGTGGAGGTAGATGTGTCTCCAATGATAGAGAGAGGTTCGATAATTATTGCATCATCATTAGTGATTGATTTATTTTAAACTAGTGAATCCTACTTATTTATATCTAGTTGTTTTGTTGATATACACACGCTTTTCTATTGAAACTAATTTCTTTTTTTAGAGTTAACTACACCTCTTGGAATGATGAATGAGAATGGGTTTCAGTGTATGTTTTGTTTTATATGCGTGAATGATGTAGAGTTAGTCTAGGATTTTCTCATTTTCTATTTAAATCATTTTGATTTCAGTATTGGGATATATTGTATTGTTTTTCATCATCCTGAGTTTTATTCTTATTATAGACATGTTTGGTTTCATTCTTCAGATTGGATATCATCAGTGTTTCAGGTAGAGTGGGATTCGAGGTCTGGTCATGCAGGACCTTCCCACCCCGATCTCATGAGTTTTTTGTCTGATGTAGTAGTTGATCTCAATAACCTTTATTGTATTTTTGAGCACCCCACAATCATTCATAAATTTACTAATGTTTTACAAGATGATTTATTCATTACACTACTATAGAGGGAGGTATATTTTAGAATTGAAATTATTCCAGATACATAACTGATTTTGGTACTATCTTACCATATGGAATCAGTGGAGATGAAACAAATCAGGATTCAGTTGGATGTCCTAATGGTGAATTGTTTTTTTACCCCAGTGTTTTACCTTGGGTATACCTTGTTCTCTATTCCAAGAAGGATGATAGTTCACTATTATTTTTCATGGACTATTAGAATTTTAATTGGATTATGGTTAAGAATAAGTAACATCTTCCTCATGTGGATAATCTACTTGATTAGTTAAAGTGGGTAATGTGGTTTTCAAAGACTAATCATCATCCAGGTTATCATCATATTAGAGTTTGGGAGTCTTATATATTGAAGATATATTTCAAGAGTAGGTATGGCCATTACAAATATAGGGTGGTGTTCTTTTGTACGAATGAACCTCATACAATTTTTATGGATTTGATGAATTTGATATTCCATGATTATCTAATTTTTTTTATAGTGTTTAGGGATGGCATTTTTGTTTATTTGAGATCCATTCATGAGAAAAATCACCTTTTGGGTTTGGTTTTGGAGATCTAAAGAAGTCAACATCTGTATGTAAATCTTTTTAAATTTTATTTGTGGATATAAGAATTGATGTTCTTGAGAAATATAATTTTTAATCATATATTATGAGTTGATCCTATGAAGGTGAAAGTTTTATTTTCATAGGAATAACCATGTAACTTCTATGGGATTCAGATCTTCTTGGTATTGGTGGATATTATATACAGTTCATTAATGATTTGATAAGGTTTTATTCAAATTTTAATTCTATTACTAGAAAATGGGATGAAAATTTTAAGTCTTCTTTTTATGAGTTAAAAAAATTATGACATAGGATCATATTTCAATCTTACCGGAGCCCAGTAAGGGTTATATTGTTTTCTGTGATGATTCTGGTATAGTTTTTGGTTGCATGTTTATGTGGGATCTTCATATGATGGCTTACGACTCTCTCTATCTTAGACAGCAAGAAAAAAATTACCCAACTGATCCTTTAAAGAATGTCACAATTATGCGTTCTCTTAAGTATTAACGACAATGTATTTTTGGGGAGAGGTTCACAATATTTTTTGACTATAAGAGTCTAAGATATATCTTTTCTCATAAATAATTAAATATCAAAGATATAAAGTGGGTGGAATACCTTCAAATGTTTGAATTTGATATCACCTACACCCCAATGAGGGGGAATTCCGTTGTAGATACTATTATAAGGAAAGCACTATTTTAAGATATTCTAGAATCAATGAAATAATGGAATCTTATAGAAATATTTACTCAATTTATCTTAGATAATTTTTAGGATTTTCAGGTATGGTTATGTATATTTTTCCTTTATCAAAATCTCTCCTTGAGTATATTCTAAAATGTTATAAGTGAGATGATGAGTTCAGAGGAATTCAAGAAACCCTATATGGTGTGGAGATCTATTCTAGTTGGTCTCTCTCTTTAGATGGTATTCTTCATTTTAGAGATCATATTGTCATCCCATTATCAATAAGAAGCTAAGTTTTGTTTAATTTTAATATTTCACGGTAGGTCTTTCGTATAAGAATAATGAAGATGTATTATAACATGATACGTCGATTCTGGTGGCCATGTATGAAGTGCGAAAATTTTGATTATTTGTATGACTATTAAATGACCCAATAGATAATTTTATAGAATTTGAAACATTTTTTTATTTATCCCCTTCTATTTTCGGTTTATAATTTAGATGAGGTATCCATGTATTTTTTTTGTTGGATTACCAAGGACTCCCTAAGGAGGTAATTATATCATGGTAGTGATTGACCAGTTGACAATTTCAGCTCACTATATTTTGACCAGGGACCCCAATAATGTTAAATATCTTACTAAGATATATTTTTAGGGGATTGATAGGTTATACGGGGTTCCATATTTAATTGTTTCAAATAGTGTTCTTATGGTCACATAGAGGTTCAGGAGGAGTATCCAGGAGGAGATGGGGACATATGTCATGTTTAGTATATCTTACCATCCATAGACTAATAGCTAGAGCAAGTGTTCTATTCAGATCCTAGAGGATATGATCTATGCCTGTGACTTGGTTTTTTGGATCATGGGATAGCCATCTAGGATGGGTTGAATTTTATTATAACAAAAATTATCCATCATCGATCAAAATGTCTCCCTTTATGGTATTTTATGGAATTTTATACATATTTACTCATTGTTTGGAAGAGTTAGGTGAAGTATCTTTTTGGGGGATGAGTCTCATTCTAAGAAAATCACTGAGGATTTAGGATATAAATCGATGTCTAGTTATTACTCATAGTTGACCTAATTATTATGTAGATCAGTAACGTCGTCCTTTGATGTTTTCCATATGTGATTGGGTTTTCTTGAAAGGTTACCCTCAGTTAGGTCACCATCAACTTGGAAAGTAGGTAAATATGGATTTGAGATATATTGGTACATTTGAGGTCCCTTAACAACTTCGGTAGTTTGATTATTGATTTCAATTTCTTGTTTAATTCATAGGTATTCATGGTTTTTTCTATATATCGCAGCTCTAGAAATACCAACCTAGTCTCTCTAATGTTCTAATTTGAGATGATATTGAGTTGGTGCCATAAATTTCTCTCATAGAGCAGCTGGTGGAGATAATTGATGATAAATTAAAATTTTTGTGTGGAATTCAATTACATTGGTCAGGGTGTTATTGATAAACGAATCATATTCATATAGGACTTAGGAGTGTTATTTTTTGGTGATGGAGTAGTGGACTCACATCTTTTCCAGACATCATTCTTCCACATGACTTCCCAGGGATGGAAACTATTATAGTGGGTATTTTGTAACATCCCATTACAACATTTAGGAATGTCTATTATCTCATGCAATTTACCTCATTATTTTGGAAAATGATCAATTTTTTGGGGATGTATAATTGTTTTAATTAATGGAGTCTGTATATAAATGTGTTAAAGGTTTTATAGGGTTATCCCTAATATTAGAGAATGATGGAGTTTTTTGAGTATTTTTGAACTAAAACTATGCTTTTCTCTATCTATAGGGAATTTCATGTAGTGTAATGTATTTACACATCATGTATTAGTCTCTGGGAAGATGCTGTTAACTGGTGAAAAGTGTGAATATTTCATTCCAGGAATGTAAATTACACATCGTGTAATATAAGAATCATGTTTTTCAATAGAAAGCAATTGTTTTATGGACATATATGACTTTATTAAATATCATGAGTTGAAATGGGGTTTCACACTGTATAAATCATGTGACTATTATTTTAAGGGAATCATATGAGTGATTTGTTTTTCATTCATCTAAAACCATACTAAATCTCAACCTAGAAGCTCTAACAAATATTTTGGATACCTATACTCCTTATGAATTATTTTTTATAGTGATTAATCAACATTACAACTACGATGCATCTCTTTATTTGAGTAATCATTTCTAATTCTTTATTTTCTTCGATTGTGGTAGCTCTATTTCATTGTGTTTATAGATCCATTTTTTTTCATGATGATTATTCCTTCTTAATTATAGATTTATTTTTGATTTTCCTCTAGAGGATAACCATGAGATTATTATGGTGTGACGTGGATGTTTGTTGAGGAATATTATGATCTGTTCTCTCCACCGACCGTTTTGATAAATTGAATCGATTATGAGATGAGTGGATTGATTCTAGTTCCTATATTTTCATATTTATGTTATTTATGGTAGGTGTTTCAAATTGTTTTTATGTGTCATAATAGTTTGAGGTAATTCATTCCCTATTTATCCTATATTGTGTGAACTTCATTTATCTAGTTTTATAATTTATTTTATAAATGAAATGGTGTGATTTATTGATCGATTTGTGTAAGTATAAATGGATTTTTTATATATGATGGTTTTTTATTGTTTTTATAAAAGGAAATGGTATTTTTAAAGAAATGTGAAAATAAATTATGAATTTTTTTTCAAATTATGTTTTTGATGAAATGGTTTGTCCACAGATAACATGGGAAGCCTTGGGTACTTAGGTGGAAGGTTTATCCTAGGTACATCATCCATGTGTTATTGAGGGGTCCACTAGTGGGTTGTTACTCATTTACCAAGTGCTATTTTTATAGGGTATTCATATTCACATTATTAGGGGATTTACAAATGCTTTGTTTCTCTACTAATTAGGCCAATGTTCTAAGGACTTGATTATACACTAGTCATTGATTCTGGTATGACTAGGCTTCTAGCCTGACCTATAGTAATCCTTGGCATGATGGTGCATTGTGTATTATCTTATAATATTTTATCTTTGTATTACCATGGATTTGATATGATATTTAATGCATGATTTGATCAAATTTAATATATGTCATTTTTTTGAAACACTTTTACCTGAATTATTTTTGAAATGTGGAAAAAGAGGAAATGAAATATTTTCTCACGCTTTTGATTTAAAAAATTGTAAACTATTTATCATTCATTTTTGATTAAATTTGATCATGTTAAGATTATTTTGTAGATAAATTTCATTGAATGATTGAGTGGGATACTACTAAGCCTATTATCTAACACCCTTTGCACCCCTAAAATGGTTCATATACCTTTGTATGCATTTTGATGTAGGGAAAGGTAAGCTGCCACAGTGAGGCAGAAATGCAATATTGTTTTCATTTTTTTGTGTAGCTAGTGGTGAGATGGGGGGAGTTTTCCCATAATATCATATTGATTAGTTGGTTTCCTATTTTGGTTGACCATTTTTATTGGACTTTTAATATGGGTTCTTTTGACTATTTTTTCATTTTATCATTTCTGTTGTCTTCTTTCAGTTATGGAATATATGTATATCTTCCACTTTTTCATGATGATAAATATAAATGAATATTCCATGTTTTTATTTATTTATGTTAGGAAAATTCATTCCCTCTAGTTTTTTTGATTCTTGGGTGCTGTTTTCCAGCATGTGGGGATCGGGAAATCCCTTTGGGTATATGGAAATTTTAGTCAGGTATCATTTTGAGAGGGTATCTGAGTCGGGTTTTCCACAAAAATGGTGAAATTTTGTTAATGGTATAGAATGATTTCAATTAATTATATTTCATTATGTTCTTCGTTTGTATGGTAAAATAATTCCTCAACTCTTAGAAAATGATCTTGAAATGAAAACGTTGTCTTATTACCATCATTTCTAATGAATTGATAGTCTCTTCACCCATAAAAGATTTAGGTTTTTTTAGATGTTAACTTTCTCATGATCATTCACTTTCTTATGATCAATGATCCTCAACACTCTCCATCATAATTTGGGTATTATAATTTTTTCCCATGTTGATATCTTCACATACCACTAATTTTTTTATACTTCTAAACCTAGTTGTGTGTTATTATAGATGACCTTTGTACATCCCTTTCTCTCTTATCAAGAAGCCATTTTATTAACCATTTTTGAAATTCAGATTTTCTAAAAAGGAATTTCCAATTGTCACATATTTTATTACTAAGTTAAAGATAAAATTATCAAGGAACAATTTAATAATTTGGCGGGAAATGCAATACCGTTATATTTTAAATGAGTATCATTATGTTCGATAGCGTATATGAAACGTAACACCGAGCATAATCGAACCATAAAAAATATTACTATTATTACCCATCCATCAAATTGGTGTGTATGAATGGTATTAACTGATTTATGAAATATATAAAAAATTATCTAATATAACTTTATTGATAAATTATTATTAAATAATCACTCAACTTTTAATAAATACATTTTATTCTATAAAAAATATATTTTCATTACAAATTATTATAAATATTTTTTTAGAAAAAATATTAGAATTAATTTATGAAAATTTTAGAAATGTAATTTTATAAAATGAATATAATATTTGAAATTATCATATCAAAATTTATATAGGGTGTATTTCTCGGATTTTTCTAAATTGGTTAATTTTGTACAGAATAGTGAAAATTACTGATTTTTCAAATAATATAATTTCTATTAATTAAATTAAGTAATAAATTAGTTCTATTAAATTTTAGATGTGGAATTAAAGTGAAATGTGGAACATTTTATTTATAATCTATTTAATTTCATTTAAATCATTAATTTTCATAATTTTGATAAAAAAATTTATGCTTAAAAACACGGTTTCCTAAAAACTGTTTTTAAGTGAATAAATTTTATCATTTTTATTTAATTCAAAAAACGCATAGTAAATAAATTTTTAAATTAAATTAGTAAATTATAAATCTATTAATATTAGTTTAAATTCATATAATAATTATTGATTGTCAAAGAGTTATTATAATATTATATATGGCTTGAAAAATTAATTTCTTGAAAAATTGTTTTTCAAAATGTTTAGTGGGTTTAATTTTATATTTATTTATGAAAGATATATTATTTTAATTTGATAAAATTATTTTCATATTTTTAATTATAATAATTAATATTATTTAATAATTTCAACTTAGTTTTTTATATAATGAATAGTAAAAAAGTAAAAAGAAACTTGTTCCCGCTGTGAAAAACTAAAATGGTAAAAGTAATTAACCTTAGAGGTAAATGAAATAACAAGTTTAAAACATGTTTCTTAATAATTTTTGATGTTTTTATACACCATATAACCCCTATAATTCATTATTTATCAGTTTTGGAGGATATTTTCTTGAGATTGGCTTCCCATTATTGAATAGTTTTGGGTATTTACAAAAATGTCACTCATCCACAATTATAAAACGGAACCCACTCCCATAACTTATTCACAATAAAAAATAAATTTTTATAGACCAAAAAATAAATATATTTGTCTCTAATATTCATATCAAAATTATAGTTATTTTGGTCTTCTATAATTACTATCCTTAGGGTCCTTAATAAGAGATCAATTTGAGGTTCTTCTAAAAAAAGGTTATCATCTTCACTGAGCTCCTTTTAACTTCTTCTTCTTCCACCATAAATTGTGTTTGAGAAATTATAATATAATAGAACCAGTATCTAAAATATTCTGAGATTTTATTATTTTTATGGTATAATATTTATCCATATCCTCTTCCATCAAATGAGAAATGAAACCATCGTTCGAGTGTAAGGCGGACTACCACATTGCGAACCGATGTAATTAGTTTTCCATCGTTGCCTCTAATGGGTTTCATGTTGATGGATTTAATTTTTATATATTTTACTCATGAAATTATAATAATTCTATAAATTAAAATATATCATATACCTTATAAACTTACCATACATTGAAAAATGATCACATTGTTCATGTGCACGATTGACTACTGCCTCGCGAAGCGATTAGATTTGTTCTTTATTACCACATCACATGGATATTATGTATAACTTTTATTAAAGATATAAAATTATATTTATGATATAATTATAAATATATAAATATAAAATTACACTTAACTTATTCCCATCATGATCATTTAAAAAATGGATATGTAACTCATGTGTACCTACGACCCACTGTCTCCATTATTGTAACACAGTTAACTTTTCATAAATATGTTTTTTGGTTTGATTTAAAATTATGATTTATGTATAAAAATGATAGTTATTTAAGTATTATTATTCTATAGATGATGGAACATTGATCCCTTCCCCATGGTCAAGACACTATTTCCATTTTGAAATTATTAAATAAGAATCCACAAAACACCAGATGTTGACATAAGTGAATAAGTAACTAAATATTCTATTAAAATAAATATTGTGAGTAGTTTAAGTATAAAAGATAAAACTATATTTGTTTCTTAAGAAAAATTTAATTTATATAAGTTTATATATGGGGGATAAAATAAATACATGAAAAGTTGAGACATGAGGTAAAGGATTTATCATCTCACCTTTACTTCCATGACACATATACCATATTTACCACTTAATTGTTTTTTATGGTGTATATACTGACCCTTTTAATTTCATATCATGAATATATTTATATTAATTTTATTTAATGATTAAATTCAAGTTACTTATTTCATGGGGGTTATTATCAAAATGTTACCAAAATTTTAAGGGTTTTTTTACAATCGCATCATTATTCAGGATTGTTTATGTTTAAGCCTCCCTTGAGGGAATTATTTTATATTTGATTCATAAATAAGACCTATTTTCATATTATATGGGTTTTCAATAAATTATGAAGTATTAGTTCTATTTTCCTCACTTTGGTATTTAATATGATTGAGTAAATATTTTTAAGAAAAACTATAATTATTTTTCTCTTCACTCGAAAATACTCTTTCTTCTATATCCGTGTTTTCTATAAATATTTTTAAGATTATAAAAATGATTTATTAAATGAATTTTTTACCATGTTTTAATTTTTTAAAAAATTTTATGATGGAAATTTTTTTGTTGTCAATTTTTTTGACTTTTTATCTATTTTACAATTGTGTGAAATGAATGTTTTTTAACTTATACAACTTTTATAGAATTAAAAACCACCATGACTAATTGACTATTTTAGGCTAACATTATATATTTCCATGGTTATATATATATATTCGGTAATATTTGGTAAATTTTTATATTTTTAAGATGTGATTTCAAAGTGAAAGGGGTATTTTTCTCATTAAATATTCCATATAATCCTTTAAATACATTTTCATTATCTAAAAAAATTTATTTTATGGATTTCTTATAAATATTGTATATTTGTATCCCACATATATACCTAACTTATTATACCTTTTTTTATGATGCAATACATGTCTTATGTTCATTTATCAAATGACCACTTTATGAAATCTCTTTTGACTATGATATGAAACAATATTATGTAACCCATTTTATTTCCATGGGTGACTCCTATGTTTATTCATTATGATTGATTTTCATTTTATAGAAAACTTAATTATGAACATGTTATAATGGGTTCACCTAGATAGTTAGCCAATGCATTGGGTAAATCTATATCCTCATGAGGGTTCATGTATGGGATTAAAGGGTAAACCTAATCCATTATATCACTTTTCCACAATGTGATACTATCTTAGAAGTTATCCTCAACTCATGTTAATTTGATGTTATATGTTTCTTCCATAATTCCTTTGTTTCTATGATATCATGGTACCCTTTTCTTTATATTATGATCTAATGCGATTTCTCTTGATCATTCTCTTTTATGATATCATGTTATAATTTTTGACTCACAAGTTATGATTCGATATCATGTTTATTACCTTACTAGGATGTTTAACTTACCCCTTAGTCTATGTATTTTGCAGGTTATCCCATGTAGTTTTAGGATATCGAAAGTATCTAGGAGCTCATTATGGATAATAAAATAATTAACTTTTAATTTCATATCAATTTGATGTATTATAAACTATTATTACAAATAAACTTGGCCTTGCATTCTTTGGGTTGTAATTATTGTATTTTTATATTAAAATTATTTAATAATATGTTTAAAAGGAATGGGTCACTATATCTTTCCTTGAAGAGGACATTATTTGGTCTTACACCTTGAATGAGGCCCAAAATCATACTCAAGATTTGGGAGATCTTGAATGGAGATTATTCATGAGTTTATACTGCCCATATGTGGGTGTCCTGAGTTCATTTATGATTCAATGTCATGAAATAATCAATAATAACATTATTGGGGAGTTCACCTCATAAGGAATCCCATGATCTCATGGGACATTGATTGGATTTGATAATCCACCATGTTCTCATATCAACCTGGATCAGGCCTATGTTTGTTATGTTGAGTTATATGATATGGGGATGGATTATTCAATGTATCTATTACATGGAGCCTCTCTATCATGGGAAAACATGATTATAAACCTCTTGAGGCCCCCATCATTTAGGTAGACAAGTGAAAAAGGCCTTTTATCAAGGGAATACATTATTGAAGGGTTTAGAATTTGTATATATGACATAATTATGTAAATCCAAAAACACCTTAATATTTTATGATACATTTCACTTTAATAAATTACACTTGTTTGATAACTGGATTTACATACAACATAGAGTTTATACGAATTGTGATATAATATTGAATAACTATTACATTATTTCATGGTTATCTCTTAGCTATTGGATTTAAGGATATGAGTTATATTAACTATGTTATGAAAAAATATTATTTACAGATATATAAAATGAATTCATTGATTACCATTTAGTTATAATGTAAAATAACAACATTAAAAGAAAAAAAGAGATATTTTTTGATAACTATTTTTATGTAGAAAATGATTTTTTATCTTAATAAATTAAATTCATTACTATTGATGATTTATTTAAATTAAATTTTTTAGATTTTAAATTCATTAAAAAAGTTTAACATTCATCTAAAGGTTTTGACACGACAAGGAATGATATTAAACTCTGTTTTATGCCTAAAATTAAATTATTCTAAAAGTGGTTTAATTTAATTTTGTTCACTAATTTTTAAATGAATTTATGCCACATTTAGATATTTAATTTGATAAAAAATATTACATAATTGAAATTATAATAATAAACATCATATAATAAGTTCAATATAATTTTTTTCATTATGTATAGTAATCGATGTAAAAATTCATTACAATTGTAAAGTTTAATAGGGGTTAATGAGGGATTAAACTAATTATTTGGTGGATAAAACAACGAAAGTTTTTATTAAATATCATTATCTAGTCATATTTTACCATATATTATTTAATATTATATGATTAATCATTTTTTAACCATTCGAATTGATTAATATTTTAATATTTGTTAATTGTTTGAAAAATTTCAAGTGTATCATCTCCCTCTAATATAAAAGGAAACCTCCTATATTATCTTAATCACACGTAAATATCCACCTATTTCAAATAATCCCAACCAAAATAATTTCCTAAAATTCCTCCTCTTGAACCATAGTTCCAATTTTTATCATAATATAATCCTTTTAATGCTTAATATGTAGGCTATGGGAGGTCTCAAAATAAAGAGGTACAACTCTTAGCCGACTAGTTTCAATTAATTTTCTTATTAAAAAATCATATAAACCAATAATATAATATATAAAATAATGAATTCAATAACATAAATATTCTGAATATTTTTATTATGATGATAGAGAATCTATTTTCCATATCCATTGTATTAAATGTGAAATAAAAGTATCTCTTTTGTGTATGTGGGGACTACCACCTCCACGTAGCGATATGAATCATATTCCTTAACCACCATTCAAGGTTTAATATTATGTTGGATTCAATACTTATATATGATATTCTTGACATAATTAATATTCTATAAATATAATATATTATCAAACATATAACCTTTCCATCCACTAGAAGACGATAACGTCACTTGTTCATACATGCAGACGACCTCCTCCACATTGTGATGCGATTAGTTTTTCATTTATGCATTACATGACTACTAATAAGAATATATTTAGTTGATATATATGATATTTATGATATAATAATGCTCCTAGAATGGTGAATTATATAGGTTCCGAATTTTTGGTGACAGATAGTCTAGATAGGGTGTGTAAAGACCAGAATAAAATTTTATAAAGATGAATTAATTATCTAAATTAATTATTAGTTTTAATTAATAGTGTTAATTAGGAGACAAAAATAAAATAAATACCATTTATAATTTTTAGTAGTTTGGTCCAAATTGGACCTACTCTACAGTCATAACACTCTACTCTATGAGAGAAATGTTTTTCTTTAATTTGATTTTTAAAGGGGAATTAAAATCCATTTACAATATACTTTTTCTGATAGAAATATAACTAATACACCTAAATTTTTTATAAGGAGTCACAACCAAATTACATAACTGAATTTATACTATGATATTCATGAACTTAATGGTCTTTAATTTAGAATATAAGAGTCATAACCTTAAGAAGGAAAATTATTTTCTATATAAAAGTATAGATATAAATTGATAGTACACATGAGAGATATGAAACCATGTTACAGACACATAAAACAAGGAAAAAATAGATTGAAGTTAAACAAGAGAAGCATAGTTAGTATTTCGTCTATATTAGATCAGTTTTTCTCATTAATGAATTATAATTCAAAGTAGTTTAGGTATAACCCTTGAGAGATTATCCAACAGCTGAATAAATGTTCTCACATGATCAAAAATATGCACAAAACATTGAAAATATGAAAAAGTTCAAGTTAAAGCAATAGAGAGTCATTGCAGCATAATATTATAAGTATTATTGTGTTTTTACATCTCCCAATAAGTGATTAATCTTCTTGAAATAAAAATATATTCATCCCAGTCAAGACAAAGGATATATATTTCAAATTTAATGTCATGACTCATCCTCCTGGGCCCGTTCCGTGACTACCCCAAGCCTTCCTTCCTTAGGCCAGGGGCAGGCGACTAGCACCGAAAAGGAGTATGCCCTAAAACCGGGAAGGCATTGACTTTATAACCTATTAACACAAGAAACCAATCACAAAGAATGATTCGAGAATGAGTAAAATAAACAGTAAAAAGAGTGTGTATAATAAGTAAAAGGGGGCAGAATACAAGCCCAACTGGAAAGTACAAGAAAACTAAAATTTACAAGTAAGTTGAACGGCTTCGGAGAACACCCGCCAAGGATCCTACCTGAAGGGTAGGTACAACTCTCGAATGGTCGTCTCTGCAGTATGCCTCGTCTAATGTCCACCTCCGAGCAATCTCCAGTCCTGGTACCCTCGTCCTCAGTTAGCGCTGTCCTTCGTATGCACCAAACACAACAAGGTGAGAGCATAGACCATGCAGGGGTGAGTATAACGATACTCAGTAGGGACCCCGATATCCTCAAGGTCCCCCAAATCCACAAAGGATAAACCAAAAATCATGTAAACCAGTGACAAACTTACTTAGGTATATACCCATACATATACCTAAGTTATCAAGTATACCCATCTCATTCATGAGAAAACTCAAGGACCAAATCCTTAGCCAAAGAACAACTATTCCATGAAGGAAAGAATACCAGTAAGGTAACACCACAAAGTTAAGTACCACAAAGGTAACACCACATAGAATAATACCACAAAGGTATCACCATGAAGGTAATTAACACACAGGTACGCCACATAGAAGAATACCACAAAGGTATCACCACAAAGATAACTACCTCAAAGGTACGTCACACAGAAGATTACCACAAAGGTATCACCACGAAGGTAAGTATCACCAAGGTATTCCACACAGAAGATTACCACAAAGGTAAAGACTTAGATCACACTGGGTGTAACTCAGGTATGGTAGTAAATATCATTAGGTGTAACTACTGAACCCTCTTACTCCGTTAAGAGTCAGACCCACGGAGGATTCTAAATCATCAGACCCAAGAAGGATCCTAGTACAACAAACCCACGTAGGATCTTAGAGTAGTCCCATGTGGATTCCTAGAGTGGATCCAAGTGCGACTCTCAAAAAAATAACCACATAGGATCTCAAAGAACAGACCCACATAGGATCCCAAAGTATATACCCACATAGGATCCCAAACCAGAGACCCACATAGGATCCCTTATCTCATGTTACAGCCAACTATAGTGTTACCGCACTAAGCTCACTTGATTCCTAGAGGGTCCACTCCTCAAGCCATGAGTAGAATACTACAACTATCATGAAGTCACACGAATAAGTATCCCAAAGGACCACCATATAAAAGGGGTCTCAACGTAATAGATGATGCATCAATCGGACACCCGGTCTATAAGTTATTGGCCTTTTAGTCCCGAGGGCCCAGTTGGATTCGTGCTCGATCCAACTCAAATATACCCCAACTTTATCCAAAAATCAAGTGGGGTATACCAAAAGGACCATCTCGATCCAAGGTTCCTGGTGCCATAGACAGTTCTTCAAACGGACGCCCGTTTCTCAAGATATGACTGAAAGAACAAAAAAGGGTCGAAGTTAGTCTGGGTCTAGTCTGGCTCGGTCGGGCTGACCTGGCCCGACCCGACCCGGGTCTGACCTTGGGTCGGACCCGGCTCGCAGGATCCAACCCAGCTCGCTGGGTCCGACCCGGCCTGCCAGCACGGCCTGGCCCGCTGGGCGGCGATCCGCTGGCGGCCCGCGGTGCGGCGGCCCGCTGTGGGGTGTCCCGCTGTGCGGATTCCAGTGATGCAGTGTCTTCTAGGAGGCCCTGGATGGCCGGATGGCCAGCCTTTCCTCCACGCCGCACGATCGCACGTGGTGCCATCTCCGACGGCCGGTGTTGAGTAGCCATGCCTCACCTCGCTGCCATGGCACAAGGCCGCAACTCTTCTCCGCAGGGCAGCGCAGACACGAACCGCCACACCTTCGCGTGGTCAGCCACCGTCCTTGATCCTCCGCGGACGATGGGCCGCGGTTCTTCTCCAGTGGCGCGGTCGTGTCGCCTCCTTCCTCATGGCCGGATGGAGTGCCTTCCGCTGGTCCCGAGTCCCACCAGTTCCAGTTGGCAGCACCAGTCATCGTCCTCCTCCATTCTGAAGAACGCATCATACACCACAAAGATATTGCGGAGGGGTCAGCCCATGTTTTTTTGGCCTTCACCATTCACATTATAATGGTAGCAAGCGACAATATTGTTCTTGAATCAAGGGTGTCAACAAGAATGGGGTAAGGGGGTATAAATCAACAACAAACCCTACCTCGAAGGTTCTGTTGGAGATCGTCCATAGTTGAAGAATATGAAGTCATCAAAGAACGTTGACATTCGTCATTCCCACAACAAGCCTCCAACAACACCGCTCGATTGTCATTCTTCAGTTCATCGTTTGGGGTCGCTCATCACCGCTACCCGGACCCGGCTCCGTCCTCCAAGTGTTGGTCATCACGACACATTACCAGAGCTTCGTCACTCGGTGAAGCCATTCCAATTTCTCCCGCCCAAGATCCATATAAATAAAAGATGGGGAGGGTAAGTAAAGATCATGGAATTTATTAAGGTTCATTTAATCAGAAACTTCCTAAATTCCAATGATGCTGTTATTTAGTATTTGAAAGGTCGATCCATTTAATTTACATTGGTGCAATTAAATGAGAGGATTACAAGGGACTTACCCACACTAAAGAGGGGTTCGGATGGTACCCACCATCATGAATTCACAAATGGGGGTTTTCTAGATATGGTGGTCCCCACCTCTAAGCATTCAATTGGGAGGTTAATAATAAAATAAAAAGTTGTTCATTATTTTATTTTTATCTCTATGAAAAACATGAAAACTAACTTTCACCCTCGACTAACTGTGGTTGAGGTGAAAGTCTCCTTAAGAGAATATCGATGCTGCGAGTTCAACGGTGTCCTCAGATTTTAATTCTGATCATTGGTTCAAAAGTTACAAAAACTTGCTCACACGTTTATTGAACGTACCCCAAAAAATTTTCAGAAATTCATTCCAAGCACACCGGGCCTCAGAATCAGGCACCATTAATTTTTGTAGACTATTAATATTCCCATATATTTTAAAAAAAATTACATGGAATTTCTAGGCCTTTAAATTCTCCCCACCTCAGGGCTTTGTGTCCCTGAAAGCCACATAAAAAAATCTTGGAAAACAAGTGGGATTACTAAGCACGAATTTGAGCCTCCCACTCCCATGTGCTCTCCTGGAGGTTCCCATGCTGCCAACCCATGCACACCAAAGGTATCGACCTCCCAAGAAGGAACCATTCCTGTCGATCCTCAATCTACACTGGAACCTCCGTAAACATCTCCCCATCGTCGACGTCCATCTTACCATGGTCGATGACATGAGATGGGTCATGCACGTATCTCCTTAGCTGGGATACGTGAAAAACGTAGTGCACCTGGTGCAACTGAGGTAGAAGAGATAAGCGGTAAGCCACCTCATCAACTCTGATAAAGACCTAAAAGGGTCCGATGAACCTCAGAGATAACTTGCCGCCCTGGCCCAATCTCTGCAAACCACTTCGAGGTGAGACCCGTAGAAAAATGTGGTTGCCATCCTCGAACTCTAGAGGTCTCCATCTCCTGTTGTCATAAGACTTATTCCTGCTTTGTGTAGTCTTCATCTGCTCTCGAATGATCTATACCTTCTCTGTGGTAGCCCGTACCATCTCTGATCCCATGAGTGCCGACTCCCCTGGGTCAGTCCAGCACAAAGGCGATCTGAAAGGTCGATCGAACAACACCTCGAAAGGTGCCATCCCAATCATGGAGTGATAGCTGTTGTTGTATGAAAACACCACAATGGGAAAGTGTTCCTCCCAGATGTGACCAAAGTCAAGGACTCAAGCACGCAACATGTACTCGAGGGTCTGAATGGTCTGCTCAGTCTGGCCATCCATCTGAGCATGGAAGGCAATGCTCAAACGAATCTGTGTCCTGAAAGCCTCCTGCAACCCCTTCCATAGCCGGGAATTGAAACGTGCATCAAGATCAGAGACAATCGTCGAGGTTACTCTACGTCGTTTCACAATCTTCTACACATAGAGGTGTCCCAAGATCTCTACTGAACCCTGCTCTCTGATCAGTAGAAAGTGGGCCGACTTGGTGAGTCGGTTGACGATCACCCAGATAGAATCATGGACACTGGATTTATGTGGAATTCCTGTCACAAAGTCTATGGATATCCTATCCCACTTACACTTTGGGACGTCTAAAAGATGAACTAAGCCTACTGGTACCTGATGCTCAGCCTTCACTTGGTGACAAGTGAAGCACCGAGAGAAAAATTCTGCTACTTCTTTCTTCATTCCCAGCCACCAATGCTGTCATCGGAGGTCATGGTATATCTTCGCCATTCCTAGATGTACCACTAGAGGGGATGTGTGGAACTCCCTCAATACTTCCTCCCGAAGTGACACTGGTACCATGGTACGTCCTTTGAAGAGGATGACGTACTCCCCACCTTCAAAAAAACCATCAGGTGCCTGTCCTGTGGATATCTGAGCACGTTGAGCCTCACGGTCTATGTCCCAATGATGCACCTCCCTGAATCACTGAATAAGTGGGGGAGTGACTATAAGAGACTGAATAAAAGCTGCTCCATCTCATTCCACAAAGGATATCTACAAAGCGGCCAACTGCTCCGTTGCCTCACCATGCAACTGTATACTATATCTCCTGTTGAGTGCATCTGCTACAACATTCTCCTTCCCAGGAGTATAGACTATCTCGAAGTTAAAGTCCTGGAGGAACTCAAGCCAACACCACTGTCTCAGGTTCAGGTCCTTCTGAGAGAAGATATACCTTAGACTCTTGTGATCTGAGTAGACTATAAAATGTTCGCCCATCAAGTAATGTTGCCACATCTTCAAGGTGAAGACCATTGCTGATAACTCCAGGTCATGGGTAGCATAGTTCTGATCATGTTGTCTCAGCTTTCGATAACCATATATGATAACTACCCAATCCTGCATCAGGACACATCCAAGCCCGATCCCTGATATGTCGCAATAGACTACGTACCCAATTCCCTCCTCCAGAAGCTTCAATATGGGGGCACTAATCATCTTATACCTCAGCTCCTAAAACTCCGGTGGCATATCTCTAACCACATGAAGGGTTTCCCCTTCTTCGTCAACGCTGATAAAGGTGCTGTAACTTTAGAGAAATATGGCACAAATATCCGGTAGTAATCGGCCAAACCCAGGAAACTCCGTACCTCCATCACACTCTTGGGTGGCTCCCAAGCAAGTACCGCCTCAATCTTTGCTAGATCCACTGCAACTCCATCCTCTGAGAGGACATGTCCCAGAAAGTGAACCTATCGGATCCCAAACTGGCACTTCAAGAGATTACCATAAAGCTGGTGCTCTCAGAGTGTGTCCAGAACTATCTGCAAATGATAGGCATGCTCCTCCTCGACAGCCGAGTAGATCAGAATGTCGTCGATGAAGACTACTACAAAGTGATCAAGGTATGGCTAGAATATCCTATTCATGAGTCCCATGAATACTGCTGGAGCATTGGTCATACCTAATGGAATAACCAAGAACTCGTAATGGCCATATCGACATCTGAAATCCGTCTTCTACACATCCTCGTCTCGTACTCTGAGCTGGTGATAGCCTGATCTGTGGTCTATCTTCGAGAATCACCATGCTCCCTTCAGCTGATCAAAGATGTCGTCAATCCTCGGGAGTGGGTACTTGTTCTTCACGGTCACTTGTTTCAGGCGCCGATAGTTAACACAAAGTCTCAAGCTCCCATCCGCCTTCTTGGCGAACAAAATAGGGGCTGCCCAAGGAGAAACACTGGGCCAGATGAAACCCTTCTCTTGTAAGTCCTCTAGCTGTACCCGTAGCTCACGAAGCTCAACAGGAGCCATCCGATACGCTGGTGTAGATATCGGTGCTGTCCCGGGGTACAAGTTAATGTAAAAGTCCACCTCTCTAAGAAGAGGTAGACCCAAAACATCATCAGGGAAGACATCCGCATATTGGTCCACCACTACATGATATCTTAGACTCTCCACATCAACCGCTCCGAGGGTAAGGCTAGACAAATGATGAGTGATCGACTGCACTCTCCTCCGGGTAAGTCTATCCTATACTGCAAAGGCTCCCTTCTCACTGATGAAGGTAAACCTAGTCTCATTCGTGCGGACACTCCACACTTTGTGCCTAATACAATCAATATGAACATGGACTATAGATAACCAGTCCATACCCAAGATGACGTCGTAAGGCCTCGATGTCGCTACTAAAATATCCCAGTCGAAGCTCTCACCTCCTAGAGTAAGCTCACACTTCCGGCACCGGTGTGTAATCGTCGAATCCTCTCTTGTAAAATTCTATAGCCATAAGGATTTAGCCAATGGCTCCACCGGAATATCCGAGCTACGAATGGGGGAAGTGGTAATAGAAGAATGACTGGAACCTGTGTTTATAAGTACTATAGCTAAGGTGGGGTAGACACAGATTGTACCTCGTATCATCTCCAGAGTGTCGTGGTTGTAGGCCTCAGCTGCTTGGAGCTGAGTTCACCCTATCCTCCTGCTCCCTCTGGTCGGGGTGGACCACCTGGTGGTGGTGGCGGTAACATCTCAAATCACCTCCCACCGCCAACTACCCGACCAACTCCTCTGCCATGTCCGCCTACTCCCTACGGACCTCCTCGGTCAAACCTATGTCTCTGCCTAGGCGGTCCCTCGACCGTCTGCTGATCCTCCATACATTAGGTCAGACTGTCATGAGCCATGTGACCCTGCCTGCCTCATGTGTAACACTGCCTACTCCACACATGACGGGCTCTATATCCGGTGCCCCGCACAACTGACTCTGAATCCTGTAGTCGTCCATCTTTAGGTCTGGTCCTCTTGGACCTCTGTGTCATATGTCTGCTTCCAGCTACATATTACTCCGCTACGTGATGCCCGGTGGTATGTCTCACTGTTGGTGATTTCTCATCAAGAAAACTCTCCACTAAGAGGGCTCGGTCTAACACCCCCGCCTGAGTCAGGATGCTGAGAGAAATAATTGAAGCCCTGATCTCCCACATGAGTCCCTGCTCGAAGGTTTGGGTGCTGAATAATGGGTCCCACACCACATCATTGGAGTAGTGTGAGAGGTCGGTGAACCTTGATGAGTACTGAGAAACAGTCATGCTACCATGGTGCATATGAAGAAGCTCCTGTATGCGCACTGCGCGAAGGATTGCTGGAACAAACTTTGCCCAAAACAGGCTCTCAAAGTCTGCCCAGAGAAGTGTCACCTCGTTGTGAACCTGGATCATCAAGCTCCACCATCTACCCACTGTTGCCTCTAGAAGACTGGCGGCAAGGATTAGCATGAGATTAGCTAGTGTCCCTAACAGTCGGAAGACTCTCACCACAACCTCCATCCAATCCTCAGCCACCTGTGGATCCGTCTCTCCCTTGAACCTGGGTGGCCTCTGGTGTTGGAACTCATGCAATGTGCTCAAGTGGCGTGCACCCTCTGCTGTTGGGGCTGGTGGCATCAGTGTCCAAAAGGGTAATGGTACCTCTTGTGCCTCTACTAAAAGAGGACCCTACACCGAGGCCTCATCGCTCGGTGGGCCATATTCGCGTACTACACCTGGAACCCTAGATGGATATCTGAGTGGAGGCATCCTGAAAGGAAACATGTGTGCCATGGTCAATAAGTTATACCTGGTGATCTAACTTAAAGAGTTCACATAGAAAACTTTCCAAAACACACACGCAATCAGTGTATTCATGCAATGAGTCAGAAATCAGAAGTCAGGGTCCTGGTGTATGGATACATCGGCCGCCACACCAACAATGGTTTCCCTAAACTGATAACCACACTCATAACAATTAACATTATTTCCTTTAAAAAGATCAGAGTCCAATGTTCTATGGTAGAACCGCATCCTCTGATACCAATTTGTCACGACCCGTCTCCCCGGGCCCGTGCCATGGCTACCCAAATCCTGCCTTCCATAGGCCAGGGGATGACGACTAGCACCGAAAAAGAGTATTCCCTAAAACTGGTAAGGCATTTCCTTTATAAAATGTAAACGCACGCAACCAAGAAAATAGCAAGATAATACACGAGTAAACGGAATAGTAAAAAGAGTGTGTAAAATAAGTAAAAGGGGCCATAATACAAGCCCAACTGGAAAGTACAAGAAAACTAAAAAGTATAAGTAAGCTGAATGGATCCGATGAACACCCACCAAGGATCCTACCTGAAGGGTAGGTACAGCTCTCGAACAGTTGTCTCTAAAGTACACCTCATCTAATGTACACCCTCGAGCTACCTCCAGTCCTGGTACCCTCGTCCTTAGTGAGTGCTGTCCATCATCTGCACCTAACACAACAAGGTGCGGGCATTGCCCATGCAGGGGTGAGTATAACAATACTCAGTAGGGACCCCGAGACCCTCAAGGTTTCACAAATCCACAAAGTATAAACCAAAAATCATATAAACTAGTGACAACCTTACTTAGGTATATGACCATACATATACATAAGTTATCAAGTATACCCATCTCATTCATGAGGAAACTCATGGCCCAAATCCTTAGCCAAAGTACAACTGTTCCACGAAGGAAAGAATACCACGAAGGTAACACCGGAAAGGTAAGTACCAAAAATGTAAGGCCATAAAGAAGAATACCACAAAGGTATCCCCACGAAGGTAATTACCACACAGGTATTCCACACAGAAGAATACCACAAAGGTATCACCATGAAGATAAGTACCGCAAAGGTATGTCAAACAGAAGATTACCACAAAGGTATCACCACGAAGGTAAGTACCACCAAGGTATGCCACACAGAAGATTACCACAAAGGTAAAGACTTAACTCACACTAGGTATAACTTAGGTACGGTAGTAAAGATGATTAGGTATACCTATTGAATCATCTTACTCTGTTAATATGTATACCCATGAAAGATCCTAAATCACCAGGACCACGAAGGATCCTAGTATAACAGACCCACGTAGGATCCTAGAGTAGTCCCACATGGATTCCTAGAGCAGATCCAAGTGAGACTCTCGAACACAGACCCACGTAGGATCCCAAATCACAGACCCACATAGGATCCCAAAGTACAGACCCACATAAGATCCCAAATCACAGACCGACATATGATCCCATGTCTCATGTTACAACTAGCTACAGGGTTCCCACACTAAGCTCGCTTGATTCCAGGAGGGTTTTCTTATCAAGCCATGGGTCTAATACTCCAAATTCCACGATTTACCACGAAGAAGTATCCCAAAGGACCGCCATCTAAAAGGGGTCCCAATACAATAGACGGTGCGTCAATCGGATGCCCGGTCTGCAAGTTATTGGCCTTTTAGTCATGAGGGCCTGGTTGGATTCATGCTCGATCCAACCCGGCTATACCCCAACTTTATCCAAAACTCAAATTGAGTATACCAAAAGGATCTTCTCGATCCAAGTTTCTTGGCTCCATAGAAGATTCGTCAAATAGACGTTCGTAGCTCAAGATATGACCGAAAGAAGAAAAAGTGGTCGAAATTGGTCCGGGTCCGATCCGGCCCGGTCAGACCGACCTGGCCCGACCGGGCCTAGGCCGAACTAAACCGGTCCGGGTCAACCCGACCTCCCCAAACTGGCCCAACCTAGCCTGGGCTGACCCAACCCGGGTCAGGTCAACCCGGCCCGACCCGGGTCTGACCCTGGGTCGGACTTGGCCCATGGGATCCGACCCAGCCCGCGGAGCAGCCCGCCTTGGGTGGCCAGCTGGGCGGCCCGTGGTGCGGCCGCCCGCTAGCAGCCTGTGGTGTGGCGGCCCGCTGGCTGCCTGCGGTGCGGTGGCATGTGGTGCGGCGGCCTACTGTGCGGCATCCGCTGCGCGGCCCCGGCTAGCCTACCTTTCCTCCGCGTGGTGCGGTCGCGCTCCGCGCCATCTCCGGCGGCCAGCGTCGAGCCGACTGCACCTCGCCTCGCCACCGTGGCACAAGGCCATGAATCATCTCCACTAGGAAGTGTAGACGCATGCCACCGACCCTTCGCATGGTCGGCCATCGCCGGCTGCCACCCTTGCTCTGCTGTGGCTGATGGTTCGCGGCTCTTCTCTGGCGGCGCGGTCGCGCCACCGTCTTCATCACGGTCGGTCAGAGTGCCGGCCGCCAGTCCTGAGTCCCACCAGTGCCAGTCCCCGGCATGATTTTCCATCCTCCTCCATCGTGAAGAACTCATCATACACCACAAATATATTGCGGAGGGGTTAGGATGTGTTTTTTTGGCCCGCAACCTCCGCGTTAGAACGGTAGCAAGCAAAAAATATTGTTCTTGAATCAAGGGTGTCGACAAGAACAATGTAAGATGGTTGAAATCAAAAACAAACTCTACCTCGAAGGTTCCTTTGGAGATCATCCGCAGTTTAAGAAGATGAAGTCGTCTAAGAACGTCAACATTCGTCGTCCCTAGAACAAGCCTCCAACAATGCCGCTCGATCGTCGTTCTTCAGTTCGTGGTTTGGGGTTTCTCGTCACTTCCCGCTGAAACTGACTCTATCCTCCAAGTGTTGTACGTCACAGTACTTTACGAGAGCTTCATCACTTGGTTAAGCCATGCCAATTACTCCCCCCAATCTCCATATAAATATAAGAGGGGTAGGGTAAGTAATGATCATGGAATTTATAAAGGATCATTTAATATGAACCTTCCTAAATTCCAACGATGCTGTTACTTAGTATTTGAAAGGTTGAACCATTTAATTTATGTTGGCACAATTAAATGGGAGGATTCTAAGGTACTTCCCCACACTAAAGAGGGGTTCAGGTGGTCCCCACCACCATGAATTCACAAATAGGGGTTTTCTAGCTCGGGCGGTCCCCACCTCTAAGCATTCAATTAGGAGGTTAAAAATAAAATAAAAAGTTGTTCTTTATTTTATTTTTATCTCTTTGAAAAACACACAGACTAATTTTCACCCTCGACCAACTGCAGTCGAAGTGACAGTCTCCTTTAGAGAATATCGGTGCTGTAAGTTCAACGGTGTCCTCAGATTTCAATTCTGATCACCGGTTCAAAAGTTACAAAAACCCGCTCACACGTTTACTAAATATACCCGAAAAAAGTTCAGAAATTCCTTTTAGGCACACCGGGCCTCAGAATCATGCGCTGTCAATTTTTTCGGACTCGTAATATTCCTATATATTTAAAAAAAAATTACATGGAATTTCCGGGCCTTTACATTAAACATTATAGATATAGAAATATTAAATATAAATATAAATATTTATATTTATATTCACCCAAAACCCATATGAAATTAGAATCTGAAAATAATAATTCAAAATAATTACAAATCATTGTTAGAATTTTAAAATGACAACATAATATCAGTTAATAGAAAAATTCCGATGAAAATCATACAACATCTTTCTTTAAAATTCAGAATTTAAAAACATAGAGAATATATTCATATAGATATAGAGAAATTAAAAATGGATAACACTGTATTAAAACTAGAGAACGAGTTTTATTAAGTTTTTTTCAAACTAATATTTATTTATAACATTAAAAAAATAAATCAATATAAAATAATGAATTATAATTTTTTAGTTTCATGCTAAAAGTTTTTACATGAAATCGAGGAAAAAATTGATAATTATAAAAATGTGTTTAAAACACTATATAAACACTTCTAATAACTATTTAATGATTATTATGAATCTATAAAATCATTATAACAATTTTAACACTTGAAACGAACATGTAGAAAATAAAAATATCACGAAATCATGAAAAATATCATAATTAAAACTGAAATTTATATGGAGGAAAAATACCAGTTTTTTTAGGGTAAAAATAAATTTTCATACATTGTGTAGAGGTAAAATTAAAATTCCTAATAGCGAGTAAGTTTAAAATAATAATGTACAAGATAAAATAATATTTTACTAACACTATGTAAAGGTTGAAATTTCATGTTGCATTAAATTAAAAATAAATTATGCATTAGCTTGTTAGTAGAATTTTCAAACCAAATTTAGACCTTCTAAAATAATTTTTAGATTCTTATAGAGTTAAATTTATTTATAAAATTATCTTATTTTTATAAAAAATAAAATTTCCTTACAATATAATATACATATCATAGGATTTATTTAAAAAATATAAGAAAATTTAATCGGAATAACTAGAGAAAAATATGACTTGATGAGACATCAAATCCAGTTTTGAAAATACAGATAATTGATTCCAAGTTAGTAATAGTTAAAATAAACGTAGAAAGTTTTATAATCTATCCATAATATAAAAATTATTTCAATTACAAAGTTAATATCTCATGTTATGATCAGAATACTAAATAAAACTTAATATAGAAATTAGGTTTCTATATAAATATGTTTTATGATTTTTATTTATGTAAGGGTTGCTTGAAATTTATACTCTCCAAGTAAAGGTTATTAGATTTAGTTTTGGAAAGGTAATTTGAATTTATATAAGTTATGTAATGGAAATCTGATGATTCTACATGGTTGGTAAGGGTAATCATAAATTTTTATAGGTTTGTTATTGGTTAATAGAAATTTGTACAGGTTGAGTAAAGGATAACATAAATTTGTACATGTTAAGTAAGGGTAAAAAAATTACTGGTTATGTATCGGTAAAGTGCAGTTATGTAAGGATAATTTTTTTTAAATAAAGATAAAATAAAGTAAATTAGTGGTTAAAATGTGTGTACAAAAAACTTAAGAGTAAAAAAAACTTTTATAAAATTTACTTTTCTCAAAATAAAGTCCAAAAAATTATTTTATAAACTAATTAATGATAAGATATAATTATAAAAATATAATTGAGAGTATTAAAATATAATTAAAAAATTATTTTTTTTAAAAATTAAAATTAATTTATAGATTTATTTTTAATATTAAAAATATAAAAAATAGAAAATACATACATACTCAAAAATTATATAAAAGATATCCCTAGCTCTAACAATCTCCCCCTTATTGAAAATTACAAAACCAAACAATATTTTTCAAAAAAAATATCCTCCTTTTTAAATATATAAAATTTTTAACATAAAATACATAAAAAAATCATTTAATAGAAAAATAAAAAATCTAATATTGAAATTAAAAATTAAAACCCCATGAATAAATAATAATAATAATATATTCAAACTAAATTTCAATCAGTTCGAGGTCAAATTTAGGTTCTAATGTTTTTTATAAATATAACATTTTAGTCAAACTATCAACAAGTTATCTTTTAGTTAGAATATATTCTAGTATAATATCTCATTTTTTAAAATAGTGTAACATAATGTGAAATTTAATATCAATATGTGTAGTTCAAGAATATTGTAGTGTTTTTTAAATAGAAATAACAAAATAATTGTCACAAAAAATACGTTCCTTATAAAAAATAAATTCAAACTAAAAAATGTTTATTCCATTATGATTGAGAACAATATATTACAACATTAATATATTCAATTTTATCGAAAGATAAAGTAATATAATTTCATTTTATTGAACTCAAAGAAACTAAACATTTACCAAGAAAGTGAGACATACATGAGGTGATTTTTTATCTTGTATTTACACTCCAATATGAGAGTTAGAGTAAATTGTTAAATTATAAAAAATTTATAGATTAAAATAATATAGTATTAATAGTTTCATAAAAATATATAATAATTTCTTTAATAGTCGTTAAGTGAGATTCATTTGGATTACATTAAAATATAGTGAATAAACAAACATAAAACATAATATCCGGTCGAAAAGAAGTTAAATAAAACCAAATTCCAATCATTACATAAGAAAATTGAGAATAAATATATCTTAGAAAAACATTAGAATATAATTTACATCTAATACTAATATGTCTTATAAATGATTTATAACAATCTATACCAAAACACATAACCAAATATTTAACATATTTATATTTATTGAATAATATACCATCATTTCAATGATCAATTTAACGGTTAAAAAATTATTTAAGATCACCCATAAGACTCATATAAAATTCACAAGTCATAAAATAAAAAATTATTTACAATTAAATGTATTTGAAGATAAATAAAAATAACATAAACTTAAATTTTCATAATAAAAATACCAATTGAATCCCTTATAATAAACTCATTAGGATATAATTTACATTTATTAAAAAAATTTGTCAGCAAAAAAAATGTTAGTATATCATTCCAAGAATTATATTCTTTTTTTGGGTAATATAAATACTTTGATAATTTAAAAACATAATTTCAAAATTTTTTATTTTCAAAACTAGTGGGTTTAGAAAAAAAAAATTCTTCAGAAATAAAACAATATAAAAATATACTTTTAATATCCATTTAAAATAACTTAAAACCATGAAAATCATAAAAACCAACCAATATTATAATAGAGAAAATTATATAAAATATAAAAAAATAATTAAAATATCTATATTCTTCTTGACAATAACCTTGAGCTATAAACATAGCATTATTCTATACAAATTAACCAGATTCATCTATATTATTTCTAAAAATCCATTTAATTCAAATAAAATTCATATCTATAGGGGGTCAACTAAAGTCCAAAAAATATTTCTAGAAAACAAGTAAAGATCTTTATTTATTAAAATAATACAATTAGTATCATTCAAGGAATCAAAAACACCAATAGTCGTACAATAAGAAACAAAAGTAGAATTGGTATAAAAAAGTAAAACATATATTCTAGACTTAATACTAGAATCAAAATTACCAATAATATTATCAATAAGGTGGTCTTTATGAACCCTCTAAGAAATAGGAACATGATTTGAAGAAGTATGCTCCCCCTCAATATTTAGATTGTCCAGAGGGTTCTATTCACCAAAATTATAATCATTAAAATCTTCTTTCCAATCATCTAAAATGAAATATATTTTCATAATATCTTTAATAAAATTAACTTGGATAGTTTATTCTAAAACCAATATTATTAAATCTAAAAAAACATTAAATTTATTATATTAACCATGAAAAATAAATACATCCTTTTTAATTGAATTTATTTTGGTTATCTGTGGAATTTAAATAAAAATATTTTCAATAAAAAACATTGAAATAACTAATAGTTTGTTTTTATTATTAAACAAATTCACAATGGGTTTCTAATTGTGGTATAATCAAAACTCTATTTAAAATTTAATAGTTTCAATTAACATATTTATACCAAAAAAATATTTAGTTTAATTATACTCAATTATCATATATCTATAAATTCATGTAATAGTTTTATTTTTCTCTTCTCAACACCATTTAGTTGTGGTGTCCTAAGAGTAGAATAATTATGAAAACAACCATTTTCTTAAAAATATAAAAAATAAAATAAAAAATTATCCTCTATTTTCACTTCTAATGGAAATAATTAAGTAGAATTTTTTCCTTTTTAATATCTTAAAAAAATATATACAATGTTTCACTTTTATGAGAAAAAAACTATGTCTATATAAATAAACAAAAATCAACAAAAACATATAAAACCATATTTATTACCTCCAAAAAGTAGAAACATTCATAGGAACACATAAATATAAATTAATAATATATAATGGTTTATCAGTTCAAACTACATTAAGTGATTTAAAACTAATTATTTATTGATTATCATTTAAACAAAAATCACACATAAACTTATTTATAATTATTAAAATGGGTACCTAATGCACATGTAATTACATTGATAGTTTTTATAACATTCTAAATATATCATTTAAAAGCCTTTGATTCCATATAATATCATATATTTATATATAATTAAGACATATGAAATTTTTATTAATTAATTAAAAAAATTCAATAGAATAAATATTTTATTTCTTATTATTATAAAGTAAAATGTTTTTCATTTTTATTAACTAAACATTTAGTATATTAAACATTAACACTCATTTATTTATCATATAATTTTGAAATACTAATTAATTTGTGTTTCAAACCTTCAACATTTAAAACACTATAAATAATAAAAAAATATTAGAAAGACAAACTTCACCATATCCATTAACATTTTATTTTGAGTCATCATTGAATGACACATAGTCACCATCACATTGATTATTTGATAAAAACAAAAATATAAATCTAGAAATATCTCTAGAGTATCCACTATCCATGTACTGTGTATCTTTCAAACTCTTAATGCATGTTTCCTTAAAATATAAATTAAGTAGAAAAAACGTTTCGTACTAATTCTATATTGGGACTAATAGGATAATATAAGTATTCTTTGGAACCCATATAGATATTAATAAAGTATTCATGAGTAATCTAGAAGATAAATTCATTAAAATAAAAGGACTAGTATACTAAATAGATTGATAAAATATTAATGAACACTCATTAAAATAATTACCTTGCATACATCATTTAAATAAAGAACCATTTCATGTAATTACTTTAGAACATTTAAAAAAAGTTATTTTGAAATTTTTTGGAATCTGAGGATTATAACCAAAACCAGTTTCATATACATTTTATTTCATCATTGACATCATCTTATCATATTTCTCTTTTCATTAAATAAAAATTAATAATGTTTATTTCAAACTATAAACTTCATTTTTAATAATATCATTCTCCTTTTTAATAGAATCAAATTCATCATAAATATTTGATTTTAATCATGAAGTAGAATTTATCATTTTTTTAATTTCATCTTTAAATATTTCATTTTTTAAGAATATACACTTAATTAGATTTAAGTTTATTTAAACTATCAAATGATTTTATAAAATTTATATATATTCATTATTAAATTTCTTACTTTCCATGAGAATATTCTTATTCTATTATATTGATTTTTTATATAACACAGTAACCCTAAAAATATAATAATTAGGTTTCTAATTTTATTTATATAGATCATAAAATATATAACCATAATTACTAGAATCATAAAAAAATATGAATTTTAGTAATTAATACCCTCATTTAAAATTTTCACCATGAAACATAGGATAATTGACTCAATTTCTCTTCGAGATTCATCACTGGAATCTGATTCATCAATGCAGCTCCATATAGAAAATTATTGTAACTTATTTTTTTATTCATTATCCTTTATATCATGATATAATTTTATAAAATCTGGTTTTATTTGTCCTTTTCTCCTATATTCATAATAGGTTAGTTTTGAAAAACTATTACACTTAAAGTAGGTACCTTTATTTCATTTCCATCCATCCCTCAGATCATTTCTGGTTCACATCCAAAACTTTACCTTTTTCATTATAAAATTATAAATATATTTACTTATATTTACAAATTATCCTTTATCACTTTCTAAAACCTCAAATTTAGAAGAGTTATATATATAATTTATTTGTGATTTGAATTCAATACCATTATTCTTTGAAGTGTCTTCTTATGAAATATTCTTTAAATCATTTTCATATTGTTGAAGTGATATGAAGAGTTCATCCAATGTGTATTATTGGAAATTATTAATCTCATTTATAATTATCTTATTTTCATTCCATTTCTTGGGTATAGATATCAGGGCTCTTTCAATAGATACAGTGTTATCTAATGTCTCTTCAAGAAAATTAATTACATTCACAATACACAGAAATTGGTAGAACATTTAATTGATACTTTCATCTTTACCCATATGTTAATCTTAATACTATTTTCGAATCATTCCAAGTTTGGTTCTAATAATCTTACCCAAGCCAAGGTATTTTACTTATAGAATATTCCACATCTCATATGTTTTTTTACATGTAAACACATTACTAATCACACTTATGTTGATAGAACAATATAAAACATTGATTAATTTCTAATTAAGAAAATATTTAGTATCATTATTTCATGTAGGAGTATTCAGGTTAGTTTATCGCAGACTATAAGGTTTTACCATGATTGGATAGTTTCTTATACTTAACTTTTTAAGGTATGAAATCATCATGTACTTCCAATAACCGTGGTATTTTCCATCAAAGTGTGGTATCTTCTCAGGAACCCATGCATAATTTACGTTCATTCCTACCAACTTATAGATCTTTACCTTAGAAAATGAGGTCTATTAAAAGGTTATAATAATATAATATAATTAGCATACTTTATATCATATAGGAATATGTTATTTATACGATGTGTTTGATATTAGAAAAATAAACAATAGATCTAATCTATCCTTAATAAGGTTCAATCATTGAGACCAATTTTTTAGGATTGATATGAAGATGATGGATAATATATATGATGGATGAATACACCATAATAAAATTTTATATTGGTGAATTATTTATCTTAATTAAATGTAAAAGTTAATTAATTTAGTTAGTTAGTAGATAAAAATAAAGTAAGATCACATATAATTTTTATAGTATTCTGCTCGGAGGATGAAAAACTCTACTCTTATACCTCTTAAATCTACGAGTGGTACATTATTCACTTAAGTAATTTTTTAATAGGTAATTATAACCAACTTATAACCTAATTTTTCTTATGGTGATTTAACTAAGACACATTACTATTGTATGGGGATTCAAAACCCAATTATAACACTAGATTTAGACCATGGGAGTCACAACCTGAGCGGTCATGAATTTAGAATTTGGGATTCACAATCTAAGGACAAAAAATTATTTTGTATATAAAATCATAAATATAGAATGAGATCACATGTGATAGATAAGAAGTAGTGTTACAAATACAAGAAACAAAAAAAAAAGATTGAAGATGAACATTAGAAGTACATGTACAAGTTCATGAGTATTAGATTAATTTGTATGATCAAGACAATATAAGTAAAAGAGTTCAATTTATATGCATTTATGTATTATCTAATAGATGAATAAATATTCACACATGATCACAAATGTACACATCACTTTGAAAATATGAAAGAATTCATGATGAAGAAATGTATAGCCATAATATAATAATGGTATTACTATTTCTATATGTTTCCATATCCCAAGAAGTTCCCTTACTTCCTTCAATAAAATAAATACTCAACATAGCTGACAAAAAGGTTTGATAATTCACATTCTTAATAATAGATATATAATTATCGAATATATATATATATAAAATCTCCAAAATTGAATCTAAAAAATAAGAATAGAAATTCAAACTAATATTAATTAATTATTTTTATTTTAAATCAACTCAAAAATAATATGACAATGAAAAATATCATTAAAATTTTACAAATACATTCTTTAAAACTAATTTTTTTTAAAACATACCGAATATATGAATTTAGATATAATGAAATTAATAAGTGAGTAAAACTATGTTAAAAATAATAAAAAATGTTTTAATAAATTGTTTACAATCTATTGGGAATTAAGAAACATTAAAAACCAAAAAATCAATCCAAAATAATAATTTAGGATTTTTGAGTTTTATGATGAGAGTCTATCTATGAAAAAAAGAACAGATTTGACCATCATAAAAATATGTTTAAAACACTAAAAAATAATTAAAATTTGTTTTATTTGATTATTAAGTATTTTTAAAATAATTAAAAAAATTTAAAAACATAAAGCAAACATGCATCAAATTAAAATATTATGAATACGTGAAAATAGAGAATATTTTAAACTAAAATTTGTGGAAAGGTAAAATACCATCTTGTATAAGGGTAAGAATAATTTTTTATACCTTCTATAAAGGTTAGAATCAAATTATAAGTACTTTTTAAATGTAAAATGATTATTTTTGAAGGTAAATAATATTCTCCAAACACTTTTTAGGGGTATAAATTTTATTCTTATTAAAAGTAAATTTTTTTGTTTCATCTTTTCTAAGTAATTTTTGAAACACAGTTATTCATTATAAAAATTATTATTAACTTCTTATCCATCTAAATTATATTTAAATAATATTTTTATCTTCTTAATGAATCAAATATCACATCAATATAATATCAATATCTTGAAATTTCATTGAAAGCATGAGAAAAATTAATCTAAAAAACTTCATGAAAATGATGTTATGAGAATTCATACCCAATTTTATACATAAAAATGTTTGATTAAGACTTAATTAAATTTAAATAAAATTTATATATTTTGATTATAAATCCATCTCAATAATAATATTTGAATTATGAATTGAATATTAAAAGTTATGATCAAAAAACTTTATAAAACATAATCTATAAATAAGGATTCCATATGAAAAAAATTTATGATATTGAGTTACATAAGGTCAAATCAAAATATCAATTATCTTTGTTAATGTAAATATATTGATATTTGTAAGGGAAATATAAATTTTATATAATTAAATTTAATCTAATGTATCTATTGTTATGAATGGGTAAATATAAATTTTCATGACTTAAGTTATGGTAAATAGATATTTTTATAGGTTAGTTAAGGGTAATAATAAATTTTCACAAGTTAAATATGGGTAAAATGAAGGGAAGTATGGGTAAAACAAAGTTAAGGGTAAAAAATGTAAGTTTAATTTTTTTTACACAATACTTAATAGTAAAAAATATTTTATAAAATTAATTATCCACAATATAAAACTAGAATAATTAATTTATCAACTACATAAATATAATATATAGTTATGAAAATATAATTTAGTGAAATAAAATATAATTTAAAAAATATTTTTTTGAACAATAATAAAAATATTAAGAGATATTTTTATTATTGAAAAAATAAAAAAATAAACAACACGTATATACTATGAAATAAAAAATAAATCTCCTCAAATTTAACATATTATAATTTACTATTCATAAATTTGGTTCTTTGAAAAGTGAAACATAACTCATGGGTATGTGTGGATTATCAACTCCACAATGTGATTTACTTAATTTATCATCACCTATTTATATAAATGATTATAAAATTATATACGATGAATAAATATGATACTAGTGTCATGATTAAGATTATGAATAAGATGAAACCATGACCAAGGTTAAAGTATTAAACCCATCAAACTGAAACGTGTATAGAAAGTGGACCATGTTTCAAGAAAATATTCATTTTAATGAAAAAATGATATAATGAGGTAATTAAAAATATAAAGGAATTATTCATAATAATTTAAAAACTAATATTATTCTAGGATATATATATATATAATATTTTTAATATACTTTATATTTGAATGTGTATGAAGAAAGAGATGACTTGAGGTAAGGGTTTTTGTTAAAATCTCATTTGTTTTGGGATTATCTATTTTAAATTTCCATTGAGGGAAATTATATATAATGTATCCTTAAAACTCCATCTATATTATTATCCTATGGCTATTACTGGAATTTATATGTATTATTACCATTCTCCTAAAATTGATTATCAAAATGATCGAGAAAATGATTTTAAAGAAATGTCAAACTTATTTCAACTTCGGTGATAAAAAATTTTAATCAATGTCCATGATCTTCAAGGATATTTTATGTAAGTATTTACCGATAAAATAAATGTTTTGAAAGCTTATTTTTTATTACCTTCAACGTTATTTACATTTTTTATAAATTAATATTTTTGAAAAAAAACATTTTCTGAACAAGTAATTTTTTAATTTTTAATTTTTTTTAAAGTATGTTATCTTTTAATTTATATGGTATGAACATTTTTTCCCACCATAATTAATTTTTTTATTTAATGATTAATTTATATGTTTCCATGGATATTTTCAATTAATATATTTTTATCAATATTTTATGAAGTTTTAGTGAAAATCTTAACAAAATTAAATTATATTTTTATCATGTTTTCAAATAAATGATCAATGTTATTTTAAATGTATTTTTCATATATGTTAGGAACCTTTAAGGATTGTTATGCTTCACTAGAGATGTGATTATATGATATCATACACCTTCTTTCTTTGGATAGATTATAATGATGATTATTTAAAGATGACTCTATGAAAATAATTTCTTTAACCCAGGTTATTTATGTTATGATGAATCATTTATGAAACTTGTTTTTTATCTATGGGTTATTCTAGGATTAAATGATGAAATTTTTATGAATCATATTTTCTTTAAATAGGTTATGAAATGATTACTTGATGGATTTTTTTATCATGTTGGACACATAATATGGTTTTTATTATATGATGAGTTGACCCAAAATTTTATAAACCTATGATGAATTATGTAAATGTGGACATATCATAAGATAATTAGGAATAGAATGGGGAGTAAAACAAGTTGAGTAAGGGACCCTATCAACTATTATAGTCTTGAGATTAAACTTTGACTAAGGAAATGATGTAATAGGGAGTTCGGCATATTTATTGTTATAGTCTTGATAGTGATCCTTAGATAAAGAAATGATATTCTATACTTATGGGTATGACACAAACATATATATTATTCTTATGATAAGTTCTCATGGATCATGATTTATTTTTTACAAATTATTCTCACTTATGACTTATGTTATTCATTATGAAAAATTCATATGTAGTGATTAATGATTAATGATTGGGTATGACTATAATATGGCATGATCATGTTATTGTACTTTTATACTTACATAATGATTACTTAGGATCATTGATTGTTATCACCTATGTTTAACCATAATAAGAACCCGAGATCACCTTTTCTTATATTAATTTTCCCTTAGTGATGAAGAAAAGTTCTAATTAGTGTTTTCATAGAAGTTTACTATGTGTGAATATATTTGTAGGAGATTCAAAAGATCTTTCATGAAATATGAATATTATGTTTCTAGTCACCAATGACACAAAAACATTATGGTACTATGGCATGTATTGTTTTAAGATGTGCTGAATATTCATCTCAAATATTACAATATATATATATATTTATGAAATTCATGTGGTTTCGTCATTTGGTATCATATTAGGGTTTACATATTTTTAGATATTATTATTAGAGAGATTTTTTGAAAACCCTAGGTATAAGTCTGTGTATAGGATAATATCTTGAATTTTTGGTAAAGTGGAGATTATGCAGTTTTCCTAGATAATTCATACATGTTAGGTTATTGGGAAATGAATGTGATTGTGGAATGGGTTCACATAGGGGAAAAAACTCTAAAAGGCCTGGATAGGGAATACACTCAATCATCATAAGTGTATGATGATTGGACCTAAGATTTTACACCCAAATAGGCAATCATACAATATTTTCTTTGGTTAAATAACATTTATTTATGAACCATTATGAAGTATATGAATAGATGATGACCATGAAAGACCTAGGTTAATCTATAGGTGTCATATATTCAAATAAATATTTAATTATTTAGACATATTTTGAATTATTTTTCATTATTATATGATTACTCAAATTTATTATTGTTTCTCACACTATTCCTTTTAGTATTAATCAATAGTTAGACCAATGATGAAATATGTTAATATTGAATGTGACAAAAAATGAAATGACCATCCACAAGAGAAATTAAATGAAATTGGATATGTTATGTAAAATCTTGTTGTTATTCTGACCCAATTATCTCAAGATATGAATGGTAAAAAGAATCACGATGAACTTTTAAATACAGTAATGATGAAACAAATCACTATTAGGTTTTTATGTGGAAACATTATTCACTCTCCAGTGGTCCCTTAGATCCACTTATTTCTTAGTATTGGATCAATTATATAGAAAATTTATTCAATATACTCAAATTCACGGAATAGTAGAATATTATTTTATCCATGTACTATTTGGAAGGTAATAATATTCAATTATGGTCTCTTATTAAGAATATGAAGCAAGAGGTTGAAATTTACTACATGATATGTTTAAGAAGGTTTTTTTATATAATTATTATTTCCAAACTCTTCATAAGAAAATGGAAAGTTAATTCTTCGATAAAAATAAAAGAATGATGAATCCATAAAAACCTATGAATAAAATTTTAAAATACATTCATGGTATTCGTTATGTTTTATCATTAACCCTGAAATCAAAATTTATCGATTCTTTAGTGTGTTGAGACCAAATATCATAAATGCATTGGATTTAAGATACATTGATTACTACTAAGTAATCATTTATATTCCCTTAAGATAGAAATGGAAATTGAATAAAATCGATACTGTTATAGATTTTAGGATAGAAATATAAACATGGAATTTTGAGGATGTTCTAATAAAAAACCCATGGGGGAAAGAAAATTGATCTTAATTCATGTCAAATGTGTGTAATGAAGTATGGAAGAAATTTTGTTATATGGTATGTTAAATTATTTAAGTATGGAAAATATGTTCATTTATAAAAATAATGTTGAATTAAATTGATGAGTCCATTCCATGATATAATGGGGAAAACAAACAAGCAAATTTACCAATGACACTACCAGTAAAGACAACCAGAAGCAATGCTTCTGACTATTTATTAATAAAGAAAAGAGAATAGAGGAGACGAGAGGGGTCAAACAAAGGGACTTGCCCTCATCCATCAAATCACAAAACTACATATCATAATAGGACATAACATTCCTATAATCAGAGTCATCAGCAGTTTCCCATTCAGATTGGGACTTAACCTGATTAAGGATCTTAAGAATATCATAATTAAGCTTTCCTGATAGCTTAGAAGATCGATTACACATAGTGCGGGGTATATTAGAGTAGTCTTTCCTCAGCCTTCTCTTCGAGGTGGTAGGAGTGCAGTCTACGGCCCCTTTTCCAGACATGAGTGCATCTTTAAAAGAAGTAGGACCACCGCTATCCGCTGCAACCCCCTCTGCCTCCGAGATGTCACCCCACTTTCCAGTTATTTACCACTGACACTAAAATACTATAATTGCAAGGAGTATAGACGTTATGAAAATCAGTGCATGCATTTGAGGGTTAATGATGACAATCAATGTCAACAACCTTTTAATTCAATAAAAAATAGAAATCTCATATGACTAAAACTTCTAGAGTAGGTCATGATAATGAAATAATTAAAGTTAGGCTTCACATCCACTCTATAACTACCAATGTTTTAATTGATTCTAGATCAATCCACTCTTTTATATCTGAATAATTTTCTAAGGGTATCATGTCAGCATATAAATAGTTATATATTGTGGTTGTAGTAAAAAAATGATAATAGTACTACAACACCCCATGATTTTTAAAAAAGGACATTATATTTGATAGCGTATACCACACAACATAAAGTTTAAACGAACTATGAAATATTAGTATATTAATGTGACCATTATAACCTAGTTTTTGAATTGGAGGATATGAATAAGATTAAATTCAGTATAATATATATATATATATATAAAGTAAAAATAAATAAAAATGTATTAATTAATTTTCTAGGAATAATAACTCCATTTTTAGTAAAGTCATTTTAATTTTAAAACACGTGTTTTCTTATAAAATTTATTTTTTTATTTTTTTGAGATAATATTATAATTTATTTAAAAAAATATTATAAATTTAATTTTATAAAAATGAAAAAATTTAAAATCATCATATAAAAAAATATTATGGGGAAATACTGATATTTGTTTGGGAAAGGTTTCTTTTTCAATGAAAAGTGAAATGTATTATTTTTATTAAAAATGATATTATATTTTAATGTATTTATAAATTAAAATTATATTTTGAATAAGTTTTCAAATATAATTAATATACTTTTATTATAAATATATTATTGTATTCTTTTGAATGAATTTTACACTTGAATTTTATATTTATAAAAAATCACATAAAAGACAATTTTTCTATAAAAAACTGTATTTCATTGTGTTTTTAATTTCTATGATAAATTATTTTCTTAAACTTATTAGAATTAAATAATGAAAAATTCTTTCCTTTTTTGGAATCATGAGGTACAAATTTATTAAATAGGAAACTTTTACTTTTCGTCATAGTTAACAGTAACCATAGTAAATTTTTATTATCATGATAAAGGTAAAATAGATTATTTAGATTCAAAAGTAGTAATGCCTCAAAATCAACCGGAAAGTTTACTTTATCTAGTTGGATTGTTTTATTTTAGTTTATACCATAAAATTTTCGAATATATTGATTTTTTGTCATATTCCCTTGATAATGACAATTATAATAATCAAGTAATAATTAAAGTAAGAAATGTCATTCTCTTGATTTTAATATCACTAAAGTTATTAAATAAAAGAAAAAAATATTATATGTTTGGGAATATAAAAGATAAATTAATTTTTATCATGTTAATTTAATTATAAATGTTAGAATTGAAATAATAACCTTATATTCTAATGTAATTCTATCACAATATTTATTCAATTAAAAAAAATAAAACACATAATTTTAAAAATATTAAAAGTAATATAACTTGGAAGTATAATTGTGTCACATGAATTTTATAGATAATTATTACTTATTATTATTTATTAAAAATTATTATATTCAAATTTTACTTTTTTATTGGTGTCTTTAAAGTCAAAATAAATTAATAGTGTGAGAAATTAAAATAAATTTATTTTATAAAAATAATGATATTTTATGAAAATAGCATTTAATTAAATTATTTTAAAATTATACAAATATTGAATAAGGAAAATTAGGATTATATATGGAAAAAATTACCATTTTACCATTAATAATTCCATATTTTCTTTATAAGTATAGTTATGAAAATTTAAAAATTAAAAAGTGGTTGATGTTATTAAGGTTAAAATGTGTTACTAAGGGGTTAAATACATTATAAGGTTTAAAACACCATTTAAACTGGTAAAAATTCTAATTTTTGATAGAATTACCACCACATAAAAACTTGTCTTCAAATATTTTCCCATTTAGATGATTTTTTCTTATCAATGCCTTTATTATAATTTAATATTTTAAGATATTATCAAAGTGTCTCTCACATAAATTATAAATGGAAACCCATCCTTACTTTTCTGTATAATACAATGATCCATATATCATGACCATACCCTTCCAAAATCCCTTCTCATATTCCTTATACACATTATATAGGTTATTCTCTTCCCACAAGCCCTACCCTGGGAACCTTAAGAGGAGATCTAAAGGACTTCTTTCAAGAAGATATAATTGTCCTAATCGATCACTTTATTTTTTACTTATTATTTAAATCCTATAAATATATGGTACTAATAATAAGATAATAGATATAGTATCATAAATATACTGAAATTTTATTATAATTATAAAATCATAATTATCCACCCTCTTTCCAATGAAATGGAAAGTGAAAGCATCGGTCGTGCATGCGTACGACTTACTGTCTCCACGTTGAGATACAATTAATTTTTCTACCCCCAAATTTAATTGATGGATATTATGATATGTTTAATATTTATAGATTATACATATAAAATTATTATACTTCTGTAATTATAATATCACATCTACCATCTTACCTTCCAATCTGTTGGTAAATAATAATGTTGACCGTGTGTACGTGTGTACTGTCACCTCCACAAAGAGATGTTATTATTCTTCGTTTCCATTTTACCTATATGGTATTAAGGATGGATAAAATTAATATAAATTATTTATATGATATAATAATAATTTTTTAAATGTTAATTACTATTTACCTTTTTTTCATTGTATCTATCATAATGTAAAAATAATGTTATTATGTATATGAGGCCTACCGTCTCTATGAATATAGTAATGATTTTATATCTATGAAATTTTTGGATGATAATAAATATATATAATTAATATATATTATAATGAAACCATTATTAAAATTATTTAGATGATGGAACTATAACAAAAGTACAAGGTCTGGAACTACTAAATACTCCTGATAAACTAAATTGTTAATGCCCGAAAATGACAATTTTTATAAAAAAATGTCAATAAATGGGTGTTGAAATATTATAATGGGATAATATATGATATTTTAAGTATTTAAAATACTATTTTATAGAATTATGAAAAATTTAAATTTATTATATACGAGTCTAGAGTTCTTTTGATGAATGTGTATCTCGAGGTAAGATATTTTCCTCTCGCTTTTATTTCTGTGACACACATGCCATTTCACCACAATTTCAATTTATGTGGTGTATATAATACCCAATAATTTATTTTATAATTATTATTATTCAATTTATTAATATTTATATGTCCATCTAAAATTATTTCTTTCCCGGGGCTTATGATTCAAATTTTACCAAAGTGGTAAGGATTTTATTTTACAATATCATTATCTATCGAGATTATTTATGATTAAGTTTTTGATGATGAATTCATATGATATTCATCTAAATAAATTAATGGGTCTTCATCCCCTATGGTTATTTATTGAATGTATATATTTTTTACATTCATTCTTCTCTTTAGGAACTCAAGAGACCAAAATAACATTTTTAAGTAAAATAATCTTTATATCTCTCTTTAGTTGAAAATATTTACTCTTCCATGACCGTGTTTTATAATAAATTTTTCAATAATATTTTACTATTATTCACTTATTTCTTAATTTCATTTTTACCCTTTCATTAATTTAATGAAAAAATAAGAAATATTCTTGTCATTTTCCAAATGAGGTTATAAATGTGTTTAAGGAATGATTTATTTTAACTTGTATGGAATAAAATAAAATTACTATCATCATTAATAATCAAGGATTTCAGGATTAATTTACAAGTTTTTATAGTCTTTTCATATAAAATGTTTTCATTAATACTTGGAAAAATATTTATTATAAATTAGTTGTTTTATATAGAATAATGTATTTTACTCAAAAATATTTAAAATATTATTTAAATGGAATTTTTTACTACGATAACATAATTTGAGGTTAATTATGTTTTACTATGAATATGATATAATGATATCATATTTATTATTTCTTAGGATGGTTTGTGATTATGATGATAATATTATTATGAAGCCCATTCCTTTTCCATAGGATATTATATAATGAAATAATGAAATGATTATGAAAATTGGTTCTCTTCCATAGGTTATACCATGATGAATTTCTTATTAGACCAATGTTTTCATAGGTTCTGATATAATGAATGTTTTATGATATTTGGAAAAAATATGTGCGATTTTAGTTATTTTATGGGTGGGATCATAATATTATATCTATCCAATTCATTGGATAAATATTAATATCTCATGAGATAAATAGGAATATAATGGGGATATATCTCAGTTTGGTAAGGTAATATATCCACTATGATAATATTGGGAGTGAACCTTGACTAATATGATGGTTTTTGGAGTGACCACAATCCACTATGATAGTCTTGGATGTTATCCTTGAATATTATGGACATGATGTTATATGCTTATGTGTATGCCACAAAATCTTTTCTTATTCCATCATTATGCTCTCAAGAATCATGTTCATTTATTTATATATTATTCTTGTCTTATGAAGTATCAATATTTATATTGTGACTCAACATTATGATCTATGACATGTAAGGTATGATTTTGAAATGTTATTCTCATGTTCCAACAAACTTATTCTCATGTTTTTCTCATGTGATAATTGATATCTCAAATTTTTACCCATACTGAGCATCCGAGTTCAAAATTTCTTATATTTCCTTTTACACCATATTCAGAAAAAAGATATTAAGTATGATATATTTATGAAGGGTTCTGGTTATTAAGCTTTCAATGGTATATGGTAAAGTACATTTATGAAAAAGTACATTATGTGTCCATTTTTCCAATGATAATAAAACAATATAATTATAGAAATGATCATTATGTTATGTATTGAATATTATTCTAAAAATTTACTTTTTATGAATAAAAAGTATTTGTCATAATAGATGGTATAAGAGACAAGTTTTTTTATCCTTTTGGAACTAGGATGATAAAAAATTGACAATAACCCTTTGGATAATTATAAGTATAAGAGAATATCCTGTGTTTTGAAAAATATAAGAATGATGTTTTCCTAGAAAAATATATCTTTTTAGAAACTTCAAATGGATGTGGTTTTGGAACGGATGAACCTAGGGGTAATAACCATGAAAAGAGTTAGTCAAGTATATCAAATGTATCATTTAGGTTTATGAAGACTGTACCCTTAATATACACATGGTTTGAAACTCCTAGGGGATATGTTTCAGTATATTCACATTTTCATTATAAACTATCATAAAGGATATGAATAGATAATGATCATTGTAACATACCAATTTTTTAGTGTGGTATAGATATTTTACATTTATTTTTAAAGATCTATTTTTAATATAAAAAAATTATTAAGAGTTTATAGAATAATTTGGGGGTGTCAAGGGATTGTTCAGATCCTAGACCCCCAATTTTTTGGATAAAAACTTAGGCACACATTTCATGATAATAATACCCCTCAACCTTAAGGACCCAATAGGGTTTCCCATGTATTATCAATCCATTCACCCCATGCTACACGACTATGAGAATTAGTGTAAATGGGTTTCAAATGTGAACTACGTAGTGTGGGAATAGTTTAGAAAACTATGGGCAATCCATGCACAATTAGAACAACATTGGTAGTGGTGGAACATAGTTAGGAACATGTCTTGGAAAACTATGTTTACAAACTATGAACTCATTAAAATTGGTGAAATTCCCATTTTATCTCTACCTTCTTTGAGTCTAAACCTTTCTTTTTAATATCCCATTTCACATAACAACCTTCTCCCTCCTATTATATCTTTCCAATTCATCAAACCAAGTAATTGAGCTCCCTCATCCATCTGATGTCTGATTCTTTCACCACTCATCACCTTATATATCCATTAGTAAGTTCTTCAATCCTCTTTATTTCTTCTTACTTTTAACTCTCTATATTGAATACTAAATCCATGCGATCTAATATGACCTATATTCAAGGAATTTTTCTATTTCACTAATTTATTATATTCATATCATAATTAGAGGATAACACTGTGTGAGAATTCATTTACATCCATAAGGTATGTGTTATAGTAATTTTCCTTATGTCCCTATAGTTTTACATCATGAGTCATGATGCTTTATGACATAAATTCTATATATTGCCTAAAAAATATGAATTATCACAAATTAATTAGTTATTAGTGTCAAAAATACTCCCATACATCCTTGTACTTGTTAGAGGATATCCAATTTGACTAGTTTCACCTCTTCATGTGTGATGATTAGTAGAACCTTGACTTTATATTCACTTTTGTAACCAATCAATCTTCTATGTTGTCATGGCATGAATCCTAAATGAAATGGGATAATTTAATTAAATTGTAGTGAATGGACTGACCATTACATGTAACATTTATATATTTTTTGGATTATTTCGTTGACTAATTGAAATTTAAAGTGGTTTGAAACCATCTCTTCTATTATGTTAGAGAGTAACCAATTTTTTTGTAATTATATATGATCTTTGGCCATTGAGCCCCCTAATTATACAATATCCTTGAGAATAGCTTATCTTATTATATATGATCCTTGGTAAAGGATTTCCTTATAATATATGATCCATAGGCTTAGTGTCCCTTATTATACATGACAATCAAGCATGGAATCCCTTATTATTCGTAGTCCTCATGAATGGTATCCCATATTTCTAAATTAAATAGTTAGAAATGGTGACACTTATTTTAAATACGAGACTCTTATTATTATGCATGGAAGCCTTGGGTACACCTTAGGTTATAATGAGTATTACAGATATATATATATATATATATATATATATTCATGGTCACACTTATTCAGAGATATTCCAGCTTAGGCCATTGCAAGTACAATCAGATCTGTGACCTATTGAACTCAATCTGACCTATTTATAGATTACAATACTATTTTTTATTTGTTATACATACACAATAATCAAATTATATACCCTTGATGGATTATACAAGACTTCGTTGGTTGGGGCCTACTGAGTATACCTCCCACCCTATTTTGGTCATCAATTGGTACCTAAATAGTTGTTATAGATACAGGAAGGGACAAAGGGAAGCACCCAGGTACTAATGATTGACTGTCTGTGCTATATTCGAGTATGGGAGAAGAGGAACAAGAATATGATCATGTTGCTATTGAAGTTGTATTTGGGGGTGTTTTGTTCATTCAATATATCATGTTCTGTATTGCTACTGATTTCTTCCCAGTATAACCATTATGTATAGCATCAAGACATGATACCCATTTATTATATGATATTGGGTATGCTATATGTGATTTTATTATGGTATGGATGTTCTATTTTCAGTATTTCTTTTATTAATCCTTCAATTGATTTATATATATGTGACTCCATTATTCTATACTCAGTTATTAGGGTATATTCTCCCCACAGTACAATCATAGACCCTCACTATATGTTAGAAGCCACTGGAAAATATAGAGGTATGCATAATGATTGTGTGTCAGGGATAATCTAACCCACATACATGGAAAATAAAAATTACCTAGGTTGGGACATATTGTTATGGATTATGTCTGTTATAGCTATATTGATTTCACTATTGGGTGACACACATGTTTTTTTGAATTAATTACCTTTATGGATTCTCTTATACCCTTACCCTGGCATGGAAAGTAATTGTTTTCTCATGCATTAGAGTAGGCACTTGAGGATTCACATGTCATGAATATACCATTCCATATTTATTTATTTCATGTATTACTAGAAACATTTTGTATATACCTTGTTTTTTATATTTATTATCAGACTAATGTTTATATAGGATGAATGATATGGATAATTGGTTAGTTAAAGTGTTTTCATCCATCTATATGGTGTTTTGATATATAGCATGATGGTGTAACCTTAATTAACCAATTATGGAATGTTTATCCCATTAACCATTGGTCACGCAGACTAAAAAATTTTTGGTCGAAATTTAATGGATACTAATTGAAATTTTGATAGTGTGTGAGAATCTATACAGTAGGACTAGTGATCCATATGATTGAACTATACTAAGGGTCAAGTTATAGTTACATATAGTATAAATTGAAAATTGTAATAATATGACATTATAACATAGGTGTGGGGGAAAAAAATAAGTAGAGGATAATATATATATATATATATATTCTTAAACATATAAATTTAAATATATCAGTGAACTTATAACCATTTAATATGGATTCCAATTGAAACTTAAAGTGTGTTTTTCTCTATAACATGCAATTAACACTCCATATATCATTCCCTCTATTATGATATTAGAGACAATGTCTAAGTCCTGACCTTAATAATGGGTAGTAGGGAGTGTCTCTTGTGGAATTTATGATTTTCTATGTATCCTATACCTATCTTTAGGAGTATAAATATAGTGGATTAATTTTACATAGGAAGTCTATGTACTTTTCCTATTCTAAAATCTATGATCATTCCATTAGTAATTTTTCTATGACACGTGTGTTTGGAAGTTCTAGAATTATTCCACCATGATAGCCATGGGTTATGAATCAGAAATGTGCTGAGGAAAATGATCCTATAGTGGTGGTACCTAACTCTCCAGTAGTTCCACCTGTGGAACCTCATGTCATGATACCAGTTTTACCTAATGTTAGAATCTATACTCACTCATGATAGAGATTGTAAGATTTTGAGATTTTATGAAATATATACTTCCAATTTACTTTAAATTCTTTAATAGAATCTATTACATAGAATACATTGTTTATCATGCATCACAAAAAAACACCTAGTTTATCTTTCATTACAGACAATATTGAGTTCCTTTGAAAAATTGTGTTTAATGCATGGCCATGAATTATTTAAAAATAATATACTATTAATATTATTATTTAATATAACAATTTACTGCCTTTTAATAGAGAGATTATTTTAAATTTACTTTTTCTCAGTTTTATTATTTTTATATAAAAAAATATTCATTTTTGAAATAATAATATCAAAATTTACTTAGGTGATTTTTTGGTATTTTTAGAAGAAATTTTATTTTTTTTATGAATAGTTAAAAATATTGTAGTTTATTTGAAAACTTTTTTTTTATTTTAAATAATTATTAATGTCAAATTATCTTTTAATTTTTATTTAAAATCAAAATAGAACAATTATAAATCTATTAATAAAATTTAGGTCATTCGAATCATTCTTAGGTAAAATTTATATATAAAGAGTTAATGAACATTGGAGCATTTTCACTTCAAAACCCTATGTTCTCACCATATCTGTGAGATTAGAATTAACAATAATTTTTCCATTTATGTAAATTGATTTTGAAAAAATGGACATACAATGATTTAATCTGTATGAAACTTGTGATAAAATCATATCAACAAAATTTTTGACCAAAATTATTAGTGAAATTGACTAAAATTTATTACAGTGATTAAGGTAAAATTAAGATTAATAAGGGACTAAAACATAAACATAAGGGATAAAATGACCTAGGAACTTGTCTAAAGTCCATTTTATACCAATAGTTAGACCATATACCCTATTTTTAAAATTTTATGAGTTTTGGGGACAAATTTTAATGAAATTTATGTATATGAGAAGTTATTAATGGAAAAATACTAAAGATGAAACCTTACTTATCCATAACATTTATAAAACTTTGAGATATGGGAAAAACAACATATTTTCGGTTATACATATTATTTTTAATATTAATGAGTTATTTTTTATCATAATAAATTATCATTAATAATTATATGTTATTTAGTTTCATTAATTTCTTAAGAAACTCCAATACATCGATTGTTTAGTTAATAATTAACTAAAATAAATGATACTATAAATATTAAAGTTCAAGGAAATTTATTGATTTATTGTCATTAATTATGTTTATAGATTAATATATAATTTTACAAATATTTGGACATAATAAATATTAATTCAAATAATTTTTTACATTTTTAAATTTAAATTAATTAAATAATGCCAAATCGAGATTAATGTTATTTTACAATAGATGATATTTTATAAAATAAATTTAAATTAATAATATTTTTGAAGTAATTATTAAGTATAAATAAATATCAAATATGGTCTATTATTTTACTAATTTATCTTTTATAATTAACATTTTGACTCATATATTTTAAAAACATTGTTTGCACGGTCCGAGTTAAAGTAGTATTTTGGCATGTTACATGCGATTATTTTAAAATTAATTTCCAAGGAATATGATATTTATGTTTTTTAAATTAATTGTAATATTTATATTTATATGGGACTATATTGACTCATATATCTCACATTAATTTATTTTTAATGGTTAAATTACGTAGGATAAAAAATATTTACTTTAATAAAAACCAAAATGATAAAATTGTTGAAACATAGAAGTTATGGAACAAAATTATAAAAATGAACTTATTTTTGTGTGGTGTAGATTTTTCTAGTTCATAATATCACTTTAATATAATATTTTTCCATTTTGGATGCTCGTGAGGTAATTGAGACCTCCCAACAGTTTTATATTTTGGTAACTAAAAGAATGCCAATCCCCCTACACTATAAAAAGCCATTTAGTATTCCCAATCATCCCATATCCCAATCCACTATGGATCATAGAAAACAAGAAAAAATAGTCTCACAAAATCCCTCCCCTAAACCTATAATCCATACTTTGGTAAGGAATCCTACCAAGAATACCATTGGTGCAAACCAAAAGGAGTTACCCAAAAAAGATATAACATTATTCAATGTCTATTTATGTTTTATTTCTTTCTCCACCCATTTATTTCTTAATATTACATGCATAAATAATAAAATAAGTACCCTAAATATACTGATATGTTTTTATAATATATTTTTGACCTTAACATATACACACATCCATCTAATGGGTAATGAACATACAGTTTATGTGTACAACGAACTACCACCTCACGAAACGATGATTGTTTGTTCATCCTTTATCACGTATCATGGAAAGAATTATGATGAAAACACTATATATATATATATATATGATATATATGATATCAAATATTACTTTATACTTCATTTAATCTTTTATAACACATATATTTATACATTCCATTTTGTGTAAATATGATAACATCATTTGTGGAATTGTGGACTACCTCCCCTTCAAATCAGTGTAATACATCCACACATTACATAGAATATATTAAGAATGGGTTTAACAAAAAATATTTGAAATAAATTAAACAAATATTATATTAATTACATAATTATATTTCTTTATATATAATAAATCATTTTCTTTAATACCCTTTTACACACTGAAAAAATGATAACGTCATTCGTGGACATGGGACTATGGACTCCTCATCATAATGTGATTCCTTTTACATCCCCATAATTATATATATAAGTATATATGATTAAGTAAAATGGTATTAATGATATAATTATCATTATTGAAAGATATAATGTTATATACCCTCTTTCCATAATTATCATTGAAAAATAGGAACGTTACTCATGCATTCATACGACCTACCGTCTCCATGATTGTAACATTGGTTCATTCTTCATAACCATATTTAATTATTGTTTTTAAAAGTATAATAAATGTATAAATATGATACTTATATCATTATTATTATTTTGGATATGTTTATGTATTTAACTCATTGACCATAGTTGACCTATCAATGTCAGTTTTGAGACATAAGCCAAATATAGTCAAAACATTCGACATAAAAATTATTGATTAAATAATTGTATACAACTCATTTATAAGTAAAATAAATGTAATAATAAAAATTTAAAATGTTATTGAGTCAAGTATATAATTAAAATAAGTTTATTACTCAGGAATATAGAGAATGTGCATCACAAATCAGACTCAATGTGAGGGATTTTCATCACACTTTTTACATTTGTGAGATAAATATTGTATTCACCACTAACTTATTTGGAGTGTTGTATATACACAGTTTTTTTATAGATTATAAAATTAATTAATTTATGTTAATGGTATTTAAATGTTTAATTTAATTATTATTATTTAATGGGTTTTATAGTTATGATGTTACCATAGTGGCAATGGACCTTTTTCATAATTTTCTTTCTTTGAGACATTTGATATGTTATACACCTATCTTATTTTACTAGGTGTACATACTTATAATTTGAGATGTTATATAATGAATTTCATTATTATCATGATATTTTATGTTTCATTTATTATCATTCCATTCATGGGGTTAATGGGTCAAATGATTCAATGTGGTATGTGACGCTTTGGAATGTTTAATGATTATTTTCCTCAAGAATATCTCCTATGATCTTCCATTTACATTCGAGGAAATTATATGAAAATTTTACAAAAAACCATTTCATTTTACTCTCTTATGTTTATTCAAGACATTTTTTAAGTATTAGTACAATGTTTACACTATTTAGTACACAAATTATTTTAGAAAATGTTTTATAGAAAACCCAACTTCATTTCTCTCCATACCCAGAGAACCTATTTTCTTCTAAGAAACATGTTTTAGTAAAATATTATCAAAAAGGCATTAAACCTTTTCAAAATTATTTTTTATATAAAATTTCACCCTTGTTTTATTTTACCAATTTTTTCAAAGGAATATTCTTGTCACTTTTTGAACAAGGAATTTCTCTAACCTTTTTACCATATGAAAGGAATGTTATTTTTAATTCATACGACATGAATAGATTAACTCACTTTAATTTCATTTAAGCTTCCTTTTATTTTTTAAAAGGTTAATTTTTAATTTTTTTTTTCAAATGTGATTTTCAAATAAAATTATTTTCAAAATAATTTTTTAATATAAGAAGGGTATTTTCCTAAATAATAGTTTAATGATATTTTAATAGTATTTCAATTCATCAACTTCAACAACCCTTATTGTTTCTTATCCTCCACTGGGGAATTTTTTTATACCATCCTCATTCATTCATTCGATGCATTATGTTTATTTCAAGGAAATTTTTATTTAATAGAATTTTTTTTCATGGGTTAATCATGTTTTAAATGATATTATTTTTTAACCCATTTCCTTTCCATGGGTTAATCATGTTCTCAAAGATATTTTTATTTAACACATTTCATTTCCATGGGTTAGTCATGTTTTAAATTTATTTTTATTTAACCCATTTTACATGGGTTAATAATGTTTCAAAGATATTGCTATTTGACCCATTTATTTCTCACGAGTTACTTATATTTCAAACATATAGTTTTTAACCCCTTTTCTTTCCTAATATTATTTATGTTTTTAAGATATTTTTATTAATCTAATATAGTTAGAACTTTTTAATTATGTGTGATAATTATTAAATTATACTTGGTAAATTTATGGTTTGTTAAATTATAAACCAATGATGGGAGGTTCCATGACAGACCAATGACAGGTAAGTATATGTTATCCCTCTAATGCATTGGGTAACAAAGTAAGCTTCATGGATATTCCATTTGTAAGAGTTACATGTATGGAAGTCAACATAATGGTTATTCCATTTAAAAATGTGAAATGTATAATGATGTCCCAATGTACCTTTATGTGTTTCTTTATTCTTACTATATTTTTATAATGTTTCTAATGATCGAGGCTATTATCAAATGGATTATGATTATTGATTCTGATGAATCTTTCCTTTTCCATGTTTTAATACTTGATATACTATGTATTGATGGGTATGAGTTATTTTATGATTTGATAAAACAAATTTGTTAATTCATCATTCCATTATGCACTCTTATAATTATTGTTGAAATTTAATTGTTAATGCTTATGATTACCTTTATTGAGCTTTTGATCTCACCCATATTATGCTTCCTTTTTCCTATGTTATAAATAATGATGTTTAATGATTTATTTCTATAAAGTATATAACAAGGATGATGTTGATGGCATATTCTAAAATAAGAAAAACTAGGTTAAAGGGGAGAAATTTAGTTTTGATGAATTATGAATCCAAGTTGATATAAGTTGATTATTTAGGAGTTTTTCCTAATTCTATAAAACAAAAAACCTAAAAGTCCATATAGTATGTATGTTATCCATGTTATCCTTTTTATGTTGAAATATTTTGATTGAAAATTTTTGTTCACAATTATCGACATTAAATCTAAAAATGTAAAGTTATGGATTTCTGCACAAGATCCGAGAGTGTGGGTTATGGGGTCTTATAGATGGTATCGGAGCTCGGTTTAGATAAATCTGGATATTATGATGTTTTAATATGATGTTATCTTAAAATTTATGGTTACCTTAAAAGGTATATAACCTTATTTATAATCATAAGGTCAATATATTAGAGACCCCATTTAGGTTTTATGTGATGAGATATTAAAGTGATTTTTGAAGATGTTTTTTTAGATAAGGTATATCTAACCCCTAGGATGAACATGAAGGGTTTTAAGGGTGGGTTTATTATTTAGAATTAATGAGGAAAAAATGAAAAACGTGAATTCTCGGTGAAAACCTGTCACATCTAGCAAGGCCATGGGTTTGAACCCACAACCATAGGGTGACATGGGTATAACACCTACCACTATCCAACATTATGTCCGGGATAGTATGTCCCTTTTCCAGGTAATGATTAAGTGCATTTGAAAAATATAAGGTATTTTATATAAGGAATAATGGTTTATTTATCTTTGAAGTATATAAGATCAAATCCTTATAATATTTTGGTTTCAAACTTGGTCAGGAAATGTTTAAATAATATTAAGGACAATTATTTATGGAATAAATTAGTTTCAAAATTGGTTGTTACTATTGAATAATGATGGTTAGTGTTCAATTTGAAGGATTACACATTTTTTTTAATTATACGAATATGTTAAAAAATTGTTGTGGTTAATTTAGAAAGACAGTTTGAATAGCATGACTATCCCTTTTATGGATATATGGTCTTTAAAAGTTTATTTTAGTACTTCATGAATTAAAATATCATATTGAATACTCATCATTTAGGGAAAAAAATAAGAGTTTGGTGGAAATTTATTAAAGGTTGAAATTATACTCATCATGTAATTATATTCCCTCTTGGACTATATGGTAAGATAATTCACTAACTCCAGGAGAAGGATCATGAAGAAAAAGAATTATCCTAGAACATTAAATTCTGAAGAACTAATGCTCTTTTCAATCATCACAAATTTGTGTGTTTGAGGCACATAAAATTCCATTGAACATTAAATTTTTATTTATTGATGACCTAAATTACCCTATATAATTATTTATATTTTCTCCATTACCATCATTGTTATCCCTGGGTGGAATCCTAGTAATACTTTACTTCTGGTGAACTTTATGATTTCTAAAGTCCCTTTTTTAAGATGATAATTTTTAACTCATTTTATGATGTTGGTTTCAATAAAGGAATACCAGATATGATAATCATTTTATAACCAATATGAATTTTGAGGGTGAAATTACATTTAAGGGAGAATATATGTAACATCTCGAGATTTAATGAAATATATACTTTTAATTTAATTTTTAAATTCTTTAATAGATTTTGTGACATAAAATATATATTTTAGATTTAATCACATAAAACACCAGGTTTATCATTCATTTAACACAACATAAATTACCTTTGATAACTTGTGTTACACACATGTCCGATTCATAGTGAACAATAATATATTATTAATATTATTATTTAATATGGATGTTTTACTTCCTTTTAATGGAGAACCTATTTTAAATAATTTTTTTTCACTTTCATAGTCTTTGTATGATGAAATAAAATTTATCTTTGAAATAATAATATAAAAATATAATTTAGTTTTATTTTTGGTATTTTTTGGAGAAGTTTCATTTTGATGAATTGTAAAAAATACTATATTTTAATCAAAAAGTGGCTTTTTTGATTAAATAATTATTAATGATAAATTAAATTATATTTTTTTAAAAGTCATAGTAGATAAATTATTTATATTAATCTAATTTAGTTCATTGTATTCATTTTTATATTAAATTTAGATATAAAAACTAAATGAAATTTTGAGTATTTTCACTTTAAAACACCACTATCTCTCTATGAAAGTGAGATTAGCATTATACATAATTTTGTAAATTCTTTTCATTCAATTTGGAAAAATGAAAATTCACTATTGTAATCCGTATAAAAGTTTTAGTCTAATAATAACAAATTGTTTTGTCCAAAATTATTAGTGAAAGTGATTGAAATTAATTACAATGATTAATGTAAAATTAAGCTTTATTATTAACTAAACCCTATAATTAAGGGCCAAAATTACTAAGAAACTTATCCAATGCCAATTTTCTACCAATATATCAACCATATACCTTATGTTTTCTAATTTTATTAGTTAGGGGAACAAATGTTCATGAAATTTCCCCATATGATAAGTTATGTAAGGAAAAAAACAAAAAATGGAACCTTCCTCACCTTTAAAATTTATAAAACATCAAGATATAAAAAAACAACATATTTTTTGTTATACATATTATTATGAAAAATAAATTAGTTATTTTTTATCATAATTATTTACCATTAATTTTTAGATATAAATTAGTTACATTAATTTCATAAGAAACACCAACATAATGATTGTTTAGTTAATAATTAACTAAAAAATGATACTATAAATATTAAAGGTGAAGTAAATTGAAATAATTATTGTACATAATTATTTTTATTGATGAATATATCATATTACACATATTTTAACTTAATAAATATTAATTTCAATATATTTTTTGATATTTTAATATTAAAATTAAACAAATAATGTTAAAAATGACATTAATGTTATTTTACAATAAATGATATTGTATTAAATAAATTAAAATTAATAAAAATACTATATTCTGCCATGTGATTTTTAAGTTTAAATAAATAATAAATATGTTATATTAATTTATGAATTTTTCTCCTGTAATTTAAATATTCACCCATATATAGTAACAATTATTTTTTCACAGTCTAGGTTAGAGCGGTATTTTGGCGTAGTATAAGGGGTTGTTTTAGAATTTATTTCGAAAATACATGAGATTTATTTTTTTAAAATTGTATATAATATTTATATTTTATTTGGTCTATATTTTCACATAAATATTGTTTTAATTTTTTATTAATGGTTAAATTACCTAGGTTAAAAACAGTTACTTTAATAAAAACCAAAATGGTAGAATTTTGGGAATTTAAAAGTTAAGGAAAAAAACATAAAAATGTAATTATTTTGTGTGGTGGAGATTTTTATTGACAATAATTTTAATTTAATCCATTATTTTTAAATTTTATAATCCCATGAGGTAAGGTGGAACTCCCAAAATTTTTACCTTTTGGTAATTACAAAGTGGTAACCACCCCTCCATTAAAAAAAGGAATTCACTCTCCCCCTTAATCACACATCTCAATCTATTTTGGCTCATCCAACCCCTAATAAAATTGTCTCAAAACTTCCTTCCCCTAAACCTAGAATCATCCATATGGGAATAAAGATAAAAAATAAGTCCTTTTTGTCAACCCAAAAGATATTATCCAAAAAAACTATGTAACATTCTTCAACATCCATTTATGATTTATTTCTTTTTCCACACCTTAATTTACTATTATTAAATTATATTATAATAAAATAAGATTCCTCAATATACTGTTATATTTTTATATTAAGGGTTTGATCTGAACTTACATACACTAAAATATAATGGGTAATGAACTTACCGTTTATGTGTACAGAGAACAACCGACTCACGAAACAATGATTGTTCATTCTTACTTTACCACCTCTCATGGTGGGAATTATGATAGAAAAAATATTAATATATGATATATATGATATTTATTATTCCTTTATTATTATTTTATTCTTTTATAAAACATACCATTATAATTTTTTTGTGAATACGATAACATCATTTGTGGATGTTTGGACTATCGACCCCTCAAAGCGATATGATGTGTCCACACATTACATGTAATGTATTAAGGATGGGTTTAACTAAAAATATGTGACATAAATGAAATATATATTATATTAATTATATAATTAACTTTATATAAATATAATATATCATTTTATTTATTACCATTTCACCAACTAAAAAAATGATAACGTCATTTGTGGATGTGTGGACTACCGACTCCTCAACATGATCTGATTACTTTTTCATCACTATAATTTTACACATAAGTATATATTATTAAATAAAATGATATTTATGATATAATAGTCATTCTTGTATAATATAATGTCACTTAACCTCTTTCTATAATGATCATTGAAAAATGGGAACATTACTCGTGTGTATGTATGGGCTACCGTCTCCATGATTGTAACATTGGTTCATTTTTCATAACCGTATTTAATTAATAGTTTTAAAATAATAATATATGTAAAAATATAATAATAATTTAAATATTATTATTCTTTATATTTTTATTTAATGAAATCGTTGACCTTATTCGATCTATCAAAGTCAGTTTTGAGACATAAGCTGAATATGGTCAAAACATCTGATTTAAACATTATTAATTATGTAATTTTATATAAAAAATTTATAGGTTTAATAAAAGTAATAATAAAATTTTAAAAGGTTCTGAATCAAGTATATAATTAAAAAAATTTTATTATTCAAGAATATTTATAACAATAATGACAAATAAGAGTTGAGTTAAGGGATTTTCATATCAATGTTTACATATGTGTGATAAATGTCGTACTCACCACTTAATTATTTTGTGTGGTGTGTCTACTACCAATTTTTATATATTATAACATGAATTAATTTATCTTCATGTTATTTGAAATTTTAATTTAATGATGATTATTTCATGGGGTTTATAGTGTCTATGTTACCAAAATGGTAATAGACTTTTTCCACAATTTTCCTTCTTTGAGACATTTGATATGTTATAAACCTATATTTTTTTAAAGGTGTATATAATTCTACATTGACATGGTATATAGTGAATTTAATTATTATAATTATATTATAAGATTAATTTATTTTCATACCATTTATGGCGTCAATGGTTTAAATGTTTCAAATTTTAATGGGATGATATGGAATGTTTAATATTATTTTCATCAAGAATAATTTTTATGATATGGATTTAAAATTCAGGGAAATTATATGAACTATGTACAATAAATACATTAATTTACCTCTATTATGTTTATTCATAACCTTTTTCAATTATTAATACTATTTTTATAATCTTTGGTACTCAAAATGTTTTAGAAAATGTTTTTAAGAAAACATGACTTCATTTCTCTCTTTAGTCAAATAATCTATTTTCTTCTAAAAACCATGTTTTATTAAAATGTTTTCAAAAATGTTTTTTTATATTCAAAATTATTTAGTAAATAAATTTTTACCCTATTTTCTTTTTCCAATGTTTTTAATGGAATATTCTTTCACTTTCCAAACAAGTAATTTCTCAACCCTTTTTACCATGAAAAACAAATATTGGTTTTACCTCATATGACATCTATGAATTTTCTTGACTTCATTTCATTAATGGTTCATTGTATTGTTTAAATGGTTAATTTGGAATGAATTTTTTTCAAATGTGATTCTCAATGAAACATATTTTAGATTTTTTTTCAATATAAAAGGTCATTTTCCTCAAAAATTGTTTAATTATATTTTAATGGTATTTCCATTCATCAACTTCAACAACTCTTGTTGTTACTTATCCTCCATTGGGGATATTTTGTATTAATACAATATACATTTATTATTTGGATGTATTGTGTTTACTTCAATGAATTTTTTATTTAAACCATTTTCATTCCATGGGTTAATCATTTTTAAATGATATTGTTATTTAACACATTTACTTTCCATGGGTTAATCTTGTTTTCAAAGATATTTTTGTATAAAAAATTTATTTTACATGGGTTAATTAAGTTTCAAAAGTATTTTTATTCATCCAATTTATTTTCAATGGGTTAATTGTGTATCAAAGAAATTTTTATTCAACCTAGTTATTTCTCATGGGTTACTCATGTTTTAAAAATATTTTTATTTAACCCATTTCCTTTCCATGGGTTAATCATATCTTGAAGAGATTTTTATTAAACCCATTTTCCATGGGTTCATTATGGATGATTATTATGCAATGGTACTTGAAAAATTTAAGAGTGGTTATGTTATAAACCAACGACAGGTGGTTATATTATAGACCAATGATGGGTGGGTCCATGATATCCCTCCATTACATTGGGTATGGAAGTCAGTCGTATGACTATTACATTTATAAGAGTGAAATGTATGGAATTTGATGGTATGGTAATCCCATTTATAAGTGTGAAAACTATAATTGTGTCCCAACTTACCATTATGTGTTTCTTTATACTTTCTATAAGTTTATAATATTTCTAATGGTCGAGATTGATATCACATGGCTCATGATTATTGATTATGATGACTCTTTTATTTTCCATAATTTCATATTTTATGGTCTAGGTGTTGTTAGGTATGAGTTATTTTATGATTATCCCAAACAATTTCATTAATTCATCATTCCATAATGAACTATTATGCTTATTGGTGACATTTAATTGTTAATGCTTATGTTTACCCTTATTGAGTGTTTAATCTCACCCTTCATATATTTCCTTTTCCGAAGGTTTTAATAATGATGTTGAATGATTTATGTCTATAAAGGATATCATAATAATGATGTTGATGACCTATTGTGAAATAAGAAAATTTGGGTTAAATGGGATAAATGTACTTTTAACGAATTATGAGTCCAAGTTGAAATGTGTTGTCTATGTAGGAGTTTGTCCTAATTCTCTAAAACTCTAAACCTAAAAGGTAATAAAGTATTTAAGTGATAAATGTTATCCTTTTTATATTGTGAGGATTTGATAGAAAAATGTGGGTCACAATTATTAGCATCATATCCGGGAATGCAAAGTTATGGATTTCTGAATAAGATTATGGAGTGTGGGTTATGGGCACTTATAGAAATTACTATCTTTTATGTAGTCTATGTAGATAGATCCATGAACATAACTTACTATCGAATAGTTAATGTGATAATTAAAACTTCATCATCCACCTACATTCTTGGTGGATGGTGGCCCCCATAAAGGTGATTCATTTTTTGAAGCCATGAAATCTATACTCAAGTATCTAGAGATTCCTTCAGAGAAGAGCATCAAGCTTAAAACCTATATGTTGCATTATTCTGCTAAGAGATGGTGGGATGTTATCATAGAAGATGGTGTTAATCATGATATATTTTTTATCTACTTTTAGATATTATTCTATGACTACTTATTCCCTTATATACTAAGATTGGACCAAGCTATATAGTTTATGCATCTATAGTAAGGTACTATGTCCATCATTGACTATTTTTCTCAATTAATGAAGCTCCAGTTCTTCACACTAATTATTTATAGAGATGATTTGGAAATAGAGAGACTATTAAAGGATGGTGTGTATACACTATATGGTCACAAGTGATTTTTTTTCCATTTACCATCACTTCTGAAATAGTTAACTAGGCCCACATCAATGAGTGGAACCTAATGGAAGTCGATGGTGTGGGCCTCAGTGGTCCAGTACCGAGACTAGTAAGTGGTTTATCAAGTGGAAAGAAGTGTCACCTCATGTCTTTATACATAGGTAGTGAAGTTATATGGAACTCACAAATAGATACATAGTGTTTCACTAGTGCAGTAACCTAGGGTATAAGAAGCCCTAGTTTCCCAATAAATCCATTGAGTGATAAGGCTATGATAGGGTGGGTATCTTTAGTGTTTTTTGGACCTTCCCATATTTTCCTAGTAGAATATTATCTAAACCAACTCTTCCTATGGGAATATGATCTAAAAATCCTCTCTATATAGATATTTAGATTATTTATATCTATTTAGGACAAGGAGGTGGTTGTGGCCAAAGAAGTTAGACACAAAGCTTACAACACTAGTAAAGTAGACTAGCCTTAGGTTGTCAAGTTGTATCTCAGGGTCACAAATCTATCAATAACTGTGTAGTGAATCCTTTTTCCAAGGATCTTAATTATATTCCTTCTATAGTTTGAGGAATTATTTTAGTATCCTCCAGCATAGTTTATATTTTATTTAACATAGGATCTTCCTACTCCCTTATATATGTTCGAATTGTGGAAAGTCTTTGGCTTGAGATTCATTATTTCTATTTGGGTAATGAAACTTGATGTCTCATTAAGGGTATGATCAGAAAGTTTAAGCCAATGAAAGGAATTCACCTATGAGGTTGGTGGTTATCCTTTTACGTAGGACCTCTTTATACTCGATATGATAGTATTTGAAATCATTCTCTTGATGGAATAGTGTTTTCCTAACATGAAATTTTTTATTACTATCTGCAGAGGGTGAATTTTACATCACCCGATGGAAGTATTTATACTGAAGAGGGTGAATGGGATGTCTATAAAATCTGAGATAGACCAGGGAATCATGGGATGGGTGGAGTTATATCCCAGATTACTAGTCTCCTCATGAGAAACTAGGGAGTGTGTCATACTAATTTCCCACTAATAGTGGATTGTTCTAGGTACATATTCCAAATTTACATTTATAGGATGCCTATTAAGAGATATGTATACTTCACTAGTGTGATAGTTCCAAGTGTGGTACCCATTTCTACCCCCTACAAGAAGTACACTACTAAGTTTAGGAAATCAAGTGGTATCTAGAATAATTATTAGGTAAGGTGTTTTTATGCACTAGTACATCGCGTTGGGTTTGACCTATCCTTTTCACCAAGAATGTGGATGGCACCCTAAAAAATTATATGGATTACCAGAATTTGAATGAGCATAATGATAAGAACCATTATACCATTCCATATATTTATGACCACTTTGATCAGATCCAAGGTGCTCTAGTTTTTTTAATGATTGATTTAAAGTCGTGTTATCATCAGGTGAGGCTTAAACCCTTATACATACCATGTATATGATTATATAGTATATATGGAATATATGTGTTTTTTTTCATGTCATCTGGTCTTAAAAATACACCAGTTTGTTTTCATGTCCCAGTTGAATATGTTTTTCACACATATTTTGATTATTTTATGGCTATTTTTGTGGATGAAATTTTTTTGAATCAAAGACTTGACATGATCATTCCCAACACATTGGGATCATTTTTTGAACACTGAGATATAATAAGTTGTATTCCATGCTCTCCAAATTCCATTTATGGATTGGTATGGATCACTTCTTGGATTATATCATCTCAAATCTAGGAGTATATATTGACCCAGAGAAGGTGAGATCCAAGGTATCCTAGGAGTATTCCAAGATAGTCATTAACATATAGAGTTTATTGGGGGATTTTAGTTATTACAGGTGTTTTATTTAGGTTCGATCAAACCAAAAAATCCCACATACATGATTAACCAATAAATATTTCATGTTTACATGGTTTCAATCTTTTGAGATAGCCTTGAAGGAGAAGTCTCACTTTAGTTTTGATCATGAATCAACCTGATCCTCGAAGAGGATATACGGTTTATTGTGATTAATAATGTATTAGGTTGGGATTAGTTCCAATTTAGGGAGATTAATTCATAGGTTATAAGTATATCAAGCTAGGGAAACATGATCATAATTACTATATGCATGATATTGAGCTAGTAGTGTTGTCTATGCTATGCATTGTTAGAGGAAACATCTGTTGGGATAGAGAATCATTATATACATAGATCACAAGAGCCTCAAATGCATATTTATATAATGTAACATGAATATCAGGAAATGAATTCAGATTGAATACCTTCAATACTTGGACTTTGAACTTGGTTTGGTGCTTATGAGGGTAAATTTTGTGGCTGATGTGCTAACCCAAAAGACTATAACTCAAGTCTTTCAATAGGATTCTAGAAAGTGGTTGTTGATTGAATTATTCTCAATAATGAATCTGGATATTCATCATCATCATGGGAATCTTATTCTTATAGCTCTAGTAGTGGAATGTTATCTTCTAGATCAAGTAATGAAGGGATAGACCTTTTTATCCCAAGGGATTAGTCATAAGGGATATCATATTAGGTGAGAACCCACCTCCTAGTCATGTTATTGATGATTATGATATTTTATACATTCATGTACATGTTTTCATGGCAACAGATCCACAAGAGGAATTGATGTAGAAATAGCATGCCTCTTCTTGATAAGTACACCCTAAATTCACCAAAATATACCATGACACATGCCTCTAGTTTTTCTATCCATGCTTGAATAAGAAAATTTCAGGTTTTATTTTTCAGTTTTTTTCCTATCAATGGGTGAATTAAGATCACCAACGATCTTATAAGATTTTATAAAGAATATCCATTATTGAGAGGAAATGGGATTACGTCACCATGCATTTATTTTATAGTTTTTTATAGTCAAATCATGGTAGTGATGAAATATGGTTAATCTTTGAAAGGCTGATGATGGTCTCCCACTTTCTACCTATTAGATAGAACTTTTTAGTGGATGATATTAGAAGGATATATGTTAGAAAGATAATATTCCTTCATAGTTTACTATGTTATATTGTATCTGATAGAGATGATCCATTTATATCATGGTCCTGGATGGGATTTTAGAAGGTATTGGGTTTATATGTGCATTTGAGCACTACCTATCACCCACAGACCGAAAGGTAATCTGGTAGTAATATAAAAGTGTTAGAAGATATTCTTTGATAATACATCCATGATTTTGGATTTTCATAGGAAAAACACATTCTTTACACTAAATTTTATTATAATAACATCTCCTAGATATCTATATATATGGTTCCATAGGGGTACCTTTATAATAGGTTGTTTTTTCCACCCCTATGTTGGTTATATGTTTGTGAGGTAGCGCTACTAGGACCACATATCATTCAAGAGACTCCAGAGGAGGTACTACTTATTAGGAAATGTATGGATAAAACACATTCTAAGAAGAAGTATTTTTACAATTATTACTACAGACCTCTAGATTTTGAGGAGGGAAATGGAGTCTTCTTTCCGCTTTATCTTATATTTGATAATATGCAAAATTGAAAATATAGAAATTTATCACCTTGTTCTGATGGTCCTTTCAAGATCTTGGAGAGATTCATGTTGGTAGCTAATTGGTTGGCCATAACTTAGAGGTACTTTCCTATGTACAATTTTTTCCATGTATAAAATCATCAACATTATTATTTTTCTAACCCATCTGATTTATTTTGATCCTATAGAAATTGAGTAGGAGTCTAATTATTCTTTTTAGGATAATCCAATTCATATCATAGAATATAATATTAATGATATTTATGGTAGATCAGTTCCTCTAGTTCAAGTGTTATGTTATCATGGACATGTGTAGGAAAATAACTTGGATAGATAGGCTGAAGTATGTGCTCAGTGGATGGAACTATTCATAGATGTTGTTTTACCACCCTTATAAGGGGAACTTTAGGCCGATTTGTCTTAAGGATGGGAGGTTTTAATGTCTCATCTTTTAGTGAGGTTTGGATCTTTTTAATTTTGGTTTAAACCTATTTTGTTTCTCTAATAGAAGTTCTCATGAGGATAATTAAGAGTTCATGGGATTTTGGGGTTATTTGACTCCTCGAGCCTTAGTTTTTCGGTGAAAAAGTGAGACACATGATCAAGACATGGTTATTGCTAACCCTTCACCACAATTGTCTGGGCCCTATAGGGTTTCATTGGGTTTATAAAACCATGAACCTAAGGATGTATGGACACCTGAATTTCTATGAATTAGTTATAGATCTAATCTAAAAAATGATCACACTATTTTAAAAATCATGCCAATCCATACACGGGTAGTTCCACTTAGGAAATGGTAGAATACAATTAAGTGGAAGATTTTGAAAACCATGCAGCCAAACTATAAACTATTTAAAAATGGTGGAAATTCCAATTCCCCTAACCTTATTTAATACATAACCCATTTTTTTTATTTTCAAAAAGCAGTCTAATCCCTCCCATTGGAGATTCCCTTTGCCTCCATCATAGACACTATGCTCCTTCTTCTATCCAATGTTTGAATCTTTCTAACTTTTTTTCACATTTAATAGTCATTAGTAAGTGATTAAATCCTCTTTATTTAATTCTACATTTACCTTTCCGTATGGAATTCAAAATAAATATGATATAATATGAACTATTTTTGTGGTATTAGTCTATTTCTCTGTTTTATTCTATTCTAGCGCGAATTAGAAGCCAACACTGGATGAGGAGTCATCTACCACCATAAGGTAGGTTCTATAGTACATTTACTTAAGGAGTTGTAATTTTATATCATGTGTTGTGATTCCAAACACCATAATTTCATTATTATGCCTTAAGAATATAAATTACCCTAAATTGATTTTTTATCCAGGTTAGAAATCCTCTTGTACACCCTTTTCCTTTTTGTAGCATGACCTTTTTGCCTAGTTCTTCCTCTTGAGGTTTGCTGGAGGGGTGTCCATGACCTTTATAAATTCTTATATGACCAAACCACCTTCAATGTGGTCTTTTTATGACTCCTAAATGAAATGAATAAACTGAATAATATCAAATTGATTAGTATAACCGCATAACATGACCCATATATAAATTTTGGATTATTCCATTGACTGAGTTAAATGTAAAACCATTTGAAATCATCTATTATCTTATGTTAGAGATTGGATGACTTTTTTTGTTGTCACACATGATCCTTAGGGATGTATTCCACCATTATACACCATCCCCGGTCATGCGATCAATTATTATACATGATCACTAGGTATGGTGTCCCTTATTATACACGATACTCAAGAATTTAGTCCCTAATAAATCATGTTTCTCAGGAAAGTCATCCATTATTATTTATGATCCTCAGCAATGGCATTCTTTATTACCCAATGAGACAGATGAAAATGGTGGCCCTTAGTTAAAATATGAGACTCTTATGATTATTCATGGATGCCTTGGTTACACCTCATGTCCTGGATAGTATTACATGTATATATATATATATATGTTCTTGTACATATATAAATTATATATACATTCATATATACATAGTGACACATATTCAGTGATATTTTGGAATATGCCAAAGTAGGTAAAGACATAAGTTTTCTATAGGAACCCAAGATGGATTTTTTATTGTTTACATTGATGTTTTAAAATTGTCATACTTACACATAAACTAGTTATATTATACAAGAAATCCTTGGTGGTGGCTTACTGAGTATATGTGACACACTATTCACTCGACCGATTAGTTCATGAATCATCTTCATGGACTCATGTGTGGACAGTGGGAACCACCCATCTATGGATGATTGATTTTTTGTAATAGAATGGATTTCTAGAGTATAGGACTAATCTTATTCATAGGATTATATTAGATATGGATTTTGGGTTTGTTTTTTATTATTTATTTCAAGTTATGCATGCTACTACATTGTTCCATGAATTCCCAATTTCTATAGCACCATGACATGATCATCATTTTGTATATGATACTAGGTATGATTCACACCCGTTTATTATGGTTTGGTTGTTTTGTTTTTAGTTTTCCCTTTATTACTATTTCTACTGATTTATATATTAAGTTACACTAATTTTATCTACTTTAATTATTACTGTATAGTCTCCCCATTTTACCATCATTGACCCTTGTAGCTAGTCAGCAACCTCTGGCATATGGGGATGTGATCTTGAGGCCATGTGGCCAACTGGGTTTGGTTACATAGGAGTGAGCTAGGTTTGGGATGATAAAATTATGAAATGACTTGGATAAAACTAAGTTTTATTATATTTAAAACTATTAGTCATGATTTAGAAATATTATAAATTATTTTCCATTGTTAGGATTATTGATTCTCAGAAAATGATTTTTGGCTTTTGTTAATCACTAGAACAAGGAGGAATGATATTAATGAAAAACATCATGGAAATTAATGTGATTGTGATAAACCATAAGATGTAATTACTGAACTAGAAGATAATATTATTATTCCTAATCAGTTATTATGATACCTAATAGACATCCTATACCATAAAAAATTATTGGACTCACTAAAGAATATAATAATGGAGTTATCTAAGATAAGGGGTGGTGGAAACCCTAGAGGAAACAATGATCAATTTCATTTTTTCAGAAATATATAAAGAGAAACCAAACATATAGTGTCAAAGGAGCAATAAAATTTTTTATGTATGGAAAAAAGGGCATAGAGAAAAAAATTGTCATGGAAAAGTGGGGATTTAAATGGATAGAATTAAATTTCATCCTAGAGATCCATTTATATTTTTTTATTAAATTTGGGGAACCTAGGGATTATTCAAGTCAATATCCTATTTTTATGTTTAAATCATAATCCAAATTAAGGATCTATGTTCTACCCATAATTTAAGTGAAATGATTGAAGTATATATGTTAATGAATTTGGTTGTAGAATTATTTTTACTAGTGGTATTTTGGATTTAAGAATCATGAAACATCTGAGGATTTTGGAAGAATATATGTAATAATGAAATATTAACTTAAAAGTTATAGATACCACCATGGGTTTATATGTTTGTGGTTGATCATAAGTTCAATGGCATCAACACCCCCTTTGTAATTTCTTTAATGGTGGTATTTTGAAATGATTTTAAAAATTTAACAGGTTTTAAAAAGAATCTGATATTGAGTTTTAAGATAACCATTTGGGTTAGTATATGATTTTATGTTAAGTTAATTGTGACCTATTGGGTATTTGGATATATATTTACTAGAATGATGATATATTTAGAGATATTTATGGTTAATCTTAGTATTACCTTTAATGATATTATCTAAGATCAATTCATGGAATTTGGGGTGAATTTCATTATATTATAATATTATATAATGATTTATCTTGGAGATTAATGATATTTTTTTTTAAATTATTTCAGTAGGTTGGGGTGAATATAACCTTTAGGTATAACATGTGATTTAACATGAAAGAAAATTCAGGAAGAATAAAATTAAAATATCAGGAATGTCATCTAAAGGTTATGAGATCACCATTGAAGTTAAATATTATTTAATGTTGTGGTTATTATGCTTATTTTGGGATATATGGTTATTTATAATTATTTATAATTTTAAATTTTGTAGTTATTATTGAAATGTTTGACTTAAATAGGAAAATTCATAAATTTTGGATATTATCTTACCTAATAATTACCATTAATTTCATGTTACCCTTTAAAAATATAAGGAATAGATTAATATCTTCTTATTGATTATTATGTTGATTTTAGTACTTCTGGTATAAAAATTCATCTTTAATACTCATTATTTGGAGAAAGCGGTGAGTTTGTGATAGAAATTGAATAAAAGATGACATTATATTTGTCAAGTTTGTATATTTCCTTTTTTTAGTCTAAATCATGAAGGAATTCATAAAATTTAGAAAAAAAGGATCTTGATACATTAATTTTGTCTTATTAACTTCATTTTCTATGAATCGATGGCCTTTTCACCCATCATAGATTTATGGTTTTGTAGTTGTTAAATTTCTCCTAACCATATTATTTATCACTCTATATTAGTAATTTGGAATTAATTGTATCATTCATGTCCATATATTCACATCTGACTAATTATTTCATAGTTTGAAACCAAGTTATGAGTTATTTCATAGGATCAACATATCTTCATTTCCCCCATTTCAAGAGGAAGTTTTATTAATGTTTTTTACATGATGAATTTTCAAAAATGGTATTTTCAGATGGAAAAACGTTGATTAAAAAGTTCATGTTCAAATTCCAAGAATGATATTTATGAAATGGGTACATTTTAACACACATTATATTTTTATTGAAGGAAATTATGTTGGATATCATATATGACACACAACATTGAACTTAAACAAACCATGGAATATTATTATTTAAATGTGTTTATTACAACCAAGCCATTGAATTAGGGGGTATGAATAATATTAAGCACAATATGATATATATATATATATATATATACATACATACAAACTTCCTAATAAATATAAATATATTGATTAATTGTTAAGTAATAAACACTAATTTTTTAGTAAAGTCATTTTATGCTTCAAAAATTTGTTTTCCCAAAAAAAATGTATTAATTTTTTGAGAGAATATTATAATTAATTTTTATAAAATTTAGAAATTTTATTTGATATAATTACATCATTTTTTAAATCATACTATCAGAATTATATTATGGTGGAAGTTTGAGATTTTTTTGAAATTTTTAATTTCTCAATGACTAGTTAAAATTACTTTTTATTGAAAAATATATTTTCCTTTAAAGTATTTACAAATTAAAATTCAATTTTGAATTTTATTTGAAATATAAATAGTTAATTTTGATTAATAAAAATATAATTATTGTCTTTGGACTAAATTTTATACTTTAATTTGATATAAAAATATTTTTATACTCAAAAGACAGTTTCCCTACAAAAATTGTTGTTCATTGTGTTTTTCATTTTAATGTTAAATAAATTTTTGGCACTAATATTAGAAAGTGAATTCCATATTTTGAATCAAGAGGTCCAAATTTGGTAAATTGTTCACTTTTAATTAGGGTCATCCTGAATATAAACCATATTAAATATTCATTATCACGGTAAAGGTAAAATGGATTAATTAGTGTTAAAATTAATAAGGTCTCAAAATCAACCCAAAATCATCCTTTAACAAACTTTATGGGTGTATTTTTTTCCATTACCATCCATTTCTATAATATATGGTATTGCAGTTCCATTTTCCTTTGATAATGACATTTATAATATTTAAATAAAATAAAAAATAAAAAATGTCATTTTATTGACATTAATACCTATTAAATTAATACATAGGGAAAAGAGTTTAAGTTTAGTTATAAATGATAATTTTGATTAAAATTGATTTTTTTATCATTGAAATTTATTTCTAATTTTTAGTAATGAAATAATTACCTTATATTCTTACACAACACTAATATTGTATTTGTTATATTAACAGAAAAATAAAATAAATTATTTTTGAAGTATTAAAAGTAATTTAATTTGAAAAATTTTGTTTTTACCATGAATATTTTATATAAATATTAGTTATTAGTGATGTTTAAAATGATTATATTTGAATTTCATATTTCTCTTGGTTTCATTAATGTAAAAATAAATGAATATTTTCAAAATGACATTAATGATATTTTATAAAAATAATATTTCATGAAATTGTATAAATATTATAAAAATAATATAATAGGAAAATTAAGAAAATATATGGTCTAAAATTTCATCATTTTTTCAATTATTAGTTTATAGTAACCTTATAAGTAAAATTTTATCCCTTTAAGAGTGAAAAATTTATTAATGCGATTAAGGTCAAAATGGGTTAACTATGTGGTTAATCCAAAAGATAAGGTTTAATACACCACAAAAACCTATAAAATTTTTATTTTTTATGTTATTTCAACCACATACTACCTTATCTTCAAATATATGGTTATTTTAAATCATTATCCTCGATTATAAAATTATTATAATTTAATCTTTTAAGAAATTCCAAACTTGTCTCTTCCATCAATTATAAATTGACACCCCTATTTCTTCTTCTATAAAAAACACTGATACACCTATCTCAACCATAAACTTCCATAATAACTTCCACACTTTTTTATAAACATTATAAAAGTATTTTTCTTCCCAAAATTACATTTTCGGATCCTTAATCATAGATCTAATGGAGTTCTTCTAAAGAATAGGTAATCACCTTAACCAATCACTTTCCTTTTACTTATTCATTACCTAATCTAAAAATATTGTATTTATTATAAAATAATAACCTCATTATCCTAAATATACATAAATTTTATTATTATTATTATTATTAAATTACCATTATCCACCAACACCTATCAAATGGGAAGTAAAAGTATCCCTCATGCTTAAGTACGACTTATTGTCTCCACATAGAAATACAATTCATTTTTTCACACCATATTTTATATTTTGTTATTATTATGGGTTTAATGTTTATATATGATATTAATGATTCAATAATACATATTTAATTATAATATCACATCTACCATCTTATCTCCCAATCCATTTCTAAGCAACAATGTATCTTATACATACATATGGACTACCACCTCTATAAAGTGATATGACTTTTTTTCTTTTATATTTTACTAGGATTGTAATAAGGACATGTTCAATAAATATATATTATTTATATGATTTCATAACGAATCTATAAATATAAATTATTTTTTACCATTTATTTATTCCATCTATCGAAATATGAAAATATCATTCATGTTTGTATATAACCTATCGTCTCTATGATCGATGTAATTCATTTATCAAAATATAACTTTTATCAATATATGTATATATATAATTAATATATATATATAATATTTAAATAATTATTAAAATTATATAGATGATTTAATATTATCTATGTAAAATGAAAGAAACTAATAAACTAAAAAAATCATGATAAACGAAACAATTAATGCCCAAAATTGTTGATTTTAATAAAAAAATATGGATAAAAGGGTATTAAAATATAATAAAGGGATCATAAATAATATTATATGTATTTAAATTACTATTTTATATATTTATAAAAAATATAATTTTATATTAAACTATTTTAGAGTGATTTTGAAGAAAGTGGAATAAGAGGTACTGGATTTTCATCTAACCTTTATTTTTGTTAGACATATGTATTATTCACAAATTATTTAATTAATTTTTTTTATATATTGAATATGATTTTATTTTATTATGATAATTATAAAATTTATTTTTATTTACCTATAAATATATTTCTCGTTCATTTATGGGTATTATGATTAAAATATTACCAAAGTAGTAAAGGTTTTTTGTTACACTCCCATTTTTTATCAGGATTGTTTCTGATTAGGTTTCAAATGATGAATTCTTATGATATACCTATAAATAATCTCATTATTATTTTTGAAATTATAGTTATTTAATGAAAATTCATGGTTTCCTTTAATTTTCCTCCCTTTAAGTACCAAGGATACCTAAATAATGTTTTTAGATAAATTTTTTTATTTTCCACTTTCGTTTAAAATAATTTATCTTATATGTCCATGTTATATAAAAATGTTTTCAAAAATAATTTAATATTCCAAAATTATTTTTTAAAGTTTTTTTATCTAATGCTTTAATTTTTTTTAAAAATTCATTAAAAGGAATCTTCTTATCTTTTCTAAATGAGGCACTCTATGTCTTTTTTCAAAAATCATGAAAGGAATGTTTTCTTTGACCTTGTATGAGATGAATAGATTTTCGTACCATAATTAAAAATAAATGTATTTAATCTTAAATTAAATTTTTTTTCTTTATATTAAAATAAAATTAGTTCCATAATATTTTATAAATTTTAAAATTTTAAATGAGTGATTTAAAATTCAAAAGGGTTATTTACTCAAGAAATACAACCATGATTCTTTTAAAATAATTTTACACTATAATATAATCCTTTTATATTAATTATGGTTTACATAGGATTTGATCCTATGATACTATCCTTTTTGGTGGTATATTCTAATATTAATTGATTAAATTATTAAGAAACTAGTTTCTCTTCCACATGTTATTTCATGATGAAACACTTATGAAAACCATTTTTTCACAGGTTATAATATAATGAATGTTTTATGATATTGAAGCATATATATGTATGATTTTAATTTTTTTGAAGGTGGGATAAAAATTATATATCACTCCAACTAATTTTGTAAAGACTTATATATCATAAGATAAAAAGGATTTGAATGGGAAGTAAACCTAGTTTAGAAGGGACTTTATCCACTACAGGAGTCTTAGGAGGGAACCATGACTACATTGATGGTTTGGGTAATGAACCCAATACAATATAACTATATTTGAAGTTAGTATTTACTACAATGGAAATTATTTTCTATTCTTATATGTATGCCAAAAAATCCTGTCATATTCCAATGTTATGCTCTCATGACTCATATTCCTTCATTCCTATATGATTCATTTCTTAGAAACTACCAATATTTATTCTATGACTAGATATTATTATCTATAATATGTGGGATATGTTTTTTAAATATTATTTACATGTATTAATACCCTCATGGTCATTATATTCTCAGGTTATCATTGTTATATCCCTTTTTTACCCTTACTAAGCATTAGAGATCACACATTATTATGTTTCCTTTTCACCCAAGTTATCATGTAAGGTATAAAGTATCATATAACTTATAAGGGTTCTAGTTATGAATATTTTATTGGAGCTAATTAAGTTTAGTTATGAACCTATTGATTATGTATCCATGTTTTCAATGACACTAAACCAATAATATTCTGGTGTGGATCATCCAGTTATGTATTGAATATTCATAGAAAAATTAATATATATGTTTGAAAATTATTTTTCACTATAGCTATGATGATCACATCTCAAGTCTATATACCCTCTGTAATAGTAGTGTGTGGGAATTTTATTCCCAAAAAATAGAAATTCTACCTATATTTAATTTGATGTGATTCTTAGAATGTATTGACTATCTCTGTATATATCCCATATAAAATAAAAATGATGGTAATTCACTTTTGATATTAGGAATAAGCCTATAAATGTATTTGGGTGTTAGGATGGATATTCACATTCAATGGATGCTAATTCCATTATATGGGTTTTACTACCTATTCAAGAGTGATATTTATCTCAAATGGATGGGAAGAAACTCAACATCAATGATATGACTTTTTTTTGATTTTTATTATGAATTTATTTAAGAATTTCCTATTATTCTCTTGAATCATGAAGTTGAGTTTTCAGTAAATATCATAATATGTGCTAATACTATTTCCAGTATTCTATATAAAACGACCCTAATCGAGTTAGAGGAATTGAAGAAGAAACTCTAGGATAATATTTATAAATTATTCACATGACCTAGTTCATCACCACAGGGTAAACCTATTCTTTTTTTAAGAATATATTATTTAGAGATTACCTCAATCAGTTTGTCATAGTCCTTATATATGTTACTCTTATATATTATATGATCAAATATGTGCAATAAGATCATTTTAATATTTTATTGAAGACCTTGAGAAAAGATAATTTGTATTATGAAATCTTACATTTTCAATTATTGTTATATAATGTTTCATTCATTGGTTATGTACTATTAAGAGGGGGTATATCGGTGGATCCGTCAACTAGATAAGTTATCGAGAAATGGACCTTAACAACAAGTGTTACCATAATATGTAGTTTTCATATGTTGTATTAATTCTACAAATAATTTTTTGGTGAATTATCAATGATATCTAATCTAATAACCATGTTTATTTGGAAGGAAGAAAAGATCCGTTGGATAGATGAGTGTGAGTAAATTTCAAGGAGCCTAAAAGAAGGTTGTTAAGTGAACATGTGGTAACACAACCCTATAATTGAGAAGGGTTTATAATCTATATCTATTCACCAAAAAAGTACTAGGATGATTACTCATGTATAATGATATTGTGATAGCTTATGACTCGCATCAATTGAAAATAATGAGAAAAATTTCCCACCGTATGATTTGGAGTTGCAAACAACAACTTTTGCATTGATAATATGGATGTATTATCATTATAGTGAATCATATGATATATATATATATATAATTAATATAAAATAATTATTTATCTATTCAGATAAATATATTTGAATATTCACTAAATTATATGGTTTTAATAGATTAAATATTTTGACCTTTCAACACACTACCGCCCTAGGAAGGCAAACAAGGTGGCTGATGCTCTATATCCAAAATAATATGCTAGTTTTTCAATGATAAATATTAAAAGAGATTAAATATTTATGGATTTTTTGAATTTGTATCTTAAAATCATGAGGAAATGGGATGGATCATATTTTTTATTATATTAATGTTCAATCATTCATACATGGGATGATTAAAGAGACACCATAAGAAGATGTGGAACTACAAAAGAATGTGATAAATGTTCATGAGATTTACCATGATTGTGATTTAATGATAAGATTTAGGAGTTGATTATGTTTCTCATTAATACAAGACACGAATAATGTTTTTTTGGATGAATATCACAGTTCATCATTCCATATTCATAATGGAAGTATAAATATTTATAATGATCTGAAAAAGTATTTATAGAGGGATAACATGAAAATGGAGATTGTAGAGTATGTATCATAATGCTAGGTATATCATAAAGTCATGGGTGATATGTATAAGATTAAGAGGATGTTACATCCATTTACCAGAAAAAATAGAAATTGGAAAACGTTACCACATATTTGATTATCATAATACCTAAAACATCTAGACATCACACTTCTATTTGGGCTATATTTGATAACCAAAAAAATAATAACTTTTAATTGAAATTAGATAATACTTATATAATGATAATATTACCATGATATAAATTATGTTTGTTGAAATGTTTTATAGAGTATCACATTTTATTGTATTAGATTAGGATCCTTGGTTTACCATTATGTTATTGAAAAGTATTCAACAAGATTTGAATATGGAGTTTAACTTTAGAACTACATATTATCCTCATATAGATGGTTGGTTTTAGTGGTCCATTCAAACTGTAGGGGATATTCTGAGATCCTATTCTATATATTTTAAAGGTGGTGGTATCAACAACATTTTTTTGAGTTTTCTTATTATAACATTTTTCACATGATAATTTACATGGATCATTATGAATCCCTATACAACTGTAAAATCATAACTACAATGTGTTATGATGATGTTTTATGAATAAAACTATTATTACATAAGATATTTTAGAAAATATCAAATATGATTATATCAAAACTGAAACACATCAGGACAAATAAATGTTGAAATATATGTTATGTTTATAATCATAATGAGATATATAGATCAATGTTAGTGAAAAGGTATTCCTATGAATGAATCCTTGGATAAATTCTATGATATTTTGATTGAATTTAAAGATGTTACAATGATATTTATATCTATTTTAAATTCTTTATCATATCATAATGATTACTTGTTTATTGGTTCTTCCACGGAATCCCTCTGAATTTTACAATGTATTCCTTATATTTATCTTGGGAAAATATATATCTAATACTTCACATGGAAAGAACTCATAGGTCATACCACTAGACCATGATATCTATCATATGGAAAAAATATATATTCTGGACCAAAGAGAGAAGGTTTTTTTTATAAGACAACTCATCTAATCAATGCTTTGTGGTGAGACCATAAATATGAGGAAGCTACATGGTAACCCGAAGATGTGATGAGGAAAAAGTATAATCAGTTTTCTTTGTGTCATATTGATTTAATTTTGATGGAAAATTAGTATAAGGGGATAACTGTAACATCTTTATATTTTATTATATATTTATCTTAAATGAATGTATTTTGTTCAGGGATTACTTTACACGCATCACTGAGTTTAAACAAACTGTGATATAATGTTGAATTATTATTATATAGTTCTATAGTTATTACCTAGAATTGAGATTTTTGGGAATTATCAGGACCTAAAAAATTAGTATAAATTATTCTTTTACAAATTTATAAAATTAATTCAACGATTATCAATAGTTAGAAATAAAAATAAAATATTTTTAAGGTAAAAACGAGATATTTTCTGAAAAATTATTTTTATGTGAGTAATGTGGTTTTCACTTAAAAAAATTTTAATTTCTATTTATGAATTAATTTAATTAATTATAAACATTACATATAAAATAAAATGTTTTAACATTCATCCAATATTTTTTACATGGAATGGAATGAAGGTAAACTCAGTTTTATGACTAAAAATGCATTTTTTCTAAAAAATGGTTTTATTGTTTTTTCACAATTATTTTAATATGATTTTATTATACTTATAATGATATAATTTGATAAAATATATTCCAAATTTATAATAAACATAATCAATAAATTATTATAATCTAAACTTAATTTTTTGTCATTATGAATAGTAACTGACGTAGAAATACATTATTATAGTGAAGGTTAAAATATGGTTACTGAGAGGTTAAACTATGATAAAGGTTAAAATTACATAAAACATGTATAAATACCATTTTATGGTCATATTTAGACCTTATATCATCAAATAAGAAAAATATGAGTCATTTTAAAGCTATTTGGATTGAGTAAGACATTAATGTACTTTAATATTTTGAAAACATCCAATTGTGTCTTCTCACACCATTATAAAAGGACACCAAATCTCCTCTCATCCTCACACAAAAAATATAATCTTTTATCCTTTAATAAGTACTAAAAATATTTCCTAAAATCCATCCACATATTCTATATTTCATGGTTTGATCATAATTCCATCATTTCAAAGATTAAGGTGTTAGCCAAAGGAGGTTTCATAACAAAGTGGTATAACTCTTAACAGTGAACTTTCAGTTTGATTTTTTCTTATGTATACTATAAATATATGGTATCCTTTATAAAATAATTAATTCATTATCTTCATTATATTTAATTTTTATTTTTGATGATGGATTATCCATTTTTTACCTCCTTTCAATCTAGTGTGAAATGAAAGCATCACTTGTGTGTACGTGTGGAATATTGCATTAACGTAGAGATTTAATTCATTTTCCATCACCATAATTCAATATTGGTAATTATTATGGATATAATTTTTTATATATGATATTTAAAATATAAATAATCTTATGTAAGTATAATATCTTATCTAACTTTTTTTATCTTTCTATATGTTGGGAAACGATAACGTCGGGCGTTCAAAAGTGTGGACTACCAACTCCATGAAGTGATGTCATTCATTTTTAATTTCCTCTTCAAAAGGAAGATAATATTGAAAAATTTAATTAATATATATATATATTTTATATTTATGATATTATAATGATATTATAAATGAATACTATTATTTTTATTTCTTTCTTACCATCTATAAAAAAGTGGAAATATCACGTGAGCATATGTAAATATTATCATCTACATGATGTGATGTAATTATATTTTCATCACTTATTTATATAAATGATTAAAAAAAATTTATATGATAAATGAATATGAAAATTATATCATTATTAATTGTTGGACTCCTCATGTATTAATCATGTTTTAATGATCACAAATCCTATTACTGTTAATTAATCTCAATCTTAATTACATATCTTGCTAATGCTTTTTAGTCTCAATAATAACTACACATCATGTTTTAATGATAAAAAATATTATTGATGTTAATTATTCTCTTTATTATTTACAAGTCTTATGCATGATCACAAATCTAACTTCTATTATCAAGCCTTTATATTTATGATTCAAGTTCTCTTACTCTCTAATGATTAAGCTTAATTCATATTCTTCATATTACTGTTTAATTATAAATACAGATATTTGTGTAAGTACACAGACACCGTGAAGGACAAACCGTGACACAGACACCGTGAAGGACAAACCATGACCCACACACCATGAAGGACAAACCGTGACCCAGACACCGTGAAGGAAAAACCGTGACCCAGACACCATGAGGCACACACCGTGAACCACATACCGTGAAGCACATACCGTGAACCACATACCGTGAAGCACATACTATGAACCACATACTGTGAAGACTATACCGTGAAGAATACACCGTTTACATAATCACTATGACCCCATTTATTAACTTTTTTTCAATATTATTTAAATAATTCTAACGCTCATATTTGATGTTTTTAATGCAATTAATGTTATTTAATGATAGTTTTTGGCATGTCAGGAAACTGTATCTCATAACTTTGAAAAGGGAATCATTCCTACTGCCAGAACTCGTGGAATATAAGGAAGATTGAGACACAGTACACGTATAAGAGAATGTGTGACGATACAACAAGAAGAACTTACATACACCCGAGAGCACTATGCTGAACAAGAAGAACAATCCTGAGTAAGAAGGAGATTTAAAGACTTTCAAAGAACTCTTATTAGTGAAATCCAAGACCTATGAAGAGAACACGATGAATCAAGAGATCATTTTCACTCCTTTAGAACACAAGCTGAACTACAACACTCTTTTTTTTAATAGAAAAACCAGAGAAGGACTTAGAAGCATTCCTGCTGAATCCAATGAGTCCAGAGCTGCAATTCTAATCACTAGAGATCTCTAAACTCTTATCTGTCTTCTCTAAGTGATTTGTTTATTTACTTTTGAGCAGTGTGGTGTACTTTGTATATATCACACACACATTGTCTCCTGCACAGAACTAGAGGATATCAAAATCCTCACTCCAAAACTCTTAACTCTTGATTACCCACGTTAACTATGGAAGAGGTCCTTGTGTGGCCTGGTCTTTGTTTTGTTTCCCACGAAGAACTGTGGTAGAGGTCCCTGCGTGGCTTGGCCAGTTTTGTAAACTGTTGTTAACCCTGATCCAGGGTGTGGATCAAATTTATATAAATTTGAGAGGATTAAGTCTTGTCTTGAGACTGAACATCTTGTTATATCTTCTGTGCATCTTTTGATTAAGTTTAATGTATACTACATATATATTTTATATTCCACTGCTATTACTTTGAAATAAAAAACTATTTTAAAGCTACTTTTATAGTTAAATTAGCAAGTGTTTATACTTATTGTAAATCAGTAGGTTAGTTTAAAAAGTTAGTTTAATCTTGTGGTTAAATTAACTGAGACCTAATCAATCTTTGAGAATCTAAGTGAACATCTACAATCTGTATAAATTCACTACAGTTTAACTTGCTTTATAAATTGGGGGATTTTAAATAGGCAATATTTTAACAGAAATTTTAATTGGAACTCAATTCACCCCCCCTCTTGAGTATCCACTCTGACCAAAATTTGGTATCAGAGGTTTTTGTTTTTGTTTAAGTATTTTTGAAATACTCTGTTTTTCAACTGTGATTTTAGTTGCATCTTTAAAGACCTTAAATTTCTGTTAGTTATAAATTTTATCTCTTTAATTATACTTTCTAAAATCTAGCTATGGAAAATAGACTAGAGGGTGCTGCTACTAACCGGCCACCTTTCTTCAATGGTACAAACTATGCTCAGTGGAAACTAAAAATAAAAATTCATTTAGAAAGCATGAGTTTTGACATTTGGACTACTATAGAATCTCAATATAAAATTCCAGAAACTAAAATAACAACTTGGGATGAACCTATAAAGACTACTTACAATAATAATTGTAAATCTATGAATGCCCTGTATTGTGCTCTAAGAGATGAGGAATTTAACAGAATTTCTGCTTGCAAAACTTCTTTTGAAATATGGGATACTTTAGGTGTTTCTCATGAAGGAACAACCAACGTTAAAGAAATGTGATTGAATACTTATACTATTAAATATGATAATTTTAAAATTAAGACTGATTAACCTATTTATGATATGTATCTCAGGTTCAATGAGATATTCAATATAATGAATTCACTCGAAAAGACTGTTCCGGCAAAGGAAAAAATTATGAGAATATTGAGGTGTCTACCAGACCGATGGAGAGGCACTTCTGTTTCAATCAGAGATTCATGTGACATTGGATCACTACCAGTCAAAGAACTCATTGGTAATCTTATTATGTATGAGTACAAACTCAAGGTGAATAAGGGGGAAGATAATGAACCAAAAAGGAAATCCATAGCTTTCAAGTCTACTGATTCTAAGAACAAAGACAAGGATACAATGCAAGTACCTACTGAAAGTTCAACCAGTGAATGCTCAGACTCTGATAGTGATGCTGAAATGGCTTAGATAGCCAAAAGGTTTAAGAAATTTTATACGAAGAATAAATTCTTAGAAAAACAAATTACAAGGGAAAGTATGACAATAAGGGACATTGGAAGAAGGACTGAAAAAAGCCAGATAAAAGTGATGAATTTGTTTGATATGAGTGCAAAAGAAAAGGACACATTAAAGCAGACTTCCCAAAGCTAAAGTTCAAGAAGAAATATGATTACAAGGACAGGAAGTACAAGAAAGCTATGAAAGCAACTTGGAGTGCTTCTGAAGACAGTACAAGTGAATCTGAAAAGTCTGATTCTGAAAAGAAATGTGCCAACATGTGTTTCATGACAAACACATCTGAGGTAACCTTAGAACTCCTGTTTTAAATTTTTATTATTCTAGAGATGATGCAGAATCTGATTCAGATTTTGAAAACATGACTAGTGAAGAATTATTTAAATATTGTAATATGCTGGAAGAGACATGCAATGAACTTAAGGATAAATACAAATCATTGAAGAAACAATATGCTCTCACTACAACTATTAAAACTGAACTTACTATTGAAAAAGAGAAGAATGGTCAACTGTTAAAGGAAAATACAGAACTAAAAATGTCAAATGAGCAACTTAGAAAAGACTCAGAGAAGTTCAAAAATGGAAAGGATACACTAACTCAAAATCTAGAAAAGCAAGCGGCACCAAAATACACTACTGGAATAGGCTACAAACCTGGACAGAGACAGATTACTAAGAATAGATTTATTCCTAAATCTGGATAGAATACTACTAGTTCTAGTTTTGGAAATCCCTATGATTCAACCAGTTATTCATATAGTTATAGATCAAATAAAGTTTATATTTTAAAATATATTGATTCTGTAAATTATATGAGACCCATAAGACAAATTTGGGTACCAAAATCATTGATTGCTAACCTGTCTGGACCCAAGAAGATCTGGGTACCAAAATAATTTCCTATCTAAAACTGTTTTGTAGGAAACATGCTTTAAGAGTTCCAACAAAAAGACATGGTATTTGGATAGTGTATGCTCAAGACATATGTCTAGGTATTACTCATGATTCAAGAGTTTAATAAAGGTTGATGGAGGCTTTGTCACTTTTGGTGATAATTCTAAAGGAAAGATCATCGGCCTAGGACAAATTGGTAACACTAATTCAGTTTTAATTTCTAAAGTTTTATTTGTTGATGGACTAAAATATAATCTGTTAAGTATTTCTCAATTGTGTGATGATGGTTTTAATGTCAAGTTTGAAAATGATTCCTGTAATTTTTTTAACTCTAAAAATGTTTTAGTATTTTATGATTTAAGAAATGAAAATGTTTATGCTGTTGATTTAAATTCCTTAGCTAAACAAAATTTTACCTGTTTAAATGCTTTTCATAAAGAGTCCTGGTTATGGCATAGAATATTGGGACACTACAATATACATTCACTTAGAAAATTAACTAGGAAGAACTTGGTTAGAGACCTACCAAAACTTGAGTTTCCAAATGACAAAGTGTGTAATCCTTGTCAAAAGGGAAAGCAACATAAAGTTTCTTTTAAATCAAAGAAAGAAGTTTCAACTTCTCAACCTCTTGAGTTGGTTCACATGCACTTTTTTGGACCTTCAAGAGTTTCTAGTTTAAATGGGAAGCACTATGTCTATGTCCTAGTAGATGACTATTATAGATATATTTGGGTATACTTCTTAGCTCACAAAAGTGAAGCTTGTTCTTACTTTGTTAAATACTCCAAGTCTGGAGAAAACCTTAATGGAATTAAGATTAAAACTCTAAGAAGTGATCATGGTCATGAGTTTGAAAATCAGGAATTTGAATCCTATTGCTCACACAATGGATATAGTCATAACTTTTCTGCTCCTAGGACACCTCAGCAGAATGGTTTAGTAGAAAGAAGAAATAGAACCCTTCAAGAAATATCTAGAACTATGCTTAATGAATATGACCTGCCTATTTACTTTTGGGATGAAGATGTGAATAAAACTTGTTATATTATTAATAGAGTCTTAATTAGACCAGTTATTAAGAAGACCCCTTATGAACTTTGGAATAATAGAAATCCTAAAGTTAGTTACTTTAGAGTCTTTGGATGCAATGTTTTTATTCCTAATACAAAAGATAATCTTGATAAGTTTGCTTCTAAGAGTGATGGAGAAATATTTTTAGGATATTATTTAACCAGAAAATGCTATAGAGTTTTCAATAAAAGAACCAAGTGTGTGGAAGAATTTGTTCACATAAAATTCTATGAAGCTGATCCACATGAGTCTAAAACCTCTCTTGAAAATCTCAAAGAAGATTTGAGTGTTGTGGACCTTAATGAAAAATCTAAAGAACCTGCTATAAAGACAACCAGTTCTGGACTTATTCTAGAATCTACTCCTAATGAACCCGAACCTAGAGAAGAACCTGAAATTTCCAGCCTTACCTTTACTAGATTAACTAGAATTCTAAAAAATCATCATTTAGATGCTATTGTAGGAAATCTTGATAAAGGGACATAGACTAGAGCTTCTCTAAGAAATCAGGTTGAACATCAAGCCTTCTTTTCATAGCTTGAACCTAAAAACATTGATGATTCTATTAATGATGAATTTTGGGTGATTTCTATGAAAGAAGAACTCAATCAGTTTGAATGAAATAAAGTTTGGAATCTTGTTGAAAGTCCTAAGTACACTTTCACCATAGGCACTAAATGGGTGTTTAGAAATAAAGTAGATGAATCTGGAAACATAGTTAGAAACAAAGCTAGGATAGTTGCACAAGCCTATAGTCAAGAGGAAGGAATTGACTATGAGGAGACTTTTGCTCCAGTAGCCAGATTAGAATCCATTAAGATTTTACTTGCTTATACTGCACATCTAAATTTCAAACTATATAAAATGTATGTCAAGAGTGCTTTCTTAAATGTATATATTGCTGAGGATGTTTTTGTTGAACAACCACCTGGATTTTTAAACCCTCATTTTCCAAATCATATTTTCAAATTATCAAAAGCTTTATATGGTTTAAATCAATCTCCAAGAGCTTGGTATGATAGATTAAGTACTTTTCTAATTTCTAAAGGTTTTAAAAAAGGTATAGCTGACCCTACTATTTTTATAAAATGTATTTCAATAGATATTTTAGTCGTAAAAATTTATGTAGATGATATTATTTTTGGATCTTCAAGAAATTCCCTATGTACTGATTTTTCTAAAATGATGCAAAATGAATTAGAAATGAGTTTAATGGGTGAACTAAAATTATTTCTTGGATTTCAAATCCTTCAAAATGATGATGGGATTATTTTAACTCAAAGTAAATATACTAGAGATCTTTTAAAACTTTTTGGATTGGATACCACAAAAAGTAGTGACACTCCCATGAGTACCACCTGTAAGTTGGATCTTGATGAAGATGGTAAATCTGTTGATCAAACCACTTATAGAGGAATGATTGGAAGTCTACTCTACCTGAATGCTAGTCATCCTGATATTATGTTTAGTGTGTGTATGTGTGCTCGTTTTCAATAAAACCATAAAGAGTCACATTTAAATGCTGTAAAGAGAATTTTCAAATACCTCAACCATACTCCTAATTTAGGACTGTTCTATCCCAAAGGACAATCATTTGAACTAGTTAGTTATTCTGATGCTGATTTTTCTGGATGTAAGTTAGATAGAAAAAGCACCTCTGGAACATGTCACCTTTTAGGCAAGTCACTAGTATCATGGTGTAGTAAGAAACAAAATTCTGTTGCATTATCTACTGTAGAAGATGAATACATAGCTGCTGGCAGTTGTTGTGTGCAAATTTTGTGGATGAAACACACATTACTAGACTATGGATATCAATTCAGACATGTTCCAATAAATTGTGACAACACAAGTGCTATTAATATTTCTAATAATTTTGTTTCACATTCTAGGACAAAACATATTGATGTAAGACATCACTTTTTGAGGGATCATTATAAAAAAGGTGATATCACTTTGTAATTCATTGGTACAGAATATCAACTTGCTGATATATTCACTAAACCATTAAATTCTAAAAGATTAGACTACATCATACATGATATTGGCATGATTAATCATAAATAGATATCTTACTGATCATAATGTTTAATACTTTACTGTATTTTACTTTACGGTTTCATGCTCACTATTTTACAGTTACTGTTTCATGCATACCGTCTCACCGTTAAGACCTTGTGCTCAGGGTCTTTCAACTCACTGTCTCACCGTGACTGCATAGAATGGTCACTATCTCACCATGCCAACCCCCAACTGTCTCACCGTGATGACTGTTTTTTATCACACCGTAATGCCTACTCACGGTCTCACCGTGAAGATTATTTATACTCTTATTTTAACCCCTATCGTGGTAATTTTTATTTCACCAATATTTGATTTCCTGCATTTTTTCTTTTATGACGTTTGGCATTCCCAAATGATAAAACATAAGGGTTTCATTCGATTCCTTACCCGAAATCTCTCTTGAATCTTCTCACTCTTGAAAACCTTCTCCTCTCTCACCTGAACCTTCAGTGGATGCCTAGGATGAAGCGTCCGTCTTCACCCTCGTCTGAGAAGCGCCGCTCCAAGAAACAGAAGAGGATACTGAGGATAGCTCCTAAAGGACCTCTAAAACCAAACTTGGTAAGCCGTACTGTTGTACCTGAAAAAGAGATTTTCCCTGAGTGGCTACTGTCTAGCAAGTCATTAGTTATGAAAGTTTTAAGAGAACAAGGATGGCTTGAATGGTTCTCTGGACAAAATAGAACGATTTACCCAAGGATGGTATCTCAATTCTACCAATATGTGAAGTTTTCCTTTGATTTTGGAGAAATATTTTTGGTAACCAGCTGGATCAATGGTCAGAATTGTTCTTTCTCTTCGAGGCTATGGGCTGTATGCCTAAGGATTCCACATGAAGGAGTTTGTGGGGACTACCAAAGAGACCCTCCTCCATCATCTGATATCTTCGATCTGGAAAATTCCTTGGAAATTCTAACTGGTAATGGAACCAAGAGAATGGCCATAGCTGTAGAGCTATATGGAGAAACAAGACTACTGGTCAATTTTGTTCAAAATTTGATTAGTCTGAGAAAAGAAGATTTTGCTATAATGAAGTACCAGGATGTGTTCCTGATTCACCTGTTGAAGATTTTCCATAAGATCAACCTATGGAAGTATGTTATTAACCATATCTGTGAGATGATTAAACTCAATTACAAATCCACCTCCTTGTTTTACTCAAGGATGATTTCAACCATTCTAGTTGCCAAAGGGATGGTTGGACCGAATGAAGAAAAGGTAGAAGACTTTGATTTCTGCTTATCCAAGCCTATCATCAGAAGGATGAAGATTATTTGGAACCCCTGGAGGAAGAAATGGGTTGAGGATAATGATAAATTGTATAAGATGTTTAATCCTGTTGATTATCCAAGAAGGCCTAAGAACCTAGCTGATCCTCGTTTGGAACCAGATGAAGTGGATGAGTATTTAGAAGAAGAAGAAGAAGAAGAGTAAGTGACAGCTGAAGTTTCACCTAGAGAAGAAGCAGGAATACCTCCAATGGAAACAACTCCTGTTGAAAAAGAAAGGACTGTTGTTGTCCCTTCTGAAATACCTCAAGGAGAGGAATTTGCTGTTGGTTTGAGAGAAGAGGAAGCTCCTGCTTCTAGTGAGGATGTCAATCCAGAATCTCATCCTATGGCTGCAAGAAAATTGGTTTTTCCTAATTTAGACTAGCAAGAAATCATAGAGACAGATCTCGTTGAAGAGGATCTCCCTGTTGAGAAAGAAGTCAATCTGGAAGCACAACCAGTGGAACAATCGGTTCTTGAGTATATTCCCTCTGCTGAAGAGAGGATGGAAATTTCCTTTTAGCTATCAAGGAAAGAGTTTTCTGAAGAGATTAGAGATGATCCTATAGATCTTGACCATGTTGTTGAGCCTATAGTCTCTGAAATGGAAGCACAATTTGAGGGGGAGGAACCTCAAAACCTTGAGATTATAGAAGATGGATCTACTGAACCTTCTCAACCTAATGTCACATATTCTGTGTACACCCATTATGAATTCCCAATATTTTATGATGTGAATGAGTCAAAGAAAGTGACTACAACTGGAATGGATCTCTCTTACTTGATTCAACTAAAGTCTGTAGCTCATCCAGAACCAGAACCAGAGCCTCAATCAGAATCTGAGTCTGAAGATGACTCTGAACCGCAACCAGAACCTGCTCCACTACCTTCACCTGCTCTCTTACCTGAGAAACACTCCTTTGTTACTAAATATGATCTGAAAGTTTATGGAGAGACTCTGTTAGTTGGAGTTGAGAAAATTTTATCCACTCAACCTCGTCTAGTAACTCAGTTAAGTCAAGAAGATTCATCAATTCTTTCGGAAAATATTATATTGCATATTCAATCAAGGATGATCCAAGAAATTCAAGAAGTCAGAGTAAAAAATATGCTGCTCAGTGCTGATGTTGCAAACCTGAAAAGTATGGTAGCAAACCTGCAGAATGAGTTATCTTTGAGATAAGACCATTCTCCTGTTTCTACCCCTGCACCAGTTGCTGCTTATCATGATCCAACTGATTCCACCCTTGATAGGGAAATTGTGTCTCAATTACATCCATATTTACTGTCTTTTGATGAGAAGATTGGAAAAAGACACACAAAAATGATGGAATGCATGAGGGATCTTGTGGAAAATCTGAATAATCCCACAGATGAGTACACTGGATGTCTGCAGAAAGTTTTGAAAATGCTCAAAGTTCTATCCTTAGCCGTAAAAGCTTCTCCTTCTTCTGATCAACCTTATGTTCCTCCTTTGGATGATTCTCTGCTGAGATCCATAATCAAGGAAGAACTTCAAAATTCCTTAAGTGGCTTGGATCTTTCTTCTTTGTCAGAAGTTGTTAAGATCAGTTATCGAGCATTGGATTTGGTTAGAATTCATTCTAAGATAACCAATGATGCTCAACAGGAGATCACCAAGAAAATATATTTTTATATCACCCGGATTTTCTCCGAAAGTGATATGATAGATCACTTTAGATATCTTGTGGAAAACCTGAAAATAACTCTAGTAACTCAATCTTTTAAAGCTCAAGTTCAGAAGCTTACAGATTTCACCAGATTGTTGGAAAAATTCATGGAGAATAAGGACAATTTTGAAAAGGCTATGAAATATGGTGGAGAAATAATTACTGATTTCATCAATCTTCTGAAGCCATATCTTCATGTGTAGAGTACTGCTATAGTTGCTCCAGCTACTGCACCCCTTAGACCTGGTCTACCTACCTTAGCCTCAACTGCCATGTCAGTCAGCCAATCTCTTTCTCAGATCCGGCTAGTCATTCTTACCAACTGCAGCCTAGATCTTATACTACTCCTACTTTGGATACATCCGTTTTTGAAGGTCTACCCTTACCCTCTTTGTCTACCACATCTATGCCTTCTTTTAAATCAACACCAGCTCCTGCCACTGATAAAGGCAAGGAAAAGGTGGATCCCTGAAGAGTCCAGGGACTGTTTCTTTTTGATGGGATGTCATTTGTTGTTTACTGTTTGTATATCTCTTGTATGTTTTATTCTGAACCTTTTCAATGACAAATGCCATGTTTCACTTCATTTCTATCTACTTTTTGATATTACCAAAAGGGGGAGAAAAAATACAAGTATCAGTTCTATAATAGTTCTATAATGAGATATGTTAGTATCGAATCTATTATTCTCTAATTATTTCTATTCTAATATGCTAGTTTCTTTAATGTTGAATTTCATTTATATTTTGACTATACATGATTTGTGATCATCAAAAAGGGGGAGATTGTTGGACTCATCATGTATTAATCATGTTTTAATGATCACAAATCCTACTACTATTAATTAATCTCAATCTTAATTACACATCTTGCTAATGATCTTTAGTATCAATAATAACTACACATCATGTTTTAATGATAAAAAATTTATTGATGTTAATTAATATCTTTATTATTTACAAGTCTTATGCATGATCACAAATCTCACTTCTATTATCAAGCCTTTATATTTATGATTCAAGTTCTCTTACTCTCTAATGATTAAGCTTAATTCATATTCTGCATATTACTATTTAAGTAGAAATACATATATTTGTCTATGTACACAGACACCGTGAAGGAAAAACCGTGACACAGACACCATGAAGGAAAAACTGTGACCCAAACACCGTGAAGGACAAACCGTGACCCAGACACCATAAAGGAAAAACCGTGACCTAGACACCATGAGGCACACACCATGAACTACATACCGTGAATCACATACGATGAACCACATACCGTGAAGCACATACCATGAACCACATATCGTGAAGAACATACTGTGAACCACATATCGTGAAGACTATACCGTGAAGAAGACACCGTTTACATAATCACTATGACACCGTTTCTTAACTTTTTTTCAATATTATTTAAATAATGCTAATGGTCATATTTGATGTTTTTAATGCAATTAATATTATTTAATGATAGTTATTGGCATGTCAGGAAACCGTATCTCGTACCTATGAAAAGAGAATCATTGCTACTGCTAGAACTCGTGGAATATAAGGAAGATTGAGATGCAGTACACGTACAAACGAAAGTGTGACAATACAACTAGAAGAACTTATATACACCCAAGAGCACTGTGCTGAACAAGAAGAACAATCCTGAACAATAATAAGATTGAAAGACTTTCAAAGAACTATTATGAGTGCAATCCAACACCTCTGAAGAACACACGAAAAATCAAGAGATCATTTTCACTCCTGTAGAACACAAGCTGAACTACGACACTATGTTTTTCAACAGAAAAACCAAAGAAGGACTCAGAAGAATTCCTGGTGAATCCAACGAGTCTAGAGTTGCATTGCTAATCACTAGAGCTCTCTAAACTCTTATATGTCTTCTCTAAGTGATTTTTTTATTTACATTCGAGCAGTGTGGTGTACTATGTATTTCTCACACACAAACTATCTCCTTCACAGAACTGGAGGATATCAAAATCCTCACTCTAAAACTCTTAACTCTTGTTTACCCACGTTAACTGTGGAATAGGTCCTTGTGTGGCCTGGTCTTTGTTTTGTTTCCCACGAAGAACTGTGGTAGAGGTCCCTGCGTGGCCTGGACAGTTTTTTAAACTGTTGTTAACCCCGATCCAGGGTGTGGATCAAATTTATATAAATTTGAGAGGATTAAGTCTCGGCTTGAGACTGAACCTCTTGTTATATATGCTGTGAATATTTAGTTTAAGTTTAAAGTATACTACACATATCTTATATATTCCGCTGCTATTACTTTGAAATACAAAACTATTTTAATGCTACATTGATAGTTAAATTACCAAGTGTTTATACTTATTGTAAATTAGTAGGTTAGTTTCAAAAGTTAGTTTAATATTGTGGTTAAATTAACTGAGACATAATCAATCTTTGAGAAGCTAAGTGAATATCTACAATCTGTATAAATTCACTACAGTTTAACTTGTTTTATAAATTGGGGGATTTTAAATAGACAATATTTTAACATAAATTTTAATTGGAACTCAATTCAACCCCCTCTTGAGTATCCACTCTGACCAATATTAATATTCTACATATGATGAATCCATGAAAAATATGCATGTACCTAAACCATCCAACCAAAAAATTCATAGAAAACATACCTCTTGTTAAATTAATGTTCATTTTATTGAATAAATTTTTAATTAAAGGATAATCAGAAGTTTCATAGGAATGTAACATAAAAAATTATTTATTTATATTATTCTAGTATATATTTATAATCATTATATATTAAATATACAAGATATTTGAATGCATACAAAGAGACATAAGACTTGGGGTTAGGGTATATATTACAATTTTATTTAATTTTGAGATTATCTATTTTAAATTTACATTGATTGAAATTTTATTATTATTATCCTCCAATAATAATATATTAATTTATTCTAAGGTTATTACTATAATTTTTTGTATATACCATTATCCGCAATTTAGTACATAAAATTATTGAGAAAATTATTTAAAAGAAAATTCTACCTTATTTCATCTTTGGATGAGGAACTTTATCTTCCATGTACATGGCCTTCAAAATTATTTTATATAATATTTTACCTATATAAGAAATGTTTTGAAAAGATAATTTTAATTAAAATTTTCATTATTTACAAATATTTGGGAGGTAAATTTTTTAATTATGTTTTCCCAAACATATTGTTTTTGACATTTTTCAAATATGGGAATAGAATGTTATAATTTACTGTATATGGTATGAAAATATTTTCCAACATTCATGATCATTATTTTCTATGGATAATCATTTCTATTTTTACATGGTTATTTTTAAAAAAACAATGTAATCAATATTGTATGAATTTTCAACTAAAATGGTATCAAAAGAAAAGTATATTTTTCTATTTTTTTACAAAGAAATTTTAGAATATTCTTTTAAAGGTATTTTTCATATTTGTTAACATCCTTTAAGGTATTTTATGCTTCATTGGGGATATGAAATTACATTACCATACAATTGTTTTCTCTATATTGATTATTATGATTATTATTTAAAGATGATTTTGTGAAACCTATTTCATTCCTATCAGATAATAAATTTTTGATGAAACCTTCATGAAACCTATTTCTTTTCTGTGAGTATTTATATGATGAAATAATGAAATTTTTATGAAACCCATTCCTTTCCACTAGTTATGATATTTTGAAATGATGAAATGATGAGTATTTTATGATCCTGTAACATACATATATATATTTTTCCTAATGTGATCAGTGTTATAATATATATCCCTCGAATTCATTGGGTAAAAATTGATATCTTATAAGTTAATAAGGACTAAAAAGGAGATCGATCCCACTTTAATAAGGAATAATCCACTATGATTGTCTTTGTAGTTGACCTTGACTATGGAAGTAATGGAATGGGGATTGAACCCAATCCATAATGATAGTATTGGCAATGAAACAAGACTAAAGAAATTATTTTATACACTTATTTGCATTCCAAAGACTTATGTATTTTTTTATGACGTGTACTCATAAATCATGATTGATTTTATTATGATTTCTCACTATTATAACTTATTTTTTTTGTTATGGAGAATCCTTATTCTATGATTTATGATTCATGATATGTTATTGATTGGGAATGATTATCCTATTTTATTATTAAGTTACCATACTAATATGTGTATCTTATTCATACTTATTATAATTGATTTATATCTTCCTTGTTTACCCTTACCGAGCATCTAAGCTCATCATTTCTTATGTTTCCTTTCCATAGGTTATGAATAAATGTTTTAATAAGAATATTTCTAAGAATTTTACTATGTTATAAGATATTTCTGGGACATGTTGATGATATTTCATGAAATATGATAATTCTATATCTGTACTAAAAAAAACTAAACATTAATGGTTCTGGTGTATGTATATTTACAATATATACTAAATATTTCTCTGAAATGATGTAAAATATATGTTTGAAATTATAAGGTACCCTCATATCTGATAATTTTAGAGGAAATCTTGATAATTGGATGTAGAACTAGGAGTCCTAGGCAAATTTATGGTCCACTGTTGGTGTAACATCCCTCCCCTCAACCATTTGTTTAGGAAGATGTAGTGACATTACTAGGACATAAGTGACATCCCCAAGACACCAAAGGATGGAAATAAATATCAAGGGCTTCATAAATAGTTCAGGGATAATTTTACCATTTGAAAATAGAACAACCCAAACCACTTAACCAAAACTAGATAACCACTACATGATACTTGGTTTCAATTTAATAAAAATAAAAGTTAATAAAATAAAAAATAGAACATACCAAAGTATAATGTGGATACTACAACAAATATCAGATTAGAAAGTGGAAGGAAAAATAAAAAAAAAACTCAAAGAATCCATATACATAACTCCACATCTCCCAAAAACCTCCAATATCTAACTCCAAAATCCATGTGCAAGGTATATCGATGCATCACTAAAGAAATGAGATAACTTTTCTTTATATTTATCATGATACACAATACCAAAAAGCTCACCAAAGTTCCCATAAAGGGGGAGAGTATAAAATTTAGTAGGTTTTCCCCAAATGAATTCCCTATTGACACCAATAGGATAGAACAAGTCAAATAATTTATATAAAAAAATTTATATAAAACAATTGAATATAATTTTATACCAAAACCAAACCATTTTTAATCAAAAAAATTTTTCCCTGGAAAAAAACCAAACAACTATTTGAAACCATCACTCAATCTAATTAGCATAACCCATTCCTTGTCTACTCACATGACCAAACCCACACACACACTAAACCATGGTGTTACCATTAGTGGAAGAACATCACATCCATACTCCATCCCTTTTATGGTGGTACTTCAATACCATTATTTATCCCATTAAACTCACAACCAACTATTAATGCCAAAAATCTTTCTAATAAATTATGTCAAACAATTTTAATAAAAAAAATATTTATTGAAAAAAACTTTTCAGAAAATTTCCATGAATTAAAACCAAACAATAATTTTAAAATCATCATTTTAAAATCAAGCAACCAATTCCACTTTCCACTAAAACAACCATTTTACTCAATTCCGTAAACTGTCACTAAATAGGGTTGTTATCAATCATTACACATCATTTTCATAATAAAATTCAAGAAAATCAAACAATTTGAAATCAAAAATTCTATTCCTAATAAATAGGAGTCGAGAGTGAAGCCACCTACCTTCAAAATTTTAGTGAAAATGAATAATGACACCAATTCTTCATCAAACATGGTCTAGAGCTTCCAAAACTCACCTTAGAACTTGTTCCCTATCATCAAAACATCTATTTCTCACCATTATTGGAATAAAACAACATATATATACACTCAATAGATTGGATCTTTGAATCCAATAGAGGCAAGAAGAAGAAAATAAGGAAACATAACCAATAATGGGCACATACCAAGGAATATGACCTCCAATGCCTCATGATTCACCAAAAGATTACATCTGTATCAATGGGACTGGGTCTCCAAAGCCTTTGTGGGGAGTAGAAAACAAGTTATGGTCTAAATTGAGGAATAATGAAAGGATAAGGGGATAAAATGATTTAGAACTAATTTTTGGATCTATTTTTTTAATGATGTATGGTTTAGGCACGTGTTTAGGAAAACTGTACACAAACCGTCTGTCATACACTACCTCAAACCACCCATCATATGGTTGGATTAAATCGTTGCATAAACCATGAACCAACCATGATTAGCCCCACTGTTCCATTTTTCATGATTTCTACTGGGTGTTCGAATGGTCTGGACAAATCATTTTGCAACCATGTGCCAACTTATTGCCCATTTTCCCCTTTTCACAGTTTTTTAGAGGTGTTTAATGGTTTCTACTAACCGTTCTAAAACTATGAACCTCAAAAAAATAACCCAAAACATTAAAAAAACTCCTCCAATCATTCTAAAACTAAACCTAGATAATTTATATACATAAAATAGATAAATAAAGGGTTAATTACCAAAAACCGGGGGTGATATGGTTGGGATCATAGATTTAATAGTACCCATGCATGGAAGAAAAGGATGGGAATTCCATGAAGTGGATGACTAGGTATTGGATTAACTATTTTTTTAGATATGAAGGAGAATAAATCACAGTAGTGAAGGCTGAGTTATGGTGGATCACTCTAAAGAGGGAGGAGAAAATTTGGTTCCCCATAGCATCTTTCGAGATAATGTTGGTTTCCCTAGTAAGGGGTAATCTGCGATGGATCAAAATAGTTATACTAGGGTGAAGTGGTTCCATTTATAATAAAACATTAATGAAACTCCACCCAATTGTTCAAGTTTATCCAATATTTTATATTAGAAAATGGTGCACCTATATGTTTCTTGGTATAGGTTCTTATCTATAGTATTCAAGAGTTAGGAGGAAGTGGTTTGCAGTGACTTTTTTGGATGTTTTAAAACTTTAAAAAACTAAATTACCCTTAATTTTGATTAATTTCCATTGTTTTTAGGCATTAATATCATATGTAATTGGATTTAGGGACTATGGGGTGATATTATTACAAAAAATGATTTGGAAAATATATTAATCTTCATACAGGTTAAAATGGGGAGCCCAAGGTTCCTTTTTATATAAAGAAATGGGAACCTAGGTGAAGGAAGTTTTTTCTTGCTTAGGTAGAATATAGGTAAATGATGGTACATTGGGTGTGCACACATGTCAACTTGGAAATATAGGCTAGGTGTGTAGGGTGTGTATTTACTGTGTCTTGAGCTTGTTGGTTGGGAAATTCTTAGTGGTTCAAATTGAAATCATGATTCAAAACATGGGTCTTTTCCTTTATCTTTAGAAGAATTTCATTATTTATTTAGATGGAATTTCTAAAAAATCTCCCTCATAGGATTGGTTTCGAATAGAACAATTAGGGTATAATCCAAAGTTATTAATAACCCTAGTGCAAATTTGTTTCTGATAGGGGAACATGGGAACTTCAGTTGAACTTGGTAGTGGCACATACTGGTATTACAAACTTGCATCATATGTTATTATTCCATCTTAAAATTACCAATAGAGTACACCCACCTTCCACACACATGCATTAATGTGATATAAAAACTAGAAGATCCATTCTACCTTGATATTTTCACTACTTCAGGTAAGTATACATCCCAATGAATGGGCCTTACCATAAGCTGACTAATGTTTCTCACATAGTATTTATCCAGCCACTCTTCTTGGAAAAAAGCCTAGGTAAAGGTACTAGATGAAGTAGTAAGTATATGGAATTAAGAGATCATTTTTAGAAAATGAAATGGGATAATGACATGAATGAATAACCTACCTGATCTTATTTATTATTTATAAAAAAATTACCTTGTGGTTCCAACCTTTTAATTTAATTGACATAGGTTATTCATATTCATTTATAATTTATCTTATTAATGAAACACTACTTTTATTTCTATAAAACAATGGAATTATCTATAGTTACTACTCCAGATATTGATATAACTTATTTAATCAAGGAAATGACTTAGTTTTTCAGAATAATCTATCATTATTAGTGTAACATTTTCCTGATGAATCTTACAAGAACCCTATATAAAATTACCAATAATACCCTTTGATTGAGTTCATTAATTTTTATGAGCACGATCTCTTAATGGATTTCCCCATCCCAAATAAAGGGAAAAACTTTTGGTTCTCTTGGTTCTCTTAATACACCAACATAACTAGGGATAACATCTCTTCCAAATGTGCATACATCAATGAGGATGGAACCCATCTTATGTACTTGATGTACTACATTTTTAGATTCCCTAGATATGTAAGCTCACATATCAGATCCTCAAATTCATTTATACTCATTCATCATTCATTTTTCTACCACTGTTTTTTATAGTGTTGGAACAAGCGATGATATTTATACTCAATAGGTGGTGTGACACATGAATGGGTATGGGAATATTGGGTCTTAAAGAAATGAATAGAGTTCAAGGATGAGTTTAAAGAAGTTTCCATTTATATGTTTATCTATATTTATCAGATTTATTTATACTAGAACTATTATTTAGTATCTAATTTATTGAACCATTTAATATTTCAGACTAATACCCACTATTTGATATATGTATAAGTTTGTATTAGTCCATAGGTTATCTTCCAGTTTCTAGGGAACCCTTCCTTGGGAAAATATATGATGAAAATATTCCACAAAATGTGGTAAGAGATGATTCTAAGTGGATTAACCTACATTCCTACAAACTACAACAACTAACCTTTGAAATTATGGGTATGGAACCCAATACATGTGATAATTTAAATTTTTAATAGTGGGTGAAGACCTTCTTAGTTTTTCATGGGAACTAATTGAGTTACAAGCACCCAATGGTGTTCCCTCTGATGAAGGATTATGGGATTCTAGGATCATATTTTTCAATACTATAATTGGGCCATTATGAAGGGTGGTGTTTTAAAATTAACCCAAATATTCTTCTCATGTACTAATAGGTAGTTTTATAGAAATTTGGTTGAGAATCTATTTTATTCTATTTCAATACTCCTATGATGATGTTAGGCCAAGTCCATTTTTGATGAAATCCAAACTAACATAAGGATATTATATTGGATTAGTGGCTCTAGTCTTGGAAACGATCTACTAATGTTTATTTCATTTTTTCATAGTAAATCCACCCTTATACATTTTTGGAGCATTTCAAGTGTTTTGTGTACGGGTGGAAGTACATTTTAATGCATACACACTCCATAGTTATGTAAAAATCCCATATTATAGGTATAACTCATTTATTCAATTTTTTTCTTACATTAGGACCTTCTCTATTGATCAAGGAGTATCTTTGAGGGTTCTTTTCTTAAAAATATAAAATTCAACTCTTAATATGATCTATATAAAAACAATAATTGATAATGTCTATGGGGATTATAGAGTTCAATCATATATGATGTCTTTCAGATATAGTTCCATGAATTCATATATTGATTTTGAAGTAATATATGAGTCTTATTTTCCATAAAAATTTTCATGGAAATTACTGTGTATCAAATAGTTGACTAGGTTACTTAAAATAGTTGTTTAGGTAGAGAAAAATCAAATGGTTCATTGAAAACTTGGGGTAATGATGGACCTTGAATACACCCATGCAACAATAAAATTTCATCCCCTATGTGAACATATTAATTCAAACCAGTATATGATAATTCATTTATCTATTCATACCCTTAGAGAATATTATTATTTTGCATCCCTAGGTTTCTCACTAAAGAGACTTCATATTGGGGATGGTTGACCACTATAGGGCCCCACCAGGCATGTTACACCATATACCCATTCTCCAAATTCTAGTTCCATAAACACATAAATTAAATACATTATTTGAAACCAGTTATAGTAGTATTAGTATAACCATATATAATTAAAAAATCAATAAAAATTATTAAATCACTTACACCTAAAAGATATAGTAATTTTTTGATAATTGGGGAATTATGACACATAATAAACTAGTAAATCCCATATTTTTCTCAAATAATGGGCATTTTTCATTATATAAAATAAATAAGTTAATTTTTTATAATCCTTCAACATCTCCCATAAATTCATCCATATTTTCTATGCTTATAAACAATTTATGTGTAATTATTTTATTCATAACCTAGGTAATGTAAATAAAAAAAGGGGTGAGATCAATGAATTAGTAAGGGAAACATAAAACTGAAGAAATCAAAGCATAAAAATTGCATAAATGTCATATTAGGAATTAATAAATAACATGAATCTATAGTCAACTTGAAATAGGGTGTAAGTTATACTGATGAAGAAAAATGAATACAAGAATATCAATTATACTAATATCATGCAAATGGAATGCATAATTTTGGACATCAAAAACCTATTTTTCATGCCTTTTAACATGGAATATTCTTGTTCCTAGAAGATGAATACACCAAAACCCATCTTTTTTGGTCTGAAATACATTTTGATGCATTAAGGGGAAATATTATTTTGGGACCCACCAATCACCGAATTAAGTCAATTATAATCACCATAAGAGTAAACAATTACATTCATATTATTCAATAAGGAAACACTATATGAATAAAAACATTACAATTCATATAATTAATAATATGGAATATCAATACATGATCAACCTAAATTAGCTATAAATAATCATCAAGAATTTCAATTCATCTCCTCATGTTAATAAAATGGATAACATGATCATAACACATCTTAATAAATGATTTGAATGGAAAAAAATATAGTAAACTTTCCAATAATTTTACATATTAAAATTAAACATATTACATGCTAATACATTTCCACTTTGGAATATAAATGATAACATTACTATAACACATCTGGTGAAAGACGATGAGTGGTTGAAATAGAACATAAACCAAGAAGTGCGAATTTTTTTTAAGGTTTTATATGATATGAATTTATATTCCTAGAAAATAATTATTTAAAACCACATAATACAATAAAATGGAATAATTCATGAAACATATATGAAATCAGATTAGAAGAATGATCATAACTCAAGGAAACAAAGTTTAGTTTCCAAAAAATATTTACTTTAGGGATACAACTTAATTAATAGAAACTTTAATAAGTAAATAAGATTTTTCTAATAAATCCCATAAAATGAAGATATTATGATAATAATATATCCATGGGAATTTAAAATATCATAAAATGAAATAAAGGTGAGAAAATGTATTATATCTCAAATAATCATAATTAGAAACTAGAAAACATATATGGATTTTGAAACATTAGAATAAAAAATACTTGAAAGATATGAATCTTAATTGAACATAAAATAACATAATTAAAATATGATTCATTATATGATATCTCAAATAGTTATTATATACAAAAAAAATATTTTTGGTGCATAATACCAAACATATCACAAAGAGAGGAATTTGAGGCAAAAACTCTTACTTCGATCCTGATTTCTTTTTCCCATTCACCAACCATAATGAGTAATTAAATAAATTTTATTAAATTCATACCCAATGAAATTATTCCTAAATATAATATTTTAAAATCCTCATTTTCATCCATTATATATATATATATTAGTTAGTTTTTACCAATTTTGACCACTGGGTGTATGTAATCTTTATTGCTTTGAAACGGTTTTTAAAAATCAGTGTTGTTATCAAATATTGTTACAAATTTCATCATTACAAAGACAATATAATAGATTTTTAAATAATTTTCATAAATATATAATTTAATTTCATGTCAATGTTTTTACAAACCATGAAGATGAAATCGGTGAAGATCATGTTTTGGTGATTCTTAACGAACAAAATGTGTTAAATTAATTGATTAGTAAAATTTTAATATTAAATTAAAAAAATTAACATTTATTTAATATCTTTATCATATTGTATTTGTAAATAAGTGTTTATATACATTCATGACAAAAATTTATAGTACTGTTCAAGTTGGTGGTTAACCATCCAAAAGATTAGCATACCAAGATAAATGGATGATTATGAGATGGTTTATTTTTAAAATAATTATAATAGAAGTATAATGATATTATTTATTTTTTATTGGTATGATATATAATAATTCTGAATAATATTAAATATAATAAATCATTTTTCTCTTAGTTCTCTCATTTTAAACATTTGAATTAATGATAATAGTTTATTGATAATATAATTAATAGGTTACCCAATTTTTCACACCAAAACCATAATGATATCCTAAAAATAATATTTTATTATTAAACTATTATATTAACCATAAATTATTAGTGATGATGGAGTATTAATTTTTTTTCTAAAGGTGGTGATATATTGTACATATGCATGAATGTTGATTTCATCTTTCTTAATGGATGTGATAGTAGAATAGAAAATGATAATAAAAATAATATATTAACAATAAATTATATAATTTATAATATTATAATTATATCATTATGTTTAGAATATATTTTGATGAGTATAATTAAGAATAAAATCTATGTAGTTGATAATACTCATGTAGGGTACTTGAATTTTCCATAGAATAATCTTTATAAATTAAGGACTTGTGGTAACTAATGGTGACCATAATATTTTAATCATGGGATACAGTTCTAGGAGGATCTATTTTGATGATTTTAAATAATAAATGAGAAGTTTTTTTGAGTCTTGAAGTGAAGTAGTTTTTACATTGATATAAGTGAAGTGAAAAGATCTTTTGGAAGCACCCTTAACCTATTCAATAATTTAATTTTACTATTGAACGTTCAAGGTTTAAAAAATGGAAACTATATAAGGGAATGTAATTGTGGGCCAAAATTAACCTAAATCACTCATTTGAGATATATATTGAGTGTTATAAATATTTTATTTTATCATTTTTAACATTTAATCGAGTTTAATTTTACCATGGTAATTAATTTTTAAACTTACTAATTAATAATAATGCAAAAATTAAAAATAAACACTTTACCAAATTTGAACCATATTATTTTCATATATTGAAATAAATTTGTAAAATAATATGGATATTATTTTCATAATTTAATTGTAATATTAGTGAACATTACATGTAAAATTACTTTTGATATAAAATTTGGGTTATTTAGCTTAATATTTTTAAGGACATGTACCATAGTAACCATTCCTTCCCAAGTTTGGGTTTTGGAGGTGTCTGATTAAGGTTATGGGGAGTTAGTATATGAAATATAAACCTAAGGGTGGAGTAATTCACGGAGTCTTAGGCTGCACCATATGGCTATTTTTTGTAGCATCCAATCCCTAGTTGTGGCATAAGGCAGCTCAGGGAGGAGTTTTTAAGACACTACCTTTTTGGGCATTGATTTGGTGTGGAAGAAAGATGTGATATATGAATATTAATAGATGAAAAGTGGATATAGTTTTGAGGTCCTAGATTTGGAATAAGTGTTTTGAAGAGGCACTTTCAATTTAGTGGTCGTTGTGTTGTGGAGGTAGGTTGTTGTGTAGCATCCCTTCTTGGAAAATGGTGTCTATGATGTGGTGGCTAATGTTTCAACGTAGTATCTCCCCATGGTAATTATGATCTACACCTTGGGATGTGTCATGTTATTCATATGTATTTTGGCCAGGAATTCTGGATCGTGGTTAAAGGGGACCACACCATGGTCTAGGTGGTCTACATCATGATCTAGATGGTTGTGATGTGGTCTTCTAATTTTCAATTGGAGTATAAATACATTAACCCCCAACTAAAAAAATTCTCCAATGTATTCCACTTAAACACTGCATCACCCATAGTTATTTTCAAAGGCCTTTTAATCCCCTTTATGATAGATTCAATTTCCAACATATAGACATCAATCCATGGTGATCCAAGGTGAGATTTTCCTTTTTCTTTTAGAATCTCCTTATTATAATCTAGTGTTCCTCCCATTACTATTTTCATGACATGGTAGTTGATCTCTATAATTACAATGTTTCTTGTTTTGTTGTTTTTTGGAAGGTTGATGTAAGAACCTAGTTTCTAACTTAGGTACATATCCTCTAAAGTTTAGTCTACTTCACTTTTGTGAACCTAAAGTGGATTCCTAACGTGTTTATGATGGTCTTAGGGGTATCCGGGGCTCATTCGGAGCCTAGAACACAAATTTTTATTAAAAATGTACATGTCTCATGGTTATAGTAAATTGTGTGGGGATATATCATGGTTATTCTAAACCATGTGAATGGTATCCATTTTTTGGTAGAGTCATTATACACGGTTGGAACATTGATCACTAATCATGAAAAGTTACAATGCGGGTGCCCCTCCTCTCCTGGTTCCCATGCATGGTTGGCGTATGGTTTGGAAAACCGTGTTTCCAAACCTTGAACATGATATTTTTTGGGATGATTTACCACTTTCTCGTAATTATCTAAATATCTAATCCTATATTCCCTTTTTTTATTTCTAGTGGACAGAAACCCCATTCCTATCATTTTAGAGCCCTTCCGTGGACTAAACTAAGTATATAGAGATCTCCTTTATCTAGGATCTGATCGAGCTTCTACTTTTCATGTAGGATGTGCAACCATAATTACTCGAGTCTTGTTAATCAATTATTCTTCACTATTGCTCTAGAAAGAGTTATCAAAGTGTGATTACTTATGCTTGTATTTCATATATACTCTAATCTAGGTTAAATTAGTGGCCAATACAAGAGGAGGATACATATACGAGTACTAGGTGGGTGTTCTATAACTCATCCCTCAAGTTCGTAGATTTTGTGTTTGACTTGTGGGGACCACCTATTTCATTGAGTTCCATTTATTGAATTTATATTCAATTATTATATTCATTAGAACTATATGGTTATTCTATTTCCATAAATGTGATTATTTATTGGTGGTTATATTAATAACTCACAACACCCCATATAGGGTAATACAACATAACTGGGTTGTTAGTGTTTTAAAACATTTGAGCCACCGTTTGATTTTAATCAAGATTAACCTCACTAATTTTAATCATCCTTACATTATCTTCCCATTGAATCATGAAATTATTAATATATTTTACCATGTCACTTCCACTTGAACATCCTAAAGTGCCTAAATATAAGTAATTTATTCAAATGATATTATGTAATGCATACTTATGTATATGACTTAGCCATATTAAATGTAAATGAATGTTTGGTTGCATCTACATAGCACACCTTTCCATATTCATGGAAGGAAGTGGAGTGAACCATATTAATTGAACTCGAGTTACAAGGCTTTGATTAAAAGGTTTCACGCTACATAGCCTTCTAAAACTAATGAAAGGAAATGAATTGACCAAGTGAATTTTTTAATGGCATAGTTATTATATGAAAAACTTAATTTTAGTGAATTAAATGTAAGGCGACTCTTTTTGCACATGGAACTTTACATATTTATAAGAAGGATTGAATTGTGTGAGCTCTTGGATTCCCGATGGAGTGCCTTGGGTACTCGAGTACATCTCTCTAATTCAAGGATACTGGTTGCCTTGGGTGAGACCTACCCAAAACCCGATCCTTATCTAACTTTTGGATGAATGGTATGAAATCATTGGATCCCTTCATTATTATTACAAGATTCCTTAGATACACTGCTTGGATCCAGTGTGAATTAAGGTGCCTTTGTCACATCCTTGGTCCCATCCACTGCATATCATCCATTTTAACTTGTATGTATTCCTTATAATCTGTTAGAAATATTATTATGTGAATTCCTTTGATGATGATCCTTGGATTACACTCTTACCCCATATAAATACTCAGTGACTACTGAGTTAGCAGCCCCAGAGGTCTAGGTTCCCTTGGTGATTACCTTAGAACGATATCCTATTTAGTTATCAATCATGGTTGCCTTGTTATACCTTAGAACCATTAATATTTATACTATCATGAGTTGACGTCAGTGCTGGATATGAATCACATGACCTATTAATATTAATTGATAATTACTTAATTAATGAACAAGTTAAATGTTTAGATACAACCCAAGGGTTGTAGTAGGAACTTGTAATTTAGTTACATTATACTTCTTCACTTTATATATTCATGTTTTCACACTATTACATTTCTATTACAAGGGCCTGATGATATAGAAAGTGTTAGTGGTGACCCACTTTGATATATCTCACACCCTCTCTAGGCGCCATTTGGTTCCCATGGAAGATTACATGTATGCAGGTGTTGATAAAGGGAATCGTACTATTTCATACACTTGATTTCTTTCTATGTTTGTATGGATTTGGTAGGCAGTGACTGAGCTGAAGCAATGGATGTTTGGGATGGTTTATGTATTTCCTTTTTCCACATTGGGATTTTTATATATTCCTTCAAATTTGTACTCATGTTTTCCATCATTCTAGTGACATGACATATATTATCATATGTTGTTTTATGTTATTCCAGTTATTTTGGTAATTTTTATACTTGTATCTTTCCTCATTCCCATTAATTTATTTTTACTACATTTTCTACTTACCACTATTTATAATTATCTATTGTGATACAATCTGGTGATGACACCATAGTCTCTCCCCAGCCAAATCCTAGGCCATTGTTGCTAGTCAGGAGCCTCTAGAATTTGGGGAGATGCACTTAAACCCATATGGACAACTGAGATCAGGGTCCCTATTAAGTGATATTCGAGTCTGGGATGTCACAAAGTTGTCTTAGAGGGGTTCCTTAATTCCATTAGTATTTGTATAAAATATTCATGAGATTAGGAATTCTTGGGAGAAGATCATGATCCATGCTTGGGTGTTGTGAACCCATGTTTAGGGAAAAAGCTGAGTCTCCCGAATTATGATTGTTGTTCTTCTTTTTCCTATTACAGTTGATATACTTTCACAATTGGGTGAGGAAAATGTTGTGTGGATTTGTTGATTATTATTCTGATTTAGAATTTCATTTCATCTTTGGCCTTATTATATAAGGGAAAAGATATTTTTTAAGTTAATCATTATCATCACCTATATTTTTCATGTTATGCATATTTCCATGCCATATAGGTTCATTTCACTACTTGGATTGATTGATATGCTTTTGATTGTTGAGAGAGCCTTTCTAGTATATATGAATTTGATTCTTCTGGACTGTGATTGATTGATTGCATATTTCAATTCATGAGTAGTTATGGGTCCTCGTGGGATGGAATAAGTAATTTACTAAATCAATCCATTTATTAGAAATTAAAGTGGGTTTTAATATCAGTGATAAGATGTCTTGACCTTGATTCATAGGGACAAACATCTAATTTTAAAAGAATTTTTATAAAAGTACTAATAAAATTTAAATATAATTGTGGAATGGTTGCACATACCTATACCATCTTATAATGTTTATGAAAGGTAAATGAATGAACCTAGTAATTAAATAAAAAATGAAATGAAACGGTTTACAGTAAATGATGAGGTATGGTAATATTGACCCTTGATCTACCAGAACCCCTAAAACTAATATATGATCACTTACCAATATCTGGACATCTAAGCGGGTGGTACTGTTAGTATGAATTGGGTAGTTAATTTATTACATTCAGTTTTATCTAGTGATTCTATCATTATGATACTAAGTTTGTTCTATGGTATGTGCTTTTAACTCGTAGACTAATGTCGCCACAACGTCCTTATGTCGTACATCAGAAAGGTGGCGACGACCATGCTCTAGATATGGTGGTCACTTAGATGTTAGTCTTATCAAAATATGTGCCACATGAGGCACTGACTGATGTAACTGATTTTGGAATTGATTCCCAAGTCTATGATAGTTTTATATATTTGATGTAGTATATGCATGGTGAAACACGAGAAGCACCTATGATAGAGGATCTAACTTTTGATTTTCAATTACAGCATCCTCCCACCTTCACAAGGGATGGTGGTCTACAGGCTGCTAATTCTTAGCTAGAGCCACCATGTCTATCTTTGAACATCTGGAGACACCTCCATAGTGGAGGCTCAAACTTTATAATTACATGCTACATGATTCAACCAAGCACTGGTGGGATGTGATTACCCAAGTTGGTCATCATCAGGGCATGTTATGGGTTGATTTTCAGGCTGCCTTCTAAGATTATTTCTTTCCTTAGATGATTGGAGTTGATAGATCCATAGAGGTCATATATCTTGACTAGGGTTCTATGTCAGTCATGGAGTATTCAACGTGTTTCATAGAGTTCCATCACATTGCACCACTTGAAGATAGTGATGAGATTACGTGTGCTAGACTCTTCCAAGATGAGATTTAGTATTCCATTCATACCCAAGTGAATCTTTTCCACATACCTACCTTTTCAGAGATTTTAAATCAGTTTATAATCACTAATCACAACCTGAGGGATGGTGATAGTACCAGGCATAGAGGATTAGTGTCAAGTTAGGAAATTAGTTCTTATGGTCCCAAAAAGTGAACCCTCAAGGTTTCTCTTTAGGGTAGTGGAAACCAAGGTACCAATGTAGGATGCTCTATAGTATTCCATCATTGTAGACAATAGGGTCATATAAACCCACAGTGTGATAGATACCCACTTGAGTATCGTGCTTACGGTCATATGGGTCATCTTCAAAGATATTTGTATGACCTTTCCATCATCTTCTAGTGGAAGAGGTTCTTGATCTGCTCCACCTTTAGAAGAATGATATTTTATTCTAGGGTGTTGGAGTAGCACCAGTAGGACTGTTCTAGGAGGAGGTCGTGGTCATGGTAACTAGACCCTTGATCACCAGTAGCACCAACAGAGTAGTTTTGATTATGGTATTCCAGCAATTTCACGTGGTCATGGTGTAACACCCCAAGCTTCCACGGTACGTTTCCCTTTGATTAATGCAATAGCTTGCATTGTATGCCACTTAGAGATTCTAACACACCGCGACCAATCAAACTAGCCGTTATGAATAGAAATACCCAATTTTTGAAATTTTATAAATTTTAACTTTCAAAATGGACTTCATTTTTAGATTCAGAATATCAAAATTAGCTTAGGGTGAATTTTTGGTATTTTTTTGAAAACTTTCAATTTTTGATTAATAGTGAAAACACCGAGTTATTGTTTAAAACTGACTTTTTTATTTAAATAATCATTTATTTTATTTAAATTTATTTTAGGTCAAAATAGATACATAATACTAATATAATCTCAATGTAATTCATTGGAGTCATTTTATAATATGTTTAGATATATAAAAATTTTATTGAATTTTTTACTGTCTTTTACCCACCTTCTAGGAGCTTTTGAAAATTTGCATAAAACATAATTTTACCGCTTATGTGAGTTGAATTTTGAAAATCCGAGAGACACAGTTGATATCACTAAGTAAAAATTTGTTCAATAAGATGAAAATAATTTTTGGTGAATAATAACTTTTTACTTTTATTTACCATAGATAAAAGTAAATAGGGTAATTAAGGGTAAAAATGATATTATTATTACCCTAACACATGTCATAATTCTATTGTATAAGTGTAATTCGACAAAAAAACCTTAGGAATAAAATATTATCCCCTTTGGTTCACTTGGATTAGATTAGAACATTTATTATTATTTTATTTAAAGAAGAGTTAAAAGAGTTAAAATCAAAGTTTAATAACTAAACCATTTTTAATATAGGGTTATGCATTATAAAAATTCAACTATAAATATTAATTAGAAATATAAAATTATTTACTACATAATAGTATTTTATTTATAATTTTTATACATTAAATAATTAAATTTATATATGACACAATGATGATGTAGTAATTACCTTATTAATGAAAGATTAAAATAATTGATATTATAAATATCCAAATAATTATAATTTGAGACTTTTAATTAATTAAAACAACTTTATAGGTTAATATGACATGTTAGGATTGATTAAATGAAAATTTTATAAGTAATAATGTTTTTATGAATTTAACAAAAACAGAATACCAAATAGTGTCAAAATTGACATAAAAGAGTTTTTAAAACAAATATTATATTATTAATTTATATTCTATTCCTAAAATTATAAGTTTCATCCAAAGGGATTAAATAATATTATATATGTAATTAATGAACCACTTGAGGTTCTCTTGAAAGTTTATAGTATGTTTATTAACCGTATAATATAAAAATACAAAGAGACGTGGTAAATGTCAAACTAATTAACTAAGAGTTAAATCTAAAAGATAAGGTTAATATAGTGACTCAAACCTATCTAAAAGACATTTGTTGAGTGGTTTTATACCCATACCCACCTTAGAGACGAAATAAATCATTTTGGAGCCATTAGAAACCGAAAATGATTTTATTATAAAATAATATTTCAAGCTTTTCCTAAGGTGACCTTCACCTCTCTTATAAAAGGGCACTTTCCCTTCTCTCAAATTAACACCTTCAAAGCCATTTTCATCAATCAAACCATAACCAAATATCCTCTAAAATATCCTAAATTCATCATAGAGGCCTTACTTTAGTCATAATACCAACCGAAGGAGCCCTTTTGATCAAATCAAAAGGAAGAACCTGAAGAAGAGGTAAATATTTCATCACCTCTTTCAAGTTCTTTTCTTTTTCCACTACCTATTTACTTATTGTTTAGATTTTAAAATAATTACTATAGTATATTATATATACTTTTATGTTATTATAAAATTTTTACAACTCTATTAATTATTCTATCTATCCTATAAATGACAATGTCACCATTCGTGCGTACGTATGGATTACCGTCTCCACGTCGTGGTGTAGTTTGTTGTTCAAACACTTCATCATTTCCATGGGTATAATAATGATCATAAATGATGTAAATAATAAATATAAAATGATAATGATTATATATATATGATATAAAATCCCATTATATATGATTTTAATATCAAAAGAATGATATTATTGCTCGTGCGTACATACAGAATATCGTCTCCACGAACGCGATGAGATTCATTCCCCATCTTATCCATTCAAGAATAGTTTTCATTTGATGATTAAAAATAATTTTTAAAGACTTAATATCATTCTGAATATTAATAAGATACATCCTATCCATAACAAACATTAATTACGTAACAAATCATATATAGTAAAATGAATCAGTTAACACCCAAAACGATGATACTACTAAAATATTATTAACAAAGTAATATTATAATATCATATTTATGTAAATAGTTATTTTAAAATTTAATAAAAATGTTTTAACTATTATAAAGGAGGTTAACATACCATCTTCTAAGTAAAAGTACAAGGTAAGGGTTAATTTCACAATCTCTTCATTATCCGAGGTTGTTTATACGTAATTATCTACTAGGACCTCTTTATCATCCACATCCATGTTTCTTAAAAATATATTTCAAAACATTTTTACTATTTACTAAACAATGGGTTAAAGTAATTTATTCCATTATTTTACCTTATATGCTTGGAAAAGAATCTTTCTGTCATTTTCCAAACAAGGTACTTTATGACCTTTTTGAAAAAATTAAGGTAAGAATGTTTTTTAACTTATACGGCGGGTGCGGCTATTTTATGCCGTTATAACAATGTTGAAGCTTCCCTTAAAATCTTATAAGAATATTTTCAAAAATAAATGTTTTCTTATATAATTACAATACTTAAATTATTTCAAAATAGAAAGAGATATTTCTCTAAAAAGGTTTTAATTTCATCTATGTTAACATCCTTTGATGGATTTTAAGTTTTTTTGAAGTTGATTTTTTTATGATACAAAACTTCCATATTGTGTTTAAGGTTTTGTGATATGTTTGACTGTGGATGTGTTATTTTATACCATTCATGGTTTATGGATAAATTATTGACATTTCATATTCTAGTTTAATTATGAATTTGTATGTTATGTTTAAACATTTTCATATGAGGAATGCATTAGACTTAGTAAGTGACGGGTGGAGCCTGCTATAGCTCCTCGATGCATCGGTAGGTATCATGAGACAAACTAGTGTATTGGAACAAGGCCTTGAAAAAATATTATTTTTTAGTCTTGGAATAAGGCCTTGACTATGTGGTTATGAAGTCTGGTATTATACATTCAATCATTATGAAAGTGGCTATTGATATCACATGTGATTATTCGACTAGTAGAATATCAATGTGAATAAGTAAATGTAATTATTTGTTTTTATCTTTTCCATATTATACTAAAGTTCATGTTTAAAATCATTTTTTAGTCTTATACATTTCCTTAAATGTTTATGCTTATTTATGAATGTTTCTACTATATTGTTATTGTAGAGACCTTAAGATTGACAGACATAGACATTACATTACTTTTGCGGAATACATAGTACATAAAAAAAACACACACACAAGGATCGTAATAGTTTAGTGTCTTTGGAAACTCAGAATATAATCTTCTAATCGTGGTGAAAGATCTTCAACATCTCCCATAAATATCTTCTTTTTTTTTTAAACCTAAATCCTTTATTTATGTCCTGGGGAAAATAAAACATAAAAGGGTGAGCTCAAATGCTCAGTAAGGGTAAACAAAAGAAATATCAATCATGTCATATTCATAAGAACATATCTTTTGGAAATCTTAACCTGCAAAAGAGATCATAATTTCATAACATGGGATAAATCATAGTAGTGAAATGTAATCCCAATAATCATAACTTAAAACATGAAACTTTGTGGAATACACACATAATCATATAGAATCATTTCTTATTAGTCAAGACTCATTGCCAAGACTGTCTTAGTGGACAAATTCCCTTTCTGAACCGAGTTCACTCCTCGTTTCAGTCCTGTTTCACTGAACCGGTATAACCTACCGTTCCAGCCATGTCTATCTCATGTGATATAAAATCTTTACCCAATGCATTGGAGGGAGATATAGGTCCCACCCATCTCATAATGATACCATTCTTATGTGTGACACAAAATCATAAACCATACATCATAGCATAACCCATGTAATAAAAATGGGATTCTTAAACAACATGACATCAGAAAACAATTCATATAAGATAAAGGAATTCATAAAAATATTTCCATCACAACATAATCAAATCCATGTAATAATAGGGATAGAAACAGAAACCTATATTATCTTAGATGGAAAATAATTTTGATAAAACACTTGAACTCCATTCTTGAGGAAAATATCCTTTATACTCTAAAAACATTTTTTCCTTTCTTAACATGTCATAAAATTTTAAACTAAAAGAAGTTGATTAAAAATAAACTTGAAAACTTGTAAAGGAAGCTTCTTGGAAATAATGTTTTAAAAATCCATTCATGCCGTATAAGTTAAAAAAAACATTATTCTCGTACTTTTGTCGGAAAATTCAAAAAAGTACCTCGTACGAAAAATGACAAAAGATTCCTTTCATATCTTTTACTAAAAACTCACCGAAGGGTAAAATAGGATTCAAAAAATTGTAGGTGAATGGAAATAATATTACATATTGAGGAAACACGGATGTGGATGATAAAATACACCCCAGTAAATGCAAAAGTAAAAACAATCTCGGATAAAAATGAGATTGTGATATTTCCCTTACCTTAGGTCTGATTTGCTTCTAAGTGTCCAAACCTCCTCTTCTTTGAAGTGCTTCTTTGAGACCTCCTTTTAGGGTACTAAAATAGGTCTTTGAAGAATACCAGAACCTCTAGGATGTTTCTAGGGAAGTGGAGAGGAGAAATTGGTAGGGGTTGGCCGAGCTTGAAGGCTCAAAGTGGTGTGAGGAAGAGGGAGGAGGAGGTGCCCTTTTATAAGGGAGGAGAGGGGCACCTTTGGAATAACTAAAAATATTATTTTATTATAAAGTCAAATTCGGTTTTTAATATCTCCAAATTGATATATTTCAAAGATAAGGTGGGTAGGGGTCGAAATCCTCTCATCCAATAGAATTTAGACAGGTTTAGGTATCAATTTTAACCTTATCATTTAGATTTAACTTTAAGTTAGATAATTTAACTTTTACCGTGTCTTCTTGTTTTCTTACACTATAAGGTTAATAAACTTACTATATCAAGACAAACGAACCCCATGTTGTTTATTATTAATATATATAACCTTATCTAAGTCATTTGGCCGAGCCTTAGATTTTTTGGAATAAAATAACAATTAATAATATAATATTTGTTTTAAAAACTATTTTATGTCAATTTTGACACTATTTAGTAATTGATTTTTGTGAAACTCATAACAGATTGATTAGTTAGAACAATTTTAATGTCATATTAACATATAAAATTAGTTTAATTCATAAAAAAGTCTTAAATTACATTTATTTGGGTATTTATAACATCAATTATGTCAATATTTCATTAATAAGACAATTACTGCATCATCTTTGTGTCATAATAAATGATAATTATTTAATCCCTAAAAATTCTAAATAAATTCCTATGATGTAGATAATTGTATTATATTTCTGGAGACTATTCATGTTTGAAGTTTCATTAAGTTTATCACTAAATTAAAATTATTATACTTATAAGATTTAAGAAAGTGACATGTTGTCACATTCTTTGGTTTTAATTATAATTAAATTATTTTCATGGGAAAAAGTCCATTAAATGAATCTAATCCGACCCTTAGTTGATATGAGTCGACATTTAGTCATCCAATAGGATTTTGACATGTGTTAGGGTAATTTTATAATATTATATTTACCCTTAATTACCCGATTTACCTTTAACTATGGTAAATAAAATTTACGTAGTTACTATTCATAATTCCCAAAAATAAAAAGTAGCTTATTAACATAATTTGGATCCACTGATTCCAAATATGGAATACATTTTTCCAAATTCAATACAAAAAAGTTGCAGAAATTAAATTAAAATTAATCCCGTTGTCGAAAGAAAACAATTTTTTCTTTAAAACATTGCAAAAGATTGAATTGATTTATCCTACGAATTCAAGGTATAATCAATGATAATGACATACATTATATTAAATGGTAAAAATTTATTCTATTTATACTTTAAAACCATTAAATATTATAATTTAACCATATAAATTATTACGATGAAAAAAGTTGTTTTTAATTAAAATATAGCGTGTTTTTACTATTCATCAAAATATGAAAGTTACCAAAATAATATGAAAAATTTATCCAAAGTAAATTTTTATTTTATGATTCCAAAGAAGAATTTTATTTTGTCAAATTGAACTTATAAACATGTCAAAAACTAGATTTAAAGTGGGTGTGCCATCAAAAGGCGGCAAAACTGCATTTTTTGAAAAATACTTATTTTACCCGAAAAATTTATTTTGTTCTTATACCATGTTCTAGAAAATGTGTAAGATGAATAATAATGTTATAAGATTCAAAATTTAGTAAATACTATTCATAACGTCTAGTTCATAATAATATTATAATAATATATCGTTGTTTAGTAAAACCCGGTATTGCGTACAACACACGCTATCGAGGAAGGTCGCGATTGCGTGTAATGCAAACCAAGTCAGGGTTGCGTGCTGTGCAAGAATCCTTTGTTGTTTCATATAACATAATGCAACCATATTTTATTTATACATTGAATATATATATATATATACTCAATGTTGCATAGAATAACTATTATCAAAATTTTGTGTAACACGATCCAAGAATAGTGTTGCGTATACTGCAAGCTAATACGATGTTGCGTGTAGAATACAAAAGAAGACATTAATGAAATTAAAAAAAATATTTTTCATAAAATCTCGGGGTGTTAGATTCTACCCCCCTTAAAATGAATTTCGCCCTCGAAATTCATCGGGGTTATAAATGGTTTACTACTGGAATGTTTCTTTAATAGAAACCCACATCGTAAAAAGGAATACCAAAAAATGGCTTTAAAAACTAAAGTATGAAATGTAACGGTTACCCAAATTAACTAATCACTAGGTTTCCACGGAGGAGAACATAGGTGAAAATATGGATATGGAAGAAAAATCTAACCATCATGTTCTGGGGAGAGTGGTAGAGAACATGGCTATGAAAAAGACAACAATCAGAAAGCTATTGATGTGTGATGATCTACGGTACCATCTGATTCATCGGATATAAGGGAACTAGGACAACATTTTTGGTTTTTAAGATCATTTCCCTAAAGTTGATGAAATTGGAATTAGAATAAATACTTTCGTGATTTTGGTATAGTCTCACCGTTAGTCGTTCTTTGGACAATTTCCACTTTATCTCTTAAAGAAATGAAGTTGAATTTGTCATTCGTGATGTGTTAGCAGATCATGTGATAGAATGAGGGGTCATTCCATCTGTCTCAAACAAAAGGTTAGAAAAGTTATCAAAAAAAAATACGTAAGTCCATCTATAGTGAGATTAATCATATATGGTTCCTAAAATGGACTTATACTTCTTATATTATACTGCTTAATATAATAAAACTAGTTTCTACTAAACAGGGACTTCCTGTAGGCCAGTGGTAGGCGATAAAGGCCAGTCGCACTTCGGTTGTGGGTTCGATTCCCACAACCTTGTCCGACGTGATGAGCTGTCACCCGTCCTGCAGGTTGTCCTTTTTCTAAAGCTATATTACTATAACATCTCATCAACAATTTCAAAAAAAAGTTTTATCCTTAACTAATACTAACTTATGTCCAACATAATCCATTCCAATCTTTAGCCTTATCTAAAATACTTCAGTCCAAGATCATAGTATAAAGAAAATGATCACGTGAATGCCATCATTTATCCCCCATATATCATAATATATTTCTTGTTGGTCAAATTACAAACATGTGAATACCTTAATCATGTATTCTCTTGAAGAATGAATACCCATTGAACCTTAGTGAAAACATGAATGCAGTTAAAAGTTAACACTTTCCACATACCGAAATCCTCAAAATTCTATATACTCAAACCATGATATCACTTAGTCCTTATGTCAATCATGAGCTCATGAATACTATCAAACATATTAGATTCTCTTTATCCCTTCATTATGTGCATATCATCTGATTTCCAAAAATATTTCAATCACTTTTCATGGTTACCGATGCCATAAAATTATTGAAAACCACAATAGACCAATACATAAATATTCCAATATTCCACGATACTATATACAACATTATTCTGGAATCCCATTACATAATCACTTAATCATTCCACCACATCGTTGTCATATTCAACATCGCCAATGGTGATTGCATGTGACTTCCCTTTGTCCTTTTCCTTAAGTGGTTGCTCATGTCGATCATCACTAACCCTCGGATTAGGGAATTTATTAGCATAATGCCCCATTTCCTTGCACTTGAAGCATTGAAGTGTAGTAGGTTCATTCTGTGTATCCCTTCCTTTGTTTGCATCATTAGGCATATTCTTCCCATCATTGTGGCATTCAAATGCCCGATGACCTTCCTTTCCACATTTGAAACATTTAATTGTCCCTTTAAGACAATCTCCACCATTCTTCTTTCCACACTTTGAGCATAAGGAAACATTCATCTTCTTTTCACCATTATTCTGAGATTTCTCCTTGAACTCCATCTTTCATTTCTTGTTAAAACTATGAGATGGATAAGTAACACCAACTTCCATTTCTACCTTGATAGCACAACACACAATTTATTCATAGCTACTGAAGTCTCTTATAGCTAATGCCCTTCGAATATTTGGTTTTAAGCCACTGAAGAATCGATCAACTTTACTTTCAGGTTGGATGATAAATCCAGATGCATACCTTGCAAGCCTTGAAAAATTCGCTTCGTATATACCAACAGATTCATCATCATTTTTCTTTAGTTCAAGAAACTCCTTCTCCATATTTGTTCGAAGAATACGAGGGAAGTACTTATTGAAAAATAAGTTCTTGAACTCGTCCCATTCCATGGACTCAATTTCATCTCTTTGCCTCGTATTCTTGATAAGATTCCACCATTGATTAGCTTCACCATCCAAACGATATACTGCTAAGATGACTTTATCATGTTTAGAACATTGAAGAACTGAAAATATCTTTTTAGTGGTACTGATCCATTTTTCAGCAACAAGTGGATTAGAAGACCCATTAAAAGAAGGTGGACGTTGCCTCATGAAGGACTCAATAGAATGTTGTTCCCTTCTCTGCTCATTTGGATGTCCAGAATGATTCATAGCTTGTGTAAGTATAGCAATAAGATTTTGCACTCCATCTCCCATAACATTTGTTTGTTCAGGAGGACAATCATTGCATTGTCCATTACATTGATCGACACAGTTCCTTCGGGTTCTAGCCATCGTCTAAAACCAAAAAAGAATAGTGTGAGAGGCAAAAATCATGCTAGGGAAAACAACATAATAAAGGGGGAGTATCCTCAATATCTAACATCTTAGGTTAAATTCTATGATCGTTACCGTAGTTCTAGGACTGTATCCTATACGTATTCTTATCCTTAGGGACATCCCTAGACATACCTTAGAAATATCTCTAGGGATCTCACTAATGTTTTCGCATCCTAGTTTCCAAAGGTTGACTAAACCTTTCCTCTGATACATACTGTAGAGACCCTAAGCTTGATGTACATAGACATTACACTACTTTTGCGGAATAATTAGTACATAACAAAAACACACACACAAGGACCGTAATATTTTAGTGTCTTTGGAAACTCGGAATATAATCTTCTAATCGTGGTGAAAGATCTTCAACATCTCCCATAAAGATCTTCTTTTTTTTAAACCTAAATCATTTCTTTATGTCCTGGGGAAAAGAAAACATAAAAGGGTGAGCTCAAATGCTCAATAAGGGTAAACAAAAGAAATATCAATCACGTCATATTCATAAGAACATATCTTTTGGAAATCTTAACCTGCAAAAGAGATCATAATTTCATAACATGGGATAAATCATAGTAGTGAAATGTAATCCTAATAATCATAACTTAAAACATGAAACTTTGTGGCATACACACATAATCATATAGAATCATTCTTTATTAGTCAAGACTCATTTCCAAGACTATCTTAGTGGAAAAATTCCCTTTTTGAACCGAGTTCACTCCTCGTTTCAGTCCTGTTTCACTGAACCAGTATAACCTACCGTTATAGCCATGTCTATCTCATGAGATATAAAATCTTTACCCAATGCATTGGAGGGAGATATAGGTACCACCCATCTCATAATGATATCATTCTTATGTGTGCCACAAAATCATAAACCATACATCATAGCATAACCCATGTAATAAAAATGGGATTCTTAAACAACATGACATCATAAAACAATTCATATAAGATAAAGGAATTCATAAAAATATTTCCATCACAACATAATCAAATCCATGTAATAATAGGGATAGAAACAGAACCCTATATTATCTTAGATGGAAAATAATTTTGATAAAACACTTGAACTCCATTCTTGAGGAAAATATCCTTTCTACTTCAAAAACATTTTTTCCTTTCTTAACATGTCATAAAATTTTAAACTAAAAGAAGTTGATTAAAAATAAACTTGAAAACTTGTAAAGGAAGCTTCTTGGAAATAATGTTTTAGAAATCCATTCATTCCATATAAGTTAAAAAAACATTCTTCTCGTACTTTTGTCGAAAAAGTCAAAAAAGTACCTCGTACGAAAAACGACAAAAAATTCCTTTCATATCTTTTACTAAAAGCTCACCGAAGGGTAAAATAGAATTTAAACAATTGTAGGTGAATGGAAATAATATTACATATTGAGGAAACATGGATGTGGATGATAAAATACACCCCATTAAATGCCAAAGTATAAACAATCTTGGATAAAAATGAGATTGTGATATTTCCCTTACCTTAGGTCCGATTTGCTTCGTAAGTGTCCAAACCTCCACTTCTTTGAAGTGCTTCTTTGAGACCTCCTTTTAGGGTACTAAAATAGGTCTTTGAAGAAGAACAGAACCTCTAGGATGTTTCTATGGAAGTGGAGAGGAGAAATTGGCAGGGTTTGGCCGAGCTTGAAGGCTCAAAGTGGTGTGAGGAAGAGGGAGGAGGAGGTGCCCTTTTATAATGGAGGAGAGGGGCACCTTTGGAATAACTAAAAATATTATTTTATTATAAAGTCAAATTCGGTTTTTAATAGCTCAAAATTTATATATTTTGAAGATAAGGTGGTTAGGGGTCGAAATCCTCTCATCCAATAGAATTTATACAATTTTAGGTATCAATTTTAACCTTATCATTTAGATTTAACTTTAAGTTAGATAATTTAACTTTTACCGTGTCTTCTTGTTTTCTTACACTATAAGGTTAATAAACTTACTATATCAAGCCAAAATAACCCCAAGTTGTTTATTATTAATATATATAACTTTATCTAAGTCATTTGGACGAACCTTAGATTTTTAGGAATAAAATAACAATTAATAATATAATATTTGTTTTAAAAACTATTTTATGTCAATTTTGACACTATTTAGTAATTGATTTTTGTGAAACTCATAACATATTGATTAGTTAGAACAAAGTTAATGTCATATTAACATATAAAATTAGTTTAATTCATAAAAACTCTTAAATTACATTTATTTGGGTATTTATAACATCAATTATGTCAATATTTCATTAATAAGACAATTACTGCATCATCTTTGTGTCATAATAAATGATAATTATTTAATCCCTAAAAATTCTAAATAAATTCCTATGATGTATATATTTGTATTAGATTTCTGGAGGCCATTCATGTTCTAGGTTTCATGAAGTTTATTACTAAATTAAAATTATTATACTTATAAGATTTAAGAAAGTGACATGTTGTCACATTCTTTGGTTTTAATAATAATTAAATTATTTTCATTGAAAAAACTCCATTAAATGAATATAATCCGACCCTTAGGTGATATGGGTAGACTTTTAGTCATCCAATAGGATTTTGACATGTGTTAGGGTAATTTTATAATATTATATTTACCCTTAATTACCCGATTTACCTTTAACTATGGTAAATAAAATTTACCGTAGTTACTATTCATAATTCCCAAAAAATAAAAAGTAGCTTATTAATATAATTTGGATCCACTGATTCCAAATATGTAATCCATTTTTCCAAATTCAATACACAAAAGTTGCAGAAATTAAATTAAAATTAATCCCGTTGTCAAAAGAAAACGGGTTTTTCTTTAAAACATTGCAAAAGATTGAATTGATTTATCCTACAAATTCAAGGTAGAATCAATGCTAATGACATAAATTATATTAAATGGTAAAAATATATTCTATTTATAATTTAAGACCATTCAATATTATAATTTGACCATATAAATTATTGTGATGAAAAAAGTTGTTTTTAATTAAAATATAGCGTGTTTTTACTATTCATCAAAATATAAAAGTTACCAGAATAATATGAAAAATTTATCCAAAGTAAATTTTTATTTTATGATTCCAAATAAGAATTTTATTTTGTCAAATTTAACTTATAAACATGTCAAAAACTATATTTAAAGTGGGTGCGCCATCAAAATGCGGCAAAACTTCATTTTTTGAAAAATACTTATTTTACCCGAAAAATTTATTTTGTTCTTATACCATGTTTTAGAAAATGTGTAAGACAAATAATAATGTTATAATATTCAAAATTTAGTTAATACTATTTATAATGGCTAGTTCATAATAATATTATAATAATATATCGTTGTTTAGTAAAACCCGGTATTGCGTACAACACAGGCTATCGAGGAAGGTCACGATTGCGTGTAATGAAAGCCAAGTCAGGGTTGCGTGCTGTGCAAGAATCCTTCGTTGTTTCATATAACATAATCCAACCATATTTCATTTATACATTGAATATATATATATATATATACTCAATGTTGCGTAGAATAACTATTATCAAAATTCTGTGTAACACAATCCAAGAATAGTATTGCGTATACTGCAAGCTAATACGGTGTTGCGTGTAGAATACAACAGAAGAAATTAATGAAATTAAAAAAAATATTTTTCATAAAATCTCGGGGTGTTACAGTTATCCTTACTGACCATCTGAGCTTACCCCTTTCTATGTTTTATTTTTCCCAGGATGCGAAAAAGTATATTATGACTGACCTGCAAGGATATTATAAGGGATATGAGTGTGGCCTATGAAGACTATGTTGTTGTAGTTTATCATTTTATAATGTAATGTAAAACTTATGAATGTATCTAGTATTTCCAAATCTACTAAATTGATGGGTCTTTCGGGACATGATTCCTTGTATCATGCCAATGTTATGTAATAATGCACTGACTCTGGGTAACTGTGGTCGGGGCGTTATAGTTGGTATCAGAGGAAGTTTAGTACTAACCTTGGTTGCTAGATTTAGAAAAACTCTGATTAGAGAACATCACCATAAGATATACTTTGAGGATTAGTATAGAAGAACTTCCTGGAATTTTTTGTACTATAGAGATTTTGTGAGTTTTCAAAGAAATAGATCCATGTCTGGATACGAGCAGGTAGAGGCAGCTCTGGCACAAATGTACTTAGGGGTAAAACCCAAAAAACACCACTTTGAGCTAGACTCAAATGGGAATCGGTGTCTGACAAAGGGCCTTGCTGTACTCTTGGTTACGACACTCCTATGGGATATGATTAGGATAATTCAAATTTTCTTTACAAACTATTATGAAGGATTTATGAGTATATACCTCCTCAATGAAAATATTTTTATGATTATGGATTTTATACATAAATTGTTCAATTTATGTTAAGTGTTTTACAAGTATGGAATTATGTATTTCGATTCATAAACTAATCTAGTTTATGCCATTGTTTAGAAATGTATCATAGTGGAAGGAATGGAAACCGTATCAATGCACATAATCCATGTAGGGATTTCCCTCCTACTCTAGATAATTATAGAATAGCTAGTGATACAAGTGGTGCTGATCATCTTATCACCATACTAAGAAAAATCACATAGGTTATGAATAATAACCTTACCTGTATGGAGCACCCTGATCCACAACGCAAAGGATCAATGTTAGACTACTTCATGAGAAAACAACCACCAAAATTCAATGGGTATACAAATCTATTTGTAGCTGAACAATGTATAATTTACATAGATAAAATATTTCATGCTTTGGGGAGTAGAAAAATGGAAAAAGTTGTCATGGAAGCTTATCGCCTCATTGGAGATTCAAATCAATGGTGGTCATTAATTCAAAACACAAAGGAGGATGAAGAAGTATCAAGTATGGAATGGAGGGAGTTTAAATAACTTTTATTATAAAAATACTTTCATCGTGACCATCGAGTGGATATGGAAATGAAATTTATGATTCTAAGGCAAAAATAAGATGAGAATGTCGCAAAGTATGAATCTAACCTTACAAGGTTAGAAATTCATGCTGCAGATTATATACATAACCCAAGAAGTAATATTGACCATTTCTTTGATGGGTTAAAACCATTTCTCCATCGAGAATTAGTATCGCAATCCTTCTCATCATACGAAGATATTATCTCATGTGCTATCATGACAGAAAAATAATTCTCTAAGTCTTACAACTTTAAATCAAAGCAAAATAAGAAGAGATCTGCTGAACACTCTCGAAAAGGAAATAAGGAAACAGGGAAGAAGGGAAGAGTTGAATTTCCACCATGTGATAATTATGGAAAGAATCACCCTAGTTCATGTCTAAAAGGAAAATGAGTATGATACAAATGTGGATAGAAAGGCAATCTTGTTGGTGATTGTAAGGGAATGAAAGAAGCTACAAATGTTCAATTCTACAATTACAGGGAGATGTGACACTATGAAAATGAATGTCCTAAGCGTTAGGGAAACTTACCTTAGAAAAGGCCAAGGGATCAAGGCCAAGCTTATGAGATCAAAACTACTGAGTTTGAAGTTCCGAAAGACGTGGTGGAAGGTAATTTAATGGTTTCCTCAAGTTTATCCAATGATTTATTTGATTCTGGATCATTACATTATTTCATATCTTCACAGTTTTCTAAGAAAATTAGATATTTCCAATTTGTTTTAACAAAGGATTTTTCAGTCAAAAATCCTAAGGGAAGTATCATTGCAACAATGTTTTGTCAATCAGTCCCCATTAAGGCATAAAAATGTTATTTATCTGCTTATCTCATCGTCATACCCATGATTGAATTTGATATAATCCTCGGTATGGTTTGGATTTCAGACCATGATGCGAAAATTTATTGTAAGAAGGAGGTTACAATTTTCGATGATGATAAGGAGTACCTTATCTTTAGAGCAGAAACATCACCACCTTATTCGTACCTAGATCCACCCCCAGTAGCTCAACTAAATTAAATTATTGGGGAGGAATAGAATGAAATAACTATGGGTGAGGAAAGTAATGTTCAAATAGATTATGTACCTATTGTGCGATAATATGTTGATGTGTTTCCAGAGGATTTACCTGGACATCCTCCAGAATAAGAAATTGAGTTTTCCATTGACTTAATTCCTAGTTCATGGCCCATATCGAAGACCCCTTATAGAATGGCCACTATGGAATTATTGGAACTAAAAAAACAACTAGAGGAATTGAGTAATAAGGGATTTATTCTTCCTAGTGTTTCTCCATGGGGAGCCCCCATTATTTTTGTTAAGAAGAAAGATGGATCTATGAGGTTGTGCATTGAATATAGGTAGATCAATGATATAATAATAAAGAACAAGTATCCCCTACCTCGCATTGATGATTTATTCGACCAACTTCATGGAGATCAATATTTTTCAAAGATTGACCTTCGATATGGATATCATCAGTTGTGTGTGAAGTAGAAAGACATTCCAAAAATAGTATTTCGAACCAGGTATAGGCATTCTGAGTTTACAGTAATGCCTTTTGGGATAACTAATGCAACCTATATTTTCATGGATCTAATGAGAAGAGTTTTCAAGGAATATCTTGATGTTTTTGTAGTGGTATTTATTGATTATATCCTAGTATACTCCAAAAGATATGAAGATCATGAAAATCACTTGCGCACCATTCTGAAAACCCTAAGAAGAAATGAATTATATGGGAAGTTTAGTAAGTATGAATTCTGACTTCATGAGATTACTTTTCTTGGCCATATTGTATCTAAGGATGGAATCTTCGTTGATCCTTCTAAGACAAGTGCAATCCAAGAATGGCCAGCACTGATGAGTATAACTGAGGTACAGAGTTTTATTGGTTTAGTATGTTATTATCGGCATTTCGTCCAAAATTTTTCTCGATTGGCTAACCCAATAACCAAGCTCGAATGTAAAGGGGTTAAATTTGTTTGGAAAAAAGAGTGTGAAGAATTTTTTGAAGAAATGAAGAGAAGATTAGTCAATTCCTCTATATTGACTCTACCATCAGGGAATGATGGTTTTGTTATTTATAGTGACGCTTCAAAGAAAGGACTTGGTTGTGTCCATACGTAGAATGATAGGGTTATTGCCTATGCATCACGATAGCTAAAAATTCATGAGAAAAACTATCCTACTCATGATCTTGAGTTAGCATCCATACTATTTGCTTTGAAGATATGGATACACTATCTCTATGGTGAAAAATGTGAGATATATACCGATCACAGGAGTTTGAAGTATATTTTCTCACAGAAGGAACTCAACATGAGGCAAATGCGATGGCTTGAACTACTCAAGGATTATGATTTCACTATACAATACCATTCGGGGAAAGAAAATAAGGTGGAATATGCTTTGATCAGAAAAGATCATGGATTTTTAAACAATATGAGAGTTCAAAGGGATCCTATTTTCAAAGATATAGTAAAAATGGATATGGGAATAATCATAGAAGGTGAAACATCAATACTTTTTCAAATTGTTTCCAAACCATATTTACTAGAAAGGATAAAAAGGTCTTAGAAAGATGATGAATAATTCCAAAAGAAGATTAAATTTGTTAACAATGGGAGATTGATCGACTTCTTATATGAAGATGGGATTTTGAAATTTTGGAAAAGACTTTGTGTTCCTGACATACCTAATCTAAAAAGAGAATTTTTGGATGATGCTCATAGATCCAATTTCTCTATACACCCCTTTAGCACTAATATTTATATATATTTTAAAGAAAATTTTTGGTGGGAGAACATGAAGAGGGAGATTGCTGATTTTGTGTCAAGATGTATGGTTTGTCAACAAGTGAAAGCTGGAAGGCAACAACCTGAATGAGTCATGCAACCTATTCCCATACCTGAGTGGAAATGTGATAATATTACGATGGACTTTGTCATGGGACTACCAAATACTCCTAGAAGGAATGATGCAATATGGGTCATTGTTGATTTTCCTACCAAGTCGACACATTTTCATGCTATAAGAGAAGATTTACCACTTGAACGTTTAACAAGATTTTAAATTAATGAAGTTTTAATACTTCATGGATTACCCCTATTAATTGTTTCTGATCGTGATCCCCATTTTAAATTAAGATTTTGGAAAAGTCTTCGGAAATCCATGGATAATGAACTTCTTTTGAGCACTGCATACCACCCTCAAACTGATGGACAATCAGAACGAACTATTCAAACCTTAAAAGACATGTTGAGATCTTTCTCACATGAATTTCAAGGTATGTGGGATCAATATTTACCTCTAGTAGAATTTTCATATAACAATAAATTCCATTCAAGTATTCAGATGGCACCATATTAAGCGTTATACGAAAAGAGTTGTCACACACCAATATGTTGGAATAATGTTGGTGAAAGAAAACTCGTAGGACCATAACTTGTTGAGGAAATTATGGAAAATGTGAAGGTAATCCAAACCCACATCAAAGCAGCTCAAAGTAGGCATAAGATCTATGCTGATAACCGAAGGATGGATTTTGAATTTCAAGAAGGAGATCATGTTTTCTTGAAGGTATCTCCATGGAATGGAATTATATGATTCGGTAAGAAGGGTGAACTGAGTCCCAGGTACATCGGACCTTCTGAAATTATAGAATGAATTGGGGTTTTAGCTTACTGTTAGAAAATGACGCCAAGTCTCTCCAAAGTTCATAATGTGTTCCACATATCACTGATAAGAAAATATATACCCGAACCAATGCATGTACTCACCTATGAGGAATTAGAACTAGAACCCGATCTATCTTATTACGAAGTGCCTGTCAAGATTCTTGATACAAGAGAACAAGTGTTGAGAAACCGGACGACTCGTCTGGTAAAAGTTCTATGGAGAAACTATAAGATGGAAGAGGCAATGTGGGAACTTGAGGAACATATGATGAAGAACCAACCAAATCATTTTATGTAGTAATATTCTAGAAATTTTGAGGACGAAATTATTTGAAGGAGGGGATAATGTAATACCACAAGCTTCCACGGTACGTTTCCGTTTGATTAATGCAGTATCTTGCATTGTATACAACTTTGAGATTTTAACACACCGTGACCAAACAAAATAGCCGTTATGAATATTAATACCCACTTTTTGAAATTTTATAAATTTTATCTTTCAAAATGGACTTAATTTTTATATTTTTAATATTTAAATTATATTAGGGTGATTTTTTGGTATTTTTCAGAAAACTATCAATTTTTGATGAATAGTGAAAAACACTAAGTTATTGTTTAAAACTGACTTTTATTTAAATAATTTTTTATTTTATTTAAATTTATTTTATGTTTAAATATATACATAATACCTATATAAGTTCAATTTAATTCATTGGAGTCATTTTATAATAAGTTTATATATATAAAAATTTTATTGAACTTTTTACCGTCTTTTACCCACCTCCTAAGAGCTTTTGCAAATTTGAATAACACATAATTTTACCATTTCTATGAGTTGAATTTTGAAAATATGATAGACACAGTTGATATCAGTAAGTAAAATGTGGTTCAATAAGATGAAAATAATTTTTGGTGAATCGTAACTTTTTACTTTGATTTACCATGGTTAAAAGTAAACATGGTAATTAAATGTAAAAATGATATTATTATTACACTAACACAAGTCTTAATTATGTTGGATAAGTGTAATTAGACCACAAAAACCTTAGGAATAAAATATGATCCCCTTTGGTCCACTTGGATTAGATTAGGACATTTATTATTATTTTATTTAAAGAAGAGTTAAAAGAGTTAAAATCAAAGGTTAATAACTAAATTATTTTTAATATAGGGTTATACCTAAGATAAATTCGACTATAATTATTCATTATAAAGATAAGAATATTTCATACATAATGGTATTTTATTTATAATTTTTAGACATTAAATAATTAAATTTATTTATGACACGATGATGATGCAATAATTACCTTATTAATGAAATATTAAAAAAATTGATATTATAAATATCAAAATAAATATAATTTGAGACTTTTATTAAATTAAAATTTTTTTACAAGTTAATATGACATGTTAGGGTTGATTTAATTAATTTTTTTCTAAGTAATAATGATTTTATTAATTAAAAAAGACAAAATACCAAATAGTGTCAAAATTAACATAAAAGAGTTTTTAAAACAAATATTATATTATTAATTAATATTCTACTACTAAACATCTAAGGTTCAACCAAAGGGCATAAATAATATTATCTATGTCATTAATGAACCACTTGATGTTCTTTTGGAAGTTTATAGTAAGTTTATTAACCATATAATATAAAAATACCAAGAGACATGGTAAATGTCAAACTAATTAACTAAGAGTTAAATCTAAAAGATAAGGTTAATATAGTGACCAAAACCTGTCTAAAACCTATTGGTTTATTGGTTTTCAACCCATACCTACCTTATCCTCTACATAAATAATTTTTAATCCATTATAAACTGAAAATTATTTTATTATAAAATAATATTTCAAGATTTCCCTAAAGTGACCCTCACCTCTCTTATAAAAGGGAACCTTACCTTATCTCAAATTCACACCTTAAAAGATATTTGGCTCAGCCAAAACCTACCCCAATATTCTCTAAACTGTACTCCGTTCATCCTAGAGGCCTTCCTTTAGTCAGAAAGCCAACCTAAGGAGCCCTTTTGATCAAATCAAATGGAAGAACCTAAAGAAGAGGTAAATATTTCATCACCTCTTTCAAGTTCTTTTCTTCTTCCACTTCCTCTTTCTTTGTTGTTTCCATTCCAAAATAATAACTCTAGTATCTTCTATATACTGTGATGTTATTATAAAAATTGTACAACTCTATTCATTATTCTATCCATCCTATAAATGACAAAGTCACCATACGTGCGTACGTACAGATTACCATCTCCACATCGTGGTGTAGTTTGTTGTTAAAACACTTCATCATTTGGATGAGTATAAATGTTGTAAATAATAAATATAAAATGATAATTATTATTTATATATGATATAACATCCCATTATCTACGATTTTAATATCAAAATAATGATATTGTTGCTCGTGCGTACGTATGGATTACCGTCTCCATGAACGCGATGAGATTCATTCCCCATCATATCCATTCAAGACTAATTTTCATTTGATGATTAAAAATAATGTTTAAAGACTTAATATAATTATAAATATGAATAATATACATCCTATCCATAATAAACATTACTTATGTAACAAATAATATAAGGGAAAACAAACCAGTTAACACCCGAAATGATGATACTACTAAAATATTATTAACAAAGAATTATTATAAGATCATATATGATATCATATTTATGTATATAGTTCTTTTATAATTTAATAACAATGTTTTAACTTTTTTAAAAGAGGTTGACATACCATCGACCAAGGAAAAGTACAAGGTAAGGGTTAATTTCACAATCTCTTCATTATCCGAGGTTGTTTATACGTATTTATCTACTGGGACCTCTTTAACATCCACATCCATGTTTCTTAAAAATGTATTTCAAAACAATTTTATTATTTAATATAAAATATGTTAAAATCACTTATACCCTTATTTGACCTTATATGTTTTGAAAGTAATCTTTCCATCTTTTTGCAAACAAGGTTCTTTATGACCTTTTCGAAAAAATTAAGGTAAGAATGTTTTTTAAATTATATGGTGGGTGCATATATTTTTCACCATTATAACAACATCAAAGCTTACATTAAAATCTTATAAGAATATTTCCAAAAATAAATGTTTTATTTTATAATTACATGACTTTAAAATGATTTCAAAATAGAAATAGATATTTCTCTAAAAAGGTTTTTATTTCATCTATGTCAACATCCTTTGATGGATTTTAAGTTTGTTTGAAGTTGATTTATTATGATACAAAATTTACATATTGTATTGAAGGTTTTTTGATTTGTTTGAATGTGGATGTTTTATTTCATACCATTCATGGTTTATGGATAAAGTATTGACAGTTTATATGCTAGTTTCAATACGAATGTTTATATTATGTTTAAACCTTTTCATATGAGGAATGCATTGGACTTAGTAAGTGATGGGTGGAGCCTGATATATCTTCTAAATGCATCGGTAGGTCTCATGAGACAAACTAGTGTCTTGGAAAAAGGCCTTGACAAAATCTTATTTTGTAGTCTTGGCACAAGGCCTTGACTATGTGGTTATGAAGTATGGCATTATGTATTCCATAATTATGAATGTGGCTATTGATATTGTATGTAATTATTAGACTAGTAGAATATCCATGTAAATAATAAAATGGAATTATTTGATTTTATCTTTTCCATATTATACTGAATTTCAAGTTTTAAAGGCCTTTGTTTTAGTCTTATACATTGCCTTAAATGTTTATGCTTTTTTATGAAAGTTTCCTCTATATTGTTATCCTTACGGAGCATCTGAGCTCACCCCTTTCTATGATTTATTGTTCCCAGGATTTGAAGAAGTATATTATGACTGACCTATCGATATAGTCTAAGGGATATGAGTGTGGCCTATAAAGACTATGTTGTTGTAGTTTTTTATTTTATAATGTAATGTAAAACTTATGAATGTATCTATTATTTCCAAGGCTATTAAACAGATCGGTATTTCCGGACACGATCCCTTGTATCATTCCAATGATATGTAATAATTCACTGACTCTAGGTAACTGGGGTCAGGGCGTTACACATGGATTAGGTCAATTTCATGAATTACATCTGATACTTAAGGATCAGGTTTCTAGACCACATAAATTATGATGTACTTTTCTAGTATCCTCCACTAGATTATCAATTTTATTTTATACGCATGATTCACATTCATTTATGCCTTTATATATCGTGGAAATTCTTGGGCTACAAACAAATTATTATTGTAGTCTAGTGACCCTAGATACACCTTTAGGGGTTCAATCAAAGGGCATACACAAGTGTAGAGACTGCCCCTTGAGTTAATCAATTATTCCTTTCTATGGGACCACTTTGTTCTTGAGATGACATACTTTGATGTCATTTTATAGATGGATTGGTTGGTACTGTATAATGCCTTTATAGACTACTATAACTGAAGAGTATTATTTACATGACCAGAGGGAAGAATTTAACTTCATAATGGTTAGTGGGATGTCCAAGTTAGAATATTTGGACCAAAGCATCATGGGATAGGTGGGGTGACCATCCAGATTCCCAATATCTTCATGGATGATCAAGGTTTAGACTATGCATAATTCCCTCCTATAGTATATCGTTTCAAGGATGACTTTCCCAAAAAATTTTATAGCTTACCTCATAAGAGGGAGGAATAGTTTATGACCAATCTTGTTTTGAGGGAATCTCTAGTGTCCATTACTCCATATAGGATGGAACCTACTATTCTCTAGGAGCTCAAGCAGTACTTAGAGGATCTAGCGGCCAATGGTTTTATATGGACTATCACTTCCTCTTGGGGTTAGCCTATGGTTTTTTCTAGGAATGTCGATGGTACCATTAATTTTTGTGTGTATTATAGATGGTTGAACCATCATGTAGTCAATAAACAGTATCCCCTACCTTGAAAAGAGGATCTCTTTGACTAGATCCAAGGAGATAGGGTCTTCTATAAGATTGACATGAAATCATACTATCATCAGGTGTGAGTCAGACCATCATACATAACTCATACATATTTCTATAAAAGGTATGGTATGTATGTGTACCTAATTATGTTATTCGGTATTACAAACACACTATATATTTTCATGGATATGATGAATAGATTTTTCCACCCCTATTTGTTTTAATTTTCCATACTCTTTGTGGATAAAATCTTTTTGTATTTTGAAACTCATAGTGAGCATACTAAGTACCTTGAAATTATTATTATTACAATGAGATAGAATCGTCTTTATGATAATATTGTAATATTCCACTTCTGGATCAAGAATATTCACATCACGGGTCATATTATCTCAACATTGGGAGTCTCTGTTAACCCAAAGAAGGTGAGTGCGGTGGTTTCCTAGGAGAAACCCAAGAACATGTTTGATGTAGGGAGTCTCTTGGGGATAACTAGATGTTAAAGTCATTTCATTAAATATATATAATGTTTTAATTCACATATTACTAGCCTTACAAATAAGGGTATTATGTTCTTGTGGTCATAAGAGTCTATGAAAGCCTTTTAGGAGCATAAAGGGAGGCTTGTCTCATCACCTATTCTGATTCTTCCAGAGCCTGGAAGAGGTTATATCATCTTTTATGATTCATCAGTCATATTCCTAGGAGTAGTGATGATACAGTAGGACATAGTTGTTGTCTATGGATCTATGTATTTGATGCCCCATGGAAGAAATTACCAGTCCCATGACATTGATATAACACAAGTTGTCCATGCCTTACATTACTAGAGACACTATCATTTGTTTGATCACATTGTAGTGTACATAGACCACAATATCAACAAATAAATATGTTCACATAATGATTGGATCTATTACTGAGAATATGGGTTGAATATATATATATATTCAATTTTGAGATTACCTATATGCATATATAGGGAAATGTAGTCAATGATGCATTGAGTCTGAAAACTTAGGAACAAGATGTATGGGAATATAGTGATGAATGAAATTTAATGGCCCTCTTTTCTGAGATACATCTAGAGTTTCATGATAATCACAAATATTCTTTCCCCTCATCCTTGAAAATCACCTCTTATCTACTTGAGAAGGCGAAGTGCAAGAAATTATTATATCCTGAAGGCTTGGTTCTCTAAGAGGGAATCTCAAGAGATGACCTACCTATGGATTGGTCTATGGAAAGAGATGAAATCATGTGTATATATGAACATGTATGGGTTACTACAGATATGAGAGAGGAGTTAATGCGTTATTCTCATGCTTCTCAATGGGTAGTTCATATCGGAATCTCCAAAATGTATTGAGATATGTGATACTAGTATTACTAGCCTAGGATGAAATGTCAGAAAGATGGATTTATCACTAGGTGTTCTACTTGTCAGTAGGTGAAGGTGGAGTAATAGAGACTTTCCATCTTCTTACAGTCGCTTCCATTCTTGGAATAGAAATGGGAAGATATTTCTATGAATTTCATAGTCAGATTACCTTGGTCACTGAGTGGTAGTGATGTTGTATGGGAAAATATTGAATGATTAACAAATATATCCCACTTCATTCTTATTCATGATATTTTATTTGTTGATGAGTTAGGAGGAATATATGTTTGTGAGATCATACGACTACAAAAGTTCCATCATATTATCATATCAGATATGGATTCTTGTTTCATGTCTTGTTTCTAGAAGGGATTGAAAAAAACTATCGATACATAGGTGATTCTAAGCATATATTTTCACCCATAGATTGATGGGTAGTTGGAAAAGATGATACAGGTCCTAGAGGATATTATATGGATGTGTTTACATGATTTTTTAAGTTCTTGGGAGAAGAATACACCTCTCATAATGTTTTCCTATAATAATAGATTTCAGGAGATAATTTAGATAGATCATTTTGAGTCTTTGTATAGTAGGTTGTGTTTTTCAACCCTGGGCTAGCTAGAGGTAGGTGTGGTAGCCCTACTAGGTCCTCAAATCGTGTAAGAACATCAAAGAATTTTTAGGTGATCAAGAAGTGTATTTATACTTATTATTATATGAAAATATCTTATTTCGATCGCCATCAATACCCTTTAATGTCTATGGTCAGGGATTGTGTTTTTAAATGGGTATCACATGGGTTTTGACATAGATAGTTACAAAGGAAAGGGGTGTTTCCTCCTTATTTTTTTGGCCCATTTGAGATTTTAGAGTGATTCGGGATAGTAGCCTATTGGTTTCTATTACCTCAAAGGTATCGTGCCATGAACAATGTCTTCTATGTTTCATAACTTCACTATTATCATGCCGACCCATCTCATAATTTTGATCCTGAGGAAGTACAACTTGATGTCAATGCTTTATTTGATGAGTATCCTATATGCATCATTGAATAGAGAAAGAATACTCTCTAAGGTCAGTATATTCTTCTAGTATGAGTACTATGGAAGTACGACCATGTAAATGTTGAGACTAGTGAGAGGGATGCTGAAATACTTTCATAGTGACCAGAGTTGTTCTCAGATAGTATTTTTCAACCTTTCGAAGGTGAACTCAGGGACACATTCCTTTAATGGGGGAAGACTGTAATAAAATATTTTTTGAATTAGGTAAAAATCCTCTAAATGTTGGTCTATTTAGTATTTGTGGACCTAAAGTTGATGCCATATGAGTTCATGATGGTCTTAAGGGTATCTGAGGCACATTCATAACTTCTTGGAAAAAATGGTCATATCGTACTATTAGAGTAAACCATACTGGGAGGACGCAATTTTAGTAGAGCCATTCAACATGGTTTGTTCATGGTTAACTATACATGAAAACTAACCATGTGGGTACCCCTTTTCACTAGTTTATTGTGCATGATTGGTGCATGGTTTGGAAAACCATGTGGTCAAACCGTGCACCAGCTATTTTCTTGGCAGATTTACCATTTTTCCGTTAATGATCTAAATATCTAAACCTGTATTCCCTATTATGAGTTCCAAGAGAAATAAAATCCTTCCCTCTCATTTTGGATCTCTTTAAAGGCCTAAACTAGGGATTGATGGATCTCTTTTTTTTTCCGGGATTCGACTGAGCTTCCATTTGTCATGTTTTATGTGCGATGACAATTACCCGAGTCTTCTTAAGCCGTTCTTCATTTCTCTTTCTCTTTTACTAGTTGTCAAGGTGTGAGTCATTATACTTGTTTTTAATATCTAATATAATCCATGAAAAATTAGAGGCCAATACTGGTGGATGATTTTATACGAGAACTAGGTGGGTGGTCTATAACTCATCCATCAAGTTAATTGATTTTGGATTTGATGGGTGGGGCCCACTGATTTCACTGGGTTCAATTTATGGAATTTATATCCCATACTTATATTCATTAGAACTGTATGGTTATTATCTTTCCAAAAATGTGATTAGTATTTTATTTTTATATTAATAACACACAACACCCCATGTGGGGTAATATTCCATAATTTTGTTTTTAGTGTTTTGACACTTTTAAGCCACTGTTTGGGTGTGTTTGAGCTTGATCACACTAATGGTAAGCCTACATATATTTTTTTATTTAGTCATGAAATTTTGAATAACATGTACCTTTTCACTTCCATTTTACCCACCTAACGTAAGTGCCTAAATATATGTATTTCATTAAAATGATATTATGGTAAGCATACTTAATTTTATGACTTCAACTTATCAAATATAAATGAATGTTTTGTTGTAAATCTATTGAAAACCTATATATGTTCATGGAAGGTATCATAGTGAACCTTATTAATTTAACATAACATTCATGGTTATAATTAAATTGTTTCATCCTACATGGATTTTTCAAACTACTGAAAGGAAAGTCTTGAACAAAGTGAATTTGTTAATGGAATAGTTATCATGTGACCAAATTACTGGAAGTGAATTAAATATAAGGTGAATATTTATGCACATGGAACTTTAAATATTTATAGGAAGGCTTGACTCGTGTTAGCTCTTGGATTGCCGAGGGAATTCCTTGGGTACACGTGGATGTCACTCTGATTCAAGGATGTCAATTTCCTTGGGTGAAACCTACCCAATAACTTTATCCATATCTACCGTTACATTCCAAATATGACACAGTAGAATCCATTCATTATTATTACAAGATTCCTTAGATACAATCCTTTGAACCAACATGACTTGAGGTTCCTTTGTTACATCATTGGGCTCTTCCACTGCGTATCTCCTCTTTTACCTTGGATGTATTCCTTGGACTCGATTAGAAATATTATTGTAGGAATTCCTTAGATGATGCTCTTAGGATTACACTCTGAACCCCTTATCTCGACTTATCTACTACTGAGTTTGTGACCCCTGAGGTATTGGTTTCCATGGTGATTACTTTGGAACCACTTGTTATATAGTTATCAATCATGATTTCCTTGTTACACATTAGAACCTTCACTATTTATACTATGATGACATGATTTTAGTGATTCATATACCTCATGTGACCTATTAATATAAATTTTTAATTACTTAATTAATGAATTGGTTAAATTTTCAGAAACTAATTAAGGGTTGAAGCTGGTACTTGGAATTTAGTTACATTGCACTACATTACATTATATATGCATGATTTCACACTATTAAATTACCATTAAATGAGCCAGATGTCAAAGAAATAATTTTTGGAGCCCCCCTGAGATTTATCTCACAATGTATCTGGGAGCCGTTTGGTACTTAGGATTGATTACATGTATTCATGTGTTGATAAAAGGAATTGTACTACTTCAAACATTGATTGCTTGTTGTGTTAGTATGGAGCTGGTAATTGATGATTGAGCTAGATCGTAGGATTCTTGGGATGGTTTATGTATTTCCTTTTTCTAGATTGGGGTTTTCATGTATTCATTCTACTTTTTATCCATGTTTTTCATCTTTCTAGTGACATGACATATATAATCATCAGTTATTATATGATATTCTAGTTATTATAAATATTTTTATCCATGTATCATTCCATTGAACCATCTATTTATTAATAGTTCTTCCCATATATACCTATGTTTTTAATTATACAATGTGCTACACTCTGGTGATGAGAGCATAGTCTCCCCACAGACACACCCTAGCCTCTCACTGCTAGTCAGCAACCTCTAGCATTTGGGGAGATGTGCTTGATTCAATATGGCCAACAGGTCTTGGAGAACCTATTAAGTGGAATATGGGTTTGAGACATCACATTTGAGGCACAAAATACATATATGGATGTAGTTTCCTTGTGGGAGAGGTGCACAAAGATATGCATGTAGTTATTATATCCTTGTGTGAAGAATGTTGACATCTAAAGGTAGGGAGTTTTTTTATTCACCTTTTTATTTACATGAAATCATATATTTGTCATGTTTTTATCCCATTACATAGACAATTAACCTAAATAAATATTAAATTGGATTAATGAAGGAATTATTTTATGTTTAGTGATTGTATATTATTGTCTTCCACTATGATAATGGTTTGCCTCTTTATTTTCTATATGGTGTGCTATTTATATTATTATATTTATAGCATGGGTGTTATTCTTGATTTATCATGATTAAATTGATTAAATTGGTTGAGAAAAAAGGGTAGTAATAATATTTTGGTCGGATAATGAATTAAATAAGAGTAACGATTAATGAATCCTTAGATTCTTATAATTAAATAGAAATAAAATTGTTGATAAAACCATATTTGATTATATTTATTCTTATATAAGATAACATAAGTGATTAAAGAAAATAAATCTGGAATTCATGTAAATGTTGATAAAATAAAAATTCATGATAAATGATAATTTTCATTCTTTATATCTTGTTAAATCTAGAAAATGATAGAAACCATTAATATGTAATTTAATAGCTTGTTATAGATAATGATTTTAGTTTCCCAAAGTTGGATCCTATGATAATTGAATTGGTTAATTCAAGATATAATAAATACCAGTTCTTTGATAATGATAAATTTTTGGGGCCAGAGAGTGTGTATTCTTGTGTATGTTAAATGACTTATTTTCGGGACAGAGAGTGTCCATTTTCATGTGAATGATGAATGCAATTTTTAGGGGAAACTTTCCATTTTAGGTATTTTGATTTATTTTAATCCTTCAATGTTTCTATAGATGTGAGCCTTTATATGTGATGTGATGTGATCATGGGATAGCTGGTGAGATATGGTTGGGGACGCCTAGAGTTGTGGCAACAGTTGAAGCCTGTGACAGTGAGATGCATGGTGATATGCATGATGATGTAGGGGATAGATCCAAATTTAATGGAATGAGTTGGAGAATGGATTACCCATTATTGTACTTAAATATATGATGAATTATGGTTAAATATTCTTAATGTTCAGATGGACGATTGACATATTTATATATATTACATTCCCCACTGCTTGAGATAGCAAGATGTTCTTTGTTAGCATCTCTTTATGGGAGCATATGATGATTCCAAGAGTACCTAGAATTATGTAATGGTAAAATAATATTTTTTTTAACCCATAGGGTTGGTATTTGCGGGAATTAAATGTTGATACTCTTAAAAAACAATAAACTTAGTTGTATTATGCCTTGAGGGTATGGATATCACTCTAATGGTTGATGAAATGTAATTCAAAATAATGTTTTTTAATCGATAAATAATTAATTAATGATAACTACAATGTATAAAATAGAAATAAGTAATTCAATTTATCCTTCTTAAATTATTGTGTGCATATAGGATATCTTGTCCCTAGCTATGTCAGCCGGGTGTTCGATAGACTATTAATATAGCTGATATTAGGACTAGGTTATGCCCATAGTGTGGTTTTGAGATATATTATATCATATATGTCTTGAAAATTCATATGATACCCTGACCATATTGGTTTGGGTTACTAAGACCTAATGGATTGGGGGGGGGGGGGTGTTTCTCTAACATCTAGGTTAGTGAGGGATGACGGGCTAATAACCCACTCTATCCCCACACTCTTCTCTTGATAGTATTATGAGTTGGTATGCAATGGGGTTAGTTTTTACATATATGTGTAAGAGTTATATAAGGTATTTTCATTATTTCACATAAATTTATATCAAGATATAGTATCCAATGGTTATTATAGGTATGTCGTGTATGGGTTGTGATGGATTTAAGTACATACATTGTGTATGATTTTAAATGGATTCAGCTATAATACTTGATGTATGATATATGATATACGAGATGTGGTGTATCCAAGAAACTAATCGATTAATATATGGAAATGTGGTTTGGGTTGATGTAATTATATGATTCATGAGGTCCATTTTATGATACTTTCCCCACTAGTATTTGTGATTTCATCTTTTTGAGAGAGATGGATCAGGAGGTGTGACATTGGAGAAAAGTGGTAAACCATTGAGGAAGTGATATTAGTGTACCCTTATTGTTTCATTACTATAATATATTATCACTTGTATGTGATACATAGTGAGATGGTGAGTCTAGGAACATAGTATACTTATTTAGGTGATCACTTAGTTTCACTATATTTTTACTAGGCTTTAGCATGCTTTCAATATTTTTTTCACAAGAGGATCCATGGAGTATCCTACTGTGCATACCTGTTTTCCCACCATATATATATAAAAACTATTTTTAAGTTAGTAGGAGTAGGTTGGAGATAGGTCTAGATATTACTTACTTGTGATTATTTCATGATAATTTTTGGAATCATCATTGTTGCTGAGTTTATCATTTAGTATTTATTATTCCATTTTAGTTTTATTAGTTTTGTATTCAATTACCTATATGCACTTGGGATCTGTGTTATCTTTCTGAGTAGGATTTGACTAGTGTCTTATCTTATCTCTCTCTTCTGTATGTTTCTTATAGAGGGAAATGCCTCCCAATGTATGTATTCTATATCCTTAGTGATTTTGAGAACCGATGGACTAGTGGAGGCTGAAATTGGGAGGACACCATCTCCAAACACCCATTTTCATCCAAAGAGGGGAACCATTGGGGGTAGGGGTCATGATGGAGTGGTTTTAAAGCATTCAATTTGAGGGATTAGATGATGTATGGAGTTAGACATAGTTGAGGACTATGTGGTTCGGTAGGTAAATGGTGTTATCTTAGTTTTGTAAGTGATGTAAATATGGGATACCATATAAGAAACATCAATTTTGGGCTCCATGTTATCTGATGAATGGACATTTATGTTTAATGAATCTTATAAGAAAAAGTATACTATTTGTAGGGTAGAGTCCTAGGAAAGGATCATGTATTATTCTTATTTACACCTATATTTGAAATGGGTAGACCTTGGGATTATTTTAAAACATTAAATTTATAAAAGAATTAATTAATTAATGTTAAATATTCCATATTCTACGTTTATGAGACTCTTATCATTTTTACTTTTGCATGTATGCCACTTGGTTAACATCCCCATCAGGTTATCAGAGAGGATGTTCAGACGGATGTGCTAGCAGAAAAAAGTAGAGTAAAATTTGGTGATAATGAATCTTTGAGGAGGACACTCCCTGAGTTTTAGTTCCAAATTCTACATAAGTTCAAAGACTCCATTTCAGACTCTGTGATAGATGGCTTGTTATCGGAGGTTTCAGTAACTTTCAGTTTAATATATTCTCAGAAGGATCAATGGGTTTCTTTGTCTATGATGATATTGTTTGGAGTAGTGAGGTGGTAGTGGATATTGTTCCTCATAGATCACAAGGAGTCGGAGGTCTCATGGGAGAATTTTATGGACTAGTTCCAAGAAAAGTTTCTTTCTTCAACCGTGAAGGTGGCCAATCACCAGGATATTCTTACCCACCAATAAGAGAGTTCCAGTGTATAGGAGTTTGGGGTATATTTCATGACCATTATCCAATATTATTTGGACCTATTTATAGATGATGATAGTTTGACCCATTAAAAGTAGTATTTGTATCTAGATATCCATCACTATGTCACTTAGTTAATGTTGTAGACATATCTCAATGTACATGGTAGAATAAAGGTTGTTGAGAGGATATTGACCAAAATTGAATCATCATAAGAGGGGATTCATCTTAATTTCTCATGAATAAATATTATCGTACAAGATTCCTTGTTTCCTATACAGAAGAATGTTTTAATAGATTATGGTAGGTCTTGTCCTCATCATCTCATTTCACCACGAATTGAAGCTCTCGTGCCTTTTCTAAGGGATCAGATGTGTGTTTTTCTTGTGATGTCCAAGGTTATTAGTGGTGGTAGTGCTTGAAATTTATATATAGGAAGAGTGAACTAGGTGATTTTATTTATAATCTACCATTGAGGTAGTTTTATCTGAAGAAATAGTACAAGGACTCCCCTTATTTGGATCAATAGATAGGGGATGAGGTGGGAAGAGGACATACCCAAGATGTTACTCATCCTTAAAGTGTAGAGTTCGAACATAGAGGTGGTGTTTATTAGGGCCATAAAGTCTATGTTTTAGGTCGTGGTTAGATTTATTCCCTAGGATTTCTATTATTGGGTGATCCAAAAGTCATTTGATGTACCCTTTTATTATTTTCTTCTTGGGTTCATTCAATGTTTGATTCATGAGCTACACACTCCTTCAGATCACCTACCCTAGTCCTTACATTGGGATTAAGGTGGAGAGATTTTTAGTGGCCATGGAATTGACTTTTATAGTTGGAGTTTGAGATATTATATATGAATAATATAAATATTGTGATCTAGTGTCTGTGAAATACCTCTCTTGGAGAGACATACAAGGTTTTTGGATACAATCTTACAACAAAAACCTTAGTGTATATAGGATGTATACAATGTAGGATATTATGGATTTCATCTGGAAGATGGTTTTGTTCCCTGATGATGATAGAGTTACTATCATTTTCATTGATGAGGGAGACCCTAAAGTGGGTTAGAGTAATGTTTTATCCTTTTCTTCCCTGATGAACCTGCTAGTTTTATGTTTTTTAGAAGTTCATATATTAGTTTTCCCGAGGGTTGTGGAATATTACCCCATTTAATAAAGAGATTGTGGTGTAACCTCCTTAGTGGGAGATTGAGTTTAGGGTAGAGTTACAACTAGGTCCTTCTATAATATTGATGTGTCCATATAACATGCTACATGTTGAGGTGCATAGGTGTGGGTATAGCTCAATGATATGTTTTATCAAGGTTTTTTTCATCAGAGTGTGTCACTTTGGGGTGCAAATTTTTTTTAATAAAGGGTAATAGTACTTTTCATCTTTGTATTGACTATTATCACTTGAATCAGGTGGTAGTGAAGAATATCTATCATATTCTTTGGTTTGATGAACTATTTTATCAGTAAAAAGGAGATACTTGGTTTTTGATGTTCGATTTGTGGTAAGGATATCATCATATATAGGTAATGTATGGGGATATTCTGAAGATTTATTTTTTCATTTCATCATTGGAATTATCAGTTTATTGTTTTTTATATTATTTGAATAATTCTATAGAAATATTCATGGGTTAAATGAATTCAATTTTCCTAGAGTTCCTAGATCAGTTCATGGTGGTTTTCAGATATGGCATCCTTGTATGATCCATGTATAAGGAAGATCATGTGGAGAATATATAGGAAGTTTTGGAAGTTCATTATCATCAGCAACTATTTGGGATGTTTTCAATGTGTGATTTTTGAGATCATGATATTGATTTATTGGATAATATCATGTCCCATTGTGAATTATATATGGATACCTCCAATATTGAAGTAGTTATTTCTTGGGAAGGCACTTAAGAAACTTACAGAGGTGTGGAGTTTCCTTGGTCTTATAGGATATTATAAGAGAATTGTAGATGATTTCTCTCACGTTGAAACTCATCTAACATCCTTTAATAGAAAGGATCCAGTTTTCTTATGTAAAAACCAATGTTAAGAATATTTCAAGTACCTGAATTAAAATTTGGTCCATACTCTACTTCCTCATTATCCAGAAAATGGAGTTCAGTTTGAGGTTTTCTATGAAAATTCTCATAATGGGTTGGGTTGTGTTCTAATGTGGTAGAGATCGTTTTTTTTCTTATGGGTCTTGATGGATAATTCCCCATGAGCATAACTATGAAACTCATGATCTTGAGTTATCTGAAGTTTTGTTTTCCTTGATCTTATAGAGATGTTACCTTATCTCTGAGTGGTTAATAGTTATTATTGATCATAATAATATGAGGTATCTCTTCTCCCAACATGACTTGGACTTGCAACAATAATTATGGATAGAATTATTATAACATTATGACTTTAAGATTTTGTATACACCGGGAAAGGAAAATTTTGTGTTTGATGAACTAATTAGGATGTCACATATCAATGACATAAGATCCCATATTTTTTAGGTATGTATCACACTGTGTTTTTTATAAATAATTTATTTCAGTTTTAGTTCCATTGTGTATGTCTATGATTTGAATAAATTCAATTTTAGGTTGAAAGGAAACTTAGGAAAACCAGATTGGATCAACATAATGATCCTTTTTTGAAAAAAATGACCTAAACTTTAGGGTTGCATGCTTATTTAAATTATTGAGTCAGGATATAATTGGGCTAAGTGTTAACATGGGTTCTTGGTAAGTTGAGAAGCATTAAAATGGGTTTAGGTTGTAGAAAGGGAAAATGGACTGAAAAATCATATGTTGAAAATTTATATTTCGTGTAAAGGGTTTACACATCATGTAATTGTTGATGTGTTTTAATAAAATAAATCCAAGGTGATGAGTATTTGGCGTATTCCATTAAAAATATTTACACGACATGTAACCATATTACTCCCCATGTTATACCCTGAACTATTGTTTTAGACATCTTGTGTGGATGAAATTCATTTCATTTCCCTGCATCTCTTCTCCTATTTACTTATGGTGAACCACTAATAAATTTTGGAGTGTTAAACATCATTATAGACATCATGTTTCTCTGATCAATCCATGGTAAGTGGTTTTGGTCTTATTTTTCCTTCTCTCAATTTGTTCTCCAACCATTGTGGTAAAATCCTTGACCATTTTCATTGTTCATTTTTATTTTTATTAGTTTTTTTTCAATGAACTTATTTGAAATCATATCCACCATCTTCCTCAAGGTATATTTATGTTGGAATCATTATTGGATCATCAGGTAAAGGTAGGGGTCAAATCTTAACACTATGGTTTTATAATTCACAAGTTTATGAAATATTTTGATATCAAAAACATAATGTGTCCCTGAATCAATTAAATAATTAGTGGGATTATTCCTTGAAGTCATTTTTTTCAATTGGATTCTATCCTAGATTATGGATACCCATTGGGTTAGTGTATTTTGAATATAAATGAATTAGCTATAGTGTTAAAGTGTTTTTAGAATGATATGGGACCATTGGTGATTTCTTGTTATAGAATCCCTAAACTGTGCCTTATTTTCATGTTGATATAATTTTAAATCAATTGTGATATGAATTCACATGGTATTTGAAAGATAAATCTAAATTTTCAAAATTAGCCATTGATATATATGATTTAATATCGAGATATCTATGCTGTGTGGAAGGATTTATGTCCTATGCTGAAATGCATATATATGGGGTAAGACACTAGCACTAGCACACTTATATGATATAATGCTGATATTGACCATGATCAATCCAATCCCATGTTTTGATTCTTATAGAGAGTGTGTTATGCCCAACCCCATGTTGTAATGATTATAGGTCATTGACCTGTATGTTGAAATGCTTATAGGGATTCAACCTGAATTGTTCTCACTATATCAGGGTTATGTGGTTGTGGTTGGAATAGTCATAACACAATCTTCGAGATATTATTCCATGGAACTAATGCATGTTATTTTATCATGGTTCTATTGTTGTGTATTTCATGTTCGTAAGACATTCTCAGAGATATTCCAGCATGGATCTGAAATAGGTTGATGTTCTATTTTATTAATTATTGAATTACTTAATACACATGTTTATCACTTTTTTCATACACTTTTTATCATACTATTTTGTTTATAAACAGTGGTTATGACCTACTGCGTTTTACTCACACCCTATTTTGGCAGCCTTTTGCTACCCGATATAATTAGATACATGTTTGTAAAAGGGAAAAGGATTACACAATTGATTTATTTCTTACTATATGGGTTGGGGTTTGGATGTGGGACTAACATGGTGTTTGGGACTAAAGACTTTTGAGTGTTTATTTGAGTATTCTATTGTTTTACTAGTATTGTTTCTAGCATAAAATTTTGTTACATTCTAATGGTTCATTCCATTATTCCTTATTTATTGATTGGATTTTTCAATTGGATTTTATTGTTGTATTCCTCTATTTATATACTATTATTAATTTCAATTTATGGTTTACTTTCTACTTTTATGACAACTCATACTAGAGGGTATAGTATCTCCACTATATAGTTCCAACCTTCACTATTAGTTAACAAACTCTGACATACATGGAGGTGTTCTAAAAGTCTCATGACCAACCCTTTTCAGCCATGAGAGAGGGTTTTAGTTTTGGATATGTTACAAATGCCATGTGTGAATATAGGTATTCATGAATAGTGATGGAAGAGAACTCATTGATACATCATGATATAGGAGAGGTTGTAGGAATAAGTTTTATTACATAGATGATGATGCACTCCTCTTTGGTGCAGCTGGTAGAGGAGTTCCAACTGATCTATTATGAGGTGGAGGTCTAAAGAGACTGAGTTTTTTTGGTGATTCCCCTGATATCTTTTCTTAGGATGAACAAAACTCTATGTTGTTTCAGGAATGTAATTCATACCCTTACTGATTCATGAGATGGTTCCTTATCAATTACATAGCTCAACCTTGGTGTTATATCATGGCATGAATTTTTTTACCGAGCTCTGACATTTCATTTTTAGTGGCATTGATTGATGTGTGTTATTATAAAGTTTTTTCTAGATGTTTGGTTTATTAGAATGTGAATAGTATACAACATTATCTTGGTGGTTTAATATATTCATTAGATGTTCCTCAATTGAATTTTTAGAACATATATATAGACATAATTACTAATTTACATCAATATCCATGTGGATTTGATGCTATATTGGAGATAGTGGATCATTTTATGAAATAAACCATCATTATAGAGATTAGGGAGTCAATATCATTGGAATTTTTGATGTTGTAGTATCTGGAGGAGGTGGTGAGACTCTAAGGATTCCCAAGGACAATCACCACTAATTTTGATCCTCATTTTACCTCTAGTGTGTAGATATGTCTCCATCATGATTTGTTTCTCATTTATGTCTTAGCATTACTTTTCATCCACAAATGAATGGTCAAATACAGTGGACTATCAAAACCCCTAGGATATGACATGTTCTTCTATCCCATACTTTAGAGGATTGTGTATGAGGAACCTATCCTAATTCAAGTTTACTTAAGAAAATATTTCTCACTCCACCATTGGTATGGAGATTTTTGAATTCTTTTATGACAAACCATTTCATTCTCCACTATGATGGACTCTGGTCAGAGAGTTAGAAATCATTGGGCCAAAAATAGTGCATAACATAACAAAGATGGTTTATCTACTTAATGAGAGGATAAAGTCAACATAAGATCTTTATAAGTCCTATGATTATCAATGTAGGAGACCTATGGAGTTTGACGTTAGAGAGATTCTATTCTTGAAGATGACACCTCATAGTAGACATCCATGGTTTGGTTATGGGAATATGATTTCTACATAGTTTTTTGTTACTTTCAATATTTTGGATCATTTTTGAAATTTTGAAAACCAAATATAACTTCCCCTACATATTTTTGATACATGATGTCTTCCATGTGTCATAGATCTTTTGTTACATGCGTGATTATTTTCACATCATTGATTGGGGAGAGATCGATGTTAACGATAATGAAACCTTTGAGGAGTATCCATTAGAGATAAAGTACCCCCATAATAAGGTGTTTTGAGGGTGTTTTATTTCATTGGTTCATGTCCTATGGTTAAATGGTTGTGTGAATGAGAGTACCAGGGAATGTGATTCACAAATGTGTGATCAATTTCAGAACCTGATTAATGTGTATATATTCTCTAGTAGTATTTCTCATTGTTTGTATTGATAGAATTAATATTTTCATTATTTCTCATGTTTGTTTCAATTATTTAATCTATTATAATTAATCAATTTGATATAATTTTTTATCATTTTATTAATTTGGGTAAATTTTGGGAAAAAATGTAAAAATTTATTAATTTTAGAATTCTAATATTTTTCTATATCTAATGTATTTCAAGAAAAAAATTAAAATATTGATCAAATTGGAGTGATTATTATTTTTAGAATTACTTTTTTCATGTAATTCATTTTCTCTTTCTCTACCCAGATACAATTTAAAATCCACAGGCCCAAAAAAATCAATCAAGTTGAAAAATATTTCTGGATGACAAAATTGACCCCACCTTAGTAATTGTGATATTACACAGGCTAAAAGCCTTAAATTGAGATAATTCTATCTGGATTTGAAACAGAAACCAAAGACACATTTTACCTTTAAATTTCATGGTGATTTTTAATAATTAGGAAAACTATTTAATTCTCTAATGTAGAGGAATCTAAAGAACCTCTTCGACTAGAAAAATTCATATTGAGTAATTAAGGAATATTATTTCAAAAATATATAAAATAAGATAGTATTTTTTAGTTTAATGGCCATGAGGGAAAGGAAAAAGTTTTATGAATATCCTTTCACAATATTCTACCATTTACCATGTGAAGTAACCTCAATCTTTCAGTGTATATAAACTGTAGATAAATAATCCACCCTTCAAACCTATAAATATGTGTGTCGACTTCCATTAAAAGTTATTGAAGTCGGATAAATCAATGATATGTTGAAGGATTTGAATCATTATGTTCTATTTATTTTATATTTTATCTTTTATTAGTTTCATAATAATCTATTCATCCCCATTCTTCTCTATTACCCTTCACATGGAAGGATAAAAATAATGAGTGATCAGGGAAGGGGAGTTTTCCTTTTGTAATGTATGAGTATAGTTCTTTAATTTAAAACTCAATATTTTTATTTGAATAATTTAAATTTTTATTGGTTCCCAATTCATTTAATACATTTTTATTTAGGGTTTTGGTGTTATTTTTTGTTTTCAGCTCTGGTTGAAGTTCATTAATCTCCCTCTGTCTAGTGCAGTTTGTCTCGATCGAGAAGATTATATTAGGTGGTGAGTGTATAGAGATTTATGGAATTTTTGTTGAATACTTGAACTTTTCGTATATTTTTAAGGAGAAAAAAATATTTTTTTGAGACATTCCATAGTTTTTTGGGGATTATTTATTACTTTTCATGCACATAGGAGTGGTTTTCATTGCTTCCTTCAACCAAGGGTGATTGACAACTTGATCGATAAGTGTTTCATTTTTAATTCAATAGGATGAGAGGGTAAATGATTTTTATGACCATGATGACATTGAAAAATATGATCATACCCTAACCACATCAATCTCTTTACCAATTTTGGTCAAAATTTATTTTTTATTTCTTATTTATATTTGAAATCAAATCATTTCGAAAATAACCTCTATTTCATTATTAAATTTAACGTGGAAAACATTAGTGTTGTGAACTACTCTCTGGATAAAACTTATGTTGACAACGTTAATAAATTTTTAACCTATTGAATAATTTTATTTCTCACATCCTAGAATAGGCATGAGTCAAAAACTAGTTTTACTATTTAGGAGGCGATTCCAAATTATTTTTTCAAATTTCATGACTAGAAACACAAACCCTGACCCTTTCCCAAATATCATAATATTGAAATAAACATATTGAATAGAATTTGAAAACTTAATTTGAAATCTAATTTTGAGGGACAATACCTTGAATATTTATTGAAACTTTAACTTTTCACTCTGATCCTATCATTATGTCTGGAAATTAGAACCCAACCCTTAGAGATATTTGTGCTCCACAATTCCTTAGTCAAAACAATCAACATACCATGCCATAGTTAAAAATTGTTTTTGAGATAAAACCTGACATGATACCATTGCTTCAAAAATTTCATGGATTTCTAAGATAGGAACCAAAAAATAATATTAATGATTTACAATATGTCTGATCTGCTTTCAAACCCTGAGGAGTAGCTGAAAAGAAGGTAATGTAGAATGCATTACCACTTTTATTGTATGAAACTCTCAATGAATGACTATATGGCCTGAAACCAAGATATTTTCATGATTGGAATTAATTCGTGAAATAATTAATGAAAATATTCTTCTCCACATCTAGGATCACTTCTATGGGAAATGATATTTATTCCATCAAACAACCATCTAGAGAAACCTCTTATGGGTACCGATAATGATTTATAAAGCTATGTATTGGATGCCCACATCAAGAAAATGATAAGACTCACTTTCTTATCTTATTTTATCAAGGATTATTGGATAATGATATAAAACTTCTAGATTCATCATCTAGAGGAACATTGATTGAGAAGTCACTTGAAAAATCCAAGACATTGATATAGAAGATTTCATAGGACTCACAATAGTTTTGTACAAGAGGTACTGGAATAAGAGGAATTAGTAAAGTAAGAAATTATTATCCATCACCATTATTGGAAACTATTTTTTTATTATCTAACATGTTTGGTAAGAAAAATAGAACCAACAAAAGTTAGTGAAAAACAAGAACCTACTATGGTATGTGGTTTGTGATCATCACCTGATCCATTCACTGACCAATTTACTGAGATACAAGGAATGGAAATTTGTGAATCATCCTTTTAGATAAGTTATTTTCAAAAAAATTAAAGATATAGAGAGGATAACCAAGTCCAATATGGATTTTTAAATTATAAGAATCAATCTAGGCCCCTATACCAACACTATTTCCAAAAACCAACCCCCATTCCAAAACTCACCACCATTTCAGAAATATCTATCTTATAACTAGACCTAATCCTACTGACGAATCACATTCTAGAGACTTTATAAACAACCATCCATAAGTACACAACCTCCAATTCAAAACAAACAATAAAAATCTGAGTCGATGGTGCAATACACACTGTTTAAGGTATGTAACAACTATTTATGCATTTTAATGTTTTTAATGTGGATAGGTAATATTTGGGAGGGTTTGGAATTTGTTTGGTAAAGATATCTATATTTTATAGGGGTTCACGTTTTGATCATGGTCAGGAGAAATGTAACGCCCCGACCCCAGCTGCCCAGAGTCGGTGCATTACTTCGTAACATTGGAATGATCACAAGAAAGATCAAATCCTGAAAGACCGATTGGTTTAGTAGCCTTGGAAACACTAGATATAATCATAAAGTTTTACATTACATTTCAAAGTGAAAAACTACTACAACAACAAAGTCTTCATATCCACACTATTAACCCCTCATAATATCCCTGCAAGTCATTCATAATTTACTTCTTCACTACCTGGGAAAAATAAAACATAGAAAAGGGGTGAGCTCAAATGCCCAGTAAGGATAACAATATAGAGGAAACTTTCATAAATAAAAATAAACATTTAAGGCAATGTATAACTAAAACAAAAGCCTTTTAAACTTGAACATTTAACATAGTATGGCATAAATGAAATGAAATAATGCCATTTACTTATTCACATGGATATTCTACTAATCGAATAATCACATGCAAAAATCAATAACCACTTTCATAATGTTGGAATGCATAATGCCAGACTATCATAACCACATAGCCAAGGCCTCGTGCCAAGACTACAAATAAGATTTTGTCAAGGCCTTGTGCCAAGACACTAGTTTGTCTCATGAGACCTACCGATGCATCGAGGAGCTATAGCGGGCTCCACCCGTCACTTATTAAGTCCAATGCATTCCCATATGAAAAGGTTTAAACATAACATAAACATTCGTATTAAAACTAGCATACAAAATGTCAATAATTTCACCATAAACTATTAATGGTATAAAAATAGCACATCCACAGTCAAACATATCACAAAACCTTCAATACAATATAGAAGTTTTGTATCATAATAAATCAACTTCAAATAATCTTAAAATCCATCAAAGGATGTTGACGTAGATGAAATCAAAATTCTTTTTAAAGAAGTATCTCCTTTTATTTTGAAATCATTTAAGATCCATATAAAATAAAACATTTTCTTTGAAAATATTCTTATAAGCTTGTAAGGAAAGCTTTGAAGATTTTATAACGGCGTAAAATAACCGCACCCGCCGTATAAGTTAAAAAAAACATTCTTACCTCAATTCTGTCGAAAAGGTTAAAAAGGACCTTGTTTTGAAAACGACGGAAAGATTCCTTTATAAACCTCTTATAAAAAGTCAAAAAAGGGTATAAATGACTTTAACCCATATTCTTGTAAATAGTAAAAATGTTTTGAAATACATTTTTACGAAACATGGATGTGGATGATAAAGAGATCCCAGTAGATTATTACATATAAACAACCTCGGATAATGAAGAGATTGTGAAATAACCCTTACCTTGTACTTTTCCTTGGTTGGGGTAGGTTAACCTCCTGTATAATGGTGAAATAATTGTTATTAAATTATACAAGAATCATATATATTAATATGATATCATATATAATCTTTTAACATTGATTTATTAATAATATCTTAGAATTATCATCGTTTCGGGTGTTAACTTACTCATTTTCTTTTATATGTTTTGTTACATAAGCCATGTTTGTTGTATCTTATTCATATCCAGAATGATATAAAGTCCTTAAACATCATTTTTAAATCATAAAATGATAATTATACTTGAATGGATACGATGGAGAATGAATCTCATCGCGTTCGTGGAGACGGTAGCCCGTACGTACGCACGAGCGACAATATCATTCTTTTGATATTAAAATAATATATAAATGAATGGTATATCATATATACAGAATAATTAACATGTTATATTTATTATTTACATGAGTTACACATCATTATTATACCCATCCAAATAATATTATATTGAATAACAATTACACCACGACGTGGAGACGGTAAGCCGTACGTACGCACGTATGGTGACATGTTATTCAAAGGGTGGATAGAATACTGAATATGGTTGTACCATACTTATAATAACATCACAGTATATGTGAGATACTGGAGTTATTATTTTAGAATGGTAAGAACAAAGGAAGAAGAAGTGGAAGAAGAAATGAACTTAGAAAAGGGTGGTGAAATCATTACCTCTTCTTCGGGTTCTTCCTTTTGATTTGATCAAAAGGGCTCCTTAGGTTGGCTTTCTGATCAAACTAAGGCCTCTAGGTTGTAGTGAGGGATGTTGGGAGATTATTTGGGCAGAGTTTGGCCGAACCAAAAGGCTTTGAAGGTGTGAAGAAATGAGAAGGAGGAGTTCCCTTTTATAAGAGGGGTGAGGGGCACCTTTGGAAAAGCTAGAAATATTAATTTATAATAAATTCATATTCGGTTTCTAATGGCTCCAAAGCTTATTATTCAAAGGTTAAGGTGGGGATAGGTCGAAAACCACTCAACCAATAGAATTTAGACAGGTTTGGGTACTTATATTAACCTTATCTTTAAGTATTAACACTAAGTTAATTAGTTTCACTTTTACAATGTCTCTTTGTATTTTTATATAATATGGTTAATAAACTTACTATATACATCCAAGAGACCCCCAAGTGGTCCATTAATGATTAACCTATCATAATATAAGTCTCTTGGCCGAACCTTAGATTTTTAGGAATTTAATATCAATTAATAATATAATATTTGTTTTAAGAACTCTTTTATATCATATTAGCCTAAAAAATTAGTTTAATTCCTTAAAAGTTTCATATTATATTTATTTGGGTATTTATAATATCAATTATTTTAATTTTTCACTATTATAGTAATTACTGCATCATCATTGTGTCATAAATAAAATAACTTATTTAATGTCTAAAAATTATAAATAAAATATCATTATGTAGGAAATCTTTTTATCTTTCTAATTAATATTTATAATCGAAAATCAAACATGTATAACCCTATGTAAAAAAATTGTTGTTCTAAAAGATATATGCTTGTGTCATTTTTGTATTCATTTTGACTTAATTAAAATAAAGTGTCATTATCACTTACAAGTGGATCCATGGGGTCCCAAAATAGACCCAAAGATGCCCATGGTCGACTATGTATCAACCAATAGGGTTAAGACACGTTTTAGGGTAATTTAGTATTATTATAATATTTTTTTAACCCTTATTTACCGGATTTACCCTTAACCATGGTAAATAAAATATTTACCGCAGTAATTATTCAAAATGTCTAAAAATAAAAGTTACCTATTTACACAATTTGAACATCCTGATTCCAAATATGGAATCCATTTTTCTAAATTCAAAACACAGAAGTGGCAGAAATTAATTTAAAATTAATTCCCGCTGTCAAAACAAAAAGCGTGTTTTTAAGAGATAATAACTACCAAAAGATTGACACTTGTTTATGTTCGGTTTAATTGTAAAATTATGTCCAATGACCAACATTATATTAAATGGTAAAAATATATTCTAAATATACTTTAAAACCACTCAAATTCATAATTTATCACTATTACTTATTTTGATTAAAAAAGTTGTTTTTAATTAAAATTTAGTAATTTTCACTATTCATCAAAATATAAAAGTTATCCGAAAAGTACCAAAATTTCACCCTAGGATAATTTCGATATTACGAATCCAAAAATAAAGTCCATTTTGAAATATAAAATATATATGATTTCAAAAAGTAGGTATCACTATTTACAACGGCTAGTTTAATTAGTTGTGGTGTGTGTTAGAACTCGAGGTTGCGTACAACACACGCTATCGCATTATTCGAAGGGAAACATACCGTAGAAGCTTGGGGTGTTACAAGAAACCATGCAATAAACCCAAGTAAATATGCAATTAGAGGTAGAGGTCTTGGGGATAATGCACGATTAAGGCACACAGTTTCCAAATCGTGCTTCTAGTCTAAGTAAATCAGGATATGTGGGACAATGGGATTTCATAAAATTATAGAACGACTTGTATAACTGTATGGTCCAACCCTGTGGGGTCCCTGATGATGTAGTAGAAGGATCATGTCTAGCACACGATTTGTCTACCTATGTGAGCTAACAGTGCTTGGTGTTAAAAATTGGGTTTTTAAAAATGGGAACAAACGAGATTACCCTAAATCACATATTTCTTATCCCATATGAAACCCACTGAATATTTCTTGTTCTCAAGTATTATTATTCCTATCTCAATTTATTTGTAAGCGAATCAAATGGGTTTTTTGGTGGTTTGAAGGCAGTTCTCCTCCGAAAGGTCTCATCTCTTGGTTGTTTTTTTGGTTTTCTCTTGATCTAGCTCTCTCTCTCTCTCTATTTGCTAGATCTATATCCATTTCATGTATATATAGGGTTTTTGGTGCATAAAATTATGATATTTGGGCTTGTTGATGTTAGAAAAAGAGATTTAAGGTAGTTTTCGGATGTTTCCACCATGATTTGGTGTGCAGTTGTGTGGTGGGTCAATTTCTCCAAACCCTAAGGAAGTTGGCTTCACTCTCATATCCATTTTTATAGAACTAGAAGAATTTTATTTCAAATTAATTGGTATTACAAAGAATTTTTTGTGATTATGATGTTCAATTTTTTCTTGAAATCCATTTTGTGTTGATTTTTTGATTTCATGGAAAATGGGGTTTTGTTGTAAAATATGGTTGTTTTAGATTTTAGAATGGTTATTTTAAAATCAACTGGTTGGTTTTTTATAGAAATTTAGTTGAAAAAATGTTTTTCAATAAAATTTGGGACTTACTAAAATGAGATTGTGTATGGATGTGACATAATAGCGTTTTCAATAAATGATATTTTTTGAATGGTTTTTGATTAAAGGTTTGTTTTTTTGGAAAATGTTATCATGACATGATTATTGACAAATTTTAGTTATAGGTTGAGGTAATTATTGCATGAAATATTATAATGATTTGGAATTTGTAAATTTAGTTGTTATTGTGACTTGATGGATGTTGTTGGAATGTGGGTTGGATTATGGGGTTAAGAATGGTTGGTAATGGATGGATATTAGCCATAAAATAAAACCATAAAAGAGATGTGAGAATTAATTAACACTATAAAAAGTTGACGGGTTCGGAAATGAAGTTCCAACATCAATGGTAACAGTAGAATCGGGTGTGTGTGTGAAACTCGGGCATATGGTTGGAATTTGTGTGTGACCATGCAAGGTGAATTGGAATGTGCTAGTATGTGTTGGAAAATTGTTAATGACATGTTTGGTTGCTTTTAATGAGATTATGTTACTTTGGGTGAATTTATTTGGGTATGGATGTGTTTGTCTTTTTTTTAATTGTTAAACTATTTTAATGGATTTAAATAAATTGTTTTACATAACTATGGTAATGGTTTTATCTTAGTGGCATGTGTAGGGAAGTCATTTGGGGAGAAGCTACTAATTATTATTACTGAACCTATTTTTAACACTTGGTGTTTTTGAAGATGTTGTTTTTCAATAAACAGAAAAAGGTAAGCCATCTCATTCCTTTTTTGGTGCATCACGATGCTTGGGTGGTATTGTGGTGTTTGGAGTAAAAATCTTGTAGTGGAGATTTGGATTTGTAGCATATCTTCTTTGAGTTTTGTTTATTAGTCTTCCGCTTGGTACTCTATTTTTGAATTATTGAAGTATTGGTTGTATCGGTCTTCTTGTATTTTGATACATTGTTAACATGCATCATGTATTTGTTTTGGTATTAGTAGTTTTTGGTTGGTGTTTTGATTTTATATGGAAAATCATCCCCCACCATTGATGAAGCCCTCAAAATTTATTTTCAGCCTTTTTCACCATGGGGATGTTGCATAAGGTTGAGTAGCTACATCCTTTTATGCTATACACTTCATGTTCAGAAAATACTACTTCTTGATACCATCCCAACTCAATTAATACATCAAGAACGAAGGTCAATGACAATACTGACAACCAATGCCAAGACTGATCAAGATCGACATTATTTGTACATCAAAGACCAAACAAAATGATACTACTTTTATGTTGAACTTCATTTTATTATGGAGTTGGGTACCTAAGTGTTTTAGAGTAACTTATAGAAGTGTGATCTTATTATTGTGGGTGTATCCAATTAGATGAGCATGGAATGGATGGTATAAATGACATCCAACTAGGATTTCATATATCATTTTTCATAATGATTTATTTTTTGGATGTGATTGTGTTGACTTTTAAAAAATATGGAGTTGTTTTCAAATATGATGTTTTTGAAAAATGAATGGTTGCGGCATTTTGAAAATGGTCAATTTTTAAAAACATGGTAGATTTTTAAAAAATGGTTGAATATGTAAAATGGTAGATTTTTTAAAGCATGGGTTTAATAGTTTCAATGTAATTGAACAAGAAATTATAAGCCTTTAGTTTCTAAGGAGTGAGACCGATAGTGATTCTTGTGTTGATAGAAATGGCACCAGGTTGGTGTCATAGATACCAACCAGAGGATTCTACAGAATATATGGTTGCACCTGAGCCCTATGTGAACTAGATGCTACTCTAGATCATTGTTTAAACTTTATAAGCATTGGAAAGTGGGAATATAAGTGATGACCTAAGGCATGTGGATCAATTTGTTCAGTTTCAAAAGAAAAATCCTCCCATATTTATGGGTGATTCAGAATAGGAAAGAGAATATGCGTGGTTGAACATGATGAATCAAATAATTTTTTTCCTATGCATGCCGGTAGAGTTGAAATTGATATTATCAATATACATATTAGAATATATTGCATGGAATTAGTGGGAGTTGGTTGTCCAAGATGGAACATACAAAGGAATGATATGTGAGGGTTTTGAGAAATTGTTTAACAAAATAGTCTACCTTGATATTTTTAAAATTCAATGAACAATAGATTTCTTCAGTTTGAGTTAGGATAACCTACCGCTGAAGGAATATACATCTCTTTTTAAGATCTTAGTCTGGTTTGGACATGAGTTTGCTGCTAGTGTGTCCTTAACAGGGTAGATTTTTGAATCAGGCTTGAGGCAGGAAATTCATTCCAAAATTATTTTTCTAATTACATGTGATTATGAAGATATTGTAAATAATGAAACGATGGTTTGAAAGGTCTATCTTGGGGTATATAGGTCGGGGAAGCGTGTTGGTACCCATATTAAAAAGTGTGAACTCTAACGTCGAGATCAATGGGAAGAGGGAAACTTATTTCCAGGGTGGGATTATGGATCATAATCCCATGAAAGGATAAGTGAATCTACTTGTAAATCCTTAAAGTAATCCATGATGTTTTTAGTGTGTTTCTACAATCCATATCAACTAGGATTGTATGTAACAACCTTGAGCATGACATAACTACAAAAAATATGGGGAATCTTCATCATTTTTGTCGTAATTCTTCGAGGTTGGGTGTTCCTAACACTACTCATGGGTCACTGTCATCCTATTCCTTGATGAGATAGGGGAAACAACATACTTCTCATCAGAATATCCAATTTAGTCATGGTGACTCTAAGATATCCATGACTCCTCAACAGTGGATGTTTTATGAGGGTAAAAAAGATATGAGTATGGAAATCAAGTAACAATTTGGATTTGAGAAGGCTATGGTGGATGATCAGTCAATACCATCAATGATGAGAGGTATAATTCTTTATAATTCTACATTTATTAATGTGTTGTTTGAAACAAGTGATTCTAATTATTTCATTGGATCTCATGTTTTTGATTTTTAGGGTTAGTGTGTGGAAATGATTCCTTTTGTTTTAAAACATCAAACTCATCTGGGTCAAAGAGAGTGTTGTACCTTTGTTTTTATATCATGTTGCATAATTGTAGATGATGTTGAGTTGATATGGGACTTATCAGTGCTCGAGATGGATGCATATGAACTAATCATAGATATGGATCAGATGGTGATGTTTAAGGCCCAAATTGAGTGTTATGTGTGAACAACTAGTTTTATAATGGGTGATGGAATTTAAAATCTCATTAGAGGAGTGATAAATGTTAAAGTGGGTGTAACTAGATTGTTAATAGTATTAGTTGGGATGATATCATATTAGTTTGTGGTGTTGTCTTTGGAAGCACTAAAAGAAGTTGGGAGAAGTAGTTTTCTGGTAGTGGTTGATCCGTTTATGGATGTTTTTATGAAGAATTATCAAGATTTACACCCATGAGAGAAGTGGAGTTTACGATTGATCTTCTTCTAGGAAACATTCTAATCTCACTTCCATATTACTCGATGGCACCGGAAAAATTGAGGGAATTAAAAGTGTAGTTGGAGGAGCTTTAAAACAAAGGGTTCATCCATCCTAGCACGTCTCCATGGGAAGAACCATTTTTGTTTGTTAAAAAGGTGGATAAAACTCTTCAGTTGTGTGTTGATTATCATAAGATTAACCATGTTACGTTAAAGAATTGATATCCACTTCCACACATTGATGACATGTTCGATCAATTGATGAGAGCTTAACTGTTCTCCAATATTGACATGTGATCAGGATATCATCAATTGTGATTGCAGAAGGAGGATATTAACAAAATAGATATTAAGAGTAGATATAGCCATTATTATTACATGGTTATGCCCTTTGGTCCGATAGATGCACCAACAGTCTTTATGGAATTTATGAATCATATATTTTAGAGTTATCGAGATTCTTTCATGGTGGTATTCATGGATGACATACTAGAATTTTGTAAAACAAGGGTGGAGCATGAGAAACACTTGGTAGTAGTATTGGGAATCCTGAGACACCATCGATTGTATGCCAAATTTTCTTTTTTGTAACTTTTGGATACAAGAGGTATGTGTTCTAGGCCATGTTATTACTGAGAGAGGTGTTTTAGTGTATTTGGAAAAGATATACATTGTTCTCTCTTAGAGACTATCTAAGAATGTTTTTTAGATACGAAGGATCCTAGGTCTAGCTGGGTATTATCGATGCTTTGTTCGTGACTTCTCATGATTATATTTTCCAATTATAGCATTGACTATAAATAATGTTCCATTTGAATTGAATAAGTAGCACCATAAATCTTTTTAAGAGATTAAGGATCGTATTTCATCAGGACAAATATTGGTTTTCCCTTACCCCAGAAAAGGGTACATTGTGTATTGTGATGCATTAGGATTAGGGTTGGGGTGTGTTATCTAGATAGGGGATCATGTTGTTAAGTATGGTTCATGGAAGTTGAGGTCTCATGAACAGAACTACATAACACATGATTTGGAGTTGGCGGTAGTGGTTCATGCTTTAAAAATTTGGCATCATTATCTCTTTAGTGAGAAATTCAAGATATATCCTGATCAAAAGAGTTTGAAGAATATTTTCTCGCAAAGATATTTGAATTTGAGACAGAAGAGATGGATGTAGTATCTCCACATGTTTGACTTCGACTTTATGTGCACACTGGGTAAGAGAAATTCAATGGTAGATGCATTAAGTAGAAAGTCATATGCCCAAGTATTTAAATAGTTATCAGATCCATGGTAGTTTATGTCTTTTATAGAAGACATGATTTTAAAATGTGAAGACTGGGGTGATATTGATATTTTATTTCTGGAATCGTTGGTTCCTAAATTGGGTGGTTTGATTACATAGGTTTATATGTTTGAATCATTTTTTGTGGCTATAAGGTCAAAACACAATGGTGGGGAGACCATTGATGGTTGGAAACTAGATAAAAATTTAGTGTTGTGATTTTAGAATCAAATGATTGTACTAGTTTCTTGTTAAGATAAAATCTTTAGTGCTTACTCTCATTTGAGAAGGTTTGTTCATCCTGGAATTTAATAAAATGTATAAGGCATTGAAAGCCTAGTTTTGGTGGGAAGGTATGAAAAAGAATGTGGATAAGTTTGTATCAAGATTATTGACTTGTCATCATGTCAAGGCAGAGAATTAGTGTCCAGTAGATATGTTGGTGACTATACCTATCCTAGTGTGGAAATGAGAGTAGATAGTGATGGATTTTATTATAGGTATCCCAAGAACGGTCCGAATGAATGATATCATTTGGGTTATAGAGGATCGACCCACAATGTCAGACCATTTTATCCTTATTTCTGAATCTCATACAGTAGAGGATCTATCCAAAATAATTATCTGGGAGGTGGTATAGAGGAATGGTGTACCTGTTTTGATTATATTAGATAGAGATCATAGGTTCATGTCTTGTTTTTATAAATCCTTGCAATAATCCCTTGGGATTCAGTTGACAATGAGTAGTGCATATCATTCTCAGATAGATGAGAAATCCGAGAGGATGATACAAAAATTAGAATATATTTTGTAGGCATGTTTGATGTATTTTGGAGGATCATGTTAGGAGAACTTGTCTTAGGTGGAGTTATCCTACAATAATAGTTATTAGGCCTCAATACATATGGATCCGTTTGAAGCATTATAAGAGTGTCAGTGTTGTTCTCCACTATGTTGGGTGTAAATAGGCGAGAATTACTTAGTTGGGATGAGCCTTTTACAAGAGATGATATTGAAGATTAAGTTCATTAGGAATAGGATGAAGATGGAATAGAGTCATTATAAATCGTATGTAGACCATCATAGTTTGAGGTGGGTAATCATGTGTTCATGAGAACCTCTATGAGGATGGGACATCATGGGTTGGGAAAGCCTGGAATATTATCTCTAAGGTACATTGGGTCTTTTGAAATACAGGAAGTTATTGGAGAGGTGGATTATCATTTTTCCCTTCCACCACGGTTCAGTGTGGTGCATAATGTGTTTCATCTGTCTCAGTTGAAAAAGTATCAAACAGACCATGAATTCATGATTTGTTGGGATCATGTTAATCTAGAGCCGGATTCTTCCTTGGTGCATGTACTAGTGAGAATTATGGAGAGGTAATAGAAAGTATTTTTAGGTAAAAGAATTAGTCTAGTTTGTGTTTTGAATCAACATGGTCATATTTAAGAGGATATTTGGGAGAGGGATAAAGAGATTTTCAGGAAATGGCCTGATATCTTTCAGCAAAGCAATTCTCTAATTTCTGAGGACAGAATGTCCAATGATGGGGAGAATGTTTTACCCCCAGTTTGAGGTATGCAACTATTTTTTATTCTTTTTTATTTGTTTAAACTGGTTGTGTAATGTTTGGGAGAGTCTAGAAAGGTTTTGGGAAGGTTTTTAATCTTTTCTAGGGTTTCAAACTTTGATCATGGTTAGTATAAACCGTTTATAAAACCCATGTAACCATGAAAGTAGAGGTAGTGGGCTAGGGGATGGCACATAGTTATCAAACTGTGTGTTCAACCATGATAAATAATGCTACTTAGGATAGTGGGATTTTACATGGTTGGGGCATGGTTTGTCTAACCATGCGGGCCAACCGTGTGTGGTCCCTCTTCAGGAAGTTTCAAGAGCACGATTAGCACGTGGTTTCTCTAACTGTGTGATGTAACAGTGAACTGTGGTAAAAATTGGGGTTTTTAAAATAGAACCACTTGGGATTTACCCTAAACTACCTTTTTATTCTCCCATATGAACCCCAATTGGGATTTTTTATTCTAATTGGATAGTAGGCCTCTCCCACTCATTTTGAAGTGAATCAAAGAATTTTATTGGTGGTTTGAAGGCAACTCTCCTATTGTAAGTCTCCTCTCTTGGTAATTTTGTAGTGTTATCTATATCTAGTTCTCTCTCACTCTATATTCTTTAATGATCTACATAGGTTTAATGTTTATCTAGAGTTTTTGTTTCCTAAAATGATGTGAGTTAGGATTGTTGATTCTAGGAAAATATATCTAAGGTGGTTTCGGGAAGTTTTCACCATGATCTAGAGTGCGGTTTTTCTGTGGGATAATTTTTCCAAACCCTAAGGTGGGTGGATTCACTCTCATCTCTATATTGATAGATCTAGAATGATTTAGTTTCAAATTAATTGGTTTTACTTGTAATTGTTTGTGATTATGATGTGAGAATCTTTCTTGGAACCCATTTTGTGTTGCTTTGTGGACTTGGGGGAAAATGGGGTTTCTTTGTGAAATATTATTATATTTGATTTTAAAATGGGGATCTTAAAATCAATGGTTTGGTTTGTTTTTTAGAAAATGAATTTTGAAAAAAGTTTTCAATAATATTGGGGTATTATTGAAATGATATTTGGCATGGATGTGACATGATGGTGTTTTAAATATACGTTATTTTATTTAAGGGTTTTGGCCTGAAGTGTTGTTTGGTTGGAAATTGTTGTCTCGGCATGATTATTGAAAAAAATTGGTTATAGGTTGTGGTAATTATTGTTTTGGAATGACATTATGATTTGGAATTTGTAAATTGGCTTATTTTTGTTACTTGATGGATGTTTTTTCCATGGGGGTTGGCTTATGAGGTTACAAATGGTTGTGAAATGAAGGATAGTGGGTGTGAAGGACCACCATCCAATGCAAGTAGGCATGAAGTAACACTATAAAAGGTGGATGGGTTCGGACGTGAAGTTCTTCTATCAATGGTGACACTGATCAAATTACACAACACATGAATAATTACCCCTTCTCTCTCAGATCTCCTCCCCCTCCTTGCTCCGCCTAGGGTTTCATCCTGAAACCCTTCATCACAAAAATGGAGGATCCTCGTGCGTTATTATTCTTCATCATCAGTACAATTTTTAATTTATCTTTAATTATTGAACTTCAAAATTTATTTGTTGTTTTCATATTCTTCTTCTTGGAGGTCTTGAGATCTCATTGAGGGTAGTTCACTACTGAAGCTTCTAGTCTCTCTTTCTTCATCTATGACCTCACAATCCACTGCGACCCACTAGGTCAAATTTGGAGTGGTGGTTCAATGGGGTTTTGAGTTTTGTGGATCAGTGGTCGATGTGTCTCTAGGTGATTCCTCTGTTGTCTTGATCTAATTTTGAAGGATCCCGATTTTCTGTATCATCATTGTTGTCATTATCTAGAGACCTCAGAGGCTCTTACAACTTCCATTTCCTTATGCTATAATGCTCCCTGTCAGGACAGATCATGAGAAGTGGTATCAATAGGGTTTTGGGAGGTGCAGTTTGGTGGCTAGAAATGTTCTTGGCATGCAGCCTTCGACAAAGACGAGTGTTTTTTAGATTTCTTCCTTTTGTCTTTGATGAAGATTAGTTGTCCTCTTTTTGGTGGTCGATCTGTGTGAAGCTTGTTCGGTGGTGTTCTGACTAGTGGTTCTAGTTTGGTTTCATTCACAATTTAGTTTTTTCTAGTTCAATGGTGGTTACTGATAATTTTTTGATGTTATGAGGTGGCTTCAATAGACTTCGACAGTCTCTGGAGTTTCAGTTTTTGGTGTTGAATAGTGGTGAAGGGGATATGATGATGATGATTATGGATGGATTTTTGATGATGTCTATTTTAGATTGTGGTTGTGGATGGTAGTTTCAAGACGATGTCATCATGGTGATGATGACACTAATGTGTAGAATGGACGTGACTTCCTCGATGCAGTCGAAGCAATTTCCTTGGTTGGTTTGTTAGATTTGCAGGATGGGATTTGCGGTGATGATATATTTGAATTTTTAAACAGTGTGAGTTCTGATGGTTTTGGAATGGGGATGATGGATCTATTTTATTAATTTGAAATTTGAATTCTGTAATGCAGTTTTATTTAGTGAGGGTGTGACTTGATTCTCAAGGAATGTTTTCTGCATGTTCCCACTTATCATCAAAGTGGTTTTTCAATAATAATGAAAATTTTTATTGAACTATAATGGTAAGACCAATATTGGGTCTGTGTGTGAAACTCATGAATATGGTTGGAATGTATGTGTAGCCATATAAGGTGAATTGGGATGTGCTAGTATGTGTTGTGAAATTGGTTAATGACATGTTTGGTTTCATTCTATGAGATTTTGTTTCCTTGGACAAATTGATTTGGGTAAGGATGTATTTGGGTTGTTGTTAATTATTGAACTATTTTAATGGATTTAAATAAAATTTGTACAAAACTGATCTAACATTTCTATACTAGTGGTGTGTGTAGGGAATTCAATTGGGGTGAAGCTACTGAGTATTATTACTCAACCCCTTATTTGGAACATTGGTGTTTTTAGATGTTGTATTCTGGGACATGAAAAATGGTAAGGCATCTAATTAATTTTTTGGTACATTATGATGCTTGGGCGGTATTACGGAGCTTGAATCATGGTTCTTGTTGTGGAGTTGAGGAGTTTTTTCATATATTCTTTGAGATTTGTTGTTTAATATTCTATTTGGTTCTCTAATTATGAATATTTGTAGTATTGGTTGTATTGTTCATTTTTAGTTTTGAAACATTGTTTATAGGTATCATGTAGTTATTTTTGAATTGGCACATTTGGTTGGGTGTTTTCATTTCTGATGGAAAATCATCCCCAACCATTCATAAATCACTTGAAATTTATTTCCATCCTTTGGATCCTTGGGGATTTTACATAAGGCCGAGTAGAACCTCTATCTTGAATTAAGACAACGAGGAAGGACATAATGTTAAAGAGGGGATAAAAGTCACTGAAAAGATTTATCTAACAATTTTGATAGTCTCATGGATAAAAATAAAAGGAAAATACCTTCCCATATAATCCCAAACCGAAAGTATACTTTCATCATGATAACAAAAATAAGTGGAAAATAACCCCCACCACCGTCCACCCTTGAACTAGAAATAAGACCACCTTTACTAAGGGAGAATGATGTTGGGAATTATGGAAATTATATGAAATAAACTAAGAATAAGAAAATAAATGGGAAGAGGATACAAATAGACTAAGGAGTAATAGATAATAAGCACAATTGAAAAGTCAAAAAAGGAGAATAAATAATTACCCCAACCATTTCCATCATGGAAAAATGAAGCAAACGGATTGTTGGAATAAGAACTTCAAAAATTAATTTTGGATACCTTTTAGAAAGTGGAAATTAATATACCCTAATTTTAGAACTCAAAAAACTCCAATGTATGCTAAATATGTGAAGGATAATTATACCAATAATAGGTGACTTCAAGAGAATGAGAGGATCAACATGAGAAGAACTATCTCAACCCTTATAACACCACAACTTCCAACCAAATGTTAATATCTAGTAACACTTTAAAATCAATTAACCATTGGATCATAAAATATATACAATGATTTATGTGATCATGGATCTTCAATTAATGTATTTACTCACTTATTTTATAATTCTTATTAGATGTGAGACTTGAATCCCACTCGAATGATGGTCCATCTTCCAAACAGATCCACAGTTTTCCCATTAGGATTTCTGGAGGATGTCCTTGATAAATTTGAAGTTTTATTATTCCAATATGAATTTTATTTTATAAATAAATAAGAATATAGAATAACTTAATACTAACCCATCATTTTGTGTAAAACTTTTTTAATGATGGCCAAAACCATTATCAAATTTCATAAAAGGACAATCACCATAGAGTTTGGAGACAACATTGTACACTTAAATATTTTTTATTCCATGAGTGACCCATCAAATGATATCCCATTATATAAACTCTCCCATGATTTTGGTAGTGAAAAAATTGAATAATCATGTATGTTCCATGAATTATTATCCTTGGGAGATATTTCTTCCATTGAAAATATCACTGAACATGTAGATCCCAAAAACACTAGAGATTCTAATTTCTTATGGTTAGAAGGGGTAAAATATGATTTATTTGATTATTTATTAAATGATGAATAAGATATTATGATTTCATTTGTGTAGAATCTCCAACCTTTTTAAGTGGGAAATATATATTTAATTCCATTCCTTCAGTAACCCCCGGATTTGGAATTATGTGAACTTCCCACTAATTTAAAATATGTGTACCTTATTAAGGAGGTAAATTACCTGTGATAATTAATAATAATATATTTTAAACCGAATAAGAATATTTTATTAATATTTTTAGAGATAATTTAAAAGCAATAGGGTGGGTATTAGGTGATATCCTAGGAATAAACCCAAAAATATGCTAACATAGAATTCTTCTTAAGGGAGATTCCAAACCTTCCAGACTGCCCCAAAGGAAGATAAATCCCACCTTGATGGAGGTGATGAAGAATGATATTGAGAATAACTTTGAACATGGGATCATATATCCTATTTCATATTCACAATGGGTTATCCCCATTCATGTAGTTCCAAAACAAACTAGGTTAACCACTACGAGGAATGAAAAGTATGAATTAATACCTATGAGAATTCAAAATAGCTGGAGAGTGTGAATAGATTTTAGGAAGTTGAATTAGGGCACTCAGAAAGATCATTTACCATTCCCCTTCATTGACCATATGTTATAAATATTGGTCTTTAGAACTCATTATTACTTTTTGGATGAATTTTCTTGTTATTTTCAGGTACCCATTTCTCCTAAGGATCAAGAGAATTCTACTTTTACTTGTACCTTAGGAACATTTTCATATTAAAGGAAGACATTTATATTATCAAATTCTCTAGAAATATTTAATAAGTGCATAATAAGAATATTTTATGATCACATTGTATATTTATTGGAGGTTTTATTGGATGACTTTGTAGTTTTTGAAAAAAAAGTTACCACTGTTTGAAAAATATAGAAAAAGTTTTGAAAAACTACAATGGATTTTTTTTTAATATTTTGAAAAGTAAAATATAATTTATGAAAGAGGGATGCTTCTTTGGAATTTATTTTCAGAAAAAGTAATTTATGTGGATAAACAATAGTTTGAAGTGATCAATTCAATTCCACACACAGCTTTTGTGAAACATGTTTGGTCATTTTTAGGGGATGTTATATTCTACATGAGGTTTATCAAATATTTCAGCAAGATTGACCTCTCTATCTCTAGATTACATTTGAAAGATTTTAATTTTTATTTTAATGGTGTATTTAGGGAATCCTTTTATGAGTTAAAGAGGAGATTGATTGTACCAGTAGTGATGCAACCACCGAATTAAGAAAAACCATTTTTGAAAATTTTCGATGCTTCCAAACCATAATTTGGAGTAGTCATTTAATAGATAAATTAGGTAAGTATCCAAGTCATTTAATATAACTTTAGAACCTTACATGTATCCCAATTCAATCATAGAACCAAAGAAAAAGTGTTTTTAGTAGTTTCCTTTTTTAGAAAGATTTAGATCATATCTTCGTGGAACTAAAGACACTGTGTTTTTTGAACATGCTACACTTAAAAACTTATTGAATAAGGATGAAGCTAAACAATGGCTAGTGATATTGAGATTACTTCAAAATTATTTCAACATATAAATAAAATAAAATAAGGGAGCTGAGAACCAAGTGGTCGTTTACTTATGTTGGTTTCCCAACATTGTTAAATCTGAATTTTCAAATAAAGAACCATTGATTTATCACCTTCCAGAAGTGAAATATTACTTTATTGAAGGATAATATCATTGATTTTCTAACATAGTAACCTATATAATAATATCTCATGTCTCACCTCATTTAAATGCCCACCAAATTAAATAAATTAAACCTGGATCGAAATATTATATATAAGATGATCCATTTCTTTGGATGATTTGCAACGAACAAGTGATATGAAAATGTTTTCCTGGAAGTGAAATTGAACCTACCTTTGATTTTTTTTCACAACTTATCTTATGGATTCCAATTTTGACATAAAATTATAACAATTAATTTTTTTACAATCTATACTTTATTGGTTTTCCCATTTTAAATATGCTCACAAATTTTGAAGAAGGTGTGAAAAATTTAATTTTTTTGGAACTATTTCAAAGTAAAATGAAATGGCCCAAAAGACACGTGATTTTTGTGAGTTTTTTGAATTCTAGGGGATATATTTTATAGGACCTTTTCCAATATCATTTGTAAATTATTATATGAATCTTTAAATATATTATGTTTTATAATAGTTGGAATAAAAATTCATCAGGGCTAATGATGCTAATGTTGTTTATGATGTTGTTAGGGCTACCATATTTTGTAGGTTTGAAGTTACTAGAGACATCATCACTGATAATGGGACTCTATTTTCAATAGGATAATAGAGTTTTTACTAAATTCGTATGTGGTGTATTAAAAAAAATAAACTTCTTATCATCTATAGACTAATGTTCAAGATGAACTGTCTAACATGGAAATCAAAGGAATTTTGGAAAAGTCTTTTAAACCTAATAGAAATTAATGGAGAAAAATATTGTAATAAACCTTTTTGGATTACAGGAAAGACTAAAAACTTTGTTAAGAATGATCCCATATATGTTCATTTATGTTAAAAATTTCACCTTCCTATAGAATTGGTTCTTACGGCATATTGAGCTCTGAGAAATATTAATTTGGATATTTAATACACTAGGAAGGAGAGAATATTTTAGATTTAGGAGATAGATGAAACTATAAGTGAATATTTTAAAAATCCCAATATTTAGAAATAGAGAAAAATATTGGATCATGACAAGCTGATCCAAATAAAATAAATCAATTCTAGAGACACAATGTTGTTATTCAACTCAAGACTCAAGTTGATTCCAGGTAAATATCATTCCATATGAGAAGGTACATTTATTATTAGTCATGTATATCCTTGATGTGTTTTTTAGATTTTTATGTAAGGATAGAAAGATCCATTTATTATTAATGAACATAGGATGAATAAATTACATGGGATCATTCAATCAGATCCAGTGGAGGAGATCACAATCCTCAAAAAAGTTTGTCAAAAAACTATAACAGGTCATAACTATCCTATATACGTTATTAATTACTGTGATGAAATTTAAAATATTATTCCATGTAAAATATATTTTAATATATTATGGACACTACATCATTAAGGTGTGGGGGATGAAACCCCTGTAGTTTAGGTTTTTCAATTTTTTTCTTTCCTGTTTTTCAAAAAAAAATCTATGTTTTTAAAATCATGGGTGTTTCATTTTAATTTTTTTTCAAACATTTAAGATTAAATGATTATATTTTATATTTTTTAAACCCATGGAAATGATTAAACAAATTTATTCCGTGAAACTAAGATTAAATTAATTCTAAAAATATAATTGTTTCAAGTTCATATTTTTGTAAATTTCATTAAAAGTTCTATAGTTTTTAATCACATGCCACATATTACTATGTTTATAATTGAAATTACATTACATTGAGGATTATAAACCATTTTTGTAATATTATTTAAATTCACCTCACTTATTTAGATAACCAATCCATTCTTAATTTAGCCATACTTTTCTTTATTCTTGTCAAAACATGAGGGTTTGAAGTACTTTTATTTTAAATTATTGTGGTATTTATTTGGGTTTTAGAGACACCATTTCAAGAGAATCCTTTTTATTATTTATTGAAATTTACATTTAATACCTATATCCCTTATAATACATGAAAAAATATTAGTTTATGCAAATATAAGCCAATTTTACCCATCCAACATACCCTTGAAGTGAAATTGTCTAGTTGAACTTAAGTGTGGTAGGAAGCTATCTAGTGTTGAGATACCTCAATTAGAGATACTATAATTAGAAAAATAAAATTTTGAAGTTATTATAATACTACTAAAAGATTAATTATGTTGAATATTGTTCCCTTCTATATCTTTTATGATAAAATAAGTCATATATTTATATAACATTTGAGTGAGAAAGAAAGTCATGCAAATCTGAAGCTTTCAGTAAAAACTATGTTTGAAAATATTGACACTGTTGCGATTAAAATTCAGAATGGTGTAAAATTCCCTTGATTTTTCATGATTATTTTGTTTTTTTCTACTATGGGGAGTGAGTATTAGAACATAATTTATTGGAAATTGAAATCATGTTATTTTTCTTCAAAAAGAGACAAACCATCCTTATTATACCCAAAAATATTTTTGCCTAAAAATCATACCAACTGAAATATATAGAAAAAAATTAGAAATTATTCATGATAAACACATGTAATTCACTCACATCAGGTGATGATGTATGAATTTATCAATATTATGGTGAGTCTTTCATGTGTTTGGATTAGAAATGGCTTGTAGAATATTGAAATTTGTGAGATGAGATAAAATTCATATGAGGTTGGTGTTTCCTGTGAATGGGAGTATAAATGAAGGGAAAATATATTGTATGATCTTAATAAAGAAATTTAAATATTTAATTTTAAGGAAAAATGAGATATTTTGTTTCTTATTTCAAATTGATGGATCTCATGGTCATTCGTTTTGAATTTTTTTTGATTTGATTTTTATGATTATTTATCCAATATTCCAACTAATAAGTGTGGGGGGAGTTGATAAATATAATATATTTTTTTCATGTGTATTTAAATGATTTTAACCCTTAAAATTAATCAATTTGTGATTATTTTCATAATTTTAGTATTTTTGGTAAATTTTAGTCTAAAATGTGAAAATTTTTTAATTCTGGAATTTTAACAATTTCCTATCACAAATAAATTTCAAAGATAACATTTATAGTACTGATACAATTAGATGTGTTATTTTTTTAGGTTTTATTTGTTTCTGTATTAAAAATTCCTCTTTTAGACCCATATCCAAATTGAAATCCATAGGCCAATAAAAATCAATCAATTTGAAAAATCTTTTATACTGATAGAATAAAACCCACCTCATTAATTGAGAAGTAACTCAAGATAAATGCCTCAAAATTAGGTTATTATATATGGATATAAAATAGGACTCAAATAAAAATGTTCATATTAAATTTCATTGATATTTACACTCATTATAGTAGGAATTAAATGTTCCAAATTGGAGGAATTTGAAGAGCCTCTTCATCTAGAAAAAATTGTTCTTGAGAAATTTGGGAATACCATTCATAAAAGTGTCCAAGGAAATTTATATTTTGAGTAACCATGTACAATATAGACAGGAACAAATTTTATATAGAACAGTTCCTAGTATTTGTCCATTTACCATGGTTGATAAACTCAAACGTTTGGTCGATAGAAACTAGAGGGAAATTTTCCACCACTAAACCCTATAAATATGTGTGTAAACTTCCTCTACAAGTTATTGAAGGTGGATAATTATTGGATGTGATGGAGGATCATAACCCTTACGTTATGTTGATTTTATTTTTTCTCTTTTAATATATTCAAAATTCTATCTTCTTCCCCATTCAAATCTATTACCTTTCACATAGAGGGGTAAAAATCTCAAGTGATCTGGGAAAGGGAAGTTTTTATTTTGTAATGGATGAGTCTTGTGATTTAATTATAAAATTCTTTTTTTATTAAAATATTTTATTTTTTTGGTTTCAAATTAAATTAATTAAATTTTCTTTAGGTTCTTTGTGTCATTCATTATTTTTATCTTTGGTTGAAGTTCTTTAATCTCCCTCCACCTAGTACAGTTTGTCTCAATCTAGATAATTGTGTTAAGTGGTGACTGTCTAGTTATCATTGGAACATGTGTGGAATAAGTGAATTGATTATAGATTTTTAAGGATAAAAAATAATTATTGGGAAAATACTTCATGTATTGGGGATGATTTACAGTTTTTTCATACACACAAGTGTGGTTTCTAATACTTCCTTCAACCAAAGTTGATTGAAAACTTGATCAAGGAGTATTTAATTTATCATTCTATAGGAAGAGACGATGCATGATTTTTATGGCTATGATGACATTGAAAAAGGTGATCCTACCATGTGACCATCACTCTATTAATAAATTTGTGTTTAAACATTATTTCTATATCTTTTTTTCTTTTTAAATTCAAATAATTTTAAAACAACTCCATTTCATTGTTAAATTTAAAGTGAAAAATGTTATTATTATGTGATCCTATATGGAGATAGCCTAGGATTTATAATATACTACATTTTTATCTCAAAAAATATTTTTTAATCACACCCCACACCAGGACTGTTTCAGGTATTTTAACCGTTCCTTTGTTTATGCTTTTGTTTCCTCATTATGTTTTTTGATAATAATGATATTATTCGAGTGGTAACCCACCTTTAGAGTTTTTGGATCCATTGGTTTTGTTTCATAGTTTTGAACTTGGTTCCTCCAATTAAGGTGTTCGATATCATTTTATGGTGAGATTCGTGATACGTATCTTGCATGATGGATGTTCGGAAAAACAATTTTCCTTCATTCCTATCTGGGGATGGATTTGAATCCTTAATTATGGGAATTGTTTCAGGGGTATATTATGTACGAAATTGGATCCTAGTAACCCTTAATTTTCAATATTGTGTTATTGAGGTATCCAAAAATGATTCAAGGGAGTTTGTATGTGAAATCCCAATTTTAGGCCAATCTATGATTTAAATCTTTAGGCTACACCATAGAGTTGGATGATATGGTGTAGAAGGACCTTATGTAGTATAAGAGAGATCTAGGGGGAGTTTTGTGAAGTCGAGGAAAAAAATCCTTAGGGGGATGTAATTTCCTTGTGGGAGAGATGATCAGTGATCTTGGTGCTGTTATTTCATTTTCATGTGAAAAAAAATTATTCTCTTGAGTTCAAGGATTCATTGTTTCTCTTTTTTAGTTACATTAAATCATAACATAATCATAGATTTCTCCATTGGTAGGTATTTTGAATAACCTAATTAATTATTAACCAAGATTAATGAATTAATTGGTTTATGATTTGAGATCACATGTTGTTTTCTTCCACCATGATAACATTTTGACTCTTAATTTTCTAGATAGTGTGCTATCTATGTAATATTTTATCATGTTTGTTGTTATTGGTTTAACATGATCAAATTGATGAAATAACATAAGAATGTAATGTTAGTAATAATATTTTGGTTTTCTAAATAATTAAATAAGATTTATGTTTAATGAATCTTTAGTTTGTTATAATTTTATAGAAATCAAATTGATAATAAATGCATGTTTAATTGTATTTTTATTCCATAAGTTAATGTATATTACAAAATAACATAAAGGTTAAAATATTTTTAATATTTAAATGATATAAAGTTAAGTTAAATGATAATTTTAATTCATTAATTATTTTTAAAGATGGAATATGTCAGAAAAAATGTTTAAGTAATTTATTAGCTTGTTATACCTAATGTTTTAGGATTCCTATAGTTGGAACCTGTGATAATTGAATCAGTTGATTTAATATTTAATAGAAAATAATTTTTTACAAAGATAAATGTTTGGGGATAAGATGGATTCTTTTACCATGTGGGATGAATGCCTTATGTTTGGGGCCAAGAGATCCTGTTTGCTTGTGAAGGCCGAATGCCGTGATTTTTGGGAAAATTTTTCCTATTGATTATGTTAGTTGTTTTTTATGTCTATGTTGTTCTAGATATGAGACTCGATATGTGATGTGATGTGAGACTAGGATATATGATGAGATATGGGTAGGTGGCGTAGATTTATGCTTGTAGTTGACTCTTGTGATTGCGAGACGAATAGTCATACGAATAAGGGTGTCAGGGATTTCACAAATGTTAATTGAATTGGTTAAATAAGGGATTACCATGTAATATACTGGCCAGACATGACCCTAAACTGGTAGCCTAAATGGTTTCCAAATGACGTCAAGAACATATCCCCGTATTCCAAAGGCTGTTGACTAGCAGTGACGGTGTAAAGGTAGTCAGTGGGTAGACTATACCCTTATATTCAGAGTGCGCATCAGTAATAGATAGTAAAACTCAAAAATAGGGAAATTGGTATAAAGAAATAATTAAATTGCGGACAACAATATAAATATAAACTAAATACATAAAATGGCCAATTCCAGTTTATACAATGCATGCATACTAATGATGATACAATATTTTAAAGAAGTAAAAAAGGAAGAATGCTTTACATATCATGGAAGAAATAAAGAAAAGACATAAAGCCCTTAGGGAGATCTCTACGAGCATATTGAGCTCCTAATCGATCCTTTTCTCCTATCTCCTAGGTATAAAATTAAGAATCATGAACAAAGATCCATATACCTGCAAACAAGAAGGGTCTACTTGGGTTCCAATGATACCCATGCAGTGTGTGAGAATATCAGTAAGATGGCACCCAAGGCATCTCGTCTAAACCAATATGTGAAATACTTAAAATAGGAATTTTGCAGGTAAATACATATGTAGTATTTGAAATGAAGAAATTACCAAGGCGTGTAAACTGTAAATATAGTTATACCAACTTCTCCCCACAAGGCACCATGTACAAAATTATTATGCTCCTATAACAAGGCAACTACATGTATTGTACAATTAAATAACATGGCCTTGTCATTCATCAAAACCTTTCATACCATCACCGGCTTGTTGTATAACCACTTATCACAATTTACCAAGGCGAATACATATATTCGAGCATACCATATACCTCACTTGCATGCTATAAAATTAAATGTAGACCATCAAGGGCCAGATCCAAGGAACTTGGCCAAAGAAATCCATATAAGAAATCTAGGCCATGAAGGGATGGATCCAAGGAACATATACAAGGCATCCACCTAAGAAATATAGACCACAATGGGCTGGATCCATGGAACTCATCCAAGGCATCCACATATGAAATCAAACTACAAAGGACTGAATCCAAGGAACTCCTCCAAGGCATCCACATCGAGTCCCATGGGATTCCCATTAGAAACTTGGTCTAGTCATTAGGTAGAGTCCAAGGAGCATGTGTACTAATATGTCCAGTGTGAGTCTAAGAAAGACGTACCCATGGGGGTGTAAGGCATGAGGCATCCCACAAAATCAATACCCAAGGGGCATAATCACCCCAGGGATCCCACTACCACGTTCCAAACCCAAAGAGAGAATTCCATGGAATCTATCAAACCATTCATTCATTTAAACCATTTATCATAACAAAACATATGAGTATACCCACTCATATAAACCATTCCATAATCTTCATATGAGTATACCCACTCATATAATCTATTTAAAAGTTCCGTTTCATATAAATCATGGGTTTACCCACCCATTCAACATAATTCCAAACAAGGCTTTAAATACAAGCATAATGGTACACCCACCCTTATAACCAAATTAATTCAATTATTGAGTGTACTCACTCACATAACACACACAACATGAGTATACCACTCATGTGTTATATTCCATTTTAAACAATCCATATTGGTATAACTACCTATACACCACCATTTCATAATTAAAATTCAAGACAAGTCACACAATTTCTCAGGATTAAATTTCATATTCAGATACATTCTATGAGTATACACGCTCGTTTATCCATTTCCCATTCAATGTATGAAATTAGTACCTCCCCGCTTTACCAATAATTGTTTAGTTAACCCTTTACACAACACAATCCAACCTATTTAGTATTGCCACTCAATTAAACAATTTTCATCAATCATACCAAAAGGGTTTACCCACCCATACATTCCTTTCTAGTTATCTAGAACTGTTTAAAAAAATTTCATCAACACATAATGGAGGAAACACATCTTCTAGCTAAGAAAACACATTTCTTTAATTTCAACAGCTTACTCCAACTAGGAAAGAATAGGAAAAACACACATCAACAAGATGAGAAACATAAACATTCTACTCACTGCATTTTTAGCTTGAAGGAAGCACACCTCGATTGAGGGGTTTATTACAAAAACTTGATTTTTTACTATAACCAAGCATTTAGCACAAGATTCATTTAATTCCATAATTTCAGTCCAAATTATCCAAAGAAGTAAATCAATGACTGATGCAATTTTAAATTTAAGAAAGGTTGTGACCCTACCTCAAAGGATGGCCAAGCCAACCTTTTTAACTCCAGCAGTAGCCTTCTTTCCCACACACATATCCATATATATATATATATATCCATAAACTGATGTATATGTTCCAAAAACCATGAGGTAACACATAAATGGAAGATATATATATATATATACATTCATACCTGGGATTAAAGCATGTGTACACTTTGAAATTGATCACATCTTCATACAGTAATTCCTCAGGGTCTCGTAAACACCACTAAACCCAACATAGAGGGGGAGAAAACTAGTCGTTTAAAACCATACCTAAAAATGATTTCAGAAATCAAAAATCACTCGAACCACCTCACCTTCGGCAGCTGTTGCTGGAAGACGGGCCAACGGGTCCTGAGACATCCTTTACACATCCTAGAACCAGAAGAATAACGAAAATCAGATTTAACCCCAACCCTATAGTTTTTGTCGAACACGTTAGGGTGAAGGATATGATAAGAAACAATATGAAATAGAGAGGAGAGGGAGGAGAAACCCATACCTCAGAGAATCGAACCATGATCAGGCAGAATCAGTAGAGAAAATGAAGCTGGAGAGGGGAGCTAGTGAGGAGGTGTGTCGCGCCTCAAAGGTCAGATATCCCTGTGCATTGAGCGAGTGAGGGAGAGGGGTGAAATGAGTTTTTTTTCCTTTTTAATTTAATTTAATTTTAAATAATTTTAGTTCTTTAAATAGACTAGTCTATATTGTTTAACCCGAATAGTTTGGAAAACCGTGCACCAACCATGTAGATCCCTCTGTCTAAGAAAATCACCTTACATAGTCTATCCCACACGGTTTTTCTAACCATGTAATGACCATCAGAAATCCTATGTCCCTCCAAAAATAAACCACTTGGTTACCTACTATGGGCCACATGGTTTGGAAGACCGTGCGCATACCATTCACCCTATGTAGGTCCTTAAAAATATTAATTTCTCAGTATGATGCTCCAGAAACCCTTCTAACCAACTAGGAAACTCATCGAGCCTTTTCCCAACACAAATAACGTCACATTAATAGGGTCAAACTCATGGAACTTCATTCCAAAGCTCGGTTTAAAATTAAGCTTATCTACTAATTACTGAAAATTCAAATTCTTCTGAAATTTCATCCGATTGAAAACACGAGTTCTTATAATCTACCCACCATAAATATTCTCATCCCCAAGAAGCCTTAGGTAACCATGAAACCATCACCCAACCCATAGAGGTATTTATGTTCCATTCCAATGATCTCATTGCATTTCCAAATTCCGAACACACATTTAACAATTTCACAAACCCATGGTTCTTAAGCCTTTAAAAACTGAGACAAAGCTAAAACTCTAACCGAAACATCAAAACAAAATTTAGCTGAGCCCACAAAATTAGATAACCGATACCTTAATCATATCCTTAACCATATTCCCTTTGGTTATTCCACCAAGGGTATTAATTTTTAACATCCAATTCTACACAAACCACACTCTCCCTTAAAATGGCGATGTTCTTTTTAATATGATCTCATCACGAACTACAAAAAACAAGAAATATGGAAAACAACCCAAGACATTCTAGGATAACCATCCTCAAAGATTCCCAGCTTAGGAAGCCAACACATCCCATCCAAACCACAAATCCTTCCTCCCCAAGGCATTCATCAACTGACACAAGCACGTACACTGAAGTCCTCACCCGACTTTCAGTGACCTTACCAGATCAATCCATTACTTATAAATTTTTAAACCATACTTATTCAGAAAGAATAAAATCAAAACCCAAATAACCAAACATTTCACATAAAACACATATAGAGATCATGAAACAACCCCACAACTTTTATAATTTAGCGTGGCGTATAACTGAATCTCTCCTAGTGCATCGAGGACGACACCAAGAATGGGTACATGCTCATCTCATTTAGAAGAGTACACTAATTGTAAAGTAAGTAGATCAGTCAAACTACAATTAGTTGACTCTTTACAACAGATCGTCTTTACATATCGACACATCAACAACTGAACCTCTATGCCTATACCAATGGATGAATTTCTGTTCCTTCAAGATTTACCGTTGAAACTCTTCCAAAACTAATAGTGTTATCAAAGGGTTGCGCATACCGCCAAACTCATCGAATTCGTTCAACCAATAAAGAATCAAAACACACACCAGATCTAATGTGACACTACCCACCTTAGGAGTGTCCAAGTCATTTAAAGAAAATACTAGATGCTCACAAGCATGCCAGCATAGAAACACCTTAAACACACATGTGATGTTCCATGCCCCATGATCACCACATAGAACATTGGCATGAAAGCCAAAATCAAACTGACTGATATGTCAAAGCACCCGAGGCCAAGAAAATTCCTACTGAGCATTGGGACGAACATACATTTACACCCCAATCACTCTACTTCGAAGTTAACCCAATAATGTCCCAAACCTTACAAGGCTCCACGATCACACCAAAATCACCCGATACATTACATCATTAAACACTCAATGGGTATTGCGTATGTGAACACATACCACTCTGAGTTTAAAAAATGCAACATCACAAAATCTCATAAAACCATTAACTCAGATGACGACATACAGAGTCTTCCATCACTAAATGAAAGGGAAGTTCACATGACCTCCTAAGCCTCTAACCATGATTGAGGAATGTCCAACCCAATGAACCAAGAAATCTTGATGCTTGTTACCACAATAAAAGTAAAATTACAATGACCACCCCTCTAAACAAGGGTGTCTTTTAAAACCAAAAGTCCCACTATGAAAAATTGTCACCCAAACAACACCAACGTCAAAAGCTCCAACTAGAAGCATGGATTCTCAAGCTCTAAGGGTTATACCTTCCACGAGCTAGAACCTTGTGAAGCATACATGTCGATCCTATCCCTTGGTCATGCAAAATAGATTTAATAGGCTCAAAATCCACCTTTTCATTATGAAAAATCTAGAACAGAAATCCTATGGATGATATCTCACGTCTATATTCTAAGGAATATTAGAGGAAACATTTTAAACAACCTATTTCTGAGGGTTCAAACAAGGGACACCAATTCAGGTTACAGTTTAAATAAATTTCATTAATTGATTTCAACATTAAACATCATGAAAGTATTTAAAAAACCCACATGTAACATTTCACAAACACAGAACTTGGTTTTTAAACAATGCCACATGGGAAAAATAGTCAATTTAGAATCTAAATTCATTTTAACTAATAGGAAACCTTCGAGTGTCCTATTTATTCAATCGGGGTTATTTAGAAAGAAACTACATAACCGTTCATTTCATAACACAATCCCCCAACTGACCTACTTTGGTCCAGTTGTGCATTTTGGAAATTAATAAATCATTTAAAAAAACTAAATAGTTTCACATTAATAACCATTACCAAACACACCATGGTTATACAATGGCCCAGTCACACAAGTGGTGATCTACCAATCGATAAGGTTCCCAAACACCTTACCTATGGAATTTGGCTCCCAAATTATTTCATTTATGTTAAAAATAGAGTATCCTTAATATTACACCAGTTCAAATACATCACGCCTTTACATCTACTATGGGTTTCCATTTCCCCTTTCATGAAGCGACTATGCACTCCAGAAACTAAAAATTTGACCCCATTAATCAGATCAATTTACAATTAACAATTTTTCTTTAGTATCCCTTTTTCTATGGTTTGAATACATGAGTCACCTTTTCCCAATTATAAGGTTCCCATACACCTTGTAACTGAATCTGGCTCCGGTTGTAAATGAAACCAATAAATTTAGCCCATGAATTCATTTTACATATCAAAATAGCATGCTACAACAAGCACAAAACATGGAATATAAAAGCTAAGAATGTAAACCACAAGAAATACTTGTTAAACAAATAGGCATACTAACTGATTACCTCAACATGTACAAAACAAAAATGGCATCACTCAAGGTACACAATCATGCTTATAAGGAAAACTACTAATGAAGATATTTGGAATGGAATCAATGCATTCCATGTGAGTTTCTAAGTGAATAATATGATTCATTTCATGCTACTTCCTTTACATTTCATCCAATGGAAAATTTTGAAAATTCCCAAAATCCATAAGCCAAGGAAAATAAAACATTCACCCAAGGTGGAATCACATCAACTATAATAGCAATAACAAAATAGTAATTCCTAGCCCTGGCCACATTATCATTTACCCTATGTGGGGTGATCAGTCCTAAGCACGACTATCTACCAAGTATTGACACATTCCTTGTCTCTTGTCTACCAGCCCAAATAGTAAGACAAAGGAAAACCCACCTCTAATACCACATTATAACATCCCAACCTGACTTTACACTAAATTATTAGCTGGACCAGTCACCACATGAGCTCAAGTGGATGTCCCCATACACCAAAGGCTACCAACTAGCAGCGGGTGTGTAAATATTGTCATTAGGGAGATTATAACCTCATATTCAGAGTGTACATTAGTAATATATAGAAAAACTAGACAATATCGGAAGCATTATAAACAAATAATTAAAAAATGGAATCAAATTTTAATATCAATCGATTAAAGAAAATAAACAATGATAGTTTATATAATGCATTCATGATAAATATGATAAAATATTTGAAATTAGTAAACAAGTAATGATTCATTACATATCAGTACAGAAATAAAGAAAAGACTTAAATCCCATAGGGAAATATCCACGCGCATCCCAACCACCCGCACGGTCCTTTTCTCCTAACTCCCAAGTACATAAGAAATCATAACAAACAAAGATGCATAACACTACAAACAAAAGTGGTTTACTCAAGTACCAATGGTACCTGAGTAGGGTGTGAGATAACCTCTCTATAGGCCATCACCTAAGGCATCTTGCCCATACGAATATGTGTAATAAGTAAAACAGGAAGTGTGCAAGAAAATACATAACCAATAAATGAAATAAAGAAATGAAAAAGGAATGTAAACTACTAAGAAAATTATAATAACATATCCAAAAAAAGTTCAATGCACAAAATGTTCAAGCTCTTATTAGAAGGTAGCTACAAGTATTGGACAAATAAATAACATGGCCTTGTCGTTCATCCAAACCTGTCATACCATCACGACCCTGATGTATATCCACTTTTCACAATTTCCCATGGCCAAGCCATATATTCGAGTGTACCTCATACCTCACGACCATTCCATATAATGAAATGTAGACCATGATGGTATAGATCCATGGAAATCATCCATGAAATCCATATAAGAAATCTAGACCATGAGGGGACATTTCTAAGAAACACATCCACATAATAAATCTAGAACATGAAGGATCAGATCTAAGGAATGCGTCCAAGGTACCCACATAAGAAATCTAGATGATGAAGGGTCGAATCTAAAGAACTCATCCAAGGTATGCACATCGAGTCCCATGGGTGTCCTAGTAGAAATTTGGTCTAGGTATTGGTTATAGTCCTAGGAGCATGTGTAATATCATATCCTATGTTAGTCCATGGAATCCATATCCATGTGGTAGAAAGGCCTGAGTCATCCCACGAAATCAAGACCCAAGGGGCATAGTAAACTCAAGGTATCCACTACCACATTTCAGACCAATGAAGAGAATTCCATGAAATATATCAAACAATTCATTCATTTCACCCATTTATCAAAACAAAACATATGAGTATACCCACTCATATAATCCATTCTATCATTTACATACAAGTACACCCACTCATATAATCTATTTAACAATTTAATTCCATATAAACCATGGGTTTAACCTCTCATTCAACATAATTCCAAACAAGGCTTTAAATACAAAGAAAAATGGTATACCCACCCTTATAACCATATTAATTTACTTAGTGAGTGTACCCACTCACATGTTCCCCACACAACATGACTATACCACTCATGTGTTCTATTCCCTTTTAAATAATCCATATGGGTATACCCACTCTTATACCACCATTTCATAATTAAAATACATGACAATTTAACCAATGATCATACCCTTTCACGTTGACATTTCATATTAAAATACTTTATACATGTCTACTCACTCATTTATACATTTCCCATTCATGGAATAAGATGAGTATCTCTCTATTTACCCATAGTTATTTAATTAAATCTTTAAATAATACACCCCAACCTATTGATTACTCCCAATAAATTAAACAATTACCCTCAAGAATACCACATGGGTTCACCCACCCATACACCTCTCTATAGTTCACTATAACCATTTAACTCTAGTGAATCAACATGAAAAAGAGGAAACACAAATCCTATATATGAAAACCATATTATTTTAATTTAAAAAGCTTCCTTTAACTACAAATGAATATTTAAAACACACATCAACAAGATAAGCAACATAAACAGTTTACTCACTACATTTTAATCTTGAAGTTAGCGCACCTAAATTGATGGGTTTTATTAAAAAAATTTATTTTTTACACTAAAAAATAATTTAACATAAAATGATGTGCATTGAAAATTTTTATTCTAAATTATCCAAAGTAGTAAATAAAGGACTACTTCACTTTTAAATTTAAGAACGGATGATGAACCTACCTCAAAAGATGGAGAAGAAAAGATTTCTAACTAAAGCAGTTGTGTGCTCACTTGTAAACACTTCCATATATATATATATATATATATATATATATATATCCTTAAACTTATGTAAGTGTTCTCTACTCCATGACGGAACACACACATGGAATATAAATATATTTATATATTCATACCTTGGTAGAAAGAATGTGCGCACTTGGAAATTAATCACGGATCCCAACAAAAATTCCCTCGATTATCATAAAAACTATTAAAAACTAAATAAAGGGTGTAAAAAAACTAGTGGTTTAAAACCATATCTCAAAATGATGCCGGTAGACCAAAATCACTCGTACCACCTTGCCTTCGGTAGTGGTTTTTGGAACATGGAACAACGGGTCTCGAGACATCCATTGCACAACCAAGAACATGAAGAATAATGAAAATTGTTTTTTAAACCCAACCTATAGGTTTCATCGAAACATTATAGGGTGACATATTGGCCAAGAAATAGTTGAAAATGGAGAGGAGAGGGAGTATAGAAACATACCATGGTGAATCGAATGAAGATCCGGTAGAGTTGGTGGAGAAAACGGAGCTGGAGAGGGGATCCAGCGGGGAGGTATGTCATGCCTCATTGTGGGGATCCCCCTGTGCATCATGCGAGAGAGGGAGAGGGGTGAGATGAGTGTTATTGTTTTATTTTTAATTTAATATCATTTTAAATAATTTTTTTTAAACCAACCTATCTGCAGAGTTTAACCCGAATGATCTGGAAAACCGTGCGCCAACCATGTGAAACCCTCGGTTTAAGAAACTCACCTCTCACAGTCTGCCCACAAGGTTTTCCTAAACATGCATAGATCGTGATAAATCCTCATTCCCTCTAGAAATAAACCACATGATTACCTACAATGGCCCACACGGTTTGTTAGACAATAGAAAAACTGTGCACCCTCTATAGGTTCTTAAAAACCCTCCTTTCCAGGTTCGATGCTCCCGAAACCCTTCAACCCACCCAGGAAACTCATCAAGCCATTACCAAAGCCCAATAAAATCACATTAAAAGGTTCAAACTCATGAAACTTCATTCCTATTCTTGGTTTTAAATTCATCTTATCCAGTAATTACCAAAAATTCAAATTCCCATGAAATTTCATCCGGTTAAAAAACATGGGTTCTTACAAACCGATTAAGCAACAACCTGAACATTTATGAATAAAATATACGTTATTTTAATAAAATGTCTTATTGATATAGAAAAAACATGCAAATTTTTTTTATTATATCTTATTGTATTTTATTGACCTTTAAGTATCCTTATCGTTGATTAAATAGTGGTTGAATAGTGATCACATGACTAGTATACACATAGGGTTTTAACAAATCCATTCGGAACAGACAAAGGAAGTAATGACCTCAATTAGTAGGATCATAACCTATGAAGACCATTTATCAGAGATTCCAAGGGACATAGAATTTATGGGCTTTTCCCTAGAACAATACCAAGATGAAATCTTATAACTTAAGCACGAGTTAAACCATTTACGTGGGAAGTTCATGCTTATCGAGACCACGAACCAACCCATGTTAACCAAACAACCCCAAAAGCCACTCCATCACAGACCTTACTCTTAGGGAATAATCTGGGGTAATAAAGGGATATATAACAATAACTTATCATTATTATTATGTACATTATTTTTTATATAGAATAATGAATGTACTTTTATTCTTTTATTGTTACTTTGTAAATGATTTTTAAATCACGAATAGTATTTTGGTTAATATTCAAATTCAATTAAGAAATATATTTTTAATGAAGTAATGGTTTTTGGAAATAAATATTATTCTTATAATATATTATTATTAAATTATTTTTATTAAATATAAATGATCATATAATTATTATGAAGTCAAATGTAATTTTTATTATGTTTTAAAAACTGTTTTTGTTAAAACCCATCAATTTTTAATAAATATCAGTTTTTATTTTAAATGTGACAATTAAAATATTTTGAAAATTATTTAGATAAAGTAAATATTATTTTTGGAATTAGGACATCTAAATTACCCTATGGTGAATTTTTCATAATATTCTGAGACAATCGAATTATTGGGGGAAAATTATATACCGTACAAATATAGAGTGTATTTTATTACATCATATTATCTCAATATTGATGAAATAAATATTAAAAAATGGATATTAGGACAAATACATGTTACTACTTTAAAATAATTTAATTTTAATTTTATTTTATTTATTTGATAAATCCGTAGTGAATCCTCCAAATCATTAATATATTTTAAAATTTTAAAATAATTTCGTTGAAAGTATTACTCACCTATTCATATTTCGGGGAAATGTTTTAATAACTTCATCCCATAAACTTAAAAAATAATTTATCCCACTCCTCTTGGTTAGAAACCATGAAAAAGAAAACAATGGGATGGTATGTCGTTTCAAATATTTTATTGTGTTATGTCCAAAACCAAAATAATAGTGAATTCCCCCACCTTTCCTATATAAAACCACCCAAGAACCCAATATTCATAACTAAAACCCCTTAGAGGTCATCAAAACACTTCTATCTACTCCCTATAGTCCGCTCAAGGTGCCCCAATCTCTCAAGAATCCTCTCCCAAGCCTTTGGGATCACACATCCATGTAAGGGATTCTCACCTTTCTCTCCTCCTTTCAATTCAAGAACCATGTTTGAAATTTGTATTTTTAATTTCAATTAGTTAAATTGTCATAATTTTGAAATAAATTATCTTCTATCCATTTGATATTATTTCAATGAGGGATCATTTATCCTTCCCTAGTTGGACCCTTACCTAAGCCGTTATTATGATGAAATTATGTTAGGGTTATTTCCTTTATAAATTTTTATCCAAGTTTACCTATATTGTTATATACTTTTCTTTTAAATTATAAATTTTGGGGTATATTTTATAACCTCCACCATACTAAAGTTATTATGTTTCAATTATGATATACCCCTTTTCTCAAATTAATCCCTCTCGTGCACACTTGTTACCACGTTGAAATTCCAAAAGAGATTTCTCTCCTCTCATTTCCATTCAATAATTTCAATTATAGTATACATTTAAATTACATTTCATATGTTGGGATATTATGTTCCATTATCCTCTTACTGACCATTTCATGCATAATGAATTAGATACCCCTTTCCCTCTCATCAACCCATTTTTAAAATTTCTATTTGACATCGTTATGTTGTCAAAATTGCACCACAATTTTCCGTGCCAAAATCATCATGCAGTGAATACCATACCCATTTCTCTATCAAAAATATTCACCTTTATGATCATGTACATATTTTTTGGGTAAATAAATGTATGTATTCCACATTTCTTCTTTATGGAATAAATTATGATATTTAATTAATCCATGTTGTATGATCAGTGTGGCACACTTATACATGAAAATGAAATGATTATGAAGGGTGCAACCAGATAGCACTTCAATGCAATAGATAATGTTTATTATCATGATACTCCATGTGAAATGAGGTTTTGATCATGATAATTCATGTGAAATTAGGGTTTAATCATGTTAATTTATGTGAAATGATGGTTTTCACATGCTAATCGATGTACAATGATCCTTGGATAATGTTAATATCATGTTGTATATTGTAGCCACATTTCCATGTTACGATTATCATGATTTATTATGCATTTATATTCGTGTCCCATTTATTATCCACTGATATACCTATTGTCTAAAATGTATTTTCTTCCTCATGTTATTCCATTTTAATTCCCTTACTGTGCTTTATAGCTCACTCTTTTCTTTTGTATGTCCTCAAGTTATCCGATGAATTACTATGTAAAAAAGGAATGTTGTGGAAATGTATAAGAAGTTTTTAATAAAGATGTGTATTTAATGTTTTTAGTTTTTATATAATGTTCCTAATCCCTAAAGAAACTATACCTATCGATATTCTGTGTTGTATTAAGTGAATGTTTATGAAATAAATCATGATTAAATATGAAATTATGGGTAGGGTTGTTATAGTTGGTGTAGGAGGGAGGTTTTGTTATTGTTAGTATTAGGATTAGAAAACATTAGTGAAATCCATAGGGATATGAATAAGTATATGAAAGGAATACCTAAATTTTGGTTATTATAGAGTAAGTGGTTTATCAATAAAATACATCCCTATCTATATTTGAACAAGTAGAGGTGGATTTGGAAGATATATATCTTGGGTGTAACACCCCAGGTTTAAATTTAAGTTTTATGTTTTGACAATGTTTCCAAAATGTAATAAAATAAAATGAAAATATATAATTAGCGAGCATTTTATTCATACAAATACCAGAATACACCCTTGATACACAAGAACTAACCCATTAAACCCACTGCTATTGATAATAAAACAATTGGAAGACTACCGAGAAACACAATGATGCCGATCGAGTAGTTATCATCTCTTGGATCTGATAAAAGAACAAACGTTATGGCAAGGATGATAGCAATAAAACTAAAAATAAGAGGAACATATAAAACCATCTCCGAAAGCAGTGGCGTGAGCGTCGAGATATTTGTCTTCTGAGTATTTGAAAGACCCATAAAATATTGATATTTATAGAGTTTTATCCGACCGTTAGAAAAAGGAACTATCCGTTAGAAACTCTAATATTTAAAACCAACATTTGACATCTCTTAATAAAATAAATAGACAATGTTTATTTAAATATTATTATATATCTGATATACAATAAACAAACTTTGTGAATTTAATAAATTTTATTAAATAATGTGGAATTATTTGAAATTATAATGGAATCATAATATTAAGAATGAGATTTAAATTATGAACGAACACTATATATAGCGTTAAAACTAATTTTATAAATATATATTTATATGTTTAATTTTATTAAGGGTTGTTTTGTATACACATATATAATGATAATTTATTTAAAACATAGTAATATATATAAAGAACTTTATAATTTGAGTTTAAAATAAAACCAAAAGAAGGGATATTCATCTATATATGTATATATATATATAAACCGAAACAAATATATAAATTCAGAAAATTGTTTTATTTAAAAAAAAAACAACAACAAACCGATAAAAGTTTGTAAGTAAAGTAATATATATAAAAAAATGAAAAACGAAGGGAAAAAAGGGGGTTTTGGTTTCACGGGATTCCATTTTAGGTTTCGGGAGAGACAGAAGCCGAGGAGAGGCTTCGTTGTCTTCTTCGCGAACCAGGAGTCCGAGAACGCGACTTCGAGATGGGGAGGGCTGCGTCGAACTTCGATTGAAGCTTGGGCGTCGTCCAACGGTCGATTCCATAGGGGTTTCTAAACACCATGTCTGATCTCGGTTTAGGGTTTCCGTTTTTTTTTGTACCTGAGGTTGAAGGTGATCTTCTTGTCTAGATCTGAGTGGCTTTGGTATTTTGTACTTGAATCGACTTCATCCATGGTTTATATTTTTCTAATCTGTTTTGTATTGTTTATTTTAGACTTATGTGTTCCGAAATCATATCATCCGAATCTTTTTTGTCCCATTTGTCCTGTTATTAGATATCAATCTGTTTATATTATTAAATTTCTATGGTGTTTATGATCAGAAATTGATATCCTTATCTTTGTCAACGGTTTCGTCTAATACCGAAATGTGAATGATTGTGGTTTGTTTTGTTATGAAGAATCCTTGACCCGTTCCAATCCATATCTTCATCATAGATGAGTTGTTTATTCAAATGTCGATGTTTAAAACAGTGTAATCTACTGCGAGTTTGGATTTCCAGCATTTCATTTAGTTTATTGAGCGGCTGTCAAGCGGCTGTCAATTAATACGTCTGGAAGATGTTTTGGATTTTTGTGTTGGTTTTGGTGGTCCTTTAATATAGTTTAAGAGATTTCTTTCGTCAATCCATAAAATTCAATTTTTATTAATTGATACACTGCATTTGGACTGTAGGAGAATTGATGTTTCCGCCATATTTTTTTTAGCTTTGTCAAACTCTTTTGATAGGATACACACACTGTAGCATATACACTTAGTTTTTTTAGCGTATCTTATAAGATATAACACTTCTATATAAACCATGTATATCTTACTCGTAGCCTAGGAGGATTCTCCACTCTATATGTGGAGACTAGAAGGGTAGTGAACCACTATCCTCTTTCCTTTATGCTTGCCAGTTATGCTAACGTGAGAGAACGCCGAGAGATAAATTTATGTTGAGAAAAAAAGGGGGGAAAGAAAGTCTGAATGGTAGGAAGATAATTTGGACTCTCAGTTTACGCCAAACCAGGTAAGGGGTCTTTACATTTATTCGGTCAATTTATTTTCTTCAAAAATTATAATTGTGCAATTGAAATTTATTTCATCTATGGTTTCTTTTTCAAAATCAGCATGTTTTTCACTTCTGAAAATTTTGGTAGAATATAGTAAGGGACTATTTTCAATTATCTTCAATTTACAAAACCTTTATTTCATTTGCAGCTTTATATACTCAAGTTGTTCTCAATCCCCCTTTTAAAACTTTCAAAAGAGTGCTTTATGTTATGTTTTGATAAGAACAAAACCTACTTTTATATATACATGTATATTGGTATATACATATTTATATATATATATATATATATATATTTATATGTGAATTTCAATATCAAGCTTAATAATAATTTTTATTTTTGGACACTTTTCTACAAAAAATATTAAGAGTTAAAACAATATTTTAATGTATGATTTTAGTGTTTGAATTATGTTGTTTTTTATGGCAGTACATGTCCATATATGTATATATGGTTGGTATTGTGTTGTTTATAATGTTTTCAATTATCTCCATGTTTCAGAAAATATATATTGCATACCATGAAGTTTTATCAATATCATGGGCGTCACATTTGCATAGATACATAGCTATGCTATTATGCTCATCATCGACATTCATTGTATTATAATTAACTCATGGATTTCATATTAGTAATGACTATTATTTTTATTAATGTTATAATGTGCATATAGGTTTCACTAATCGTGTGTGGATAATAAATATGCATATTGTATGAACTATATATATATATATATATTCAAGAAATATTGAATGCATATGAAATGCTATTGAAAATTTCATGTGTGACATAAAGATTGCATGTGATTATTAATAGTTTATATATTCATTTCATTATTTCATGCTTAAAATTAATTAAACAAGTATGTCATTGGAAATTTTATTCGTGATTTCATTTTAATGGTTAAAATTATAACAATATGAAAATCATGTCTTCCATAAAATGTTTAGGTACATAAATGTATATGAAAGGTATGGGGGACAAAAGTTTGGTCTGGACCAAACATGAATGTGTAATGCGATAGAAGCTCGTACATATATATATATATGCATACATACATAATCATATATATATATAAGTGTAATGTGTATTTCAGTGCCGTAACATGTCTCCAAAATTTAAAACTCCAGTGAAAATTATATGTAAGTAAGGCAAGCTGAAAAATGTTTTATAAAGAAAATGGTGCTTGAACTTTGTAAATATGATAGGGAGTTGGATCATGAATCCATCCCTCAAGTGGGTAGGCCCATGATAGCCTTCAAGGTTTCAAGTGGCCTTAGTTGTTTTGTTTTAAGAGCTTGCTTAATATTTTCAACTGAATCACTGGATTTATTTTAAAATTGTTCTCAAAGTATAATTATTTTCCAAAGAATTATTTTACAAGGGTATTTCTAATTGAATATTTCAAATGTATTATCAAGTAATATTTTTAAAAGAGATTTATCAAAGGCTTTAAAAACCCTTACTGGGCAACTTTTGTGCTCACCCTACGTTTTTGAAATGTTTTTCACAGGTGATCTTGAATCTCAGAGATTGGTCATTTTTTTTGTAGCGTGCAGTGGATGAGTAGTGGACTGTTGTTTCATTGTTCCGACTCTGATAAATGTAAGGTTATGTCTAAATCATCCAGAACCTAGACCGGTGAAAGATCCTCATTTTGTTTAAGGTGTTGTGTAATTTTTAAGTTAAGTTTATAAAAAAAAAATTATTACACAACATTTTGAAGCAACGAGTCCGAAAGAGCGGGCTCGGGGCGTCACACTTGGTATCAGAGGAACGGTCTAGATAACTCTGGAAATTTAGAACACTTTTATAAATTGACTGTCCTTTTCAGTCAACATACTTCTTTGTAATTTTCAGATGGAAGGAAGGAGAACTCAAACAACTCTCTTAGGCCTTCCGGATGAATTACTTGCTATGATCATGGCAAAATCATGCAATGAAGAATCTGAGCCTTATGAAGCCATGCGACTTTCTTGTAAACGTCTCTATAATATATCAGGCACACCAGATATACTTCGTTTTCATCGTGGTTCTGGTTTCGTCTTCGAAGATATCAGGCAGATCCAACGTCATTTCTATCAACGCCAAGGAGCATATTACGAAGGACTTTTTAGGTTCTTTACAATGTTTGAGCAACCAGAATCAATCTCAAATTTTTATAGAGCAGCTGAAGAAGGAAATCTTCGCGCAGCATTTATGTGTCAACTTTTAAGCTTTTGCTTCACAGGAAGAATTTATGATGAATTTGAAACATTCGAAGACGAAGCAATGAGACTTTCTTATAGGAATCAAATTCAAGACGAACTTCTCGGATACTATATTGATTATCATTCCTTGAGGACTGTCTTCCGGTGCCTACATCCATACAACCCCTCTTGCACTAGTTGCATATGGGCAAAGGAAGTGGAAGATTTCGAAGCCACATTGAACTTTAATTTCTTAGGGAGACATGGAAACCGTGGAAGACAACTATACAGACCTTGGGGACATCATATGAGACTCAGAATAGATGAGAATTGAGAGCGATAAGTGTAAATGAATTTCGAGGACGAAATTCTATTTAAGGGGGGTAGAATGTAACACCCCAGGTTTAAATTTATGTTTTATGTTTTGACAATGTTTCCAAAATGTAATAAAATAAAATGAAAATATATAATTAGCGAGCATTTTATTCATACAAATACCAGAATACACCCTTGATACACAAGAACTAACCCATTAAACCCACTGCTATTGATAATAAAACAATTGGAAGACTACCGAGAAACACAATGATGACGATCGAGTAGTTATCATCTCTTGGATCTGATAAAAGAACAAACGTTATGGCAAGGATGATAGCAATAAAACTAAAAATAAGAGGAACATATAAAACCATCTCCGAAAGTAGTGGCGTGAGCGTCGAGATATTTGTCTTCTGAGTATTTGAAAGACCCATAAAATATTGATATTTATAGAGTTTTATCCGACCGTTAGAAAAAGGAACTATCCGTTAGAAACTGTAATATTTAAAACCAACATTTGACATATGTTAATAAAATAAATAGACAATGTTTATTTAAATATTATTATATATCTGATATACAATAAACAAACTTTGTGAATTTAATAAATTTTATTAAATAATGTGGAATTATTTGAAATTATAATGGAATCATAATATTAAGAATGAGATTTAAATTATGAACGAACACTATATATAGCGTTAAAACTAATTTTATAAATATATATTTATATGATTAATTTTATTAAGGGTTGTTTTGTATACACATATATAATGATAATTTATTTAAAACATAGTAATATATATAAAGAACATTATAATTTGAGTTTAAAATAAAACCAAAAGAAGGGATATTCATCTATATATGTATATATATATATAAACCGAAACAAATATATAAATTCAGAAAATTGTTTTATTTAAAAAAAAAACAACAACAACAAACCGATAAAAGTTTGTAAGTAAAGTAATATATATATAAAAATGAAAAATGAAGGGAAAAAAGGGGGTTTTGGTTTCACGGGATTCCATTTTAGGTTTCGGGAGAGACAGAAGCCGAGGAGAGGCTTTGTTGTCTTCTTCGCGAACCAGGAGTCCGAGAACGCGACTTCGAGATGGGGAGGGCTGCGTCGAACTTCGATTGAAGCTTGGGCGTCGTCCAGCGGTCGATTCCATAGGGGTTTCGAAACACCATGTCTGATCTCGGTTCAGGGTTTCCGTTTTTTTTTGTACCTGAGGTTGAAGGTGATCTTCTTGTCTAGATCTGAGTGGCTTTGGTATTTTGTACTTGAATCGACTTCATCCATGGTTTATATTTTTTTAATCTGTTTTGTATTGTTTATTTTAGACTTATGTGTTCAGAAATCATATCATCCGAATCTTTTTTTCCCATTTGTCCTGTTATTAGATATCAATCTGTTTATATTATTAAATTTCTATGGTGTTTATGATCAGAAATTGATATCCTTATCTTTGTCAACGGTTTCGTCTAATACCGAAATGTGAATGATTGTGGTTTGTTTTGTTATGAAGAATCCTTGACCCATTCCAATCCATATCTTCATCATAGATGAGTTGTTTATTCAAATGTCGATGTTTAAAACAGTGTAATCTACTGCGAGTTTGGATTTCCAGCATTTCATTTAGTTTATTGAGCGGCTGTCAAGCGGCTGTCAATTAATACGTCTGGAAGATGTTTTGGATTTTTGTGTGGGTTTTGGTGGTCCTTTAATATAGTTTAAGAGATTTCTTTCGTCAATCCATAAAATTCAATTTTTATTAATTGATACACTGCATTTGGACTGTAGGAGAATTGATGTTTCCGCCATATTTTTTTTAGCTTTGTCAAACTCTTTTGATAGGATACACACACTGTAGCATATACACTTAGTTTTTTTAGCGTATCTTATAAGATATAACACTTCTATATAAACCATGTCTATCTTACTCGTAGCCCAGGAGGATTCTCCACTCTATATGTGGAGACTAGAAGGGTAGTGAACCACTATCCTCTTTCCTTTATGCTTGCCAGTTATGCTAATGTGAGAGAACGCCGAGAGATAAATTTATGTTGTGAAAAAAAGGGGGGAAAGAAAGTCTGAATGGTAGGAAGATAATTTGGACTCTCAGTTTACGCCAAACCAGGTAAGGGGTCTTTACATTTATTCGGTCAATTTATTTTCTTCAAAAATTATAATTGTGCAATTGAAATTTATTTCATCTATGGTTTCTTTTTCAAAATCAGCATGTTTTTCACTTCTGAAAATTTTGGTAGAACATAGTAAGGGACTATTTTCAATTATCTTCAATTTACAAAACCTTTATTTCATTTGCAGCTTTATATACTCAAGTTGTTCTCAATCCCCCTTTTAAAACTTTCAAAAGAGTGCTTTATGTTATGTTTTGATAAGAACAAAACCTACTTTTATATATACATGTATATTGGTATATACATATTTTTATATATATATATATATATTTATATGTGAATTTCAATATCAAGCTTAATAATAATTTTTATTTTTGGACACTTTTCTACAAAAAATATTAAGAGTGAAAACAATATTTTAATGTATGATTTTAGTGTTTGAATTATGTTGTTTTTTTTATGGCAGTACATGTCCATATATGTATATATGGTTGGTATTGTGTTGTTTATAATGTTTTCAATTATCTCCATGTTTCAAAAAATATATATTGCATACCATCAAGTTTTATCAATATCATGGGCGTCACATTTGCATAGATACATAGCTATGCTATTATGCTCATCATCGACATTCATTGTATTATAATTAACTCATGGATTTCATATTAGTAATGACTATTATTTTTATTAATGTTATAATGTGCATATAGGTTTCACTAATCGTGTGTGGATAATAAATATGCATATTGTATGAACTATATATATATATATATTCAAGAAATAGTGAATGCATATGAAATGCTATTGAAAATTTCATGTGTGACATAAAGATTGCATGTGATTATTAATAGTTTATATATTCATTTCATTATTTCATGCTTAAAATTAATTAAACAAGTATGTCATTGGAAATTTTATTCGTGATTTCATTTTAATGGTTAAAATTATAACAATATGAAAATCATGTCTTCCATAAAATGTTTAGGTACATAAATGTATATGAAAGGTATGGGGGACAAAAGTTTGGTCTGAACCAAACATGAATGTGTAATGCGATAGAAGCTCGTACATATATATATATATGCATACATACATAATCATATATATATATAAGTGTAATGTGTATTTCAGTGCCGTAACATGTCTCCAAAATTTAAAACTCCAGTGAAAATTATATGTAAGTAAGGCAAGCTGAAAAATGTTTTATAAAGAAAATGGTGCTTGAACTTTGTAAATATGATAGGGAGTTGGATCATGAATCCATCCCTCAAGTGGGTAGGCCCATGATAGCCTTCAAGGTTTCAAGTGGCCTTAGTTGTTTTGTTTTAAGAGCTTGCTTAATATTTTCAACTGAATCACTGGATTTATTTTAAAATTGTTCTCAAAGTATAATTATTTTCCAAAGAATTATTTTACAAGGGTATTTCTAATTGAATATTTCAAATGTATTATCAAGTAATATTTTTAAAAGAGATTTATCAAAGGCTTTAAAAACCCTTACTGGGCAACTTTTGTGCTCACCCTACGTTTTTGAAATGTTTTTCACAGGTGATCTTGAATCTCAGAGATTGGTCATTTTTTTTGTAGCGCGCAGTGGATGAGTAGTGGACTGTTGTTTCATTGTTCCGACTCTGATAAATGTAAGTTTATGTCTAAATCATCCAGAACCTAGACCGGTGAAAGATCCTCATTTTGTTTATGGTGTTGTGTAATTTTTAAGTTAAGTTTATAAAAAAAAATTATTACACAACATTTTGAAGCAACGAGTCCGAAAGAGCGGGCTCGGGGCGTCACATTGGGGTAAAATCATAAAACACCTCTTTGATCTAGTCTCAAACGGGAACTGGTGTACAACAACGAGACTTTCTGCACTCTTGGTTTGACACTCCCATGGAATATTCTTTGATAAATTCATAATCATAGTATGAACCATTTTTATGGAAACAAAAAACCCCATAAGAATATTCGATAGGATGTATACCTTGGATAACATAGACTAAATCCAAGAAACTCATAAGTTAAGGAGATAAATGTAATTTATAAGTTATCCCATTAATGTAATTAGATTCCCCTTTACCTGTTTAACTATTTGGGATACTAATACCTAATTTTCCATTTATTCTACCCAATGGCTAATAATATGAGGAATAAAGTTAACAACTGATGTGAAGGGAATTGTGATGACTGCCTCAATGAGATTCACAATCAAATGGGAGATCAAGTAAGACATATATTGATTTCACCAAACTAAATATCAAAAATCATGATTAAAAATTATCATTTTGTTGAACGCCCAAGGAAATCAAGGATGAGGAAGATGACATCTCTTAAAAGTCCATCTGATAAAGATGATAAGGTAAAGAAGTCCCAATTTCTTTCGTGCAAGTAATGTTGATGGAGGCCCCAAGGGAAATGTCACAATGGGAATGAGAGATGTTTTATGTCCATAAAGGCAAGGAACAAAGTATCCAATTTCCATGAAAAAATGGATAATATGATGGATGTAAAAAAGTTCTATCTATAGAAAATTACATAGTTATATGCCATAAATTTGGATAATTTGCACATTATCCAAGGCAATTATCTATTGTAAGGGCTGATAATAATGGTGAGAATCAAAAATCCCCATGATCAAGTGAGAACATAAAGTCCTATGATAATATGGATAATGATTAATGAATTACTTGTAACCACTACTTCAAAGTAGTGTATGTTGTAATGTATTTCAATTCATATCCTACTAGTATATGTTTTATATTTTATAAGAACAATTAGTCCCCACCAAAAATGATGTTAAATATGTAGGGAAAACTTCAATGAGTATTGTATCACATGTTTATGTTTGTGGTAATTATCTTCAAGAAAATATTATACGTATCTGTTTTGTGGAATTTAAAGAAAAATGAAAAATTTATTTCCTACACCTCAAGGAATATGAAATATCATTAGAAAAACTATCCCATACATGATATAGATTTTCTAGTAGTGATATTTTCATTAAGAATATGGATGCATTATCTCTTTGGGGAGAAGTATAAAATATATATGGATCACAAAATTCACAAATATATATTCACATAGAATGAGATGAATATGAACAAATGAATATGGTTAGAGATCATCCAATATTATAACTTCTCAATCCATTGCCACCCTAGTAAAGCGAACAAGGTGGAAGATGCTATAAGTATAAAGGACAGAAAAAATATATCATTGATGAGAATTTAAAAGGATCCAATTTTTATAGATTTGATGAAGATGGACACGAGAATCATAATTAAGGGAATATTATAAATAATTTCACAAATTATTACTCAACCATCTCTTTTGGAATGGTTAAAGGATTATCAAAAATATTATGAGGGAATTTTGAAGAATATGGAAACTATCAGAAATAGGAGATCCTTAGAGTTCAATATTAATAAAGAAGGAATTGTGAGATTTGGATTGATACCATGTATTCCACCAAATCACGAGTTAAAAAAAGAAAATTTGGATGATGCACAGAGTTCTAATTTATCCATTAACCCAAGAAACACAATGATATATCGAGATCTCTAAGAGCACTATTGGCAGGATATTATGAAGAAGGATATCACTAAATATACATAAAATTACCTATTATGTCAGTAAGTGAAGTGTGAGAGGAATAAGTCTAAGGGGATGATGAAAAAATTACCTATAACAACAAAGATATGGGAAAACATCACCATAGAATTTATCACCAGACATCCGAATACATCCAAACGAAACAATGCTATATGGGTTGTTGTGGATCGTATTATAAAGACTGCACACTTTATTTTAAGTCGAGACAATTTCTCACTAGATAAACTACCACATATATACATCATAGAAGTGTTGAGGCTACATGGAGTACCACTATCGATTATGTCCGATCAAGATCCAATATTATTCTATATATTCTGGAAGAGTCTCCAATATTATCTGAGCACTGAGTTGAACTTTATCATGGCCTATCACCCTCAAACTGATGGAAAATCTGAGTAGACTATCCAAAAACACGAGGGCATGTCAAGAGCATACTCAATTGACTTAAAAGGCAGATGGTACCAACACCTTCCTTCGGTGGATTTATCTTATAATAATAGTTTCCACTCAAGAATCCAAATGGCTCCTTATGAATCCATTTATGGTAATAGGTGAAGAACACCGACATGTTGGGATGAGTTTGGGGATTGAAAACTTCTAGGTCCATAAATGGTCAAAGAAATGGTGGAGAAGGTTAAGATCATCCCACAACACATCAAAGCTTTCCAAAGTCGATAAAATAGCTATGCTAACAATCGTCGATGAGACCTAGAGTTTGATATTAGAGACATGGTATTCCACTATATATATATATATATATATGGAAGAGAGTTATGAGAATTGGGAAGAAGGGAAAGCTTAGTCCAAGGTACATCCACCCTTTTGAGATCCTTTATCACATTGGAGTAGTGGACTATCAAATAACACTCCCACTAAACCTGTCTCAATTACATGATGTATTCTATGTATCACTATTGAGGAAGTACATACCTGACCCATCACATGTGCTCAATCCAGAGATAGTACCATTAGATAATGACCTCTCCTATGTGTAGAATCTGGTGAATATATTATATAATAGAGAAAATGTTACATTAAATAAGATGACACCCCTTTTCAAGGTGTTGTTTGAAACCACAAGTTTAAAGAAGAAATGTGGGAACTAGAGGAAGTGATGAATCATAGTCACCCTCAACTGTTTTAATGTGTGAAAAGGAAAATTTCAGGGAGAAATTTCTTAAGGGGGGAAGGTTGTAATGACTTTAACATTTATGAATAAATTCCCATTCTTTTAATTAAATGTCCTATGGATATAGAAAACACATGAAATCCCTCTGTTTTATTATATCCAATTATATTTAAATGAACATTATGTATCCTTACTGTTTATAATATAGTCATTGAAAAATGATCACATGTCTATTATAAATATAGGGTTTTAATAATTACTTTCGGCACAAACAAATGAAGTGATAGACTCAACTAGTAGTATTTACCCTATGGAGCCCATTTATCAGAGATTTCAATGGCAATAACATTTTTGGGATTTTTCCTAGATCATTCCCAAGCCGATATCTAACAACCGAAGCATGAGTGAAGCTATTTACAAGAGAAGTTCAAGCTTATCGAGATCACTACCCAGACCATGTTCACTGAACGACCCCAAGAAATCCCCACCATCACACACCTTACTCTTAGAGTATATACTGGCCTAATAAATGGATATTTAACAAGACCCTAGTAGTATTATTATGTAAATTATTTTTTTATAGAGTAATGAATATACGTTCATTCTATTATTGTTACATTATAAATGATTTTTAAATAACAAATAATATTTTGGGTTAATATTCAAATTCAATTAAGAAATATATTTTTAGTGAATTAATGGATTTTTTTATGTAAATAATATTCTATTAAAATATTATTATTAAATTAATTTTATTATATATAAATCATCATATAATTTTTTTGATGTCAAATGTATTTTTTTATTAACGTTTAAAAAATGTTTTTATAAAAACTCGTAAATTTTAAATAAATGTTGATTTTTGATTTTAAATGTAAAAATTCAAATATTTGGAAAATTTATTAGATAAAATTGATATTATTTTTGGAATCAGGATGTCAAAATTACCCTATGATGAATTTTTCATCATCTTCTAAGACATTATAATTTTTTGGTAAAAATTAAATACCGTATAAATATATAGTGTGTTTTATGACATCATAATGGAACAATAATGATGTAATAAATACAATAAAATTAATATTCATAAAAATAAATAGGTTTCCTATAAAATAATTCAATTCTATATTTATTTTATTTATTTTATAAATCCTTAGTTAATCCTCCAAAACATAAAATATATTTTAGGAATTTAAAACAATTTCTTTCAAAGTATGCCTCACCTCCACATAAGAAAGGGAAGTATTTTAATATCTTCATATCTCCGACTTATAAAATAATGTATACCACTCTGGTTGCCCAGAAAAAATGTGAAATAACCATGGGATGGTTTCTTGTTTTGAATATTTTAGGGTGTATTGTCCAAAACCAAAATAATAATGAAATCCCCCACCTGTCCTATATAAACCCACCCAAAAACCCATTTATCTTCACTCAATACCACTGAATATCATCCACACTATTATATATAATACCTAAATTCATCTATAGGATCCCCAAGCTCCCATTAAGCCTATCCCAACCCTTTGGGGTCACATATCCAAGTAAGGGATTAAAACCTTCCTCTCCTCCTTTCAATTCAAGAATGATGTTTGAAATTTGTGTTTTTAATTTCAATTCGTTTTATTACCATCCATTTATAATAAATTATATACTATAAATTTTATGTTATTTAACTGAGAGATCATTTATCCCCCCCATTTGGACCCTTACCTAAGGCGTTACTATGCTGAAATTCTATAAGGGTTCTTTCCTTTCATAATTTTTGTCCAAGTTTCCTTATGTTGTTACATAATTTTATTTTCAATTAAAAATGATGGGGTATGTTTTCAAAACTCTACCATACTACCTTTATTTTTTTAAATTATGAAATACCCCTTTATATCTCATTAATCCTTCTTTTTTACACCCGTTACCATGTAGAAATTCCATAAGCGATTTCTCTCTTCTCATTCCAATTACTGAATTTCTTTTAAATTATACATCAAAATTCCATATCATATATTATGAAATTATGTTACAGGATATCCTTATATTAAATTTAATTAATAAATTTTTAGAGACTCATTTTTCTCTCATCAACCCATTTTATGAATTTCTATTTAATGGTGCTATGTTGCTGCAATTGCACCATGATATTCCATGAAAAAAACATCGTGCAGTGAATACCATACCCATTTATCTATCAAGGGTAGTCAGTTTTATGGTCAGGTACTTGTTTATCTGAGACTTAAATATATGTATTACACATTCCTTGTTCATGTAATCAATTATGTTGTTTAATGAATCCATGAAGTATGATCTTTGTGGCACACTTATACATGAAAAAGAAATGATTATAAAGGGTGGACCCTGATAACACTCCAATACATTGGGTAATGTTTAGTATCATGATACGCCATGTAAAATGAGTGTTTACTCAAGAAAATTAATGTTAAATAAGGTTTTAATCATGATAATTCATTTTCAATAAGGGTTTACAAATGTTAATCCATGTGCAATGATACTTGGATCATGCTAATACCATGTTGCATATTATTGCCACATTTCAATGTTATGATTATCATTATTTATAATGCCTTTATGATCATTTTTCCTTTATTCTCTATTGATATTCCTATTTTATAACATGTATTTTATTCCTCATGTTATGCCATGTTTATTCCCTTACTGGGCATTATAGATCACCCTTTTCTTATATATGTCTTAAGGTTATCCCTTGCAATGATAAATACAAAGGAATGTCATAGTCATGTCAAAGAAGTATTCAATAATGATATGTATTTATTATTTTAAGTTGTCATGTAATGTTCCTAATCCATTAAGACAATATAACTCTCAATGTTATGAGTTTTATTGAGTTCAATTTATGTAATAAATAATGTTTAAATATGAAATAAAGAGAATCTTTGTTATAAATTATTTTTCTTAATGTTGGCGTACAATATTGTTAAATCTATTTAATGGTTAGATGACTTGGTTAGTTGTATATATTAATTCCATTCCCCACTTATTGATGTTTCTATAAGTTCTTGGTTATGAAAATCACTATGGTATATTAAGATACTTACTAGGGTACCTAAAATTATGGAATGGTAAAAGAATAACTAATGTTTTAACCCACAGGGTCAGTGCTTTCTAGAATGATTTTTTATTAATCTTGAGAAACTATGGACTCAGATGGATTATTACTAGAGGGTATGGATTTAAATATGATTTTTAATTGAATGTCATTTTTAATAATTTTATCTAAAGGAAGAATGAATAATTAATGTGTAATGGAATGAAATAATTCAATAAACTCTTCTTAAATTCTTGTGTGATTATAGGATATCTAGTCCATAGCATTGGTAGCCAATTATTTTGGAGATGAAACATATAGTTGAGGCTAGGACTATGTTATTACCATAGTGTGTTTGTGATATATTTGTTTGAATGTTTTTTTGACTTCATACACTACCCCACCCATGTTGGTTAGGGTGGATGATACCCACTGGACTCTGGTAGGTTCTTTTATCCAACATCTATGTTGGCTAGGGACGGATGGATTACTACCCCATCTAACCCTTTTCTCTTATTCTAGTTGTATTAATTTCCAATATGTATAGTGGTTAATTTCCCATTATATGTGTGTATAAGGAATAAGTTTATTGTGTTTATTTCACAAACATGTATCTCCAAATATAGTATCCAAATGGTTATTATATGTTTAACATGTATAGTTTGTGATAGATCAAGATATATACTCTATGTATGGGATGTGATAACTTGAGACATAATACCTGATGTACAATACATGATATCTGATCTGTGGTGGATCTCATAAACTACTCAATTAATATATTAAGATTTAGTATGGGTTTATGTGATGATGTGATACAGGTTATGATACTTATCCTTGGTGCATGTTATGATACATATCCATGTTTTCTTTAGAATGAATTATTTTTTAGATTGATGGTTCGGGATGTACAATGTTGGGTCAGAGCGGAAAAAATGTGAAATTGTTTTTTGGGTTCCCTTATTGTTTCCTAACTATAATTTAAAGTCTCTTTTATGTGATACATGATGAGATATTTCTATGATGAGGGTGGGAATATAGTATAACTATTTATGTGAAAATTTAGTTTAACTTATTGTTTATCATTATTTAATATTCTTTCTTTCACATTTACAAGATTGGATTCATGGAGGATCCTACTGAGTATACCCATTATGTTCACCCTATGTATATATAAACTATTTTTCATGTCATTAAGTTTTATTTGGATGTCAGTTTGGATATTACTAGATCATTTTTTATAGTCTTTATTTGGGATTATTAGTAAATTATAAGATTATCTTTTAGTACTTTTAGTTTCTTTTCAATTATATTAATTTTGTATTCACATACATGTATGCACTTGGGATCTATTTTATCATTACGAGCATGTGTTTACTGGTGTTTTATCTTATCTCTATATTCTACATGTTTCTCATATAGGATAATGTCTCCCATTAGATGTATTAATTACCCTTGGTTTTTATCACTTACTAGTGACATATTAGAGGTGGTCATTGGGCGGTCACCATCTCCCTTATCTCAATGGAAGTCCAAGTGGGGTACCTTTTGGAAAATATGGTTGTGACAAAATTCATTTGTAATAAGTCATTATTTTAATTATCAATTCACATTAAAAATATGTTTATTTTAAATTGAATAAAAGGTACGAGGCTTTCATGGAAATCAAAAACTAAATCTCATCATGAAAATTATTATTTCACCGAAGAGACCAAAACCATTTTATAATTTTTTTTATTTTTTTTAAAAATATTGGACATATGATTTATAAGTACAAAAAGTATTTAATAAAATTAATTTTTTTATTATTTAAATACATATTTTAGTACTCAAATGGTTTTTAAAATTCTTGGATATTATTATGTAATTATAAAATCATAAATTTTTTATTTTTTCAAATATCCATATTTTTTTCATGGATAATAAATATTTCTAGAATGGACACAAAATTTCATCATAAAATAATATTTTCATTCTGTAGAAAAAAATGATTTCCATATTTTTAAATTAATATTCTAACATTTACAAATTCAATTTATGAATAAAATCATAAAATATTTATTGGAAGAGGAAATTTTCAAATATTAAATGTTATTATGGTTACTTCATATCATTTACTAACTAAATGGGTGGTGAAAAATTATTAATATCCAAAATAATTTATCATAATTAATCATATATTTATTAAAATATAAATTCATAATGCATAAAAGGAGATATTTAGAAAAAATATTTTCTAAAAAATAAGTGATTTTATTATCCATTTTATGTAAAATAATTGAATTTCATTCATATTACCAATTAACTTTAATTTATCTATACATATATTTCACAAAAGAGTTACTCCTATTTGTTCCTTCTAATTATACAACTAGGTTTTAACGATAATACTTAAATAATTATATATCTTTTCTAAATATATCATGATTTTATTAAAGTTCAGTATTGTGTGTGGTGAAATATATTAGAAACATTTAATAATTTAAATATAATAATATATTTATAACTTGGGGTGTTACATTTCCCCCACCCACTAAATAATTTTTGTTGGTCGGAGTGGACACTCAAGAGGGGGGTGAATTGAGTTCCAATTAAAATTTCTGTTAAAATATTGTCTAGTTAAAATCCCCAGATTTATAAAATAAGTTAAACTGTAGTGAATTTATACATATTGTAAATGTTCACTTAGCTTCTCAAATATTGATTAGGTCTCAGTTAATTTAACCACAATGTCAAACTATCTTTTGAAGTTAACCTATTGATTTACAATAAGTGTAAACACTTTCTAATTTAACTATCAAAGTAGCTTCAAAATAGTTTTGTATTTCAAAGTAATAGCTGTGGGATAAATAAGATATATGTAGTATACTTTAAACTTAAATAAAATATGCACAACAGATATAACAAGAGTTTCAGTCTCAAGCCGAGACTTAGTCCTCTCAAATATATATAAATTTGATCCACACCCTGGATCGAGGTTAGCAACAGTTTTACAAAACTGTCCAGGACACGTAGGGACCTCTACCACTATTCTTCGTGGGAAACAAAACAAAGACCAGGTCACACAAGGACCTCTTCCACAGTTGACATGGGTAAACAGAAGTTAAGAGAATTTGAATGAGGATTTTGATATCCTCCAGTTCAGTGCAGGAGACAGTGTGTGTAAAGAAATACAGAATACACCACACTACTTGAATGTTAATAAATAAATCACATAGAGAAGATAGATGAGAGTTTAGAAAGCTCTAGTGATTATCAATGTAGCTCTGGACTCGTTGGATTCAACAGGAATACTTCTGAGTCCTTCTCTAGTTTTTCTATTGAAAAATAGAGTGTCGTAGTTCAGCTTGTCTTCTTCAGAAGTGAGAAAGATCTCTTGATTCGTCATGTGTTCTTCAGCAGTATTGGATTGCACTCATGAGAGTTATTTTAAGGTCTCGAACTCTCCTTCTTTTTCATGATTGTTCTTCTTGTTCAGCACAGTGCACTTGGGTGTATGTATGTTCTTCGTGTTGTATATTCACACTTGCACACCACTTTTTGTGTACTGCATCTCAGTCTTTCTTATATTCCACGAGTTATGAAGTAGGAATGATTCCCTTCTCATAGGTACGAGTTACGGTTTCCTGACATTCCAACAACTATCATTAATAACATTAATTGCATTAAAAACAAAAAATATGACCATTAGCATTATTTAAATAATATTGAAAAAAACTTAAGAAACGGTGTCACAGTGATTATGGAAACGGTCTCTTATTCACGGTATGTGGTTCACGGTATGAAATTCACGGTGTGAGCTTCACAGTGTCTGGTCACGATGATTCCTTTACGGTGAGTCCTTCACGGTGTCTGGGTCACGGTGTCTGGTCACGGTGAGTCCTTCACGGTGTCTGGGTCACGGTGATTCCTTCACGGTGTGTCCTTCACGGTGTCTAGGTCACAGTGTCTGGTCACGGTGTCTGGTCACAGTGATTCCTTCACGGTGTCTGGTCACGGTGTCTGCATACTTGGACAAATATCTGTATTTGAACTAAGACAGTGATATGCAGAATATGGATTAAGGTTAATCATTAGAGAGTAAGAGAATGTGAATCATAAGTAAAAAGGTGTGATAATATATGTGAGAATTGTGATCATGCATAAGACTTGTAAATAATAAAGAGAGTAATTAACATCCATAAGCTTTGTTATTATAAAAACATGATGTGTAGCTATTATTGATATTGAAGAGCATTAGCAAGATGTGCAATGAAGATTGAGATTAATTAACAATAAAGATATTTGTGATCATTAAAACATGATTAACACATTAGGAGTCGAACAATCTCAACCGTTTTGATGATCACACATCATATATAGGAAGAATATAAATGACATGTAATATTAAAGATAATAGCATAACAAAAACATTATAGAACTGATGCTTGTATTTTCTATCCACCATTTATACTATTATAGAACTGACACCTTTAGTTTTTCTCCCCCTTTTGGGATTATCAAAAAGTAGAGAGACTGAAATGAAACACTGCATTTGGTATTAAAAAAAGGGTTCAGAATACAATAAAACATGAAACAACAAAAGACATCCCATCAAAAAGAAAAACAGTCCTCAGACTCTTCAGAGATCCACCTTGTCTTTTCCTTTATCAGCAGTAGGAGCTGGTGCTGAAGTAGAAGAAGGAATAGATGTGGTAGACAACGAGGGTAGGGGTAGACCTCCAAAAACAGATGGAGCCAAAGTAGGAGCAGTAGAAGATCTAGGCTGGGGTTGGTCAAGAATAACTGGCCGGATCTGAGAAAGATCTTGGCTAACTGGCATGGCAGTTGAGGCTAAGGCAGGTAGTCCAGGTCTAAGAGGTGCAGCTACTGGAGCAACTATAGCAGTACTCTTCACATGAAGATACGAATTCAAAATATTGATGAAATAAGTAATGATTTCACCACCGTACTGTATAGCCTTTTCAAAATCATCCTTATTCTCCAGAAATTTGTCCAACAATCTGTTGAACTCTGAACATTTTTGAACTTGAGATTTAAAATCTTGAGTCACCGGAGGGATTATCAAATTTTCCACAAGATATCTAAAGTGATATGTCATATCACTTTTAGAGAAAATCCGGGAGAGATACAAATCTATTTTCTTGGAGATATCTTGTTGAGAATCATTGGCTATCTTAGAATGAATCCTAACCAAGTCCTATGCTCTATCACTATTCTTAATCACTTCTGACAAAGAAGATAGATCCAAGCCACTGAAGGCATTCTGAAATTCTTCCTTTATTACGGATCTCAGCATAGAATCATCCAAAGAAGGTGTGGAGGACTGACCAGAAATAGGTGAAGCCTTGACAACTTCAGTTAGAACTTTAAGATGTTTCAGAACTTTTTGCAGACATCTAGTGTATTCATCTGTAATCTTATTCAGATTTTCCAAAAGCTCTCTCATGCATTCCAGCATCTTGGTGTGCATTTTTCCAATCTTTTCATCAAAAGATAGTAGGTATGGATGAACTTGAGACACAATCTCCATAGCAAGGAGAGAATCACAAGACTCAGGAGAAACAACAATAGGTGCAGGAGTAGAAACAAAAGCAGGCTCTGATCTCAAAGATAACTCATTCTGCATACTTGCTACCATACTTTTCCGATTTGCAACATCAGCACTCAGCAGCTTATTCTCTACTCTGACTTCTTGAATTTCTCAGATCATCCTTGGTTGAATATGCAAGATAATATTTTCCAAGAAAATTGATGCAACTTCTTGACTTAACTGAGTCACTGGGCGAGGTTGAGTGGAGACAATTTTCTCAACTCCAGCTAACAAGGTCTCTCAAAAAACGTTCAGATCATCTTTGGTCACAAAGGAGTGAAGCTCAGGTAAGGATGTAGGTAAAGGTAAAGGTTCAAATTCTGGTTGAGGTTCAAAGTCGTCTTCAGACTTAGATTCTGAATCAGATTCAGGTAGGGGCTCTGGTTCTGGTTCTGAATGAGCTAAGGACTTCAGTTGAAATAGAGAAGAAAGATCCATTCCAATTGCAGTCACTTGCTGTGACTCATTCACATCATAGAAGCTTGGGAACTCATACCGAGAGTACACATAAAAAGTGAAAGAAGGTTGAGAAGCTTCAGCAGATCCAGCTTCTGCAATATCAAGATTTTGAGGTTCCTCCCCCTCAACACGTGCTTCCCTTCCAGATTCTTGAGGTTCAGGAACATGGACAAGATCCACAGGATCATCCCTAATCTCTTCAGCAAACTCTTGCCTTGCCAGCTGAAAGGAAATTTCCATTCTTTCTTCAGCAGATGGAATAATCTCAGGAACCAATTGTTCCACTGGATAAGCTTCCAGACTTTCTTCTTTCTCAACAGAAAGAGTGTCTTCAACAAGATCTGCCTCTAAAGTTGCTTGCTGTTCTGAAACAAGAAAAACCAATTTCCTTGCAGGATTGGGATGAGCTTCTTCCTCATGAAGAACAACTGAAGGATCCTTAGTCTTTTCCTTTTAAACAACTTCCTCTCCTTGAGGTATTTCAGCAGGGAAAACAACAGGGACAACATCCCTTTCCTCTTCAACCGGAACTGTTTCCATTGAAGGTATTACAAGTTCTTCTCTAGGTGGTACTTCAGCTGTTACTTCTTCTTGTTCTTCTTCTGCTGAATACTCAGCCACTTCATCTGGTTCCAAACCAGGATCAGCTGGGTTCTTAGGCCTTTTTGGATAGTCAACAGGATTAAACTTTTTATACAGTTGATCACTATCCTCAAACCACTGCGTCTTCCAAGGGTTCCAGATTATCTTCATCCTTCTGATGATAGGCATGGATAGGCAGAAATCAAGATCCTCTAACTTTTCTTTATTCGATCCAACCATCCATTTTGCAACTAACATAGCTGAAATCATCCTTGAGTAAAACAGGGAGGTGGATTTGGAAGTTACTTTGATCAGCTCACAGATATGGTTGATAACATACTTACACAGATTGATCTTATGGCCATTATTCAACAGGTGAATGAGGAACACATCCTGATACTTCATCACTACAAAATCTCCTTTTCTTGGACTAACCAAACTATGAACAAACTTGAAAAGAAGTCTTGTCTCCCCATCTAGTTCAGCAGCTATGGCCCTTCACTTGGTTCCATTTCCAATTAGAATTTCCAAAACAGTATCCAGGTCAAAGATGTCAGTTGTTGGAGGAGGGTATCTCTGGTAATCTTCACAAACTCCTTCATGTGGAATTATTAGGCATGTATCCCACAACCTTGAAGAGAAAGAGCACTTCTGACAATCGATCCAGCTGGTCACCATAAAGCTTTCTCCAAACTCAAAAGAAAACTTCACATACTGATAGAATTGAGATACAAGACTTGGGTAAATCGGTCTATTCTGTCCAGTGAACCATTCAAGCCATCCTTGTTATCTTAAAACTTTCAAAACTAACGATCTTCTAGACAATAGCCATTTAGGGCAATCCTCTTTTTCAGGTACAACTGTACGTCTTACCAGGTTTGGGTTTAGAGGTCCTTTGGGAGCTATCCTCGGTATGCTCTTTTGTTTCTTAGAGTGGCGCTTCTCAGACGAGGGTGAAGATGGATGCTTCATCCTTGGCATTCACTAAAGGTTCGGGCGAGAGGGAAGAGAAGTTTCAGGAGAGAGTTCGGGTAATGAATCGAATGAAACCCTTATGATTCATCATTTGGGAATGTCAAACGTCATAAAAATTACCGCGATACGGGTTAAAATAAAAATAAAAAAAGTTCATGGTGAGACCGTGAGTAGGAATTACAGTGAGACAGAAAACTAGTCATCATGGTGAGACAGTTTGTAGTCATCACGGTGAGACAGTGAGCATTTTATATAGTCACGGTGAGACAGCGAGTTGTCAGACCGTGAGCATAAAACAGTAACTTAGAAACAGTAAGTATGAAACCGTAAAGTACAGTACAACAAAGTATTAAACATTAAAATCAGTAAGATATTAATTTATGATTAATAATACCAAGATCATGTATGATGTAGTCTAATCTTTCAGAATTTAATGGTTTAGTGAATATATCAGCAAGTTGATATTTAGTACGAATGAATTCCAAAGTGATATCACCCTTTTGATAATGATCCCTCAAAAAGTGATGTCTTACATCAATGTGTTTTGTCCTAGAATGAGAAAGAATATTCTTAGAAATATTAATAGCACTTGTGTTGTCACAATTTATTGAGACATGTCTGAATTGATATCCATAGTCTAGTAATGTGTGTTTCATCCACAAAATTTGTGCACAACAACTTCCAGCATCTATGTATTCATCCTCTGCAGTTGATAATGCAACAGAATTTTGTTTCTTACTACACCATGATACTAGTGACTTGCCTAAAAGGTGACATGTTCCAGAGGTGTTTTTTCTATCTAGATTACATCCAGAAAAGTCAGCATCAGAATAACTAACTAATTCAAATGATTGTCCTTTGGGATAGAACAGTCCTAAATTGGGAGTATGCTTGAGGTATTTGAAAATTCTTTTTACAGCATTTAAATGTGACTCTTTAGGGTTTGCTTGAAAAAGATCACACATACACACACTAAACATAATATCAGGACGACTAGCAGTCAGGTAGAGTAGACTTCCAATCATTCATCTATAGGTGGTTTGATCAACGGATTTACCATTTTCATCAAGATCCATCTTATAGGTGGTACTCATGGGAGTTTCACTACTTTTTGTGCTTTCCAATCCAAAACTTTTTAAAAGATCTCTAGTATATTTACTTTGAGTTAAAATAATTCCATCATCATTTTGAAAGATTTGAAAACCAATAAAGAATTTAAGTTCACCCATTAAACTCATTTCAAATTCATTTTGCATCATTTTAGAAAAATCAGTGCATAATGTAGTTTTTGAAGATCCAAAAATAATATCATCTACATAAATTTGTACAACTAAAACATCTTTATAAATTAGTTTTATAAACAGAGTAGGATCATCTATTCTTTTTGTAAAACCTTTAGAAATTAGAAAAGTACTTAATATATCATACCAAACTCTTGGATCTTTCTTTAAACCATATAAATATTTTGATAGTTTGAAAATATGATTTGGAAAATGAGGGTTTGAAAATCCAGGTGTTTGTTCAACAAAAACATCCTCAGCAATATATCCATTTAAGAATGAACTCTTGACATCCATTTGATATAGTTTGAAATTTAGATGTGCAGCATAAGCAAGTAAAATCCTAATAGCTTCTAATCTGGCTACTGGAGAAAAAGTCTCCTCATAGTCAATACCTTCTTCTTGATATAGCCTTGTGCAACTAGTCTAGCTTTATTTCTAACTATGTTTCCTGATTCATCTACTTTATATCTAAACACCCATTTAGTGCCTATTGTAAAAGTTTCCTTAGGTCTTTCAACAAGATTACAAACTTTATTTCTTTCAAACTGATTGAGTTCTTCTTGCATAGAAATTACCCAAAATTCATCATTAATAGCATCATCAATGTTTTTAGGTTCAAGATATGACAATAAGGCTTGATGTTCAACCTGATTTCTAAGAGAATCTCTAGTCTGTGTCCCTCTATCAAGATTTCCTATAACAACATCAAAAGGATGATTCTTTAGAATTCTCGTTGATCTAGAAAAGGTAGGACCAGAAACTTCAGGTTCATCCACAGGTTGGGAACCAACAGAAGCAGGTTCTGGAAAATTTCTAGAATTGGTTGTCTTTATAGCAGGTTCATTTGATTTGTCATTAAGGTCCAGAATAGATAAATCTTCTTCAAGATTTTCAAGAGAGGTTTTAGGCTCATGTGGATTAGTTTCATCAAACTTTATGTGAACAGATTCCTCCACACACTTGGTTCTTTTATTGAAAACTCTATAGGTTTTACTAGAAATAGAATAACCTAGGAAAATTCCTTCATCACTCTTGGATGAAAAATTGTCAAGATTATCTTTGGTATTAAGAATAGAGACTTTGCAGCCAAAGACTCTAAAGTAATTGACTTTAGGTTTTCTATGGTTCCAAAACTCATAAGGGTCCTCTTAAGAATAGGTCTGATCAAGACTCTATTGATAATATAACAAGCTGTATTTACAGCTTCATCCAAAAAATAAATAGGCAGGTCATATTCATTAAGCATGGTTCTGGAAATTTCTTGCAGGGTTCTATTCCTCCTTTCTACTACACCATTTTTCTAAGGTGTCCTAGGGGTAGAAAAGTTATGACTGTAGCCATTGTGTGAGCAATAGGATTCAAACTCATGATTCTCAAACTCATGGCCATGATCACTTCTTAGAGTTTTAATCTTAAGTCCACTATGATTTTCTACAGATTTGTATTATTTAGCAAAGTAAGAACAAGCTTAAATTTTGTGAGCTAAGAAGTATACCCAAGTATATCTAGACAAGTCATCTAATAAGACATAGACATAGTGCTTCCCATTTAAGCTATAAACTCTAGATAATCCAAAAAAATCCATGTGAACCAACTCGAGAGGTTGAGAAGTCGAAACTTCTTTCTTTGGTTTGAAAGATATTTTTTGTTGCTTTCCCTTTTGACATGGATTACAAATTTTGTCAATTGGAAACTCAAGTTTGGGTAAGTCTCTCACTAAGTTCTTCCCAGTAAGTTCTCTAAGTGAGTTTATATTGTAGTGTCCTAATCTTCTGTGCCAAATCCAAGACTCTTTATGAAAAACATTTAAAAAAGTAATATTTTTCATGGCTAAAGAATTTAAATCAACAGCATAAACATTTTCATTTCGCAGGGCAGAAAATACTAAAGCCTTTTTAGAATTAAAAACATTGCAAGAATCATTTTCAAATTTAACATTAAAACCATCATCACATAACTGAGAAATACTTAACAGATTATATTTAAGTCCATCAACTAATAAAACTTTATAAATTAATACTGTGTCAGTGTTACCAATCTGGCCTAAGCCGATGATTTTCTCTTTAGAATTATCACCAAAGGCGACAAAGCCTCCATCAATTCTTACTAAGCTTTTAAAGCATGAGAAGTCTCCTGACATATGTCTTGAACATCCACTGTCCAAGTACCAAGTCTTCCTACAGGATCTCTTTAAGCAGGTTTCCTACAAAACAGATTTAGATAGGAAATGATTTTGGTACCCATATCTTCTTAGGTCCAGACAGGTTAGCAATCAAAGATTTCGGTACCCAAATTTGTCTTATGGGTCTCATAAAATTTTTAGAATCAACAGACTTTGATAGATAAACCTTATTAGATCCGTAACTATGAATATAACTAGTTGAAGCATATAAATGTCCATAACTAGAACTAGTAGTATTCTGTCCAGATTTAGGAATAAATCTATTCTTAGTAAACTGTCTCTGTCCAGGTTTGTAGTCTATTCCAGTAGTGTCTTTTGGTGCAACTTGCTTTCCTAGCATTTGAGTTAGTGTATCCTTTCCATTTGTGAATTTTTCTAAATCCTTTCTGAGTTGCTCATTAGACATTTTCAATTCAGTGTTCTCCATTAGCAGTTGAGCATTTTTCTCTTTTTCAATAGTAAGTTCAGTTTTAAAAGTAGTAGTGAGGGCATGCTATTTGTTTAATGATTTGTATTTATCCTTAAGTTAATTTCATGTCTCTTCCACCATATTACAATATTCAAACAATTCCTCACTAGTCATGTTTTCAGAATCAGAATCAGATTCTGCATTATCTTCAGAATAAGAAGAATTTAAAGTAGGAGTATCTAAGATTACCTCAGATGTCTTTTTCATAAAACACATGTTTTCCTTATTTCTGGTTTCAGTATCAGAAGCTTCAGATTCACTGGAGCTATCCTCAAAAGCGCTCCAAGTAGCCTTCATAGCCTTTTTGTACTTACTGTCCTTGAAATCATATTTCTTCTTGAATTTGAGCTTTGGGTAGTATGCTTTAATATGTCCTTTTCTTTTTCACTCATAACATACAACTTCATCACTTTTATCTGACTTTTTCCAATCCTTCTTCCAATGTCCCTTATTGTCATACTTTCCTTTGTAATTTGATTTTCTGAAGAATTTGTTCTTCCTATAAAATTTCTTAAAACTTCTGGCTATCTGAGCCATTTCAGCATCACTATCAGAGTTTGAATTTTCACTGGTTGAACTGTCAGTGGGTAGTTCAGATTTATCTTTGTCCTTGCTCTTTGAAGAAGTAGTCTTGAAAGCCACTGATTTCTTCTTAGGTTCATCATCTTCCTCTTTATTCACCTTGAGTTCTTCCTAATACATCATAAGATTACCAATGAGTTCTTTGACAGGTAGAGCAGCAATGTCACATGACTCTCTGATTGAAACATATGTTCCTCTCCATCGGTCTGGTAAACATCTCAAGATTCTCATAATTTGTTCCTTTGCTGGAACAACCTTTCCAAGTGAATTCATTGTATTGACTATCTCATTAAACCTAATATACATGTTAGAAATAGTTTCATCAGTTTTCATTTTAGAATTATCATATTTAATAGTATAAGTATTTAATCTCATTTCTTTAACATTGGTTGTTCCTTTATGAGAAACACCCAAAATATCCCAAAGTTCAAAAGCAGTTTTACAAGAAGAAATTTTTTTAAACTCTTCATCTTCTAAAGCACAGTACATGGCATTCATGACTTTACAATTATTATTGTAAGCAGTCTCTGTAGGTTCATCCCAAGTGTATCTAGCAGTAGTGGGAAGTTTATATTCTGATTCTATGGCAGTCCAAATATCAAAACCTATGCTTTCTAAATGAATTTTCATTTTAAGTTTCCACTGAGCATAGTTTGTACCATTGAAGAAAGGTGGCCTGTTAGTAGCAGCACCCTCTAGTCTATTATCCATAACAATATTTTAGAAAGATAATTTAAAGAGATAAAAATTTAGAATTAACAGAAATTTAAGATAATTAAAAATGAAACTAAAATCACAGTTGAAAAACAAAGTATTTCAAAAATCTTTAAACAAAAACTAATCCTCTGATACCAAATTTTGGTCGGAGTGGACACTCAAGAGGGGGGTGAATTGAGTTCCAATTAAAATTTCTGTTAAAATATTGTCTAGTTAAAATCCCCCGATTTATAAAATAAGTTAAACTATAGTGAATTTATACAGATTGTAAATGTTCACTTAGCTTCTTAAAGATTTATTAGGTCTCAGTTAATTTAACCACAAGGTCAAACTAACTTTTGAATCTAACCTATTGATTTACAATAAGTGTAAACACTTTCTAATTTAACTATCAAAGTAGCTTCAAAATAGTTTTGAATTTCAAAGTAATAGCAGCGGAATAAATAAGATATATTTAGTATACTTTAAACTTAAATAAAAGATGCACAACAGATATAATAAGAGGTTCAGTCTCAAGCTGAGACTTAGTGCTCTAAAATATATATAAATTTGATCCACACCCTGGACCGGGGTTAACAACAGTTTTACAAAACTGTCCAGGCCACGCAAGGTCCTCTACCACTGTTCTTCATGGGAAACAAAACAAAGACCAGGTCACACAAGGACCTCTTCCACAGTTGATGTGGGTAAACAGATGTTAAGAGAATTTGAGTGAGTATTTTGATATCCTCCAGTTCAGTGCAGAAGATAGTGTGTGTAAAGATATACAGAGTACACCACATTGCTCGAAAGTAAATAAATAAATCACGTAGACAAGATAGATGAGAGTTTAGAAATCTCTAGTGATTATCAATGTAGCTCTGGACTAATTGGATTCAAAAGAAATGCTTCTGAGTACTTCTCTGGTTTTTCTGTTGAAAAAAAGAGTGTCTTAGTTCAGCTTGTCTTCTTCAGGGGTGAGAAAGATCTCTTGATTCGTCTTGTGTTCTTCAGCAGTATTGGATTCCACTCATGAGAGTTATTTTAAGGTCTTGAACTCTCCTTCTTGTTCAGGATTGTTCTTCTTGTTCAGCACAGTGCACTTGGGTGTATGAAAGTTCTTCGTGTTTTATATTCGCACTTGCACACCGCTTTTTGTGTACTGTATCTCAGTCTTTCATATATTCCACGAGTTCTGAAGTAGGAATGATTCCCTTCTCATAGGTACGAGATACAGTTTCCTGACACACCAACAAATATCATTAAATAACATTAATTGCATTAAAAAAATATGACCGTTAGCATTATTTAAATAATATTGACAAAAACTTAAGAAACGGTGTCACAGTGATTATGGAAACGTTGTCTTCTTCGCGGTATTTGGTTCACGGTATGAGATTCATGGTGTGAGCTTCACGGTGTCTGGTCACGGTGATTCCTTCACGGTGAGTCCTTCACGGTGTCTGGGTCACGGTGTCTGGTCACGGTGAGTCCTTCACGGTGTCTGGGTCACGGTGATTCCTTCACGGTGTGTCCTTCACGGTGTCTGGGTCACGGTGTTTGGTCACGGTGTCTAGTCACGGTGAGTCCTTCACAGTGTCTGGTCACAGTGTCTGCATACTTGGACAAATATCTGTATTTGAACTAAGACAGTGATATGCAGAATATAGATTAAGGTTAATCATTAGAGAGTAAGAGAATGTGAATCATAAATAAAAAGGTGTGATAATATATGTGAGAATTGTGATCAGGCATAAGACTTGTAAATAATAAAGAGAGTAATTAACATCCATAAGCTTTGTTATTATAAAAACATGATGTGTAGCTATTATTGAGATTGATGTGCATTAGCAAGATGTGCAATGGATATTGAGATTAATTAATAGTAAAGATATTTGTGATCATTAAAACATGATTAACACATGAGGAGTCCAACAATTGTTTTCCCTGTAATTTTAATTATTAGTCATTGGAGAATGTGTGTGAGGTTATTCTTAACATATTCATCATTTTTGGGGTATCCTATAATAATATATCTACCATAAACTCTTAGGAATTATCAAGTTACTTATATTTATTCAAAAAACTTTTATAAATTCATACAATCTAATGCCCATATATGTATACAATTTGATCATATATTTTATATTACATACCATTCCCAAAATCATTTGAATTTCCAAGACATTAAAACATAATTATATTATATATTATTATAAAAACTAATTCTTTTCTTTATCTATTAAATGTATTAATCTCTATTTCATAAATTAAAAAACTAGTCAATATATATCATAATACAAAAAATGTGTTCTTGAGTAGTTATCCTTGAAATTGGGCCCTTATTCTTAAATAAATTATAAGGTTCAATGATACCATTTAATATATGATTTCAAACCATTAATTGAAAACTACTAAAGAACTATCCTTCAATTTTTCACATAATAAACAATAACTCTTAAAATATAAAAACATTTTGTTGATAAATGTCACTTGAAAATTAAAATAACTTTGAGCATCATTAATTAACTTATTTTATGATATCATCCTCACTACCATAGGTAAGACTAGAAAAATATTGTTTTAGATCATAATAGAAATATATTCAAATTCATAACCATTTATGCATGTGTCCTTGTTTAGTTATAAGAAATTGCAGTTTCTAAGCACATACCATTATCAACATCATTTTTGTTATCCTATTTCAACCAAACACTAAGACCTAAATGGTTATGGTAATATAGAAAATAAAAATATGAAAACATCAATTTAAATATGTCATACCTTATGAAACATATTTCTATCATATGATACTTTCATATTAACAAAAGACTCTCCTTATTCAATACTTGGTTATCCATTTTAATTTTTATATTAGGCTCTCTAACCAAATTAGTTAACATCATTCACAATTCATTATTAATTGTTTATAAAGAGAATGTGATTACCCAAATAATATCCCTAGGTAGTTTCTAGATATGTGTATAGTCTTAGGACCATTCACCATACATAAGACAGAAGATTGATTCAAAGAATGGTCAATCTTTTTCGTGGTAATTTCCCCTAGATTCATATGTTTCATAGATGAATCAACTTTCCAGTATTCATACAAGGATGAAATTTCTTGTAAAACCATATACTTGAGACTTTACCAAAACATCAGGATGTGATTATATGCATAGACTTATCCATAGGACATTCACTAGGGTTATTTAACCATAATCCCCAATTAAAATCCACATTATTACATTATAATTACATCCAATACTTTTCCCAAATGGTTACCTATACCTTCAAAATTATGATTGAACTTAAAGTAAAAATCCTTAAATAATCCTCTAAAAAATCATAATATCCATAGTTATATTAACCATTCTATTGATACCAATTATGATTAATCAGACCCATGCCCCCAGATCTTGTTCCACAAACACATACATTACATACATTCTTTGACATTAGTAGTAAAACCATAGACATAACCATCCATAATTACAAAATAAATAAATATTATTGAATCAATTACATATGAAGGATATTTGAATGTTTATATATTTAGAGAAATAATACACATCATAAAATAATAAAGGACATTTTTTTCTCAATTAATAGACATTGTTACCATTATATATAATAAACTACTTAATTCAAGGTAATCCTTAAACATATCCAATATATTTTTTCATAGATGATATCCCTATAAACATGTTATGTGTACTACTTTTCTTCATAACATGAGGAATGAAACAATAATAAAGGGGCGAGATAAAATTATCAATATGGGAGACACATTACTAATGAAATCATGGAATAAACGTGTATAATTATTTTGGTAGGAATTGATAAAAAACATAAATCCATAATCAACATGGAACTGGGCATATGATATATCCATGAAAATAAATAAAAACAAGGATACCAATAATACTGATCTAATACTAATGGAATTCATATTCCTAGAAATCAAAAACCTTCTACCAAAGCCTTATTACAAGACACATTCCTATTATGGGAAGTGGTCTACATAAAATCCCGGCCTATTTTGTATTATGATACATATCGATGCATCAAGGGGATATATTATTTGGGGACCCAACTTTCAACAGATTAAGTCCAATGCATTAACTATAAGAGTCAACAACACTATTAATTCCATTTCCTAAGAAACCATTGTCTGAATAAAAACATATAAATCTATATAATGATAAATATTTAATATCAATACCTGATCAACCTATGTAAGCAGTTGGTTATCATAAAAAATGTGAATACTTTTCACCATGTCGATAAAAGAGATAACGTAATCATAAACCATCCTGAGAAAGATGGTGGATGGTCAAATAATACACATTCACCATTACAATAACAATTTATATTATAATAAATATATATTGTACACTAATAATGTTCCCTTATCAATATAAGGGATAACATGATCGTAGCCCATCTGGAGAAAGAAGTTGAATGGATGAAAAAGAGCATAACCCAAGATGTAAAAAATATTTTTCAAATGGTTTACGTGGTATGAATGTATATCCCCTTAAAAAATGATATATTACCACATAATAAAATAAAATGGTATATATTACCCAACTTATATAAAATATGTTCAATATAATGATTATAACTCAGTAAATGAGATTTAAGTTACCAAAAATCATTACTATGGGGAAAAACCTGAATCAATACACACTTGGATAAGGGGAAATTATTTGGATACTAAATACAATAAAATACAAAGATTATTATAATTATATAAACATGGGTAGTGAATAAACCATATAAACATGGTGAAAAAATGTATTTGTCTCAAAGAATCAGAATTGAGGACAAGAAAACCCTTACAGATTTATAAACATTCAAATACAACCACCTATAATTAGAGGGCCTATAATTGTACTTCAAATAAAATTATTAAAATTTTATTCATTGTGGAATATCTAAAATAGGTAATATATGAACCATATAAATTATTTTAGGTACATAATAACAAACATGTCATAATGATTGGAAATTGAGACGAAAACCATTAAATCGGTCATGATTCAATTTTTACTTACACAAAACATACTAAATAATTAAATTAGGATCATTATATAAAAATATGAGAAACTTCTTCATATCTATACTAATTTATAATCCTTATTTAGATTTATTATATAAATATAAATATTAGTTATTTTTTACTTATTTTCAACACCTAGTGTAAGTAATCCTTATCACTTTGAACTCGTTTCATAAAAACAGTGTTGGAATCCAATATTGTTAAAAATTTCATTATTTAAAGAGAAATAAATGAATTATAATAGATTATCAACGATGGTTTATAAATATATAATTTCAGTTCATGTCTGCTTTGGCTAAAAACAAGGAAGATTAAATCACCGGATCTCATGTTTCAGTGATTCTTAAAACAATGAAAGTTGTTTTCTTAATTAATGTGTTAAATGTTAATATATCCTAAAAAAGTAATCATATTATTTACATATTTATATAATATTTTATAATTAAATAATATATCATTGTCATCCATTACATAAATTTATAATATTAATCAACTAGGTGGTCAAACTGATACAAACATGAACCTACCAAGAATAATGGATGATTACGAGATAGTTTATGTAATGCCCCGACCATAGTTACCTAGAGTCGGTGCATTATTACATAACATTGGAATGATCCCAAGAGATAAAGTCTCGAAAGACCTATTAGTTTAGTAGCCTTGGAAGTACTAGATACATACATAAGTTTTACATTACATCATGAAATGAAAAAACAACAACATTCTGTCCCCTTTTAACACAATCATATCCCTTAGCCTATCCCTGCAGGTTAATCATAATATACTTCTTCACTTCCTGGTAAAATAAAACATAGAAAGGGGTGAGATCAGATGCTCAGTAAGGATAACAATATAGCAGAAACTATCATAAATGACCATAAAACTTTAAGGCAATGTATAAAACTAAAAGAAAAGCCTTTTCAAATTAAACTTCATCATAATATGGAAAAGATAAATCGAATAATTCCATTTACCTATTCACATAGATATTCTACTAGTTGAATAATCACATGTAATATCAACATCCAATTTCATAATGATGGAATGCATAATGATGGAAATCATAACCACATAGTCAAGGCCTCGTTCCAAGACTAAAAATAAGATTTTTCAAGGTCTAGTGCCAAGAAACTATTTTTTCTCATGAGACCTACCGATGCATCGAGGAGATATAGTGGGTTCCCCCCCGTCACTTACTAATTCCAATGCATTCCTCATATGAAAAGGTTGAAACATAACATAAACATTCGTATTAGAAATAGAATATGAAATGTTAATACTTTAACCATAAACCATGAATGGTATAAAAATAAAACACCATAAGTAAAACATATCACAAAACCTTCAATACCATATGTAAGATTATATAATAATAAATCAACTTCAAACAAGTGTAAAATCAATCAAAGTATGTTGATATAGATGAAATCAAAACTATTTGAGAGAAATATATCTTTCAATTTTGAAATAATTTAAAATTCACATAATTATAAAAGAAAACATTTATTTTGAAAATATTCTTATAAAAATTTAAGGGAAGCTTTTAAGGTGTTATGACGGCAGAAAATAGACACACCCACTATATAATTTTAAAAAACATTCTTAACTTAATTCGTCGAAAATTCCATAAAGTACCTTGTTTGGAAATCAACAGAAATATTCCTTTCAAATAAATTTATAAAATGTAAAACAAGGGTATGAATTAAATTAACACATATTATAGGAAATAGTAAAAATGTTTTGAAATATATTTTTAAGAAACATAGATGTGGATGATAAAGAAGTCCCAGTAGATACTTACGTATAAACAACCTCAGATAAATAAAGAGATTGTAAAATTAACCCTTAACTTGTAATTTTCCAAGTTAAGGGTAAATTAACATTCTATATAATAGTTAAATAATTGTTATTATATTATACAAGAACCACATACATAAATATGATATCATATATGATCTTCTAATATTGCTTTGTTAATGATATTTAAATAGTATCATCATTTCAGGTATTAGCTAATTTTTTTCCTTTATATGTTTTGTTACAAAAGTCAAATTTATTATGGATAATATGTATTTAATTCATATATAGATTGATACTAAGTTCTTAAAAATTATTTTTAATCATAAAATGAAATTTATTCTTGAATGGTTACGATGGGGAATGAATCTTATCATGTTTGTGGAGACGGAAATCTGTACGTACGCACGAGTGATAATATCATTCTATTGATGGTGAAATTGTATGTAATTGGATGGTATATCATATATAAATAATCATTAACATACTTTATTTATTATTTATATCAATTATACTCATTATTATACCCATCCAAATAATGAAGTGTTGAATAACAAACTACACCACAATGTGGAGATGGTAAGCCGCACGTACACACGTATGGTGACTTTGTCATTCATAGGACAGATAGAATAATTAACATGGTTATACCATATTTATAATAACATCCAAATATGTATAATTTACTAGAGTTATTATTTTGGTATCGAAAAAACAAAGAAAGAGGATGTGGAAGAAGAAATGAACTTTGAAAGAGGTGATGAAATAATTACCTCTTCTTCAGGTGCTTGCTTTTGATTTGATCAAAAAGGAACCTTACGTTGGATTTATGATCAAAGTAAGGCCTCTAAGTTTAAGTGAGGGTAGTTGGGAGGATATTTGAGAAGATTATGGCTGAGAAAAATGGCTTTGGAGGTGTGAAATTAAGAGAAGGGTAAGTACCCTTTTATAAGATAGGTGAGGGTCACTTTAGGAAAAGCTTGAAATATTATTTTATTATAAAATAATTTTCGGTTTATAATAGATAAAAATGGATTTATTTAGAGTATAAGGTGGTCATGGGTCTAAATCCTCTCAACCAATAGGTTTTAGACAAGTTTATCTCACCATTTTAGCCTTATATTTTGGATTTAACTCTTAGTTAAATATTTTAACTTTTAAAATGTCTTCTTGTATTTTTATATTACATGGTTACTAAACTTACTATAAAATTACTAGTGTAACACCCCAAGCTTCTACGGTACGTTTCCCTTCGAATAATGCGATAGCGTGTGTTGTACGCAACCTCGAGTTCTAACACACACCACAACTAATTAAACTAGCCGTTGTAAATAGTGATACCTACTTTTTGAAATCATATATATTTTATATTTCAAAATGGACTTCATTTTTGGATTCGGAATATCGAAATTATCCTAGGGTGAAATTTTGGTACTTTTCGGATAACTTTTATATTTTGATGAATAGTGAAAATTACTAAATTTTAATTAAAAACAACTTTTTTAATCAAAATAAGTAATAGTGATAAATTATGAATTTGAGTGGTTTTAAAGTATATTTAGAATATATTTTTACCATTTAATATAATGTTGGTCATTGGACATAATTTTACAATTAAACCAAACATAAACAAGTGTCAATCTTTTGGTAGTTATTATCTCTTAAAAACACGCTTTTTGTTTTGACAGCGGGAATTAATTTTAAATTAATTTCTGCCACTTCTGTGTTTTGAATTTAGAAAAATGGATTCCATATTTGGAATCAGGATGTTCAAATTGTGTAAATAGGTAACTTTTATTTTTAGACATTTTGAATAATTACTGCGGTAAATATTTTATTTACCATGGTTAAGGGTAAATCCGGTAAATAAGGGTTAAAAAAAATATTATAATAATACTAAATTACCCTAAAACGTGTCTTAACCCTATTGGTTGATACATAGTCGACCATGGGCATCTTTGGGTCTATTTTGGGACCCCATGGATCCACTTGTAAGTGATAATGACACTTTATTTTAATTAAGTCAAAATGAATACAAAAATGACACAAGCATATATCTTTTAGAACAACAATTTTTTTACAAAGGGTTATACATGTTGGATTTTAGATTATAAATATTCATTAGAAAGATAAAAAGATTTCCTACATAATGATATTTTATTTATAATTTTTAGACATTAAATAAGTTATTTTATTTATGACACAATGATGATGCAGTAATTACTATAATAGTGAAAAATTAAAATAATTGATATTATAAATACCCAAATAAATATAATATGAAACTTTTAATGAATTAAACTAATTTTATAGGCTAATATGATATATTAGGATTGATTTAATGGACTTTGTTCGAAGTAATCAATCTGTTATGAGTTTCACAAAAATCAACTATTGAATAGTGTCAAAATTGACATAAAAGAGTTCTTAAAACAAATATTATATTATTAATTGATATTAAATTCCTAAAAATCTAAGGTTCGGCCAAGATACTTATATTATGATAGGTTAATCATTAATGGACCACTTGGGGGTCGCTTGGATGTATATAGTAAGTTTATTAACCATATTATATAAAAATACAAAGAGACATTGTAAAAGTGAAACTAATTAACTTAGAGTTAATACTTAAAGATAAGGTTAATATAAGTACCCAAACCTGTCTAAATTCTATTGGTTGAGTGGTTTTCGACCTATCCCCACCTTAAACTTTGAATAATAAGCTTTGGAGCCATTAGAAACCGAATATGAATTTATTATAAATTAATATTTCTAGCTTTTCCAAAGGTGCCCCTCACCCCTCTTATAAAAGGGAACTCCTCCTTCTCATTTCTTCACACCTTCAAAGCCTTTTGGTTCGGCCAAACTCTGCCCAAATAATCTCCCAACATCCCTCACTACAACCTAGAGGACTTAGTTTGATCAGAAAGCCAACCTAAGGAGCCCTTTTGATCAAATCAAAAGGAAGAACCCGAAGAAGAGGTAATGATTTCACCACCCTTTTCTAAGTTCATTTCTTCTTCCACTTCTTCTTCCTTTGTTCTTACCATTCTAAAATAATAACTCCAGTATCTCACATATACTGTGATGTTATTATAAGTATGGTACAACCATATTCAGTATTCTATCCACCCTTTGAATAACATGTCACTATACGTGCGTACGTACGGCTTACCGTCTCCACGTCGTGGTGTAATTGTTATTCAATATAATATTATTTGGATGGGTATAATAATGATGTTTAACTCATGTAAATAATAAATATAACATGTTAATTATTCTGTATATATGATATACCATTCATTTATATATTATTTTAATATCAAAAGAATGATATTGTCGCTCGTGCGTACGTACGGACTACCGTCTCCACGAACGCGATGAGATTCATTCTCCATCGTATCCATTCAAGTATAATTATCATTTTATGATTTAAAAATGATGTTTAAGGACTTGATATCATTCTGGATATGAATAAGATACAACAAACATGGCTTATGTAACAAAACATATAAAAGAAAATGAGTAAGTTAACACCCGAAACGATGATAATTCTAAGATATTATTAATAAATCAATGTTAAAAGATCATATATGATATCATATTAATATATATGATTCTTGTATAATTTAATAACAATTATTTCACCATTATACAGGAGGTTAACCTACCCCAACCAAGGAAAAGTACAAGGTAAGGGTTATTTCACAATCTCTTCATTATCCGAGGTTGTTTATATGTAATAATCTACTGGGATCTCTTTATCATCCACATCCATGTTTCTTAAAAATGTATTTCAAAACATTTTTACTATTTACAAGAATATGGGTTAAAGTCATTTATACCCTTTTTTGACTTTTTATAAGAGGTTTATAAAGGAATCTTTCCGTCGTTTTCAAAACAAGGTCCTTTTTAACCTTTTCGACAGAATTGAGGTAAGAATGTTTTTTTAACTTATACGGCGGGTGCGGTTATTTTACGCTGTTATAAAATCTTCAAAGCTTTCCTTACAAGCTTATAAGAATATTTTCAAAGAAAATGTTTTATTTTATATGGATCTTAAATGATTTCAAAATAAAAGGAGATACTTCTTTAAAAAGAATTTTGATTTCATCTATGTCAACATCCTTTGATGGATTTTAAGATTATTTGAAGTTGATTTATTATGATACAAAACTTCTATATTGTATTGAAGGTTTTGTGATATGTTTGACTGTGGATGTGCTATTTTTATACCATTCATAGTTTATGGTGAAATTATTGACATTTTGTATGCTAGTTTTAATACGAATGTTTATGTTATGTTTAAACCTTTTCATATGGGAATGCATTGGACTTAATAAGTGATGGGTGGAGCCCGCTATAGCTCCTCGATGCATCGGTAGGTCTCATGAGACAAACTAGTGTCTTGGCACAAGGCCTTGACAAAATCTTATTTGTAGTCTTGGCACGAGGCCTTGGCTATGTGGTTATGATAGTCTGGCATTATGCATTCCAACATTATGAAAGTGGTTATTGATTTTTGCATGTGATTATTCGATTAGTAGAATATCCATGTGAATTAGTAAATGGAATTATTTCATTTTATTTATGCCATACTATGTTAAATGTTCAAGTTTAAAAGGCTTTTGTTTTAGTTATACATTGCCTTAAATGTTTATTTTTATTTATGAAAGTTTCCTCTATATTGTTATCCTTACTGGGCATTTGAGCTCACCCCTTTTCTATGTTTTATTTTTCCCAGGTAGTGAAGAAGTAAATTATGAATGACTTGCAGGGATATTATGAGGGGTTAATAGTGTGGATATGAAGACTTTGTTGTTGTAGTAGTTTTTCACTTTGAAATGTAATGTAAAACTTTATGATTATATCTAGTGTTTCCAAGGCTACTAAACCAATCGGTCTTTCGGGATTTGATCTTTCTTGTGATCATGCCAATGTTATGAAGTAATGCACCGACTCTGGGCAGCTGGGGTCGGGGCGTTACAGTTGGTATCAGAGGAAGTTTAGTACAAACCTTGGAAGCTAGATTTAGATAAACTCTGATTAGAGCACGTAGACTTAAGATGAACTTTGAGGATTAGTATAGAAGAACTTCCTAGAATTTTGGTATTGTAGAGATTTTGTGAGTTTTCCGAGCAATACATCCCTGTCTGGATACGAGCAGGTAGAGGCGGCTCTGGCACAGATGTACCTAGGGGTAAAACCCGAAAACACCGCTTTGAGCTAGACTCGAACGGGAACTGGTGCACGACAACGGGCCTTGCTGCACTCTTGGTTACGACACTCCCGGGGGATATGCTTAGGATAACTCTCATTTTCTTTACAAATCATTATGAAGGGTTTATGAGTATATACTTCCTCAAAGAAAACATTTTTATGATTATGGATTATATCCATAAATAGTTCAATTTATGTTAAGTGTTTTATAAGTATGGGATTATGTATTTTGATTCATAAACTGATCTAGTTTATGCCATTGTTTAGAAATGGCGCCTAGTGGAAGAAATGGAAACCGTATCAATGCACGCACTCCATGTAGGGATTGCCCTCCTGCTCAAGATAATTATAGTGGGGTTGGTGATGCAACTGGTGCTGATCAGCTAATCACCGTACTGGGACAACTTACTCAGGTTATGAATAATAACCTTACCCGTATGGAGCACCCAGATCCGCAGCGTGGAGGATCAATGTTAGATCGATTCCTGAGACAACAACCACCAACGTTCAATGGGAGTACAAATCCCTTAGTAGCTGAGCAATGGATATTTTCCCTAGAGAAAATATTTCAGGCTTTGGGGAGTCGTGAAAGGGAAAAAGTTACCATGGCAGTTTACCGCCTCACTGGAGATGCTGATCAATGGTGGTCATTGATTCAAAACATGAAGGAAGATGATGAAGTATCAAACATGGAATGGAGGGAGTTCAAAGATCTGTTTTTAGAAAAATACTTTCCTCGCGACCATCGAGCAGATATGGAAAGGCAATTTCTGAGTCTGAGACAAAAGGAGGATGATAATGTCACAAAGTATGAGGCTAACTTTACAAGGTTAGCGAGGTGTGCTGGAGATTATATTCGCAACCCAAGAAGTAAGATTGATCGTTTCTTTGATGGGTTAAAACCATTTCTCCGTCGAGCATTAGTCTCACAATCCTTTTCATCGTACGAAGACATTGTCTCATGTGCTATCAAGACCGAAAAGGAATTCTCTAAGTCTTATGACTTTAAAGCAAAGCAAGAGAAGAAGATACCTACTGATCAATCTGGGAATGGAAATAAGGGGAAGAAGGGAAAGGTTGAATATCCATCTTGTGGTAAGTGCGGGAAGAAACACCCCGGTGCTTGCCTGAAGGGAATGGGAGTCTGTTACAAGTGTGGTGAAAAAGGCCACCAAGCTCATGATTTCAAGGGGAAGAAGGAAGCTACCAACGTTCAGTGCTACAATTGCAGGGAGATGGGGCATTATGCAAATGCATGTCCTAAGCGTCAGGAGAACTTACCTCAGAAAAGGCCAAGGGATCAAGGCCAGGCTTATGCTATCACTACTGCTGAGGTAGAAGCTCCGAAAGACGTGGTGGCAGGTAATTTAATGGTTTCCTCAAGTTTAGCAAATGCATTATTTGATTCTGGATCATCGCATTGTTTCATATCTTCCCAGTTTGCTAAGAAAATTAGATATTTCCAATTTTATTTAATAAGGGAGTTGTCAGTTAAAACTCCTAAGGGAAGTATCGTTGCAACAAAGTTTTGTGAATCAGTCCCCATTAGAGCACATAAATTTTCTTTATCTGCTGATTTCATCGTCATACCTATGATTGAGTTTGATATAATCCTCGGTATGGACTGTCTTTCGGACTATGATGCGAAGATTTATTGTAAGAAGAAAGAGGTTACGATTCTTGATGATAATGATAAGGAGCACCTTATTTTTAGAGCAGAATCGTCACCACCTAATTCTTATTTAGATCCACCCCCTGTAGCTCAACTTAATTCAATTATCGGGGAGGAAGAGAATGAAATAACTGTCGGTGAGGAAAGGAATGTTCAAATAGAGGATGTACCTATTGTGAAAGAGTTTGTAGATGTATTTCCGGAAGATTTACCTGGACATCCTCCAGAACGAGAAGTAGAGTTTTCCATTGATTTAATTCCTGGATCAAGGCCTATATCGAAGACCCCTTATAGAATGGCCACTGTAGAGCTAGTCGAACTAAAGAAACAACTAGAGGAATTGAGTAATAAGGGATTTATTCGCCCTAGTGTTTCTCCATGGGGAGCCCCTGTTCTTTTTGTTAAAAAAAAGATGGATCTATGAGGTTATGTATCGACTACAGGGAGATCAATGCTATAACGATAAAGAACAAGTATCCCCTACCTCGTATTGATGATTTATTTGACCAACTGCATGGAGCTCAATACTTTTCAAAGATTGACCTTCAATCTGGATACCATCAGTTGTGTGTGAAGAAGGAAGACATTCCGAAGACAGCATTTCGAACCAGGTACGGGCATTACGAGTTTACTGTAATGCCGTTTGGATTGACTAATGCACCCTCTGTATTCATGGATCTGATGAATAGAGTTTTCAAGGAGTATCTCGATGAATTTGTGGTGGTATTTATTGATGATATCTTGGTATACTCCAAAACCTACAAAGATCATGAAAATCACTTGCGCATTATCTTGAAGACTCTGAGGAGGCATGAATTATATCGAAAGTTTAGCAAGTGTGAATTCTGGCTTCAGGAGATTTCTTTTCTTGGCCATATTGTCTCTAAAGATGGAATCTCTGTTGATCCTTCTAAGACCAAGGCAATCCAAGAATGGCCAGCACCTACGAGTATAACTGAGGTACGTAGTTTTATTGGTTTGGCAGGTTATTATCGACGTTTCGTCCAGAATTTTGCCCGATTGGCTAACCCATTAACGAAGCTCACACGTAAAGGGGTTAAATTTGTTTGGATAAAAGAGTGTGAAGAATGTTTCGAAGAACTGAAGAGAAGATTAGTCAATGCTCCTATATTGACTCTACCATCGGGGAATGATGGGTTCGTTATTTATAGTGATGCATCAAAGAAAGGACTTGGCTGTGTCCTTATGCAGAATGATAGAGTTATTGCCTATGCATCACGACAGTTGAAAATTCATGAACAAAACTATCCTAATCATGATCTCGAATTAGAAGCAGTGATCTTTGCTTTGAAAATATGGAGGCACTACCTCTATGGTGAAAAATGTGAGATTTATACTGATCACAAGAGTTTGAAGTATATTTTCTCACAAAAAGAACTCAACATGAGGCAAAGGAGATGGCTTGAATTACTCAAGGATTATGATTGTACGATACACTACCACCCAGGGAAGGCAAACAAGGTGGAAGATGCTTTGAGTAGAAAAGACCATGGAGTTTTGAACAATATGAGAATTGAAAGGGATCCAATTTTCATGGAGCTAGTGAAGATGGACATGGGAATAACCAGGGAAGGTGAAACATCAATGCTTTTTCAAATGGTTGCCAAACCATCTTTACTAGAAAGGATTAAGAGTTCTCAGACTGATGATGAAGAATTACAAAAGAAGATTAAAGCTGTGAATGATGGGAGATTGAGAGACTTTGCGTATGAAGGTGGAATTTTGAAATTCGGGAAGAGACTTTGTGTTCCCAATATACCTGATCTAAAAAGGGAATTGTTGGATGATGCTCATAGTTCCAATTTCTCTATACACCCTGGGAGCACCAAAATGTATAGAGATTTGAAGGAACATTTTTGGTGGGACAACATGAAGAGGGAGATTGCTGATTTTGTGTCAAGATGTATGGTTTGTCAACAAGTGAAAGCTGGAAGGCAACAGCCAGGAGGAGTCATGCAACCTCTTCCCATACCGGAGTGGAAATGGGACAATATTACGATGGACTTTGTCATGGTGCTACCAAAGACTCCTAGAAGGAACGATGCAATATGGGTTATTGTTGATCGTCTTACCAAGTCAGCACATTTTCTTGCTATAAGAGAAGATCTACCCCTGTAACGTCTAGCAAGACTATACATTAATGAAGTTGTGAGACTTCATGGAGTACCCCTATCGATTGTTTCTGATCGTGATCCCCGTTTTACTTCAAGATTTTGGAAAAGTCTTTAGAAATCCCTGGATACTGAACTTCATTTGAGCACTGCTTACCACCCTCAGACAGACGGACAATCAGAACGGACTATTCAGACCTTAGAAGACATGTTGAGATCTTGCTCACTTGATTTTCAGGGTATGTGGGATCAATATTTACCACTAGTAGAATTTTCCTATAACAATAGCTTCCATTCGAGTATTCAGATGGCACCATATGAAGCGTTATACGGAAAGAGATATCGTACACCAACCTGTTGGGATGACGTTGGTGAAAGAAAACTTGTAGGCCCAGAACTGGTGGAGGAAACGGTGGAAAAGGTGAAGGTAATCCAAAATCACATTAAAGCAGCTCAAAGTAGGCAGAAGAGCTATGCCGATAATCGAAGGAAGGATTTGGAATTTCAAGTCGGTGATCATGTTTTCCTGAAGGTATCTCCGTGGAAGGGAGTCATACGTTTTGGTAAGAAAGGTAAATTGAGTCCCAGGTACATCGGACCTTTCGAAATTCTAGAACGAATTGGGGCTGTAGCTTACCGATTGGCAATGCCGCCAAGTCTCTCCAAAGTTCACGATGTGTTCCACATATCTCTGTTGAGGAAATACATGCCTGACCCAATGCATGTACTCACCTATGAGGAATTAGAACTGGAACCCGATCTTTCCTATTGTGAAGAGCCCGTCAGGATTCTTGATACAAGAGAACAAGTACTGAGAAACCGGACGACGCGTCTGGTAAAAGTTTTGTGGAGAAATCATAAGATGGAAGAGGCAACGTGGGAACCCGAGGAACTTATGATGAAGAACCACCCGAGTCTTTTTATGCAGTAATACCCTAGAAATTGCGAGGACGCAATTATTTGAAGGAGGGGAGAATGTAACACCCCAAGCTTCTACGGTACGTTTCCCTTCGAATAATGTGATAGCGTGTGTTGTACGCAACCTCGAGTTCTAACACACACCACAACTAATTAAACTAGCCGTTGTAAATAGTGATACCTACTTTTTGAAATCATATATATTTTATATTTCAAAATGGACTTCATTTTTGGATTCGGAATATTGAAATTATCCTAGGGTGAAATTTTGGTACTTTTCGGATAACTTTTATATTTTGATGAATAGTGAAAATTACTAAATTTTAATTAAAAACAACTTTTTTAATCAAAATAAGTAATAGTGATAAATTATGAATTTGAGTGGTTTTAAAGTATATTTAGAATATATTTTTACCATTTAATATAATGTTGGTCATTGGACATAATTTTACAATTAAACCGAACATAAACAAGTGTCAATCTTTTGGTAGTTATTATCTCTTAAAAACACGCTTTTTGTTTTGACAGCGGGAATTAATTTTAAATTAATTTCTGCCACTTCTGTGTTTTGAATTTAGAAAAATGGATTCCATATTTGGAATTAGGATGTTCAAATTGTGTAAATAGGTAACTTTTATTTTTAGACATTTTGAATAATTACTGCGGTAAATATTTTATTTACCATGGTTAAGGGTAAATCCGGTAAATAAGGGTTAAAAAAAATATTATAATAATACTAAATTACCCTAAAACGTGTCTTAACCCTATTGGTTGATACATAGTCGACCATGGGCATCTTTGGGTCTATTTTGGGACCCCATGGATCCACTTGTAAGTGATAATGACACTTTATTTTAATTAAGTCAAAATGAATACAAAAATGACACAAGCATATATCTTTTAGAACAACAATTTTTTTACATAGGGTTATACATGTTGGATTTTCGATTATAAATATTCATTAGAAAGATAAAAAGATTTCCTACATAATGATATTTTATTTATAATTTTTAGACATTAAATAAGTTATTTTATTTATGACACAATGATGATACAGTAATTACTATAATAGTGAAAAATTAAAATAATTGATATTATAATTACCCAAATAAATATAATATGAAACTTTTAATGAATTAAACTAATTTTATAGGCTAATATGATATATTAGGATTGATTTAATGGACTTTGTTTGAAGTAATCAATCTGTTATGAGTTTCACAAAAATCAACTATTGAATAGTGTCAAAATTGACATAAAAGAGTTCTTAAAACAAATATTATATTATTAATTGATATTAAATTCCTAAAAATCTAAGGTTCGGCCAAGAGACTTATATTATGATAGGTTAATCATTAATGGACCACTTGGGGGTCTCTTGGATGTATATAGTAAGTTTATTAACCATATTATATAAAAATACAAAGAGACATTGTAAAAGTGAAACTAATTAACTTAGAGTTAATACTTAAAGATAAGGTTAATATAAGTACCCAAACCTGTCTAAATTTTATTGGTTGAGTGGTTTTCTACCTATCCCCACCTTAACCTTTGAATAATAAGCTTTGGAGCCATTAGAAACCGAATATGAATTTATTATAAATTAATATTTCTAGCTTTTCCAAAGGTGCCCCTCACCCCTCTTATAAAAGGGAACTCCTCCTTCTCATTTCTTCACACCTTCAAAGCCTTTTGGTTCGGCCAAACTCTGCCCAAATAATCTCCCAACATCCCTCACTACAACCTAGAGGCCTTAGTTTGATCAGAAAGCCAACCTAAGGAGCCCTTTTGATCAAATCAAAAGGAAGAACCCGAAGAAGAGGTAATGATTTCACCACCCTTTTCTATGTTCATTTCTTCTTCCACTTCTTCTTCCTTTGTTCTTACCATTCTAAAATAATAACTCCAGTATCTCACATATACTGTGATGTTATTATAAGTATGGTACAACCATATTCAGTATTCTATCCACCCTTTGAATAACATGTCACCATACGTGCGTACGTACGGCTTACCGTCTCCACGTCGTGGTGTAATTGTTATTCAATATAATATTATTTGGATGGGTATAATAATGATGTGTAACTCATGTAAATAATAAATATAACATGTTAATTATTCTGTATATATGATATACCATTCATTTATATATTATTTTAATATCAAAAGAATGATATTGTCGCTCGTGCGTACGTACGGACTACCGTCTCCACGAACGCGATGAGATTCATTCTCCATCGTATCCATTCAAGTATAATTATCATTTTATGATTTAAAAATGATGTTTAAGGACTTGATATCATTCTGGATATGAATAAGATACAACAAACATGGCTTATGTAACAAAACATATAAAAGAAAATGAGTAAGTTAACACCCGAAACGATGATAATTCTAAGATATTATTAATAAATCAATGTTAAAAGATCATATATGATATCATATTAATATATATGATTATTGTATAATTTAATAACAATTATTTCACCATTATACCGGAGGTTAACCTACCCCAACCAAGGAAAAGTACAAGGTAAGGGTTATTTCACAATCTCTTCATTATCCGAGGTTGTTTATATGTAATAATCTACTGGGATCTCTTTATCATCCACATCCATGTTTCTTAAAAATGTATTTCAAAACATTTTTACTATTTACAAGAATATGGGTTAAAGTCATTTATACCCTTTTTTGACTTTTTATAAGAGGTTTATAAAGGAATCTTTCCGTCGTTTTCAAAACAAGGTCCTTTTTAACCTTTTCGACAGAATTGAGGTAAGAATGTTTTTTTTAACTTATACGGCGGGTGCGGTTATTTTACGCCGTTATAAAATCTTCAAAGCTTTCCTTACAAGCTTATAAGAATATTTTCAAAGAAAATGTTTTATTTTATATGGATCTTAAATGATTTCAAAATAAAAGGAGATACTTCTTTAAAAAGAATTTTGATTTCATCTATGTCAACATCCTTTGATGGATTTTAAGATTATTTGAAGTTGATTTATTATGATACAAAACTTCTATATTGTATTGAAGGTTTTGTGATATGTTTGACTGTGGATGTGCTATTTTTATACCATTCATAGTTTATGGTGAAATTATTGACTTTTTGTATGCTAGTTTTAATACGAATGTTTATGTTATGTTTAAACCTTTTCATATGGGAATGCATTGGACTTAATAAGTGACGGGTGGAGCCCGCTATAGCTCCTCGATGCATCGGTAGGTCTCATGAGACAAACTAGTGTCTTGGCACAAGGCCTTGACAAAATCTTATTTGTAGTCTTGGCACGAGGCCTTGTCTATGTGGTTATGATAGTCTGGCATTATGCATTCCAACATTATGAAAGTGGTTATTGATTTTTGCATGTGATTATTCGATTAGTAGAATATCCATGTGAATAAGTAAATGGCATTATTTCATTTTATTTATGCCATACTATGTTAAATGTTCAAGTTTAAAAGGCTTTTGTTTTAGTTATACATTGCCTTAAATGTTTATTTTTATTTATGAAAGTTTCCTCTATATTGTTATCCTTACTGGGCATTTGAGCTCACCCCTTTTCTATGTTTTATTTTTCCCAGGTAGTGAAGAAGTAAATTATGAATGACTTGCAGGGATATTATGAGGGGTTAATAGTGTGGATATGAAGACTTTGTTGTTGTAGTAGTTTTTCACTTTGAAATGTAATGTAAAACATTATGATTATATCTAGTGTTTCCAAGGCTACTAAACCAATCGGTCTTTCGGGATTTGATCTTTCTTGTGATCATGCCAATGTTACGAAGTAATGCACCGACTCTGGGCAGCTGGGGTCGGGGCGTTACAACTAGAGAACCCAAAGTGGTTAATTAATGACATATATATTATTATTTAAGTCCTTGGGCCAATACATATATTTTTATGAATATTATATCATTTAATAATATAGTATTTGTTTTAAAAACCCATTTATGTCAATTTTGACGCTATTTGGTATTTGGTTTTTGTGAAAGTCAAAAAAACTTGATTAATTCGAAACAAATACATTAAATAAATACCAAAATATCAATTTAACCTATAAAATTCGTTTAATACATTATAAGTCTCAATTTATATTTATTTTTATATTTATAATGTCAATTATTTTAATCCTTCATTAATAAGGTAATTACTACATCATCATTGTGTCACAAATTAATTTAATTATTTAATGTCTAAAAATTATAAATAAAATACCATTATATAATAAATATTTTTAGATTTATAATTAATATTTATAGACTAATTTATTTTATGTATAACACTATATTAGAAATTTTTTGTTATTAAAATTTGAATTTAACACTTTTAACTCTTCTTTAAATAAAATATAATAAATGTCCTAATCTAAACCAAGTGGATCAAAAAGGATCATATTTTATTCCTAAGTATTATTTTGGTCTAAATACACTTATCCAACATAATTAGGACATGTTTTAGGGTAATTATAATATTATTTTTACCTTTAATTATCCTATTTACTTTTAATTGTGGTAAATAAAATTCAAAAGCTACTATTCACCAAAAATTATTTTAATCTCATTGGACCACATTTTACTTATTGATTTCAACCATGTCTCTTGGATTTTTGAAATTAAATTCACAGAAGAGGTAAAATTACATTTTATGCAAATTTGGAAATGTGCCTAGTAGCTTGGTAAAAGACGTTAAAAAGTTCAATAAAATATTATATATCTAATTTTATTATAAAATGGCTCTAATAAATTACATTAAAAATATATAGGTATTATGTATATATTTTAACTTAAAATAAATTTAAATAAAATAATTAACTATTTAAATAAAAATTTCGTTTAAAAAAAATAATGCAGTGTTTGTCACTATTCATCAAAAATTGAAAGCTTTCAGAAAAATACAAAAAATTCACCCTAAGATAATTTTGATATTCCAAATCCAAAAATGAATTCCATTTTGAGAAATAAAATTTCTAAAATTTCAAAAAGTGGATATTAGTATTCACAATGGCTACTTTGATTGGTCATGGTGTGTTAGAACTCTAAGTTATGTATAGCGCAAGCTATTGTATTATTGAAAGAGAAGCATACTATGGAAGCTTGGGGTGTTACATTCTTACCTCCTTAAAATAATTCCATCCTCTAAATTTCTAGAATACTTTTTCATAGAAGACTCGGGTGGTTCTTCATCATAAGTTCCTCGGGTTCCCACATTGCCTCTTCCATCTTATGGTTTCTCCATAGAACTTTTACCGGACGAGTTGTTCGGTATCTCAACACATGTTCTCTGGAATCAAGAATCCTGATAGGATCTTCACAATAAGATAAAATGGGTTCTAGTTCAATTTCTTCATAGGTGAGTACATGTGTTGGGCTAGGCATGTATTTTTTTAATAGTGATACGTGGAACACATCATAAACTTTGGAGAGATTCGGCGGCATTGCCAAACAATAAGCTACAACTCCAATTCGTTATATAATTTTAAAAGGTTTTATATACATGGGACTTAATTTACCCTTCTTATTGAATTATATAACACCCTTCCATGGAGATACCTTCAAGAAAACACGATCTCCTACTTAAAATTCCAAATCCTTCCTTCGGTTATCATCATAGCTCTTTTTCCTACTTTGAGCTGCTTTGATGCGGGTTTAGATAATATTCACCTTTTCCATTGTTTCCTCAAAATTTTCTAGGCCTACGAGTTTTCTTTTACCAATATCATCCCAACAAGTTGGTGTACTACACCTCTTTCCATATAACGCTTCATATGATGCCATCTGAATACTTTAATGGAAGCTATTGTTATAAGATAATTCTACTAGAGGTAAATACTGATCCCACATACCTTTAAAGTCATGTGAGCAAGATCTCAACATTTATTATAAGGTTTGAATAGTCCATTCTGATTGTCTATCAGTTTGAGGGTGGTAGGTAGTGCTTAAACGAAGTTCAGTATCTAGGGATTTCTAAATACTTTTCTAGAATTGTGATGTAAAATAGGGATCACGATCAGAAAAAATCAATAGGGGTAAAACATCAAGTTATAAAACTTCATTAATATATATTATTTCTAAACATTCAAGTGATAAATATTATTTTATAATAAGAAAATGTGCTGACTTGGTAAGATGATCAACAATGACCCATATTGCATCATTCCTTCTAGGAGTACTTGGTAGCCTCATGACAAAGTTCATCAGAATATCATCCCATTTACTCTCAGGTATACGAATAGGTTGCATGAATCCTCTAGGATGTTTTATTATAGCCTTCACCTATTGAAAAACCATACATCTTGATACATAATCAGCAATATACCTCTTCATATTGTCCCACCAGAAATGTTCCTTCAAATATCTATACATCTTAGTGCTACTAGGGTGTATAGAGAAATTAGATCTATGAGAATCATCCAAAAATTCCCTTTTTAGATCTGGAATGTTTGGAACACAAATTATCTTCCAAAATTTCAAATTTCCATCTTCATATATGAAGTCGATCAATCTCTCATCATTCACAGCATTAATTTTATTTTAAAAATCATCATCATCAGCTTGAGAACTTTATATCCTTTCTAGTAAAGATGGATTGGAAAACGTTTGAAAAAGTATTGATGTTTCACCTTCCATGATTATTCCCATATCCATATTTACTAGATCCATGAACATAGGATCCATTTCAACTCTCATCTTGTTCAGAACTCCATGATCCTTTCTACTCAAAGCATCATCCACCTTATTTTCCTTCCCCAGGTCATAGTGTATAGTGAAATCATAATCCTTTAGTAGTTCAAGACATCAACTTTGCCTCATGTTGAGTTCTTTCTGTGATAAAAAATACTTCAAACTCTTGTGATCAATATATATCTCCAATTTTTTCACCATAGATATAGTGTCTCCATATCTTCAAAGAAAATATTATAGCTAGTAACTCAAGATCATGAGTCGGATAGTTTTATTCATGAATTTTTAGCTGCTGTGATGCATAGGAAATAACTCTATCATTCTGCATAAGGTCACAACCAATTCCTTTCTTTAATGCAACACTATAAATAACAAACCTGTCATTCCCTGATGGTAGAGTCAATATAGGATAATTGACTAATCTTTTACTCAATTTTTCAGAACATTCTTCACACTCTTTTTTCCAAAAAAATTTTACCCCTATACGTGTGATATTGGTTAATGGGTTATCCAATCGGGTGAAATTCTAGACGAAAAATCGATAATAACCCGCTAAAACAATAAAACTACGTACCTCAGTTATACTCGTCAGTGCTGGACATTCTTGTATTGCTCTTGTATTAGAAGGATCAATAGAGATTCCATCCTTAGAGAAAATATGTCCTAGAAAAGAAATCTCCTGAAGCCAGAATTCAAACTTGCTAAACTTCCCATATAATTCATTTATTCTAAGAGTCTTTAGAATAGTGGGAAAGTTATTTTCATGATATTCATAAATTTTAGAGTATACAAAGATATCATCAATAAATACCACTACAAATCCATCAAGATATTCCTTGAAAATTCTATTCATTAGATCCATGAAAACAAAGTGTGTATTAGTCAGTCGAAAAGGCATTATTGTGAACTCGTAATGTCCATACATGGTATGAAATTCTGTCTTCAGAATTTCTTCCTTCTTTACACACAACTGATGATATCCAGATTGAATTTAAATCTTTGAAAAATATTGAGCTTCATGAAGTTGATTGAATAATCATCAATGCGAGGTAGGGGATACATGTTCTTTATTATTATAACATTGATCTCCCTATAGTCAATGCACAACCTCATAGATCCATCCTTTTTATTAACAAACAGAATAGGGGCTCCCCATGGAGAAACACTAGGGAGAATAAATCCTTTATTACTTAAATCCTCTAGTTGTTTCTTTATATCCACTATTTCCACATTGTCCATTATATAAGGGGTCTTTGATATAGTCCTTGGACCAGGAATTAAATCAATAGAAAACTCAATTTCTCGTTCTGGAGGATGTCTAGGTAAATCCTTTGGAAACAAATCAAAATATTCCTGCACAATAGGTACGTAATCTGTTTGAACATTACTCTCATCACCAATAGTTATTTTATTCACATCCTCCCAATAATTGAATTTGGTAAAGTTACTGGGGGTGAATCTAGATAAGAATTATATTGTGATGTTTCTGCTCTAAAGATAAGGTACTCCTTATCATCATAGAAAATTGTAACCTCATTCTTATAATAAATTTTCACATCATGGTCCAAAAGCCAATCCATACCAAGGATTATATCAAATTCAATCATGGGTATAATGATGATATAAGAAGATAAATCACATTTATATTCCCTAAAGGGAACTAATTGACAAAACTTTGTTGCAATTATACCTCCCTTAAGAGTTTTGAATGAAAAAAACCTTGTTAAATCAAATTAGAAATGTCTAATTTTCTTAGAAAACTGGAAAGATATGAAAAAATGGGATGATATAGAATCAAATAAAGCATTCGCTAAATTTGAGAAACCATTAGATTACCTGCCACCATGCCATTAGAAGCTTCAACCTCAGCATTAGTGATCACATAAGCTTGGACTTGCTCCCTTGTCCTTTTTTGAGGTAATTTTCCTTGGTGTTTAGGACATTAATTTTCATAATTCCCCATTTATCTACAATTATATCATTCAACATTGACAGCCTCTTTCTTCCCTTTACAATCACGAGCTTGGTGACCTTTTTCTCCACATTTTTAACAGACTCCCATTACCTTCAGGCATGTACCAGGGTGTTTCTTCCAACATTTACTGCATGATGGAAATTAAAATTTTCCCTTCTTCCCCTTATTTTCATTTCCAGAGTGTTCACCAGATCTATTCTTCTCTTTCTTTGCATTAAAGTTGTAAGACTTAGATAATTCCTTTTCTATCTTGATAGAACATGAGACAATATCTTCGTATGATGAGAATGATTGTGAGACTAATGATCAATGTAGAAATGGTTTTAAACCATAAAATAATCAATAAATATTACTCCTTGGTTTATGTATATAATCTATTTCATGCCTTTCCAACCATGTAAAGTTAGCCTTATACTTTGCGACATTCTCATTGTTCTTTTGCCTCAGATTTAGAAATTATCTTTCCATATCTGCTCAATGGTCTTGAGGAAAGTATTTTTCTAAGAAAATATATTTAAACTCCCTCCATTTAATATTTGATAATTCATCATCTTCCTTTGTTTTTTGAACCAATGAACACCATTGATCTGTATATCCTGTGAGGCGATAAACTACCATGAAAACTTTTTCCCTTTCGCTACTCCCCAAAGCATGAAATATTTTCTCTAAGGAACATACCCATTGCTCAGCTGCAAATGGATTTTTAATCCCATTGAATGTTAGTGGTTTTTGCCTCATGAAGGGGTCTAACATTGATCCTCCGCGTTGTGGATCAGGGTGCTCCATACAGGTAAGGTTATTATTCATAACCTGAGCGAGTTGTCCCAGTATGGTTATAATTTTTGAAACACCAATTGCATCACCAACTCCACTATAATTATCTTAAGTAGGAGGGAAATCTCTACATGGATTATGTGTGTTGATACAGTTTCTATTCCTTCCACTAGGTTCCATTTCTAAATAATGGCATACACTATATTAGTTTTTGAATCATAATACATATTTACAAACTAGTAAAATACCTAATATAAATTGAACAATTTATTCATATAATCCATAATCATAAAAAAATGATTTCTTTGAGGAATTATTTACTAATAAATCCTTTATAATGGTTTGTAAAGAAAATATGAATTTTCTTAAGCATATCCCCTGGGAGTGTTGTAACCAAGACGGTATAAAGGCCTATTGTAATGCACTAGGATACCCTGGGTCAAGCCTGGAACTACTTGTTGGAGTTTTCACTCCTAGGTACATCTTTTTCAGAGCCGCGTCTACCAATTCATATCCATACATGGATTTATTTCATGGAAAACTCACAAAATCTCTACATTACCAAAATTTTAGGATTTTCTTCTACACTAATCCTCAATGTCTATCTTAGGGTAATGTTATCCAATAATAGTTTTTCTAAATCTAATTTCCATGGGTTGTAATAAAATTCTCTAATACCAACTATTGCGCCCCAATCCTAGTTACCCAGAGTTAGTGCATTATTACATAACATTGGCATGATCACAAGAGATCAAGTCTCGAAAGACCGATTAGTTTAGCAGCTTTGGAAGTACTAGATACATACATAAGTTTTACATTACATCATGAAATAAAAAAACATTGTGTCCCATTTGAACACAATAATATCCATAGGCCTATTCTTCCAGGTTAATCGTAATATACTTCTTCACATCTTGGTAAAATAAAACATAGAAAGGGGTGAGCTCAGACGCTCAGTAAGGATAAAAATATAATAGAAACTATCATAAATAAACAAAAAAATTTAAGGAAATGTATAAGACTAAAACACAAGCCTTTTAAAATTAATCTTAATCATAATATGGAAAAGATAAATCAAATAATTCCATTTAATTATTCACATGGTTATTCTACTAGTCGAATAACCACATGTAATATCAATATCCAATTTCATAATGATGGATTGAATAATTCCTTACATCATAACCACATAGTCAAGGCCTCATGACAATACTACAAATAATATTTTTTAAAGGCCTTGTGCTAATACACTAGTTTTTCTCATGAGACCTACCAATACATGGAGGAGCTATAGCGGGCTCCACCCATCACTTACTAATTCTAATTTATTCCTCATATGAAAAGGTTGAAACATAACATACACAATCATATTAAAAATAACATATGAAATGTTAATAATTTAACCATAAACCATGAATGATATAAAAATAACACATCCACAATCAACCATATAAAAAAAATTCAATAAAGTTTGGAAGATTGTATCATAATAAATCAACTTCAAACAAGTGTAAAATCCATCAAAGGATTTTGATATAGATGAAATTAAAACTATTTGTGAGAAATATCTCTTTCTATTTTGAAATCATTTAAAAGTCACATAATTATAAAAGAAAACATTTATTTTGAATTTTTTATAAGCTTGTAAGGGAATCTTTGAAGGTGTTATAATGGAGAAAAAAAGCCGCACCCACCGTATAAGTTAAAAAAATTGTCTTACCTTAATTCGTCGAAAAGGTAATAAAGTACCTTGTTTGTAAAATGACAGAAAGATTTCTTTCAAATTTTTTTATAAAAATTAAAACAAGGGTATACATTAATTTAACCAATATTATAGGAAGTAGTAAAAATGTTTTAAAATACATTTTTAAGAAACACATAGGTGGATGATAAAGAATTCCCAGTAGAAACTTACCTATAAACAACCTCAGATAAATAACGAAAATGTAAAATTAGCCCTTATCTTGTAATTTTCATTGGTAGAGGGTATGTTAACCTCATGTATAATAGTTATATAATCTTTATTAAATTATAAAATATCCTCATACATAAATATGATATCATATATAATCTTCTAATATTGTTTTGTTAATGATATTTCAGTAGTACTATCATTTTGGGTGTTAACTGATTCGTTTTCCTTTATATGTTTTATTACGTAAGTCATATTTTTATGGATAAGATTTATTCGATTGATATAAAGAATGATATTAAGTTATTAAACATTATTTTTATCATAAAATAAAATTTATTCTTGAATGGTTACGATGTGGAATGAATCTCATCACCTTTGTCGTGACGATAAACCTTACGTACGCACGAGCAACAATATCATTATATTGATGGTGAAATCGTACGTATTTGGATGGTATATAGTATATAAAGAATAATTAACATACTATATTTATTATTTATATCAATTATACTCATTATTATACCCATCCAAGTATTAAAGTGTTGAATAACAAACTACACCACGACGTGGAGACGATAAGTCATACGTATGCACGTATGGTGACTTTGTCATTAATAGGATGGATAAAATAATCAATATGGTTGTACCATATTTATAATAACATCAAATTATTTATAAGTTACTGGATTTATAATTTTTTAATGAAAAAAAAGAGGAAGTGGAAGAATAAAAGAACATTGAAAGAGGTGATGAAATAATTACCTCTTCTTCAGGTGCTTCCTTTTGATTTGATCAAAATGGCTCCTTAGGTTGGCTTTCTGATCAAAGTAAAGCCTCTAGGTTTACGTGAGTGTAGTTGGGAAGATATTGGAGCAGAGTTTGGCCAAGACAAATGGATTTTGTGGTGTGAAATTAAGAAAAGGAGAAGAACCCTTTTATAAGAGAGGTGAGTGTCACTTAAGGAAAAGCTTGAAATATTATTTTATTTTAAAATAATTTTCGGTTTATAATGGCTCCAAATGGTTTTATTTATAAGATAAGGTGGGTATGGGTCGAAATAGTCTCAAATAATAGGTTTTATACAAGTTTAGGTCACCGTTTTAACCTTATCTGTTGGATTTAACTCTTAGTTAAATAGTTTAACTTTTACAATGTCTTCTTGTATTTTTATATTACATGGTTAATAAACATAATATAAAAATAAAATAGAACCCCAAGTGGTTCATCAATGAAATATATATCACTATTTAAGTCTTTGGTTTTAACCTTATATTTTTATGAATATTATATCATTTAATAATATAGTATTTGTTTTAAAAACCCATTTATGTCAATTTTGACACTATTTAGTATTTTGTTTTTTTGAAAGTCAAAGAAAAGTGATTAATTAAAAAAAATACATTAAATAAATCCTAAAATTTCATTTTAACCTATAAAATTCTTGGAATTCATCATAAGTTTCAATTTACATTTATTTTTATATTTATAATATCAATTATTTTAATATTTCATTAATAAGGTAATTACTACATCATCATTGTGTCATAAATAAATTTAATTATTTAATGTATAAAAATTATAAATAAAATACCATTATATAGGAAATATTTTTAGATTTATAATAAATATTTATAGTCGAATTTATCTTATGTATAACCCTATATTGTAAATGATTTAGTTATTAAAATTGGAATTTAGCACTTTTAACTCTTCTTTAAATAAAATATAATAAATGTACTAATCTAGACCCAGTGGATCAAAAAGAACCATATTTTATTCTTAAGGTTGATTTTGGTATAAATACACTTATCCAATAGAATTTGAACTTGTGTTAGGGTAATTATAATATCATTTTTACCTTTAATTATCCTATTTACTTTTAACTGTGATAAATAAAATTCAAAAGCTACTATTCACCAATTTATTTTATCTTATTGAACCAAATTTTACTTACTGATTTCAATAGTGTCTCTAGGATTTTTTAAATTCAATGAACAGAAGTGGTAAAATTACATTTTATGCAAATTTTCAAATGTGCCTAGAAGGTGGGTAATAGAAGTTAAAAAGTTCTATAAAATTTTATACATCTAATTTTATTATAAAATGACTTCAATGAATTACATTGAACTTATATAGGTATTATGTATCTATTTTAAAATAAAGTGAATTTAAATAAAATAATTAATTATTTAAATAAGAAGTTCATTTTTAAACAATAATGCAGTGTTTTTCACTATTCATCAAAAATTGAAAGTTTTCAGGAAAATACCAAAAATTAACCCTAAGCTAATTTTGATATTCCAAATCCAATAAAGAATTCCATTTTGAAAAATAAAATTTCTAAAATTTCAAAAAGTGGTTATTAATATTCACAATGGCTAGTTTGATTGGTCATGGTGTGTTAGAACTTGAAGTTGCGTACAACACAAGCTATGATATTATTCAAAGAGAAGTGTACCGTTGAAGCTTGGGGTGTTACAGTTTTGTCATAATATCATTATAAAATTAGCATTATGATATCATTTAGTTATTATTAGTGTGATATATAATAATTTTAATTAATTTTAAGGAAAATATAATTTATAAAAAGTCATTACTTATAAGAAAAGATCATTTTTCACTTTGTTGGATCATTTTAAATGTTTGAATTAATGATAATTGTTTGTTTATCATATCATTAACATGTTCTAAAATTTATTATAAAAAAACAAAAGGATTAAATTAAAATTATATTTTATAATTAAATCATTCGATGAGCCTTCAATTATGGTTGGTGATGAAAAAATGAATTTCATTTCTCATGATAGTGGTTGTCCTCTCATATGCACAAACAATGATTTTGTTTTTCTGAATGGATGGAATTGATAAATAGAAAATGGTAATAACATTTATATAGTAAAATTATATTATATAAATTTTAAAAATATCATTAAATTAGTATGACTCTAATAAATTTTAATAAATATAATATAATAAAAGATACATATTTGATAATACATATGATAGGTACATGAATTAACTTGAAATTATAATTAGAAATGGAAATATTCTAAATAATGGTGGAAATAAAATTTTAAAAAATGGATAAGATTTTGGAAAGAGTAATTTTTAGTGTTTTAATGGAAAATCTATGGTAACTCAAGTCTTTATGTGAAGGAGGTGTTACCTTTTTATTAGAAAAGAGTATTAAATTTTTTGAAATCCCCTTAACATTTTCAACAATGTGATGGTACTATTACAAGTTCAATTGATAAATAATGGAATCCAAGAGGGGTTAAAGTGAAAATGGGTAGAAACTCACCTCATCCACTCATTTTCTAAACAAATTGAATGTTTAAGTATTTTATATTTACTTTTTTAGCTTTTACCCAATTTACTTTTAGCTTAGTAATTAAATAACTTTATAAGGTAATATGGATGAAAAAATTAACAATGAACCATTTAAATAATTATGAAATTATTATTTTAATATTTTAAAAAAAAATTTATAAATTTTTTTTTCTAACGTTTGATTTTTTAAGATTATCGCCCATAACATGTAAAAACAGTTTTTAGTAAAAAGTCTATTTTTATGATTAAACTTTGTGTAAGAAATAGTTACTAAAATTTTCAATTACTAAGATAAATATTATTATTTTAAATAAAATAAATTTTATTATCCATTCACATAAATCCAAAATATAATCTCTCCATGACAATACATAATTTAACGAACATACTAAAAAATTTTCTTTTAAAAGATATGTTACATCAGTTCAAAAAATGGTGGAAATGGAATTTATGAGATCAAATAATAGATTTTACAATTAATAATTTTATTCATAAAATATATATTTTATTATATAAATAATTTTTAGACTTCTATGATAGGCTTATATAATGCTAAAATCGTCAAAATTATAATTTTTACAAAAAATATTTTATAAATAAACATCATTTTTTCTAGAAAAAACTCAAAATTTTATATTTAGATAATATTTTAATTATAAATAAAAAAGGATTTAAATATATTCAAATTAAATTTAGAAAATTTATATATTATATTTTTGAATAAAATGATAAAATATAAATAAAATATGTTTTTATTTGAAAATGACATTTTTAGTTATTAAATGTCATTATTCATATTTTATATAATTGAAAAAATCAATTGGTGTGAACAAACTATTATTATAAAACATTATTTATCATAATTAATCATATGCTTTTTAAAATATAAATTCATATCACATAAAATGATAATTTTTAGAAAAATAATTTTCTAAATAATAAGTGATCCAATTTTCCATTTTAGGTAAAGTAATTGAATTTAATTCATATTAAATGTAGAAATTATTATCATTATACATAAATTTTGTAATGTTACTACTCATTTTCATTCCATTTAATTCAATAGATATGTTTTAATAAGCATACATAAATTTTTATATTTTATCTAAATTTATCAAGGCTTTATTTATGTTCAGAGTTGCGTGTGGTGAAAGCTATCAAACACATTGTATTATTTTAAGATAATAATTTATTAATATATAATGGTGTTATAAAGGGACTAATGGTGATAATTTCTAGATACATAAATTCATTCACAGCCATGAGTTTCCTAATGAATCAAAATCATGGATCTATCAAAACATTAGGTGGGGATAAGGCAGTCGGGGCATCACTGTTGGGAGGATTTCTAGACTCAATCTATATAGACTAAAATTAGAGGGTAAATAAAAAGAATGAAATTTATTTTAAGGACCCTGATCCTTACTTATGGACAATTAAAGGGTTGAATTAATCTTCAGACTATGTGCATCTCGAGATTACTCAATTCTTCCAAATGGGGACCTCATCATCTAACATCAGGGATTTATGGTATTTCCTTTAAAATTGATTTCATATTCCCATGTCTAGGTATTTGAAGGTGTCCCATGATTTAAAATATGAAAATAACCCTACAAATATAGGGGAAGTTTCCCACGGGATGAATATTATCATCTATGATATCAAATGATAGATTCCAGCCACAAGATGGGTGTTTGGGATAATGGGTTGGGGCACTGTTGAAGGGTTGGTTAATTGATCTATTGATGAATGGAGAAAATTTAAGAATTTAAAAAATTTAAGTTAATCAATTGAGGGATATATATATATTTATATAAGGAATTATATTTTTACATCAATTTTCATTCCCATTTGGAGAGTATGGAAATAATGTCATAGATAATAATGTCCCCAAAATATTCCACTACCATCACGCTTCTATGTGTGGAGGAGATGACCCCTACAAAGGAAGGAAAATTTTCCCTAAGTCAGAAACTAATGAAAAATGATGTAGGGGAGAAATTTCACATTTTCCTCGCACTATGTCGACATTTCTGAAGGCACAATCAAGCAATCCGCCATTATATATCAATCATAGAGAGATATATAATATATTATACAAATGCATTACCCATCTTATCTAGTTGTTATATCAATCCTTAATATTTTTGGACTATATATATATATGTATCTGAATTCTAACATTAGGATTTATCTTCAATAGAATCGGTTTCTGTAACCACTTTGATGTTTGAAATATATATATATATAAAAATACATTCAATATTAATTATTTTAATTTAAATACCATTTTTTCAGAATTTTATTTTTTAAAATATTTTTTGGAATATAAATATGGTTATTGTATTTTTGTGGTGATTTGGTATTTTTTAAGAGGAAAGAAAATAAATTTAGAGAAAACATGAAATTTAGAAGAGTATAAAATTTAATTTTAAAGTTGGAATGAAAATTAAACTAACACTTATGGTGTATCACCCATAAGAGGTCCAAAAAACCACAATAGAAAACTATCTAAGCATTAAAATAGGCTCCAACACCTGGGTGACATCAACTCATATGGGAATGATTTAAATGGGCCAACATATGTGTATGTGCATAAATTAGAGGAATTTTGGAAGTGGGTTAGGAATATGTAGGATGATCCACATGTGGAGGGGGCTGTGCTACTCATATGGATGACTCTCCCCACATATCAACCTATTAGGTAGAGGAAGCCCTCTAAAATTTAGATTTGGGATGAATAAATACAAATAAATTGTTCATTATTTAATAAATAGGAATCATTCATGATACTATTCACATCACCCAACTCACATAGAATAAAAAATGTGTCTTGTTGGTTCCCTCGCCTATACCATAATTTTCTGACTATGATATGAAGATTACATAACCATCAGGGAGGAAGATCTAGCTACAACATAGAAACTGAGCTATATATTTACAGCACCATACATGCCACTAGGGAGCTTGTTTTGTGTCACTGTGAAGATAATAAGGTCTAGAAGTCACCATTCATGCATGAAGTGTGAGGAAACCATAAATTCTAGGTAGACTACAAAATTTTGTGGAGTTTCAGTGTAGCATAGTTCTACACCATGGACTGAATGAACTTTTGATACATAAGAAATGATTGTTCCTTAAAATAATTTAATGGATAATAAGAAACAACTTAAGATACCCTTCCACCATGTGTTATTAAAATATAGTAGTGTAATGGGTTTTTTTATGGTTGTTTCATGATCACCCATTCACTAATAAATGATTGTTTTAATGAATTGGTAATATGAGATATTACATGAAGGTAATGGAGGCTAAATTTGAGGTTGGGATACATAAATGTATGAATATGGATGTGTAAAGGTTCAATGTAAGACCTCTACAAGGGTCTGCTGATGCATGGATGTTGTACAAAAAGGTAAAATTGAAGTTACAAAAAGGGTATAGGATAGCTCTGTCAGGGTTATTTAGGGGATACATTAAGGTAACCACGCATTTTGTAAAGGTATCATGGGCTGGATGTGTTGCATAAAGGTAAACCGAAATTCATTTTAGGGTAGTTTCTAGTGTCTAAAATTAATTCCATCTCACTAGGTGAATGTCAAATATTTATTAAGACGTTACTTTTTTTAATGAGATTTTGATCAACCATAGTATTATAGAAACCCATGCTTGACATACGTGGATATTAAATCATTTTAGGTTAATATTCAATACATTACAAAAACACATGCTTGAGGACTGTAATAGTTGAGTGTATTTGGAAACATGGAAAAAAATCTTCTATCCTGGTGAAGGATCTTTAACATCTTCCATAAATATCTCCACTATTTGTACTTCTACCAAAAATATTTCTTCATACCCTGGGGAGAGGAAACATAATAAATGTGAGAGCTCATATTCTAAGTAAGGGTAAATAAAAAAATACATAACATAAAAAAGGGTATGAAACTTGAGCATAACATTTAAAGATCATGCCCTGCATATTCGAGAACATAATAATGAATGATAGTTCATAAGACAAGAATCATAAGTAAACAATGAACATTGGTCAAGGAATCATAACATAAAAAAGGACATGGAATTTTTGGTGTGCACATTGGTTTATAATGTTGTGAACATGTATAAGTATAAATAGGTTCACTCATTAAGTTAAGTACATGAAATAAGGACCCAACATCAACTTATAGACATACAACTGGGTCCATGAATAACATTTTTAACATGTAATCAGGTTCACACATAACCTTAAAAATGTTAAACCAAGTATATTCATAACATTATGAATGTGTAATCATGTTAATGGGTTACATTATGGATGTGAAACCATATCCATTCATAACATTGTGAATGTGTAATTTGGTTCACGCATTACCTAATGGACATGTAACAAGGTTCATGCATAAAAATCTAACATGTAATCAGGTTCATGCATAACATTGAGAACCTATAATTAGGTTCACACATAAACCTATGGACATGAAACCAAGTCCATTCATGACATTGTGAACACTTAATAAGGTTCAATCATCACATTGTGAACACATAATCCGGTTCATGCATAAACATATGGATATGAAACCAGGTCCATGCATAACATATTGAACATAGAATCAGTTTAACACACAACATTTATACTCATGAGTTATCCATCATTACCCAACATATTGTAGGGAGACATATGTCCCACCCATCTCATAATAAAATCATTCAAACATGTGTCACAAGATATTAAAACACTGATCATATCATGACCCATAAAAAGACATAGGTTTTATAAGCAAAAAATCATAACCCATGAAACTAAATGGATATTATTAACATTTCATCACATCATATTATATGGAAAATATATAGGTTTAATAACCATTTCATAGAAGAATAACCCATGAAAATAATATGGTTTTATAAACATGTAACCCGTGAAAGGGAAATGGGATTCATAAAGACAATGAAATTAAAAAACCCATTAATAAAAATAATATAAATGAAACCTTTAGATAATTTCCTAGAAATTCATGAGTAACATAAACATATGTCATTTTATATGGAAAATTATTTTGAAACATTTCTTGAGGAGAATGTACTTTATTTAATAAAAAATGATTTTATAACATAATGCCTTTTGAAAAACACTTTATTTAAAAGTAGATTTGAAAACATATAAAGGAATCATTGAAAAAAATAAAACATTTTTAAAATAATTTTCCTTAAAAATTACCATCAAGGATCTTTGGATATCATTTTTTAAAACATTTTTGAAAACATGATATTTAAATATAATAGATTTATGACTAGAGCGAGAGAAATTAAGATTTTACTTACAAATGTTATATTAAATACCAATGAGTTGAAAAATTTCACTAGCACGAGATATTGTCTTGAAAAAATATATGATAATAAAACTCATGAGTTTTATTGAGAGATAGATTATAATATTTCATCAAGGGAAGCATAAGCGTGAATAATCTTGAAAAGAGATGAAATTGTCTCAATAAACTCTTATAACTTGGTAACATGGGATCATACTATCCATGTAAGAAAATGAAATTACATTAAGATTAAGATATCAAAGAAATAATTATATTCATAATATAACATGTAAAATTGAATTATATACAACTTGAAAAAGAGTTTTGGTGCATAAGAAAACATGAGTCTCAAAGAAGGAAAATTGAGGCAAAACTGTTTGACTAATTTGGTAACTTTTGAAAGTTAAACCCCATGAAAGAAGGATCATTAAATGGGAATGTGAATACCCAAAAATATAATTATAATTTACATATAACACAATCATAGAAAGTACATACACTAAAAAAAGGAAATAATGTCGAACATAGCTTGTATCTCACAAAAATTAAAAGTGAGATAAAATCCCCTTACCTTGTGCGTTTTCTCTCTCCATACTCTTACAAGCATCCTATATAATAAATATAATTTTATTATAAATATTTTATATAATAATATTATTATATATATTACCATATATTGTTTTATTATGAACTTATATTACTCACATGTTAACGATCCTTTGTTAAAGTTTCACTTCAGGTAATATTTGCTTCGTTCTTCACATATGTCTTAATTTGTTATATCATTGGTTATTTTAATTATATCATGATTCCAGACGGTATATAATGATATTAATATCATTTATATACATTATATTTATATTATAAAATCTATATAATAATTATTTATGAAATGTAATACACCTTTTATTGAGACAGTAATTCGTACGTATGCATGAACGTTGTTTCCATTTTTATTTTAGTATTGAAAGAAACTATGTACATGAAATATTTTTATATATGTATGTATGTATGTATATATATATATTTATTAGTTTATCATGAATATGTCATATATATCATATATTTACACAATACACATTCTTAATACATTCCATGTGGCGTGTGAATGAATCACATCGCTTTGAGGGGGTGGTGGTCTACACTTATGCAAATGAGATTATCATATTTACATCAAAAGGTAAGTAAAGAAATGAGTGTTCTAAAAGGAATGAATAAGTGTAAATAAATAATAAATATAATATATGAAATATATTAATAGAGTTTCCATCATAATATCAACCATTATTGGTGGTAAAGGACAAATGAACAATCATCATTTTGGGAGGTAGTAGTTCACCATACAGAGAAATAGTATGATTGATATCTCTTAGGAGGAGGTATGTATAAGTGTAGGTATAAATATTTTTAAAAAAACATCCTAGTATATGTATTATAATATCTTTTTCACACAATAATGGAATAAATATATTGGAGGTGGTGATGAGTAAAAATAATGAAAAGGAGCTCGATAAAAGATATTACCTCTTAATCGGGTAACTCCATTTGGTTTGTGCCAAAATGACTCCTTAGGAGGAATTATGACCAAAGGAAGGATTCAAAGTATAAGGTCGGATTGTTGAGGAATGTATTTGGTAGGTATTTTTCGAACTTAAGAGTTTTTAGATGTATGAGGAATGGGTAGATATGGTGGCCTTTTATAGTGAAGGAAAATGACCAACATTGAATTTTTAGAAACGAGATTGCTGTGGAAATGTTCATACCTAAAAAATGTAATAATAAAATAACCAAACTCAATAATGGAATTTTTATGGATGTATTATGTACTTCAAATGGGTGTTGTACATGTTTCTAGGTCATTTGGGAAATTAATTTTATGGGTTAGTTATTATTTAAGCTTAATTTGACCTTAAATACTGTGATTAATTTTAGTCAATTTTACTAATCATTTTGGTAAAACATTAACTTGGTAATATTTGAATCTAAATATTAGACTGAATACAATAATGTTTTTTGGATTTATTAAATTCAATTCATTGAAGAGGCAAAATTAATATTAGTGTTAATCTGGTAGAGAAGATGAAATAACGAGGTTTTAATGTAGAAAAAAGTTCAAAATTTTGTCAAAATTTTATATTTATTTTCAAAGTGAAATTGATTCTAAAGAATTAAATTGTATTAATTGATGTAATATTTACCTATTATTACAATAAAAATTTTATAATATAACTTTTCATTAATATTAAATTATATAAAAAGGTACTTTTTAGCTAAAAGTATTATTTTTCACTGTTCTTCAAAAAATGTTGTTTCTCATAAAAATCACACAAATTCACGTTGGGCTAATTTATGAATTCTGAATTCAAAAATTAATTTTATTTTATCAAAATAATTTTCTATTTTTTTTTTCTGAAATTAATTTTATTATTAAATTAGGTTTATTCAAGAAAACAATATTTTAAACATACAACGACTTTACCAAAAATATTATCTTTAATTATCAATATGTTTTATTTATATAAATGGATTATAAAAAATATTTGATAATTAGTTATTAATATTACTATAATTGTATTTAATGGTTAGGTTATAATTATCTCACATAAATAACTATATATATATATATATAATAATATGTTTCATAGAAACTCAATGTTGTGTGCATTGTACGCCAAGTCGGTGTTATGGGTAATATATGCCAGGTCGTACGCCAAGCTGGTGTTGTACGTAACATACATAAAGTTTTTCTTACAGGTAGCTCAAGATAAGTCATTATTTCATGAGACATAAGGAAATCTTGTATTTGGTGTGAAATTAATGCTTGATTTAGTGTTTTAATATATATATATATATATATATATATATATATATATATATATATAAAGAACTATTTTCAGCGTCATGTGGAATGAATAACATCAAAAAGATAAATTAATTCAAAAAAATATATCACAAAATCTTAGGGTGTTACATTATACACTCTATAAAATGAATTTTCCCTCAAAATTCAACTGGTTTATACATGGTTTAATATTTTAAAGTTTCATTCATATAAACCCACATCATTAAAATGGATACTAAACCTTCATTTAAAATGGTAAATTTGGAACCATAACTTTTACCCAATGTAACACAGAATGTGATTCCCACACAAGCGAACCTAGGTGGGAAGAAAAAATAAGGACATGGAAGGGAAATGTTTACATCATGTTTTTATAGAGAGTGATAGAGGATAAGGCCAGGAGAATGTTAACTACTTGAAAGCCATAAATTTGTGATCAACTAAGGGACCTTTTGATTCATCATAAATGAATTTACTAAGATGATTTTTTTGCTAAAAGATACTTTTTTCCTAAAGTTAATGAATCTTCATGGAAATATATACTTTCATGATTAAAAAAAACATTTCCCTTGGTATTTCATTGATCCACTCCACTTATTTATCTAAAATGAAGTGTTACTTTTTCATTCTTTATGTACACACATATCATGATATCTATGTTATTCTATCCCATTTTTCATCAGTTATCATTAACACATAGTAGTTTTGGGAGGCCATCCAATGTGAATAAATCCTCATATGGAGAGATAATACTTTAATATTACTAACTTCATCTAATGTTTAACTTAGAATTTCCATAAATGGTTAAACTTATAAAACTTATTAAATGTAATTTACCCTTTCTTCCTTAAATATGTTATTATGTTATACCAAAAACGTTTTTATTGGATACAAGGATTCATCCTTACACTGATAGAAAATTAAATGTGATTTCATTATTCTAAGTCCACATAGAGGGAAACAATCACATGAAACATCACTAAAGGATGAACAACAAGATTATCATGGAGATTATTCATACAAAATAAAACATGAACTTCCCAACTTGGGGGAAAGGATAAGTTTTCCCTTAATTTTCATTATTGACTTCATCCATTATGATTGCATAATAATTATATTTTTCTTTTTTATTAGAGGTTTTTGTGTCTTATCATCCATATTAGCCCATGGATTGGGGAATTATTCACATATTTCCCAAAATCCTTGCACTTGAAACACTGAATTGTGGGTTTTCCATTCTATTCATCATTCTCTCTAATCATTTCATTGAATTTACTCTTGTCATCACTTCAACATTCTTATCATCGGTGCAAAATATTCATACACATGAAACACATTCTTATTCCTTTAATCCATTCTTCTAAGTTATATTTCCCAAAAAAATTTCAAGTAGGTGTTTGAATATTTCACATACCTCTATGGCTTTTATATTCCCTATTGAACTTCAACTTCATGTACGTGTTAAATCCATGAGATTGATAAGTAACTAAAACCTAAATTTCAAATTTGATCAAACAACGCAAAATAACTTCGTTTCTACTAAAGTATCTTATATCCATTGCCCTTTAGAGACACAACATTAATTTATTAAAGAATTTATCAGCTTTACATTCAGGTTAGATGATAATACTAGAAGCATACCTTGCATGTCTTGTGAAATTAACCTCATAGGTACCAATGAATTCATCATCGTTTTGCTTCAACTAAAGAAACACATTTTTCATCATCATATAAAGAACATGAGGAAAGTAATTATTGAATAATATATTCTTGAACTAATTTAAATTTATGGATTCTATTTCTTATGGCTTCCTCATATTCTTGATTAGGGTCCACCACTGTCCTGCTACACCTTCTAAATGATAAATAACCAGAGTGATTTTATCATGATCCGGACACATGAAAACAAATAATATCTTTTCAGTGGTACTCATCCAATTTTCAACAACAAGTGGATCAGATGACCCAATTAAAGAAGGTCGATGATGCCTCATGAAGGAAAAAACAAAACGTTCTTCCCTCCTTTGATCATTTGGAAACTCAACATGAATCATTGATTGAGAAAGTTGTGAGTGTATGTAAATGAGGTTTTTTATTCCAGCCCTGAAAGTATTCAGACCTTCAGGAGGGAATTCATCACACTGTCCATCATAATCACCTTTAACACAGATCCCTCAGGTTCTATCCATTGACTAATACCAAAAGCATAGAGTAAGAAACATTTATCATAACGAGGAACCACATAATAATGAAGAGTCACCTATTGAATGTCTAAAGTATGAAACATTCCTTAATCTATAACACATTAGGTTTATCCTATGTTATTTATAGAAAAATTCTAATTAAATCCTTCATGATGGTTCGTGAAGAGTTTGTGAATTCCCCAAAAATATCCTATAGGAGTGTCAAACCATGTGTGCAATAACACCTGTTATCGTGCACCAAATTACCCCAAGTCAAGTCAAAAACATCTTGATGGAGTTATTACCCCTAGTTATATCTCTTCTTGATCCACATCTAGTTGTAGTGTCTAGAAAATGATTTATTTATAAGAAACCACTTACTCGATCCTCCACCAAAATTCTAGGACATTTTTCTAAATGTTTACTCATCCTTATACTTATCCTTAGAGAAATCCTTAAAAAATACTTATAAATATACCTTGGGATATCACTAAATTTCTCTCATCCTAGTTTCCCATGGTTGGCTAAAAATTTACTTTGATACGAACTATTGTGATCTAGGATAGACATACATTGATATTACATCATTTTAAAAGAAAAATATATCCTCAGGGACCATAACTGATTAGTGTTTTTGAAAACATGAAAAAAAATATTCTATCTTGGTGAAATATCTTCAACATCTCCCATAAAAATCTGAAACCATAGTACTTCTACCCAAAACCATTCTTCATACCCTAGGAAAAGGAAACATAGGAAATGGGTGAGCTCAGATGCCCAGTAATGGTAAATATTGGAAATGCATAACATAAACAATAGGGTATGGAACATGATAATAAGATTTGAAGATCAGGTCCTACATATTAGAGAACATAATAATCAATAGAATTTCATAAGACATGATTCATAAAAAGATAAAGAACATAGGTCAAGGAATCATAACATAATAAAATGAATGGAATGTGTGGAGTTCACATTGCTTTGTAATGTTGTGAACATGTATAAGTAGAAAAGGTTTTAGTCATTAAGTTAAGGACATGAAATTAGGGCCCAATATAAACTTGTGGACATACAGCCAGGTCTATTAATAGTATTATGAACATGTAATCAGGTTCATGAATAACCTTTTGGATGTGAAACCAATTCTATTCATAACATTTTGAACATGTAATCAAGTTCACGCTTTACCTTATGGATGTGAAACCAAGTCCACACATAAAGTTTTGAATGAGTAAAAGGGTTCATTATTTAACTAATGGAAATGTAACTAAGTCCATGAATAACATTGTGAACATGTATTCAAGTTAATTTTTAACATGGTGAACATGTATTGAGGTTCAAACATAAACCTATGGACATTCAAATAGGTCTATTCATAACATTGTTTACACATAATAAGGGTCATTCATAATATTGTGATCATGTAATCTGGTTCATGCATAAACTTATGGACCTGAAACCAGGTCCATGAATAAAATTGTGAACATGAAATCAGGTTTACACACAACATTTATACTTATTATTCATCCATCATTACCCAATGCATTGGAGGGATATATATGTCACATCCATCTCATAATAAAATCATTCATGCATATGCCATAAGATAATGAAACATTCTTCATATCATAACCCATAAAAATATATAGGTTTTATAAACATTAAATCATAACCCATTAAATTAAATGGGTATTATTAATATTTCCTCACATAATAACCTATGTAAAAAAGATAGGTTTCATAATAATTTCACTGAATCATAACCTGTGAAAAGAAGCGGGTTTCTTAAACATGTAACATATGAAAGGGAAATGAGGTTCATAAATACAATGAAATTAAGAATAACCCATTCATAGAATGAATATGAATTTTCCCTTTATATAATTTCCTAGAATTAAATGAGAAATATTATCAAATTTCTTTATAGATGGAAAATAATTTTGAATCATTTCTTGAGTAGAATATCCTTTCTTCAATGAAAATATCCTTTTATAACATAAAACCAGTTGAAAAACATCCTTGAAAGTTTCATTGATAAAATATAAATGAAGCTTTAAAAATAATATAAAATTTGAAAAATAATTTTTCCCTAAAAATTACCATCAAGGATCTTTTGAAATCATTTTTGAAAACATTTTCAAAAACATACTCTTTGAATAAAATTGATTTATTAATAGAGAGAGAGATACAATTATATTTTACATAACAATATTATATTAAGTTCCAAATATTGGGAATATGGTACTAGGACATGTGGATATATTTAAAAAATTTAACAGAAGTTAAATGATGAGTGTTTTTGAGATATGGTTCATAAGATTTCATCATGGGAAGCATAAATATAAACAATCTTGAAAATAGATGAGATTGTCTCAATAAACTCTTATAACTTGGTAACTTGGGATCATAATCTACATGAAAGAAATTGAAATTAAATAAAGATTAATATATCATTAATATAAGGTGATTCATTATATAACATGATAAATGGAGGTACATATTCCTCAAAAAATAGTTTAGGTTCCTAACAAAACATGAGTGTCCAAGAAGGAAAATTGAGACAAAACTGTTTTACCAATTTGGAAACATTTTAATGTTAATCCCCATGAATTGAGGATCATTAAATGGGTATGTGAATACCCAAAAATTTATGTACAATATACACAGAATATACTCATGGTCAGTACATAAACCACAAAAAATAAAATAGTTGCGAACAATGATTGTATCTTAAAGAAATCAATAGTGAGATAAAATCCCCTTACATTATGTCTTGACTCTCTCCGTACTCGTAAAAGATTCATGTATCATAAATATAAGTTTATTATAAATATTTTACAGAATAATAAAATTATCTCTATTTCCATATATAGTTTGATTATGACTTTATATTACCCCCTTTTTAATGATCCTATGTTAATGTCTCACTTCAGGTAATATTCTCTTTGTTCTTCACATATGAATTTATTTTTTATATCATTGGTTCTTATAATTATAAAATGAATATAGAATGTAAATTATGGTATTAATATCATTTATACCAAGTATATATATATATATATATTTATAATCTATAGAATAAATATTTATGAAATGGAATACACCGTTCATGGAGACGGTAAGTCATATGTACGCATGAACGCTATTTCAGTTTTTATTTTCGTATTGAAAGAAAGTATGTAAACGACAGATGTATATATATGTATGTATATACATATAGATATAATTATTAAATTATAAATAATATATCATATATATCATATAAGTTCACTATACTCATCCTTAATACATTCCATGTCGTGAGTGAATGAATCACAGTATGTTCAATATCCATTAGATAGAGGTGTGTGTGTATTTATGTATAAATATTTGAATAAAAAAATCCTAGTATATGTATGATACTATTGTTTTAACACATGAATGTAATAAATAGAGTGGACGGGGTGGGGAGGGAAAATAAATGAAAGAAACTTAAGAGAATACATTACCTCATAATCGAGCAACTCCTTTTGGTTTGTGCCAAGAGGCTTCCTTGAGATGATTTATGACCAAAGGGAGGATTCAAGGTCTAAGGTATAGTATTTGGGATGTGATATTAATTAGGTATTGGTCTAAATTATAATGTTTTAGAGGTGTGATAAATTGGTAGTGGTGGTGATCTTTATAGTGAAGGAATGGGAATCACATGGAATTTTTAGAAATGCATTTTGTGTGCACATGTTATTACCTACAAAAAGTCATAAAAAATGAACATAAATAAATAATTTAAGGTTTATGGCCGAAATTTAGAAATAAATTGGGTGTTGTACATGTATCTAGGTCGTTTGGGACCTTAATTGTAAGGCTCAGTCCCTATTTTAGCTTAATTTGGCCTTAACTACTGTGATTAATTTTAATCACTTTTACAAATCATTTTGGTCAAAAATCAACATTGTATTATTAGACGTCAAATATTAGAATACATAATATGGTGTATATAATATTTTATAAATTCATTTAACATAATCATAAAAATTTATATTAGAGATAATTCTGTAGACGGGAGGAAATAACAGTGTTTTAAATTAGAAAAAAGTTCAAAAGTTATTTATGATTTTATAACCAGTTTCAAAGTAAAAAAGATCTTAAATAATTAAATTGTATTAATATATGCAATGTTTATCTAATTTTACATTAAAATAAAATTATAATATCATTTATAAGTATTAATTAATAAGTAAAATGGTTGTTTTTAACTAAAAGTGGTATTTTTCACTATTCATCAAAAAAATGAAGTTTCTCAAAAAAATCCCAGAAATTCACCTTAGGATAACATTAGAATTATGAATTAAAAAATGAAGTGTATTTTATAAAATTAAATATGTATATTTATCTATAATTAAATTCATTATTAAAATCAGTTCTTTCAGGAAAACAATATTTTTAACATTAAAGGACTTTACCAAAAATATTATCTTTCATTATCAATATGTATTATTTATATAAATCGATTATAAAAAATATTTGGAATGTAGTTAATACTATTACTATAACTATTTTAAATTATAAGGTTATAATTATCTCAAATAAATAACCATATATATATTTATAAAAAGTTGTTTCCTAGAAAATTAGTGTTGTGTGCATCGTATGCCTTGTCGGTGTTGTGTGTAATATACACTATGTCATACACCAAGACAGTGTTTCATGTACCATATTCCAAGTCAATGTTTTGGGTAGAATAATCCAACTTGGTATTTTATGTGAATGAAATGTTTCACTTAGTGTTTTATTATATATATATATATAACGAAATATTTACAGTGTCATATAACATGAAAAATATCAGAAAGATAAATTAATTTGAAAAAAATATATTAACAAATCTCAGGGGGTTACAAGTATCATTCAATATAAGGGAAGAAAATAAAAAAAATTAGAGAAAAAACAATTTGTGCTACAAGAGTTCACTATTCCATGTAGAACTTGGAATATGAAGTGGCACATAATATTTGATATAGGATACTACACTAAGGTAGTTTTGAAATTTCATTTCATAGTATTTTAAGGAGGATATATTCCAAGCTATGACTAAGATCTATGGAATTATATGATATTTTAAAGGAAGATAATTTACACTATTTTCAAATATGTTGTATACTAAATGTTGCATCATAACGGTTTTGTTTCACAATTGTGGCACTCAGGGGGTATAATCACATGGTTCATTTTTCTTTAGAATGATGAAAATTTAAGAATAATACCATTGGGAACACCATAAATGTTGACCTATTTTGAGATATTAAAACATGAAACTCATGTATTTTAGTATTTTTAGTGATAATTTACTGAGGGTTTTGTGACTTTAATTTGATTGACTTTGATGGTTAAATTTACCTATGGTAATTGATAAAGAATAAAAGAAGAAATAAAAATCAATTAGGAGGATAATAAACATGGATTTTTGGGAGTGATACTTATTCCACCAAAGAATATATGTAGATGAATTTTCCTCATTCCCATTTTATTCTTTTCACTATGAAACTCTAGATTTTATACATTGGTTTTGTATAAAAAATCAAGTAAGATTCATTAGTTATTAAATAAATTTATTCTAAGTTTATTATCATATTCCAATTCATATGATTTATAGTTTGTGCATGAATTATAAAAATCAACCATGAGTGGATGGATTCATAGAGGATGACAGTTCTAATAAAAAGGGATTTGTACGATATGATTTTGATTCTTCCACAGTTCTAAATTATCATAATTTATTTTATTAAACTGATATTAATTTGGATCTCTCTTCAAAGTATACTAGTAAGAGTGTTGAAAAATAAGGGATTAACATAGCATAATAGAGGGGAGTGTGGAATGAGAGCCAACTTAAATCCTCCTTTCTCTTTAGAGATAGAGTATAATGAAGCTATGATGGTTATAGATTACCTCAACCAATAAAATAGTTATAGATAGTTCTATTTTTAGTTGACCAAGCATATCTAGATACCCAATAGGTATCAAAACTATTAATATAATCAACCTCATGAATGATGTTTAATTATTTCAAATAAATAAATACCATTCTTGGAAATCATTTCCCATATCTTCATTTTTTGACCTAAATAAAGTGTAGTTAAGTTTAATTTATGGATAATTTAACTTATTTAGTTCAGTTTATTTCATAATTACTAATGTGATTATGAAAAAATAATAATTAGTTTTAAGATCATAATTATGTATCCATATTCCTCATGGGATTGACCCTATAATTTCAATTTACAATTATTTTAGAGGTAGTGATTGTTTTGGGAAAATATAAATTCTAAAATTTATGCAAATCATGGAATAAACAATAGAAGTGGATTGGAAAATATGCTAAAAGACCTAGGGCCAGTCTTAAATCCACTGAAAGGTGTACCTTAGGTGAGTCTCTGTCTTATACTATAGATACCAATATGTCTATTGTGGGGAAAACACCGATAATGATTATTTATCCTGGTCATATCAATGAAGGATTAGGTGGTTCATATATAGATTCAAAACATAAATATGTTTTTATGAAACACATGTTCACCCTTATTCCTATTGACAGAATTTATTGTGTTCTCCATGGATGTGGTGAAAAGTATGGACATTTCTTAAACATTGATTCCTCTACCTCCTTAGACGATCCTATAAACTCTAAAAAAGAACCAAAAGGAAATATGTATAGTCAATTTTATTAACCACACTTATAAATGGTTTTCTACTTCTAAACATTTTTATTTGATAGGATCATCAGTGTTCCTAACACTAAAAATGGAAAAACCAGAAGGCTTGGTTGAGGCTGGTCGTGAATGTCCTTTTAGTAACCCACCCAACATAGTTATTTCTACCAAACGTGTTAAGGAGGTATTAATCATGGAGGGAATCAATTTATTCCTCTTTTGGTGGTCCTTTAATTTCTATTTACATTTAGATCCTCAAACCACTCCAATTTGGGTAAGATTTTTTTTCTTCCATTCCTATTTCAAAACCCATAAATACTCATTAAGGTTTGAAATTTTTTAGTCATATTTTCTTACTTGGATAGTAGAACTCTCTCCCTCAAATATTCTATACCTTCTCATATTCTTGTTAAAACTTATTTTTCCAAGCCTATGGTATAGTTTGTATGTATTGAGATTGAAAGAGAGTACCCGTTTAAATAGGTGGTTCAATTTGATCATTGGATGAACTTCAACTCCCCATGTTTTCATCTGGACCATCGCCAAAATGAGTGTAGGTATGGTCTATCTGGACTTATTTCTGATTCTACTTCTCTGATTTGTGATGCCAAAAATTTGGTTCTTGAACCTATGAGGTCCTATGTGGTTGTATCAACCTTTAACAGAGGAATATTATTTTGTTTTTATCATATTATAGGTGAAAATGTTATTGGGGCTCCATAACTGATGAAAGGGAGATTTCTTCGTTCAGTTCATAACAAGTCAACAATCATGGTGCATTCGCCTGAGGCAGTTTAACTAGGTGATCTTGTAGTTGGTCACATGGAACATGAACAACCATCTATTATGTATGATAATTAGAAGGTGAATACATAAGTTTAAATTTAAAATTGGTTCTATATGTTAGGAGATCAAACCACAAGTATGGCTAATGTTGATGGATGGGAGTTAGTTTAATAAAAATGGAAAAAGAATACTACTCCTTTTAAAGGGACAAAAATAGATTCCCATAGACCCATTGTAGGATGTATAAAACCTCATGTGTGATAATGAATCAGATCCCATATCCCCTTTAGAGTGTTACAGAGATCAACATACCATAATTTTTATTGAATTTGTCTTGAGGAATTGGAATCAAGGATATTTCAGTTTTGGAATAATTCTAGTCAATTAGAAGAAAAATACTAATAAGTTTAAGTACTAATCCAGTATTCTAAATCCATGGTCACCAGAATTGATGGAATATTAATGATAATTAAGGTGGAGGCTAGGATGGACCCAGTGAATGTAACATTCCATACCTAGATTCCACTGAAGAGATCCCCAAACCAAGTTGGCAACATGGCCTCAAGTGAATCTCCCCAAACACCAAAGTTTTCTGACTAGAAATGAGGGCCTAGGTATGTTCATGGGGAAACAATTACCTCATCATTATATTAGAGCACAGTGGAATATCAAGAACATGTAAATAAATTAAAAAGTAATTCATATAGATAATAGATAACAATATTTAAAGAGAAAAATACTAAAAGTAAACTGATATATAATTATGATGATGATGATACATGTCATATATCATATAAAGCATCCAAAACAAGTCCATAATAAAATAATACAACATATATATCAAAATTATAAAATGGAAAAATGTATCTCGACTATAATCACAAGCCTCATCTTTGTCCCATTCCCCCTTCTCCTAAGCCACAATCAAGAAACTTTAGTAGGGTGTGTTCCCTTATCCATACCTACAATTATATAGTCTATTCAAGTACCCAAGGTGGTCTGAATAGGGATTTAGATATAATCAAAGTGGGAAACCACCCAAATACTATTCCGTCCATTCAGTGAATATATATAACAGAGTTGAGGTAGTATTATAATTGGGAAAGAATTAATGAAATCAAAAAACCTATAAAGTCCAGGTTTTCATTTATAAATTGGTTTATTTAATCAATTGTATTAAATCAATAAGTCTATAAATTAACAATCATACATGTATCATTTAACAATATATTAAATTAATGATTTAATAACATTTAATCAATAATTATCAAAACTTGTCGCATAGCTTGACATCCCCCATGATAAGATGATCAAAGGATGCATGATCATTCCATCCTTAAAGGATAAAAAAGACCTAATTCAAGATTGTGATTTGGATTAGAAGGTGTGTCTTATAAGTAATTTCATTCATTATAAATTTATAAACCTAATTCTATCCATGGAATTCCTAATTTAGAATCCAAGTGTCACTCCAGGTATAATATAAACCAATACCCTACAATCTCATCCAAAAAAATCCTCAAGAACCCAGGTATCTCTCTTGGTGTGGTATAAATTCAATTTTACTCAATTCTGGACAAGGTGGTCCACTAAGAGAGCCCAAGTGTCACCCATAGTAATAAAATAATATTCCATTTGAGTACGTACTTGGAAATCAATATGGTTTCCAAGTATCACTGGATATATAATAGTCAATCATTAGTTTATGTCCTTGGCAGTCCACTAGGGAGTCCATGTATCAATCGGGAATAAGCAAGGTATAAGACAATTGAAACCATCTTTGGAATTCATCATTGAATCCATGTGTCACATAAGGAATAAAATAATTTGATGCCATTCAATAACATTTAATCAAATTCATTTAAATATGACAAGGTCAAAACAGAGAACATTCCATTTAATCTCTCCTAAAAATTCGACTCAAGCTTTGTGAAAGCTTATAAGGCTTGAAATTAATTTAAATTACATGGAAATTTCAATTAAATAAGAATATCAAACATAATAATCAATTACATTGAAATTCCTAAGGAAATTTCATCTATTCCATATTTTTAATAAATTTAATTCTTAACATAAACATCAATTTACAATTAACTATTAACATCTCCAAACAAGAGGTAAAGGGAACACCCACAAGGGTTCAAATTTAATATGCCATCAAGATGGACCATTTAAATAAAAAACACACTCAAGGGGTGATTTAAAACCAATGTTATCAACCTATAACCATTCATTAATGAGACTCATCAATTTATTAGTATATACCTAGAAATTTATTTCAAGGACTAAAACTCATTTCATGGGAGACGCTCTAAATATTATCCGTGCGGAGCAACGACATTATATAAAAACATAAACTTTTAATAAAATCCATGATACCACCTACCTTAGGTCTTTAGTGGATATATAATCATATATTATCTCATGATTTGACTCATATCTGTAGATAAACAACGAAAATATGAATATCCTAGAATTGAGAAAAAGTTCTTGCACCTAAATAGTGCAGATGATACCAAAATAAACAAATAATGAAATAAAAGTAATATATATCATAACAATGTGGATCAAAAACGGATGGAGGTTTAATAAAAGGGGTCTAGAAATAGAAATTGGAGCAAATAAAACTTCTTGGATTCAAAGGATCTTTCTGCACATGAGACAAGGGAGAAGTGAGTGTTATGTCTGAAATAGAGGCCCCTGCCTTAAAAAAAACATTTTCCCAAATTTACACACCATGTAAATACCTTAGAATTATTATGAATATCCATGTCTTCCTCCCTAGAAAACCCCTTTTACATGATGTGAAATATCCTAGCCACACCATTACACGTCATGAAATTGATACAAATCATATATCCCAATTATATGACGTACAATTTTCATGCGTACAATATACATTCCCCTTCCACTTCCTTACCAAAAATACCCAACCAAACCACAACATATATTAGGATCTAATACAAAAAGTATAACTTAAATAAGAGTAATCCAAAAAAATGAGTTGTACCTAAATATAGAACCATGTTCTTACAAACTCCGCCGTTAAATAAATTCACCCCTAAATTTCCCTCTCAAGGGTGGTGAAGAATGTCTATGAATAACTCGATCCATTGATATTGTACATCGGTCACCCAATCTCAAGTATCTTCATGTACTTTGTCGGGATTCTATTACACCAGTACTAAAGGAACATATTGGACATAGAAAACCATCATTGAACAATCCAAATAAAAATATAGGATGCTTCTAAAAAGGTGGATCTACCAGTAAATCAACCACCTAAGGAGGAAAGGTATGAGATGTGTATGAATAATAGTGTTGTAACTGATATACATGGAATTCATCATGCATGGTCTAGTACCTCTGAGGTAACTGCAACTGATCATCTTTCGACCTGACAATCTACATAATCACAAAAAGACCAACATAATACAATGAATGAATACCTTGTAGCTGGATTTTCATGTGTCCCAACCTTGGTAAAACATATTTTAAAACGCGATACCTATCCATGAACTAAAGATGTCATCTACGGCGACCAGTGCATGATTTTTCATGAGACTATGTAGTAGTCATATGCTTCAAAATAAACTGAACCTTCTTAGTGGTCCCCTAAATAAGACAAAGTCGAAGCAGAGATACCAATACGGTCTCTAACCAAAATAGGGGTGACTGACATGGATTCTAGTACAAATCCACATAAGAAACTATCATGATAGCATACTGATATATATTTTTTAAGAGAATTAAACTAGGGGTATATGCCTCTCCTTGGAGACCATAAAATCTAAGACACAAGCTCGCAACATGTCCTCAGGCACTTGAATCATACACTATGACTAACCATCAATCTGGGGGTGGTATGTAGTGATCAGAAACAACAATATACCCAATTATTTATGATTTAATTTCCAAAAAAGATGAAGTAAATTAGGGGTCCCTATCTAAAATTATAGTGAGTGGGGTTCCATGTAGTCATACTATCTCAAAAATATATAGTTTTCTGAGCTCATCAAAAATGAATGTTTCCTTGATTTTTGGGAAATCTGAAAATGCTGTGAGCCTATCAACAATAACCCATATAGTATCATTAACTCAAGGTAAAATTAGTAAACGTTTCAAAAAACACAATGTGAAATCATTCCATTTTCACTCATGAAAAGGTAGATGCTATAAAATTCTGGTTGGTCTCTTGTGTTCTTCTTTCACTTGATGATAGGCAGAACACCTCATGATAAAACTAGCTACATCTCTTTTCATAATCGTCCACCAACACTGGAGGTGTAAATCCTGATACATCTTGGTGAAAAGGATGCACTAACTAAGATGAATCCTAAAAGTCTCTCTGTATCTCCTCACACATGTCAAAAAAACCCATACGCGGTCATGTATATGAAGAATATCATCCTCACATATGGTCTAACATGAAGGATGTTCCTCACCTACCACACTCTTCTATAAGACTAGTATTCTGAGTATGATAGCTTCCTAATCCTAACTCTATCTAGAAGGGAAGACATAATAGATAAGGATGATAGAAAATCCTACCTTGAATATCCTACACCACCATGTTCATCAAATAGAACAAATCCATAAGCTTCCACTCGCAAATGGCCTACTGTACTACATATATCTGACTCCTCTTATTTAGTGCATCAACTATCTCATTGACTTTACCAAGAATTAAGAAAATCTCAAAATCAAATTACTAAAGGTATTAAACCCACATTCATTGTCTCAGGTTCATATCAAATTGTTTAAATATGTACTTGATTATTTTTTATTCCATGTACACCACAAAATCTTCTCCAAGTAAGTAATTTCCTGAACAATGAAATGAGTGAACAACTAATGCTAAATTGAGATCATGCATCAGGTAATTCCTCTCATGTGGCCTCAAATTCTGACACTCTTACAGTATGACTCTATCAATATGCATAAGAACTGCTCATCTCCTAATACTTGTTGCATCATAGTAAATAGCGTAACTTCTACATGGATATGAAAAAATCAATATTGGAGTTAATGTCAATATCCCGTTCAACTCCTAAAAGTCTGTCTCACATGAATCTACATACAAATACATCACACTGTTATTAGTTAATCCTATAAATGGTGCTTCTTGGCATAATAAGTCCTTTATTAATCACATATAACAACCAGATAGCCCCTAGAAACTCCTCACCTCAATGACATTCTTGGGATTATCCCAGGAAACTTCAACTCTCAGCCTTTTGGGTCTACTGATACTTCTGTCTCTTAGATGATGTGACCAAAGAAGTTAATATGATCCATATAGATGTAACACTCTATGAGCCTAGCGTACATGTGATGTTATCTCAGTGTATTCAATAAGATCTCAAGATGTTGGGAATTTTTGTGTTGAATGTGAGAATAGGCCAGGATATCGCCCACGAAAACCACTAGAAAAAAAACCATATATGGATGGAAGACTCAGTTCAGTAGTTCCATGAAGATTGATGGCACATTTGTAAGACCTAATGACATTGAAAAATACTCATAGATACCATACATGCTATGAAAGTCTATATGAGGTATGTCTAATGGTCTCACATGCACCAAATAGTAACTGGATGTCAAATAAGTCATTAAGAAAACCCAAGATCCTCAGAGTTGGTCAAAGAGATCATCTATCTAAGACATAGGAATCCAGTTCTTAACTATCAACTGGTTTACTTTTTTAAAATCCACACATATCCTGAGAGTTCCATATGCCTTTTTTGAAAAAGGACCCGCGAACCCCCCAGAGAAGTACTAGGTCGAATAAAACCCTTTGCTTTTGAATCCTCTGACATCCTCCTGAGATATTGAATCATAGTTATAACCATTCTATACGGAGGAATGGATACTGGTGCATCTCCTAGAACTAGATATATATAACTCTACCTATTTCACTCGAGTTAATCCTGAAAAGTCATCTAGGAAAACATCCATGAATTAATAAACCATTGGAGGGAACACTACCTGATATGTTCCCTGATCATCCAGATATAAACTCACATTATTGGTTTTCATCCCACCCAGCCCATGATGCTTGGGTCCAGGTCGAATCACTTAAACAGTCCATTCACCCTTGTGAATAATCTCTCCACCCATGGGTGATGTAATGGTCACCCTATAGCGATTGAAATAAAAAAAATCATGAAAGGGAACCAACCAGTCCATCCCGAGAATGATGTCAAAGCTAGTCATCTCGAGGAAAAAATGTTCCATATGATGTGACACCCACCAATCTCAAGTGTGAACTTCTTACACTACTATACACCCTTATTTCTAATCCCCAATAGAGTTTCAAGAATCATAACACCATTAGAGGTCTGAACAATGAGCCCAATACTCTACATAATGTGCAAATATATAAAAATATGGGAAGTCCCTATATCAAAAAGTGGAGAAGATATAGTAGAGGATATTAGAATAGTACCTATTCCAGTAGAACATATAAGATAATTCTCATCAAGGTTCTGTTATACTTCATATACCTTACATTAACTATAACCCTATGACACTACTTGGAAACCCCAAGTAGATCCACCCTTTTTTCACTATAAAACTTGGGTCTAACTATGACATACATGACCAACACCAAGCCCTGATCAGCTAGCTGTACTACTGATCTCTTCCTAATGAGAATCTGTTGACCCTTATCTTAAATTTGGAGTCAGTACAGACCCTCTCTCAATGGCTGTCAGAGGAAACATTTTGCAGAAGCCTTGTAGATAGCCCATCTTGCTGTAATATTGACACTGAACTGGGTCCCATATACACTATGGGGTATAAAGTCCAATCCTACCACTATGGTATCACCGCACATGGCTACCTGAGTACATTCTCTTAGTACTAATTTTATCACACAGAATCTACAGATGACACTTCCTACTACTAATTGATGCAGTACTAGATCAAGGTGTTGAACTGCCCTTTCTCTCACCTTCATCCTCTCTCAGGTTACACTCTATGATATGCACATGATTCACTATTATAGAAATGTTAGTCTATCGAAATACATTCACCTAAGACTATATGTCATACTTAATACCATCCTTGAATCATATAGATTTTGATAACATTTCACCACTCAGAATAGGTGTGAACCACTAGAGCTTAGTAAAATGGGTTTAATATTCAATAAATGATAACGCACCCTACTCCAATTGCAAGATATCCTAGGTTTTATCAGCCCTCAATGACTTAGGATAAAATTAACCATAGAAGTCCATATGAAAATCCCTCTATGAAAACTCTTGATGATGATCCATATGATTAATAACATCCCACCTTCTATTGGAAAAATCATGAAGTATATACAAATAATGATTTACCCGCCTCTCATGAGGCATATATAAATTCCATAAGATAGATAGAATGGACTCTAGCCAAGACTATGTAGCCTATGGTTTTCTATCCCATGAAAACATGGGCATGTGCTGCTATTGGAAGTCTAATTAAACTCTTCCATAGTTGAGGCTAGTCATGTTTCTCACTTAATATTCTATATGAATCACATATATCCCAAAGGAAATATACCTCAACACCTGTGTCTGGTACACCCACCAGTATCACAATTGTCATGACTAGAGGATCCATTTGTGGCCCATGGCCCACCACCTTGAGAGTACAATAATCAACACCCTCCTGACATATTATTGGAGGTCTTCATGGTGGTATGCCTCAACAATACAAAATATACTCTTCAGTTGAGATCATTATAAAAGTTCAAATCTAAAAAAGTTTTGATATTTCGATAGGATATGTATGATACTTACTATATAAGAACACACCCCTCTGACTACTTCATGAGTCAGGTATAGGCATCATATATATCATATATAAACAAAAGATACTACCTACTTCCCACTACTAATGTTGGTTTTGGGTCATGTTATCTGATATAAAAGCATCATTTTACATTTACAATTTTTATTTTTTACATGAATTCAAATTCAAATATTAATTTTAATTTATACTCATTTAACATTTATATTTCAATTCATATTAAAATTTTGAATCAATGGTTTACAAAATTTTGATCCATTAGGGCCCATACCCATCAAGAACCAAATTATGGCATCTAGAAGATTCACACCATAACACATTATTGAATACCCATCACAACTGTTGGTATATCTATCAAATCACTTATCACAATATCTTGGAACATGTAATGAATCCTAATTTTAATGGAATAATTCAAGGAATTTGATTCAAGTAGAGTACATAATATGATGAATGAGATGGCATACCCTCATCTCATCATGTTACAACAAAATAGGACACATAATCAAATCAATAATAACATCACAATTCACATGCATCAGTCAACAGTGGAATAAAATAAACTTTAATAATAAAAATCCATAAAACAATAATTGAATTCAATGAAATTTGGATTTTTCCTATACGTGGGGTTACTACTCTTGAGAAAATCTCATTACAAATATATTATTCCTTCTTATCTGTTTATATTTTCTCCTAATAGTAAGGAATACCAAAGGAGAATCCCGCTAATACAACATTTTAGTGTACCAGACATGGATTCCAGTCAACAAAACCTAGAAACCATTTTTCCACATGGCCTCAAGAACATATCCGCTAATACTATAGGTTAGTGATGAGTTATGAGGTCATAAGTGTTTCAGTGGGGATATTATACCGTCATCACCAAACTTTAGCACAACCGAATATCAATAACATATAAATAACAGAAGTATAAAATCATACAAACAATATATAGTAGTAGGAATAATGGAAAATAATAAAAGGAAGATCATATAAAATGATGATGACGATTCATGTGATATATCTAGTAAAGTATCCAAAATAGATCTATAGTCATACAATACAACACATGTATCAAAATTAAAAAAGACCAAAGGTATCCCAGCTATAATCATGAGCCTCATCTCAGAACCATGCTCCTCTACTCCTAAGAATAAATCAAGAACCTGTAGTATGAAAATTTACCTTATCCATTACCACAATCATATAGTCTGTTCAAGTACCCAATGCATCCCAAACAGGGTGTGAGACATAATCCCAGTAGGAAACCACAAAATATTTTCCCCTATCACATGTAAATATATATAACAGAGTGTAGGATACCATATAATAATAAATGAAATACTAAAGTTTAACACCCTATAAATTCCAAGGTCATAGTTATAAATAGGTTCATTTATTCAATTTCATTTTATCAACAAGTCAATAAATTAATAGTCTGGCCTGTTTCATTTATTATCATGTTCAATTAATGATTAAATTTCATTTAATCAATATGTCTCGAGACCTGGTACATAGCATGGTTTCACCCATGATAACAAGATCAAATGAAGAATAAAGAAACAATCCTTAAAAGATAAATAATGAATGGATCCAAGTTGTTATTTTGTTGGGTATGTGAGTCATATAAGTCATTTCATTCATTATTCATATATGAACCAATGCTCACCCATGGAATTCCTAATTTTGAATCTAGGTATCTGTCAAGGTATAATATAAACCAACACTCTACAAGACCATCTAAGGTGATCCTAAATAACACAGATGTCTCTCTAGGTGTGGTATAAAGTCACTTCTACTCGAGCTCGTCCATGGAGGTCCAATAAGGGAGCCTAAGTATCACCCATACTAATAAAATCAAATTACCAATGAGTCTATCCTTGGAAATACATAAGGGATCAAAGTATCACTTGGCATATAATAGTCAAACATCATAGTTCTTCCTTGGTATTCCACTTGGGATTCTATGTATCACTTCAGAATAAGTAAGGTACAATCCAATTTAGTCCATCCATGGAATTCGTCCTTGAATCCATGTGTCACCAAAGGCATATAAACATTCTATTTCATTCAATGAACTTTAATACAATTCATTTAAATATGTCAAGATCAATACCATGAACACTACATTTAACCTCACTTAAAAAAGGCAACTCAAGAATTATGAATGTTTAGAAGGCCTTACTTCAATTTAACTCACATGGGAATTTCAACTAAATAAGAATATCAAGATTAATAAGAAATTATATTGAATTTCATAAGGAAATGGAATCCATTCACTATTTTAAATCAATTTAATTCATAACTCAAAAATCAATTTTCAATTTAATATTAACATCCCTTTACAAGGGGTAAAGGGAACACCAAAAAAGGGGTCTGATTTCATATGCCATCCACATGGCCCATTTAAATTCACAAAAAACCCAAGGGGTGGTTTCAAACCATGGTTCTAAACCTATAATAATTCATTAATGGGCCCCTTTAATTGTATAGCTACACCTAATAATTTAATTCAAGGATTAAAACCCATTTCAAGGGAGGTGCTCCAAGAATTGGGAAAACAACACAATGAAACAATATAAATACACAGAATTTTAATTAAAGGAATGAGAACACCTACCCTAGGTACATCATGGATATATCATCCAGTATAATCTCTTGAATCAAATTAGATTGGGTGGAATCAAAGAAAAAAAAGGGAAAATTATCATGACCATAAATAGTGTAGCTGATACCAAGTTAAAAAAATAATGATATAAAAGGAATATAGATATTATCATCATAAATCCAAAAACAATGAAAATGGAAAATACAAAATCTACATTTGGAAATTGTTGAAAATCCTACTTCTTATCCCCAAAGTGTCTTCCTGTGCATGAAAGAAAGAAGAGGTGAGGGTTCTATCTGAAAAAAGAGGGCCCTACCTCTTTTTTTCTAAAAGATACTATTTAATTTACACTAGGTATAAATACAATACACGTCGTGTAAATATAGGGGTATTCCTCTCTTGAAAACCCCTTTACATGATGTGAAAGATCACAGCCACACCCTTACACACCATGTAATTGATACACATTGTGTCTCCCAATTACACTGAGTGCAGTTGGCCTATAACCAATATACATCCATCCTGCCTCTTCCTTACAAGAACTATCCAAATTCCCCATGGACAAAAGTTAGTTCTAATACAAAGAGGATAACATAAACACGAGTTTAACTGGAACAAAAGGATCCATACCTCAATGAAGAACCTGGTTCATATATCAGCGGTTCAAGAAGTTTAAATTCTAGGGAGAACACTAGGACCTCCAAGTGACGAGGATGTTAATCTAATGATTCTCATAAATTCTAAGGAATATATGTTTGGTTATTATTTTAATTTGAAAGTTTCAAAGTATGATTCTAATATTATGTACATGAGATAGATTTGATTTTTTCTCAATGACAAGAAAACTGAGTGGATCAACTGACAAGATAAGATATTACCTCCAAGAATCAATGACCATAAAATTGTTATTGAGGAATATATCTAGACATGGGAAAATATGGAAAACCATTTAGAATATTACCAAGAAAAACCCAGATACGTGGATAATTACATTGCAATGGGGTTTATACTGGGTGAGTAACTCCAACAATCATAGTTTTTTCTATAATTTTTTTTGAGTTACTTCTATTTTATATGTAACTAAGGTCCAATATGCTTGGTTTCCCAATTTTTCCTTAAAAGAGTTTTGGTAAAAAAATATCATTAGATCAAGGGGAAAATGATCATTTAATATCTACATTCAAGATCACATCAATGATTTATGCTCTCATTGTCATTGATATGGTGGAACCTGTTAGAGTGAGTTTTAATGTGGATCTCCCAACTGTAGTAACTATAGTCGCATAGTCTAGAACATTAACAGAGATGTGGGTTTATAATTATTAGCCTCCATTAAACTTTTAACCTAAAAACTAACACACACTTATCATGTTATTTTAATTTCTACCATAAAAAATTATTGGTTCGACTATAGAAGTTTCAACTCCAATGCTCCAGATCCCATAATATTAAGAGGATTGGTATTTATCAACATAAATGAAAAAATAATTGATTAAAATATCCTTTTCATTACTTGATATCATCCTAGGGTATTTCATTGTTTTTGGGAGATACTAAGAACAAGACCAACCATATTTGAATTTCCATTGTGCAACTCTAAAGGATTCTTAGACAAGTACCTAGAATCTGATCTCCAAGACTCGCATGGGTTCTTATATTTGAATTTTTATTGAATTAAACATTAATTCCTATTTTAGTTAAGTATGGGTTTTAACTATTGGTCTATCCATATGACTTTGATGGTTATTTTCCAAGAACCACTGAAAGACGGAGAGGCCCTAGAATTTCTCTTAGAGGCAGAATCAACTTCATTCTCCTCAAATCGTAGAGTTTTTGTTCTTCAATGATAATCTCAGTCATTTGATTAATAATGTATGGAAAATAAAGGGAATTATCAAATAAAACAAATTTATTAGAAGTTGGATGATGAAAAGGAAAATCTTTAAGGATGAAAAAATACTCATCAAGATTCTCATATCATGAAGATAAAGGTGGATACTAATGTGAAGAGTCTCCATCCTATGGATGAATCCAAAGAGGAAAGGTTGTCCAATAATATAGTAGTACTGATGAATACCAAATAACTATTGAGGATCTGTGGGCCTCTATTGATGGGACCATATAGTTAATTAATTTCATGAAGGAGAACTTCATCTTATGGATATTACCCATTTTTTGTAATAAATTAAAATGAATTTATCTTTCATTTATCATCCATCCACCTTACTCTATCTAACTCTAATTTTAACTTCATTATGTCTGGTGGAACATTTAAAGTTAAAAATCTAGATGACATGGACCCATTTAGACACTAAATTGGAATGGATTATGTTAATCATGTTTTCTAAGCCCTCGAGTTGAAATTATTTCCTACTAGATGTGGCTCTTCAAATTGTATATGCATAGAAATCGTCACCATAACATAATATTTCATTGATTTTTATATGAAATGGTTTTCTCTTGGGCGTGGTTCTAATATGGGTATAGGTATAGAAAACAAAACTATAAAACAATATATTTTTTCCATTGATGTTTTTAATTATGGTGAATCTAAGTGATAAGGATAAAAAAGGAGGCTTTTGAAATGAGGATTCCAATGTTCAATAGGATCATGAATCCTACAACTACATCATCATTCATTTTACATAGATTATCTAAACCATTATTTAAGAGGAAAAAAATTGATGCTCAAAATTTTTACTAGGCCCAATGACCTATTGAACACAACTTAAATTCTATTGGAATCATATGGTATGCCCTATGATCATTGTGTACTATAATTTTATCTCCCTAAATTTTTCCCGAGCATCATTTGGGGTAAGATTAACTGAAACGAACTTGAATTTTTCCTAGGTCTCCCATTATAGATTTTCAAGCAGTTTTTTTCTTATTCTTTCATTTTTAAACAATCAATTTTACATAGGATATATCAGATACATGTCCATCAAGAAGACACTTTACTTTTTTTAAAGTCTTCCTTTATGGGTTTTAAACCTAGAGTGTTCTATATCCATTTTCCTATATTTTTTAAATACATGAAACTCATATCAGTATAGATACTACCTAATGTTGGAAAATGTTGACTGGATGGTGAGATGAATTATCCAGAAATGGTAAGGAAAACCTTGGTGTGAATGGATATACATTTACTTGTATAGAATATCTTAGGAAGCTGGGAATTTCTTTTTATGTTCATTATTCTATAACCATTGATCCATATGTTTTATGGTCATGTGAATTTTTCTAAAAATAATCTCAAGGTTCAAAATACATACTCTATAATTGTAGATGGGTATGATGTAAAATTATGTAACATTAAAGTATTGAACCCACTTGAATAGTTAGATTATGGAATTTGTAAGACATATATTGAGATATTTGATTCCATGGATGGTGGTATGGAGCTATTAAATAGTGAATAACCATGGAATACATTAAAATAATGATTTCTAACCCAATGTTACTAAGGTACATGGAGATTAGAGGGCCTTCAACTGGGAATTAATATTCCTCTAGTCATCAGGACATATTTTTGGTTTATATAAAATTCATACTATGGGGAATTTTTTATAGTCAAATAGTGGCATCCTTTGGAGCCAAATGCACTACCAATAGATGTGAAAGGTTCATAATGATATAAATATACATTAAACGAAGTTATTTCATGGAGAATAGTATATTAAAAAATTCTTTTAGAACCTTAATGGTTATATCACCATGTGTTGAATAAATTATATGGAAAAAATAATATAAAATAATATCTATCTGAATTTTTCCATAACAAGTTGGTCAAGTGAGCATAAACTAACTTTTTCTATAGCATTGGATTGCAAAAAATTAAATTACTTCCTATAGGGTTTATGGTTATGTAACATTGAATAAGGGTTATATTTCACATGTATAAAAATGGATAATTTTTTTTGAATCAATTAAAAGGGCCCAATTACTAATATGGATTGATGGTTGAAGTTAATAAGATTCATGATTGGGTCTAAGATATGAGATCATGTCTTCAATACATATCTTAACATTGAAGGAATCAGGAAACATGTAGTTCTCATAATATATTTTCAGTATATATCTAAATAATATAAAAGATAAGGGATAGTTTCTTATATTCTTTAGAATTTGAAAAAATAGAGGACCCATGGTTACTATTAGAATAATATCATAATATAAAATCAAGGAAAGTGATCTAATAAAAATTAAGGTAATTCCCAAACACATGGTATATTTTTATGAGCGGGTCATTTTATTATGGTGATTGTTTGTGGAGAAACCCTATATTGGGAACCCTCACATGAATTTTTATCTCATGTAGTGAAATTTTGATTGTATAAAATAGACCACAATATGAATTTTATGATCATGTAGGGTGAATCATATATCAATATGTTTAATGTTATATTATAGGGAATTATAGGTGTGGGACTTTACAGTGATTTGGATCATTGAAAATTGATAAGGATTCTCCGTAGTGATGAACTTATGAAAGGAACCCCAATGTTAATGAATGTTACAAAGGAGCATGGTGAAGTGTGGTTTTTATTTGGATTCATGGCTGGGAATAATATAAAAGAACTAGTAATCACTATATATCCTTAAATGAAAAGAATAAATAAATACATAATTCTTATAATGATGTTACTCCTATAATGATCTAGCTCTATTTTTGGGAATATAGAATCATATCTCAGTGAAAATTAATCATTTCGCTAGAGCTTCTTTCATTGATCTAGATCTCTTGTTAGAGAAAAGGATATCATAAACATTCCAACCAAGATAGCTCAATAATATCTATATATTTGATCTAATTTTATATAGTTTAATTTCATGTGAAGAGGAGTCAAAATATCTAGTTTAAATTATTGTAGTGAGTATGAAAATCAAGTGGAATTTTTTCTTTGGTGAAACACAAAAAAATATATAGAAAAAAATATTAAATGGATCTGGTTCACATGTATGGATAAGAGGTTTGAATGTGATGGAGATTCAAGGTTATGACTAGATTATAAGATATATGAATCACAACAAATCCTATAATAATACAAATTAATCCAGATGTAGTTCTTATATATTTTTTTCATGGATTTGGCTCATGTATTTACAAGTGTGTCTATGTCAAGAACTGTCCCACTGGGGCCCATGTCGTGACTACCCCAAGCCCACCTCTGATAGGCCAGGGGCTCACGACTAGAACTAATTAGGAATATACCACAAATAGGAGGAATTTTCCTAAGTACATGTATGCAGAAACACATATCCATGCCCAAAAATTCTGAAATGTGAAAACTCTAAGTAAACCATTCACGCAAAACACTAGATATAAACCAAAACTAGAGTGAAACAGAAATGTAAAGAACAAGGAGGTGAACCAGTCTGGAATTAAATCCCACAAAAATAAAGACTAAAAAAAATTGAAAGAATATGTTCCTTAAACATGTCTGCAGAAAACCCTACCTGTAGGGTTGGTGAAGGGAAGCTTCCTGAAGTCGTATAAGTATAACTCATCTGTATAATATCCCTAGGAACCACTTGGTCTTGTTCCATCCTAGAATCCATCAAAGTGTCGATCATCTACAAAATATTTGACATGCATGGGAAAAGACCGTATAGGGATTATTAAAACAATACTCATTAGGACACCTTGAAACCATAATGTAAAATCCAAAAAGGAATTTAAGGTCATATCTACACATGTATATGCATATAACACATATACCATGAATATATGGATAAAATATTTACCTGCCACTAGGTAAATAAGGTATGTCACAACCAATCATCAGCCAAAGATTCCGCTCTAGGCATGCTCATTCTGGGAGAACTCCCTCCCCGATCCTTGATATCATCGACAAATCTTACAAAGAGGTCCCTCTAATTTAGACACTTCCAAAAGAGATAACAATGGTAAAGGTCATGATATATAGAGAGGGGATCCTTCTCAGAGAATACCAAAAATCCCAAATTAGTGTTTTCTCTCATCGTAGGGGATCCTTCTCAGAGGATACCGACAACCCTAAAGATAAGAATCATAACATAGGGGATCCTTATCAGAGGTTACCAACAACCCTACCGATACGCCCCACTAGATGGAGGATTAAGGCCCTGTGCCTTGAGGTCACATCAATTCCCACAAAAATCAATAAGGGGTGATAGAGTATCATTCTAGTTCAAAGGAGGGATGGCACAACTCTATTAGGGAATCTACCTCTACAGGGGATTACTATACAGTGATGTGGACATAATGTCACACTGAACCCTCAAGGAAAGAACCAAGGAGAACTACACAACTACAATGGTCCTTAATAAAACCCACCAAGACATCTAAAAAAGTACCACCTCATTGTAAGGGTACCAATGTCACAAACATCATGTCAAATGGACCTCCTGTTTGTAAGATATGGCTATTTATGTGTAACATGTCCAGATCAGCCCAGGTTTTACCCGAAACTTCTCCCGCACATGGATTAGCTATATAAATCACTTGGTTAGTGTGTCTAGACCCTGTGGAACAACCGATCTACGAGGTACGATTAGTCCGTGTGACCCACTGGATCCTGCAGCTCTGCCACAGCCTCCTTCTGTGGCCTCCTGGTCACCGCCCATGGTTCACACCACCATGGGCCCTCCTCCAACAAGGGTCGGTTAGACCACATCCAAATGCTGTTAGCCACCCCTACCAGTGGCCTCACATGGACATTACCTGTGGCCTCTGTACTGCATGTCTTCTCATCATCACTGTTTTCCCTAGACCACAGGTTTCCACCGCCATCGGCTGCCATGCTAATGGTTGTCTCACCCGGTCCTCTTGGCCCAACCTACTAACTAGTTTGGTGCTTCCTTTTCCATAGGATTCCCCACCAGCAGTCTTGCCTTACTGCATTGCACCTGAAATGGCTAGAACCACAACCTCCAGTCATGGGCTTGTGCTGCCATAGATCATGAACCACGAGGAACGTAGAACATAGAACTGGGGGGGGGGGGTGAAGAAATCATCTAAACAACAAAAATGGATAGATCTTGTATTTTTCATGTCATCCTCTATCCATCCATGTTAGATGAATAATGCAGGGGATGAATAAACAATTTATAACATTAATCAACCCGAATCAATCCCCACAATAGAATAAACCCAACTTGTAATATGCATGATCCATTGACTATAATGTTTATTGACTAACTCATGTTCATCATTAGGACAATAAATGGGGAAGGAGAATAAAAAATACTCACACCCTACCTAGAGTTTGGATAGATCAGTGAAAAATTTTCATCATCATCAGTGATCCATTCATGAGAGATCTCGATCTGTCGTCTCGTCATTGTTCGTCGTTTGGAAATGAGAGGTTTTTTCCAATGATTTTCTTCTCCATAGAATCCCAATAATTTTTCCTAGATTTTGAATCTATTATTGCATCCATGCGATGTTGTTAAATAAAGAATTTGTTTTTCATCACTTCCATATTGTTTTGTTGTGGCATTACCACACCGTTTCATTTATGAAAGAATACAGGATTCCCCATCATGGAATCGTAGTGTTAGTGTGATGCTGCAAAACATCAAAAGAAATAAAATAAAACTTTTAAGTTAATTTTATTCTCGTTTAAAATGTCCAAAAATTATCTTTCATAGTGAAACCACGCCAATCAATGGTAGGCCCTACCTATGGTAAATTCAATGTTCTGAACAGAACAGTGCCATCATATTTTTGATTCTGTCACCCGTTTAGAAGTTATTTCAATTCAAAGTAAAACTGAATACATGTTTTAATTAAAATATGAACTTTATTCAGAGATTTGATCTTGGTGAGAAGGGTGTCAGAATATCATGTCGTCTCAGTGCCTGGTCTTAGATTTTTTCAAATTAATTTATAATAACAAAATTGATGAAAATTAGGGTCATTATGGGATAAATATATGTTTACCCATGTTAAAGAATAAGAGACAAAACCTAACAAGAATTAGTGGATGTTCTAACAATTTTGAAACAACACATGTGAGTAGAGTCCATAGTTAGGCCTAGGATTAAGGGATCCAAGAATAACAATATATCCCAAGGCATGGAAATCAAGATAAAAATATTTATAATGATTTATACCTATATTAATCAAAATCTTTCACTTGGAGGGGAATCTAATTTGTTGTAGGATAATGAAAGGGATGAATCATGAACCAATAGTCCCTATACAAATCAATATAGTTTTGTAAGAGAATGAGTCCATTAAAAGTGGTCCACTCTAGGTAGTTTAAATTAATGAAGGTTGGAATCAACATTTTCTAGTTTATCATCATGACCATTGTATATAGCACAATATTCATGAAAAAATTTCAACTCAATAATATAAACTATGGATACAACCAGAACCAATAATATCACTCGAGTAATGATCAGTGTGAGAAAAAGTGGTGAGTAGAAGATTACTTATATTTTTTAAGATCTCATAACATGACTTAACCATGTAGTTTATAATCATATGGTGAATACATGTCATATAGTTCATCATCACATGACTTGGATATTGTTATACAGTTTTATGTCATGTGACTAAGATGAAATGATATACAATTTAATTTCATGTGACTAGGATATTGTTGTGCAGTTTTAGATCATTCAACTAAGAAAAAATTCCATATAGTTTGATTTTTTTTGAATAATATGTTATTGTGTAGTTTTAAATAGTGATACTAGGAAAAATTACATACAATTTAATATAATGTGACCAAGAAATTGTTTTATTATATTATGTTGTGTGACTAGGAAAAAATTTCACACAGTTTAACATCAAGTGACCAGGATGTTATTGGGTGTTTTTATATCATTTTAATAAGAAAAAATTACGTAGATTCTAATTTCATGTCCCCAAAAGGCTATCATGTAGTTGTAAATTGTTCGACTAGGAAAAAATTCCATTTCTTTTAATGTCATGTGAAATGGAAATTATCATATGATTTTGAATATTGTGACCATGAAAATTTTCACCATAGTTTAAAGTACACTAACTAGTAATTTTACATGAAACCATCATAAATGTATATGAAATGATTCTTAATAAACCATACATTGGAGGATGGTGTGATACATTATATATCCATTGTGACTAAGGAATACAATCCATTATAGTATAACTTATTATTCCATATGGTCCCTCCCACATTGTTTTATGCTTCAGAAAATTCTTATCTATTATCAAAAGGGTTTGGAGAAAAACTTCCATTTCTCCCTAGAGGAATGAGAAAAGGTGATATTTTTTTATTGAAATCGCATGCTACTCATTTTTGATAGTCTTATTTGTTGTGTAGTGTGTGAAATATTTTCCCATTAAGTATATCTAAGCAATCCAGTTACATACGAGACTATTCAAATTTAGATAACTTGTTAAAGATAGTTATGCAGAGAAAGGGAACTTGAACTTTGATGGGTAATAATGCCTTTATACCATATAAATGTGAATATGGGGTCTCCAACATAGTATGATGGTATGTGTTTTGATAAAACCACAGAGTATGTTGATGTTTCGTCACCTAGTATTTCATATCATTATACCCAATCACCCGATTATATTAAATAGAGTCTTGTTAAAATCATCTATTTTTCCATTACCCATTTAATTTTAGATTGATGAGCGGTTAAACTGAAGGTTATTTTTCATGTTCATCTTTTTTCAACTTAGAATAACTAAAATTGGTTCCATTTCTTTCAATATTGTGTGAGGTATTCCAAATTTGAAAATGATGTTTTGATTTACAATGATAATGATAACCTTATATTCAACTTTCTTTATGGATATAATCTCAACCCAATTGGATAAGTTGTTCATTGTATTAAACAATAATGTGAACTTCCTTGTTGTAGCTGAGGGATATGACCTCATGAAATCTATTACCCAACAAAAAACAATCAATAATATTTAGTGGTATACATAATTTTTAAAGGATGATGAATTAAATTGGCATGTATCTAGCTAGGATGACATTTTCTACTGAACTCCACAAAATCACGTGACATTGAATTCCAAAAGTATTCAAGATTATTGGTAGAATGAGGGAGCTTGGTTATTAACTGATGAGCACAAAAAATTCATATGTCGGATTATAGCATGATAGTAAGGGTATATACTCTTTGAATTCATCGAAGGAGGATTCCATCAAAACCTCATATATAATTATTTTTTTAGAATTTGGGCCATCATAAATGATGATGTTTACTACTTTCAATTAGATATTATATTTGTCATATCGATTTGAAGGAATAAGTCCACACTTAAGATAGTCCATTATAGAAAATATACATCCATTGATGATATCATTTAAATAGGATATTGGCCTACATTTCACTTTGGTTTTGTTGATCTTGTTTATTTATAATATGTAATTAATGGTTAATAGACAGTCCACCCTATAGTGTGTGCTATTGATGACCATTCCATCACAGAATAGGTCTTCCATGGTTGTGGTTTTATTGTCCAGTGCATTGACATGAGTGATCTATGATCACTGAATGTTAAAAAAATTTGTATTGGAGGGGAGTTATAGAGACCCATTATTATCATAGATAAATACTACATCATTTTATATGAATATTCATTACATTACATAATAAAATTTCTAAAGATTGTAACTATTTCGTGGAATTGGAAACATGGAATCACAAACAACTTGTACATAGGTAAAATACATCATATCTTACTATTATCATCATAACTAGAACCCTTCATAGAAATTTCACACTTAATACATTAGTTCATACCCTTGGGAAAAGAAACATAAGAAATGGTGAGATAAGATGTTTATAAAGTATAAAAATTGAGATACATAAAAATAACAGGAACATAAGTTTATGATAACATTAGAATAACAATGGAAAACCATACCCAGGATATCAAATAACATAATCTTGTTTCATGAAATAAATATTGGAAGTTCATAAGACATGAATAATAAGTGAATCAAAGAACATGAGCCATGAGATAATAACACTGGAATTTTACATAGAGTTATGGAATACACATAAGCATTAAAAATAATTTCCATAACAGTGAAGGCTCACATCCAATGTTATCATTGTGGAATTGGTTGACACCCTAAACCATCATAGTAGTAATGGTTCCCTCCCAAGACCACCATAGTAGGAAAATTACCTTATTTTATAAGTTTCACTTCCCATTCCTATCATGTATATCTTAGGAGATATAAATACTTACCCAATGTATTGTTGTGAGATACATTTCCCACCCTTTACATAATGAAAATAATACATATGTGTACCACAATATCACAAAACATTCCAAATTTCATAACACATTAAATGAAGTGAATTTTATGAACATTTCATCATATCACAACCTTTTGAAAAAACAATACTAGAAACAGTGGCTATCACCACACCCCTATTCTAATGATTTTTCCAAACAATTGGAATAGGGCATTAAATCAAAGTATATACAAATAGTTTTATAAAAACCGTTTGGATAGATGCACTATTCCAATAGTTTTTAAGAACCATTAGAATAGGAATTCCCTAATGCAGCTAAAACCTGTGTTTCCCCTCACCCTCCCATTATCCCATCCCGACCCCCCCTCATGCTTCCCTTCTCCCATCCTGAGAGTGTTTCTCCCCTCCTCCCCTAGCAGCACGACTCCCCACTCACCACCACCCACTGCTCCCATCAACTTATCAAGATCCCTAGCAGTACCGCTCTCCATCACTGTCGCCCACAAATTATCGTATCCACCTCAACCACTCGTCTCTCCTGTAAACCTTCTGCAAAAATTATCCATCGCACTCATCCCCATCATCAACCCTGTCCTCTCCCCCAACCCTATTCTCCTATGATTCCTCTTTCATAAATCAGGTTCATTCCACTCAAATATAAAACACTTCCTCAATGCTCCACATAATTATTATTTTATCATTATAGGTTATACTACCATCCTCCCCATTAATGCTCAAAGACTTAGTGGTTTGGTGCACCAATGTTTGGTCTGAAGTTCCTTTTCCCTCTTTCCTTGTGGTTTCTCCTTCGATGTTGTAATGTTTTGTTTGGTTGAACACTGGTTTAAGTAATTGTCTTAATTTTTATGGTGTCTTTTTTGTTTAGAGTTCATGTTAGTCTCTTATTGGTTTTTTGGTTATCCACTATTAGAGGTGATGCATTCTTTCTCATGTGTTGTTGATTCGAGGTAATTTTTCCCCTTCCCTTACTCCCAAGGTCAATTTTATATGATGAAATACATGTTTCTTATTTATTTATTTGAAAAAAATGCCTCTTTTTTAAATATAGATCTACAGTGGTCGAAATGGATCACTATTTTGTAATTGAAGAACTTTATATATTGAAATCTCATTTTGACCATGAGTTTTATGTTACTAAGTCACTAAATACCTATTTTAGTTTAATTTTCAAAATGATATATCTATATATTTTTATAGAATTCCATATGATATTTACTTATAAAATTTCTATGTAGGAGATCACTCTAGTATTGGATATGATGTTTATAACACTTTACATTTTTAGGATTACTGAAAACCTTAATTTTTGTTAGAAAATAAGATTATTTAACTTACAATATTTACATTTTTTATTTATGCTTTTAAAAATTTGAAAATTATTTTAGCAATTAGTCATCTATGTTACCATTTATTTTAATAACTGAATATTTTATCACCGAGCATATATGATTATGAATAATTTACAAAATGGAATATTTCTCATGATGAGAATAACATATGATAAGGTTTGTTGATACCCATGATCACTATTTTCTGTATATATATTTTAATACATATACTAACATTGAGTACATACATATTTATTTTTCATTATTATTGTTTTTATAGGGATATATATCTCAAAGGAATTATCAATTAGATGAGTTTCTAAAAATTATTTATTCTACTATGTATGGGGTACCTCTGATATTTATCCCAATGATCTCATAACTTTTTTTTCAAACAGTGGGGATATATCCTCCATTTGAAAGTATAGAGGTTTTTGGGATAAATTCTCATTTCCCATTTTTTATATAATATGGGTATTTTTTAAATAGATTTAAATATGTTTTGAAATGGTTAGTTTTTAAGAGATGTTTGAAATGAGATTTTAAATAATTTAAATAAATGAGTAAAGTAGCTCAGAATCATGACTGATATGTTTTGAATGGCATGTTTTCACTTTAAATGATTATATGAAGTGTATGAGACCCTCATTAAACCCATATGACTATTTTACCCTTTACCTATTTTTCTATTATAGTTATACATATGATGAGATAACTAGGGTTGTTAAATGTTATTTTCTAATTGGTGTCTCCAACCACAAGTAGTTGTTATTTTTTGACTCTTTCAGATTATTAACACTGTAATTTCAACCCTTATGAATATTTCTATTTTGAAATTTTTAATTTATTTTACATTAAATTATATACATTTTCTTATTTTATATGATATATAGTATTCCATTTCATCCCATATTTAAGAATAGTCGACATATTCCTTCTTTAAATAGACTCACAGTCAGCATCATCGAAGGTATCTTTTGATGAAAAGAAAATCAGCCAATAGATTTTTGATAAATACTAAACTATTTTGAATTATTTAATTTTTTTAATAAATGCATAATTTATGTCTACTATTATACATTTCCATTTAATACTACATATTATTATAAACTTTCATTTTTCTAATCTCTAATGTCAAAAAATTTCATTTAATACTGTCTACTATTATACACTATCATTTTTATTGTCTAATGTTATACACAATCATTTAATATTGTCTACTATTATACACTATCATTTAATACTCTATATTGTTATAAACTAACAATTTAATGTTTTGTCAACTATTATACACTGTCATTTTTTAATAGTTGTGTTTTTTATGTTTATTAATTTTAATGGAGGACCTTCCAATTTATATTTTTGGATGTGGTAGCTAATAAATCCAATACTATCATTTTTTAATAATTCATTGATTTATTATCTATCCCATCTATTAAAATGTAATGGAATAAATGAAAATGTTCTTCATCAGTTATATGTCCCATATACTATAGTATCTCAATGAAATTTATAGGAATACACCCAAATTTGGGTATCTACCCAAGTACTAGATCTTATAAATACATATTTCATATTCAAATACCAATGTACAAAAATTAATGATTGTTTGGTTTCCCTTAATATAATTTTTGTATCCATTATAATTTTTTTAGAAATGAAATTTTGATACACTATATAAGTTTCAAAATACATTTTACTTATTACAAGATATAAAACGACACCTTAGTACACTCTACATCTAAATTTCATGTATCCTACTATTTGAAGTTATCATTTTTGGATGTTTGAGTATCTTTTTTTCAATTTTTAAAATAGAACTTTTTATAGTAATTTTTTTTTCTATAATCCTCTTAATATTTTTTCGATGTTTAGGGACACCATGTTATTATATGTTGGGAATGTGATTATCTATGATAAACTAAAATAAACTTATTATTGATCCAATAATACACTTTCTAGATCACCACATTTGGTCACATAGGACCTTACTAGGACTCTTACTTGTATTTGAGAGCAAATAGTTGATAAAATAATTAGTAATTCTAATTATCCCAAGAATTTTTTACAATTTAGTTTTTGATAAACCATCCTCTATTTGTTAACCCACTAGTATTTTTTAATATGGTCACATCACATGGTTAAACTAAGCCTCATAAGTTTTTTCACAGTTAATACCATTCCCAACACCTAATTTTTCCTTTAAAATATATTTCATAGTCCATATATTTTTTATCCCATTTAATGAAAAAATAAAGAAGGTGAACCTATGACTAAACCAACCACCACAAGGTGTACATTCAATAGACACCTCTAACTTGTTCACAAGTGACCACCCTAGATCTCTTGTGTTTTACATCACACCTGAACATACATTTAGAGTTCATCATATGTATGTAGCATAAATTTTACATGGTAAAATGGTTGTACATTAATCCTAAAATTAAAAAACCAAGTATGGAATATTTGTTTTATTCATTATAGGGTCTACTCAATATATCAATCAAATTTGAACCCTCGTGGTATCCATTCAGGTCCCATATCCCGAACACACATGTAATAAACCAAATCATAAACAAGAAAATAATATACTTTATAATATGTTATTAAACACCTACACTATAACATTATGACTTAACTCACTTATTTTCATCAATCATTTTATCCTCATTTGGGAGTTTCCATTAAATCATTCAATAATTCCCAAATTATAAAATTTATCTAGAACACATTCCAGATGATTAAAATAATGATCAATAAATTAGGGCTTATCTTCTACTTGTTTAATAGATATTATACTTGGATAAATTTGTTCGATTGGATGATGGATGTGAAGTGTAGAGGGAGTCTAATATATAGAGGAAATATGGAAAATAGAGGGGGATAAGCCACTGCTTGTGCATATATGGGGAAAGAAAAAAGAACCCACATACTTATGATTTTTTCCCATAAATGACTGTAATACCCAAAAATAAATCAGGGGTTTGAAATCTCCACTATATTCCTAGTGGTGCCCTGGAAAGATCATGATTATCTATCATTGATCTTTTACAAGAAAGGGTAGTGGCAGAATTCTACAACCAACCTACCAAACTTCTAATAGTATCATATTATTCTTTCAATGTCTTTTTTATGACCCAAATAATGGATTTTAACTCCAAAATACCCAAAATATCAATTTGGGTCTTTTATAGACCTATTTCTATCTCCAAAATCTCTATTTAAGCATCCCATGAATTAAAAAGTAGTTCTTCCCCTAGACCAAATTGCAATATTTCAAATTTAGTCTAATACAATTTCATTCAGTTACATTAAGATTTCATATTCCACAATTACTCTTCAATACAAGGAATTTCATACTCAACAATATATGAATTCTCATTCTCAAGAAACACTATTTCACATCTCTAGTGACCCAAATCTTCAATGGGATCTAATGCTGCTATTTTTTCTAAGTACTATTCTATATAAAACCATGCTAAAATTCTTACTGACCTATATATACTGTATTTAATTTTAAATATATCCCTCTCTAATATAAAATATACACTAATGACTTCTTAAACATTTCATTAAACTCAAAATACACCTCAACACAATCAATTAAACATTAAAAGAACTTGTAAAAATACAACCATAACTTATTACCATGAAACCTTGATATTCTTAATATGTATAGAATAATAATTTTTCTCACCTCAAGACATGACGTGTTAAATGAGGTGACATACATAAAATTACCTGATCAATGACATCAATCATTAAGAGTTAATGTCTGCGGCCTTAGAAAATCTTCCTTCCACTCAAAAACTAAAACCAAGAAACTTTTGATTATACAAACTTAATCCATAATCTCTTGATCAAGACCCGGTCTATTTTAAAAAATATCATTCTGTATAAAGGTTATCATAGCCTATTCATGACATTTAACATTCTTTAAATTTGGGGGGGGGGGGGGTTTATAGACATTTCACTAAAACTACCTTTCATCGATTACCCTAGGAAATTATTTTTTCTAAAGGTCATTGACCAACTTAAAAATCTCATTTATACTTAAGAACAATATATAACTCACTATCTTTTATTTTCATATTCAAAGGAACACCACAATCTCTAACTTCATGCAAGTATTACACATGCCACCCTCTATATTCATCATAATTTAACAATACCTGTATAAGGAACCGACCTTAAAACATTACATAATATTGAATTAAATGAATAATTCACATTGAGGATCTTTTTAGGTTTAGAGTTTTAGAGAATTAAGCCATTACTATTACATTACATCTCAAAAACATTACAAGGTAGACACTTCTACTTAGTTTCAATTTTTTTCATAAAATAAAAACTCTTGAAAAAAAGATTCATGTCTAGTTCCATGTTTTAGACAACATGACTTTTCCTTGATCCCATCATTGACCCTATTCATCTTTAAGTCCTGTGAAAAAAATTTCAAAACTTGGGATGAGCACAAAAAGCTCAGTAAGGTTTATAAAACAAAGAAAGGAAACATTAGTCCATCAAAACATAATATTTTTAACATACCTCATGAAATCATAAGATTTATGACTTACACATAGAAATCATAAATCATAAAGGTAACTTGTGGCATCCATATCATACTTACATTGTAGCTATCACAGCTACATATGGAGTTACATTTGGAATACCCATCATGGTATATTACTTAAATCTCTTAGGAGAAACATTCACGTTTACCTCCGTCATGTTACCCAAAGAATTAGAGATCTATCTTGGGCTCACTTGCCCTAGTTTTATCACGGAACCACTCGTATACAAAACAATTCCCAAGAAACATAACATAATCATAACACATAACATAAGAATAATTGAGAGATAAAATTCCCACATTGAAAAAACAATATAACATTTCAAGTCATTGAAATAAAAAATCCATTCTAAAAACCATTTTCAATACCAAAATACGTAAAAGTTTATTTGGTATTTGTTTTCCTTTTAAAAGCATTATAACTTGTTAGGGGATCCATAGATCAAATAATACTCGTAGCGGCAGAAAAGGTCGTTGTCACCGCGTACGTTAAAAGAAACATTTTTTTGTCATTTAGTAAAACACCTCATAGAAAAATATTCTCTTTGAATGAAATGAAAATTCAAAAGGTTTTTATACACCTTATAAAATAAAGTTGTGTGGAAATAAAAGGATGCCTCAATGAAAGGAGATTGAGACGATGTCCCTTACCTCATGTCCAACTTGACCCGTTCATTCTTTAACTTCCTAAATAATAAACTAAAGTAAATTTCTATTTTCTTCAGATCCTTTTCAAGTTTATTATTCCTCTTATATCACCTATTACCATGTTATAAACATTATGTAATCATTTAAGTTAGTAATAGTCGTTTTGTCGATATTTGGTACTTGAGTAAAAAATGAACACCTTATAATTACAAGTTGTTAATGTGGTAAAATATACATTATCTTCAGAATGATATTAATGATTTAGATATCATATATATCATATATATCCAGTATATACATGTATTTATAATAGTGCATAACATTTAGAGGTAATAAATGAAATGCACCGTTCATAGAGACAGTAAGTCGTACGTACACATGAACACTACTTCCATTTCTATTTCTTATTTTAATGAAATTAAATAATAATGATACATAATTATATTATAATTCTAGTATAATATCATATATAATATTATTAACTCCATCCTTTACACATCCCAGATAAGGCATTAATGAGTCATATCACTTTGAGGGGGCGGTAGTCTGCACTTCCTCAAATGAAATTATCGCGTTTATCCAAAATTGAAACCATAAAGGTATGATATAAATAGAAAATACAGAAGAATAAAGAAAAAATAAACATAATATATATCATATATAAATAGATTTCCATCATAATGGCCACTATGAGAGGTGGTAGGAGGTAATTGAACAATCATCATTTCGTGAGGCGTTAGTTTTCCATCCATAGAAACATTAGGTTCTTCACCCAGTAAATGGAGGTGTGTGTAATTACAGTTAGAATACTTCTCATAAAGACATCCTAGTATATTGAGGATACAGGTGTTGTTATAAAATAAAGTAATAAAAAGAGTTTAGGGGGTTGGAGAAGTAAAATAAAAGAAAACAATTTAAGAGAAACCCTTACCTTTAATTTGGGCAACTCCCTTTGGTTTGAACCAAAAGAACTTCTTAAAGTGCCTTATGCATAAGGTAAGGATTATAGGTGGAAGAGAGGGATGCAGTGAGCTTAATTAGATTGAGTTTGGATGAGCCAAAAGGCTTGAGTGGTGTGAGGAATTGGTTAGAAGTGGTCTCCTTTTATAAGGGAGTGGAGGGGATCTTTAATAAAGTATGAAACAATTATTTTATTATAAACTTATATTTAGTTTGAAAAGGTAAAAAAATCATTAAAATAGAAGATAAGATGACTCATGGTCGAAATAAAATCACCCAATAAGAAATGGACAGGATTTGGATAATATTTTAATCACTATAATCTTATTTATTTAAATCATTTATTAATGAGGTAAACACTGCATCATTATTGTGTCATAAATAATTTTATTTATTTGATGTTTAAAAATTATAAAAAAATACCATGATTTAGGAAATATTTTTATTTTAGAGAGAATATTTATAGTCGAAAATATAACTTATATAACCCTATGTGAAAATTGATTTACTAAAAGATATATGTTTGTGTCATTTTTTCCTTTACTTTAAGTTAATTAAAATAAAGTGTCATTATCACTCATATGTGGCTCCATGGGGTCCCAAAATCGACCCAAGGATGCCCATGGTTAGAAATGACTCATCCAATAAGGTTAGGATAAGTGTTGAGGTAATTTTGTATTATTATAATATTATTTTTACCTTAGATTACCCTATTTACATGTAACCGCGGTAAATAAAAGTCAAAAATTCCTATTCACCAAAATTTTTTTCATCTTATTGAACCACATTTTACTTAATAATAACAACCATTTATGCCAGATTTTCAAAATTCAATTCACAGAAGCGGTAAAATTTCATTTAAAGGAAAAATTCAGTTTTTTAACTACTACTTAATGGTTTCACTATTCATAAAAAATTGAATGTTTTCAGAAAAATTACAAAAATTCAGTCTAAGATATATTTGATATTATGAATTAAAAAATGATGTGTATTTTACCAAATTAAAAGAATAGAAGTTTCATTATTTAAATTGAAATTAATTTCCGTTGTTAAAACAAATATCGTGTTTTTAAGAAACAATATCTATCAAAAGATTGACACTTGTTTATGTACAATCTCAAAGTGAAATTAATTCCAATGACCAAAATTGGATTAAATGGTAAAAATATAATCTAATTACATTTTAAAACAAATTAAAAAGACAGTCTAACCATATAAATAAAATATATTAAAAGTCAGTTTTGAAATAAAATACACTATTTTTCACTATTCATTAAAAAATGAACTTTATCAGAAAAATACCAAAAATTTACCTAAAGTAAATTTTGATGTCGCGATTCTAAATAAGGATTTTATTTTTTCAAATATAACATATAAAAGTGACAAAAACTAGATTTAAAAAGGGTTCGTCATTAAAAGGCAGTAAATCGACCCTTTAAAGAATATTAAATTATTTTGTGCTTAAAAATGGATCCATTCAAATTTTAAGCCTCTAACTTTTATTGGATAAATGTAAAAACATTTAACAAACATATATAATCATATTTTAGTTAGTTCTATTTATTCCCTCCAATATAACGACTATGCGTTAACTACCATTAAAAATAATAATAATATTTTATTAGTACGCAACGTAAGATTTTAAAGAAACTCATTGTTGCATATCGGGTACGCCATCGAACATAGCGTCCCCTTTAAGGTAAAATTAATACTCAATTCAAAAATATTAATAAATATGAAAAGTGTCTTATTCCTTATTTATCTGGGATGTTACACCATGTAACTATACATTAAAGGTACTAAATTAGTTTTCTTCACCATAATACCTCCCATATCATTGTTTCATCAATATTAATGCACTAAATTTCAAAAATTACATAAACACCACTGCACATTAGCCCAACTCAACATAACCGAAAAAAACCATCCCAAAAAACTCACTCACGAATTTAAGTGAATCATAATACTTTATAAAAAAATATATGACATCTTAAACATGGTTTAAATAGTCAAAATATATCCCAATATTATAAAAAACAAAAAGTACATCAAAATTATTATCCTTTAGATTATACAACATTATTCTAATGTTTACTCTCACTCCTGACTCTATATTTTCACGTAAAAATTTCTATAGTACCTCTACAGATACCTCATCTCACCAAAGGTGATATGTTTCTTTTATTCATCCATATAATAAATGGGAACATTATACGTCCTTTTAAATCAGAAAAAACCTACATGTCGTTTCATCTTAGGTCATAAGAGTGTAAAATACCCCATAACCTACCTCAATTAGACCTATCCTAACCTACATCAATTAGGATTGCATCAAACATAACAAACAAAGATGAACCATATGAATCCAAAGAATTAATATTATGATGAGTAAACCCAAAATGAGTTGAACTAAATAAAGTGGCACCATACAAACCCACAATGGATAATATAAAACTAAATAAAAAATAGAATGATAAATTTAAAAAACATTCACAAACTAACTGGACCTTCTTGGTATAAATGTAAATATGATCAATTGAAATAGATCTAGAATGATCAAAATTAAGAAAATAGAATTAAAATAGAAAAAAATTGATCGAAACTAAATTGGAGAAAGTCAAACCTATATAACTTTATCTAAAATGATATTAAAAATGTTGAATCAAATTGGACCAAATATAATGAATTCAAACCTATATGATCGTAGCTAACATGAATTAAAATAAACTAAACTAATCTAAATAATAACTAATATGAACCAAAATTAATCAAACTAAATCGATTAGAACCGAAATGAATGAAATTGGCCGAGCTAATATAAAAAAACAAAACGAAATAAATATAATGAAAATGTCCCAAACCAGAATCTATTAAACAAAACCAAACTACGATGAAATTCGAGTGAAACTTATTATATACCATTAATAGGAAGAGTAATTGTTAATTAATAGGAATTTACTATTTGATAGTATCATTTTTAAACATGGATATATTTTACCCATTCTTGTAGGAACATGATATGACCCATTGGGAGTTTTAGTTCTTATATGTTGGGCGATGACTTGTATAGTCACAAGAGATAAGTATGTTGTATTTTTGTTTTATTTTCTTTATTTCATCATCCACTTATTCCTTTTACCAGTTTCTACAGATGGAGGGTTGTTATATTCTTTGAAGGAGGACAAAAGGGCATTGGAGGTGGTTCTACAGTTTTCATTGTAGCGGAGGGAGATCTAGGTATTGGAGAGATTAATTAACGTGTTACATTTTTATCTACATTTAAACCATGTTTCTTTTGTTTATTTTATTTTCCTTCATCAAGGACTTTCAACATATAGATGGGTCATGATGGAATTTTATTTATTTTGTGATGCTATTTATAATAAATTGTTTATGGTTGAAATTGTTCCAATGTGCTGATTATTGGATACCCGGACACTTGCTCCACCACATGGGCATAGGCCGTCCACTCTACTCCATCCTACTCATTCATGTATTATAGTATAACTCAGAAAATAATATTTCTGAAACATGGTCTGGCTAAGGAGACAAGGAATATCCAGGGAGGGATTGGGAACATCTTCACAATTCTACACCTCCACTAGTTTAGTTCCCATATATTATCTAACAAATCAAACAAAATACACAATTATATGATTAATGAATCAAGACCTAAATCTAGTTAATTTTTTTTCTCACATTTTAAATCAAATGTTTCAATTGCAATGTATTACCAGTCAAGAGACATCATCTATAACTTTTCATAGGAATACCTTTTACCCCAACAATATTTTTACAGTTCTATATTTTGAATTTATATACTACAAATGTATAATAAAATTGATTGTAACTATCCTAAAAAATATTCAAATGTTCTCAACTCCAACCTCTATCAAAAAAAACTGACAAATATTTTTCACATCATAAATTTAATGTAACAAAACCCACTATGTACACCTTTAATATGCCAAGGGGTAGCAACAAGTGTTAAGGCCCAACCCTTAAATTGGCCCAAACACCATATGTAATTTTTTATAGTTCCTTTAATGATGTTTACAATATATGTATCCATATAGAATCTATTGATTTAATTTCTAATAATCTATGAATCATGCATGTCACAATTTAAGATTTACACTAATTAATACAACATAACAATTCCATTTTTTACCCAAGATGAACTTGTTCGATATATAATCCCCAAATATATCATGTAAGAAATAACATACACAAATCCTTCATCATCTCTCAAACTCCATGATGCATACTGGAAGCCCCCCCATTTTATATACATCAATCATTTCACTAGGACATACCCGCTAATGGTGGTTCATAAATCCAGATAAAACTACATATGTACATATCACATGGAAAACACATTTATTCTAATAACAAGAAAATCTATCATCAGATTTCTCTATTCACTGAAGACTGTTCATTCAACTTTCCCTGTTATATCTTCATAACATTTTCATTTATGCTGTGTTCGGTGAAGGATTCAACTATCATGAATATAGATCTCCCATGAAAAAATGAATTATCTCCATCTAGATTTCCCATTCATAAAATTATGAAAATTAATGTCTAAATATTTCAATAGTTTACTAGAATATAGCTACCATAATGAATAAACTAACAAACACCAACTTGTGATTTTTTAATTCATTTGAACAATTCTACCACCCGAATACATTTTTTATTTTTTCTCTATGGTCCCATAGGTCAGCTACAATACAAATATTTTTGTTCCCACATAGTTCTTCTTCGTTACACTTCTAATAATCCATGCCCACTAAAGAAACCCTTATTATTCCCCCATTATATAATATTATATGAATCCCTCCATGGAATTTCTTCCAAATAAAACATTATTGAGTTAAGTTAGAAAGACTTGAAGTCCAATCATGTGAATTTATTGTGTACAATATCTGTTGTTATACTTCAATTTAATTTTTCATCTGAAGAATCATCCTATGAGATTCCATATATTTCAAGATATATTTGGTACATCAAACTCTATTCATAATAATAGAACTAACCTCTATTCCAACAATTAACAATTGGAGTGTTATAAATCATTGAACATAAACTCCAATTAAAATATTCCTTCACCATCACTAATATATACATGACCTTTTTCTACCACTAAATCTTTCCCAAGTTCAAATGAATTCAAGACCTAATAAGTTTTTAATGGTCATTCAATTTATATGAAGATATTATGACAATTTTTCATAGATTTGGAATCCAACGAAGTTTTCATCACCATACATTGAAATATAACAAATGAATTAGAATTTTTTTTCTATATTAATGATTTATCATGAATTTTGTTGAAATCATTTAAGAAATTACTAATGGGAGAATAATAAATTTCCATTTTATGGACTATAGAGTATCTTTGGACATCTCTTACCCATAAATAATTAAATGTCCATGAAAAATGTATAATACTATGCCAAAGAAATCATAATATTTCTTTTATGGAATTTGATACATGTAAACATCACCGAGATACTTTTCATCAAAATGGATTCCTAATAGATCATATAAATGATTCCAAACAAATAGATATATGTTGTACGAAAACATTCCAGGGTTCTAGGGTAGTCACCTTAAACTAGTGGAAATATCACCTAATACGTATTTGAAAACACCCATCAGTACACAACCTCTCATATATAGGACCATCATACGATCCACTTCATCATTCATGTATAGTCTTGACGAAGGTTTTTTATTCTCCTTATATTTTTGGTTTCAGGGACAACTCCTATAATGGCATGACATATTTTCAAAGAATGAAATTAGTTGTAAAATGGATCTTTTGAGATCCCCTAACATGTACATGTTTCTATTATCCCTTAACGCTTCCATATCCACATGACAAGAATCCCCCTAACTTCATCGTAGGTAATATGATTTTACAAAATGACACCACCCTTATGAATCATTCTTTTAGATATGAAAAAATTCTCCACATTAAACCATAATTATAAATTCTATAACATGAGTCCCATGCATTATGACACATCTTCTTCCATTATTTTGCTAATCCTGAAAGATTCCTTTAGATGAACTAGGATAATGAAACACTCCTACTTCTATCCCTTGATAGGATAAAACAAACACTCCTAAAACCATTAGTTTTCTATAATATATACATGCTTCTATTCTAGGTATTGGGTGACTAGAGACCCATATATAATATTTTATGAATTTAAATGGGTTAGAAAACACTTGGTTGCATTGATATCCACCCCCTATAACCTATGGAATTTATAGAACCTACAAAAAATGAACCTTCTAGGAAAGGAACTAATGGTTCTAGAAGATTGTACTAAACTATAATTTACATGGATTCTACATTACTGCCAATATCTAATTCGAGTAACATTTCACATGTATTTTGACTGAAATCATCTGAAACGACCATTGGGTTCATTTGCATAGCCTTAAAGTATACAAAATACCTCGCTTCTGGATGACTCACCATAAAAAACAATGTATAAACCCTATAGGGGTAACAACAATAGTGTCATATAGGATCTGTAACTTCTATCATAAAACCATAAAAAATGGGCCTAACCCTTGAAACAACACCATTCAGAAATAAGTGTTCTACCATTGATTTATATAACTATTAACCATTTCTGATTCTTCTAATTTTATGAAAAATATATATATTTAAATACAATCCATCTCTGACTTGGAAAAGAGATCCAATGCCAGTTTTCAAAATAGAAACAGAAAGATGTTTCTTAATTGGTCCCACATATCTAAAAACACTGATGGTGTCATTGTTCAACACCTGGTAGGCTTATGATTCTCCCCACCACAAGCATCATCTTACTGCCTAAAATTAATATGCTTTAGTTCCTCCTCGTTTGAATATTTTCCTTAGCTAAACATACACTAGAACACTAGTTAAATTCACGAACCCATACTAATTATTGAATTCCTAATATGGATGTACAAATAACAATTATTCATGAACATCCATGTGATGTATAATATTTTCCTTTAAATGGTAGGTTTTAATCACAAAACACATCTTTTATCCCATAAATTTCATGCAAGATGTGGTTCTGGAAGACTGTAGGTTCTAGAAGAGTGTAGGTTCTGGAAGTCTGGAAGAGGTGCATGATGGTCCTATTTTATTTGTTAAGGAGAAGAGAATATACCAATGGTTTATAGAACCATTTTTATATAGTTATTACATATGGTCTGGGGATAAGTGTGTATACCTACGGTTCTATATACTATTGGTATACATATATCCCAATGGTTTCAATAGAACCATTGGAATAAAGTAATGTTTGACAGTATGTATACCACTGTTCTTGAACTGTTTGAATACATATATCCCAAAGGTTATAATGAAACTATTGGTATACATTTATGATGAATGGTATGTATACCAATGACTCTTGAACCATTGGTAAACATATATCCAAGCAGTTTCATTGAAACCATTGGAATGGAGTATCATGAGACAACCTATACCAATGGTTTCTATAAAACTGTTGGTATAGGGAAATTATAATGGACAACATGCCAAAGATTCCTAGAACCATTGGGATAACCTATCCCAATGGTTTCAGGGGCTATCCTAACTATTTGAAACCATTGAGATAGGTGAAATTTTAGTAGTGGCTGATAAAGTTCATAATTATTTCATCATTTCATCACAACATAACCTATGGAAATAGAAGAAGGTTTTATAAGAATTTAATAATGGTATATCTTATGGAAGAGAAACATGTTTCAAAAACATCTTTTAATAATAATCCATTTAAATAAGGAATAATAATTGTATCCTTGGTTCATATCCCTGGAAAATCATATCTTAAATCAATTAATGTTATCTTACTTATAGTATGAGTTTGAATGATATATCAGTTGGAACGTTTCATGATTAATATAGTTTTTATTTGAAAAGAAATTTTTAAAAACAAAATATTTATAAATCATTTTCAAACCCTATTATTTTAAAATAAACATATATTGATTTAAAGGAATATTTAGAAATATTTTAAAATCATTTCATTAGTAAAATTTTCTTTTTCTTTTTGAAAACTACCTTTTAAAACATAAATAAAAAAATTCTCATTAAAATAATTTACTTAAAATATTAAAATTTCCATAATATTAAAGTTATAATTTTATTTTGAAATAAAATTTAAATTTTTTTAATGGAATATTGAAATCATTTAGCAGTTGTGACAGTCGTGACACTATTCATGTTTTACATGTTAAAAACAAAAATATTATTTTTTTTTCACATTTTTGGTAAAACCCAAATGAATAATGTATGGAAAACGATAGCAGGTTTCCTTAATTTTTTTTAAAAAAAAGTAAAATTGGGTATCCATTAATAGAATTTTTTTATGTTACAACATCTTAAAAAACCACTTTTTGAAAGCATTATTTTGTGAGAAAAAATAGTTTTGACTAAAGAGATAAATAAAGACAATTTTCATAAAAACATTATTTGGAAATATTTGGTACATAGAGAGATAAAAATTGAGAGAAAATATGTATTCTCTTGCCATAAACAGAAGAGACAAAAATTAAATATTTTACTGGGAGATGGATAATAATATTTTTATTATATGAAGCATATCATAAACAATCCTCAAAAATGAATATATTGTAACATAAAATTATTACCACTTTAGTAACATTGAATTGTAATCCCTAGGAAGTAATAATATAAAATATAACATAAAATAACCTTAGGATAAATATATTCAAGATATTACATGTCAAATATACTGGATATACACCTTATGAAATAATATTGGTGTATAACATAACATACATCCAAAAAAGAAAATTGGGAAAAACAATATCTTTCCTTATGTGTTGAATTCTATCACACATGATCAAAACTAAAATATGATAAATTTATGTTTATTATATATATATTAATGAAAAATATTTATATATATCGTACCATATAAGTTTTTCTTATGACCTTTTAATACAAATTTATTAACAATTCCAAGTTAATTTTACGTTTCAGGTAATAATAGTTTTTTGGTTTATTATTTATTTTGATTTGTTAATTTTCATCCTCTTACATTGATCATGATTTAATAATCTCACTAATTTTAATTATTATAAAAATAAAATATATATTTATTATATATTAATTCATAGTATTCCATAAAATTTATAGATAAAAAATGAAATAAACCATTCCTTGAGATGGTAGGTCATACATACACTTGAATGTTGTTCCCATTTTCTTATCAGATTTGAATAATGAAGGTTAATGATATATATTAATTTGAAAATATTTTTTATTTAATATATATCACATTTATTTATTAATACCATCCTTATTAGCTTCAATGTAATGTTTGAATGAATCACACTACTGCAGAAGGCGGTAGTCCACCGTACACATGAGTGACGTTATCATATCACCACAAAATCGATGGTATAAAGGTATGTGTGAAATAATAATTCCATAAGTATAATATAATCATAAATATAATATATTAATAATAAATATATCATTATTTATAGACTTGTGAGGTAGTAATGGAAAAATTAATGACATTGGTTCATTAGACGGTGGTCTGTCGTACACACACATGATGATTCTGTAACCCATTTGATTGATTTGGAGGTGTTTGTAGGTCATAAACACAACATAAAACATCCCAGTATATGTTATTTGTTAAGGTTATTATATCATCATGTAATATTAATAATTTAAGTATGTGGATAAATAAATAAAACAAAAAAATTCTTATTTATGAATGTTACATATTCTTCGGGTATCCTCATTAAGTTTGCACCAAAAGACTTCATAAGTTGTATTTATATACAAATTAAGGATTATATATTTATATGAGTGAATATGGAGAGTGATTTTTTCCAGTATTGACAAAAAAGGTTTTTAGGTGTGAATAATATATTAGAAGGGTGGCCTTTTATAAGCGAGGTCGGTGGAAAACTTGTAGTTTTCTAAAAATAAAAATGTGTACCCATGTTATTATCATCTAAAATGGTACCAAAATGAACCATTATAGATCATATAAGATATAAGGTATAAATATTTCTATACAAGGGCTATTGGAATATTTTTGGAATATTTTTAAACCTTATCTTTTTAGTTTACCTCCCCATTAAACCCATTTTCCTTAATTGTGGTAATTAATTTTAACTATTTTTACAATTAATTTTATTAAGAAATAAAATTCATCCAATTATATTATATAAATATTTTATATTAAAAATAATTAAACCATTTTTATAAATTCCATTCACATAAGTGGAAAATTTTAATTTAAAATTAATCCTACAGATGCGATGAGAAAGAGGGTCTTCAAAGAGAAAATGTTAAAAAGTTTTAAATTTTTTTATATAAATATTAAATATTAAAATAAATAAAATTATTTAAATTTGATTAATAAATATATAATTTAAATAATTTTACTTTATAAATAATTTTAAATATAATTTATCTTTATAAATAATTAAAATGAAAAGGAGGTTTTTGTTTAAAATTTAGTAATTTTCAGTATTCATCAAAAAATTATTCTTTTTAAAAAATTATAAAAATTAAACCTTTATATAATTATTAATTGATGATTTAAAAAATTTATTTTTATTTTTAAATTAATGTTTCATAAATTTTAGAAATTTAAATCTAATTCACAGCCAGTAGAAGTGACGAAAAAGAGGGTTTACGAGAAGTGTGTTCTTTTCAAACACAAGATGATTTTATATAAATTCTATTTATATTAATAATTTTATTAATAATATAAATTAATATATATTTATATATTTTCTATAATTTTCATTTAAAACATTCATCATTACATATTATTTTAATTAATTAAAACGGAGAATCATTATGCACTTTAGAAAAGTTTTCAGAAGAAAAAACCACTTTCTAAAACCCAAAACAAACTTATACTAAAATACAATATAAAGTTGATTAAAATGTAATTATTTTGATTAAATATTTATAAAGAATAATTATGTCATAGTAAACCAAAATTGGCCCTATAAACTACTTAATTTATTTAAAATAAATGATTTCCTTACAAAAATCCTTACTTTTCACTATTCACTGAAAAATCAATATTTTCTAGAAAAAAATCCCCAAATTTCACTATAAGTTGATTTAAATATTTTGAATTCAAAAATTAATAAAATTTTATAAAATAAATTTTCTAAGTGATCTATAAATTAATTACAAAAATATATTATTAAAAAACCATTTTTAAGAAAACATATTTTGGAATAATAAAATTACTTTACATAAAATTAATGGATTATTTACTAAGAATTTGTAAATAAATTTATACTGATGTGGAAATTTTTAAATTTATTTAATAAATTTGTTAATACTATTCATACCCAACTATTTAACTTCTAGGTTATAACAACCATATTTAAAATAATATTATTTCCTGGTTTGATGAAGTTCGTTGTCTTGTTTCATGCAAGATATCGAAGAATCCCTATGTTTCATGTAAAGAAAGCTAATCTCAGTGTTGTTTATAATGGAATATATCTAATAATTTTAGTTATTTTTTAAATAAGTAATAAAATATAATGATATTACATTCTAACCCCATAAAATGACTATCTCCCTTTAAATTAATCTCAGTAATCTACGGTTTAAAATTTGAAGATTTCATCATAAACACCAACATCATTCATATGAATAATAAAACTTCCCGTAAAATGGGAAAGTTGAAAAAATAAAAGTTTTCATAAATTAACTCATAACTAGTTTTACACATAAGATAATATAAATGGGAATGTAAGAATATTGTAAATAGTTATATAGAGTGGTAAATATAATTTATCACAAGAAAGTGGGTGATCCAGAAATGGTCAAGGAAAAAAAATTAAAAATCAAAGAGGTGTGAAAAAGGATACTGATATCATAAAAAATTATTATGGTATGAAAAATATTATATCATGTTTATTTTTATTTTTATGTGTTATTTTCATAAGATGATATACACCCCATATTTCATTCCACTTCATAAGAAAAATTTCACTATTTGGTTGTGCCTTGATCAATTTTTACTTAATATCATAATCTAATAAAGGAAAGTGAATTTGTTATGCCTAAAGAACCAATGGTTTATATGATCAATAAATTGAATAATAATTCATTACGTATATCTTTAGTTATAATCATAATGAAATAGTTAGCATATGTTATCAAATATGTATAAATTGTCATATGGTGATGTAATTCATTAATCTATAAAGTCACATGCAATGTTGAACTTAAAATATTCCATAAATGGATAAATGTATAACCCTTAAAAATATAAAATTTATAACAAACTTGAATAAATTTCATAAAATCAACTTAGAATTAATTCTCCAAACAATGCAATGTATCTCTCAACTATTAAATACTAAATATTTGAACAACTTTATCATATATTCTCTTAAAACATGGTAATAACATAAACTCCCTTTTATATAAATAATTAATCACTTCCAATGTCTGTAATACTATCCTATTGAATTTATTCATATCATGTATCTTTTTTTCTAAACTAAACAGCATATTTTCAAAATCAAAAACATATTAAGGGTTATCTTCCCTTAATCAAAGTATAACCTTTATATTTTAATCACTTTTCAAGGTCATCATCATCATCCATCATATTATTTTCAATTAATTATTGAAAAATAGATTTAACAATCCTAATATATTTCGCAATTCACGAATTAAAATACAAAAATACATTACTAATACCACATCCTTATCAAACCATTACCTAGGATTCATCCTATTATTTTTCATAATACCCTTTTCCATTCAAAATTCATTCATTATCTATTCATCACGAATAGAAAGAACATTACTCATATAACCTTTTTGATTCTCTTTATAATCCTTCAAATTATAACATAAATTTTCTTAATTCACATAATTTACACATATAAAACACTCAGTATTTGATGATATCATTGGGAGACCATTATTCTCATACACTGAGTTAACATAAAATTCCATTTTTTCCTCTATAATTACTTTCTTTTTTGATTATTTTCCACACTCAAAACATCTTATAATTCCTCTAAGACATTCCCTTAAGTTCTTCTATCAACATTCATGGAATATTAGAAATTGGAGATTCGTTCCTCTATGGTCTCCACTACCCTAAATATTAGTGGACATTATCCTTCTATTCTTTGGTGAGTCAGTTAGTTGGTTAATGTGAATGGTGTTAACCAAATATCATGATAAATGATTAGGAATAAGAAAAAAATATTCATCAGTTCAGTTATCATGCCATTTGGCTACATGTCATAATATTTTCTATCACATCCAAAAAAACCTGTTATTAATCAAATATCATGATAACTGATTTGAAATAATTATATTTTGGGCCTTCTCCCATGTGGCCAACAATTCTTATGACCTATTTTTACCTATTTGATAACAAAATTCATATTAATGTTACGTTTCAGGTAATAACAGCTTTATTTTTCATATATGTTTTTATTTTTAATTTTTAGTACACTTAATTTGATAATGATATAATCATATCCATAATTTAAAAAAATATAAAAATGTCATATATATTTATTATATGTTAATTTTTTATTATTCCATAAAATATAGTGATAGAAAATGAAATACATTGTTCATTGAGATGGTAGGTCATACTTACACTTGAAAATTGTTTCCATATTAATTATAGATTGAAAAAATAAAGTAAAATGATATATTGTCATTAAATAATATTTTTATGTAATATATATCACATATTTTCATTAAACTCATCCTTATTACCTTCCAGGTAAAGGATGAATGAATCAAATCACTTCATGAGGTGATTGTCCCTCGTATAGGCATGCGACATTATCATATTTCCAAAAAATAGAGAGTATGAATTTATGTTCAATATTATAATTACAAAAGTAAAATAATATCATAAATATAATATATCAAAAACTAAATACATCATTATTCTCATCCATCAGATATGGTAATGGAAAAACAAACGACATCAGTTCGCAAGGTGGTAGTCTACCATACACACAAACGATGTTTTTATAACCAATTTGATGAAAGTTTAAATGCTTGTAGGTCATAAGCATTAAATTAAATATCTAAGTAAATATAATAAAATGAGTTTATTATATCAAAATTGTATAATAATAATTGAGGTAATTTTAATAATAAATAAAAAATTCTCATTGATGAATGTTACATCTTCTTCGGGTATCCTCATTAGGTTTGCACCAAAACCCTTCCGAGGTTGGATGTATATTAAAAATAAGGATTATTTTATGATATAATGGATTTTTATGTTATTTGGGTAATTATTTAATTAAAAAAAATATATTTTTGGTGCTACTAAGAGAGGATAAGTGGTGGCCTTTTATAAGTGAGGTGAGTGACACTGTTATAATTGTTTGACAAAAATATGTAACTACATTTTTATCATGGAAAAAATTTCAAAAATAGAAATTTATTCATATTATTAGAATTAGGGTCTAAATATAGTCATAAAATTAGAGTTATTACGTGTTTTGAGTTATTTTTAACCCTTTCCATTTGATTTTAACCCTTAGTAAATCATTTGTTTCTTAACCGATGTAAATAATTTTTAAGGGTTTTACTATTCATTTTGGTAAAAAATTAAGTTTAAATTATCAGAGAATATAAATTATTTTGATTCAAAATATTGAATATATTTTTCCAAATTAAAATCACATATGTTTTAAAAACTAATTTAAAACTAATCCTATAGACGTTATGAAAAAGAGGGTTTTCAGAGAAAAAATGTTTGAAATATTATAGAGTTTTTATATCAATATTCAATATAAAAATGATTCCAATGAACTAAATTGGATTAATATATATATAAATCAACTAAATTTACTTTAAAAAATATAAAATATAATTAATAATTATAAATAATTAAAATTAAGAGGCAGTTTTCAATTAAAATTGAGTATTTTCACTTTTCATCAGAAAATTATTCTTTTCAGAAAATTCTAAAAAATTGAACCAAATATAAAATTTTACATTATAATTTTAAAAATAAAGTTTATTTTTTCAAATATATTTTATAAAAGTGGATGAAATTAAATTTAAAACAGATCCCACAACCGCGACACAAATCTCGGTTTTTGAGAACCGTATTTTTTTCAAGAACAAGATGATTTTATATTAAATTTTATCAATAATAATAATTATATGTATCTCAATTAATATTTATTGATATATTATCTATAAATTTCATTTTAAGTATTATTAATTTTGTATTTTTATTAATTATTTAAATTGGAAAAATATATGCACTTTAAAACAATTTCAATGAAAAAACATTTTTAAACCCAAAAATGAACTAATACTAAAAACCAATATAAAGCTGGTTAAAAACTAATTAAGTTGATTAAATATTAAAAAATAACACTAATGTTACTTTAAAACAATAAATTTAATTTAAATTTCATAATTTATTGAAATTAAATGATAGTTTTACATAGATAGGTGATTCTCACAGTTAACTAAAAGTCAATATTTTCCAAAAACAATAAAATTTCACCAAACATTAATTTTTATATCATTATTTAAAAAATTAAGTTCCTTTTATAAAATTAATTTTCTATATTATCAATAAATTAGTTAAAATGTTTTTTTAAACAACTATAAAAATTATTTTTGAAGCAAACATATTTTCGAAGAATATAATTACATTACTAAAAATTTATTGATGATTTATTAAGAATTTATACATAAATTCATATTTAATAGGAAATAAAATATATATTTCATAAAATATTTAATAATATTCATAAAAACCTATTTAATAGCTTGGATATACAGGTCACATTTAAATTAATATTATTCCATGGTTTCTTGAAGCTCAATATTGCATATCATGCACACTATCGAAGAGAATCATTGTTACGTGTAATGAATGATAAAGTCAGAATTATGTATAAAACAATCTCCCTAAATAATTAGATTAATTTGAAAAAAATCATCAAATATATGTTTCTAACAATAATTAAACCCTAAATCCTCATAATTTATCATGTAGAGGGATCCTTTCTTCTTTCTTAATGGAATGATCACCATTATTTTGTTTAATAACCGTATCTAAATCCAATTTGATGTTCAATATGGCCACTCATATCGTTATGAACAACTTTAATCATGTAAAAGGATATTATTCTTCTACATTAGTATTGTTTCTTCCTTTTGAAAAGACTATTGAATAAGGAAGGACTAGCATTTTTTGAGATATGAGGATAATTCTCAAACATACACTATTGATTTTTGGGTTTTTCATTATTCTTACTAATGGGATTATGGAATAATTATATAAATACATCTCTTATGTGCTGTAAATTTCTTGAATAGTGAATTTAACATCCTCAAGAAATTATATATCCACTGTAATGATTTATGAATTGGTATGTACTACTATAAGTCTGCTAATGTTTTTATGCTGGCCACCTTATATAATATGGTCTTACTATTGTATTATTATTGGAAAAACTCCCACAATTACAAATATATTGTTAATATTTGAAAACTAAGGATATAAATGAATTTTTCAATGTGAGAAGCTGATTTGAACTCATGTTGATGTAGTGTCTTTGTTTTTGAACTGTGAAGGTTAATGCAATGTAATTATTCTTGATTTTAGAATATTGAGTTCCAGTGGCTTGTATAGTTTGGATTAGTTAAAATAGAAAATTTTATTATCATACACCATTATTATATGAATTAAGGGAATAAATTTATTCATCTATGGATCCCACATATAAAATTATTTTTTTTCTTCTACAGCTGACATTAATACTAGTTGGATGAAGAAGTATTTATAGAGTTTGTCGAATGATTCTTGACAATATTAATCTTATCGATAGGTAACATCATTCTCCATAAAAATTTTAAATTATATAAAAAACCATAATGGTTTTATCCAAATCATTAGATGTCTTTAAGGTATCCCAAAATCCCATTCAACTATTTGAGGGTTTTAGTAGATAAGATGTTAAGGATTTTCAGGGACTTCTTAGGTTCGACCACAATGACTTTATGGAATACCACATAAATGATAAATTTTCTTAATATTTTTTGAAAATAATATTTCAAGGGATTTATCTTTTGGATGTTTTTCATTTTTTTTGAAAACTATCCCAATATATGAATGTTAATATGAAATTTATTGATATTTCAACACCAAATCATCCACATTGTTTTCCTAGTTTTCTCTAAGAAGATCTTGAAGATATAGTGCATGAAATGCTGATATATAGAACTACACTTATTTAAAATAAAGATAATTAATTTATTAAAATACACCAATTGGGGTTCCATAGAATCTATGGTCTTATCATATTTGGGGTCCTTCTAAATTTTGTTATAGCTAGAGTACCCATACATAAAGAAGATGAATTGGAAACCACCAGTTACATTGGTCCAAAATTTTTTAATCATGACTAGAAAATAATCCTTTTGAAAATAAAAATTATGGTTCATAATGTTGAAGAATATGATGATATACCCATTATTTTTCTTGATAGTGACAATGTTGACCACCCATTTTGGGTATTGAAATTCTAGAATAATGATTTATTTTGAAATTTTATCAATTTTAAATTCCACTATGGAAACATAAGATGAATGATTTCACATTGATAACTGTTTTTTACATGTTGATCATCTAGGAGACCCAAATTATTGGTGGAAACATTATAATCTTGTCTAAGAGTATTTTTATTATAGGTGAAGTCATCTTAGTGCTGCTACTAGAAGTAAATTTTTTATCTCTAACTCTTTAAGGGAAATGAAGGCACTGATTAATGTTGGTCATGGTTATTCATATCTACCTATATTCACTCATCTGATTTTATTTTCTGTGGTAGAGGCATCTTCATTAAATATTAAAGGAAAATCTCTAAGATGTTATTACTTTTCTTCTTTCACCTCAATTTTACCCGAGGTGGGTGAAGAAGGGAAATTTTTGGAAGTGGAAGACAATTGAATTGAATTTTTATCTATATTAAACAATGAGGAGATGTATATAAACTATGAGAGTGTTAATACATCATTTTAGAGTGAACTATAGATTTTATATCCTCAATCTCCACTGTCATCTAGGGTAGATGAGGTTCTTGGATTACGATATTGAAGATATGTTATGATGGAATTTTTAATTTCCAAAAATAATGTAAATGTTTCATTTGAACACAAAATTACAATGAAAGGATAAACATAAGTCTTGGAGAAAAAATGGGGAGTATTTTTTTCTAGGTTATTATAGTCATTTTTGAGATCACATCCTTATTCTTGATGGTTGAATTGGGTCGACATTCCTGATATCTTAGTGATGCCAGAAAATGATCCCAACCCCCATGATTGCCTCATTCCAAGAGGGGTGAGATCTAGTTGATCAAAGAGAGTTAAATATGTAGTAAAGAGATTGGTTAGAAGAGACTTATGTAGATGCACTTAGGATCAATATTTATTAGCATCGTCAATATGGTATTATTTTTATTTATTTATAGTGCCTACTATATGGGAAGTTTGGCTACCCTCCTATGAAAACAAGGTGAACAAATGATTCATCTTATCAGATGGTTTTTTTCATGACATAATGATTACCAAGATCTGGAGGGTTTTCTTCAATGGGACTAATATGAAGTAGATAGTTTTCCCTAGGGTTATGGAGAAGGCTGACTTGGTCTATTGCTAGACTGTTTAAGGTGGTTACCTGATTTGTGTCATTAGTTAATGAGTATTTTCTATCTATTTAGTAGAATTATGCTTCTATGTATTTAGATTTCAGGGATTCAAAAGTGTAATTATCACCATACAACACCATGGCATGTTATTAAAGAGATTTTGTAATATCCTAGATTTTCTTAGGAGGTATTGATATTTTGTTTTCTGTTTTAAATGCTTAATTATGGCCTAATGTGAATACTTATTGAGGAAATGGAGGTATCAAGGGCTTTAGGGGAATGTTTGGAGTCCAGAGCATGCCTTTTTTGGAAAATCATGACATGATGAAATGTTATTAGAAACTTTGTGGGGAAGGTCACATGGTTACTACTAACCGTGCGAGGCTAGACAATGAGATGTTATAAGCTGCACAGTTTGAGGAAAATGTGTAGATTGAGGGGCACACCCATACAGGGCACCAATAATTTTTAGTAGATCTGAATTTCATGGTTTGCACATCGTTAGTCAAACCATGCACAATGGCCATTTGGATTCCCCCTTAGCACTGTAAAGGGTTCACAATTGATTCATGGTTTTTCCAATAGTGCGGAAAAAATGTGTGACACAATTTTTTGGGAAAAAATGTTCAAATTGACCATAAAAATCTACTCGACCTAAAAGTATTTTTATTTTATCCTTGTTGGATAACAGGAAGGAATAGGAGATACATTGAAAGAAAAATATAGGCTTTGAACCAATTTTTCCATCTAATATCGGAATCGAGTGTCATCAGTCTCATTGTATCCACATTGGTGAGTAATCTATTCCTTTTCATCCATTATTCATTTATCTTGTCATAATATGCACTATTTATGTACAAAATAATTTCCCCTTTTCCCAGGTTCTTCATCTATTATACATTCTTCTCTTGACCTGAGTTGAATCCTCATCTAATACTGAATGAACACTCTACTATGGACCTACGGTAGGTGGTCTATACTTTTTCCATGTGGTTTGGTTCTTTATACAACTAGTTTAAATTATTTCATCCACCAAGTATTCTAGAAGTGCCTTATAAATTAATTGAATAATATAATTAAATGAAATTTAACATATTAGGAAAGAAATTTAGTTCCTTTGAGAAGATTTTGAGGTCTTTTCCACAACCAAAGCCACCCATGGGGTGTTCTATGTAAATTTTATTTGCCTATTCATTTGTTAACCACCCATGGGGTGAGTTAGTGCTTTCATAGTTAGAGGAATCTTGACAATTAATGGATTAGAATAAATTGGTTAAATAAGAGATAGATTGCCTCCCTTTCCATGTTTTAACATGATGTTGTTTTATTGAATTGATTGAATTTATTTTTAACAATTTTATAAATCATTGGGTAAACTCATGAAATTTTAATGACTGTAAATTGTTATATGATTGTTTAAACTCATGGATTGAATTTTTAATTTAATTTATTGATGAATGATTCCAAAGGATACCATGGGTGTGCTACACCATGGGTCATGATAGTGGTATATAATTACTTGGACATGTATGCTCCTTGGATTTAGATTCAGTAGGATGCCTTGGGATTTTCTACCACTTGGGTGTGGTTTATTTGTGCTTACAATGGACATGGTATGTTGACCTGCTCCTTAGACCCCAATTCAAGCCTAACCGAGTTTCCATCGAGTTGCTCCTATGACTCGATGAAGATTCCATGGTCTACTATACCTTGTATCTATACTTACGAGGTCTGAAATTTTTTGTTATAAAGCTTGGTCATGGTATATGTGACACTTCTGGTTATATGGTGTTTTCATGGTTAATTTTATTTACATATTATATAGAAACATCTTGGGTGATAAGAAATGTTTTGTATAGGGAACTATTGTGGTACTTAAATTTTTTTACTTTACTATTTCCATGGGATTGGAGATTGAAACTTGTTTTATAGGGAGCCTCGTTGGTCTATACAGTATAAATTGTTTTGTAGTAAAAATTCAATGGGCACTTTACTTTCTGAACTTTCATAGATGTTATATAGTTCACTCTACTATATATTGTATTGAAAAACTAAGATTTGTTATAGACACTTTTTGTGATGACCTACTAGGATATATCTCACATCCTATTAGGACCTTCATTGGGTACCCATAAAGACTTTATAGATGTAGGTAGGGATCATGGAAAGTGACCATAGTTCAATTCATGACTTTGTTCCATACATATGAGAAGGGGGATAATGGGACCAATTTGAGGTTCATGATGCTATCAGGAGATAGTTCGTTTTGTTCTTTTTGGTATTTCGATACATGTATTATACCGATTCCATGGATAAATTTTTTGGATTCTTTGTAGAAACATGACATGGTAACAATTATATATGAGATTACATATGTAATTGTTATATATTCATACTATTTAACTATTTTTTGATTGAGTTACTACTTCCCCCATTGATTTTATGATATCTATAATTGGGTTAAACTCTAATAAGAGGGCATAGTCTCCCCAAAAACACACCCTAGTCGCTCGCATCTAGTCAGCTGCCTCTAGAATTTGGGGAGATGTGCTTGAGGTCATGGGACCAACCGAGATCGGGGAACCATACAGTGGAATCTGGGTTTGGGACATTAAAAAGTGGTGGAAAAAGGGGTTCCTTTTCTAATTTTACTATTTTGAGACAATAAAATGGATATTCTAAAGATATTCTAATTTGGTATTGTGTTTTTCCTATGAGTATCTACACACATACAAAAAAAGAGAAAGTGTATTGAATGAAAATTTCTATTTTTTAGTTTTTTATAATACAATTTATTTTATTCCACCATTGGGTGATGCAATTGAATTTTGATGTTATCATTGACTTGAATTAGGTTTCTATTTTGTTGAAACCTAATGATATGTGGTTATGAAATATCATACATTATTATATGAACTTATAGGAATCACATACCTTGCATTATGTAATTCCATATAGCATGCATTGATTGTTTTCATGATGTTGTAATATGTGTCATGGTAGATATTCCTGATATTTTGATAAATGATTTTTATATGGAATCAAGAAACATGGTTGGAAGATAGAGTTCATTTCTTAACCTAATAAGTTTTTTCCCAATTAGTCTTCACAATATACCCTATGTAGCCAATTATGGCATATTAAGTCATAGACCAAGAGTCTCATAGGCTTGAACGTCTTATGGAGTGTATTAGTTGGATTCTATATTTTGGTTCATAAGGAGTGTGACCCCTTATGAACCAAAATTTGGTAAATCATTTGGTTTCAAAATTTAGAATGAATTGTTATATAAATGTAAATGAATATGATAATGAAATGGAAATATAAATTGATGAATGAAGAGATTGACCTTGACCCATATTTTGAGCGGGTAGTAGGTTGTGTATCTTGTGATGCTTGTGACGGTTTCTTTTTAACATTCCTATATTTAATAGGAGGATATACAATAAGACATGTTTATAGGAAGGTTTTGACATGTCCTATTCTTTTACTTATGAAATTTTTTATCATTTTTTTCTGAGGCATCTGTTAGAAATTTTTGAGACATTCCACCATGAAAATGTCTTGTAGTACATCCGGAGGGTGTCTAAGAACACACTAGAGAGGTGTTGGGAAATGGGATACCAGTGGATCCTCATATAGTTCCAGTTGAGGCACTATCAGTTTTACCAGACATAGGTGATGAAGTAGATTTCTGCAACGGGGTTTTCCTCTTTATGCTGACATTTTAAGGATCACTTTAGCCTTCCTTGTCTATGGCTATGCTAACACATGTGTTCCAATATTATAATCCTCACATGTTTTTGGGGAATAACTATCCAAAGACTACTAAGATGTGTCTTTAGACTACTCTATCAATCTTAGAGAATCTAGATACACCTCTTAATATGAGAGTGAAGCTCACATATCATATGCTTCAATGAGCATAAATTCACTTGGGGGATGTTCTGATCCATGATGAAATGATTTGAGATATGGTTTAAGATGATTTCCAAACCAGGTTCAAGGAATGCTTCTACCCTAAGACTCTGATAGAAGAGTGGGCCATTGAGTTCAGGATTCTGGAGTAGTGCTCTATGACCATGAAGAAGAATTTAGTATTCTTTACATAGATTTAGTGTTTCGTGTTGATATACCCTTGTAATGAATTATCGAGGGTGATACTCTTTGAGGAAGATATATGACATGTATTTGGTCTATGTTAAACATGTTCAAATTATCATTTATTACCAATGTTGTGAATTAAGCAAAAATTTTAGAGTGAAACTCAAGGGAAGATGGGGTTTCATAGAATATCAGTTTAGTATCGCAACCTTGTAGTTTGACTTAATGTGGATGGAATTGACGTTTTGAGGATTACCATGAGTTGAGAACTAGATAAAATTCTACTGATCGGAGTGAAGTCTTCTATCGTGAGTGTGGAAGATGAAAACATATGAGAAATCAGTGTGATCATGACCCAGTTGAGTGCTGAACTTGTGGAAGGATAAGCCCCATGAAACATTTCTATTGGACCTTCCCTACATAATTGAGTGGTAGAGGTAATCTCTGACACTAGGTTCGGGAGCAGGTTTCACAGCTCCATGAAAGGCTAGGAGCTGAAGTAGTGCAGGTCGATGAGGCCAAGGTGGTGGTTTTCATGAAAGAGGCATCCAGACACTAATTGTACCGAGATAGTAGAGCATGCCTAATCTTAGTAGTGAGGTTGTGTTATAGGGTCGCAGTTCAGCCTAGATTAATATTTTACTACATTCCCATGAGTAGGAGGGTTCCAGACCATCTACATGAAGATGTATGATCTTAGTAGCCTCTACTCTTATATCTCCTCTTTTCGATACATGTTCATCAATTAGTTTCATATATATACCTATGGTGGAGAGTCGTGGTCTTATGATTTAGTGTTATGAGGGTGTTATGATGATAGAAACTCAGATAGGGATCATAATGGAGGATGTGCATTGGTGTAGAGAGTCCCCCCTTCATATTTGTGGGTGTCAATTAATCTGGAATATTTTTTCCTTGAGATGACCTGGTTTGGCATCATACTGAAGATGGAATGGTTAGTGTCTTTTCTAGAACTTATTGATTTTATCACTAGAGTGTGACTTTCACATCAATAAAGGGAAAAGTTTTTATTCTCAAGGTTGAATGGGATGTCCGACTGAGTTGATCTGTACCAAAATATCATTGGCTAGGTGGGATGCCAACCCAGATTTCAAGTTGGGTTCTGGGTGATCACAGAGTATGTCACATGTACTTTCCTCTAGCGGAAGATCATTTCAGATACATTTTCCTAATTGAATATTCTGGTTTACCTTCAAAGAGAGAGTTGTAGTTATCCATTAATCTAGTTATATGAGATACACTAGTATCCATTCCTCCTTATTTGATAGCTACTATGAAGTTTTTGAAGATCAAGGGGCATCTAAAGGATTTTATAGAAAATGTGATTATATGAACGGTACTTGTCTATGGGGTATACCAATCCTTTTTGAGAAAAATTTGGATGGTACCCTTTGGCTATGCATGGATTATCAGAAATTAAACTAACTGACATTTAAGAGATGATATCGCTTACCCCAAATAGATGATCTATTTGATTAGCATCAAGGATATTGGGTGTTCTTGAAAAAATGATTTGAGATCTGGATATCATTAGTTTCATGTTAGACTTAAAGACATTCCTTGAACTTTTCATATCTGGTATATTTTATAGGAGTATTTGGTTATGTCGTTCAATATCACGAATGTGAAAACCATTTTTATGGCACCAATGAACCAATGTTCCCATGCTTATCTGGATTTTTATGGAGGTTTTCATGTATAATATCTTTGTGTATTGTCAAAATCAATATGGAAATTCCAAATATCATGACGTCATTTTGGATACACTAAGAGATCATAGTAATATGATAATCTCACAATGAGTCACTTTTGGATCAATAAGATTCACTTATTGGGTCTTATTATCTTAGAGAATGGATTACTAGTTGACCTAGAGAAGTCGGGTGCTTTAGTTTCCTCCTAGAATCCCAAGAATATCTTTTACATACAATATTTATTGAGAATAGTTTGATATTATAGGCGTTTCATACAGTACTTATCATGCATAGCAGTTCCATTTAAAGTATTTACTAAGAAGGGTGTGATTTTTTATGGAGAGATACTTGTTAGAAAATATTTTAGGAGATGAAGATGAAATTGACATTAGTACCGGTCTAGATTCTTCTAGAGCTGGGTATGAGCTAAACTATTTACTGTAACACATTAGATATCAGTCTTGGAGTAGTGATGATGTAAGGTGATAGAGTCATGGTGTATGGGTATTGATAGCTAAGGCCACATGAGAGGAACTACCCAACAAATGATCTTGAGTTAGTTATAGTTGTTCATGCTTTGCACTATTGGAGACACTATTTAATGGGAGTGAATTTTGTGGTTTCACAGACCAAAAAAGCATCAATTATATTCTCACAAAACATTATATGAATATGAGGCATTAAAGGTGGGTTGAATAATTACACTATTTAGAAATCGAGCTTGCATACATGCCTAGGAAGGGAAATGTAGTGGCCGATGCACTGAGTAGGAGGACTCAGATACAGGTACTTCAGGAAGCCAGTAGTGAGTGGAAAATTAAATATTTGTTCTCTGAATTTCACTTAGAGGTGCATGATAGTCAAGGATATGCTTATATTCCACCCTTAGTTGTGACCTAAAGCCTACTAAAAAGTTTGAGGATGAAGTGGCAACCAAATTATGAGGGCCTAAAACTATGGGAGAGTCTAGTAGGTGGGGAACCACCTTCTAGTTGAACAATGGGATAGGATAAGATCTTTCTTATCCGTGACCACATATGGGTTCTAGTTGGAATACATGAGGAGATTATTTGGGAGTTTCATTATTGACTTGAAGAACTACACCCTGACATCACAATGAAGTATCATGACTTATGAAATTTGTACTACTGGTTGGGTATGAAACATGAGGTAGCTGGTTTTGTAATGAGGTGTCCCACATGTCAGTTGGTGAAGGTGGAACATCAGCCACCAATTAGAGTTTTATAGTAGCTACCCATTCCTGAGTGGAAATGGGATGACTTCATGGTGGATTTCATGATAGGTTTACCGAGGTTGTATCTAGGTAGTGATGTTTTTTGGGTTTTTATGGATAGGATCATGAGGTTTTAACATTTCCTACTGATCAAGGATGCCTTCAATGTATATGGTCTTGGTAGGTTGTATATCTATTAGATAGTACAACTTCTCGGAGATCCATGAAATATCATTTAAAATATGGAATCTCGGTTTATGTATCATTTCTGGAAGATTTTTCATAGTTAACTAGGTAAGTTGGTGTTTTTAACACACTCTTAGATTTATTTCTTATCATATTGAATGATACAGGTTGTGGAGGACATGATGCGAGTATGCATAATTGACTGTGGGGGCTCTTAGGAGGAGAATATTCCCATGGACGTGTTTTCCAACAATAATAACTATCAGATGATGATAAAGATAATATTTCATTCATTTTACATATTCATATAAATTATTTTTACCCTCCCAATTTATCAATTTTCACTTATTTAATTTTTTTTCGATTTACTGTGTGTTTTTGGGATAAAATGTAAAAATTTGTTAAATTTGGAAATTAAATAGTTTTTTATAGCTTCTATAATTTGTGTATAAACATTACAATATCGATCCAAATGATTTTTATTATTTTTTAGGATGGATTTTTTTTGGTATTAAAAATTATTTGTTGGATCCAGATCCAATTCAGCCATCTAAGGGTTTGAAAAAATCTTCCATGTTAGAAAATATTATGGCTGACCGTGTGAACCCCACCTCCATTACTGAAGTAAAGTTGGTCTACAGACCTCCAATTGATTTGATTTTACCTGGATTTGATCTATGAATCATATGAATGTTATAGAATTAAATTTCATTGAATTATTTAACCATAAGGTGGAAAATAAATGATATATATTGAAGGAAGATTTCTGGAATTCTAAGAAAAAACACTCATGCTTATTTTAAATTTCATAACATCTTCTAGATGCATGAAATTAATGTAAATTTTTTGAGGATATTAGGAAATTCAATTTTGATAATCACATGAGAAGGTGCCTTGGGGTTATTCAAAGAGGAGGCACACTAAACAGGAGAAATATTTTTGTGGAAAGATTCTGAAAGATTACTTTTATACTTTTCATTTTATCTCTTTTTTTCTTAGTTTTATAATGTCTTATTCTTCCCAATTAGTCTCCGTTACCCTTACCATGGTGGGGTAAAAGTTTGAGTGATTTTAGAAGGGTGGGTTTCCTATTTTTCTATTGCTTGTGTTCATGAAATTTATTTAATGAAAACTCAATCTCTCTTCTGTAATGTTGTTTTCAATTTCATATAGTGGTTTTTATTATCAAGTGAGGTCATATATTTTTTTTTGATTTCATTATTCATTTTCTATTTGGAAAATGATCATTATTTACCTACACTAGGAGTTGGTTTATATATGATAGAATATACCTAGGCATAGTGGTGAAATACTCGATGATCATCAGTATGTTTGAGAGGCGTAATGGATGTTCTTAATTTTTTGGGATAAATAGACCTGATTGAGTATTTACCAAGTCAATACAGGATATTCAATGAAACTTTCTTACATATAGTAGGAGAGTAAAATAAACTGAGATCTTGGCATGGTTTTCTCTCACCGTCACCATTTGACGAAATTAGTGAGAAAAAAAATGTCAAATCTCATTTTAAACTTCTTAATAGAAGAAGATTTAATAAATAAAACAAGGTTACATTATAATTGGGAAACTTAACCTAAAAAAATAACTTTTATCATATCATAATTATCAATTAAATGATTTTGTAATTTTATTTAAATCACTTTATTAATTAATTTCTTTTATTTTATCCAAATCCATACGATTCCAAAATCACTTCATTTTTCCTCTAATTAAAATGTGACAAATATTTTTTTTGTGCACTATGCATGGTAAGACTACATAGGGTTAATCTCTTTACTATACATAGGTAATATAATTTATTTCTATGCACCATGATAGGCATACGTCGAACTTGGAATTGCTTTTCGGGAGGCATTGTCACAATGTAATTTTAAATATTTGAATCTTTTAAAATAAAATAAAATATTAAAAAACTTTTTCCACGATTTTTTCAAATGATTATTTCATCAATTCATGGAACAATTACCCTCCAATTTAACAACCAATTATTTAATCACGCGTGTCCATGGATGATGGTGTTTCTGTTATTTTTAGAAATGTGAAGTTATTTTTTAATTCAAATAATGGGGAGTAGGAATTCAAAGAATTCATCAATGGCCTGAGGGAGGACATGAACACACAAATTTTTAAAGAGATGGCACAAGAGTTAACTGAGTTCTCCCATTACATTCCAAAATTTTATAATGTGGACATGTTACAAGAATATTCCCCCATCTTCTTCCCTCATTTTTCTAAGGTGATCCAAGAAATAGAGGAGCCTGAATACCTATATCCATTAGCTACTACTCAACTCCACAATGTGCTTTCCACTAAAGAAGAGATTAAAATCGAACAAACTAAGGGAGATGATATTTTAATGAACTCATTATCTTTTAATTTTCTTCAAAATTAATTAATATTCACCTCTAAATATCTTATATTTTCATAGTTGTTCAACACATTTATTTCCTTGCTGTATGAGAAAGAAAAAATAAATCTTACCTGATGAAGAGATTATAGAAATACTTGAAATTTTGAAACACTTATTAGAGGAAGTTCAAGAGGATACCATAGTTATTAATCCTGAGGAAAATGATACACATGATAATCACATTAAAATGGATGAATTTTATATTTATTCATCATGATAGAATTTTTTTCAAATAGAATTACAATATGAACTTCACTTTGATTATTCCATTGAAGTAGCATACCTTGAAAAATCATTGAATAATGAAGCAGATGTTGTGAAATTAGTAACCAAGAAATAATTGGACTCAATAATTATCCTATCCCCACCATTAAAGTTTAATTTCATTCCCATGGGGGGAATTTGGAATACTATATCAATGGATTCATAAATAATAAAAAAGAACAAGGGAATGCTAGAAAGAATATTTGTTGTTGGTTCATGAGCCAGAAACTTCACCCACTATAAGATTGAAGAAAATTGATTTCAACTTCCTATATTGAGGTAGTAAAAACCTAGGGCCCACTTTGTGTATTATAACAAGACCTATCATTATTTTCTAAATATATTTCTATTTATTTTCTATTAATAAAATTCTTATGTTATCTTTTTTACCTTTTCTTTTAGGTTTCTAGGAGCCACACTTTGGATCTTAACTCAATGTTGCTCTTCCAATAAGTCAGCTTATACTTCTCCTTAAAACATTTATGGATGTTGTGATTGAATTAAAAATATTATTATATTCTAAAATACATCTGAATGCATTGAATACACTATATCATATGAGTGCAGGGGAGGTAAACTTTGATGTTTAGTATTTTCATTTTTTTGTTATTATATTTAAAAAATGTTCCTTTGAAATTTTATTGTGTTTTTGAAAATTGTGATCTCAAATTATTATCAATTATATTTTTAAAAACTATTTATATTAATGGAACACTTTATTCCATGAAATTGAGTTGAAATTAATGCTGAAAATGACTATATTTCACGTTCAAATATTTTGGGAATTTCATTAAAAATACTCTGATTTTTGAATCCCATGCCAAAAATAACTATCTTTATATTTGAAATCACATTCTCGTGATGATTTTGAACCATTTTTTTAGTCATATTATTTTTATTAATTCCACTTATTTGAAGAACCAATCGATGTTTTCTTTAACCATAATTTGATTTATTCCAATCAAAAATTATGTGTTTTAGGTACTAGTGTTTTAAATGAATGAATAATTTATTTGGTTAAAAATCTAACTTTTCAAGAGAATAAATTTTATTCTATTATTCCACGTTTATATAATCCATGTAAACCATAGAATCCATGTAAGGACCCCCGATTATCGGGTTCCTTATGAGGCATGATGTACCAAAATTAAATTTCAAACATTTAAAAGTATGACATCATGTCCCATCATTACAGAGGGTCGTGAGGTTCAGGTTCTGGGAAACCAGCTGCTTCTGAAAAACTTATTTAGTAAAAACCCATTCCTGAATTTTTTTTTAAAACAAAAAAGTTGGGTGAGAAAAGTATGCCCAGTAAGGGGTTTGAAAACAACTTGAAAATAATCTTTCTTTACTGAAAATAAAAACAGTATTCTTGAGATTAAACTTAAAACATTGGGATATTAATTATCTTGGAATAAGGAAAACTAATAACATAACATCTAATCATGATCAGAGTATGCGGTTCCAATTAGGGAAATTAAATGCTTGTATAATACATGACCATTGACAACACACAGGGTAATAAATACTACTAGCAAGGCAGTTCTGAGTGTACAAGACATAATCAAAAAAAAATGTTGAACATAACTAGTGCACATATCATGATGGAAATATCCATATCTTTGCACAGGTAATAACATAAAGATGATGTTAAATGGATAATGTCCATAACTACTGTGACATATCATGTCATTCCATTAATTCATTTTGTGCATACAAAAGGATCTGAACCAGGGATATCCTACTAGTCGGAAAATCCCAGGGTTGGTCAATTACTAAAACATTAAGAGGAGGGTATAATGCCAGACTATGTCAAGGCCTCGTGCCAAGACCATAATCATCTATGTCCAGGGATTTCACCTGAATAGTAACTGTTTTCAAGCCTTGTAACATGACTCCATTTTGTCTCATGAGACTTATCAATGCATCGAGGGCTATAGCGGGCCCCACCCATAACATATTTAGTCCAATACAAATCCTATTATGTTTTAGGGGGCTATGTATCCAAGGTGTCCCATACTGCTTTGGATACCCATTTTAAAGTGATGTTATTTGGGGTGTCTCATACCACTCCAAATAACGTGATCTTAGATTTATTTATTATTTGATGTTTTATAAAAAAAAATATGAAAAGACATTTACGGAAGAAATACATTCATTACATATGAAATTATAATATAAATCATTTCCATGTTGATAAGGGCTAAGTTTGAAATATGTGAAACTATGCTTATTCATTCTGGGTACACGATCCCATTAATTTAACTCATAAAAAGCACATAAAGTGATGGATGATTAGGGTTGCCAGATGAGGTGATAAATGATGACATCCTTAAAATTATTATATCATGGAAATGAAATACCTATGGAAGAAAAGTTTCCATTAATTATCATGAATAACATGTCATCGAACTTTCAAATAAATTAAACCATAACTTGATTAACTACTAACCTTCACCGTAGCAGGTTTATCCTAAAACAATAAATTCATAGAACATGATAACATTATCCCATAAATCCCTAATCCTATAATATATCTTAATCATGCCAAAATACATCTTTTTAAATTCACAAAACACCACAAGGGTGAAGATCAATATAATATTTTTTTTTAAATTAAACAAGCTTATTTTTGCAACATACATACTGGCTTAGCAACCACAAAAATTATTAAAATACTACCTGTATCAAAGTATAAACTATTTCCTGAAAATTATTAATCGAAAATAGGTTTTTGGGAAAATAAACCTATATATATACATTTTACATAACCATATATACGCAAAGTGTATATATGGGTTTTTACACAATTTAATCAAAGACTATTAAATTTCCTTAATATTAGAATACCTCTAACCAATATCCATTTATTTTCATAAAACCAAAACATATAGGGTTTATTATCCATGAAACTGTATGTTCATAACTATATAAAAATGATGGATTTATAATATAACATAATCTTAGTATACAATAATGAAATAATTTGAAATATTAAAAATAGATTTGGAAAAGGGAATATATATACACATAAATACTTAACACCTGATTACACATATTATATATATATTTTTATATGTAAACCGTATACACGTATAGATATATAAAAAAACGGGTTTTGTAAACTAAAAACATAACATGATATCCTCTTTCACAAGATTTCATATATATATATATGTATATATATATATAGATAAAATTGTATATACCGAATATATATGTATATATGGGGTTTTGTAAATTAAAACCTAAGGGAAACTAAAGCCCTTAAAAATTTTATTAATCTCTAAACATGAGGCAAAGGAGGAGATCAAGATCTTAATACAGTTGAAAACATCCGTTTATATTTTATATATATATAACCCGTATACATACCTATACATATATAAATAGGTTTGCGTAGGAAGAGGAGAGAATTAAAAAGGAAAAACCCTTACCCTTCTGGTTCGATCCACCTTGGAGAGGATGAGAAGGATCAAGCGACATCGTTGCGACTGGTCAGAAACTCTAGGGAGAAAACACAAAGGAATCATGCCACGCTTCGTTGCAACACGAGGCTTAAAAAGAAAATGTAACGTCCGACCTAATGTGAAGATGTGTCGAGGGGATCCGAGGCCGATTATTAAATGAACGGTGCCAACTCCATGGAAAGAGGGGGCGAGGATGGGTCCACTGATGGCCTAGGCAAAGAAAAATGGAAGATAGGTTACTGGTGTAGTGCGGGGAGAAGAAAAAGAAGAAGCGCAGGGGAAGACGAGATCCGAAAAGGAAAGGACAACCAGGATTGAACTGGTGATTGATCGGATGACCGAAGACTGATGCGGTTTGTAAAAAAAACAACGGGCCGCTGCGATTAGAAGCAATGGATCATACGGCCACATGTGAAGTAGTGTTTAAAAAAAGCGCAGGCCCCATTTTATCATTTTTATCATAATACTATTATTATTATTTTTATTCTTTTATGACTCTTATTATAATATAGTTATTATTATTAACATAAAATTATTATTAATATATTATTATCATTATTATCTTAAGATAAGTCAAAAAATATATATACATATATGTTAAACTATAAATTTCTTATCTAGATAATATATCATAAATTATATTATTATTTGTCTTTATTTATTTATTTTTATAAATCTATTATATTAATCTATATATAAATATCTATATTCTTTTGTTTTTAAAGTTTTTATTATCATTTTTTATTTAACCCATAATTGACATAACTTCAAAACTATTAATTATAATAAGATAAAATTATAAAACATTTGTATTATCATTATTGTGATATCATTACATATATTTAATTTAAAGGTATGTATAATATATTTAACTTAATGTTTGACGTAATAGATATAATCCCTGAGTTTATACACATATTTTCGTAAAACAAAAAGTAAAACCCAACTAAATTTGATATTGTCATTCGTGTGTTAGATTAAATAAATATTTATTTGCTCAAGTTAAAGCGTTTATATATAATAGTGGAAAATAATATTAATTCTCAATGTCATGAAATATAATTTTATAATATCATTTTCATATAATTCAAATCCGATACACACTTATATAATTCACATTTTTGAAAAAAAACACTAAATTAGTTATATTATCATTATTATTGTTATCATCATTTAAACATTAAAGAAAATAACATAATTAACCATTTTGAACCTTTTGGGGTATTCAAATCTTAGCTTCAACATTTCTATTTGAAGCTAAAACACTATATGATATTGGATCATCGTGGAACCAATCACTATAATTATAGTCATTGGTGTCTAACGGTCAGATAGGTGCTCTATAAAACCTGGTCTCATGGTGTCCTAAACTCATGGTGATTGAAGAAGGTGAAGATGGTTCAAGTCATTCCTTTGGTGCTCAGTGAAGCTATGGTGGCTTCGACCATTCTTATGTTTGTTTTGATGGATTCTAAAGACCCCTATCATTCACTCAGGGTTCTCATTGTTTTTAGTGTTCTCCCAGTAATCTTAATAGGGTTGTTAATTGGTATCTTTGGTGAGCTAAGTATCCTATTTGATCACAGTGAATTGTAGTTACTATAGTGTCCCCTATTTGAATAAAGATCCTTTCATTAATTTTTTGCATTTACTCTATTTCATTGTTATTTGTTTCATAAGAATCCATTTTTTTCAATTAATGGGTGACATAGAAATATAAAATTTACCGTTACATAAAACACAGATTCTTGGGATGTTATATTATTCCCCCCTTTAAAGAATTGCGTCCTCACAATTCTATTTATAAAAAGAAAAACCCCCCAGTTGATCAACATTACCAAAACAAAAGATTTGGCTCGGTCAAAGAAATACCTAAGTTGGTACTTAGATCCTCCGCTTCACTATCCTAGATGCACCTTGACCAGTATGTCTTGGACTCCTACTCATGTCTTCTACACACAGGCTTCCATAGGGAGGCTCGTGTGGTAAAAATATCAGAAATGTCCGAATGGAAAAATTCCCTGATGACCCACCGGACTACATCATGCTCGAGATATTCAAGGGGAATGATGCGATTGAGTATACTAAGATTTAAGAACTGGAACATAAAGGCTGCCCTGAGGTGGCCATCTTGGGCAGCTATAAGGAAGCATGCTCTGACAGAAAAGTTTTGCGCTAGAGTAAAACAATGAAAAAGGCCTTCGTAGTATCTCCCCCTTCGCCTATAGTAGGGGATTTGTGTAGTGGAAATGAGATGAAAAGAATGATCATTCTCCTGACATGAACAAAGAATTTTAGGGCTATTTTACAAGTCAAGTAGGTGTTGACAAGATCCTTGGAGGTTGAGGAAAGATGGATAGTCCACCGTGCAAGTTCTGATCAAAATATCATCTACTATCTCATTAGGTAGAGACAAGATGTTTCTTGGTCCAACAATCTGAGAAATACATTCATGATAATTCACTTAATAGTACATTTAAAATAGAGACAGGAAAGAAAAATAGGTAATATTTCAATAACACAAAAGCTGATACATCAAAACCTGAGTCTCCTTTAACAACCTACTATATGAATTCTACATAGAGAAGAAAAACTTCCTAACTCTTCAAACCAAACAAAGGATAAGCATACGGGGTTAAACTCATGGGAACACTTGTGACGTCTTCTAAGTTTAGCATGAGGGGTATGAAGTTGGGAACCGTCATTGTACACATGTTTCCTATAAGACAATCGGGTGGACTCGTCTTCTAACATCCCAAAGTCCATCAACTATCCCCAGAAGCTGTAGTTCAAAATCTGAAAAAGGTAGGCCGCTCAGAGGTCTCCGGTAGTAGCATCTTCTTGAAAATGGTTAAGCATCATAGTGCCATATTCTTCACCTATAGTGAATACCCAGAAGATTCCCTCATAGTACCTTCCACCGACGTGCATATGAGAAGAATTGGGTCATCATCATAAAGAGGTAATCTATTCTCAAACCCTGGTGTAGACTAAGCACCCGAGGTGAGTTCGACACATCGTACAGGTGCTTGCATGACATGCAGATAAGAGCATAATTAAGGAAGTTCTCTCGGCTAGCTAGAGACACAATGGTCTCTAGGGCCTCAGTGGGAAGTGACAAAAGATTTGTAGGTACGTTTCAATCTGCCATCTGAAAGTTATAATATAATTTCTTAGTGATGCTCAGTCATATATTTGTACTACCTGGTTTTCCAGAGCTATCTGAACCTACCCTCTAATACCAACAGTAAGGACCCCCGCTTCCCGAGTGACTTATGAGACATGATGTAACAAAATTACATTTCAAACATTTAAAAGTATTACATCATGTCCCATCATTACATAAGGTCGTGAGGTTCTGGTTCTGGGAAAATAGCTGCTTCTAAAAAACTTCTTTAGTAAAAACCCATTCCTGAAATTTTTTTCAAACAAAAACGTAGGATGAGAAATGTATTTCCAATAATGGGTTTGAAAACAACTTGAAAATAATCTTTCTTTACTGAAAAGAAAAACAATATTCTTGAGATTAAAATTAAAACATTGGGATATTAATTATCATGGAATAAAGAAAACTAATAACATAAAATCTAATCATGATCAAAGTACGTAGTTCCAATTAAGGAAATTAAATGCTTGTATAATACATGACCATTAACAACACACAGGGTAATGAATACTACTAGCAAGGCAGTTCTGAGTGTTCAAGACAGAATCAAAAAAATGCTGAACATAACTAGTGCACATATCATGATGGCCATATCCATATCATTTCACAGGTAATAACATAAAGCTTCTGTTAAATGGATAAAGTCCATAACTACTACGACATATCATGTCATTCCATTAATTCATTCTATGAATACAAAAGGCTCTAAACCCACGATATCCTACTAGTCAGAAAATCCCATGGTTGATCAATTACTAAAACATTAAGAGGAGGGTATAATGCCACACTGTGTCAAGGCCTCGTGCCAAGACCATAATCATCTATGTCCAGGGATTTCAGCTGAACAGTAACTGTTTTCAAGCCTTGTTCCATGACTCAGTTTTGTCTCATGAGACTTATCAATAAATCAAGGGCTATAGCAGGCCCCACCCATCACATATTCAGTCTAATACAAATCCTCTTATGTCTTAGGGGGCTATGTATCCAAGGCATACCATACCGATTTGGATACCCATTTTAAAGTGATGTTATTTGGGGTGTCCCATACCACTCCAAATAACGAGATCTTAGATTTATTAATTTTTTGATGTTTTATCAAAAAAAATATGAAATGACATTTACGGAAGAAATACATTCATTACATATGATATTATAATATGAATCACTTCCACGTCGATAAGGGCTATGTTTCAAATATGTGAAACTATGATTATTCATTCCGGTTACACGATCACATTAATCTAACTCATAAAAAGCACATAAAGAGATGGATGATTAGGGTTTTCCACATGAGGTGATAAATGATGACATACTTAAAATAATTACATCCCGGAAATGAAATACCTAAGGAAGAATGTTTGCCATTAATTATCACGATAAACATGTCATCGAACTTGAAAATAAATCAAACAATTACTTGATTAACTACTAACCTTCACCACAACAGGTTTATCATAAGAAAATAAATGCATAGAACATGTTAAAATGATCCCATAAATACCTAATCCTTTAATATATCTTAATCAAGAAAAAATACATCTTTTTAAATTCATAAAACACAACAAGGGTGAAGGTCAATATAATATATTTTTTAAATTAAACAAGCTCATTAGTGCAATATACATACTGGCTTAGAAACCACAAAAATTATTAAAATCCTACTTGTATAAAAGTATAAACTATGTCCTGAAAATTATTAATCGAAAATAGGGTTTGGGTAAATTAAACCTATATATATACATTTTACATAACCATATATACGCAAAGTGTATATATGGGTTTTTACAAAATTTAATCAAAGACTATTAAATTTCCTTAGGATTAGAATACCTCTAACCAACATCCATTTATTTGATTAAAACAAAAACATATAGGGTTTATTATCCATGAAACTGTATGTTCATAACTATATAGAAATGATGGTTTTATACGATAACATAATATTAGTATACAATAATGAAATAATTGTAAATCTTAGAAATAGATTTGGAAAAGGGAATATATATACACATAAATACTTAACACTCGATTACACATATTATATATATATATATATATATTTATATGTAAACCATATACACGTATAGCTATATAAAAAAATGGGTTTTGTAAACTAAAAACATAACATGATATCCTCTTTCACAAGAGTGCGTATATATATACACACATACATAAAACTGTAAATACCGAATATATATGTTTATACGGGGTTTTGTAAATTAAAACCTAAAGATAACTAAAGCCCTTAATGATTTTATTAATCTCTAAACAAGAGGAAAAGGGGGAGATCCAGATATTAATACAGTTGAAAACATCCATTTATGTGTTATATATATATATATATATAACCCGTATACATACCTATACATATACAAACAGGTTTTCATAGGAAGAGGAGTGAAAAAAAGGAAAAACCCTTACCCCACTGGTTCGACCCACCTTGGAAAGGATGAGAAGGATCAAGTGAGGTCGTCGCGACTGGTCGGAAACTCTGGGGGGAAAACACGAAGGAATCGTGCCAAGCTTCGGTGAAACATGAGGCTTAAAAGGAAAATGTAACGTCCGACCTAATGTGAAGAGGCGTCGAGGGGATCCAAGGCCAATTATTAAATGTGTGGTGCCAACTCCTTGGAAAGAGGGGGCGAGGATGGGTCCACTGCCGGCCTAGGCAAAGAAAAACGAGAGATAAGTTACTAGTGCTGTGTGGGGAGAAGAAGAAGAAGAAGCGCGTGGGAAGAAGATATATGAAAAGGAAAGGACAGCCATGATTGAACTGGGTATTGATTAGACATCTGAAGACTGACGCGGTTTGTAAAAAAACAACAGGTGGCTACGATTAGAAGCGCTTGATCAGATGGCCATATGTGAAGAGGTTCTTAAAAAAAACACGGGCCCTGGTTTATCATTTTTATCATAATACTATTATTGTTTTTTTATTATTTTATAAAACTTATTATAATATAGTTATTATTATTAACATAAAATTATTATTAATCTATTATTATCATTATTATCTTAAGATAAGTCAAAATATATATATACATATATGTTAAACTTTTAATTACTTATCTTACTAATATATCATAAATTATATTATTATTTCTCTTTGTTTATTTATTTATATAAATCAATTATCATAATCTATATATAAATATCTATATTCTTTTCTTTTTAAAGTTTTTATTATAATTGATTATTTAAAACATAATTGACATTACTTCAAAACTATTAATTATAATAAGATCAAATTATAAAACATTTTTATTATCATTATTGTGATATCATTACATATATTTAATTTAAAGGTATGCATAATATATTTAACTTAATGTTTGATGTAATATATATAATCCATGAGTTTATACACATATTTTCTTAAAACAAATTGTAAAACCCAACTAAATTCAATATAGTCATTCATGTGTTAGATTAAATAAATATTTATTTCCTCAAGTTAAAGCGTGTATAATTAATAGTGGAAAATAATATCAATTCTCAATGTCATGCATTATAATTTTATAATATCATTTTCATATAATTAAAATCTGATACACACTTATATAATTCACATTTTGGAAAACAAACACTAAATTAGTTATATTATCATTATTATTGTTATCATCATTTAAACAATAAAGAAAATAACATAATTAACAATTTTGAACCTTTTGGGGTATTCAACTCTTAGCTTCAACATTTCTGTTTGAAGCTAAAACATTATAAGATATTGGATCATCGAGGATCCAATGGCTATAATTATAGTCGTTGGTGTCTAACGGTCAGATAGGTGCTCTATGAAACCTGGTCATGGGGTGTCCTAAACTCAAGGTGATTGAAGAAGGTGAAGATGGTTCAAGTAATTACTTTGGTTCTTAGTGCGGTTGTGGTGGCTTTGGCCATTCTTATGTTTGTCTTGATGGATGCTAAAGACCCCTATAATTCACTCGGGGTTCTCTTTGTTTTGAGTGGTCTCCTAGTAATCTTAATAGGGTTGTTAATTGGTATCTTTGTTTAGCTAAGTTTCCTATTTGTTCACAGATTATTGTAGTTACTATGGTGTCCCCTATTTGAATAAAGAGCCTTTCGTTCATTTTATGCGTTTACTCTATTTCATTGTTATTTGTTTCATAAGAAGCCAATTTGTTCGATTAATGGGCGACATATCAATATAAAATTTACCGTTAAATAAAACACAGATTCTTGGGATGTTACATTATTCCCCCTTCAAAGAATTGCGTCCTCACAATTCTATTTATAAAAATAGAAACCCCCAGTTGATCAACATTACCAAAATGGGAGATTTGGCTCAGTCAATAGAATACCCAAGTTGGTACATAGTTCCTCCACATCACTAGCCCAGATTCACCTTGAGTAATATTTCTTGGACTCCTGCTCTTGTGTTCTACACACAGGCTTCCATAGGGAGGCTCATGTGGTAAAAAGCTCAGAAATGTCCGAATGGACAAATTATCTTGGGTAGCTATAAAGAAGCATGCTCTGGAAGAAAATTTTTGCGCTAGAGTAAAACACTGAAAAAGACCTTCGTAGTATCTCCCCCTTCGCCTATAGCAGGGGAGTAGGGAAGTGGAAATGAGATGAAAAACATGGTCATTATTCTGACATAAACAAAGAATTTCAGGGCTGTTTGACAAGTCAAGCAGGCGTTGACAAGATCCTCGCAGGTTGAGGAATGATGGATAGTCCACCGTGAATGTTCTAATAAAAATATCCTCTACTATCTCATCTGGTAGAGATGGGATGTTTCTTTGTCCAGCCATCTGAGAAATACATTCATGATAATTCACATAACAGTACAGGTAAAATAGAGCTAGGAAAGGAAAACGGGTAATTTTTCAATAACAAAAAATTTGATACATCAAATCCTGAGTCTCCTTTATTGACCTATTATATGAATTCTACATAGAGAAGCAAAACTCCCTAACTCTTCAAACCAAACAGAGGCTGAGCAGATAGGGTTAAACTAATGAGAACACATGTGATGTCTCCTGAGTTTAGCATGAGGGGTATGAAGTTGAGAAACGTCATTATACACATGTTTCCTATAAGACAATCAGGTGGACTCATCTTCTAACATCCCAAAGTCCATCAACTGGCCCCAGAAGCTGTAGTTCAAAATCTGACAAAGGTAGACCGCTCAGAGGTCTCCGGTAGCAGCTGCTTCTTGAAAAGGGTTAAGGATCATAGTGCCATATTCTTCACCCACTGTGAACACTCGAAAGATTATCTCATAGTACCTTCCCCAACGTGCATATAAGGAGAATTGGGTCATCATCATAAAGAGGTAATCTATTCCCAAACCCCGGTGTAGACTAAGCACCCGAGGTGAGTTCGACACATCGTATAGGTGATTTCATGACATGCAGATATGTGCATAATTAAGGAAGTTATCTCGGCTTACTAGAGACACAATAGTCTCTAAGGTCTCAGTGGGAAGTGACAGGAGATTGGTAGGTATGTTTCCATCTGCCATCTGAAAGTTATAATTTAATTGCTTAGTGATGCTCAGTCATATATTTATACTACCTGGTCTTCCAGAGTTATCTGAACCTACCCTCTGATACCAACTGTAAGGACCCCTGCTTCCCGGGTGCCTTATGAGACGAGATGTACCAAAATTACATTTCAAACATTTAAAATTATTACATCATGTCCCATCATTATAGAGGGTCATGAGGTTCAGGTTATGGGAAACCAGCTGCTTCTGAATAACTAGTTTAGTAAAAACCCATTCCTGAAATTTTTTTAAAACAAAAACGTAGGGTGAGCAAAGTATTCCCAGTAAGGGTTTTGAAAACAACTTGAAAATAATCTTTCTTTACTGAAAATAAAAACAGTATTCTTGAGATTAAATTTAAAACATTGGGATAGAAATTATCTTGGAATAAATAAAACTAATAACATAACATCTAATCATGGTCAGAGTACACAGTTCCAATTAGGGAAATTGAATTCTTGTATAATATATGACCTTTAGAAACAAACATGGTAATGAATATTAATAGCAAGGCAGTTCTGAGTGTACATGACATAATAAATAAAAGATGATGAAAAAAACTAGTGCACATATCATGATGGCCATATACTAATCATTGCACAGGTAAAAACATAAAGCTGCTGTTAAATTGATAATGTCTAGAACTACTACGACATATCATGTCATTCCATTAATTCATTCTGTGCATACAAAAGGCTCTGAACTCGGGATATCCTACTAGTCGGAAAATCCCATGTTTGGTCAATTACTAAAACATTAATTGGAGGGTATAATGCCAGACTGTGTCAAGGCCTCGTGCCAAGACCATAATCATCTATGTCCAGCAATTTCACCTAAACTGTAACTATTGTCAGGACTTGTACCAGGAATCAGTTTGGTCTCATGAGACTTATCAATAAATTGAAGGCTATAGCGGCCCCCACCTGTCACATATTTAGTCCAATACAAATCCTCTTATGTATTAGGTGGTTATGTATCCAAGGCATCCCATACCACTTTGGATACCCATTTTAAAGTGATGTTATTTGGGGTGTCCCATACCACTCCAAATAATAAGATCTTAGATTTATTTATTATTTGATGTTTTATCAAAAAAAAATATGAAATGACATTTATGGAAGAAATACATTCATTACATATGACAGTATAATATGCATCATTTCCATGTTGATAAGGGCTAAGTTTCAAATATTTGAAACTACGCTTATTCATTCCGGGTACACGATCCCATTAATTTAACTCATAAAAAGCACATAAAGTGATGGATGATTAGGTTTTTCAACATGAGGTGATAAATGATGAAATCCTGAAAATTATTATATCCCGAAAATGAAATACCTAAGGAAGAACGTTTTCCATTAATTATCATGATTAACATGTCATCGAACTTGCAAATAAATTAAACCATAACTTGATTAACTACTAACATTCAACGCAGTAGGTTTATCATAAAAAAATAAATACATAGAACATGATAACATGATCCCATAAATCCCTAATCCTCTAATATATCTTAATTAAGCCAAAATAAATCTTTTTAAATTCATAAAACACAAAAGGGTGAAGGTCAATATAATAATTTTCTTTAAAATAAACTAGCTCATTAGTGCAATATACATACTGGCTTAGAAACCACCAAAATTATTAAAATCATACCTGTATCAAAGTATAAACTATGTCTTGACAATTATTAATCGAAAATAGGGTTTTGGGAAAATAAACCTATATATATACATTTTACATAACCATATATACGAAAAGTGTATATATGGGTTTTTACACAATTTAATCAAAGACTATTAAATTTCCTTAATATTAGAATACCTCTAACCAACATCCATTTATTTTCTTAAAACCAAAACATATAGGGTTTATTATCCATGAAATTGTATGTTCATAACTATATAAAAACGAGGGTTTTATACTATAACATAATCATAGTATACAATAATGAAATAATTGGAAATCTTAGAAATAGATTTGGAAAAGGGAATATATATACACATAAATACTTAACACCTGATTACACATATTATATATATATATATATTTATTTATAAATCGTATATACTTATACCTATATAAAAAAAATGGGTTTTTTAAACTAAAAACATAACATGATATCCTCTTTCACAAGAGTGTGTATATATATATGTATATATACATACATAAAACTATAAATACCGAATATATATGTATATATGAGGTTTTGTAAATTAAAACCTATAGAAAACTAAATCCCTTAATGATTTTATTAATCTCTAAACAGGAGGAAAAAGAGGAGATCAGGATCTTAATACATTTGAAAACATCCGTTTATGTGTTATATATATAACCCGTATACATATTTATAAATAAATAAATAGGTTTTCATAGGAAGAGGATAGAAAAAAAGGAAAAACCCTTACCCCACACGTTCGATTTTCCTTGGAGAGGAGGAGAAGGATCAAGTGAGGCTGTCGCGACTGGTCGGAAACTTTGGGGATAAAACACGAAGGAATCGTGCCACTCTTTGGTGCAACACAAGGCTTAAAAGGAAAATGTAATGTCAGACCTAATTTGAAGAGGCGTCGAGGGGATCCGAGGCTGATTATTAAATGTTCAGTGCCAACTCTGTGGAAAGAGGGGTCGAGGATGGGTCTACTGCCGGCCTAGGCAAAGAAAAACGAGAGATAGGTTACTGGTGCAGTGTGGGGAGAAGAAGAAAAAGAAACGCGGGGGAAGAAGAGATCCAAAAAGGAAAGGACGACCAGGATTGAACCCGGGATTGATCGGACGACCGAAGACTGAGGCAGTTTGTAAAAAAACAACGAGCGACTGCGATTAGAAGCACTGGATCGGACGACCACATGTGAAGCGGCGTTTAAGAAAAACGCGGGCCCCAATTTATCATTTTTGTCATAATAATATTTTTTTTATTCTTTTATGACACTTATTATAATATAGTTATTATTATAAACATAAAATTATTATTAATCTATTATTATTATTATTATCTTATGATAAGTCAAAAAAAATATACATATATGTTAAACTATTAATTCCTTATCTAGATAATATATCATAAATTGTATTATTATTTATCTTTCTTTATTTATTTATATATATCAATTATCTTAATCTATATATAAAGATCTATATTCTTTTCTTTTTAATATTTTTATTATAATTGATTATTTAACCCATAATTTATATAACTTCAAAACTATTAATTATAATAGGAACAAATTATAAAACATTTGTATTATCATTATTGTGCTATCATTACATATATTTAATTTAAAGGTATATATAATATATTTAACTTAAAGTTTGATGTAATAGATATAATCCATGAGTTTATACACATATTTTCATAAACCAAAAATTAAAACCTTACTAAATTCGATATAGTCATTCATGTGTTAGATTAAATAAATATTTATTCTCTCAAGATAAAGCGTGTATATTTAATAGTGAAAAATAATATTAATTCTCAATGTCATGCATTATAATTTTATAATAGCATTTTCATATAATTCAAATCCTATACACACTTATATAATTCACATTTTTGAAAAAAAACAATAAATTAGTTATATTATCATTATTATTGTTATCATTATTTAAAAATTAAAGAAAATAACTTAATTAACCATTTTGAACCTTTTGGGGTATTCAACTCTTAGCTTCAACATTTCTATTTGAAGCTAAAACATTATAAGATATTGGATCATCAGGGATCCAACGACTATAATTATAGCCATTGGTGTCTAACAGTCGGATAGGTGCTCTATAAAATGTGGACTCAGGGTGTCCTAAACTCACGGTTATTGAAGAAGGAGAAGATGGTTCAAGTCATTACTTTTGTGCTCAGTGCGGCTGCGGTGGCTTCAGCCATTCTTATGTTTGTTTTGATGGATGCTAGAGACCCCTATCGTTCACTCAAGGTTCTCGTTGTTTTGAGTGGTCTCTTAGTAATCTTAATAGGGTTGTTAATTGGTACCTTTGGTTAGGTAAGTTTCCTATTTGATCAGAGTGTATTGTAGTTACTATGGTGTTCCCTATTTGAATAATGACCCTTTCATTCATTTTGTGCATTTACTCTATTTCATTGTTATTTGTTTCATAAGAAGCCAGTTTGTTCGATTAATGGGTGACATAGAAATATAAAATTTACCGTTACATAAAACACAGATTCTTAGGATGTTACATTATTCACCCTTCAAAGAATTCCATCCTCGCAATTCTATTTATAAAAATAAAAACCCCCAATTGATCAACATTACCAAAATGGGAGATTTGGCTCGGTCAACGGAATACACAAGTTGGTACTTAGTTCCTTCGCTTCACTAGCCCAGACGCACCTTGAGCAGTATGTCTTGATCTCCTGCTCATTTTTTCTACACACAGGCTTCTATAGGGAGGCCCGTGCGGTAAAAAGCTCAGAAATGCCATAATGGAAAAATTCCTTGATGACCCGCCAGACTACATCACGATCGAGATATTCAAGGGGAATGATGCGATTTAATATACTAAGATTTAAGATCTAGAAAATAAAGGCTGCCTTGAGGTGGCCATCTTGGGAAGCTATAAGGAAGCATGCTCTGGCAGAAAAGTTTTGCACCATAGTAAAACACTAAAAAAGGCCTTCTTAGTATCTCCCCCTTCGCCTATAGCAGGGGATTTGGGCAGTGGTAATGAGATGAAAAACATGGTCATTCTCCTGACATGAACAAAGAATTTCAGGGCTGTTTGACAAGTCAAGAAGGCATTGATAAGATCCTTGTAGGTTGAAGAAAGATGGATAGTCCACCGTTCCTGTTCTGATCAAAATATCCTCTACTATCTCATTAGGTAGAGACGGGATGTTTCTTTGTACAGCCATCTGAGAAATTCATTCATGAGAATTCACTTAACAGTACAGTTAAAATAGAGGCTAGAAAGGAAAAAAGGTAATATTTAAATAACACAAAAGTTGATACATCAAATCCTGAGTCTCCTTTAATGACCTATGATACAAATTCTATATAGAGAATCAAAACTCCCTAACTCTTCAAACCAAACACAGGCTGAACAGACGGGGTTAAACTCATGGGAACACCTGTCATATCTCCTGAGTTTAGGATGAGGGGTATGAAGTTGGGAAATGTCATTATACACTTGTTTCTTATAAGACAATTAGGTGGACACATCTTCTAACATCCCAAATTCCATGAACTGGACCCAGAATCCGTAGTTCAAAATCTGACAAAGGTAGGCTGCTCAGAGGTCTCCAACAGCAACAACTTATTAAAAAGTGTTAAGGATCATAGTGCCATATTCTTCACCTGTTGTGAGTACTCGGAAGAGTCCCTCATATTACCTTCCCCGACGCGCGTATGAGTGGAATTGGGTCATCATCATAAGGAGGTAATCTATTCCCAAACCCCAGTGTAGACTAATCACCAGAGGTGAGTTCGACACATCGTACAGGTGCTTGCATGACATACAGATATATGCATAATTAAGGAAGTTCTCTCGGACATCTAGAGACACAATGGTCTCTAGGGACTCAGTGGGAAGTGACAGGAGATTGGTAGGTACGTTTCCATCTACCATCTAAAAGTTATAATATAATTTCTTAGTGGTGCTCATTCATATAATCATACTACGTGGTTTTCCAGAGTTATCCGAACCTACCCTCTGATACCAACTGTAAGGACCCCCGCTTCTCGGGTTCCTTATGACACATGATGTACCAAAAATAAATTTTAAACATTTAAAAGTATTACATGATGTCCCATCATTACAGAGGGTCGTGAGGTTCAGGTTCTGGGAAACTAGCTGCTTCTAAAATACTTCTTTAGTAAAAACCCATTCCTAAAAAAATTTTAAAACAAAAACATAGGGTGAGCAAAGTATTACTAGTAAGGGGTTTGAAAACAACTTGAAAATAATCTTTCATTACTGAAAATAAAAAAAGTATTCTTGAGATTAAAATAAAAACATTAGGATATTAATTATCTTGGAATAAAGAAAACTAATAACATAACATCTAATCAAGATCAGAGTATGCAGTTCCAATTAAAGAAATTAAATTCTTGTATAATACATGACCATTAACCACACATAGGGTAATGAATACTACAAGCAAGGCAGTTCTGAGTGTACAAGACATAATCAATAAAAAAATATTGAACATTACTAGTGCACATATCATGATGGCCATATCCATATATTTGCATAGGTAATAACATAAAGATGCTGTTAAATCGATAAAGTCCAGAACTACTGCGACATATCATGTCATTCCATTAGATCATTTTGTGCATACAAAAGGCTCTGAACCTGGGATATCCTACTAGTCGGAAAATCCCATGGTTGGTCAATTACTAAAACATTAAGAGGAGGGTATAATGCCAGACTATGTCAAGGCCTCATGCCAAGACCATTATCATCTATGTCCAGGGATTTCACCTGAACTGTAACTATTGTCAGGCCTTGTGCCATGAATCTGTTTTGTCTCCTAAGACTTATCGATGCATCGAGGGCTAAAGCGGGCCCCACACGTCACATTTTCAGTCCAATACAAATCCTCTTATTTCTTAGGGGGCAATTTATCCAAGGCGTCCCATACCTCTTTGGATACCCATTTTAATGTGATGTTATTTGGGGTGTCCCATACCACTCCAAATAACAGGATCTTAGATTTATTTATTATTTGATGTTTTATCAAAAAAAATATGAAATGACATTTACGGAAGAAATACATTCATTACATATGACAGTATAATATTCATCATTTCCACATTGATAAGGGCTAAGTATAAAATATGTGAAACTATGCTTATTCATTCCGGGTAAACGATCCCATTAATTTAACTCATAAAAAGCACATAAAGTGATGGATGATTAGGGTTTCCCACATGAAGTGATAAATGATGAAATCCTTAAAATTATTATATCATGGGAATGAAATACCTAAGGAATAACGTTTTCCATTAATTATCGTGATTAACATGTCATCTAACTTGCAAAAAAATTAAACCATAAATTGATTAACTACTAACATTCCCCGCAGTAGGTTTATCATAAAATAATAAATTCAAAGAACATGATAACATGATCCCATAAATCCCTAATTCCTTAATATATCTTAATCATGACCAAATACATCTTTTTAAATTCATAAAACACAACAGGGGTGACGATCAATATAATAATATTTTTAAATTAAACAATATCATTAGTGAAACATAAATATTGTCTTAGAAACCACCAAAATTATTAGAATCCTACCTGTATCAAAGTATAAACTAAGTCCTGATAATTATTAATCAAAAATAGGGTTTTGGGAAAATAAACATATATATATACATTTTACATAACCATATATACACAAAGTGTATATATGAGTTTTTACACAATTTAATAAAAGAATATTAAATTTCCTTAAGATTATAATACCTCTAACCAACATCGTTTTATTTTCTTAAAACTAAAACATATAGGATTTATTATCCATGAAACCGTATGTTCATAACTATATAAAAACGATGGTTTTATAATATAACATAATCTTAGTATACAATAATGAAATAATTGGAAACCTTAGAAATAGATTTGGAAAAGGGAATATATATACACATAAATACTTAATACCCGATTACACATATTATATATATATATATTTATATGTAAACCGTATACACATATAGCTATATAAAAAATGGATTTTGTAAACTAAAAACATAACATCATATCCTCTTTCACAAGAGTGCGTATATATATATGTATATATATATACATAAAACTATATATACCGAATATATATGTATATACTGGGTTTTGATAAATTAAAACCAAAAAGAAAACTAAAGCCATTAAATATTTTATTAATATCTAAAAAGGAGGCAAAGAAGGGGATCATGATCATAATACAGTTGAAAACATCTGTGTATGTGATATATATATATATATATATCACCTGTATACATACCTATACATATATAAACAGGTTTTCATAGGAAGAGGAGAGAAAAAAAGGAAAAACCCTTACCTTACTGGTTCGATCCACCTTGGAGAGGAGGAGAAGGATCAAGTGAAGTCTTCACGATTGGTCGGAAACTCTAGGGAGAAAACACAAAGGAATCAGGCCACACTTCAGTACAACATGAGGATTAAAAGAAAAATGTAACGTCCGGCCTAATGTGAAGAGGAATCGAAGGGATCCGAGGCCGATTATTAAATGAGCGGTGCCAACTCCGTGGAAAGATGGGGCGAGGATGGGTCCACTGCTAGCCTAAGCAACGAAAAATAGGAGATAGGTTACTGGTGTAGTGCGTGGAGAAGAAGAAGAAGAAGCGCGAGGGAAGAAGAGATCCGAAAAAGGAAGGATGGCCATGATTGAACCAGGGATTGATCGGACGACCGAAGACTGACGCGGTTTGTAAAGAAAACAACGGGGGGCTACGATTAGTAGTGATGGATCAGACGACCACATGTGAAGCGGGGTTTAAAAAAATACAGGCCCCGGTTTATCATTTTTATCATAATACTATTATTGTTTTTTATTCTTTTATGACACTTATTATAATATAGTTATTATTATTAACATAAAATTATTATTAATCTATTATTATCATTATTATATTATGATAAGTCAAAATATATATATACATATATGTTAAACTATTAATTCTTCATCTAGCTAATATATCATAAATTATATTATTATTTCTATTTCTTTATTTATTTATATAAATCAATTATCTTAATCTATATGTAAATATCTATATTCTTTCCTTTTTAATGTTTTTTATTATAATTGATTATTTAACCCATAATGGACATATCTTCAGAACTATAAATTATAATAAGATCAAATTATTAAACATTTTTATTATCATTATTGTGCTATCATTACATATATTTAATTTAAAGGTATGTATAATATATTTAACTTAATGTTTGACGTAATAGATATAATCCATGAGTATATAACCATGTGTTCGTAAACCAAAAATTAAAACCCATCTAAATTCGATATAGTCATTCATGTGTTAGATTAAATAAATATTTATTTTCTCAAGTTAAAGAATGTATATTTAATAGTGGAAAATAATATTAATTCTCAATGTCATGAATTATAATTTTATAATAGCATTTTCATATAATTCAAATTCGATACACACTTATATAATTCACATTTTGGAAAACAAACACTAAATTGGTTATATTATCATTATTATTGTTATCATCATTTAAATGTTAAAATAAATAACATAATTAACCATTTTGAAGCTTTTGGGGTATTCGACTCTTAGATTTAACATTTCTGTTTTAAGCTAAAACATTATAAGATATAGGATCATCGGGGAGACAACGACTATAATTATAGTCGTTGGTGTCTAACGTTCAGATAAGTGCTCTATAAAACATGGTGTCGGGGTGTCCTAAACTCAAGGTGATTAAATAAGGAGAAGATGGTACAAGTCATTCCATTGGTGTTCAGTGAAGCTACGATGGCTTCGTCTATTCTTATGATTGTTTTGATGGATGCTAAAGACCCCTATAGTTCACTCAGGGTTCTCATTGTTTTGAGTGGTCTACCAGTAATCTTAATAGGGTTGTTAATTGGTATCTTTGGTTATCTAAGTTTTCTATTTGATCACAATGTATTGTAGTTACTATAGTGTTCCCTATTTGAATAAAGAGCCTTTCATTCATTTTGTGCGTTTACTCTATTTCATTGTTATTTGTTTCATCAGAATCTAGTTTTTTCGATTAATGGGTGACATACCAATATAAAATTTACCATTACATAAAACACAGATTCTTGGGGTGTTACAATCCATGAATAACCTATTAATTTTACAACATTACAATCAAATTTTCCCTCTCCAAACTGCTCTTGATGTGAAATTGTATGATCTTGTTGAACTTACATGGGGGGGGGGGAAATATTGTTTTTATCTCCCTAATTTTATGATTCTTTTATAGGAAATAATATTTTTAATAAATTATTTTACTAATGAATAATTCATTTAATTTAATGTTTTTCCATTCTGGAGCTTCTAATGGGGAATGAAAGTTGTGTCTATCTGAAGCATTCAAGTAAAAATTACAATTGAGAAAATTAATTTTTTTTGGAAAAGAAGAATGGTTTACCTTACATATTTCATGATGATGGATCTTATTTTATACTAAGCAGAGTGAGGATAAAACCATACATGAGTGAAAATTAGTATCTTGTAATTTTTCCTCAAAAGTGCGAAGACCTCCTCTTTTGACCCCAGAATTGATAAGATCTAAATACTACCAAATAAAAGACCTAGAACAAACCCAAAAATTCATCATGATAAACATATTTCCTTGACTCACATTGGGTGTAGTGTTAGGAATTTATCAAGAAAATGGAGACTCTGGCATCATTTTGGATGAGAAAATCCTTACAAAAAATTCACATTTGTGAGATGAGAAGAAAATTAAGGTTTGGTAGGTCTATTGTGTAAATGAAAGTTTAAATGATGTTTAAATATATTAAATTATATAAATTTATTAATTCAAATAATTGTTTTCTAAGTCATCATATCTTTTTTTTCTTGGTGGGGAATTGGTATATCTCGTGAGTATGTGTTTTGAATTTTCTTTTGTTTGATTTTGATTCTTACTTGTCCCAGAGTCCAAGTGCTAGGTGTGGGGGAATTTATAGAGATAATATTTTAATCATTTTATATATTATTTTAAATTATTTAAAACTTACCAATTTATCAATTTGATCTTATTTAGAAAAATTTTTGATGTATGGTGTGTTTTAGGATAAAATGTGAAAATTGGTTAATTCTAGAAATTTAACAATTTTATGTAGATTTTTTAATTTGAGCATAAAAATTCAATATCACTCCAATATATATGATTTTTTACTAATTCAATGTTCATGGGAAAGAAATTTATCTTTTGGATCCTAATTCAATTCTGCTATATAAGGGACCGAAACAAATATGTCATGTTAGAAAATTATTCTGGTCGACTGTGTGGAACCCACCACTGTAACTAAAATATAACACAGTATATAGAACTACAGTTGAGTTTATTATAACTATATATGATCTAGAACTCGTAGGAATGTTATACCAATAAATTTCATCGTGTTATGAATAAATTAATGTGGAAATTAAATGATATAAATTGAAGGAAGATTCCAGAAATTCTCAGCTAGAGAAAGGCACACTCATTTTAAATTCCATAATTTCCCCCACACACGTCCAATTAGTGTGAAATATTGATGGATAATATGAAATTCAATTTATAACATCATATATAAATAAACTGTGGGGTGATTATAAATGTATTTTCAACGAACAATAGAATCCATTCGATGGAATTATTCATGAGGAGAACTTTTCCACTTTTTATTTTATCTATTTTCTTCTTCATTGTTTTGTAATGGATTCTTCTTCACAATTCATCTATATTACCCTTACCATGGCGGGGTAAACATTTGAGTGATTGGGTGAGGGTAGGTTTTATATTTTTTAATGCTTGGGTTCATTTAATTTATTTAATGAAAACTCGATCTCATTTCTGCAAAATTGTTTTCAATTTCATTTAGAGGTTTTTATTATCATGTGTTTTCAAATTTGAATTACCATTTCATTATTGATTTTCACTTTTTTAAAATATAATTATCTCCATATAATAGGTTTTTATTTATATATTATGTAATATATCAAATATTAGTTTTTATTTACTTTATGAACATCAGTACATGTGAGAGGGGTAATGGATGCTCTTAAATATTTTGGATAAACAAGTCCCCATTCACTATTTGCCCATTAAATATAGGATATTAAATGAAACATTACAAAACATTAAAGGATAATAGAACAAAATAAGATCTTGGTGATGATTTCTATCACCGTTAGCATTTGACCAAAGGAATGAGAGGAAATAATTGTGGAATCTCACATTAAATACCTCAACATAAGAATATTGAATAAATAGAACAAGGATGACATTGCAATTAGAAAACTGACGTTGACATAATTTCCCTCTTCATATCATAGTTATAAATTACATGAGTTTCCAATTTCATTTATATAAATTTCGTAATTAATTTCTTTTATTTCATTCAAATCCAAAAAATACCAAAATCACTACATTTTCACTCGAATTAAAAAGTGAAAAAACATTTTTGTGTACACTCCTCTTCAGGAGACTACCTAGGGTTAATATCTATACTATACATAGGTATTATAATTTTTTCCATTACCCATGATAGGAATTCATCAAAAATGAATTCATTTCTGGAGACGCAATTCCAAAAATATAGTTTTAAATATTTTAATATTTTTAAATTTTTAAAAATTTAAAACCTTTTTCTATGATGTTTTCAAATGATTATTTCTTAAATTCATGGAACAATTACCCACCTTCAAAAAACTAATTATTGAATCACACTTGTTCATGGATTATGGTGTTTCTATTATTTTTAGATAGTTTAGTTTATTTTGGATGTTAAATAATAGAGAGAATACATTCAATGATTTAATTAATGGCCTAAGAGAGGACATTAAGAAACACATTTTTTAAGTAATGACATGAGTGAAAACTGAGTCCTCCCATTACATTATATAATTTCATAAAATAGACAAGGTCAATGAAGATTCCCCTTAGTCTTCCATGATTTCTCTAATGATATCCAAGAAATTGATGATCCAGACTATCTACCTCTATCAGCTACTACTCAACTTCAAGAGGTTGTTTCCACTGAAGAAGAGATTGAAGCCAAAAAAACTCTAGGAGATGATATATTCATGAACTTGTTATATTCTAATTTTGTTAAAAATTAATTGAGTATTACCTCTAATTGATATAAATATTCATATCTTTTTGGAAGATATATTTCATTTGTAGATTCCCATGAAAAAGAATATGCTCCTGATAATGAACATATGGAGCTCCCTAAACTTGTTGAACACTTATTAGAGGGAGGTCAAGAGGACATCATAGTGATTTTTACTATGGAAAATGAGACCCATGATAATAATATTAAAAGGGATTAATTTTATATTGATTATTCATGATTTAATTGTATTCAAGTAAAATTACACTCTAACATTCCCTCTGACTATTCCATTGAAGAAACAAAGCTTGAAAAATCACGGGATAATTCATAAGATGTTGTGAAAGTGGAAATAAAAATAGAGGGGGAATCATTCATTATAATACCCCCACCATGAATGTTTTATCTCATTCCCATTGGGATGGATTTGGAATACTATACTCATGGAGTCCTAAAAAAAGGATAACTACTTGCTGGAAGGAAGATTTTTTGTTGGTTCATGAGAAAGAAAATCATCCACCACCAGATTGGGTATAACTGATTATAACTGCCCTTTTAGAGGCAAGAAAATCCTAGGGCCCAAAAAATCTAACATCATTTTTTCATTCTATTTATATTATATATTTTTTAAATAAAATTCTTATGTTACCTTTTTTAGTTTTTATTGTAGGTTTTCCGGTAGCAACCCTTATGAGCTTAAAATAACATTGCACTCCAAATAAGTCTAGATATACCTTTTCATAGCATTTTATTAGTATTTATGATTCAATTACAAATATGGTTACATGTTAAAATCTATGTGAATTAATTTAGGACTCTATATAAATTAAATTTTCTAGAGGGAAACATTGATGTATAGTATTTTTAGTTTTTAGTTTTTCTATTGTTAAAAAAATGTGCCTTTCAAATTTTTTGAATTTTTTTCAAAATTTTGAGCTGAAATTACTATCATTTTAATTTTTTAAACCCATTTAATTGATTAAAAAAAATATTCCATGAAACTGAGCTTATATGAATTCTGAAAATTACTATATTTTAAGTTCAAATATTTTGGGAATTTCATGAAATGTCTTCTTATTTTAGAATTGCATGCCAAAACTCACTGTATTTATATTTGAAATAAAATTCCCATTAGTCTTTTGAACCATTTTTTATTATATTCTCTTCATTCACCCCACTACTTTAAATAACCAATACATTATTTCTTTAACTATAATTTAATTTTTTTACTTTAAAAAATGAGGGTTTGATGTACTAGTGTTTTTAAATTATTGTGGAATTTATTTGGTGTTAAAGACCCATTTCAAAAAAATCATTTTTATGGTATTACTTCTATATTTAATTCTTATAACCCTTATAATCCATGACTAACATGTTAATTTATCAATAATCCAACCAATTTTCTTTGTCCAACCTTCACTTGATGTGAAATTGAATTATTTTGTTGAAATTAATTTTGGGGGATGATTTCATGAATTTTGATACCTCATTTTCTGATACTTTTGAAGGAAATAAAAATTTTATGATATGATGTTTCTGCTAAAAAAATCATTCATCTTCAAGTCATGCATTTCAAGATATTACCAAGGAGAAATAAATTTGTGCCTATCTTCATCTTTCAAGAAAAAAATATGATTTAAAAAATTGAAATGTTTTATGTTGAAATGATGAATAGTGTTCCCTTAAATTTCATGATGATGGATATGATTTCTACTAAGTGGAGTGAGGAGAAGAACATACTTGAGTGAAAATTAGAATCTTGCAATTTTTCTTCGAAAAGTTCCAAGCCCTCCTCATTCAGCCTTAGAATGTGTTACATCTAAATCCTAACAACTAAAATCCATAGAACCACACAAAAATTTTCTAATGATAAAAAAATTCCTTGACTTACATCTGGTAGATAGTTAATAATTTATCAAGACAATGGTGACTGTTACATGAGTTTGGATAAAAAAATCCTTGTTTAAAATTCACATTTGTGAGATGCAATTAAAATTAATATAAGGTTGGTGTTTTGTGTGCATGAAAGTATAAATAGGGTAGAAATATATTAATTTATCTAAATGAAGAACTTGAAATAATGGGTTTTTATATTTCATGATATATTTTTGTTTCTTGTTATGGAATTTGTGGATCTCATGGGTATATGTCTTGAATTTTATTTTCTTTGATTTTTATGCTTACTTGTTAAGGAGTTTAAGTAGTAAGTATATGGGAATTCATGGAGATAATATTTTCCTCATTTTATATATTCATTTAAAATATTTAAAACCTCCCAATTTATCAACTTGAGTTTATGTGAAAAAATTTGGATTTACGGTGTGTTTTTTGATAAAATGTGAAAATTTGTTAATTTTGGGAATTAAATTGTATTCTATATCTTCTATAATTCATGAATAAACAATGAATATTTCTCTAATTGACATGATTTTTTTAGAATTTATATGTATGTTGGATTCAAATTTCTCTTTTCTATCTAGGTCTAATTCAACCATATAAGGGCCCAAAAATACTAGTCATGTTGGAAAATTATTTTGACCAACTATGTGGACACCACCACAATAATTGATGGATAAATTAGCCTAAAAACCTCCAATTAAGGTTATTCCACATGTATATGAATTATAACTCAAATTATCATTCTAAAATTAAATTACATGGAGTTATTCAACCGTTTAGGTGGAAATTAAATGATATACATTGAAGGAATATACCTAGAATTCTCATACAAAAAATCATACTCTTTTTAAATTCCATAACATACTATAGACATGTCTAATTAATGTTAAATTTTGTGTGATCATATGAAATTAAAATTTTATCATCATATAAGAAGGTACCTTGGGTTGATTAAAAGATTAGGTTCACCAAATAATAGAATACATTCAGTGGCTAGATTCTTCATGATAACTTTTCCTCTTTTCATTTTCTATATTTTCTTCTTATTAGTTTTATAATGCTATATTATTAACAATTTGTCTTGATTACCCTTATTATAGAGTGTTATACATTTTAGTGATTGGTTTAGGGGAGGATTTCTATTTTTAATGATTTAGTTCATTCAATTTGTTTAATAAAAACATTATCTCTCTTCTATAATATTGTTTTCAATTACATATATTCGTTTTTAATATTAAGTATGATCATATTTTATTCTTGATTCTGTTAATGATTTTATATTTTGTTAATGATAATTATCTTTCACCAATATGTTTTTGTTTATATATGATGTAACACTCCAATGCTTAGTGGTGAAGTAATTGACGATCGTTAATACGTGTGAGGGGTAATGAATTTTCTTTTTTGTTTGAGATAAACAAGACCCGATCAGGTATTTCCCAAGTCAATAGAGGATATTCAATGAAACTATATCATACATGGAAAGAGATTAGGGAAAACTGAGATCTTAGTAAGGTTTTCTCTCACCATCACCATTTGACCAAAATAGAGAGAGGAAAAAATCATGGAATTGCATTTTAAACAACTCAGTAAAAGAAGATTGAATAAATAGAACTAGTATATCATTGAAATTGGAAAACTAACCCAATACTAATCACGCTTCTCATATCATAGTTATCAATTATGTGAGTTTCCAATTTCATTTAAATAACTTTTCTACTCAACTTATTTTATTTCATTAAAATACAAAAAATTCCAAAATCACTACATTTTTCCAGCAATTAAATAGTGAAAAATTGTTCTATTTAAAATCATCTTCAAGATACTAACTAGGCTTAATTTCTATACTATACCTATGAAATACAATTTTTTTTTCAACACCCCATGCCAAGAATTCATTAGGTGATGATGCAAACAAAACATTATGCAGATTTTAATGGTAGGCCATGTCGATCTCCCCTATATTGGTTAGAGGCGGGTGAGGTAGCTTCTCTACAACCACGTTTCATGTAAGGGACATTTGAGAATGTCCAGTTGATTAGGAAGTGGATGGATACTTCACAGTCTTGACAAACATATTTTTTTGATCACTTCAGATGACCTTTAGAGTTTGTGGTTTTGGATTAGTTATTTTTATGTATCTCACCAGGGATGGGACACAAATGGATCTCGAGACATTTTAAGCTTTCAACATGATATGTCAGACCATTCAAGACTCCAAAGATATTTGGGATGATATCATATAAGTTGTTTTAACAAAGAGGTATCTGTCCATGAATGACATCTTCCATGTATCTCAGCTATGTCGTTATCAATCAGACCAATCTCACGTTCTAAAACCTGAGGAGATAGAGTTACAGGTTGATTCATTATTTGAGGAGCATCCTACTCATATTATTGATAGGACCACAAAGGTTCTATAAGTCTCATTACTTCAACTAGTACATGTGTTTTGGAAACACATCCATTTAAAGGATTGGACTTGGGAGTTGGAGGCTGATGTGCATGCTCATTGGTTAGAGTAGTTGTTAGACGTATCATGACCACCATTTATAATAAAATTCCAGGACAAATTACATCAAGGGTGAGAGATTGTAAGATCCTCTTTTTTTACAAGGTACATATATTTTTTATTTTAAATTCTTAATAATGGCCTAATGTGAATACTCTATGAGGACACAAAGGTATTGGGGGTTTCTAGGGATTGTTCGGATCATAGAGCATGTCTTTTTGTAAAAATAGGATAGGCTACACAGTTTGTGGAAACCTTGTGGGGAAAGACACATGATCACCACCAACCATACATGGCTCGACATTGGGGTGCTATAGGCCGCATAGTTTGAGGAAACTATGGGAATTGAGGTGCATCATCATCCAGGGAAGCTTCATTATTTAGTATAGATGAATTGCGCGGTTTGAATGAAGTTAGTCAAACCATGCACAATGACCATGTGCAACCCCCATAACATAATATAGACCACACAACTTGCGTACGAAATGGCCAACCATGTGGCCAACTCATGCGACCTAGGTTTTTGGGGATAAATGGAAAAATTTACTTTAAAAAATATTTAACCTAAAAATCCATTCCTTTCTTATATGTTGGAAAATAGGGAGGAATGAAAGCTCCTTTGAAATCCAAATATTGGTTTTTATCTCGTTTCTACTTCTGATATTTAAATTGTGCATCGTTGGTATCATTGGATCTATATCGGTGAGTACTCCATTCATTTTTTTGTTCTTCATTTTCATAGCATCAGCTACTCTATTTAGGTGCAAGATAATATGCTCTTTTTTGAGGTTCTTCATTCATTATTCATTGACCTGAGTTGAATCAAGAGACGATACTGGAAGATAACTCTACAATGAACCTACGGTAGTTGGTCTATAATTTTTTGAGTGGTTTTGTATTTTATAGAGCTATTTTTCATTGTACATTCGGCCGAAATCTCCATAAATTCCCAACAAATAATTTATTTAAATGAAATGAAACATGTTTGGGATGAAATTTAGTTCCTTTGAAATGCATTGGAGTTTGTTTCCCCAATAAAGGCCACCCATGGGGTGTACAATGTTAATTTCTTTTTCAAATTCCTTGTTAAACCAAATGTAGGATGAGTTAGTGCATGCATAGTTATAGAAAGACCTTTAATTAATGAATTCTATTGAATTGGTTAAATATGAGATGGGTTTCCTCCCATTCCATGTGTTAACATGATGTTGTTTAATGGAATTTATTAAATGGATTTTTAGGAATTGTGGAAATGAGTGGTTAACCTCAAGAAATTTGAATGATTACAAATTGTTATATAAGTTGGTAAACTCTTGGTTTGAAATGGTAATTTAATTGATTGATTAATTATTCCAAAGGATTCCATGGTTGTCCAACATAATTGGTCATGATAGTGGTAAAGAGTGTCTTAGACCGGTATTCTCCCTGGATTATAATTATGTGGGATTCCATGTGCCTTTGTACCCCTTAGATATGGTTTGTTTGGGGTCACAGTGGATATGGACTATTGACATGTTCCTTGGACCCTAATACAAGCCTAACTGAGTCTATATCAATATGCTCCTGGTACTTGATGAGGATTACTTGGTCCACCCTACCTTAGTCCTAACCATGTGGGGTTTAATTTTTTTTATTATACATCTCGATCATGGTATATGTGACACTTATGGGTATAGAGTGTTTGTGGTTGATTTGATTTAAATATTATACATCAAGGTTATGGGTGATATGATATGTAGTTTATACTGTACAGTCATGGTATTTACATCCGTTTACTGTACTACTACCTTGTGATATGAGTTAGAAACTTGTTTTATAGGCAGAAATATTGGGATATACAGTATCAATCGTTTTGTAGTACATGTTCCATGAGAACTCTTTTTTCAGTACTATCATAACTGTTATATACTGCAATCTTATTTATCTAGTTTTTCAAAGACATGATTTCTTATAGACAGTTTTGGTGGTGACCCACTAGGATTGTATCTAACACCGTATTAGGGCCATGATTTGATATTCAGATAGAATTTATGAATGGATGTAGTGATTGGGGAAAGATCCCATAGTTCAATTGTTGACTTTGTTCCATGAATATAAGTAAGGGAGGATGAGACAAAGCTGATCATCATGATTCTATCAAAAGATTTTGGTTTCTGTTTTTTTTTATTTTGATACAAGTATTTTATTGATTCCATGTATAACTATTTTGTGTGATTTATGGACACATGACTTGATAATCATTGTATATGAGATTAATTCAATAACAGTTATCTATTATTGTTTTTTAACAATTGTATGTTTGATTTACTTCTTCCTCTATTGATTTGTATTATTTCTACCACTATGTCATACTCTGATAAGATGGAATAGTCTCCCCACAGACAAACCATAGGCCCTATTTTCTTGTTGAAAAACTATAGAATTTAAGGATATTTTCTTAAGGTCATGTGGCCAACTCAGGTCGAGGCACCATATGATGGAATCTGGGTTCAAGATGTAATAGATTACTTGAGGCATTGATGGTATGATGAGAGTATTTCTATATGGGTATGAAGACATAGCCTTCCTAATAGGATTTTAAAGGATATATCTTTATGGAAAAATATGAGTTAATAACTATACATGAGGTCTATCAAATTATCTCTAATCATGATATGATTAAGTGTATTTTTCATTATCTTATCACACCCTTGGATTATCAAGGTAGAGGGAGAAAATTTTCATTATTGCAACCTAATTATAAGGACCCGGCCTTAAACATTACTTATTATTTAATTAAATGAACAATTCACATTGAGGATCTTTTCAGGTTTAGAGTTTTAGAGAATTAGGACATAACTATTACATCTCAAAGATTACAAAGTAGGCACATCTACTCAACTTCCATTTTTTTCACAAAATAAAAACTCTTGAACAAAAGAGTCATGTCTAGTTTTTTGTTTTAGACAGCCTGACATTTCCTTGATCCAATCCTTGACCCTATTCATCGTTATGTCCTGTGAAAAACATTTCAGAAAAACATGGGATAAGCATAAAAAACTTAGTAAGGGTTATAACAATACGAAAAGAAAACATTAGTCCATTTATAAATAAGAATCAATGAAATCATACTTTAATCATAGAACATAAGCACTTTAACATACCTCATTAAATCATAATATTTAGGAATAACTCATAGAAATTATAAGATGCAAAGGTAACTTGAGGAATTCATAACATTCCTACATAGGGAGTAACCCTCATGGTTACGTTTGGAATACCCATCACAGTATATTCCCTAAATCTCTTCAGATAAACCTTAACGTTTAACCCCTTCGCGTTACCCAATGTATTGGAAAGCTATATCCGGCTCACCTGCCCTTAGTTTATCACGAAACCACCCATTTTCATAAACAATGCCCAAGAAACAAAACATAATCATAGCACATAACTTAATCATAAAGGAAATATAACATTCCCACATTGCAATAACAATATAACATTTTAAGATATTGAAATAATGAATCCATTCAAAAAAACCATTTTCAAAACCATTTAAAACATTTAATAAAGAGATTTTTGAATCAAAATGTCCCATACCACCATAAAGATTTTAACATTTTAAACCATTAATATCCATATAAATAAATCCTTAAAACCATTTTGAAAACATGGAAATTAATAAGAACAAATCATTAAAACATTTAAAGCGATATTTTAGTTAAAGGGTTTTTACCAAAATTAGAGACACTTAAATACAATAATTGAGGAATAACATTTAATCAGAACTTTATAATATCATGAGAATAAATGGATTCATGATATAATATTCTAAAAGACAGTATATACACCATATAAGAGTTAATTGGTTCATAACAACAATTAATTCTCAATAAAAATGTAAAATGAGATGAAATCCCTTATAAAGAAGGTATCCTTAAATTAAGGATAAATCAATCTCAAAATTATGTGTGATAAATATATATACACCCAATATAAGTGGATATTAAGTGTATAAAAATAAAATCTCATTCACACATATTAAAAGGATGACATATTCAATAACTACATGTTGAACCCAAAGAAATTGAAATTGGGTTAAAAAGTTTCCTTGGTAAAATTCGACAGTCTAACGACGTCACTTTAAAATTAATAAAATTAGTTGATGAGAGAGAAAATGGTATCTCATAACTTGGACATAAAATTTACATCAATAAGGATATATAAGAACATATTCCAAAATAAAAATATGTAAATTAAAAGACATAACAAAATAAGTCTTTTTAAAAGAGGAGTGTGAAAGGTTCCCTTACCGATTTGGGAAACTTTCGAAACGTACACCCCATGAAAGAAAGGTCATACAATGAATATGTAACAACCCATAAATGAGATTATATTATACAAATAGAAAAATAATGGGCAGTACAAAGATCACATATAGGGAAATAGTGGCCAATGTAGCATGAATCCCACAGGAATAAAAAGTGAGATGAAAACCCCCTTATGAAAATTCGGTAGCCTAACAGCGCCACATAAAACATCCAAAAATGGATTGATGAGATAAAATAGGGTCTCTAATCATATTAACATAAAATTTACATTAAGATTAATATAGAAGAACATCCCCCAACATAAGAAAGAGGAGCTTAAAGTAATTACATAAAAAGAGTACTTAAAAATAAAGAGAGAGGTAGGATCCCTTACCTCAAGTCCAACTTGTCTTGTTTGTTTCTTTATATTCCTGAATAAGAAACTTTGGTCAATTTATAATTATTTAAGGTACTCCTTTAAATATTATTATTCAGTTCAAATCACATATTATAATGTTATAACAATTGGTTAATAATGTGAGTTCATATCAGATGTTTTTGTCGATGTTTGGTACATGAGTCAAGAATGTACTTGTTTGAAAATGATTTTCCATGTAGTTATAAGTAAATAATTTCTAGAATAGTATTAATTATTTAAATATCATATATATCCAGTAAATATTAATTTTATAATATTCCATAACATTTTGAGATAAAAATAAATGAAATGCACCGTTCATGGAGACAGTAGGCCGTACGTACGCATGAATGCTACTTTCATTTCGTTGTCATATTAATAGAATTAAAAATAATTGAGAGATATATATATTATAATTAAATTATAATATATATGTTTTATAGTTCACATAAGTTCATTAATTTCATTCTTTATACATTCTATGTATTGCATGAACAAGTCACATCACTTGAGGGGGTGATAGTCCACACTTCCTCATATGAAATTATCGCAATTGCACAACATGAAAAGCATAAAGGTATGTTTTAAATATAAAATAAAGAAGCATATGGGAAACATAAATACCATATATATCATATATAAATTACAGTGACATCATAATGGACACCATGAAAGGTGTTAAGAGAAGATTGAACAATCATCGTTTCGTGAGGCAGTAATTCGCCATCCACAGAAACAGTATGTTCTTTAACCATTAGACGGAGGTGTGTGTAAGTGTAGCTAGAATACTTCAAATAACAAAATACTAGTATATTTAAGAAACTTGTTTTGTTACAAAATAATGGAATAAAAAGATTTTAGGGGTTTGGAGAAGCAAAATAAAACAAAAGAACACAAGTGAAGACATTACCTTTAAATCGGGTAACTCCTCTTGGTTTGAACCAAAATGGATTTTTGAAGAGCATTCTACCAAAGGGGAGGCTTCAATGATGAATATAGTGATTTGTAGATATGAAATGGTCTGGGTTTTTCTGATCCAAATGCTTGAAAGGTGTGGGTAATGTGGTAGAGGTGGGGGCCTTTTATAAGAGAAGAGGAGAGGCACTCTTAGAAAGTTATAAACTATTACTTTATTATAAAATGATTTTCGGATTTTAAAGGTCCTAAAAGGATATATTTCGAGGCTAAGGCGATAAGGTTTCCAAATAGACCCATCCAATAGGTTTTTGTTAAGTTTAAGACTTATATTTCACCCTATCTTCTTATTTTATTTAAATCGTTCATTTATGAGGTAATCACTACATCATCACCGTGTCATAAATAAATTAATTTATTTAATGTTGAAAAATTATAAAAAAAATATCATGATGTAGGAAATAATTTTAGATTTCTAATTAATATTTATAGTCAAAAATATGACTTGTATAACCCCATGTAAAAATTGTTTTAGTAAAATAATACATGTTTGTGACATTTTAATTTTAACTTTAAATAAAAAGTTATTAATGTTATTTTCCAACCAAAGTGGCTCCATGGGGTCCCCAAGTTGACCCTTGGATTGTATTCGTCGGCCATGACTCATCCAATAAGGGTAGGACATGTGTCAAGGTCATTTCATATTATTATAACATTATCTTTACCTTAAATTAACATAATTACCATTAATCGCGATTAATAAAACTTAAAAATTACTAATCACCAAAAAATTATTTTAATCTCATTGAACCAAATTTTACTTCCTAATGACAACCATGTATGTAGGATTTTTGAAAATCAAATCACAGAAGTGGTAAAGTTTCATTTAAACGAAAAAAATCAGTTTCTTTAACTACCACTTAGTGGTTTCACTATTCATCAAAAATTGAAGTTTTTCATAAAAATACCAAAAATTAACCCTAAGCTATTTATGATATTCCGAATTAAAAAATTATGTCTATTTTAAAAAATTCAAAACATATAAGTTGCATTAATTATTTTAATAATTAATTCCCGCTGTTAAAACAAATAGCGTGTTTTTAAGAAACAATATCTATTAAAAGATTGACACTAGTTTAAGTCCAATTTCAAAGTGAAATTAATTCCAATGTCCACCATTGGATTAAATGGTAAAAAAATATTCTAATTGGACTTTAAAACCAGTTCAAAAGATGATCTAATCATATAAATAAATTAGATTAAAAAGAGGTTTTGAATTAAAATACAACATTTTCACTAAAACTGATCTTCATCGAAAAAATAACAAAAATTTACACAAAGTAAATTTTGATGTCCAGATTCTAAAGAAGGATGTTATTTTGTCAAATATAACATATAAAATCTTCAAAATTATATTTAAAAAGGGTTCTCCATCAAAAGGCGGTTAATCGACCTTTTAAAGAATATTAGAAGATTTATGCTTAAATTGGATTCATTCGCATTTTAAGCCTCTAACATTTATTGAAAATAAGTAAAAATATTTGACAAACATATATAATAATTTTTTAGTTAGTTCTATTCATTACCACTTTTAAAACGTCTAAGTGTTAACTACCATTTAAAATAATATTATTTTATTATTAGAGTGCAACGTAAGATTTCAAAGAAACTCGTTGTTGCGTATTGGGTACGTCATCGAGCATAGAGTTCCCTTTAAATTAATATTAACATTTTATTCACAAATATGGATAAATATGAAAAATTAATATTCTTTATTTACCTGGGATGTTACATCCTTCCACCCTTTTGGGAATTGCATCCTCGCAATTTTAAAATTGGGCTTGGAAACTACATTGAAAATCCGACATCGGAACAAGAGTCAGTAAAACTATCACTTTAAAATAAAGAAAGAGAAGTAAAAAGGTCACCCGAGTTAACCTATACTAGGATTCCATGTAGGAAAAAATGGACATGGAGAGGAAAACAAAGGGTCATGTTCTAATGGAGAGTGATAGAAAACATGTTTAGGAGAAAGTTAACCACCAGAAAATCACAAACTGGTGATGCGTTAAACGATATTTGATTCCCCAGTAGGAAAAGTTAAAAGACAACATTTTTGTTTTTAAGTTACTTTTCATTTAGGAATTTTTTTATGAGCCTAACTAAATCATAGTGAAACATACTTACTTGTCATGTTGACTTCCAAATTTTACTAGATTTCTTACACGAACTCATATTTTATCCAGAAGACGAGTATTTAGGATGACGTTTTCACATTAAGAGAGCTATAATAAACTTCTAGAGAATCACCCAATCCACGAAAGAGAACTATATACTTCCCATGTCTTTAGACCTTAACCAAAACTAAAACCAAAAAGGTTATTATGAGATCAGATAATACCCAAAAAGAATAATCCTTTATAAAAAAAATCTATTCTTAATCTCCAAAAATTTTCAAACAATACCCAAAGTTCAACAAAGACCATTAAAAAAACATCTATCAATAACATTCTTCAAGGTAATAAAAACTAAGACGAAAACCCAAATCTCTGAAGGATTTAATCACATAGGCTTCCAAGATAAACCTTAACATTTATCTCCAAATAACATCAGTTACTCTTAAAGTCTCATACTGAAAAGTAATTAACCTAATCACATATCCTCTATGATAGGTTAATAATTTCTATAGATAACCCAAAAGCAACTTATTCTAGATTCATAAGATCATATAACTAAAAATAATTAGTCAAACTAACCAGGGACTTCACATAGTCCAGTGGTAGGCGATAAATACCAGTCGCACTTTGGTTGTGGGTTCGATTCACGTATCTTTTTCTGACGTGACAGGTTGTCACATGGTCTGCGTGTTGTCCTTTTTCCAAAAATATATAATTCTTAAAAAATTCCTCAAAACGAGATAAAATCTTCAAAAATAACCATAACATAATTTAACTTCAAGTTTATCTCATGTCGTTCATATTCCATCATAACATATAGTACCCCATAATTACCTCAAAAGTAAGGATCATATAAACCCTAATGGTTACCTTTATAATTATTACCTGAACTTCCACGTCGAGTGGGCTCTCTCATACATGATGCAATAGAGAACTCACCAAGGTTCAAGTGGTTTATCATGACTCCTGATAGTTGGTTTAGAATAACCACGAGATTTCTCATTGAATCCACCATTTCATCCAGTCTCTTAATCAGAGAACCACCACAGTTTCCTTCAAAGCCATTTTCACTTTGGTGCCTACTAGATCCATCCATTTACTAAAACCAAAAAAATGTCAGTGTGAGTATATCAAAAAAATCATTATGTACTAATGAGGAAGATAAACACTAAGATATACTTACTCATTAACTATGACTCTTTCTGAAGTCCTAGCCATTATGTTAATGTCACTTATGCTTAAAGAATACCCTAACCTCTAATGTTATCTAAACCGACCTCTGATACCAACTATAAGGACCTGAACTTAAACATTACTTATTATTGAATTAAATGAATAATTCACATTGAGTATCTTTTCAGGTTTAGATTTTTAGAGAATTAGGACATAAATATTAAATCTCAAAGATTACAAAGTAGACACATCTACTCAGATTCCATTTTTTTCCCAAAATTAAAACTCTTGAACACAAGAGAAATGTATAGTTCCTTGTTTTAGACAGCCTGCCATTTCCTTGATCCCATCCTTGACCCTATTCATATTTATGTCTTGTGAAAAACATTTCAGAAAAACTTGGGATAAGCATAAAAAGATCAGTAAGGGTTATAATAATACGGAAAGAAAACATTAGTCCATGTATACATAATAATCAATGAAATCATACTTTACTCTTAAAACATAAGTACTTTAACATACCTCATTAAATCATAAGATTAAGGAATAACTCATAGAAATAATAAGACGTAAAGGTAACTTGAGGCATTCATAACATTCCTACGTAGGGAGTAACCCTCATGGTTACGTTTGGAATACCCATCACAGTATATTCCCTAAATCTCTTTGGAGAAACCTTAGCGTTTAACCCCTTTGTGTTACCCAATGCATTGGAGAGATATATCGGGCTCACCCGCCCTTAGTTTATCACAGAACCACCCGTTTTCATAAACAATGCAGAAGAAACAAAACATAATCATAGAACATAACTTAATAATAAAGGAAAGATAACATTCCTATATTACAATAACAATATAACATTTTATGATATTGAAATAATGAATCCATTCAAAAAAACCATTTTCAAAACCATTTAAAACATTTAATAAAGAGATTTTTGAATCAAAGTGTCCCATACCACCTTGAAACTTTTAACATTTTACACCATTAATATCCATATAAATAAATCCATAAAACCATTTTGAAAACATGGATATTAATAAGAACAAATCATTAAAACATTTAAAGCGATATCTTAGTTAAAGGGTTTTAACCAAAATTAGAGACACTTGAATACAATAATTGAGGAATAACATTTAATCAGAACTTTATAATATCATGAGAATAAATGGATTCATGATATAATATTAAAAAGGACAGTATATAAACCATATAAGAGTTAATTGGTTCATAACAACAATGAAGTCTCAATAGAAATGTAAAATTAGATGAAATCCCTTATAAAGAAGGTATCCTTAAATTAAGGATAAATCAATCTCAAAATTATGTGTGAAAAATATAAATACACCCAATATAAGTGGATATTAAGTGTATAATAATCAAAGCTCATTCAAACATATTCAAAGGATGAAATATTAAATAACTACATGTTGAACCCGAAGAAATCGAAATTGGGTTACAAAGTTCCCTTAGTAAAATTCGACAGCCTTACGACGTCACTTTAAAATTCATAAAATTTGTTGATGAGAGAGAAAATGGTATCTCATCACATGGACATAAAATTTACATCAATAAGGATATATAATAACATATCCCAAAATAAAAATATGTAAATTAAAAGACATAACAAAATAAGTCTTTCTAAAAGAGGAGTGTGAAATGTTCCCTTACCGATTTTGGAAACTTTCGAAATGTACACCCAATGAAAGAATGGCCATAAAATGAAAATGTAAAAACCCATAAATGAGAGTATATTATACAAATAGTAAAATAATGGGCAGTACAAAGACCACACAAAAGGAAATACTGGCCAATGTAGCATGAATCTCACATGAATAAAAAGTGAGATGAAAATCCCCTTATGAAAATTCGGCAGCCTAACGACGCCACATAAAACATCCAAAAATGGATTGATGAGATAAAATAGGGTCTCTAATCATATTAACATAAAATTTACAGTATGAGGAATATAAAATAACATCCCCCAACATAATAGAGAGGAAATTAAAGTAAGTTAAATAAAAAGAGTTCTTAAAAATAAAGAGAGAGGTAGGATCCCTTACCTCAAGTCCAACTTGTCTTGTTCGTTTCTTTATATTCCTGAATAATAAACTTTGGTCAATTTATAATTGATTAAGGTCCTCCTTGAAATATTATTATTCAGTGCAAATCACATATTATAATGTTATAACAATTGGTTAATAATGTGAGTTCATATCAGACGTTTTTGTCGATGTTTGGTACATGAGTCAAAAATGTACTTCTTTGAAAATGATTATCCATGTAGTTATAAGTAAATCATCTCCAGAATAGTATTAATGATTTAAATATCATATATATCCGGTACATATTCATTTTATACTATTCCATAACATTTAGAGATAAAAAGAAATGAAATGCACCGTTCATGGAGACGGTAGTCCGTACGTACGCATGAACGCTACATTCATTTCTGTGTCATATTAATGGAATTAAAAATAATTGAGAGATATATATATATATATATTATAATTCCATTATAATATATATTTTTTATAGGTCACATAAGTTCATTAATTTCATTCTTTATACATTCCATGTCTTGCATGAACAAGTCACATCACTTGAGGGGGCGGTAGTCCACACTTCCACGTATGAAATTATCGCAATTTCACAACATGCAAAGAATAAATTTATGTATTAAATATAAAATACAGAAGAATATGGGAAACATAAATACCATATATATCATATATAAAATACAGTGACATCATAATGGCCACCATGAAAGGTGTTAAGAGAAGATTGAACAATCATCGTTTCGTGAGGTAGTAATTCGCCATCCACAGAAACAGTATGTTCTTTAACCATTAAATGAATGTGTGTGTAAGTGTAGCTATAATCCTTCACATAAAAACATCCTATTATATTGAATATACTGGTTTTGTTACAAAATAATGGAATAAAAAGAATTTAGGGGTTTGGAGAAGCAAAATAAAACAAAAGAACACAAGTAATGACATTACCTTTAAATTGGGTAACTCCTCTTGGTTTGAACCAAATGGGTTTTTTGAAGAGCATTCTGCCAAATGTGAGGCTTCAATGACGAATATAGGGATGTGAAGAGATGAAATGGGCAGGGTTTTGCCGAGCCAAAGGCTTGAGAGGTGTGGGTATGGTGGTAGAGGTGGGGGCCTTTTATAAGAGAAGAGGAGGGGCACTCTTGAAAACTTATAAACTATTACTTTATTATAAAATGATTTTCGGATTTTAAGGTCACAAAAGGATATATTTATAGGCTAAGGTGAAAAGGTTTTGAAATCCACCCATCCAATAGGTTTGTGAAAAGTGTAAGACTTATATTTTACCCTATCTTCTTATTTTATTTAAATCGTTCATTTATGAGGTAATCACTGCATCATCACTGTGTCATAAATAAATTAATTTATTTAATGTATAATAATTATAAACAAAATATCATGATGTAGGAAATATTTTTATATTTATAGTTAATATTTATAGTAAAAAATATGACTTGTATAACCCCATGTAATTTTTTTTAGTAAAACAATACATGTTTGTGACATTTTAATTTTAACTTTAAATAAAAAGTTATTAATGTCATTTTCCAACCAAAGTGGATCCATGGGGTCTCCTAGTTGACCGATGGATTGTCTTGGTTTGACATGACTCATACAATAAGGGTAGGACATGTGTCAAGGTCATTTCATATTATTATAACATTATCTTTACCTTAAATTACACTAATTACCATTAATCGCGATTAATAAAACATAAAAGTTACTATTAACCAAAAAATTATTTTATTCTTATTGAACCAAATTTTACTTCATAATGATAACCATGTATGTCGGAGTTTTGAAAATAAAATCACAGAAGTGGTAAAGTTTAATTTAAATGAAAAAATCAGTTTCTTTAACTACAACTTAGTGGTTTCACTATTCATCAAAAAATGAAGTTTTTCAGAAAAATACCAAAAATTCACCCTAAGATATATTTTATATTCCGAATTCAAAAATGATGAATATTTTAAAAAATTCAAAACATATAATTTTCATTAATTAATTTAATAATTAATTCCCGCTGTCAAAACAAATAGCGTGTTTTTAAGAAACAATATCTATTAAAAGATTGACACTAGTTTAAGCCCAATTTCAAAGTGAAATTAATTCCAATTTCCACCATTGAATTAAATGGTAAAAATATATTCTAATTTAACTTTAAAAATAGTTCAAAAGATTATCTAATCATATAAATAAATTAGATTAAAAATAGGTTCTGAATTAAAATACAACATTTTCACTAAAACTGATCTTTATCAAAAAAATAACAAAAATATACACAAAGTAAATTTTGATGTCCAGATTCTAAAGTAGGATTTTATTTTGTCAAATATAACATATAAAATCTTCAAAATTATATTTAAAACAGGTTCTCCATCAAAAGGCGGTTAATCGGCCTTTTAAAGAATATTAGAAGATTTATGCTTAAAATTGGATTCATTGTCATTTTAAGCCTCTAACATTTATTGAAAAAAAGTAAAAATATTTGACAAACATATATAATAATTTTGTAGTATGTTCTGCTCATTCCCACTATTACAATGGCTAGGTGTTAACTACCATTTAAAATAATATTATTTTATTATTTGAGTGCAACGTAAGATTTCAAAGAAACTCATTGTTGCGTATTGGGTACGTCATCAAGCGTAGCATTCCCTTTAAATTAATATTAACATTTTATTCACAAATATGGATAAATATGAAAAATTAATATTCTTTATTTACCTGGGATGTTACACTAATAGTCAGATAGTTTGGGACTATATGATATTTATTATATACCCATTTTCAATGAGTTCCTGAAAGACATCAAGGTCATCCGACCTATCAAATATATATAAGGTCTTGATATGTAATTATATAGAAGTATATCAATCTTTTTAGGTGAAGGATATGACTATATATAGTTTAACATTATCATTATATAAATGATAAATATCAATGGTATTGTCCCCAATTTTGAAATCCATTGTGCTTAAAAGGGCATCTATGAGTGCTTCCCAGAGCTCCTTTAAATGATGAAGGGAATCTAGAATCAAAATCAACGCTAGAAAAAGATAAATATATTTTATAATGGAAAGACTTTATACCTAAGGCATATGATTATAATTATAATTCACCTCTCTATTATTGGACTTGGATTCTAAAGCTACCAATGATGGTGGATGATTTCCATAACTAGAATCTGAGGAATTTTTTTATTTGTGGGTTAGGTTGAACTAACATTATTCTGTTTTGATATTAAAAATGAATGTACTTATTTTCTAATAATTCCTTAGATATTATTGGACTTAAACTATCCCTATATGATTTAAAAGTATATCAGTGCTCTAGTTGATCCCTCTAAAGCTCCTACCTATGTGCCTCTACAATATATATCTCTTCAATAGAGAAATGGTCTATATGTTGATATCATTATTTACCCAGTCTTCCTTGAACACATAATCCTCTCAATTATTAGGGGGGTGGAATTTTGGTTAACGTACATCATCATTATTAGAGAATTGGTTTTACATGCTAATGACATTGGCAAAGCTATATTGTGATTCTCCATCAGATGGGATTTTTATTTTACTAGGTGGTTCACATCCTTATAATAATTAATGTATGAAATATTTATTAGTATAAATTACTCTAGACATAATTGAATTTTCATTTTCTTCTTCCTTAATATATATATTATGATTTCACCATTTCTTAAAATTTAGACACTTGGATATTGTGGGGTCGAAGATGTGAGGACAATCATTACAGAGGGAATTGAGCCAATAAAAAATTGGCTTAGCCATACCTTGAGGATGAAGTTTACATGATTGAAAATTTTATTGGTCTTATAATTGAATTTTTTTTCACATAACCATGGTCGGGAATTTATTATATTCTTCCTCTTCTTCTGGTGGGATGGAAGAAACCCTAGAAACTTGAGTTGGTGGATTATCTAACTTTAATTTTTTAGAATCAACTACCTTTTGGAGGATTTCATTAAATACAAAGAAGACTTCGAGGGTGTGAAATGTAATTCAATGATAGGGAAAATAATATAGTTGTTTAATGAGACCCAATTATTTATATTATTAATCATGGTTATGATGAGGTATCTTGGAACCTAATCCGTTCACAAAGGATACACTGTATTCATGTAATTTTCATATGGTGGACTGCACTACTCTTTTCTCCCCTTTTATCCAGAATATTTTTGTTGCTTATATTATTAAGGGGGAGGAACTATGTTATACTATGTGGTTTTAAGTGTTGCAGCAGGTGTCAAAACTAGTTTATTAATAATGTTTTTTTGGTTTCATAACCATATTTCCTTGAGTTTTCGGTGTCAACTAGGATTTGACATTTCAGTTCCAGATTGAGTCCTCCAAATTTTGGTCCACTAAATAGAAAACATAAAATCCATTGAGATATTTTATGGGGATCAACAATATTTGAAACTAATAATAGATTTTCTCTATGAAAATCTCCCATAGATGCACATGTGAGAGATTAATGTTCATGGAATTGGCCAAACACTTAGTTCTAGAAATGAAATTCGAGACCCTATCATTATCTTGATTTTTATAATTATAAAGTTCAAGGATCGTTGTATTTATATGATTTGAGATGAATTTGTAAATATATTATTATCAATGTTCTCCCTATTAAGTGACTAATCTAACCAACATGTTGCTATACCAGAAACATCTAGTCCATCTAGATTTTTCATGAAGCACCTGAACATGGTTGCCTCTTTCTACCTGAGTGTTCCTATCATGAGGTCGCATCGATTCACAAAATGTGTAAGGTGATTCTCTGGTTCACTAGTGCCATCAAATATTGAGAAAGATGGATCCTTGAAGACAGGATAAAGAGGTGTTTCATCCACCCATTGAGGATATGAATACCTTTCAATATGTGTTAGTACGATTCACCCCTCCATTGCCTCTATTTGAGTTGTTATTTATTTTGGGGATTTAATAAGCTCTAGAGAAATTGAGTATTGGGAAGACACTATAATGGGCTAAAAATTTACTTCAATGAAAATTTTCCATCTTATAAATAGTTCACATAGTATAAATCACAAAAATATCATATATAATAGAATTAAAATTTTATAAATGAAGAATAAATGAAATAAGATGTATTTGTAGAAATTCATGAAATCTATTGAAATGGAATAGTAACATGACCTTTGGATTAGTAATATGACCCTTATGAATAGTAAATAAGCTAGTAGAATAGTAACCTGACCAATGAAATTATAAATAAAATTTAGGTTTATTATTAATGAAAATACGATATAATTATATCATAGTATAAGTAAATAATTTTTTTTGATAATGATAAATTAGGTTTTGGTATTTTTGTGAAACATAAATGTTTATTTACAATTTTATAATTAATATAATTAATTAAAATAATATTTATTTTTATAAAATATATTTATAAATTAATATTTATTTCTTATGATTATAATATAATATTATGAGACCTTAATTAATTTTTCAAAGTGTTATAAAATCAGTTATAATTTAAAAATTGGTATTTTTCAAATAAATCAGTATTTTAATTAAAAATTTAATTTAAAATATTTAGAAAATTATTTTCATAAAATTATGTCCATTTTTTAATTCTAAATGTTAAAAAATGTTCATGGTGATTTCTTGGTATTTTTTTGAAAATTGTTGAATTTTTGGTGAATAGTGAAATATGTTAATTTATAGTATAAGCTATATACATGAAGTATTGAGTCATGAAAGATTTTTGGATGACGTAAGAACCCTTTTTTTATCTCAAAATCACGATTTACTATTCTTACTCACAATAATACACACTATTCATTGTCTTAAGCCAAAATATTTAACAAATGAGTAAAATAATCAAAAAACACCTATCTCCTCCACATTAAATACAACCCTCACTAACTCTTCTCCTCACACATCATAAACCATGAATATTTTCTAATTTCCACCCAATACTATTAAAAAATCTCTAACACACATCTAAGAGTTTATTTTATCAATAAAATACCCAAAAAGCTTCACTAAGGAGGTTCTTAAGGAGATGAATTCAATAGGTAAAATCTTCTTTCGATTTCTTGAAATTCTTTTCACTCTATTTTATTCTATTATAATCTCCTCACCTCTTCTACCCAAAAATTCATGATAACTTTTGTATCTCATATACCATTTTATTTTATTATATTAATTTAAAATCCATTATCAAGTCTCTTCTCCCCTTCCATTCATTCTAAAAACGAAAATATCTTCCACGAGGTGTTGATTTATCAGCTTTAAGGATGAAATGTATTCATTTTCATTTACCACCTTCAAGGATGGACCTAAAAACATTATAATAGTCAGTAAATATTTTAAAATTTATTTTACAAACCTTTTTATTTTCTAAAACTATATTTTATACACAATATTTAATAATGAAACAAAACAAGTTTGTGATGATAAAAAAATCGCCAAAAATAATCTAAACGACTATCAATAACATCATATCTAATGATTCATACTCACCCCAAATAACCAAATGAAATATTTAACCATTTAATCTTATATATTTTCATTAATATCATATAAAATTACCTATGGATATCAAATACCATTTTACAGGATATTTCATACATGTATTCAAGTGAACCAACCACGAAAATCATGGAAATGAACACTCTCAAATGATGAAATTATATCATAAAACTCATAAAAATGTCCATAAATTAACCTAATAAAATTATAAAAATTCATTTAAATATAGAAAAGGTTATTAATTAATTAATTAATTATTTAAATATGATTATCCAGAAAATTAAGATCAACTCCAAAACACACATGGACATAATGTCACGACCCACCCTCACCAAGATGAGGGAAGGGACAAAAGATTGCCAAACCCTTCCTTCTTCAGGTTGAAGGAGAGATAATGACCCCCGAAACCCACCTTCAATAGGTCCCAGAGTGGCGACCAGCGCCAAGGGTATAAAATCACTCACAAGATGGAAGGCATTACCCTTTTTATTTAAAAGGATCGGGAGATAAGACAACAACCCCAACAATACCGATGTTGAAAGTAAAGGTAAAACCAAAAGTAAACCATTCCTATATGCATGTTCAAAAGTAAAAGATACAAGCCACAAAACACCAAAGGTAAAGTACAAAAAAAAGAAAATGACAACAGCAACTGCCCCAAGGTCTGCGCTAGTACGGTCCTACACGATCTTTGAAGTCCTCTTGGAAACCGGAAAACCATTTTATACACGTAGGGTGAGCATACAAGTACACTCAGTAGGGAAAACCAAAGACTCTCGTGCACAAGTGATGAGACATTCTAATGCCCTGTGGAAAAATAGATAACCAAACACCTAACAAGGTAAACTATCCACCCAGACCTCACCAAGACACACTCCCCAAATAATACAAGTCAAGTAAAGTATAGTAATAACAAATCGATGTTTGGGTACCCCGCACCGCTTTCCCACTGGTTATTGAAGACATCCTACGCATCAAACCAATCCCACCATTCTCACTGCATTCCCACTACCACACCTGCCTGCACACACCTGGGCCACAACCACACATCCCGCCCGCAAACACCTGGGCCACAACCGCCATCCCACCCGCAAAAACTTAGGCCACAACTTCCATCCCGCCCGTAGACACTTGTGCCAAAACAACCTCACATAACCATGCCACATCAGCCTCTCTCCTCTCCCCCAGGTAGAGCGTCCACCACTGATGCGCTGATCCTCAGATTTGGCTTAAGGCCAGGGGAACCTAGTACTCCGTCGGAGCCCAGATCAAGCCGAAAGCTATCACCAGCTCCTCTAGCCAATTATCAGTCTTTATGTTAGAGGTGATGCCCTCATAATTTTTGAGGGTTTGTCGCTGGAAGGATCGAACCGTCTTCTGCCATTGGTCGTCCTCCTCCTCTTGATCAGCCCTCTGACTTCCATCTTGGGAGTGATTCTATACCCTTGACACTGGTCGCCACTCCGAGACCTATTGAAGGTAGGTTTCGGGGGTCATTATCTCTCCTTCAACCTGAAGAAGGAAGGGTCTGGCAATCTTATGTCCCTTCCCTCATCTTGTTGAAGGCGGGTCGTGACACATAAGGTACAAGATTCCTTCTAAACCTCCATTTTTTCCTTCATTTTTCATTTTATATCTCTTTATTCAAATGTAATTATTAATTATTTTTATGTAATACTCATTTTATCAATGTTTATGTTCTAAAAAATATTTTATCATCCCTATTCTTCATTCTTTTATGGAGAAATACATGTTTTATAAGGGTCCCTTCCTATTTCCACTCGATAAGCAAGCTCAATGAAAGAGAACTTCTCAAATTCTTACTCATTTTCATGTAACATACCTATTATGTTTTAAGACAACATTATTTTTCAAAACTAAATCATAATACCATAAAATAAAATCTTGGTTCATGCCCGATTTTATACAGACAAATATTACTTTTCCATTTTAATGACCCTTTAATGTTTTCCCATAAAACTGCACTAATGTGGATCATTTATAATGTTTCTAAACACTATTTTTAAACATTTTCACATCTTTTAGACATAATTTATCATTATCTATTCATCTTTTCTTTATTAAAGTCCATTTCTGATTTTAATCCATTCTTTTATGAACTAGTTTATGATGGGCCCTTTGGTAATGACTTATGACATATTCATGATACCCAATTATTTCCTTGGGTAACCCTTATGTTTATACTTCATGTTTGATTGTTCTTACGGAAAAAATATTGATTAAAATGTTATTATTTTTACTCCTAGATATTTCTCCAATGAATTAGGTAATGTTTTGTCTCATGATACATTATATAGGTATAAATATGGAACCTGATTCCTTTATGGGACTTTGTCCACTATGTGCAACGGTATGTGAAGTTAGCCTTGAATCATGATTATGTCATGTTGTGTCTTGTTTCCAAATTCATATTATTCATGATTAAATTATACCATTTTCAACATTTTATTCTTCCTTATGTTAATTCATAATCCATTCTTCTTTATTTCATCCTGTTATTCCATATAACCCATGTTCTTTTATTTATTTTTATGTTCATACCCTTTCTGGTATTTTTAGATCATCCTTTTTGTTCATGTATTACCTCAGTTATCCTCTTCAAATTTAGGATATCAATGGAATATATAATCTATTTATTGATGATTAAAATAAATATGTTATATTCTAATTCATGTTTTCAGTATTATGTACCTAATCACCCAAATTCACTAGAAGCTACAATCATTGTCTTTAAATTTGATGGGTTTTTATGCTTAAAATTGTGTAATAATATGTGAAAATTGTTAGAGTTGGTGTCCTGAGAACCAAATATTTATAATTCAATTACATGAATGTACACTTATTATATATTCTTAATTGTTCTGCATGACTATAATATAATAATGTCTTGGGATATTTGTTGCATTAATAAGGTCATGGAAGATCCCGGCTATGATGAGAACCTTTAAATGCTATAACAATATTCTTAAATAAAGTTATATAGTTGGATGAAATACTATGATAGGAAACATAGTATACATACCAACATGTGCGAGTACTCGTAAGAAGACGAGACTCCCTCTCATGGAGTTCGCACTTGGTGATCTCCAAGATGGGAGGCCATGAGAACATACCCACCAATAGTAATTCCGCATGTCTTAGTGTCATCAGAAATTTCTATCTACGAGCGTCTGTAATGGTCCTTAGACTGCACGATTATCATTAACTCATGTCATGCCTCATTCACTTAGATTTGCTGATGAAAATCATCATGAAGACAGTTGGCAGAAAGTAGGGTACGTTGGGTGCATCACGAATGACATATTGTTAATGGATAAGTCGAGGAAGGATTTGTCCCTTACATATTTTTTGGAATTAGATATCTCGACCCTTTTATTGAAATAGAACTGTCACCCAAATTCCATGGCCATGGTGTCAGGATGAGTTTATTTGTGGAAGTCAAAGAATGAAGGATCAAGCATATAGGTTTATGACACTTCCATGAAACCTACTTGACGAGATATTGTGACAAAGGGATTAAATTACATGATAAGAATTCGTATGAGGTGACACGGAAATGTTGCATCAACTTCTTTCTCTTGGGTGCGATGACACATTTCTAGACAATAATCTTGGACTTTAGGCAAGCCCACCTAATGCCAATGAGAAAGAGGTCTAGAGGGTCACACACTAAGTTTATCCATGTATCTCAAGTAGAATAAATTCTATTCTCATATGTGGTTTAATAATTATTCAAGGAAGCCTAAATCATTTAAATTCTGGAGGAAGAATAAAATGAAAACAAGATATACACTCCATGTACATTGAATGTACACGCTGTGTAGTTTTCATTTTGGAAAGGAAATGAAAAAAAGTACACACCATGTATTAATGATTACACGTCGTGTAGTTTTTTTAGTCGAGATTCTAAGGAAATAAAATTGTTTTATTAAATGATATTTATTATAATCAACATGGGTGCATGTCAAGGAATTAATGATTTGAAATTGGGGTTTTCAATAAGAGTTAATGAAATAAATAAAATGTGTAACACGTTTATTTATTGTCATAAATCAATAACCTCAAACATGATTATAAATATCCTCACATCCCCAACACTTTTCCCTAATCGTTGTGCACAACAATTCTGGAGAATTATCTCATGGCCAAAAGAACTCCTTCGTCCAAGAACGCTCTAAAGATCGAGATGGATCCTCCTCCATCGGATCAAGGCGATTTAAGGCAGACAACACAAGCAAAGTACTGTCCATGCTAGCACCCAAAGACTCTTTTGGCGATGTCCAGAGATATGTAGTGCATGTGAGGATCACCGCTAGAGGATGTCTACAGTTGGCTTCTGCGACGCATTAGAAAATCACATCAAAACGTGATCAGAAATATCGACGAAGAATGAAAGCCATAAAAGGTACTTATTTTCAATTAATTAAATAAATTTTAATCAACCTGTGATGATCCTATTTTGTGGTTCCAGGACTATTTTTATTCTTTGTCTATTTATATGATTCGATCCGTGGAGTCTGGCATTTATCGTCGTATTGATTCCAGATTGATCATTGCTAATAAAAAAATCCAAGTGGGGAAATCCACCAACGAGATTTTGCTGCGCCCGAGACCTTCAAGTGGTATGAGAGAGAGGTTACAATGTTGATTATAGTTATTTAATTTTTGTTGATAATTTACGCATTTATATTTGTTTCAATTCAAGATAAATGGTTCTATAAAACTGAATGAATGAGATATGTTCTTCCTCCTTCGTTTCTTGATTCCCATAACAGAAATGACATTTTAATTTTAATTTTGATTAAAATAAAAATGAGTAAGTCATCTAGAGGAGCCGCTCATTCTGTCTAAAAAAGACAAGAATACAAGAAGTGTAGTGAAAAATAAACGCCTTGTGCTTAGGTTCAATGAACCGGTTCTGGTTTGGAAAACCACGCCGTGTGAATTGAGAATACCTAACTTTTTAATACACCGTGTTGACCAGAACTGAATGGAACATGGAAACCAGAATACATGGTGTGTATGTTGAATCAACACGCTGTGTAGTCTGATCTGGACCAGGTGAAACCATGTACAAGGAGAATCTGTGTACCGTGTAAATGGGATTTCCAGGCCGCTAACCATGTAAAAACTATATAAACATTGTTTTAGATTAATCTACATGCCGTGTACTAAAAAATTTCAAAATTACATAAAACACGCCAAATCCCCCAGCCTGTACTTTGGATAAAGGGTGAAAAAAATACAGACTGTGTAATATATCTTACACACCGTGTACTTTCCAGAAATGGAATTTCACCAGGTTTACTCCAAAGTACAAAGAATCATATAAGGAATATGGATGAGAAGAATCTCAAAGAAATCCAGAAAGTAATTTAAAATAAATAATTGATTAATTATAAGATCATAATTAATTGAATTCAAGCATTACTTATCATGAATAAAAGAATGATAAAAAGAATTTTAATACTAAATTGATGTAAATTTTATTTCATGCTATGGATGATCATTGGCTTGACCAAAGACCCTTTGTATGTGTATGGTTTCATTTAAATTTATTTAATTTAAATTCGTTGGCCTGTGAGCCTTATTCCAATAAAATGTAAGGCCTGCATGCCCATGGTATCTTTAATATAAACCCTATGTAATGGAGGATCTCTCAAGCCTGAGGAGACGGTTCGAAATCTGAATCTGAGGCGAAACCAACCCTATAAGATACAAAGGTGGACATGTGGGAGCTGCAAAACATGAACCATCTGGTTCAAGGTGTTTTTCCATAGTTTAAGGTTATCTTATCAAAGCCGCTAGATAAGATAACCAATAGAATCTCATAGTTATGCCATATTATTTTATTTCTGTCTGATTTCATGGTTTATTTATTATGTATGTGTTGTCGTGATCACATATTTAATGAAATAAACAAGCATGCAAAGATTGAATAAAATAAAAACCGGACTATGCATAAACATTATCAGAACATGGTTAATCACTTAAGAAAGCATTAATTAATATTAAAAAGGAAGTGATAATGAAAAACTACACATAAAGGATTAGAATCCCTCAAATACCATATTAATTCGGAACAAGCCTTCCGTTACTTGATTAAGGGCAAGACTCAATAAAACTATGTGTTTGACCAACCCTTGTTGGGACACTTAATTTTATAAAGGAAGTTCTTATGAAAGGTTTCAAGTTAACATAACCATATTATATCAAGAGGACTATCCCTTGCTATAATTGGTTTAATATTTGAGGAAAGAGTTGAGGAAATCCAAAGTCATGATTTTAGGATTGGAGAGTCCACTCAATAGATCAAAGAACTACAATCCCTCAGTAGGCAAAGACCTGCCTACCTAAATACTTTCTAATAGCTTGACCAACCCTTGTTGGGGTTATGCAAAGGGGAATATGGATCCTTGACACTAGAATGTCATGGAAACTGGACATTACAATTTCAATGGTGAGGGCCATTGGGACTTGATAAAATACTGGGAGAGTTAATAAAATTTATTATTTTTCCTAAAATGTAATCAAAAGGTACTGATAAATCTGCTCTTTTAATTTATAGAATCAATATTAAAAACTCATTAACCACATTTTATATATGATTAATTCTAGATAAAGACAATATCCTCACTGGCAGTAACTTTAAGGAATGGTTTAGGTGCCTTCATGTTATCCTACACCATGAATAGAAGTTTTACGTACTGGAGTCCTCAATTCCTGATTCGCATGCCCAAGGGGAGAGTGATGAAGATTTCCTAGTCCATGATCAAAATTTGATAGATATGCACCCGACGTTCAATGTTTGATGCTGTCATCAATATCTAGTGAGCTCATGAAGTGTCATGAAGACATGGATGCCTATAGCATGCTCGATAACCTTCTTGGTCTATACCAGGAGAGAGAAAGACACGAATAGTTTGAGATCTCCAAGGCTCTATCTTAGAGAAATCTTGGAGAGGTTTCCTCAGATGGGCCTCATGTAGTCAAGCACATTGGATACATTGAGTTCTTGGAGGTTCTAGGGTTTAAACTCCCCAAATAACTAGGTACCGATATCATTATTTCAACACTCCCCTAGAACATCTCTAACTTTTTTGTAAATTTCAACATGAACAACATTGAAGAGTCTCTATCTGATATTCGTATCCTCATTTTATAAGTGGATAATGATATGAAGCATGAAAATCCTTCTGTCCTTATAGTGAATAAAATGAAAGGGAAGGCGAAGAAATTTAAGCCCAAATCTTCTTCAAGGCCTTCCAAGAAAAGGAAGATCAAAGGGGAGGCAAGAAAACATGAAGCCGTTTGTTTCTCATATGGCAAGAAGGGCCACTGGAAGGAAAACTTCACCCATCCAAGGAAGCAAGGGGAAGCTTCAGGTACATTTGTTATAGAATTAAATCTATCTATTTCTACCAATTGGGTATTATATATTACTGGTGTTTCTCACATCTGTATCCAAATATAGGAACCAAGTAGATTCAGAAAGACTGACCGAGGTGAGGTGGATCTGCGAGCAGTCAGCAGAGCCAAACTGTATCCGGTAGTTGTCGAAGAATACCACCTAACATTTCCTACTAGGATGGTCTTTGTATTAAAAGGATGTTATTATGTACCCTCTATAACCAAAAAAATTATTTCAAAATCCAGATTAGATACTGATGGATTCATTTTCAATTTTCGAAATGAATGTTGATACTTTTATAAATATAGCATTTATTTTAGTAGGGATCATTTATATAACATCCTTTATGTGTTAGACTACACAAACCAAGTAATGGAAATCGATGACAAAGTTAATTCACATGACTCATACCATACCCAACTTTAGCGTCACCAACTAGGTCATGTTAATGATAAATGTTTGAAAAAATTACATCAAGATGGGTATTTATATTCTTTAGAACTAAAACCACTTGGTGTGTGCCATGCGTGTCTACAAGGAAAAATGACCAAAGACCCATTTAGTGGGAAAGGTTAATGGGATAAAGAGATTCTATAATTAGTTCACACAGATGTGTGTGGACCATTTCCAGTTGAAGCAATGGGTGGGTTCTTATACTTCATAACTTTTACAGATGATTTTTGTAGATATGGATATATTTACTTAATGAGGTATAAGTCAGATTCTTTTGATTGGTTCAAATAATATAGTAATGAAGTTGAGAACCATCTTGGTAAGAAGATTAAGAAACTACGCTCAGACAGAGGAGGAGAATATCTTAATTAGGACTTCATTGATTTCTTACGCGAGTTTGGGATTCTATCTCATCTCACTCCTCCTTACACGCCTCAGTTGAATGGTGTAAGAGGAAGGAGGAACCGCACCCTGTTGGACATGATGAGATAAATAATGAGTCATGCGAGTCTTCCATTATCCTTTTGGGGATATGCATTACAAAGAGCCACACACATACTAAACCAAGTTCCAACTAAATCGATAAATGGTATTCCATATGAGTTATGAAGTGGATGCAAAACCATGTTATAAAATTTACATGTGTGGGGTAGAGAAACATTTGTTAAGGCCTCTTTAGGTAACAAAATTGTACCCTGAGGCACAGAGTGTACTTTTATAGGATATCGCATGGAAACAAGGGGATATTAACTATATAATCTCTTAGATAAAAAGGTTATAGTGGCAAGACATGCCATATTCATTTAGAGGTAGAACATATCCTAAAGAGATAGTGGTAGAGAGATAGACTTCGATGAAGTCGAGGTTCAAGATACACATGATTTGGTGCAAGAAAAGATTCCACAAAGTCTCGTGGAAGAACAATCTGTTCCAGAGACACAAGAATTATGTAAGAGCATGAGAGAGGTGAGAGAACCAGAAAAATATGGTTTTCTTTTCACCAAGGATGGTGACTCATTATTGGTTGACAATGATGATCCTTTTACCTACAAGGAAGCAGTTGAAGGCATAGACATTTCCAAGAGGTAAGAAGCCCTGAATTCTGAAATGGATTCTATATACCAAAAACAAGTATGGATTTGGGTAGATCCTCTAGTTGAGTTAAATCTTGTTGGTAATAAATGGTTATTCATGAAGAAAATGGACATGGATGGACCAGGAAGAACCTATAAGGCACACCTGGTTTTAAAAGATTTTAGATAACATCAAGTAATTGACAATGATGAAACCCTTTAATCAGTTGTGATGCTAAAGTCCATCAAAATCCTATTTTCCATTGATGCTTACCATGACTATGAAATTTGGAAAATGGTTGTCAAAATAGAATTCCTTAATGGTAAACTCTTGGAAGATGTCTACATGACACAACCTGAAGGGTTTGTGACTCCAAAGGTTGCCAACAAGGTATCAAAGTTGCAGAAATCCATTAATAGATTAAATAAAGCATCATGGTCAGGGAACATTCATGTTGATGAAGCTGTAACAAAATTTGGATTTGTTAAGAATGAATGTGAGCCTTGTTTCAACAAAAGGTTTAGTGGATGTGCAGTCATTTTCCTAATAGTATATGTTGATGACATATTACTAATTGGAAACGAAGTACCTGTCTTATAGTCATTTAAGGCATGGTTGGATAAATTCTTCTCTATCAAAGACTTGGGAAAGGAATCATATATTATTGGGATCAAGATCCATCATGATAGATCCAAGAGAATGATGGGCCTGAGTCAAATTACATACATTGACAAGATACTGAAGAGATTCAGTATGGTACAGTACAAGAGGGGATTGTTTCTAGTGCCACATGGCATTAATCTTTCCAAGAAAATGTGCCCTCAGATATATGAGGAAAGAAAGAAAATAGAAAGGATCCCTTATGCATCCGTGATTGGGTCAGTCATGTATGTTATGCTATGTACAAGGGTAAATGTTGCCTATGCATTAAGTGCGGTAGACATATATCAATCTTATCCAAGAGACCACCATTGGATGGAAGTCAGGACTATCCTTAAGCATCTGATGTGTACTAAGGATATGTTCCTGGTTTATTGAGGAGATGAGGAACTAGTCATCAGAGGAAAAGTAGATGCTAGTTTCCAAGATGATCAAGATGACATGAAGTCATAGGCTGGATACATATTCAGTTTGAATGGAGGTGCAGTGAGATGGAAGAGCTCCAAGCAAGGTGTGGTCTCAGATTCTACAGCAAATTCCAAGTACATGGCAGCTTCTGAGATAGCTAAAGAAGCAGTATGGATGCGAAGCTTAATCCAAGAGTTGGATGTAGTACCTAGCAGTAAAGATCCTATCCTACTCTATTGTGATAATACTATAGCGGTGGAACTTGAAAAAGAGCCAAGGTCACATCAGGAGAAAAAGCACATACTTGAGAAATATCATCTCTTGAGGGGTTTTTCTTAGAGAGGTGAAGTTACAGTGAGCAATATTTCCACAGAAGACAACATGGTAGACCCCTTGACTAAATACTTGACTCAGCAGAAACATGATCATCATGTGAGGTCTAGCAGACTAAAAGTCATAGGTAGTTGGCTCTAGTCCAAGTGGGATTTTTTTAGAGTTGGTGTCCTGAGAACCAACTGTTTATAATTTTATTACATGAATGTACACTTATTATATATTGTTTATTGTTCTACATGACTATAATATAATAATGTTCTAGAATGTTTGTTTCATTAATAAGGTCATGGAAGATCCCTGCTATGATGAGAACCTTGAAATACTATAACAATATTCTTAAATAAAGTTCTACGTTTGGATGTCATACTATTATAGGGCACATAGTATATAGATCATCACGTGAAAGTACTCATAAGAAGACGAGACTCTCTCTCATGGAGTTTTCACTTGGTGATCTCCAAGATGGGAGATCAAGAGAATAGACCCACCAGTATAAATTCCACATGTCTTGTTTTCATCAGACATTGCTATCTACGAGCATGTGTAATGGTCCATAGACTAGAAAATTTTCATTAACTCATTTCATGACTCACACACTTCGATTTGATGACGAAAACCATCATGAAGACAATTGGTGGGAAGTAGGGTACGTTGGGTGCATCAAAAATGACATGTTGTTAATGGATAAGTCGAGGAAGGATTTGTCCCTTCTATATTTAAGGTAGTAGATATCTCGGGCCCTTTGATTGAAATAGAACTGTTGCCCAAATTCCATGGCCATGGTGTCACGACAAGTTTATTTCTGGAAGTCAAAGAATGACGGATAAAGCATATAGGTTTATGACACTTCCATGAAACCTGCTTGATGAGATATTGAGACAAAGGGATTAAATTACATGGTAAGTGTTCATATGAGGTGACACGTCAATGCATCTTCAACTTCTTTCTCTTGGGTGCCTTGACCTGTTGCTGGACAGTAATCTTGGACTTTAGGCAAGCCTGCCTAATGCCAACTAGAAAGAGGCCTAGAGGGTCACACACTAAGTGTATCTAAGTATCTCAAGTTGAATAAATATTATTCCCATATGTTGTTTTATAATTATTCAAGGAAGCCTAAATCATTTTAATGATAGAGGAAGAGTAAAATGAAAACAAGATATACATGCTGTGTACATTGAATGTACACGACATGTAGTTTTCTTTTTGGAAAGGAAATGAAAATCAAGTACACATCGTGTAGTTTTTTTAGTCGGGATTTTGAGGAAATAATAATATTTTATTAAATGATATTTATTATAATCAGTGTGGGTGCATGTCAAGGAATTAATGATTCGACATGGGGGTTTTCAATAAGAGTTAATGAAATAAATAAAACGCATAACACATTTATTTATTACCACAACTCTATAACCTCAAACCCAATTATAAATATCCTCATAACCCCAACAATTTCCCTAATCATTGTACACAACAATTATGGAGAATCCTCTCATGGACGAAAGAACTCCTTCCTCCAAGAATGATCTCAAGACCGAGAGGGATCCTCCACCATCAGATCAAGGTGATTTAAGGTGGACAACGCAAGCAAAGGCTTCTCCATGCTAGCACCCAGAGACTCCTTTGGCGACGTCCAGAGATACGTGGTGCATGTGTGGATCACTGCTAGAGGAAGTCTACACTTGGATTCTGTGACGAAATGACGAATCACATCGGAACGTGATCATAAATACCAATGAAGAAAGAAAACCATAAAAGGAACTTCTTTTCAATTAATTAAATTAATTATAATCAACCTGTGATGATCCTCTTTTGTGGTTCCAAGACTATTCTTCTTCTTTTTCTATTTCTGTGATTCTATTTGTGGAGTCTAGCATTTATTGTCGTATTGATCCTGGATTGATCATTGCTAATGACAAAAATCCAAGTGGTCACATCCACCCACGAGCTTCTGCTATGCCTTGGACCTTCAAAAATAATAGTTTTTCTATAGTTAGTATCCTCTATATGTCTATTTATTTTTTGTATTAAGACATTATCACTTTATTAAGAACCCTAAGGATAATTCTATCACCATGGATAACCAATATTGAAACTTATAGTATCATAAGTTAAGACATACTTTTCATTTATAAATTTAGCATTTTATGTTTAATGTTTTCTTTTTATATGATTATTAAAAACTATTCAATCCCCATAATTGAACATTATTTTTCTCAGTTAATGGCTGTAAATTGAATAAAACATGAAAATAATCAATGTGGTAGGAAATGTGATGATTTCCCTAATGATTTGGAAAATGTGATGGGAATGGATTCATAAAACAACATTACAATACATTCTCCACTAGATCATGTTATGAATAATAACTGGATCATGTTATGAATGATAACTGTAATCTTGTGGAAGGACCTTCTTCTATTAATAAAGAGTCAGTTTCTCTCAGATCCTTCATACAAAAAACACCTCCAATATTTAGTGAATATTCTGATCCCATCAACCTGGAACAATGGATTAAATCTATTGAGAATATATTCTCTCTCCTCTAGTGGTCATAAAACGATAAAGGTGTGATGGAGTTATATCATCTAGATGGGGAAGATGATCAGTGGTGTACACAGATAATGAACATAATGTCCATAGAGGAAATTGGTTCCATAGAATGGGAATATTTCAAGAAAATATTTTTCAATATATATTTTCCCAAAACCCTATGTCTTAATATTGAAAGGGAGTTTCTAATAATAATTAAAAGGGAATACGGGTCTATTTGAGTGTATGAGGAAAACATTATAATGCTTTCACGATATGGATTTTTCTTTTTCATGAACACTAAATGAAACATGGATATATTCTTTAACAGACTAATGCCGAGTCTAGGAAAAGTGTAACAATATTTCCCTTCCTCATCCATTACATTATGATTTTTTTCCTTGAATGTTCTTGGAAGAGGGATAAAGAATTTTTGGAGAAGTTCAGATGTTGATAGATGGAAGCAGGGGGGTTATAGATCATATAACTAAATTTCACGATGTGATGTTTTGTTTCAAATCTTGTACTAGAAAGCTCCACGACATGCAGAATCTTACACAGAGTGAATGAGGGATTCACGGTTTGTAATATTTCGGGGTTTTGAAAATAAAATAAAATCAATTGGCAACACATTTATCGATGCAAACTGAACCCCAGGTATTACAAAACGTGAAAGGGTATTACACATCGTGTAATATCCCAACCCAATTCTGTTTTAAAAATTATTTTCAGCCAAAAGTTCATTCTCTTGGTAGTTTTACCTCTTTACTCTCATTCTAGATGAACCCTAGGCACCCTGAAGAGTCATTCGAGCCCCACTCCTCTCTCCTTGATCTATCAAATCCATATGGTTGTTCGTTGGAAATCATTGATCGATATGTAGTGATTTTTTCATATTTATCAACCATTTTCTCTAGTTCATTGCATGGGATTCACTTTCATGATGTGATTTTTCTTGATATGGATGTTTTGGAAACGTTTTGATAATCTATTGGTGTGAGATAGGTTGATCCACATTTTTTCAGTTCAGTTGTCACTTGAGGGAATTATTTTTCCCCCTGTAGTGCACGTACGAGTTGAAAAGATTTATCAATGTAGGACTCCTTCATCTATCTATAATTGTGCAACATGAGGGAGGGGTTTTCTATTGTGTACCTCTACATTTTTGTTGTTCCAATTTTACTGAATATAGGAATAGGTTAAACAAAATTGGAAAAAGGGGTATAGGGGTTTTTTCACATGATTTGTATGGACTCAATATTGTTTATGATGTTGTTATTTTAAGGGATAAACTCCCCACAGAAAATGGTGGTTGTTTGGGGTTTTAGTTTGTGATGGTTATACATATTTTGTGGCTTCTTTAGCTGTGGTTGTTGTGATATCACCCAAAATGGAAACTGGTAAATCATGTATATTCGTCTAATGAATGAATTCCCCAGGATCATACTTTTTCTTTGACAACACCTGAATTAACAAGTGAAACTAAATAAGATATGACTTATTAAATCATGAAATATATTATGTTTCAGTATGTGGAGTGATATGTTGTGTGGGATAGATTTGGTTGTGTGTGTGGGATATATGGAGTGTGAAATGGCCTTGTTTTGATGTTTGGATACACTCTTGTTTGTTTTTCTGAACATCTGTGAAGCACGAGTGTGTGATATGGGTTGGTTTGGGTAGTGACATGGATGAACATGTAGATGATATATCAAAATTACCATGAGATGTATCCTTAGGTTGAGAGATTGATTGACTGTGTAATGGATGAGTAGTGTTCTATAGTAGTACTATGATAGGGTTGTGCTATGATGTGTTTCTGGATGTGGTTGAAAGTTGGGAACTTGTTTTGGTTGGGATGGGTAATTTACCTTCAGTTTCTCCATGTTTAACTTCTATCATGTTGCTTGTTATATTTTGTGCGTGGTAGTTTCCTAGATAGTAATGGAATAAATGAATGGATAATTTGTTAATAAGGTTTTGGAACTGGATTGTGCTGGTTTGGTTAACGGAATGAAAAAATCAATTGTGAATAAAAAATGGTAATGCATAATTAAGTTTCTTAGAAATAGGTTGTGGATTATTGTTTGGTGATTTCTTTTAGAGGTAGATAAAATTTGTTAATTTCGATAGATATTAGTATATTTCAGAACCCATAGGATAAACATTAGTTTTTGGTATCATATATATATATATATCTATGTATTTTTTTTCCTTTTCATTTCTATACACACCCAACCTTGGTTGAGTACTATGTGTCGACACCCCCATCGTCACGAGGGAAGCTCCCTTTCCCAAAAATACCAGTGGTTTAATGATATATTGCCACCCTATCTTCCCTAATCCCTCTATTAGGTGGTAATTTCCCAAGATTCATTGGGAAGGTTGTGGTTTGTGATGCCCAGCTGTGTGCGGGAGAGTTATGATTTCCTAGGTGTTTTTGTGATGAGATGTTTTGTGCTTTCCCAAGTGTTCTTGGGATGGGATTTGTTGTGATTTCCCAGTTTTTTTTCAAAATAAGATGTCTTATAATTTCCCAGGTGTCTTATGGATGAGGTGTGGTTATTGGACCTAGTGTCTATAGGATGGATGTGATGTGGTTTGTGGCCTAGGTTTGTGCGGGCGAGAAGAGGTGTAGTTTATGGAATAGGTTTCTGTATGTGGTATGTGATGTGGCTCGGGGACCAGGTGATGGGATGAGATGTGTTTTTGGGGGCTAGGTGTTTGCAGGTGAGTTTTGAGGTGGTTATTTCGGAAGTGGTGGGAGTTTAATGACGTTTTCCATTAGGTAGAAGTGGCTAAACTATTGGGAAGTGGTGTGGGTTACCCTATCATCGATTTTCTTACAATATTACTTTACATGACACACATTACATGTTGAGAGCTCCTTGTTTAGGTTGGGATGACTCATATACCTTGATAAGTGTTGTTTGGTTCAACTATTTTCTCACAGGGGAATTAGTATGCTTCCTTCCACTTTCGTATAAGAGACTTAGATTTTTTTTACTTAGTATAATTGTACTCTCACCCTATGTATATAAAACTACTTTCAGGTTTCTAAAAGGATTACCTAGACCATGATGATAATTACTAGCTCAGTCTTTGAGACACATTCTATGTCACTGCTATAGCTCTACATTTGGTACATTCATTAGAGTTTTATTGCATTTGTAACAATTTTAGTTTAAACACACATGTGGGATGGATTTTGGATTTATATTATATATGTCTCGGATTTGTTTTGAGGTTGATACATTATATCCCCTAATATTTTTTCTAAAAAAGGGATATGGCTCCCATTTTCGTGATATTTGTATACCCTTGGTGCTGGTCGCAACCTTGGGGCCTACTAGTGGTAGGACTTGGGGGTCATTATCTCTATATCCTCATTTCTATCATAGAAGGGGCATCCTTGGAGGGACATGGTCATGAAAAAATGGTATCCGAGGTGATGGTTGATAGATAGGATGAAGATTGTAGTTAGGCATAAAGAGGATTTCATAGTTTGGTTGGGAAAAAATATTGAGTGATCATGGTGTGTGACATAGGCTAGGGAAGACCTTCTAGGATGCATAATTTTAGGGGCCCCCCTGATCCGATGAAAGGACTCTATACCTACACAAAAACCATGTGAGGCCACACCATTTGCAGGATAGAGACCCTAGAAAGGTACATTCATCATAATGACTTGTGTTCTTATCTGATTTTGGTGTTTTTGGAAATTTGAAATGGATGATAAAATGAATTAAATGAGTTAAAATTATTCTTAAATAAAATTACATACTATTCAGACATAGTAATTCTATGTTTTTCTTTTCAACTATGGCACTTGGTCATCATTCTCATGTGGCTTGGGTAGTGGAGGCCCAACAGGATGATCTGGTTGATCATTATAGGATTGATCATGTGGAGGAGGATGACTAGTGGTAGAGGATGTTATGTTATTTCCAACGACATGCATTGGGAAAGTATGAGGGTAGTGTTTCTGACATAAAGAGAGAAATATGGATCAAGGAGCATGATATAACCTTCAGTTTGATACGAGATCTAATAGAATACCGAGTTCCTTTGGTAGTGAGTCCGATGCGGGGAGTTGTTGTAACGCCCCGACCCTAGTTACCCAGAGTCGGTGCATTGTTACATTACATTGGCATGATCACAAGAAAGATCAAATCTCGAAAGACCGATTGGTTTAGTAGCCTTGGAAACACTAGATATATTCATAAAGTATTACATTACATCACAAAGTGAAAAACTACTACAACAACATAGTCTGCATATTCCACACTCATATCCCCACATACTATCCCTATAGGTCATTCATAACTTACTTCTTCACATCTTGGAAAAAATAAAACATAGAAAAGGGGTGAGCTCAAATGCCCAGTAAGGATAACAATATAGCAGAAACTTTCAAAAATAAGCATAAACATTTAAGGCAATGTATAACTAAAACAAAAGCCTTTTAAACTTGAACTTCAACATAGTATGGAAAAAGAAAAATGAAATAATTCCATTTACTTATTCACATGTATATTCTACTAATCGAATAATCAGATGCAATATCAATAACCACTTTTATAATGATGGAATGCATAATGACAGACTGTCATAACCACATAGCCAAGGCCTCATGCCAAGACTACAAATAATATTTTGTCAAGGCCTTGTGCCAAGACACTATTTTGTCTCATGAGACCTACCGATGCATCGAGGAGCTATAGCGGGCTCCACCCGTCACATATTAAGTCCAATGCATTCCCATATGAAATGGTTTAAACATAACATAAAAATTCATATTAAAACTAGCATACGAAATGTCAATACTTTCATCATAAACTATGAATGGTATAAAAATAGAACATCCACAGTCAAACATATCACAAAACCTTCAATACAATATAGAAGTTTTGTATCTTAATAAATCAACTACAAATAAGCATGAAATCCATCAAGGGATGTTGACATAGATGAAATCAAAACTCTTTTTAGAGAAATATCTCTTTCTATTTTTGAAATCATTTAAGATTCTTATATTTATAAAATAAAACATTTTCTTTGAAAATATTCTTATAAGATTTTAATGGAAGCTTTGACGATTTTATAACGGCGAAAAATAGCCGCACCCGCCGTATAAGTTAAAAAAACATTCTTACCTTAATTTTGTCGAAAAGGTTAAAAAGCACCTTGTTTGGAAAACGACGGAAAGATTCCTTTATAAAACTCTTATAAAAATTCAAACAAGGGTATAAATGACTTTAACCCATATTCTTTTAAATAGTAAAAATGTTTTGAAATACATTTTTAGGAAACATGGATGTGGATGATAAAGAGATCCCAGTAGATTATTACGTATAAACAACCTCGAATAATGAAGAGATTGTGAAATAACCCTTACCTTGTACTTTTCCTTGGTTGGGGTAGGTTAACCTACTGTATAATGGTGAAATAATTGTTATTAAATTATACAAGAATCATATATATTAATATGATATCATATATGATCTTTTAACATTGATTTGATAATAATATCTTTGAATTATCGTCGTTTCGGGTGTTAACTTACTCGTTTTATTTTATATGTTTTGTTACATAAGCCATGTTTTTCATGGATAGGTTGTATATTTTTCATATAAAGAATGATATAAAGTCCTTAAACATCATTTTTAAATCATCAAATGATAATTATAGTTTAATGGATACAATGGAGAATGAATCTCATCGCGTTCGTGGAGACGGTAGTCCGTACGTACGCACGAGCGACAATATCATTATTTTGATATTAAAATAATATATAAATGGATGGTATATCATATATACAGAATCATTAACATGTTATATTTATTATTTACATGAGTTACACATCATTATTATATCCATCCAAATAATAATATATTGAATAACAATTACACCACGACGTGGAGACGGTAAGCCGTACGTACACACGTATGGTGACATGTTATTTAAAGGGTGGATAGAATACTGAATATGGTTGTACCATATTTATAATAACATCACTGTATATATAAGATACTGGAGTTATTATTTTATAATGGTAATAACAAAGAAAGAAGAAGTGGAAGAAGAAAGGAACTTGAAAAGGGGTGGTGAAAACATTACCTCTGCTTCGGGTTCTTCCTTTTGATTTGATCAAAAGGGCTCCTTAGGTTGGCTTTAGGATCAAACTAAGGCCTCTAGGTTGTAGTGAGGGAAGTTGGGAGAGTATTTGGGTAGAGTTTGGCCGAACCAAAAGGCTTTGAAGGTGTGAAAAAATGAGAAGGAGGAGTGCCCTTTTATAAGAGGGGTGAGGGGCACCTTTGGAAAAGCTAGAAAAATTAATTTATAATAAACTAAAATTCGGTTTCTAATGGCTCCAAAGTTTATTATTAAAATTTTAAGGTTGAGATAGGTAGAAAAACATTCAACCAATATAATTTAGACAGGTTTGGGGTACTATATTAACCTTATCTTTTAGTTTTAACTCTTAGTTAATTAGTTTGACATTTACCATGTCACTTTGTATTTTTATAATATATAGTTAATAAACTTACTATATACATCCAAGCGACCCCCAAGTGGTCCATTAATGATGATCCTATCATGATATAAGTCCCTTGTCCGATCCTTATATTTTTAGGAATTTAATATCAATTAATAATATAATATTTGTTTTAAAAACTCTTTTATGTCAATTTTGACACTATTCAATAATTGATTTTTGTAAAACTCATAACAGAATTATTACTTCGAACAAACTTAATTTAATCAATCCTAACATGTCATATTAACCTATTAAATTAGTGTAATTCCTAAAATGTCTCAGATTATATTTATTTGGGAATTTATAATATCAATTATTTTAGTTTTTTACAATTATGGTAATTACTGCATCATCATTGTGTCATAAATAAATTAAATTATTTAAAGTCTAAAAATTATAAATAAAATATCATTATGTAGGAAATATATTTATCTTTCTAATGAATATTTACAATTTAATTTATCTTATGTATAACCTTATAGTAAAAATGTTTTAGTAAATAAACTTTGATTTTAACTCTTGTTTGAATTAAATAATAATAAATGTCCTAATCTAATCCAAGTGGAACTAAATGATAATATTTTATTCCTAAGGCTGTTTTGGTCGAGATACACTTGTTCAATAGAATTAGGACATGTGTTAGGGTAATATTAATATCATTTTTACCCTTAATTACCCTATTTACTTTTAACCGTGGTAAATAAAAGTAAAAAGTTACTATTCACCAAAAATTATTTTCATCTCATTGAACCACATTTTACTTCTTGATATTAACCGTGTCTCTCGGATTTATGAAATTCCATTCAAAGAAGTAGTAAAATTAGGTTTTATGAAAAATTCAGTTTTTTAACTACCACTTAGTAGTTTCACTATTCATCAAAAATTGAAGTTTTTCAGAATAATGCCAAAATTTCACCCTAAGCTATAATTGATATTCCGAATTCAAAAATGATGTCTATTTTTACAAAATTACAAACATATAAGTTGAATTAATTAATTTTATAATTAATTCCCGCTGTCACAATAAATAGCGTGTTTTTAAGAAACAATATATATAAAAAGATTGATAATTGTTTATGTCTAATTTCAAAGTAAAATTAATTATAATGAACACCATTGGATAAAATGGTAAAAATATATTCTAATTATAATTTAAGACCACTCAATAATATAATTTATCACTATAAATTATTTTGATTAAAAAAGTTGTTTTTAAGTATTTTTCACTATTCATAAAAATTGGAAGTTCTCAGAAAAATACCAAAAATTCAACTTAGGATAATTTCGATATTCCGAATCCAAAAATGAAGTCCATTTTGAAATATAATATATATATAATTTTAAAAAGTAGGTATTACTATTCATAACGACTAGTTTGATTAGTTGTGGTGTGTTAGAACTCGACGTTGCGTACAACACACGCTATCACATTATTCAAAGAGAAGCGTACCGTAGAAGATTGGGGTGTTACATTCTCCCCTCCTTCAAATAATTTCATCCTAGAAATTTCTAGAATAGTTATCAAATGAAAAGACTCGGGTGGTTCTTCATCATAAGTTCCTCGGGTTCCCACGTTGCCTCTTCCATCTTATGGTTTCTCCACAAAACCTTTACCAGACGCGTCATCCGGTTTCTCAGTACTTGTTCTCTCGTATCAAGAATCCTGACGGGATCTTCACAATAGGACAGATCGGGTTCCAGTCCTAATTCTTCATAGGTGAGTACATGCATTGGGCCAGGCATGTATTTCCTGAACAGAGATACGTGGAACACATCGGGAACTTTGGAGATACTTGGCGGCATTGCCAATCGGTAAGCTACAGCCCCAATTCGTTCTAGAATTTCGAAGGGTCCGATGTACCTGGGACTCAATTTACCTTTCTTACCAAAATGTATGACCCCCTTCCATGGAGATACCTTCAGGAAAACATGATCACCGACTTGAAATTCCAAATCCTTCCTTCGATTATCGGCATAGCTCTTCTGCCTACTTTGAGCTGCTTTGATGTGATTTTGGATTACCTTCACCTTTTCCATCGTTTCCTCCACCAGTTCTGGGCCTACAAGTTTTCTTTCACCAACGTCATCCCAACAGGTTTGTGTATGACATCTCTTCCCATATAACGCTTCATTTGTTGCCATTTGAATACTCTAATGGAAGCTATTGTTATAGGAAAATTCTACCAGAGGTAAATATTGATCCCACATACCCTGAAAGTCAAGTGAGCAAGATCTCAACATGTCTTCTAATGTTTGAATAGTCCGTTCTGATTGTCCGTCTGTCTTAGGGTGGTAAGAAGTTCTCAAATGAAGTTCAGTATCCAGGGATTTCTGAATACTTTTCCAGAATCATGAAGTAAAATGGGGATCACGATCAGAAACAATCGATAGGGGTACTCCATGAAGTCTCACAACTTCATTAATATATAGTCTTGTTAGACGTTCCAGGGTAGATCTTCTCTTGTAGCAAGAAAATGTGCTGACATGGTAAGACGATCAATAATAACCCATATTGCATTGTTCCTTCTAGGAGTCTTTGGTAGCCCCATGACAATGTCCATTATAATATTGTCCCATTTCCACTCCGGTATGGGAAGAGGTTGCATGACTCCTCCAGGCTGTTGCCTTCCAACTTTCACTTGTTGAAAAACCATACATTTTGACACAAAATCAGCAATCTCCCTCTTCATGTTGTCCCACCAAAAATGTTCCTTCAAATCTCTATACATTTTGGTACTCCCAGGGTGTATAGAGAAATTGGAACTATGAGCATCATCCAGCAATTCCCATTTTAGATCAGGTATATCGGGAACACAAAGTCTCTTACCAAATTTCAAAATTCCATCTTTATACACAAAGTCTCTAAGTCTCACATCATTCACAGCTTTAATCTTCTTTTGAAATTCTTCATCATCGGTTTGAGAACTCTTAATAATTTCTAGTAAAGATGGTTTGGCAACCATTTGAAAAATCATTGATGTTTCACCTTCCCTGGTTATTCCCATGTCCATCTTCACTAGATCCATCAAAATTGGATCCCTTTCAATTCTCATCACGTTCAAAACTCCATGGTCTTTTCTTCTCAAAGCATCTTCCACCTTGTTTGCTTTCCCCGGGTGGTAGTGTATCGTATGATCATAATCCTTGAGTAATTCAAGCCATCTCCTTTGCCTCATGTTGAGTTCTTTTTGTGAGAAAATATACTTCAAACTCTTGTGATCAGTATAAATCTCACATTTTTTACCATAGAGGTAGTGCCTCCATATCTTCAAAGCAAAGATCACAGCTTCTAACTCGAGATCATGAGTAGGATAGTTTTGTTCATGAATTTTCAACTGTTATGATGCATAGACAATAACCCTATCATTCTTCATAAGGACACAACCAAGTCCTTTCTTCGATGCATCACTATAAATAACGAACCCATCATTCCCCGATGGTAGAGTCAATATAGGAGCATTGACTAATCTTCTCTTCAGTTATTCGAAACATTCTTCACACTCTTTTGTCCAAACAAATTTAACCCCTTTACGTGTGAGCTTTGTTAATGGGTTAGCTAATCGGGCAAAATTCTGGACGAATCATCGATAATAACCTGCCAAACCAATAAAACTACGTACCTCAGTTATACTCGTAGGTGCTAGCCATTCTTGGATCACCTTGGTCTTAGAAGGATCAACAGATATTCCATATTTAGAGACAATATGGACAAGAAAATAAATCTCATGAAGCCCGAATTCACACTTGCTAAACATCCCATATAATTCATGTCTTCTCAGAGTCTTCAAGATAATGCGCAAGTGATTTTCATGGTCTTCATAGATTTTAGAGTATACTAAGATATCATAAATAAATACCACCACAAATTCATCGAGATACTCCTTGAAAACTCTATTCATCAGATCCATGAATACAGAGGGTGCATTTGTCAATCCAAAAGGCATTACAGTAAACTCGTAATGCCCGTACCTGGTTCGAAATGCTGTCTTCAGAATTTATTCCTTCCTCACACACAACTGATGGTATCCAGATCGAAGGTCAATTTTTGAAAAGTATTGAGCTCCATGTAGTCGGTCAAATAAATCATCAATGCGTGGTATGTGATACTTGTTCTTTATTGTTATAGCATTGATCTCCCTATAGTCGATACATAACCTCATAGATCCATCTTTCTTTTTAAAAAATGAACTGGGGCTCCCCATGGAGAAACACTAGGGCGAATAAATCCCTTATTACTCAATTCCTCTAGTTGTTTCTTTAGTTCAACTAATTCTACAGTGGCCATTCTATAAGGGGTCTTTGATATAGGCCTTGATCTAGGAATTAAATCAATGGAAAACTTAACTTCTCGTTCTGGAGGATTTCCAGGTAAATCTTCCTGAAATACATCTAAAAATTCCTTCACAATAGGTACATTCTCTATTTGATCATTCCTTTCCTCACCCACATTCATTTCATTCTCTTCCTCCCCAATAATTGAATTTAGTTGAGCTACTGGGGGTGGATCTAAATAAGAATTAGGTGGTGACGATTCTGCTCTAAAGATAAGGTGTTCCTTATCATTATCATCAAGAATCATAACCTCTTCCTTCTTACAATAAATCTTCGCATCATAGTCCGAAATCCAGTCCATACTGAGGATTATATCAAACTCAATCATAGGTATGATGATGAGATCAGCAGATAAAGAACATTTATGTGCTCTAATGGGGACTGATTCACAAAACTTTGTTGCAATGATACTTCCCTTAGGAGTTTTAACTAACAACTCCTTTGTTAAATCAAATTGAAAATATCTAATTTTCGTAGCAAACTGGGAAGATATGAAACAATGCGATGATCTAGAATCAAATAATGCATTTGCTAAACTTGAGGAAACCATTAAATTACCTGCCACCACGTCTTTCGGAGCTTCTACCTCAGCAGTAGTGATAGCATAAGCCTGACCTTGATCCCTTGGCCTTTTCTGAGGTAAGTTCTCCTGACGCTTAGGAAATTCATTTTCATAATGCCCCATCTCCCTACAATTGTAGCACTGAACATTTGTAGCTTCCTTCTTCCCTTTGCAATCACGAGCTTGGCGGCCTTTTTCACCACATTTGTAACAGACGCCCATTCCCTTCAAGCAAGTACCGGGGTGTTTCTTCTCACATTTACCACAGGATGGATATTCAACCTTTCCTTTCTTCCCCTTATTTCCATTCCCAGATTGATCATCAGGCCTCTTCTTCTCTTGCTTTGCTTTAAAGTCATAAGACTTAGATAATTCCTTTTCAGTCTTGATAGCACATGAGAAAATGTCTTCGTATGACGAGAAGGATTGTGAAACTAATGCTCGATGGATAAATGGTTTTAACCCATCAAAGAAATGATCAATCTTATTTCTTGGGTTACGTATATAGTCACCAGCATACCTTGCTAACCTTGTAATGTTAGCCTCATACTTTGTGACATTCTCATCCTCCTTCTGTCTTAGACTTAGAAATTGCCTTTCCATATCTGCTCGATGGTCGCGAGGAAATTATTTTTCTAAAAACATATCTTTGAACTCCCTCCATCCCATATTTGATACTTCATCACCTTCCTTCGTATTTTGAATCAATGACCACCATTGATCAGCATCTCCAGTGAGGCGGTAAACTGCCATGATAACTTTTTCCCTTTCACTACTCCCCAAAGCCTGAAATATTTTCTCTAGGGAAAATATCCATTTCTCAGCTACTAAGGGATTTGTACTCCCATTGAACATTGGTGGTTGTTGCCTCATGAATCGATCTAACATTGATCCTCCACGCTGTGGATCCGGGTGCTCCATACGGGAAAGGTTATTATTCATAACCCGAGTGAGTTGTCCCAGTATGGTGATTAGCTTATCAGCATCAGTTGCATCACCAGCTCCACTATAATTATCTTGAGCAGGAGGGAAATCCTTATATAGAGTGCGTGCATTGATACAGTTTCCATTTCTTCCACTAGGCGCCATTTCTAAAAAATGGCATAAAATAGATCAGTTTATGAATCAAAATACATAATCCCATACTTATAAAACACTTAACATAAATTGAACTATTTAGGGATATAATCCATAATCGTGAAAATATTTTCTTTGAGGAAGTATATACTCATAAACCCTTCATAATGTTTTGTAAATAAAATTAGAGTTATCCTAAGCATATCCCCCAGGAGTGTCGTAACCAAGAGTGCAGCAAGGCCCGTTGTCGTGCACCAGTTCCCGTTCGAGTCTAGCTCAAAGCGGTGTTTTCGGGTTTTACCCCTAGGTACATATGTGCCAGAGCAACCTCTACCTTCTCGTATCCAGACATAGATGTATTGCTCGGAAAACTCACAAAATCTCTACAATACCAAAATTCTAGGATGTTCTTCTATACTAATCCTTAAAGTTCATCTTAGGTCTACGTGCTCTAATCAGAGTTTATCTAAATCTAGCTTCCAAGGTTTGTACTAAAATTCCACTGATACTAACTGTAACTCCCCGACCCTAGTTACCCAGAGTCGGTGCATTATTACATTACATTGTCATGATCACAAGAAATATCAAATATCGAAAGACCGATTAGTTTAGTAGCCTTGGAAACACTAGATATATTCATAAAGTTTTACATTACATCACAAAGTGAAAAACTACTACACCAACATAGTCTCCACATTCCACACTCATATCCCCACATACTATCCCTACAGGTCATTCATAAATTACTTCTTCACATCCTGTGAAAAATAAAACATAGAAAAGGGGTGAGCTCAAATGCCCAGTAAGGATAACAATATAGAGGAAACTTTCAAAAATAAGCATAAACATTTAAGGCAATGTATAACTAAAACAAAAGACTTTTAAACTTGAACTTCAACATAGTATGACAAAATAAAAATTAAATAATTCCATTTACTTATTCACATGGATATTCTACTAATTGAATAATCACATGAAATATCAATAACCACTTTCATAATGATTGAATGCATAATGCTAGACTATCATAACCACATAGCCAAGGCCTCGTGCCAAGACTACAAATAAGATTTTGTCAAGGCCTTGTGCCAAGACACTAGTTTGTCTCATGAGACCTACCGATGCATCGAGGAGCTATAGCGGGCTCCACCCGTCACATATTAAGTCCAATTCATTCCCATATGAAAAGGTTTAAACATAACATAAACATTCATATTAAAACTAGAAAACGAAATGTCAATACTTCCATCATAAACAATGAATGGTATAAAAATAGCACATCCACAGTCAAACATATCACAAAACCTTCAATACAATATATAAGTTTTGTATCTTAATAAATCAACTAAAAATAAGCATAAAATCTATCAAAGGATGTTGACATAGATGAAATCAAAACTCTTTTTAGAGAAATATCTCTTTATATTTTTGAAATCATTTAAGAGTCATATATTTATAAAATAAAACATTTTCTTTGAAAATATTCTTATAATCTTGTAAGGGAAGCTTTGACAATTTTATAATGGCGGAAAATAGCCGCACCCGCCGTATAAGTTAAAAAAACATTCTTACCTTAATTTTGTCGAAAAGGTTAAAAAGCACCTTGTTTGGAAAATGACGGAAAGATTACTTTATAAACCTCTTATAAAAATTCAAACAAGGGTATAAATGACTTTAACCCAAATTCTTGTAAATAGTAAAAATGATTTGAAATACATTTTTAAGAAACCTGGATGGGGATGATAAAGAGATCCCAGTAGATTATTACGTATAAACAACCTCAGATAATAAAGAGATTGTGAAATAACCCTTACCCTGTAATTTTCCGTGGTTGGGGTAGGTTAACCTCCTGTATAATGGTGAAATAATTGTTATTAAATTATACAAGAATCATATATGTTAATATGATATCATATATGATCTTTTAACATTGATTTGTTAATAATATCTTTGAATTATCGTCGTTTCAGGTGTTAACTTACTCGTTTTCTTTTATATGTTTTGTTACATAAGCCATGTTTTTCCTGGATAGGTGGTATATTTTTCATATACAGAATGATATAAAGTCCTTAAAAATCATTTTTAAATCATCAAATGATAATTATACTTTAATAGATACGATGGAGATTGAATCTCATCGCGTTCGTGGAGACGGTAGTCCTTATGTACGCACGAGCGACAATATCATTCTTTTGATATTAAAATAATATATAAATGGATGTTATATCATATATACAGAATCATTAACATGTTATATTTATTATTTACATGAGTTACACATCATTATTATACCCATCCAAATAATAATATATTGAATAACAATTACACCACGACGTGGAGACGGTAAGCCGTACGTACGCACGTATGGTGACATGTTATTCAAAGGGTGGATAGAATACTGAATATGGTTGTACCATATTTATAATAACATCAAAATATATTTAAGATACTGTAGTTAATATTTTATAATTGTAATAACAAAGAAAGAAGAAGTGGAAGAAGAAAGGAACTTGGAAAGGGGTGGTGAAAACATTACCTCTTTTTCGGGATCTTCCTTTTTATTTGATCAAAAGGGATCCTTAGGTTGGCTTTATGATCAAACTAAGGACTCTATGTTGTAGTGAGGGAAGTTGAGAGAGTATTTGGGAAGATTTTGTCCGATCCAAAAGGCTTTGAAGGTGTGAATAAATGAGAAGGAGGAGTGCCCTTTTATAAGAGGGGTGAGGGGCACCTTTGGAAAATCTAGAAATATTAATTTATAATAAATTAAAATTCGGTTTCTAATGTCTCAAAAGTTTATTATTAAAAGGTTAAGGTGGGGATAGGTCGAAAACCATTCAACCAATATAATTTAGACAGGTTTGAGTTACTATATTAACCTTATCTTTTAGTTTTAACTCTTAGTTAATTAGTTTGACATTTACCATGTCACTTTGTATTTTTATAATATATAGTTAATAAACTTACTATATAAATCCAAGAGACCCCCAAGTGGTCTATTAATGATGAGCCTATCATGATATAAGCCTCTTGGCCAAACCTTAGATTTTTAGGAATTTAATATCAATTAATAATATAATATTTGTTTTAAAAACTCTTTTATGTCAATTTTGACACTATTCAATAACTGATTTTTGTAAAAATAATAACAGAATGATTACTTCGAAGAAAGTTAATTGAATCAATCCTAACATGTCATATTAACCTAGAAAATTAGTGTAATTCCTAAAAAGGCTCAATTTATATTTATTTGGGAATTTATAATATCAATTATTTTAATTTTTTACAATTATGGTAATTACTGCATCATCATTGTGTCATTAATAAATTAAATCATTTAAAGTCTAAAAATTATAAGTAAAATATCATTATGTAGGAAATCGTTTTATCTTTCTAATGAATATTGACAATCGAATTTATCTTTTGTGTAACCCTATATTAAAAATATTTTAGTAAATAAACTTTGATTTTAACTCTTTTTTGAATCAAATAATAATAAATGTCCTAATCTAATCCAAGTGGACCTAAATGATAATATTTTATTCCTAAGGCTGTTTTGGTCGAGATACACTTTTCCAATAGAATTAGGACATGTGTTAGGGTAATATGAATATCATTTTTACCCTTAATTACACTATTTACTTTTAACTGTGGTAAATAAAAGTAAAAAGTTACTATTCACCAAAAATTATTTTCATCTCATTGAACCACATTTTACTTCTTGATATTAACCGTGTCTCTCATATTTTAGAAATTCCATTCATAGAAGTGGTAAAATTAGGTTTTATGAAAAATTCAGTTTTTTAACTACCACTTAGTAGTTTCACTATTCATCAACAATTGTCGTTTTTCAAAATAATGCCAAAATTTCACCCTAAACTATAATTGATATTCTGAATTCAAAAATTATTTCTATTTTACAAAATTCCAAACATATTAGTTGAATTAATTAATTTTATAATTAATTCCCGCTGTCACAACAAATAACGTGTTTTTAAGAAACAATATATTTCAAAAGATTGATAATTGTTTATGTCTAATTTCAAAGTAAAATTAATTCTAATGAACACCATTGGATAAAATGGTAAAAATATATTCTAATTATACTTTAAAAACACGCAATAATATAATTTATCACTATAAATTATTTTTATTAAAAAAGTTGTTTTTAAGTATTTTTCACTATTCATAAAAATTGGAAGTTCTCAGAAAAATACCAAAAATTCAACTTAGGATAATTTTGATAATCCGAATCAAAAAATGAAGTCCATATTGAAATATAAAATATATATAATTTCAAAAAGTAGGTATTACTTTTCATAACGGCTAGTTTCATTGGTTGTGGTGTGTTAGAACTTGACGTTGCGTACAACACACGCTATCGCATTATTCAAAGAGAAGCGTACCGTAGAAGCTTGTGGTGTTACAGTTGTGCATTTATTGTGGATGATATAACTAGGGGAGAGGAAGGAGGCTCATGTTTTGTGGGTTGGATTTGAGAAGGAGTAATGATTGGAATTTCTATCATCAACCTTGAAGGGTGAGAAGAGCCATGAGCTAATCTCCCTCAAGTGGGGGAGTATGTTGATACAAAAGCTAGGAATAATGTTCAACAATTTCATTCACTTAACCCCATATGTTTTTATGGATTATGTGTCTCATTTGAGATGTTTAAATGGGGAACTTAGATCTTATATCCAACATGTAGTTACACTCTTTACATTGCTAACATTCTTAGAGGATCAGAATAAGGTGGAGGCGGTTAAGAGTATTCACTCATGAGGAGATATACTATGAGGTGGGAGACCACATTGTTATTTGGAGGGAAAGGTTACCAAAAACAGTTCTCAGGTGTCAAGGATGTTATTGTTCTGACCAGTGGGGAGTCGACCTTAGCAGTTCCTTTTTTAACCTTCTGATGTCGGCGGTTCTCATGCATTTCCTTTGAATTATAGACCGAGGTGTTTCATATATTGTGTATGTTTCCATCATTAGATTAGTTTTCAGTGGTCCTTTTAGCTCAGTACAGTGGAGGTGGATATGTTCAGTGTCATCATCAATAGCATTTTCCAACTAGCCCGTTTCAAAAATAGGGAAAGGAGGCTCATGCTCCACTGAGGGGAGATGGGGTAGGTAGAAAATAACCTTAGGATGTTCCTTAGGGCTCTCAACCAAGGAATGGTAATTGAGGTAGTCTTCAGTAGAGGGGTAGAGGATCTGGGTGTGGTTAGTTTCACGTAGTATTGGTGGCTGTTCTAACAGAAAAATAGATCATCATAGGCACGATCAGCCTATTTAGTACCCATGATTTTTCTTTGTTTGATCCAAGATATACACACTCCTTTTTTCACCCAGTCTATCCCATACTCTAGGAAAAGAGGTAGAGAGTCTTCCGATTACCCTAGTGGTGAGTACAATAATAGGAAGCTAAAATTTCTTGTTTTATGTTTGTTGGGGATGTATAGTAATGATGGGACCGCTTCAGTTTCATTGAGATCACTTTTTATTACAGATGAAACCATACAATGCCATTATCAGCATTAATTGGTTTTATTCCAGGCATACTATTTTCGACCTCTTTTGGGTAAGAGTTTTATTTTTATATGTGGATGGTCAGTGTGTGTCTTTCATTGGCGAGAGAAGTTGTCAGGTGGGCAGTTGTCATATTGAGCATCTCCTTTCCTTGTTGGTAGAACTTTATGTGGAATCATTTGTTTTTGAGAGAGTCGAAGTTCTTTGGGTCGTTGGGGAGTTCTTGGTTGATTTCCCCAAGGAGTTTGAGATTCTACCTCCTTGACATGATGTTGTGTTTGGTATAGAATTGAGTTCCGGTGTCTCTCCGATTTTGATAGTACATTATTTGATTTCACCTTCTGATATGTGGGACTTGAAGTTTCATATATATGATCTAATGAATAATGGTTTTATGTGGAACATTTTTGTTTCCATGGGGTGCTCCAGTATTTTTCACAAAGAATGATGGTGGTATGTGTTTGTACATAGACTATTGGAGCTTGAATTATGTAACATCCAAGAAGTTTTACCCTCTTCCAAGGATAGATGATCATTTCAAATAATTGAGAAGGATAATTTGGTTTTCTTTGATCGATCTATGGTTTGGATATCATCAGTTGAGGGTGATAGAATGAGATATTCGGAACACTTCTTTTAGATGTAGTTATGGACACTTTGAGTTTGTAGTCATGGAATTTTGATGTATAGAATGTACCAACTATTTTCATGGGCCTTCTAAACTCCACCTTTCATGAGTTCCTGGACTGGTTCATCATCATGTTCATCGATGATATCCTGATATAAATGTATTGAGAGGGGGAGCATGTAGAGAATATCATAACTATCTTGTAGGTTTTTCGATGCCACTACCTCTATAGAATTTTGTCTAGTTGTAAGTTTTGTACATGAGAGGTTCATTTCCTCATGAATGTGGTGTCTTATCAGGGTGTTTCAGTTGACCCGTCAATGGTTTAAAAAGTTGATTCTTGTCCAGTACCCAAGAATGTGGTAGAAATTTTCTATTTTATGGTCTTTCAGGCTATTATCAGAGGTTTTTACTCGATTTATATTGAGTTTCATCTTCGTTGAAAATACTGACTTGAAAGGAAAATGTTTTTGTGGGGAGTGAGTAGTGATAGGAACAATATAGTTACCTGATGGGGATGTTTTCAGTTCTCCAATGCTCTAGTTTCCAGAGGATAAAATAAGGTTTGAGGTGCCTTTTGGTGCTACCTGTCTTGTGTTGGGATGTGTCTTCGTGGAGTAATGAGATGAAATATCTTATGAGTCCCTGTAGTTACATCCCCACAACATAACTATGCTAACCATGATTTGGAGCTATCAGTAATATTTTTCACACTGATTTTATGGTAGAATTACCTCATTGGGTAGTTCTCTATGGTCTTCATAGATCACAAGAGATTTAAGTATATCTTTTCCTAGCATGATTGAATCTGTGACCATGCAGAAGGATGTTGTTTCTTTAAGACGATGATTTTGATATATCCTACACCATAGGAAAGGGAAATGCCATGGCTGATAATTTGAGCAGGAAGTCACATAAGGAGGTTGTTTCGGAATTTGTAGACGCTTGTAAGGCGATGGAAGAGCTACCAGCCATACACATAGATTCAAGGGTGGATGATGGTAGAGGATATTTTTTAGATGAAATAGGATTCTTCTATGATGAAAATGGTGGAGGAGTTTCTCTTGGGAGACTCAGAGGTAAAGGTGTTATGTGACCGTGTTGTCCATATTGATGCTCTAGAGGGATGTTTAGAGGATGGTCAGAACCAGATGTTGTTCCATGAAAAGATGTTTATTCCAGTGGAGATGAATATGGGAGTCCTTCTTGAGATTCATAACTCACCAATATCGATACACCAAGGAATATATAAGATATATCATGGATTGATGATGTAGTATTTTTAACACCCTGAGATTTTATGAGATATATTATTTTTAATTTCTTTTATGTCTTGTGTTGTATGTTACACCACGATTATATTGCGCTATACGCAACACCGTATTTTCTTTTATAATATAAAACACAATTCTTGGATTGTGTTGCACACAATTTAAAGTTATTTCAAATAATATTCATTTTACACAACACAAAGTATTTATTTTGATCAATTTATAAATGAACTATGTTTTGATTATGTTATACGCAACACCAAAAGAATATTTCACTACACTCAACGCTGACTTGGCTTGCATTACACACAAGAGCGACCTTCCTCGGTAGCTTACGTGGTACACAATATCGAGTTTCACTAAACAATGATATATTATTATAATATTATAAACTAATTGTTATGAAGAGTATTAAACAAATTATAAAATTTTATAACATTATAATTTATATTACATATTTTCTAGAATGAGGTATGAGAACAAAATCAATTTTTCAAATAGAAGATATATTTTTCAAAAAATGAAGTTTTGTCACCTTTTGATGGCACACCCATTTTAAATATAATTTTTGACAAGTTTATAAGTTAAATTTGACAAAATAAACTATTTTTTTGAATCAGGATATAAAAATTTTCTTTGGATAAGTTTTTGATATTTTTATGATAACTTTAATATTTTAATCAATAGTAAAAACATGCTAAATTTTAATTAAAAAAAACATTTTTCATCGAGATAATTTATATGATTTAATTATAATATTGAATGGTTTTAAAGTATATATAGAATATATTTTTACCATTCAAAATAATTCATGTCATTATCATTAATTTTACATTGAATTCATAGGTAAAAACATTTCAATCTTTTGTAGTGTTTTAAACAAAAACCCATTTTTTCCACAACGGGATTGATTTTAAATTAATTACTACAACTTTTGTGTTTTGAATTAAAAAAAAATGGATTACATATATGGAATAATTAGAATAAAATTATGTTAATAGGATAATTTTATTTTTAGACATTATGAATAGTAACTACGGTAAATTTTATTTACAACAGTTAAAGGTAAATCAGGTAATTTTGGGTAAAAATAATATTATAAAATTATCCTAACACTTGTCTTAATATAATTTGATGATTATATTTCGTCATAAAATATACTTGGGTCGAAATGGTATCCATTAGAACCCACTTGTATGTGATTAAGACCTTTAATTTATTTTATTTAAAGTAAAGTGAAATATGTCTCACTCAAACTTTAATAATTATATTATTTTTAATATAAGGTTATACAGAATATAAATAAGATTATAAATACACATTTGAAAGCTAAATTTTTTTCTTTATCATGGAAATTTATTTGTACTTTTTAAGAAATATATATTTACCTTAACAGCTTATATATTAATGATGCATAAATTATTTATTTATTGAAAAATAAAAAATATAGTTTTTATTAAAATCATAACACCCATCAAAAGGACCAAAAAATTTACCAAACCATATTTTTCAAGTATACATATACCATAACCATCCCAGGGTCGACTTGGGGACTATTTGGAGATTTATAAAAGAGATTATGACACTTATATTATTTTATTTTAAATGATGTCAATGTTGTTACCTTCATAATTTAATAAATATTACAATTTAAAAAGTTGGGTTTTGTAGAATATAAATTCAACTAAAAGTATTCTTATGAAATATATTAGATTTAACTTCATTATAGTATTTTATTATTAATTTTTATGAAACAAATAAGTATATTAAATAATTATATAAAAATGTTGTAGTAATTATTTTATTAAGAAAGATATCAAAAAAATGGTTTTGAAAATATTAAAATAAATATTATATGAACAAATTAATGAAATTTGTTAATTTTTTATATGAATATTACATGTTAGGAATATATTAAATATATTGGTTAGAATATATCTTCTTTCTGGATTTTATTTAAATTCAAATAATTAAATAGATTTAAAATTGAAAATATTGATATTTTATATAAATAAAATTTTATTAAATTGTTTAAAAGTCACAAAAATATTTAAATATTACAAATTAAAAATTATATGGTCTAAAATTTAATAATATATCTAATTATTGAAAATTCACAACAAATAATTAAGTATTTATAACAATTTAATAATTAGAATATTATTACCACAAATAAAATTAAATAGATTAAATAAGAAGAAATCAAAATGATAAGGATTAAAATAAACATAAACCATGTCAAAATTTTATTGGTTGATGATATTACAACCCCATCTCATCTCATATTCAAATTGATTCATTTTTGGAGGTTTTAAGTGGGGTTTGAATTTATTATAAATTAATATTGTGGAGGTTTCCAAAAGTGCCCCTCTCCTCTCTTATAAAAGGGCACTTCCTCCCACTTCTATTCTCTTCATTTTAAGCCTTAAAGCTCGGCCAACCCCTACCAATTCATCTTCTCAACCACTATAGTTATATTATAGAGGTTCTGGTCTCAAAAGACCAACTCTAGTGCCCTAAGAGGAAGTTTAAAAGAAGAACATCGAGGAATAGGAGTCTCGGACACATACAGAAGAAATTGGACATAAGGTAAGGGATAATTATTCCAATATCATTCTTATCCAGGATTGTTTATTCATAAATATTTACTAGGGTAATGTTTATCATCCATGTCCATGTTTTCTAAAAATGTTATCATAAAATTTTTACTACTATTCCATGTATGTTTAAAGTCATTTTTACCATTTTTTGACTTTTACCACATGGTATGGAAGGAATATTTCTTTTTTTACCATACAAGGTAATTTTTACTTTTCCAGCAAAAGTACCGGAAGAATGTTTTTTTTAACTTATACGGCATGAAAGGATTTTACGATTTCATAATGCCTTATTTTCATGAAGCTTCCTCTACATGATTTCATGATTATTTTCAACAAAATCCTTTTATTTTAAAATTGCATGGAATTTTGTGAAAAAAAATGATTTTGAAGAAGAAAGGATATTTTCATCAAGAATTCATTTCAAGTGTTTTATCGAAACTATTTTCCATCTATGTTGAAATTACTTAGTATGTTTATGTTTCAAGTATAATGTCTCTATTATTTACATGATTTGATTTTTCTTATGATGAAATGATATCCATTTGTTTTATATGGATTGTGTTATGATGGGATGATGTTTATGAAACCCATTTTATTCTTTGGGTTATGATTAATGATTTATTTTTATTTTATGGCACAAGTAAGAATGTTTTCATTATGAGATGTGTGGGACCTATATCTCCATACAATGCATTGGGTAATGATTTATATCTCATGAGATAGACATGGCTGTAACAACAAGTAAATCTAGTTCAGTAATACAGGGCTGTAACGACAAGTAATCCCGGTTCAGTAATGGACTTTTCCACTATAAATGTATTAGAAGCAGTGCCTTGTCTACTATGGAAATCATGTCATGTGCTTAATGGTTTTACACAATTACATGTTTTATTCGCATGCTATTTTATCATGATTAATGTTCCTTTATGTTATATACCTTATGTACTACTATGATTTATGTCATGTTAATGTTTTATGTTCAAATGTTTATTTATTTTTTTATGTTCTCCATGTTTACCCTTATTGAGAATTTTAGCTCACCGTTTTTATGTTTTCTTTTCCCCCAGGATATAAAGAAAGGTTTTAGGTAAGAAAACAAAAGGTTCAGATCTTTCTGGGAGATTTTTAAGATCTTTCACCATGATTAGAATATTCTGTTCCATGTTTCCAAAGAAATAAAACTAATATGGTCATTGGGCATCTGTTTTTGTTATGTTTTAAGTATTCCGCAAAATTAATGTAATGTATATGTACGTCAAGCTTGGGTCTCTATAGTTGGTATCATAGAAAAGTTATAGTTAGCCTTTGGAAACTAGAATGCAAAAACTTTAGTGAGATTCCTAGAGATATTTCTAAGGTAGGTCTAGGGATGTCCATAATGTTAAGTATAAAGTATAGGTTATAATCCTAGAATTATGATAACGATCATGAATAACCTATGATTAAACCTATGATGTTAGATATTGAAAGTACTCCCCTTGATTATGTTATTTTTCTAGTATGATTTTTTCCTCTCACGATATTATTTTTGGGTTTTAGAAAAATTGATGGAAACATGAAAATTCATATTAATAGAGAATATGATGGACAGTGGAATGGTATTCTTCATGAGAAACCAAATGAAACCGGATTTGGAAGGAAAACCATCATTATTATGCCTAACACGCAATCTCATAATATGATCAATAAACTCAACTTTGGTAAGTTTCCTAACTCATATAATAAGAGAAAGATGAAGTTTCATGATGATTATAGAGGAAATAAAGTTTAATTTCCCTCATGTAAATAATTTTGGAAGAGGCATCAAGGAGAATGTTTCAAAGGGAAAAAAGATTCTTTTGGTGTAGAAAAAAAGGACACAAATCTAGTAATTGCAAAAGAAAAGGTTCGGTTAACATAATGGACAAGGATAATGGTATCACTAAGACATCAACAATGGTTAAATGTTTTAAATGTGGAATGTAGAAGCATTATGCAAACCAAATCCCTAAGGGAAAATCTCATGAAGTAAATCAGCATGGTCGAATGGGTAATATTTATGTTGATGATGATAAAGAGACTACAAATGATATATGTGATGAAAGAAGTATTGAGGAATAAAATTATGAAGCTTGGTCAATGGTTTAAGAAGGTAGTGGAATGATTGCATGTTTATCAAGAATAATGTATGGTACTATGGAATAAAGAAAAATATAAGGATTGTTACTCTATTTTTTTCCTTGAGTATTTGAAATTATATATTGAATGGTACTAGTAACCAGGAAAAGTGATTGAAATATTTTTGGAAAGTAGATGATATGAGAATAATGAAGGTATACCTAGAAAATGATATGTTTGATATTATTAATGAGCTCATGAATTATAAAAGGACAACATGATATCATGGTTTGAGTATATAATTTGTTTTGGTATTTTTGGTGTGTGGAAAGACTTAACTTTTGATAGAAATATTGTTTTCCTTAAGATTATATGGTAAATAAAGTTTAATGAGAATACATGATTAAGGTATTCACATGTTTGAAATGTGACCAACAAGATATATCTTATGATATATGGGGGATAAATGATGGTACTCACATGCTTGTTATATGACCTTTCTGGAAATTGCTTTCTTTGTACTTTAAGATTGGACATAAGTATTTGGGATAAGCCTAAAGGTTGTAATGAATTAAGTTGGACATCATATAGTATTGTTTAAGGATAAATTTTTTTTCTAATAGATTTAGAAAATGGACAACTTGTAGGATGGGCGATAACCCGTCACGTCAGACATGGTTGTAGGAATCGAACCCACAACCGAAGTGCGAAAAGATTTTATCGCCTACCACTGGCCTATAGGATGTCCCTGGTTAGTATAAATTAGTTTTATTTTGTTAACCGATATGATAGAAGAAGTATAAGTCCATTTTAGGAACCATATACGATTAATCTCACCACAAATGGACTTATGTATATTTAATAACTCGTGCTAAAATTTTTGTGATAGATACAGATGGAGTGACCTACCATTCTATCTCATGATCTAATAACAGTTCAATAATAGAAAATTCAACTTCATTTATTTAAATAATAGATTAGTGGAAATTATTCATGGAAGGACCAACAATGATATTACACTGAAATCAAGTAAATATTTCTCATTATGAAAAAATTCATCAACTTTAGAGAAATGATCTTGAAAACAAAAAATGTTTTCCTAGTACCCTTATATCCAATGAATCAGATGGTACCTTAGATAATCACAAATTTATGGCTTTTTTATTGTTGGATTTTTCATATCTACATTCTCTACCACTCTTCATCAGAATTTGATGATTAGATTACTCTTCCATATCCATATTTTTACCTATGTTCTCCTATGTGGAAACCCAGTGATGAGTTACTTTGGGTATCCATTATGTTTCTAAAATTCCTTTTTAAAATGAATTTTTAGTATTCCTTTTTACAATGTGGGTTTCTATGAAAGAAACGATCAAGTAGAAAACCATTTATAACCCTTATGAATTTCGAGGGCGGAATTCATTTTTAATGGGGGTAGAATGTAACACCCTGAGATTTTATGAGATATATTATTTTTAATTTGTTTGAATTCTTGTGTTGTATGCTACACTAAGATTATATTTCACTACACGCAACATTGTATTAGCTTGTAGTATACACAACACTATTCTTGGCTTGTGCTGCACACAATTTCAAGTTCTTTCAAATAAAATTCATTTTACACAACACTGAGTATTGATTTTGAGAAATCTATAAATGAACTATGTTTTGATTATGTTATACACAACACCAAAGGAATCTTTCACTACACGCAACCCTGACTTGTCTTGCATTACATGTAAGAGCGACCTTCCTCAATAGCTTACGTGGTACGCAGTACCGCGTTTCACTAAACAATGAAATATTATTATAATATTATGAACTAGCCATTATGAATTGTATTAACCACATTTTAAAATTTTATAACATTATAATTCATCTTACACATTTTCTAGAATGAGGTATGAGAACAAAATCAATTTTTTGGATAAAATAACTATTTAAAAAAAATGCAGTTTTGTCACCTTTTGATGACGCACCCATTTTAAATATAATTTTTGACAAGTTTATAAGTTCAATTTGAAACAATAAACTATTTATTTTGAATTATGATATAAAAATTTACTTTGGATAAATTTTTGATATTTTTTTGATAACTTTAATATTTTAATGAATAGTAAAAACACGCTAAATTTTAATTAAAACAACATTTTCATCAAGATAACTTATATGATTAAATTATAATATTGAATGGTTTTAAATTATAATTAGAATATATTTTTACCATTTAATATAGTTTATGTTATTATCATTAATTTTACATTGAATTCATAGGTAAAAACATTTCAATATTTTGCAGTGTTTTAAACAAAACGCCATTTCTTCAGAAAACAGGATTAATTTTATATTAATTACTGAAACTTCTAAGTTTTGAATTTGAAAAAATGGATTTCATATTTTGAATTAGTAGGTACAAATAATGTTAATATTCTACTTTTATTTTTAGACATTATGAATAGTAACTACTATAAATTTTATTTACCATAGTTAAAGGTAAATTAGGTAATTATGGGTAAAAATAATATCCTAAAATTACGCTAACACTTTTCTTAATATAATTTTATGATCATATTTCGTCCTAAAATATACTTGGGTCTAAATGGTATCTTTTAGAACCCACTTGTATGTGATTAAGACCTTTAATTTATTTTTTTAATGGAAAGTGAAATATGTCTCACTCAAACTTTAATAATTAAATTATTTTTAATATAAGGTTATAAAGAATATAAATTAGATTATAAAAACTCATTTAAAAGATAAAATGTTTTTATTTATCATGGTAATTTATTTGTAATTTTTCAAAAATATATAATTACCTTAACAGCTTATACATTAATGATGGAGAAATTATTTTCTTTAGTAAAAAATCAATAATATTGTTTTTATTAAAATCATGATACGCATAAAAAAGACAAAAAACATGACTAAACCTTATTGGTCGAGTATATATATACCATCATCATCCAAGGATCGACTTGGAGACCATTTGGAGCTTTATGAAAGTGATTATGACACTTATATTATTTTATTTTAAATGATATCAAAGTTGTCACCTTCATAATTTAATAAATATAACATTTTAAAAAGCTGGGTTTTGTAGAAGATAAATTCAACTAAAAGTATTATTATGAAATCTATTAGGTTTATCTTCATCATAGTTTTTTAATTTTAATTTTTATGCAGTAAATATTTATATTAAATAATTATACAAAAATTTTGTAGTAATTATTTTATTAAGAAAAATATCAAATAATTTTTTGTAAAAATATTAAAATAAATATTATATGAAAAAATTAATGTTCTACATGATTTTTTAGAATAATATGACATGTTATGAATCTATTTAATATTTTTTTTCGTATATATCTTCTGTGTGGATTTTATTTAAATTCAAATAATTAAATAGTGTCAAAATTGACAATATTGATATTTTAAATAAATAACATATTATTAAATTTTTTAAAAGTCACAAAAATATTTAAAAATAAAAAATTGAAAACTATATGTTCTAAAATGTAATAATGTATCTAATTATAGAAAATTCACAACAAATAAGTAAGTATTTATAAAAACTTAAAAATTAGAATATTATTACCTCAAATAAAATTAAATAGATTAAGTAATGATAAAACAAAATGATAAGGTTTAAAATAAACTTAAAACATGTCTGAATTTTATTAGCTGATGAGATTACAACCCTATCTCATATCAACTTCTAATTGAGTCATTTTTTGAGGTTTTTATGTGGGGTTTGAATTTATTATAAATTAATATTTTTGAGGTTTCCAAAAGTGCCCCTCTGCTCTCTTATAAAAGGGAACCTCCTCCCTCTTCACTTCACTCCATTTTAAGAATTCAAGCTCGGCAAAACCCTACCAATTCCTCTTCTCAAACCCTCTTGTTATATTATAGAGGATATGGTCTTCTCAAAAGACCAACTCTAGTGCCGTAAGATGAATTTTAGAAGAGACATGTCGAGAAAGAGGAGTCTCGGACACATACAGAAGAAATTGGACATAAGGTAAGGGATAATTATTCCAATCTCATTATTATTCGGGATTGTTTATTCATAAGTATTTACTAGGGTTATGTTTATCATCCATGTCCATGTTTTCTAAAAATGTTTTCATAAAATGTTTACTATTCTTCAATGTATATTTAAATTCATTTTTACTCTTTTTTGACTTTTACCACATGGTATGGAAGGAATATTTATTTTGTTTACCATACGAGGTACTTTTGACTTCTCTAGAAAAATTATGAGAAGAATGTTTTTTTAACTTATATGGCAGGAATGGATTTTATGGTTTTATAATGCCTTATTTTCATGAAACTTCCTCTCTAAGATTTAATGATTATTTTCAAAAAATCCTTTTATTTTAAAATTTCATGGAATTTTTTGAATTGAAAATAATTTTGAAGAAGAAATGATATGTACATCAAGAATTAATTTCAAATGTTTTATCAAAACTATTTTCCATCTAAGTTTAAATTATTTAATATGTTTATGTTTCAAGTATAATTTCTCTATTATTTACATGGTTTTATTTTTCTTATGATGAAATGATATCCATTTTTTTATAGATTATGTTATGATGGGATGATATTTATGAAACCCATTATATTCTTTGGGTTATGATGAATGAATTATGTTTATTTTTTGGAACACGTAAGAATGATTTCATTATAAGATGGGTGGGACCTATATCTCCCTCCAATGCATTGGGTAAAGATTTATATCTCATTAGATAGACACGACTGAAATGAGAAGTAAATCTGATTCAGTAATACAGGGCTGGAATGGCAAGTAATCCCAAATTATTAATGGACTTTGTCCACTATAAATGTCTTGGAAGCAATGGCTTGGCTACTATGGAAATAATATCATGTGCTTAATGGTTTTCCACAATTATATGTTTTATTCCCAAGACATTTTATCATGATTAATGTTACATTATGTTCTACGCCTTATGTACTGCTATGATTTATGTCATTGTAATTTTTTTACGTTCAAATATTATGGATTGTTTTATGTTCTCCATGTTTACCCTTAATGAGCATTTCAGCTCAACCTTTTTATGTTTTCTTTTCCTCAGGATATAAAGAAAGGTTTTAGGTAAGAAAAAATATGTGAAAATATTTATGGGAGATGTTGAAGATCTTTCACCATGATTAGAATATTATGTTTCGAGTTTCCAAAGACACTAAACTAATACGATCATTAGGAATTTGTTTTTTTATGTTTTATGTATTTCGCAAAATTAATGTAATTTCCATATATGTCAAGCTTGGGTATCTAAATTATCAGTGGCCTGGGATGAAATAGGAAGTGGAAGAGTTTGTGGTGATGTTCTTAGTTTATAACAGATGAAGGATGAGCACCATGTTCCCGGTGGATTATTGCAACCCTTGGATGGAAGATGGATGAAATATCAATGGATTTTATCATAGGTTTACCCAAGTATTTGGAAGGCTACAATTATATCTTAGTAGTGGTGTATCAGTTTATGAAATAATTTCACTTTATAATGTTCCAGGAGTCGGACTCCGTGGATGAATTAGCTATGAGGAATGTGGATGAGGTGGTGCAGCTACATGGAGTTCTGAGGACCATTGTCTCCAATTGGGTCTCACAGTTTACGACATGAGTCTGGATGGTATTACAACAAGATTTGGACACCCAATTACATTTCCAAAATAAATTCCACCGTTAGATAGATGGGAAGACATAGATAACTACCTAGTTGTCGGAGGATATGTTGTGGGTGAACATCTTGGACTTTGGAAGATATTGGGTACAACACCTGCCCTTAGTGGTGTTTGTTCTAATAATAGCTACCACTATTCTATTGGCATGACAATATTTGGAGCCTTGGTATAAAGACCATGTATTTCTCTTGTGTGGTGGATATAGGTTGGGGAGATTAATGTTCTTGGTCCTGATGTTGGGAACAACACAACATAGAATGTTCAGATCATAAATAAGAAGATGAAAATAGTGAAAGACTAGTAGAAGTCGTATGCTGATAGTAGGAGGATGACCTTGGACTTCAAGGATGGGGACCATGTTTTCTTGAGGGTTTCCCTTCGACGTGGGTAGAAAATTTTTGTTAATGGGTGTATCCTTTATCTATTGTTTTTTAGAGACTTCGAGGTGTTGGAACAAGTTGGTGAGGTGGAATACTAGTTTTAATTTCCACCATAGTTGGCGAGGATCCATGACATCTTTCACATCTCTTAGATTTTTAGATATATTCATGATGGATCCCATTTAATTAACTGGGGATATTTGGATATCGGGGATGACACGACATTCAAGGAGTGGTGAGTGGAGATCCAATATCATTGAGAGAAAATGCTTCGTGGGATGACCATTACTCAAGTTTGTGGTTAGTGAATGCATTGTGGAAAGGAGGAGAGTACTTGGGAGCGTGAAACGAATATGTCTACCCAATTACTAGAGTAGTTTTGAGACTTTTTTTGATCTATTTTACCTTTAAATATGATTCTTGAACCTTGTTTTATATGAGTTAAGTTGTCTCTTTGTTCCATAATATGTTATAAAGTCCTGACGTGTGAATAGGGGAGGAATTGATTCCAAATAGAGATGCATTAATTATTATGAAATTAAAAACATATGAGAATATTTGTTCCACCTAGAGCAGATTCCATATTGGCAGGGTGGATGAAATTCCCTAGTTCATGTGTTCGGACTGTATGATTTTTCTGCTTGCATGGTGTGTCTTATGGTCGTTTGGGTTAGTAGATGTCGGTGGAGGTGTTCTTGTATGTGGGAGATTACACTCAATATTTTGGAAAAAATGATGTGTTTTATCAATGAAGGATGATTTTTTAGTTATTAACGGTGTTTCATGTGTAGAATGATGCTTGAGAGGTACCTCATGGGGTCGATGTTTGGACCCCTCTTTCTTCTGTGCTTTGTTTTGGATTATTGAGGATGAGAATCATTTTATATGTATATAATGTAACAATTAATTCATTACCAGCCCATTAAATTTTGACACTGGTCATTGGTAGTGATTAGAGGAGGCTCAGAGGGAGTTTAGAGAAGTTTAGATGTTGAAAGCTTGAAGAAGGGAGGTTACAAGTCGTGTAACTGGATTTCCAGGCATGAATTTCGGTTTCACAGATTGTCCTGGAAGGATTCACGACATGCAGACTCTTACATGGCTAGAATGATGGAATCACACCATCTAATATTTTGGGGATTGAAATATAAAGTAAAATTGATATGTGATTATTTTTTGAGTGGAAACCAAACCCCATTTATTATACGACTTGAAAGGGTATTAGACACACTGTAATACCCCAACCCAGTGCTATTTTAAAAATAAATTTTGGTATAAAATTCATTATCCGGGTCATTTATCTCATTCCTATCATTCCATAAGAACCCTAGGTTCCCCTAAGGAGTCCTTCGAGCCCCACTCCTACCACCTATATCTATAAAATCATAGTGGCTATTCATTGGTGATCAATGATCAATCTATGGTGAGTTTTCTCCTCTTTCACATCAGTTCCCTTTGGCTCATTTCTATAGATTCTCTATCGTGGTATGAGTTTTCTTGAGTTGGTTGTTTAGTTAGAGTTTTTATTATAATTTGGTGTTATATTGGTTTATCCATGTTTATGTAAAAGCATCTTTCACTTTTAGGCATTCTTCTTCTCCATGTGGGGGATGAACGAGTTGAAAATATTTTTTACTGAAGGATTCATTCATATCTCTTTAATTCTACATCATACAGGAGGGGTTTTCTCTTTTATATATATAAATTCTAGATGTTCCAAGATAACTAAATCTAAGAATCAGTAATTTTTTTTGTACAGTGGTAGAGGGGTTTTTCACATGATTTTTACTGCCTCAATATTGATTGTGATGTTGTGATTTTACCAGCTAAATGCCTTGCTGAAAATGGTGGTCGTTGGTGGATTTGTTTGCACTGGTAATACCTATTGTGTTACTATATTCAATGTGGTTGTTGTGGTATAACCCAAAAATGAAAATTTTTAATCATGTATATTTGGATAATGAATGAATTCCCTATGATAATATTGTTTTTGTGATTACTAGTAAATTAACAAGTGAAACTGTGTAAGAGATACTTTGTTAAATATAGAATTGTGTTATTCATTTTTATGAGGGGTTATGTGTTGTGTGGTACAGATGTGGATGTGTGTGTGGTATAGATGGAGTGTGAAGTGGCTATGCTGTGATATTTGGTATACTCTCGTTTTTGTTGTGGTATGTATGTGAAGCATGGGTGTGTACTGTGGGTTGGTTTGGGCGGTTATATAGATGAACTTAAAGACGATATATCAACCTAACTATGAGATGGAACCATAGGTTACTATATTAATTTATTATGGAATGTATGAGGACTTTTTTCCATTGGGGATGCGATCGGGTTGTGCGATGTTGTGTTGATGGATCTGGTAGAGAGTTGGGAACTTGGTTTTGTTGGTATAACTAATTATTTCGGGGTTCTCCTTGTTTTAATTTTTCCCTGTTTCTTGTTATGTGATATTCTAGGTTGTTTCTTTGATTGTAATGGAATAAATTAATGGATAATTGGTTAATATAGTTTGGAACTGGCTTGGGTTGGTTTGGTTAATGGAATGAACAAATAAATTTTTAATAAATAATGGTATTTGTTAAATAAATTTTTTGGAATGATGTTCAGGCTTGTTTTGTGAGATTTTATTTAGAAGTAGTAACAAATATGGTCATTTCGAGAGATGGTTGTTTATTTGGGAGACCATAGGATGATAATTAGTGTTTGGTATCATATATTTATATATAATTTGTATTTTTTTCCTTTTGATTTCTATACACACCGCACCATAGTTGAGCACTATGTACCGAACACCCCCATCATCATGGGGGAGGGTGTCCTTCCCAAACCTCATGTTGGGAGGATGGATAAAAGGCCACCCTCTCTTCCATTTTCCCTCTTCTAGGATGTGATATGAAAATATTCTTCAGACTGGTTGTGGTTTGTGAGGCCCAGGTGTGTGCAACTGAGTTTTCCTTTCCCAGGTGTTCTCGGGAAGAGTTGTGTTGTGCTTTCCCAAGGGTTTTCGGAATGATACGTGTTGTGCTTTCCCTAGTGTCTTCCTGATGAGGTGTGGTTTGTAGACCCAGTGTCTATGGGTGGGATGTGATGTAGTTTTTTTCCTAGGTTTGTGCGGGAAAGATGAGGTGTCACGACCCGTCCCCCGGGGCCCATGCAGTGACTACCGCAAGCCCGCCTTCCATAGGCCAGGGGCTGGTGACAAGCACCAAAAGGCGTATTACCTAAAACGGGAAGGCATTTCCTTTATAAACTATAAACTCACACAAACCAAGAACATAGCCAAATATAATCACAAAGTAAACTATATAGTAAACAGGGTGTGAACAGAAAGTAAAGGGGCCAGAATACAAGCCCATTTGGAAATTACAAGAAAAACTAGAAGGTACAAGTAAAACTAAGAATAGATCATGTGAACACCCACCAAGGATCCTACCTGAAGGGTACGTACAACTCTCAAATGATCATCTCTGTGGATCACCTCATCAAAGGTACACCTCTGAGCAGTCTCTAGTTTAGGTACCCTCGTCCTCAGTCAGCATTGTCCGTTGTCTGCACAAGACACAACAAGGTGCGGGCGAAGCCCATGCAGGGGTGAGTATAGAAAAACTCATTAGAGACCCCAAGACCCCCGAAGGTATCTCAAACACATAAATGATAAACCAAACAACATAGAAACAACAGTCAACCTTACTTAGGTATTTTCCCATACATATACCTAAGTTATTAGAATATACCCACCTCAGACCAGAGGGAAGAATACCGTACATGCAATACCATGAGGGTAGGAGTACCACATAGGTATCACTACAAAGATAAAGTACCACACAAGTACACCATGAAGATATAAGACTCATCTCAAACCAGGTATACAGTTCTAAGAAAAGGGATTATGATGTTGACCCACACAGGATCGCTATGAAAGCTGATAGCCACACACATGATTCTCTAGGGATAGTGACAAGTAACATCCCTAGACACAACGTCGAACACCTATACTATTGGAGAAATGCTTCTCCAAAGAGTATAGTGGGCCTACCACATCACATAGAGGCACCTACCACTAATCTTGGACTGCTGAGGTACTCCTCCTATCAGGTACCATGGGTCTGCCGCGTCACACAGAGGCGCTCCCTACCATGGGTCTACCGCGTCACATAGAGGCGCTCCCCCTCGTGGTCTGTTGAGGTACTCCTCCTATTGAGTACTATAGATATGCCGTGTCACATAGAGGTTCTCCCCACAGTGGGTCTACCGAGTCATACAGAGGCGCTCTCCATTGGGCATGTCAAGTCACTCCGAGTCAAAATGGTCAGCAGTCATCAAATCTCAGCCAGTCGTAGGGTTCCGTAATTAGCACATTTAAGAGAACTGCTTACCAAGCCATAAGTCATACCTCAACCAGCCCAAAGTCCCAGGAAGATGGATTCCAAAGGTCCATAATGTCATAAGCTACCCAACACAATAAACAACGCATCAATCGAACGCCCATTCTGTATGTTATTAGCATTTCTGCTCAGAGGGCCCGGTTGGATTCTGGGTCAGATCTAACTTGGTAGTACTCCAAACATATCCAAAAATCAAGTGGAGTACACCAAAAGAACCGTCTTGATCCAAGTATTCCGATGCCATAGAAGGTTTTCCAAACGCGGATGCTTGATTCAAAATTTATGGCCACAAAGGCATAACTTGGTCCAGATGGGCCTCGGTCTGGTTCGACCCAGCCTGGGCCGACCCGAACTGGTTTGGGTCGACTCAGGCCGATTCAGATCTGACTCGGATTGCATGGTCCTTGGCAGACACGACCTGTTGGGTCGTGGTCCGGTCCGGCCCACGTAGGGGCGGCTCGGCCCGACACGCTCGTGCTGCACACTACAATGTAGTCCACTGGGCCCAGCCCACAGTAGCGCGGTCCACTGGGCACGACCCACTGGGGTGGCCTGCGGTGCGGCCCATGATATGGTGGTCTTCTATGTGGTGGGGTTTTCCCTAGACCCACCCCAGTGGGAGGCCCCCCTATTATTCTGAAGGCCCGATGGTCGTTCGGTCGACCTACTGGAACGTAGGGTTCCTCGACGGTCCCGCTCAGCATGTCATGGCTGGCCATAATGACCGGACAATTCTCTTACCAGCGGCGCAGGTGCGCGCCACTATCCACCTGCAGCCGGCCGGGTGCCGGCCGCCGTCCGGCCTCCTTTGTGGCCAAACAACCACGACCTCCTGCTCTGTCTCATGCGGACGAACGCCACCGCTTCACCACACGGCCGACCGGATGCCGGCTGCCACCCTTCTCTACCGTGGCTGATGGGCTGCGACCTCTTTCTCAACCAGCAGCACAGATGCACACCACCCCACATTCCTTGCAGTCGACCAGTTTCTAGCCGTCGCTTCCTTTCACGAGCCATTACGGCTTTGTTCCAAGCCTGAAAAATAAAATGATCTCATATTCGTGATCGTTGGGTCGAGGTATCTGCCTCCATAAGTCGCGCTCAGCAAATCTTGTCATTTCTAGAATCAATAAATATTTGGTTTTGAAGAATGCATGAAAAATGCATGAAGAATTCATGAAGAATGCATGAAGAATCAAGGATAAGAGGCAAGTTATATGCGTGGGACGATGGCCATGTATGTTTGGCCATCATTGTTGTAAAACCATATTATAATGAATCGATAAATAAATTCAAACATATTAAAAACAAACCCCTACATCTATTTTCTGATGGAGGTGGCGTGAGGAAGAAGATGAAGTCGTTGAATATTGACATCGGTGTTCGTCACCCATGCAAGACACTCCAAGGTCATTCCTCATTCTTCGATTCTGGAAGTAGTTCTTCGTTTGAGGGTCTCCTTTTTTGGAGAAATTTCTTTCCAACTCTAAAAATCTCTCCTCCTTTTCCAAAAATTCTCCACGAGAGGTGAGGTGCCAATTTAATGAGTTAAGGATTAACGTTGGCACATCTAAGTTGGAACATTAAATTGGCACAATAAATTGGAATGATTTCAAGGGTTTCCCTCATATTAAAGAAGGGTTCAGGTGGTCCCCACCACCAGAATTCAAAAAGGATATTTCACTAAAATAAAATAATTCTTGTTTATTTTATTTTATTATTTCTTTTAAATCTCCCATTAAAAACAAAAAACTAAATTTCACCCTCAAACTACTATGGTTGAAGTGAATATCTCTTTAAGTGAATATCGGCACTGCGAGTTCAACGATGTCCTCAAATTTCAATTCCGAGCACCAGTTCAAAATTTAAAAATTGCCGCTCGCGCGTTTACTGAACGTACAAAAAATAATGTTTGGAAAATTATTAATAGTTACTCTCAACCTGCGCAAGTCGAGGTTAGTATCTTCCTAAGTGAAAAACTCCCCAACGAACCCAAAAATACTCTTGTATTTCCAATCCTAGTTACCGTTTAAAAGTTATGAATTTTACAATAAAATAATTGTCACTTAATTATTTTATTTACATCCAAAAAATAAATTTCTCTGGTGGCCCGCACTGGCCAAAGATAGCATCTTCCTAAAAAAATCATACCCTCATAAGTTCATCGGTGGTCTCAGATTTTAAATCTGAGTTACTATTCATGATTTATAAGAATTAGAAAAACAAAATAACTTTGTTTAATTATTTTATTTACACTTATACCATTTTCATGTTTTCTCTCTATAGGCTTGTGACGAATAAACGTAAGTCACCCCTAGGGTAAACCCACCATCCTGAGCGCAACAGTTCCCTCATATTTCTAATATGAGTAACTGTTTAAGAGTTATTCCACTTTTTCATAAAAAATGTCTATGCATGCTAATTAAATCTTAACAAAACTTCGAAAGATCATTTTAGGAACTCTGGGCCACAGAATTGTGTGCCGTCATATTTCACAGTCTCGAAATAATTCCATATTATTAAAAAAATATATAGAATTTCTGGGACAATACATGTGGTGTGGGTTGTTATCCATGTGTCTACGGGTGGGATGTGACAAGGTTTATGACCCTGGTGTGTGCAGGTAGGATGAGGTGCGGTTTGTGGACTCTGTTTTTTGCAGGTGGGATGTGATGTGTATCAAAGCCCAGGTGATAGGGCGAGATGTGGTTGTGTGTCTAAGGTGTGTGTGGGTGGGTTGTGATGTCACAAACCAGGCCGAGTCTCCATCCGACCCAGCTCCTGACCCGGTCCGCGGCAAGGCCCGCAGGTGTTCCCGATCCCCATGGGCTAGCAAAAGTGCCCAAGTATCAAGATTAACAAGTGGGGACGGTTTAACCCGAAATAAAAGACAGAAAAACAACCAACAAGATAAATAAACTGAAACTAGAAACAGACTACCAAACACCCTTCTAAACTATAAATAGGTTTAGGTCTACAATTCAGCTAAAAACCCAAAATGAACAACAACAATAATAGAGATATAAACTCCAAGACCAACCTCATGCGACACGAGAAGTTGCATCCCCAAGCTACCAACACCAACCTGCACACGAAGACCAACAGTAACCAGAACCACCATCGCTGAGCATGAAGTCACAACCTGGAGTACAAAAGAAACAGAAAGTACATACACCCAAGGGTGTATATAGGGTGTGAGCTAAACGCGTAGTAGGATGCCACCAAGAAAAGGTTCCACGCATAATTATTAAAAGACAAATACATTTGCAATTTAACAGAATAAAAATAAATAATTATTTAAAGAATTTTAATGAAAACAGTTTTTAAGGGGAAACTTCTCTAAAAGGAAAACAACTTAAATTAACTTACACACATGCATGCACTCCCACACACTCACACACACACACAGATGCATGCACACACGTACACATGCACACACACTTTTCTTGGTAACCCCAACGTCACACCGTGTGCCTCCGGTGAGCAGAAAGTAGAGGAAGAGCACAATACTTAGGAGAGACCCTAAAGATACTAGCGAGAAGTGGGATCCTAGAACCTCACATCTCGGTGAACCATATCACAGATTCTTATGCACGAGCCACTGGTAGGGAAACACCTACTACCATAGTGGTCTCAAGTCATCATCCAATGTTTAGTTAGTGTTGTAAGCGTAAAACCCGCTATGTGAAACTGGACAGAGGCCACTCCCGTATCACTAGCACGCTAGTCTAGTCTGCCCACCTAGTACCCAGGCTTCCCATTTGTGCTCAAGTAATTCAATGTTCATGCCACATGTCATAATCATACACTTAAACCCAATAAGATACTACACATACCAAGACAACCATTTTCACACACAAAAACCATTTTAAATAATTCACTTGCTAAAAACGTTTTCAAAACACACTTCACACTATTGACATAATTTAATAAACCATTTAAAAAGACTACAAAACATTTGAAGAAGAGTGTCACATGGTTTTACACACACAAAAAAACATAACTATTTATAAATCCAAAACACATTCCAACATTGCACGCACTCATATACAATTTAAAGTGTGACCTGCACATCCAATACAGTTTGATGAAAAACCCAACACCGCATGTAAGATGATTTTTGCACAAACTACACAACTTAACAATCGAAACATAAAATATTATGAAACAACCTTAAAGAAGTAACAAGGCATCACCCATTAACCCACTCAAGACCTTTTTTATGATAAGATGCACACGAAACTATATCAAAAACATATTTCACACTAATTTCACATCATGACAAGATAACACTATTTCCACAACATAATAAGCCAACCACACAATTTTAAAAAAATCACTAACAACTAGATATGAGTTTTTAGCAGAAAACACACACCTGATGTAAATATGCTACCAAGAGTTAAAAGGAAAATCAAACATCAAAGATCAACTTCGCTCAATATATATTAATTAAATAACATGATAAATTAATTAAACTTGAAAACTGATTAATCAGATAATAATTAAGAGCGGAACCACCTACCTCGAACTAAAACACATCCAGAAAGATGGTGCGAAAACCATCATCACCTGAAGACATGTTCAAAAATCACCCCTTTTTAGACCAAACACAACACAAATCAAACCAAAGAATACATTAGTAAGTCTAAAAGACATATTAAATTAATCAAGTGAGGTTGAGGCATCGAAGCACCTACCTCAGTGTTGAGAACCCCAAAACCCGATGCAAAACTTCAATCGCATGCAATTATCACCAAAATGAATCCAAATTGGACCCTAAATCAATAATTCCACCCAAAACAAATCAAAATTTAACCCTAAATCATGAAATCGAACCACCTCAATTTAAGATTACACCCCAAGAGAACCCCATAACCAATATTGAACCAAAAATCAAGACAAAAAAAGGAAAGGAGAGTACTGTCATCGGCCAGCAAGAGAAGAGTTGCACCGAACCAAGCCATGGCAAAAAAAAAGTCACCGACGGACCAGCTGGGGAGTCACAGTAGAAGGACGAGGAAAGCAGGGGGCACAAAATGAGGGTTCAAGTGGAGGGAGATCTGGGTAGGAGGGGATGGCCGAGGGGGGTGTGGGTGATGCTAGTCGGTTGGTCGGGAAGCGCATCGCAGGGGAAAGGGAGGGGAGCTGCGATGGGACGAGGGGGAGGTCAGCCGAGATGGTGGTCGTCGGATAGAGGATCGGCTGGGAGGGGGGTCGCCAGACAAGAGGCGCGGCTGGGAGGCTGGCGCGAGGTGGTCGCCGGACGGAAGGAAGGGGAGGCGATGGCTGGCCGAGAAGAGGAGGTTCGGTGAGATATAGGGTTTGGGGGGTATGGTAGCGCGACACCAAAGGAGGGGAAGGGGGAGGGGATCTGACAGAATTGGGGGAAAAAGGAGAGAGGAATAAAAATAAGGGGAAAAAATAAATAAATAAAAAGAACCCTAAAAAAATCTAAAAACACAACAAATTAATAATAATATGAATATTAATACTATTAACATTAATTATAATGATAGAATGACAATAATAATAATCAAATAATAACAAAATTGATACTAATAAACTTTATAGGAATAAATTAATAATAATAATAATAATATTCATAATTTTTTTTATCCTTGTTAATATTTTTAAATCATTAAATCATTAAATTATTTTATTGATTTATTATTAATCCATTTGATTGTCAAGGGTGAAGTTTAACCTCATTAATTTTAAAGTTCTGTTTGGAAACAGGTAAGGATATTCCAGTGGGGAAAGGTGGAAGCAGCCTAGAGTGGTCGGTGTGGGCCACTATTCTAAATGACCTTTGGTCCTTTGTTGGTTTCGTTTAAGAAAGGGTTTACGTCAGGCCACTAGTATGGTAGACCTAGTCACATGGGGATGCTACGATCAATTACAGGAGTCATGTGTTGTTTAAGACTCATATTGAAGCCCCTCTCTGTATAATGTTCCTCTCAACATCAATGGTCGTGTTCAGGTGACGATTTTTGGTGTTGTATTCTCATCTAGTGTGACAAAGGGTGATGTACATGCACCAGTTCAGCTCTTGTGTTGGTGAATGTTTCATGTAGGATCATTTGGATGTCTTAATGTGTTGTGTTTGCTGGTGTTGTCTCGGTTACAGTGTGGTTACATGTGACACCAAAAGGAGAAGCTCTGTTTAGGAGTCTTCAATTCCTGACTGCGAGGTACAAGATGAGTCAAACATCAGGGCTCCAGCCATAGGCCTTGGAGTGAAGCTGACACATGGTCAGGAACCCCGAGAGTATATGAGACCCCGAACTTATTTCCATCATCAGTGTTAAAAGTAGAGTCAGTTTATATTGTTTCTATGGTTGTTCTGCTCCGAATGAGTCTTCTAGTTGCAAAATGTTTTCGTGACCATGTGGAGGCATGTTCGTCTCATTCCTTAAAGTCTTGGGGGTTGGGTCCCACTGGATGCAATCGCTTTAGTGGTCTTTATGGGAGGATGTTGGGTAGGTCGGTCTCAAAGTTGGAATAACGCTCATCCAAGAATGTGAAATGATGGTTTGTCTTGGGTCATGCTTTTGAGACCCGGTAGTCGGGTCCCTCCCTCCCCGCCCCTTGTGGTGGGGTTTTTGGTCACCATCGAGAAATTTTCAAAGTATTGTATCTCATGTTGGGTCTAATGGTGGGGAGACCCACATTGGGTCTTGCACGAATGTCTATGGAATGAATCGATGTTTGACTTTTCGTTAATGGTGGGGAGTCCGCTCGGACCTCCCCGTGTCAGTTTTCCAGTCTCGTCTTGGGCGTTGGTAGGTTCCTAATGGTGGGGAGCCCCTCAGCCTTCCCCATGTTGACTTTTTTTTTTCTGGTTCTAAAGATGGCTTGGTGAAAAGTGATAAGAGTGTTCTATGGACGTGGTTTGATCTTGCATGTTCATTCTATCCAAATGTTATGGTTTTCATTTAATAGTTCTTGAGATGTTTCATCTTGTTATGTTGGTTTTGTGGGTTCATTAGTTCCATTCCTAAATCAATAAACTGGAGGTGTTTTAGCTCTGTGGGGAGAATGACACATAACAGAAAGTCTTTTTACGCGTTCCTTGAGGTTTTCATTTGAGTCACTTTCTCTGAGCACAATTCCTTTCCCCTCTCTTTGCCTGATGTTTGTGGGGATCCCCTTTTGAGCCTTTAGGGAGTGTGGTTTTATTCTTTGGGGTTTGGTTCTAGTTGTGGATTTCCGGGGACGAAAAGCTTTATGGTGGGGAGAATTGTCACACCCATTTTTTTCTTATTTATTTATTTTATTAATTTTTCTGGGTATCGGGTAGTCCGGGTTGAAGCCCGAATTAATTTTTTGATTGGGTTCTTATTTAAGAAATGTGGGGATGGGCCTTGACAGCGTTCAGTGCCCCATTGTCGAAGCCGCACGACCTCGCCTAGGTCATCGCGCGACCTCGGCTAGTTCACCGCACGCCCTTCTCGATGGTCAACTAATCGAATAAAATGGATTAATAATAAATAAAAAAAATAATTTAATAATTCAATGATTTAAAAATATTAACAAGGATAAATTTTTTTATTATGAATAATAATAATAATAATATTAAGTTATTCCTATAAAGTTTATTAGTATCACCTTTTATATTATTTGATTATTATTATTGTCATTTTATCATTATAATTAATTTTAATAGTACTAATATTCATATTATTATTAATTTGTTTTTTTTAGATTTTTTTGGTTTCTTTTTATTTATTTATTTTCCCCGCTTATTTTTATTCCTCTCTTTTCCACCCATTTCGATCAGATCCCCTCCCCCTTCCCCTCTTTTGGTTCCGCGCTGCCATACCCCCCAAACACTATATCTCACTGGACCTGCTCTTCTCGGCCAACCATCGCCTCCCCTTCCTTCCGTCTGGAGACCGCCTCGCCCCAGCCTCCCAGCCGCACCTCTTGTCCGGAGACCTCCCTCCCGGCCAATCCTCTTTCCGGCGACCACCCTCTTGGCTGACCTCCCCCTCAGTCCGTCACAGATACCCTCCCTTTCCCCTGTGCTGCGTTGCCCGACCAGCCGACTGGCATCGCCCGTACCCCCCTCGGCCATCCCCTCCTACCCAGATCGCCCTCCACTTGAACCCTCATGCTGCGCCCCCTTCTTTCCTCATCCTTCTACTATGACTCCCCAGATGGTCCGTCAGCCACTTTTTTTTTGGCTACAGCTTGGTTCAGTGCAACTCCTCTCTTGCTGGCCGATGACAGTACTCTCCTTTCAATTTTTTGTCTTGAGTTTTGGTTGCATATTGGCTATGGGGTTCTATTGGGGTTTAATAATAAATTGAGGTGGTTTGATTACATGATTTAGGGTTACATTTTGATTTGTTTTGGGTGGAATTATTGATTTAGGATCCAATTTGGATTGATTTTGGTGATAATTGCATGCGATTGAAGTTTCAAACCAGGTTTTGGGGTTCTCAACACCGAGGTAGGTTTTTCAATGCCTCAACCTCACTTGATTAATTTAATATGTCTGTTTAGACTTACTAATGTATTATTTGGTTTGATTTGTGGTGTGTTTGGTCTGAAAAGGGGGGATTTTTGAACATGTCTTCGGGTGATGATGGTTTTCGCACCGTCTTTCCGGATGCATTTTGGTTCGAGGTAGGTGGTTCCGCTCTTAATTATTATCTGATTAATCAATTTTCATGTTTAATTAATTTAGCATGTTATTTAATTAATATATATTTTTTGAAATTGATCTTTGATGTTTGATTTTTCTTTTAACTCTTGGTAGCATATTTATGTCAGGTGTGTGTTTTCTACTAAAAACTCATATCTAGTTGTTAGTGATTTTTTTAAATTGATTGGTTGGCTTATTATGTTGTGCAAATAATGTTAGCTTTTCATGATGTGCAATTAGTGTGAACTATGTTTTTGATATAGTTCCGTGTGCATGTTATCATAAAATAAGGTCTTGAGTGGGTTAATGGGTGATGCCTAGTTACTTATTTAAAGTTATTTCATAAGCTTTTATTTTTGTATTGTTAAGTTGTGTAGTTTGTGAAAAAAAGCATCTTACATGCGGTGTCTGGTTTTTCATCAAACTGTTTGGGTGGTGCAGGTCACACTTTAAATTGTATTTGAGTGCGTGCAATATTGGAATGTGTTTTGGATATATAAATAGTTATGTTTTTGTGTGTGTGTAAAACCATGTGACACTCTTCTTCAATTGTTTTATAATCTTTTTAAATGGTTTATTAAATTATGTCAATAGTGTGAAGTGCATTTTGAAAATGTTTTTAGTGAGTTTTTTATTTCAAATGGTTTTTGTGTGTGAAAATGGTTGTCTTGGCATGTGTAGTATCTTATTGGGTTTAACTGTATGATTATGACATGTGGTATGAACTTTGAATTACTTGAGAACAAACGGGAAACCTAGGTACTAGGTGGGCGGACTAGACTAGCGTGCTAGCGATATAGGAGTGGCCTCGGCCCAGTTTCACTTAGCGGGATTGACGCTTACAACACTAACTAAACATTGGATGATGACTAGAGACCACTATGGTAGGAGGTGTTTCCATACCAGTGGATCGTGCATGGGAATGTGTGATATGGTTCACCGAGACGTGAGGTTCTAGGTTCCCACTTCTCCCTAGTATCTTTAGGGTCTTTCCCAAGTATTGTTCTCTTCCTCTACTTTCTTCTCACTGTCGGCACACGGTGTGACGTTGGGGTTACCAAGAAAAGTGTGTGTGTGTGTACATGTGTGTGTGCGTCTGTGTGTGTGCGTGCGTGTGTGGGTGTGCATGCGTGTGTGTAAGTTAATTTAAGTTGTTTTCCTTTTAGAGAAGTTTCCCCTTAAAAACTGTTTTCATTAAAATTCTTTAAATACTTATTTATTTTTATTCTATTAAATTTAAAATGTATTTGTCTTTTAATAATATCCATGGAACCTTTTCTTGGTGGAATCCTACTGGGCTTTTAGATCACACCGTACATACATCCTTGAGTGTATGTAGATTCTCTTTCTTTTGCACTCAAGGTTGTGACTTCATGCTCAGCGATGGGGGTTCTGGTTGCTGTTGGTCTTCATGTGCAGGTTGGTGTTGGTAGCTTGAGGATGAATCTTCTTGTGTCACATGAGGTTGGTTTTGGAGATTAGTTCACTATTATTGTTGTTGTTCATTTTGGGTTTTTAGCTGAATTGTAGACCTAAACCTGTTTATAGTTTAGAAGGGTGTTTGGTAGTCTGTTTCCAGTTTCAGTTTATTTATCTTGTTGGTTTTTTTTCTGTATTTAATTAGCGTAAAATCGTTCCCACTTGTTAATCTTGATACCCGAGCACTTTTTCAAGCCCGTGGGGATCGGGAACACCCTTCGGGCCTTGCCGTAGACCGGGTCGGGCGCCAGGTCGGATGGAGACCCGACCTGGTTCCTGACATGTGAAATGGTTCTTTTGAAAGAGGTGGGAGTTTGAGGAAATTTTCCATTAGACAAGAGTGGATAAACTAGTGGGAAGTGGTGTGGGGTACCATATCATCAATGTGCTTAATATATTACTTTTAATTTACTTGTGTTACTTGGTGAGAATTTCATACTAAGGTTGTGATGGATAGTATGTCTTAATAGGTGTTGTTTGGTTTAGTTGTTTTCTCATAGGGGAATTAGTATGCTTCCTTCCCCTTGTGCACATGAGACTTTGGTGTTTCCTATTGAGTATACTTGTAATGTCACCCAATGTACATTAAACTACTTTCAATCTTCCATGAGGATTATGTGGACCATTATCAGTGTCAGTAGCTTGAGTTTTTAGATGATTTCTGAGTCAATAATTTAGCCTTACTTTTGATACATACTTTGGAGTTTTATTAAATTTATAATATATTTATTTTAAACATTCATGTGGGGTAGATTTTGGATTTCTTGTATATATATCTTGGAGTTATTTTGAGGTTGATACATCATATCTATATATACTTTCTTTTAAAAAGTGAAATTCGTCCCATTTTGTGTGATTTTTTATACGTTTGGTGCTGTTTTCCACCCTGGGGTCTACTAGAGGTAAGACTTGGGGGTAAGTATCTATCATTATTCATTTCTATCCCATGAGGGGAATATTTAAGGATAGGGGGTGTGAAAAAATGTTTTGGTGATTTGAGACATCTACTATTATGGGGAGGTTGTCTGTAATTCCATTAAGGTTGAAATAGATATCGAATACTCTCAATTATCTCATTGTCTGAGTGAAAAAAAGAGGAAAATGGAGTTTAATATGGGTCGATCAATAGATTAATACCATGATGAAAACAAGAACACATATCCCACATGTCAAAACTATGGGAACAAGAATCCCAGAAACAGCATAAAGGTACCCAAGAGATGCTTCAAATGTGGAAGAGTGGGGAATATGGATAATAAATTCCAAAGGGATATGAAAAATCCCACCAATGAAGAAGAAGAAAGGATGTTTCAGATCAACACTTAACCAGTAGTGGAGTGTTTCAACTACATGGAACATGGTAAATATGAGATCCATTTGCCTAAGCCAAGGGTTGTTTGAGGTAATCAACAAAAACAATATCCAATGCAGTAAAGAAGGGTATATGTTATAACTACTACTGAGTTGGAGCCTTAAAATGATGTTGTGATAGGTATGTTTTTTATTTATTCAAGAATAGAGAACTTACTGTTTGATTATGGTTCTACTCAATCATTCATATATTGTAAGTTTAGATGAACTATTCAAACTCCACCTCAAAATATGGAGGTAGAGTTATCTATGAGAATATAAAATAGAGAATTATTTGCCTACAAAGTATATAACTCCTCTCCGATTAATTTATGTGGATTGATCCTCCTATAAAATCTTGTCTTACTTCTTTTTGTGGAGTTTGATACTATATTTGGAATGTATTTAATATCTTTATACAAATACAACATTGACTGTTGGGAAAAGGAGATCACTCTTCACATCCCGAGGCATCATCCATTTATTTACATGTGTAAAGAGGAGGATAAATATCCTAAGAATAATCATCTCAATTGTGGAAATTATTGACTTATGAGGAATAATATCTATCCCAGATGTTTGCAAAAAATTGTAGGATCATGATCTAAGACATAAACATTGTGAAGAAGTACACTGATGTGTTCCCGGAAGATTTTATTATTTTTCTTCCTGACTGAGAGGTTGATTTCTCAATTTAACTTACACGTAGATCTCTTCCTATACCAAATAAACCTTATATAGTGAACACCATTTAGTTTTAGAAACATAATAAAAAATTATAATAGAATATGGTTAAGGGTTTTATATGCCTGAGTGCTTCACCATGGGTTGTACCACTCCTCTTCATCAAGAATTTGGATGAATCAATATTCTAATGTATTGATTATAATGATATCAACAAAATAAAGATAAATAACATGTATCCTATTCCACATATAGATTACTTTTTCAAAAAACTATGGGGTCCATGTATTTCTCAAAGGATGACCTTCATTCGGTATATCACTAATTAAAGGTGAAGAATGAAGATATTCCCAAGACTACATTTTGAATGAGGTATGGAAACTATGGGTTTATAGTGATTCCCTTCAAACCCACTAATCCTCCATCAATATTAATGGACTTAATGAATAGAGTCTTTAGAGATTACCTCAAAAAAATTTGTGGTAGTCTTTATGGATGATATTATGATACAATCCATGTGTGAGGAGAACATGAATAAAATTTTAATACTATATTGAAGACATTGAGGAGTGTGAAAATATATTCATAGTATAGAAAATGTGTGTTCAGAATGGAGAAAGTATCATTTTTGGGGAATGTTATCACCAGTAAAAGAATATCTATGGATGCTTTGAAGATAAAGGAAATCGAAGAGTGTCCCATGCCAACGTATGGAATAGATATTCATAGTTTCCATTGGATATCTAGGTATTAATAATGATTTGTGAAGAAATTATCACAATTTTGAAACCTAATAACTAGGATGAGTCAGAAGGGTGTGAATCTTTTCTAGACCAATGAATATAAAGATAGATTTAAAGAGAAGAAAAATTGGCTTGTCACTACACTAGTTCTAACTCTACCTACAATTGGGGAGATATTTTTCATGTTCATGGGATGCTTCAAATAAATCTATTTCATTTTTACTGATTCAAAATTATAAAGTGATATCCTACACCTCGGGGAAGTTGAAAATTCATAAGAAAAACAATCCCATGCATGATCTAGAGTTTGTAGTTGTGATCTTTCCAGTTAAAATCTAGAAAGATTTTCTATATGGGGAGAAGTGTGAGATATAAACTAATAAAAAGATCCTCCAATGTAAATTCACATGAAATTAGAACTAGTGCTGTGAAAAGACTCTTTTTCATCTCATTAAAGATGTCTCCATATTCATTGGTCAAGACAAAATTCACGCTCTTCCAACTCATCTTGGTTATTGGGTTTAACAATTGTGATAATTTCTTCACAAATCATTAGTAATACCCATATATCTTAAGAAACTAAGAATCTATGTTACAGATGTTGGATTGTTCCACTATAGAATTACCTTTATCTTGGAATCATATATAGATATTCCTTTTGTGGTGATAACATACACCAAGAATGGTATTTCCTCCATTTAGAACACACATTTACTATACTTTTCATAAATTTTGTCCCTTTGTAAATGTATATTAACATAGAATGAGATTAATATGATCTAGTTCAGATGGTTAGAGATCATAAATGATTACAAATTCACAATCCACTACCATCACGGTACGGAAAATAAAGTGGTATATGCTCTAAGTAAAAAGGATCCTTCAACATTATCAATTATAAAAATTGAGAAGGATCAAATATTCTTAGATTTTAAAAGGATGGACATGAGATTAATTATGGAATGAACATCATAAATCATTTATAGAATTATTGATCAACCATACATCATGGATAATATAATGTATTCTTAAATTAATGATGTGGAAATTCAGAAGAAGGTGGAACCCATGAGAAAGGAAAAAATCTCAGAGTTTAAAATTGCTGAGGAATGAGTTGTAAGGTTTTGGTTTTGACTATGTAGACCATCCACTCCAGAGATAAAGAAATATATTCTATGTGATGCTTATAGATCAACCTTTCCTATTCACAGAGGGAGTAAAAATATGTATCAATATTTCTGAGAGAACTATTGATGGGGTAATATAGAAAGGGATATCACTGAATATACATCAATGTGCATGTATTTCAACAAGTGAAGAATGAAAGGAATAGTTCTTATGGGATGACGATAGAATTACAAATACCAACATTGGAATGGTAAAACATCACCAGGGAATTTTCTAGTAGAGTTCTGAAAACACCCAGAGAAAACAATGTTATATCGGCTGTTGTGGACTGTCTAACAATGATAGCTTGGTTTATCACAATTTTAGAGGACTTCTCACTGAAGAAACATGCATGGATATGCATTAGATAAGTGTCAAGGATGAATGGAGAACCCTAATTTATTGTATTTGATCAAGATACAAAATTCACATCCATGTTCTGGAAAATTATCCAACTTTATATAAACACTAAGTTAAAATTCAGTATGGCCTATAATGCTCAAACTGCTGGACAATGTGAGAAGACTATTCCGGAATTGAACGAATTGATGATGGGTGTGTTCTAGGGAATTGAAAGGAGGATGTGACCAACATATGCCTCTGGTTGAGTTCTAAAACAAAAATAGTTTCTAGTTGATAATACAAATAGATTCATATCAAACCCTTTATCAAAAAAGATATAGAACACCGCCATGTTGGGATGAATTCCATGAACATAATCTATTAAGACCTTAAATGGTTGAAAAAATGGTTGAAAAGTTTAAAATCATTGAACATCACATCAAAGAAACACAAAGTCGTTAAGAAGATCTATGTAGATAATCATGGACGAGTCCTTGAGTTTAAGGTTAGAGACATGGTATCCCTTTATATATCTCCATGAATGAGGGTTATGAGATTTGGTAATAAAGGATATTAAAGTCCTTGGTACACTTCCCCCTTCGAGATTTTGGATCGTATTAGAGACATAGCCAATTGAATAGAATTTTACCTACCATGTCTCAAGTACATGATGTATTCCACGTATTTCTCTTGGGGAAGTACAAACTAGATCCCTCACATGTATTGAATTCAAAGGTGGTACATTTGGAAAATGATCTCTCTTACAAGAAGCAGCTAGTAAATATATTGGATCGTAGAGATAATGTTATACAAAAAAAGACTAGTCACCTGGTCAAATATGATGGAGGAACTATCAGTACGAATAGTAAACATGGGAACCATATGAATAAATAAAGGGGAAGTACCCTCACCTATTTTCCCCATGTTTTTTAAAAAGAAATTTTGAGTGAGAAAATTCATTAGGGGGAAGAAAGTAATGACCTAGAATTATATCAATGTAATTTTACCTTATTATAAATATTTCATATGTTATAAATCATATAAAATCATATATATAATACAATACAATCTTTATAAATGAATAATCAATTAAATAATAGGTATTTATATAAATTAAGAAACATATACCAATGGAATAGTAACTTTACCTTTGGAATAGTAATACGATACTTCTAAATAGTAAACTGTCCAATAGAATAGTAACCTTAGCAAATAAATTTTGAATAAAATTTAGGTTTCTTACAAATGAAAATATGATATAATTATTTAATTGTATAAGTAAATAATTTTTTTTTGAAAATGATAAATTATGTTTTAGTATTTTTTGTGAAACACAAAGGTTTATTTAAAATTTTATAATTAATATACTGATTTCAAATAAAATTTATTTTCATAAAAGATATTGGAAAACTATTTTTTTTTCTTTTTATTATAAGATAATTTTCTCAGACCTTCATTAATTTTTAAAGTGCTATACAATTAATTATAATTTTAAAATTGGCATTTTCTGAATAAATGATGATTTTGAATAAAAATGAAATTTCATATATGAAGAAAAATATTTTAATAAAATGGAGTTCTTTTTATAATTCTATACATTAAAAAATGGTTTGGATGAATTTTTTGAATTTTTACAAACGAGTTGAAATTTTAGTGAATAGTGAAATACAATAATTTAAGGTCTAAGATAAATACACAAATTATTATTACATGGACGATATTTGGATGATGTAAACACCAATGGTTTGAACTCATATGCACTATTTACTGTACATAGTCACACAAATTCCAAGTATTCATAGTCTTGATCCATAATTATAATCAAATGAATAAAATAATAAAAAAACCACCCCTCTCCTCCACTATAAATGCCACCCCTCACCACCTCTTCTCCTCACACCTCTTAAAACTTGAATATTGTACAATTTTTTCCCAATCCTTTTCCCAATACTCTTCCCCAGGTTTTTGGTCTCAATAATATTAAAAAAAATTTCCCTAAGGAGGCTCTCAAGGAGAAGAATTTATGAGGCAAAATCCTCTTTGTCTCTCTTTATATTTTTTTACTTTATTTTATTTTATTATATTCTCCTCACCTCATAATTACAAACATGCATGATAACTAAATAATAATACATATACTGTAATGTTATTATTTAATTTCAAAATCCACCATAAAGCCTCCTATCATCATTCTTTTATTCTAAAAATTAAAATATAATCCTTGACATGTTCATTTATCGCCTTCAAGGATGACAAGTTTTCATATTCCTTTACCTCCTTCAAGGATGGACATAAAACCATTATAATTTTTGGAAAATATTATAAAATTTATGTTTTAGCCCTTTTTATGTTATGAAACTAAAAATTATACACAATAATAAATAATGAAACAAAACTAGTTTCTGGTTTCCAAAAAACCACCAAAAATAATCTAAATGATTGTCACTAACGTCTTATCTAATGATTCATCCTCCCCCAAAATAACCAAATGAATTATATAATTTTTTTTATTTTAGATGTTAATTAATAAAATATTACTTCAATTGTGGGTATCGACTCCCATTTTACATGATCTTCCATACATTTATTCAAGTTAACCAATCATGAAAACCAAGGAAACAAACCCTCCCGAACAATGAAATTGTATCTTATAACTCATAAAAAATGCCATAGATGAAATTAATAAAATTTTACTAAAGAAAATACATGTATAAAATGTTATTAATTTATTAATTAATGGATTTAATAACATTATCTAGGACACTAAGATAAAGATCATAAAACCTTCGGACATAAGGCAAGGGATTCTTTCCGAACCACCATTTCCTTCAGGTTACTATTTATCTCTCTTTATCCTTATGTAATTATTAATTATTGTTATGAAATCCTATTAAATTATTATTTTTTGTTCTAAACCAATTTTAAAATCCCTATTATTATCTATTGTATAATAAAATACTTGTTATTAGGGTTCCCTTTTTATTTCCTCCCGATAAGAAAACCCGATCAAAAGGAACTTCTGAAATTAGTACTCATTTTCAAGTACCGTACATACTCTATTTTATTCCAGTCATATTTTCATGAAATCACTAATAATATCATGAAATAAAATATTGGTTTATTTATGGTTAAACATAAACAATTATGACTTTTCAATTTAAATGAGTCATTGATTTTTTCCCTTAAACCACACTAAAGTGGCTCATTTCTATAGTTTCCTAAATAGTCTTTTTAAATGTTTTCACATAATTTATACATAATTTAGAATTATATATGTATTTTTTCTTTTTTTAATGTCCAATTATTTGTAAAATACGTTCTTTAAGGAACTATCCAAGAAACTATTTAGGGAGGTCGCATATAATAATTTTAAGTTATCCTTTAAGGGTTTTGTTTTGTGCTACTGCATTTATGGCTTCTAGTTGTACTTGATGGTTTCACACTTTTTCCAAAAAAGTGTTTAAAAAAAATAACATAGTAGTAGTATTACGGCATGTTTGTGATACCTAATTATTTCCTTGGGAAACCCTTATGTTTATACTATATGTTTAATTCTTCTTGTGGACCACATAAGCATGAAAACGTTATGATGGGTGTTCATATATAGCGCTCCAATTAATTGTGTAATGTTTAGTCTCATGAGACTTCATGTTGAGGCATGGAGTGAACCTGATTCTTTTATGGGACATTGTCTGCCTTTTTTAATGGTTTTAGAAGGTAGCCTTGACTCATGATTATGTCATGTTGTGCATTGTTTCCACAATCCTATGTTTTCATGCTAACATATCCCCATTATCTACTTTTTATGCTTACTTATGTTTATTAATTATCCATTCCTCTTATTGTAATCATGTTATTCCTTATAACACATATGTTTTACATTATTCCTATGTTTTTAATCTAACTAGGTTTTTTAGAACATCCCTTTTATTCATGTATTCCCCTGGATATTCTATTCAGATGTAGGTGCTCAATGAAACAAAAAAGATCATTATGGATAATTAAAATAAATTTGTTTCATTCTATTTCCTTATTTTCCATTTTTTGTACTTAATCATCCATAAAAACTAGAATTTTGGATCCTTGGATTTTAATTTGATGAATAATTATGCTTCAAATCATGTAATAATATGTGTAAATGGCTAGGGTCTCTATATAAAACTAGGTAGTGCTGGTAGGTAGAGCCTAATATGGTTGAATTTCCCATGTTTTCCACTGTAATGTAGTATTATCCATCTAGTGGTAGCTAACAGATAAGATTTTAGTCATTATAAACCTTAAAAAAAGTTTGTAACCTAACTAGTGAAGTAAAGCAATAACCTGAGTTATCTTCAAACAAATTTACATTTTTTGAATTTCCTTGACATGATATTTAATATTTTTTATGTTTATAATATTATTTTTGGGATTTCAAAGATTTATAATGGAACTATTATATTTATGAAAACTAAAAAAATTAAAACAATCAAAAAATAAGATATAGTGTTTGAGAATTGGAAACAAAATATCAGAAATTAAACAATTTTTTTCTAGAAATTCACATAGTTTTTCCATTTTTTATAACCTGCACTGATGTAACTTTTCAATCTCCTTCAACATACAGGGTGATATCTCTAAAAATTTATCTCATTATGTTTGAAAATTTAGGGTCAACAAGTAAGATATCAGTTATCAACATTCTTTTGTCAAGATTTGGTCAAATCACTCATTAATCACCAAACTCCAAGACAAAAGAGAGATCTTATTACAATCAAAAATATTGACCAAGGATTAATACTTTTAAACAAAGAGTTAAACTTATTCTCCAAACCATACTAGAATAACAATATGTACTCGATAAACATCACACTCTATTTGGGAATGATCCGATCATAGAATACATGAGAGAAGATAAAAAATGATAGAACCTGCAATTAGAAAACATCAATCAATTACTTAACAATCATAAATTTTGGGGAGAAATTAAAATTTTAATGAAGGAGAATAATATTGAAATTGGTTCTCTAGTTTAAATCACATGGGCTAACCTCTAAATTTATTAGCCACTTGTGTTTGAATAATATGAAAGGCCATTGATCATTATCTCCATCTTCATTAGCTTGATTGATAGCATATCCTATTTGAGATCTTCAAAAGATATTCTAGATCTACACTTCTTCGCACTAAACCTGATGTGGGTCATTTATTGTCATCTTATGTTAATAATCTAATTGAATGTACTATATTTAGTTTTAGAATAGATAAATCCTTTCTTTATTTTTTCTAAAAAGATCACAAACTTAATTTTATAATTTCACTATTCGGTCATCTCTAGTAGTTTTCATTTTCTTCGACTTTTCTATTACTACACTTGAACTCTAAAAAATGTCCTCACCAAACTACTATAATTATTCATGTTTTCATCAAAATTAATTCTCACCATTTTTATTATATTTTTAATTCTACATTATGGATATTTTGGTCCTCCATATCCTGATATATGTAAACTCATTCTCACTCAAGCAACTTTAGCTCATAATTAATAAATAAATACAACAACTAAGGTAAGAAACACGTTCTTTACATTGGAAAATTGTTGAGAGGTTCTATCAAATAATTGACATGCATAAAATTTAATCATACTGACCACAACAATCGAGAACCCCTTGTACTCTTTATCTAGATTCAATTATCCATATAGAGTAAAAAAATCCAATGACAATAGCCTTAGAAATTTATGATCCCTCCAATCCTTAGACTTCATTTTCACCATGTATTTGATTCAAACATCAATTAAAACACTGGTTCTTCATCTTCATCTAGTTCCATAAGAGATTTAAAGTATTAGTATTTAGTTATTACGTAGAGAAAATTGAACTCCAAACTCCCTTAATTACTACAAAGGTAGAGTACAACTCAACATCTTCCTCAAAATCACATTAATCATCAACCAATGACAATGGCTCAGACTCTGATTGTTCTTCCTCAAAATGATATCTACTTCACTCATCCTAGAGATCACCTAGAATTGATTTGAATCATTGTAGCTGGACTCATACTCAATATTTACTTCCACCAAATATCAATCCCAACAAGATCCCTTTTTCATCAACTCGATCAGGTTCATCGTGGCATCTTCAGTCAAGATCAAGCTTGGATGAGACTTCTTTATCATGAGTTTGTTGGCGGCTTCATCGAACCAGTCAAGGGTAAGTCTCGTATCAACACACGAGGTCACCTTCATCAGACCAGATCTAGATCAAATCATATTTGATGAAATAAATATAGATCTTAACATAAACCTAAATATTTTATTAATTTTACAAAATAACTAAAAATATTATTTATTCAATTAAAACACAATTTTGGAAATTAAAAAAGAGATAGATTAAAGAAAAGATGTGGGAAATTAATATCAAAACATAACCACATGAAATTACTTAACACTATGATTTTTATTATCTATATGAAATAAATGTCTTAAATTCATAGGAATAAAATGAATCTCAAGTTTGAAATAAATTCTGGTTAAAAAATAAATTTCCAAAATGACTTTCCCCAATTAATTTTCATCACGAAGTGAATGATTTTTCCATCATGAAATTAAAAGTTTTTAGTGTGAAATATGATTACTTATTTATAAAAAAATGACTATAAATATTTGAAAACATATTAAATCCACATCAATTTTCATCCAGTTGAATGTACAAACTTCTCTTTACCTCTAAAAGAAAAAACCAAAATAATTTTCAATAAACATTATTAAACACTCTATTTATAATCACCTAATTTCTTATTACATGACTATTATATCATTTTTATGATAAACAACATTATAGTGTTACAAATATGGGACCAAAAGGTTTAGTGTCTTGGGTAAATTATGCACATACATCCCCTGTACATAAAAGAATAAAGATTTATTTAAATCCTTATTCATTATCCTTCTAAAATACCATGTTCTCCATAGTATAAGTAATCACCCTAGGAAATACATTAACAAAAATGGTGATCCAAAAGCCCAAAAGAAGACGAATAAAGAAGATGAATCAATATAACATGGATGAGAATAGTAATCATAATCATATAATAGAAATAATATCATGAACATAATAATGTGGGAAACATTAGATAAAGGCATGAAGTGTGGCATATACATAAAAATGAAACATCTTGTCATAGTGGTCAAATTACATAAAAATTATGAACAAATCTAGCATCATGTTCTTGCGTAACATAAGTGAAAAAATAATAACATCATCATTTGGAACAAGGATAAGATCATTTTCATGCATAGTGCACATAATCTCATGAGATACAACACATTACACAATTCATTGGAGGGATATAAAATTTAGGGTCCACCCATCACATCATAATATTTACATATTCATTCAATCCATAAGGAATATATAACAATCATATTTTTTAAATAACTCATTGAAAGGAATGAGTTCTATAAGGATTTCATAAATAATGATTTTATGAATAAACTTGGAATTCCCAAATGAAAAATGGATAACATATTTTTTATAAACATTATCATTCTTGAGTGAAGAATACAAAACAGAAGAGGTGTAAAAGATGTATTTTAGAAAGAGATTTTTTTCTAGAAAATCATTGTATTTGGTTTATAAATAAAGGTGGAAATTCATATCTCCTAAAGAAAAGGGAATAATAGGTAAGAGTATTTTAAGGACCATTATAAGAATTTTTATATGTAAAATTATGTGAAAGAGGGTAACCCAAAGAAAAGAAGTTGGGTTCGAGAATCCCCTGACCATAAATCCTGCTTTATATCATTTATTTTCTACCACCAAAATAATAAACATTGGTTTATAGAATTATTGAACCTGAATTTAATTATTTTAATTAATTTTAACATTTATTAATTATAAAAATTGGATTATATTTCTTAGTTTCTATTATTGATCTTTAATCATTTTGATATAATTATTTCCTATGAAAATTATATTTCTATTCAGTTTCACTATTTTTTAAGGTCATTTATAAATTAATAATGTTGTTCGGAGTTAGAAACTCAATATGGGAGGTGTGAATTGAGTATCCAATTTTTTTAAAAAAAATTAGTTCAAATAAATCCCCCAATTAAATTAAAATCACTCAGTTAATTAAAAGAGTTTATTGATCTTTTAAAATATTTCCCAAAGATTGATTATAAATCAGTTAATACAATAATGAAAACTAATTTAACTCTTAAAATAAATTTACTCAAAAAAACATTATATAAACACTAGTTAATAATAACTTTCAAATTATAGGTTTTATTCATAGTTTAAATGCAAATTATATTAACACTTTGAAATGAAGATAACAAAAATAAATCACACAATGGAATAAACAAGGGGTACAGTCTTAGGATGAGACCTAATCCACTACTCTTAGAAATCACCCACTTATAAGAATATTATTTAACAATAATCTAATCAAAAACCTATATAACGTATAAAACCAATATCTCACATGTTTCCAGGATGAAAGGCTCTTCCACAGTTATATGTGGGAATAAAAACAATACAGTCCACCCATATACCTCTTCCATAACACCCATTGGTATGAATATGAAAGGAGATAGAGAGGATATTGAGTATTCTCCAGTTCCAACATTGGAGTCAGTGTGTGTAGTTATATATAGAAGTACAATACATTTAATAAAATTATAGAAAAAACAAGAGATAAAATACATAAATATAAATAAATGATGTTTTTATCAATTTTAATGCTTTAGATGCTATAGATTCCTCATATTTTGTTAAGTGTGGAGCTCAAACCATTCCTCTAAAAATTACATGTAAACAGAGTGTCGTGAAGTTACCTTTTCTATATATACAAATGGGTCTAGATATTTAGTGTACTCTACTCTTTCATAGTCGAATGTGAGTAAGTATGCAACATGTAAGTACTTTTGTGACGATCATGAATCAAGAATTACACTCTCTGTACAATTAATGAGGGACATCTTATGATATATATTTATTTATCTTCATCTTGGAATACCCATCTAATAATAACAAAATCTAATTTCTTGATCCCTGTACTGATTCTAACTTTTCCATCAATGCATCCATGTAATAGGTTAACGGATAATTATTAAATAATCCATATTAACATAAAATATTCATTGATTAATTTTAATTTAAATCAGATAGAATAGAAATAGAAGAAAATATGGTGGTAAGTAATATCTAGAGGTAACTCATTTCTGGTAATAAGTCAGTCTTACGGTGACTCATGTCTGGTGGTGAGTAAATTTGGTGGTGACTCATGTCTAGATGTGAGTTAGTCTAGAGGTGAGCTATGTATGGTGGTGAGTCAGTATTACGATGGCTCATATCTTTCAGTGAATCATGTATGTTGTTGAGTCATGTCTAGCGGTGAGTCGTGTATAGTGGAGAGTCATGTCAGGTGGTGACTCAGTCTAGTGGTTAGTCAGTCTGGCGGGGACTCAGTCCGGTGGTGAATCATGTCTATAAATATCCAAATTCCATAAAATTGACATAATAATATGTTATCTTAAAACAATAATATCATTAGAAACATAATAAGCATTATTTGTGAGCATTAAAATAATGAGGTAAAAAAATATCCCCTTTTTTTAGGATAAAAAATAATGACATTTTTATAAACCATGTATATATTAAACAAGGGTATAAAATAGATTGATCAGAAGAGTACGATCTTCTTTCCATTTCAAATGTCAAATGTGAGATATAAAGAGCATTAAAGGTAAAATACATCCAACTAATTATTCTATCAAGGATAAGTTTGGTTATGGTTGTCAACGGTAAAATAAACTGCATCCAAAGAATATTGGGAGTCCAAATAAATATGGTATCTAATGGGAAGGGGTATTAAAGGTTAATTCAGTATTAAAGATAACATATAAAAAAGGTCAAAAGTGTGGTATCAAATAATAAGCTAACATGTAAAATTTTGTAACTGTTATTCTGATTTTGGGATTATCAAAAAGGTATGATAAGAAAAAATAATTATAAATATATGAATAATTAGATATAGATTTCATTATGGAAAAAATATATTGTATCACAACCAAAAATAAATAAAGGGAAATTACAAAAATTTCTCAATCAATGAAAATGGCTAATCTGAGTTACACTTACTTCGAGAGTGGTTAACAATAGGGCATTTGCCATTATAAGAGGTAAGGGCCCTGATGTAGTAGTAAAGGGTACTAAGGTAGTGGCTAGAGGTACAAAATAGGTTTGATGAAAATCTATGATGATAAATGGTTTGAGATGCCTAACTCATTCCATTAGAGAGATGATGAATGGCTAGTACTAATGATGTAAAGGATCCGATGAAGGGGAAAATGTTATGGATGGGATGGGAATAACCTCCAGAGAAACCACTATCATACTAGATACATATGGGAATGGATCAATGAGATTCACAAAATCCATAATAATTATTCATCCAATATCCATTTCCTTGAAGAAATATTTCTTCTCCTCCATAATAATCGTCAGCAGAGGTACCAAAACACTAAGTTGTCTTACCCATAGATTGAACACCCTAGTAACAAGTGGAATCATTAAATTTTCAGCCAAAACCTCAAATCATAATTCAACTCATTTTTGGTATATATCCTAATTATATAATATTTTATGGCCTTTTTGATGGTTTCCCTATCACTTAAGGCTCCATTCAAACATTCTATTACCAATTTATATATATCCCCACCATGTTATCAAATGTACCTAGGTCCTCATGATGAATAGTATGGATATCACCCAATATATCATAGAGCTCATATTTAACTATATATATGATCAAAATAGAATTAATATAGTATGAGGGATATGGGTAAGACGAGGTAAAAGAAACATCATGACACTATCCAACCTCTCCAATATAGTACTTTGGCTATAATTAAAGGCAGTCCTCATCTCCTCCATCATAAACCCTAGGGTCTTCCTCTCATTGGAAAAACATTGATTCGCAATTTCCACATTCTATGTATAAAACTTATTATGGTATGGAAATGAAAAACAAACAAATCTAACAAATGACCAGAATTAGATTCGCAAAGACGAGATATAAGAGGAGCTTGAGACCTCAAAACACTACAAAAGTTTTATCTAATCCCCTCATTGAATATCTCTAAATATAGTCCAGAAACAATATCTGAAGGTTCTAGTGTTTTAGGTTTAGGAACCTGGGTTTTCTATGAGGTTTTAATACCATTAATTTCATTTTAAATTCTTTTTTACGACCTAATGTGAATACTATTTGAGGCTAGGGGTGTATTAGGGGTGTTTTTGGATTTATTGGAGCTCGCAACCTAGAATTTTGGGAGAATAATGTAAGAAACATATTTAGTAGAAACCATGTGGTGGAATGCCTCATGGTTACTAATAATATTGTGAGTCCTAAAAAGTGGGATGAAGTAGTCTGCACGGTTTGATAAAACATATGGACGAAGGTACACAATCATGCGGTAAAACCTGCAATTTTTAACAGAGGTGTTTTTCATGGTTTTTGTATGGTTAGTCTAAATATGCACAATAACTATGTGGGTGACTTGCCTTATAGTGAAGGGACAATGGTTGGAACATGGTTTGGCCTACCATGTGGCAAAACCCTATAGCTCAAATATTTGTCGAAAAAACCTATTTTCTGAGAAATATTATTTAAACATAAAACTAATTATTTTCTTCAACCATGGATAAAAACACACCCATTGGAGATCCCTTAATGGAAAAATTATAGCCTTTGATCCCATTCAAACATCTGATCTTAGAATCTAGTGTCTTCAATCTCGTTGGATTCACTAAGGTGAGTAGTCAATTCCTTTTATGATGTTATACATTTGTCTTGGTATCTAAAAAGTTAATTAGGTTCAATATAATGTGAACTATTTCTAGGTTATTTGTTTTTTCATAATTTTTATTCTGATCTGAGTCAAATCAGGACCTGATACTGGAAAAATAATCTACTATGGACCTACGATATGTGGTCCATAATTTTTTAGAATAGTTTTATTCTTTATAGAGATAGTTGTCACCATGAAGAATGTCAGATCTTCTCATAAGACCCCAATAAGTAATTGAATAATTAATTTGAATGTAGTAGAACCTATTAAGAATTCTTACTAGTTATATCATACTTTTTTGAGGTTGTTACCCAAACCAAGGTCACCAATGGGGCGTGCCTTTTATATTTCCCTTTTGATATAGCACCCAAGGGGTGACTTTTGTGATTTCCTAGTTAGAGGATGCCCGTATTGAACTAAATTGATTTTAATTGATTGATTAGGATATATTTTTACTCCTTTTATATTGATTCTTTGATTAATTAGATTAAATGGAATTATTATATGAGTGGATAAACTCATTGAATGTAATTTAATTAGAATTATTATATTATTGTGTAAAATCATGGAATTTATTTTTTCTGCGGTGATGAATGGAATGAAATGTGAATTTAAATGGTAGTGGATGCCTTGGTGGGTATATCAAGGATCTTGATTTCATTTAGATTCCATGGAAATTTCACCAATGGGCCTTGATTTATATTAAATAATACCATGGACCTATATACTCCTTGGATCAGGATTCTATTGGATTCTAAGGAAATTTATACTCCTTGGATCCAATTTAATGGACTCGTATTGGAAATTATCTTTTAACATGGTCAGAGGCCTCCACCAGTTCTATTATAGAGTTTACATTGAGATGATCCAGGGACTCGATGAGGATGTATTTTTCTTATATACCTGGATCTGGAATTGTGGGGGTATGAAAATTATGATTATATGGCTCGGTCATAGTAAATGTGACATGCTTGATTATACATCCCATCCATGGTGTTTTGTGATACTTTTTATTATATGACCTAGCCATGATGGATATGAAATAAATTTTATACCACAAGGCCATAGTGATGTGATATATTGTGAATACAATTTGGTCGTGTTGTTTAATTCCTTTAGTTTTACTACTTCCTTGTTATAGGATCTTGACACTTATTTTTTAAGGACCCTTGTATGGTCGTATAGGAACACATTATCGGTTACTTCTACCTTGCATACTTTACTTGTATTAATGACATACCTGTTATGTTATGAAATATTTTTTATCTTTTATTCCACAACTATGACTTGTTATAGACACTTTGGGTTTGACTTACTAGGATTGTATCTCACACGTTGTTTAGGTCACCATTGGGTAACATGACAGACTTTATGGTTGCAGGTAGAGACTGAGGAAATCAACCAAAATTTGATGTCTTAGTTGCTCCATGCTTAGGTGAAGGGGAGCAGAGGACCAAGTTGATGCTCCGGATGCTATCTGGGGATAACAACTTTTGGCCTTTTGGTATTTTGATACACGTATTATACCATTTCTTGTATACCTTTTTTTGATGCATTGTAGACATATAACCTGATCATCATTGTATATGAGATTACATCTAATATATATATATATATATATATATATTTGGATGTTTATATATTTTTTGATTGATTTATTACATACAGTATTTGAATATTATTACCATTAAGATATGTTACACTATGGTAAGAATGAATATTCTCCCCCATTGACACGCCCTAGGCCCTCGCTACTATTCAGAATATTCTTCCATTTGGGGATATTTACATGAGGCCATGTGGCCAACCAAACTTGAGGCACCATTTTGTGTAATCTAGGTCTGAGACATTACAATGTCGTATCAGATTACTTATTTTGTGGTTTTATTTGTGATAATAAAATGGGATATCATGTAATTAGAATTTTTTAATGAGCTGCTCTTGGGAGTAGCTGACCCACATATTGGAAAAATTCAAATTACCACGAATGAAAATTGATTTTTTTTTGGGATTTTTACTATTAATGTTGATTTGATTACACTATTGGGTGATGCATGTGAGTTGTGATGTTTTAATTGGTATGGTTGTGGGTTATATTTTGTTGCAACCCGATGAGATGAGGGTATTCCATATTATGAATCAATTTTGGAATTTATTGGATTCACATGCCATGAATTATGCCATTCCATAAAAGATTCATTTCTTGTTCATATGATGTTGTGATAGGTATCGTGATAGATATACCTTCTTATTTGATAGATGATATTTGTAGGGAATTGAGAAACATGGTTGGTACTTAGAGTGTTTGTTGTAACAAAAGAACTGTTTCCCTGATTGGGATACCACATACACCCTAAGAAGCCAATTTTGGCATGTTGAGTCATGGGCCCAGTGTCACATGAATGAGAATATGTTATGGCATGAGTTAAGTGGAATCCATATGTTAGTTTATGAGAAGTATGGAACCTTATGGACTAGAGGTGGTGAACCATTGGTTCAACCATTTTAAATGAATGAAAAATAAATATGAAATTAACTGAAATTGGAATCTATGAAATAGAGTACATGAACTTTACCCTCCTTTTTAGTGAGCTTTAGGTAGTGTAAATAGTGATATTTGTGACTATTTCTTTTTTTCCATTCTAGGATTTATGAGTAAGCTGTGTGGTATGACCTAGTTATAGGAATGTTTTGAACTGTACTATGCTTTGGGAAATGAACTTTTGATATTGAATCTTTTCTGAGGAATGTGTTTATAATTGTAGATACATTCCAACACCATGACCTGCAGCCATATGATAGAAGGGTTGAAGCGACAATGATCCTGTGGTGGTGGGCCATTGGCTATTGCAGGATCATTCTATAGTGCCAGTTAAGACACAATAAGTTTTATCTAACCTAGGTGTTGAGGCACAAATACATGAGGTTTTTTTTAAACTTTATGATGAACTTTCAGTGATCTTTGCAACCTACCTCATCTATGTAAGAGTTAATGTGCATGGTCTAATAGCATCATCCACCCATGTTCTTGGGGGATGGTGTTCCATATGAAATAGAGATGCGGATTGAGACAACCCCATCGATATATGATTATATAGAGAAACCTCTTGGGAGGAGAGTGAAGATCATGACTTATATGCTACGGGGAGAAGAAAACCATTGGTGGGATGTTCTAAACTAGGAAAATGCACTAAAAGATATGGTTTAGATGGATTTCCAATCCAGGTTCAATGATTTGTTTTCTAGAGACTTTGAGAGAAGAGAGTTCTAGTGATTTCATGTCTCTAGAGTAGGGTTCCATGACAATTATGGAGTATTCGACATGTCTTACATAGATTTAGTGTTTTGATCCAATATATCTTGCTCATGTGGATTCAATGGATAAGATCTTTGTGGAAGGTATTCGACATGATATTCCATCTCAAGTCACCATGTTGATGTTGAAGACTATTATAGAGATGGTTAACGAGGTGAAAATTAAAAGGAGGATCCTAGAGAATCTAGGGGAATAGAGTAGAACATCGCATTCTCTGACCCAGTGGTTCAACGTCTTCAGAAAGAAAATTCAATTTTGAGGCTTCTCGTGAAATATGTTACAGCCAAGCTATGAGTAATGATAACTTATTATTATTTCATCAACGTGGTAGAAGGGAACACATGAGAAATCAATGTGATCATGAACTAGTTGAGTGTATATCTAGTGGAAGGATGGGTCATGTGCATCTTTTTGGCAGGACCTTCCCTTGAGCAGTGAGTGGTAGGGGGTCATCTCCGAAATGAGGTTCAGTTGAGGGTTTTGTAACTCTGTATCAGGTAGGGAGTGAGATTAGTAATATTTGATTAGGATGAGGTGGTGGTTGTGGCTGAGGTAGTCATACACTAGTTTTACTGAGACCACATATTGGGCCTATTTTAGGAAGTAAGGTTATGTCACAGGGCCATGGTACATGAGAAATATATTATTTATAACCTACCCCCAAGGACCAACAAGCTGAAATATCTATAGTGTGAGGTACCATTTTAGTATCCTCAACTATTATATCTTCACCTGTAGTGTTAGGTGCATCACATAGTTTTATATTTAGACCTATTGTGGAGATATTTGGGCTTGTGAATCAGTATTAGGAGGATTTTATAATTCTAGAACCTCTATTGAGGATCATAAAGAAGGATTGACATCTATTCAGGGAGTTCCCCTTAAGGTTGGTGGGTTTCACTTTTTCTAATATATTTTTACCCATAGGATGATTGGGTTTGATGTCATACTTGTGTTGAACTCGACATTTTTTTATCAATTCTATTTTTATTTCTATCTCTGTCTTGTGACTTTCACATCACCAGAGGGATGAGTGTTTATTCAAAAGGGTGAATGGGAAGTCTAGGTGAGTCAAGATATACCACAACATCGTGGGATAGGTAGGATGGAAACCAAGGTTTCTAGTTTATATCTGGATGATTAGGTTTCACGACATGGATAATTTTATCGATTGGTTGATCATTTCAGGGATGTTTTCTTGGATGAATTTATAGTTTACCTCATTATATTGAGGTTGAGTTCTCCTTCTAATGAGTTTTAGGAGTTTCATTGATATCCATTCCTCCTTACAGGATGGCTACGATGGAGTTGTAGGAAATGAAGAGGAAGCTAGAGGATTTTTTTGCAAAGTGGTTTATATAACCCAATACTTTTCCATGGGGATCATTAGTCCTTATTAAATAAAAGGTGGATGGTACCCTTAAGATATGTATGGATTATTGGAAATTGAACTAGCAGAAGGTTATGAATTCTTATCCCTTTAGATAGGTAGATGAAATTTTTGATTATCTCGGAGGAGCTCTGGAGTTCATGAAAATTGATTTGAGACATGGATTCCTCAAGGTGCAGGTTCAAACTGAAGATGTACCTCACATAGATTTTTGTATAAGTTAAATAATTTTTGAGTGTCTGGTTATGGTTTTCAGTCTCATGAACATGCCATCAGTTTTCATTGAGTTGATGAACTGTGTTTTCCATCCTAATTTGGATTCATTTGTGTTGGTTTTCATGCATAATGTCTTAGTGTATTCTCACGATTGACCGGAACATACCAAACGTCATGAGATCATTTTGTATAAATTGAGAGAGCATAATTTTTTTGAAAATATCATAAAGTGACAGTTCTAGATGGATAAGATTCAATTCTTGAGTAATATTATCTCAAATATAGAAGTATCAGTAGACCCAACGAATATGAAATATGTAGTTTCCTAGGGGAATCAAAATAATGTCTTTGATATACATATTTTATTAGGGGTAACTGGATATTACTAAAGGTTAATAAATGAATTATCATGCCAAGAAACACTACTTATGGGATTTAATAAGAAGGGTGTGAAGTATTTATAGTTATATACTTATGTGACAAACTTTCATAAGTTGATATGATGATTGACATTAGAACCAGTCTCCATTATTCCAGAGCAGGGTAGGCACTACACTATATATTATGACATAACATGTATCGAGAGTGGATTAGTGCTGATATAGGGGGATAGAGTCACAATGTACATATATCAGAAACTAATTCCACATGATAGTAATTACCCGATGCGTGATCTTAAGTTAGTTGTAGTTGTTCATGTTTTTCACTGTTGGAGAGATTATTTATGTAAAGAGCATTTTGTGGTGTACACGGACCACAAAATCATTTAGTACATTTTTACATTTTGTGATCTAAATCTGAGGATGTTAAGGTGGGTCAAGTTCCAATAGTATTTTGACATCGATCTTGCCTAGATTCTTGGTAAAGGGAATGTAGTGGGTGATGCACTGAGCAGAAAGACTCAGATACAGACAGTTAATGAAGTCAGTAGCGAGTGGAATCTTATGGATTCGTTATATGAGATACACATAGAGGTGTTGAATAGTTAAGGGAATAACATTATTTATTATTAATTTGTGACATCTACTCTTCAAGATTGAGTTAGAATGAGAAAAATTTCAGATTTTATGGTTTTAGTCCTATGAGAGTGTGTGGAATGTGATGACCTACCTCATGGTTAGAATGTAGGTGAGGATGAGATAATAAATTTCCCTGGACAGATTTGGGTTCCATTGGACATATGTGAGGAGCTAATACCGGATTTTCATGCCTTAGTTTGGGAGGTACATCCCGGTGTTACCAAGAAGTATCATGATTTCTAACACTAGTATTAGTGTCTATGAATGAAACGTGAGGTATCTAGTTCTGTTATGAGGTGTTCTACCTGTTAGAAGGTGAAGGAGGAATATTAGTGATTGGCAAAACATTTATAATATTAACTATACCAGAGTGGAAATGGGATGATGTAGCGATGGATTTTTTGACTGGTTTTCCAATGGTTACTTGAGGTACCAATGTTGTATGGGTTGTTTTGGACAGGCTCATGAAGGTTTCACATTTCCTTCTAATCAAGGAGACCATTAGTGTAAATGATCTTGAGATGTTGTATATTTATGAGATTACATGACTTCATAGGGTCTTGGGAACTATCATTTACCATAGGGATGTCGGGTTTATGTCTCATTTATACCACAGTTTATAGAGGTCCTTGGGTTGACAGGTGCTTCTATGAACAGCATTCCACCCTTAGAATATTTTCCAAGAAGAGAGTATGATATAGATTATTGAGGACATACTATGAGGATGCATCATGAATTTTGGGGGATTTTTTGAGATAAATATACACCTTATTGAGTTATCCAACAACAATAGCTATCAGATGAAGATATAGATGACACCTTTAAAATGTTTTTATGGTAGGCCATGCTGATCAACAATATAATAGATAGAGGTAGGTGATCCATCTTTAATTGGACTGCATCTCATGAAAGTAAATTCTAAGCTGTTCCAGATGATCATGAAGCGGATGACCACTACACCATCTCAACAGAAATCTTATGCCAATCGCATTAGCGACCTCTAGAGTTCGAGGTCTGGAATCAAATCTTTCTACACATCTCACAATGGATGGGATATAGATAGATCATGATATATGGTAATTTTTAAACATGATATGTCAAGCCATTAGATATTCTGGAGAGTCTAGATGGTATCCTATCAATTGGAGTTACCTTAGATGTACTAGGTCATGCAAGACACCTTCCTTGTATCTCAACTATTCCATTATCACTCAAACATGTGTAAAGTTATAGAGCCTGGGGAGGTGTAGTTATTGGAATGATCATCATTTGAGGATATTTCTATTCATATATTTTAGAGGAGCACAATAGTTCTTCAGGTTCGGTCAGTTCTTCTAATATGGGTGCTTTGGTAGAATGGCCATTTATAGGAAAAGAAATTGGAGTGGGAGGCCAAAATACATGCTCAGTGGAAACTATTATTCTCAAATGAATATTGAATACCCTTGAGATATAGATTCAGGGATTAATTTCTTTAAGGGGATAATATGGAAAGAACTTGATATTTATAATGAGGTACAGATCCCTTTAATTTCAGTTTAAATTGTTTTTTTAGCCTAATGTGAATACATGTTGAGTTTATGGGTTTATAAGGGATTTCAGGGGATTTATTGGAGCCTATAACCCAGATATATGGGAGAATAAGACAGGTTTCATGGTTAGTATAAACCATGTTGGGTAGAACACACAATTACTACTAACTGCGTGAGGCCTGGATAGTGGGATGCATGATCTCTCATGGTTTGATAAACTAGAAGGATGGAGGTGAACGACCATGTTGAGGCACCTAAAAATTTTAACAGAGTTTTTTTCATGGGTTTTTAATGGTTAATAAAACTATGAAATGTTTCAATGTGAGTACCCCACCATACAAGGAAGGGTGCACAGTTAGTGCATGGTTTGTAAAACCATGCAGACAAACCATATATCCTATATTTTCTGAAGAAATATTACCCATTTCCCTTTAAAATGTGTCTAAAACTAAACCTAATTATTTTATTAAAGTGTGGATAGTATCACACTATTTTTTTCTCCCTTGAAGGAAAATTCATAACCTTTGATCCCATTATTCAATCCAATATCAAAATCAAGAACCATCGATCTCATTGGATTCATACCGGTGAGTACCCAATTCCATTTTTTCAATTAATCATTTGTCTTAGTAGTAAAAAATTATTTAGGTGAAAGATAATATTCCCTATTTCTAGGTTCATCATCCATTATTTATTTTTCTCTTGATCTGAGTCAAGTCAAGATCTAATACAAGACAAGAACTCTACTAAATACCTATTGTATGTGGTTTAAACTTTTATCAAATGGTTTGGTTCTTAATATAGCTATTTTCATTTGTGACGCACCCCATACCTTCCATAACAACCACAAAATTGAATTGAATAATTAATTTGAATATAATGGAACCCATTACGGTTTTCCACTAATTCATTGAGAGACTTTTTGGATGTTGTTTCTCCAAAAAAGGTCACCCATGGGGTGTTATTTATAGATTTCCCTTTTGATATACCATTAATGGTGTATGTTTTGTGCCTGTATAGTTAGAGGAAACCCATATTGAATTGAATTGAATTGAATTGATTAATTAGAAGATGTTTCGACTCCCATTCATGTTGATTCTTTGATTAATTAGATTATATGTAATTGTTATATGATTGGGTAAACTCATTGAATGTAATTGAATCAAAATTAAAATATGATTGGGTCAAATTATGGAATGGAATGTCCGTGGGGTGATGAATGGAATGAGAAGTGGTTTGAAATGGTAGTGGATGCCTTCCATGGTATACTAGGGATATTGATTCCATTTAGAATTCATGGACATTTTAATCATGGGTCTTGATTTATTATAGAAGTAAAATTGAATATATATGTTCCCTAGATCAAGATTTGGTATGATGCCAAGGGAGTTTCTACCCCTTGGATCTGGCTTGATGGAATCACATTAGACATGATTTGTTGACATGATCCTTGGGACTCCACCAGTGCAATTACCATGTTTCCATTGAGAATCTCCTAGGACTGGATGAGGATGACTTGGTCTTCGAATCCTTGGATCCAGCCTTACAAGTGTCTGATATTTCTGATTATACTGTGCAACCATGGAAAATGTGACATGATTGATTATACGACTTGACTGTGGTGTATTTTGATACTTCTTGTTATATGATTTGGTCATGATGGATAAGATATATAGGTTATACGACAAGAATCTGGTGATAAGATATATTGTGTATACAACATGTTCATGGTGTTTAATTCCTTTTTTTACCGATGCCTTGTTATATGAGTTTGAAGCATATTTTTTAGGGAGCATTGTATGAATATATAGGAACACTTGCATCGTTACATCCACCTTGGGAACTTTACTTGTATTACTATAATAATTGTTATGTAATTAACTTTTCTTTAGTATGTATTTATCATCCACAACTTGTTCTAGACACTTTGGGTGGTGACCTACTGGGATTTTATCTCACAGCCTGATCACGCCACTGTTGGGTTCCCAAACAGACTATATGGTTGAAGGTAGGGACCATAGAAAGCACCCAAAATAAGATTTTTTAATTGTTTCATCCTTAGGAGTGTGGAAGTACATGACAAAGATGAGGATTTTTATCCTATTTGGAGATTTTTTTATTTTTTTATTTTTGGTATTTTGATACATGTATTGTACCATTTCCTTTATACCTATTTGTATTGATTTGTAGAAACATGAAATGATCATAATTGTATATGATATTACTACAGACATTTTTTGGTTTATATGTTTGTCTTTTAGATGTTTATCTATTGTAAGATTGACTAAATTATTCTACTATTTTAGTGTTATTACTATTATGATGTGTTACACTATAGTAAGAGGGAATAGTCTTCCTACAGACACACCATAGTCCCTTACTTCTAGTCAGAAGCCTATGGAATTTGGGGAGTTGTGCTTCAGGACATGTGGCCAATTGGGATTGGGGCACCATTCAGTGACATTCAAGTCCAGGGTGTTACAATAGGTATCTCAACACTTGGAATAGTTTCATGTACATTATCGAATCAAACAAGAGGTAAAAATGAAGGTAAGACCTAAAGCTCACCAACATGGTCATTCCAGTCAACTAAAGATCGATTTGGATTTTCCCCAACTCTACATATCAAAGAAAACCCACCATGCTGTGGTGGATGGTTGTTGTCATCACCAAATCCATTATCCTCTGAATATACATAAGATATTCTAAGAAATTTAGAACTAGAGGAACGTTCACCCTTAGACGATGCCTCATCCTCTGCCAAAGTGGAATCAACTTGAGCATCTCTATGATTTCCAATATCTTTTTCATCATCCAAGAACTATGATTATTCTAAAAAAATATCCTGGGAAATTCTCCTAGTCATCATATGTGACCACTTAAACTCTAGAAGAAGTCACATTAGTATGGTCAAATTTGACAGACCATGTGGATTTCTCCCCCTTAGTAGATACTCATATCTCACCACTATCAACAGAAGCATCAAAAATAGTTTAATCATAAAATGATCTCTCCAAACACACTAATCTGTTTGAATGTGGTCTCCCTATAGACCTAACTAAAGAATCATGAGAAGGTTGAGGGTGATTATATCCTCTCAACATCAACATCATCATGACCAGGTCTATCACCATTAATATCTTTATCATCATCTCCATCATTTCCATTACTTTCATCTCTACTATTTCAATTATTATAATCTCCATCACCATGATCAAAACTAAATGATACCTAAAAAACTTATCTAGAAGACAAAGATTAACTCTTGATATACTCATATATATAGACCTTAGTATCTTCTTAATCATCATATCTTTCACTTAAGAGACACTCACTTGTAGGGAAGAAAAGGGGAGGACTATTGGTTAAAAAATAAATGGATGGGATCTTAGGTTTACTTGGATCATATCCCTATTCAACTAAGGTCACCACTTCTTCTTCATGAATACCTCATCACATTCTTCTTCGTCTTCATCCCAATAGCACGAAATCTCTTATAGCTCCAAGAATGGATCAACTAAGTTATTGGGAATGGATGGATGGTCTACATGATTAAAATCCTTATTAATTTTATCATTATATTTAACAAACTTTTTCGTCCATGGGTACCAATTCACTTTCATCCTTCTATAGATAAAAATAGTTAATAATAAACCACCACATTTTACTTCATCTTCCTCCACCTCATCAATCAAGAACTTGGTTTCTATCATAGTCTAAATCAACATTAGATAAAAAAGAGAATTGGACCAGTTAAATTATTTACAATTTTACAACATTTGAAACATGAGGTATTTGAAAAGATTGATATTATCACGTTGTTTCATAAATAATAGAATTTACAAATCTCGATATCACATAGTACTGATTTAAACATTTCTTGGACATAAAAAATGATGAATAAACTTTAAAAGAAGTTTTAATTCCCCATTTATCTCTATAGAATTAGTCATTTGTAAAGTATTATCATCAGTAAGATCAATCGGTAAATTCTAATTAAAAATTGATTAAATATAATTGTGTATTTTAATCTTATATTCTTAAAAAACAAATATATGTGTCCCATCTATATAATTTTCCTATTTTTTGAAGATAAGTTAAAATACTTACTATTTATTGTTATCCGAATAAAATATTTATTCATTCCAAAAAATAAACTCCACATATTGAAAGAATTTATGAAATAACATTGGATAGAAAGGTATGTAGATTATGGGGAACCATTTTACCCATCCTTGGTCCTCGATCATCATATGTATCAACAAATTACAAGATAACAACCATTCAACATCTGATTCTTTTTCAGCAACAACCACATAGTTCACATATTGTAGGTTCCACAGATCGACGATAGCTCGACTCAGTGCCCATCTCAACTTATTTTCAGGACATTACTCTTTATAAGATAACTCAGAAGGATGATTGATTCTCACAATTTTAGAAAAATGGATGTTGAATCATAGGAATGGGAAGGCAGAATGTTGAGAGAGAAAGGGAAGATGAAATGGCTCGAAGGGAAAAGGAATGAGGGAGAGTGACTCAAATGGTGTCTTGTCCAATGGTGGATTTTCCATTGATGGATTTTCCAATGGTGACTTGTTCAACAATGACTTTTCCAATGGTGAGTTTTACAATGGTAACTTGTCAAATGGTGGATTGTACAATAATGACTTTTCCTATGGTGGTTAGTCCAATGGTGGCTTTTAAAGTGGTGATTTGTCCATGTTTAAAGATTAATCAAAATGTATCATTCCTAATTATTCTTTAATGTATCATAATCTCTCATCATTAAATGGGTTTTTGAAAATTTCAACAAGGTGCTATCCAATTCCTATGAATTCAAGAGTTATATTACCATTTTGAAAATGGTATCTCAAATAGTGGTGTAAAACATCAATATAATTTTTCCTAGAATGATACACAACATTTTTAGAAATATTTATCTCACTTTTTTTCACAGTTTGTAGGGACTTGTCTGAATTGATATCCATAGTCTAGTAATGGGTGTTTCTTTCATAAAATATATGGACACAAACTCCATATAGTTATGTATTCAGCTTTAACAGTAGACATTGCAATATAATTTTTCTTTTCACTACACCAATGTACTAAATAATTTACCAAAAGATGACATGTTCTAGAATATCTTTTCCTATCTAACTATAAACCACCAAAATCTGCATCTGAATAACATAATAAGTAAAATGTTTATAATATAGTGTAGAATAAACCTAAATTTTTTGTATATTTGTGGTATTTGAAAATCCTTTTAACAGAAAGTAAATGAGACTCTTTGGGGTTTTCTTAAAAAAAGGCACACATCCACAGACTAAACATAATATTAGGTTGTCTAGTTGTTATGTATAAAAAACATCCAAACATACCTCTAGAACTAGGTTGATACAATTATTTTCTAGCTTCATCGAGATCCAGATTATAAATAATACTCATGGGAGTATTAATTTTAGTACACACTGAATTTTTAGAATATCCAACGATCATATCATCAACATAATTTTGAATTACTAAAATAATATCTGTAGAATTTTTTATAAGAAGAGTAGTATTAGCTTTGATATTTGAAAATCCTTTTTAAATTATTAAAGAGATGAGTCTATCATAAAAAGATACATGAGCCGGTTTTAAACCATATAAATCTTTTTTTAATTTGAAAAAAAAGATTTTGAAATTGAGGATTTAGAAACATGGGGGTTGTTCAACAAAAAAATCCTCAACTATATACCCATTTAATATTGAACATTTGATATCCATTTGATATATTTTGAAATCCAGATACACTACATAGGCAAAAAGTAATCTAATGGTTTCAAGTGTAACTACTATTGCAAAGGATTCCTTATATTTAACACCTTCTTCATTAATATATCTCTGTGAAACAAAATCTTGATTTATTTCATATTAAAGTTCCAGATTCATCAAATTTGTTTCAATACACCAACATGTGGTCAATATTCATAGTTTCATTAATTATAACTATAAGTTCCTGAAATTTATTTTTTTGGAATGATTAAGTTTCAATTTCATTTCCATCACCCAGAATTCATCATTAATATCATCATTGATGTTCTTATGTCCAAGATGTGATAAGAATTAAAGTTGTTCAACCTGATTTCTAAAGGAATCTATAGTTGGTATACCTCTATCTAGGTATTTAACTAAAAAATATAGAGTATGGTACCTATGTGTCTTAATAGATCATGGAAGAGAAGGTATGGTCATCTCATTGTTATCTACAGGTTTAAGTTTGAGTTGTTCCTAAAAAATGGATGATTTTTATACTTTTTTACAAGAACTATCCAATTATTTGGCATTAATAATCATAGTTTAAATCAACTTAAAGGTTTTCTAAATGGGTTTTGGGATAATGTTGATTCTTATAATCAAATTTTATAGGAATAAATTCTTACATGGTCTTTGTTATTTTATTAAACACACTATAAGATTTTCTAGAATTTGAATAACCAAGGAAAATTTAATCTCCACTCTTGGAAGAATATTTTTTAAGCTTTTCATTATTTTTATGAATAATGAATTTGAAACTAAAAGATCTAAATCCTGTAAATATCAAACCATGACCTTGTATATCCTTTTATTTTATTCTTCCTAGTGATTTGGATCCTTTCGTTGAGGTTTAGGTTGAGTCCCAATTTGAATTTTTTAGTTTCTATTGAAAAATGGAGTTTTTGGGCATGTAAGAAAGGGTATCACGGTTAGTGCATAACTAGTAGAAACCATGAAGCTTCAACTATGTAACCTTAAAGCTTTTTTATGTGTCTGTGGTTAAGGATCAGGGGTTGTACACAGTTTTGAAACATTATAGGTAAATAATGAGTAAGTAATTTTTATATTTATTAATATTTGTGAATTAAATATTAATTTTACTTTAAAGGGGACGCTATGATTCTATGGCATACCTGATACGCAACAATGAGTTTCTTTGAAATCTTACGTTGCACACAATGCTGAGTCATACTGAAAAATAATAATATAATATTATTATTTTAAATAGTAGTTAACACCTAGCTGTTGTAATGGCTGGAATGAACAAAAACAACTACAATATGATTATACATGTTTGTTAAATGTTTTTACATTTATCCAATAAAAGTTAGAGGGTTAAAATGTGAATGAATTTAATTTTAAGCATAATTTACTTTAAAAGGTTGATTTAACACCTTTTGATGGTGAACCCTATTTAAATCTAGTTTTGGTCACATTTATATGTTCTGTTTTTTAAAATAAAATTCTTATTTTGAATCGGGACATCAAAATTTACTTTGGGTAAAAGTTTTTTATTTTTCTGATAAAATTCAGTTTTTTATGAATAGTGAAAATACTGTATTTTAATTCAAAGCTGCCTTTTAATCTAATATATTTATATGGTTAGATTATCTTTTTAATTGGTTTTAAAGTGTAATTAGATGATATTTTTACCATTTAATCCTATGGTGGTCATTAAAATTAATTTCAATTTGAAATTGGACATAAACAAGTGTCAATATTTTGATAGATATTGTTTCTTAAAAACACGCTATTTGTTTTGAAAATTAGAATTGATTTTAAATTAATTAATTCAAATTGTATTTTTTAAATTTATTAAAATAGACATATTTTTTGAATTTGGAATATCAAATATAGGTTAGGCTGAATTTTTGGTATTTTACTGAAAAACATCAATTTTTGATGTATAGTGAAACCACTAAGTAGTAGTTAAAAATCTGACTTTTTCATTTAAATGAGATTTTACCACTTCTGTGAATTGAATTTTGAAAATCTCACATACATGGTTGTTATTATTAAGAAAAATTATGTTCAATAAGATGAAAATAGTTTTTGGTGAATAGTAACTTTTGAATTTTATTTACCATAGTTAAAGGTAAATAGTGTAATTCAAGGTAAAATGAATATTATAATAATAAAAAAAATAACTTAACACTTGTCCTAACCTTATTGGATTTGTCATGGACGACCATGGGCATCCTTTTGTTGATTTTGGGATCCCATAGAGCAACTTATGAGTGATAATGACACTTTATTTTAATTAACTTAAAGTAAAGAAAAAATTGACATAAACAAATATCTTTTAGTAAATTAATTTTTAAATGGGGTTATATAAGTTATCTTTTTGGATATAAATATTCATTATAAAGTTAAAAGTGTTTCCCATATAATGGTAATTTTTATATATAATATTTATACACCAAATAAATTAAATTATTTATGAGACAAAATGATGTCATATTTACCTCATTAATAAATGATATAAATAAATAAGATTATAAATATTAAAATAATATCAAAAACCTGTCCAATTATTATTGGATGGTTTTATTTCGACCATGAGTCATCTTATCTTATACTTTAATTATTTTTGAATCTTTTGAGACCAATGAAAAGTTTATAATAAAATAATTGTTTCAAACATTCCTAAAGAGCCCCTCCTCCCCCTTATAAAGGGACACCACTTCTAACTAATTCCTCTCACCTATCAAACCTTTTGGATCGTCCAAAATATGACCAATTAAGCTCCCTACATCCCTCTCCTCTTCTTAGAGACCTTACTATAGGCATAAGGCACTTCAAGAAACCCTTTTGGTTCATACCAAACGGAGTTACCCAAATTAAAGATAACGATTTCTCTTAACTTCTTTTCATTTATTTTACTTCTCCAACCCCTAAACTATTTTTATTCCTTTATTTTATAAAACAAATTTTATACTCAATATACGGGGATGTTTTTATGAGAAGGATTCGAACTACACTTACACACACCTCCTTCTAATGGGTGAAAACATATTGTTTCTGTGGATGGAAAACTAATGCCTCACGAAGCGATGATTGTTCAAATATCTCCTACCACCTCTCGTGGTGGCCATTAAGATTGCACTATATTTATATATGATATATATTATTTTTATTTTTTCTCTATGCTTCTATAATTTTTATTTAAAAACATACCTTTATGCTTTCCAATATGTGTAAACATGATAATTTCATTTGAGGAAGTGCAGACTACCGCCCCCTCAAGGTGATATGATTCGTTTATGGCATACATAGAATGTATAAAATATGGAGTTAATGAAATTATGTAACATATATATCAAATTATATTATACTAGAATTATAATATACCTATGTATTATTATTTTTTCATCACTCTTAATATAAAATAGAAATGAAAGTAGCGTTCATTCGTACGTACGGCTTACCATCTCCATGAATGGTGTGTTTCATTTCATAACTGCAAATGATATGGAATATTATAAATACATATAAACAATATATATATGATATATATGATATTAAGATCATGAATATCTTTTTGTAGATAATCTAATTATGACCACATGGACAATTTGTAATTATAACAAGTTCATTTTTGACTAAAGTTCCGAACATCGACCAAATGTCCCATATGAACTCAAATAATTAACTAATTGTTATAGCAAGGTAATAAGTGATATAAAAGGAATAATAAAAATTAAAATTTTTCTTATGGATGTATAAATTAACTTAAGTTTATTTTTCAGGAAGAGCAAGGAATGAACAAGTCAAGTTGGACACGAGGTAAGGGATTTCTTATCTCACTTTTAATTCTATGAGATTTCCATTGTTCGCCACTTATTTATTGCATGTGGTGTATTATGTAATGAAATTTGTTTTATATTATCATTATTATTTTTATATTCATGGTATTCTATGAATCATTTGGTTGTTATTGAGTTTTTTGCCATACGACTCGAATGATTGCAACGTGGTAAGGAGTTTTCATCTCACTTTTTATTCCAGTGAGATTCACGCTATATTTGCCACTATTTCCTTTTGTGTGGTATATGTACTGCCCATGATTATACACTTTGTGTAATATACATTTAGGTATGGGTATTAACATCTTAATTTTATGATCCTTCTTTCATGGGGTGTATGTTTCGGATGTTACAAAATCGGTAAGGGAACTTTTTAACCCAATTACAATTCGTTGGGTTAATCTTCTTAATCTTAATTATGTCATGCGATGATTATGAGTGGAATAATTGTTTATTTATTTATGATATAATTTCCAATCCCCTTTGTGTGGATATAAATTTGATACACGTAATCACTCCATTGATTAATTCTAATGTCATTGATATGAACTTGATAAGGGTAATCTTAACTCAATTTCCATTCATTGAGTTAAACATCCAAGTCATTGGTTTTGTTTTAAAAAGAAAATGTGTGAATTCACTCTGATTGACTTACATGGAATATCCAATCATATTGAGGGTGTTTATATTTTTTATACATTATTATGTCATTTATTTATCCTTAATCTAATGATACAATCTTTATAAGAGATTTCTCTCAATTTACATTCCATTGAGACTTCATTGTTTTTATACACCAATTCACTTTCATATAGTGCATATAATGTCCTTTGGAATATTATATCATGAATACATTTATTCTCTTAGTATTATAATATTTTGACTAATATTATTCCTCAATTATTTGTATTCAAGAATCTTTCATTTTGTTAAATACCCTTTAACTAAAATATCAGTATAAACGTTTTAGAGATTAATTCTTATAAATCATTCTCATTAACTTCCATTTTTAAAAAATGGTTTTAGGATTTATTTATATCAACATTAATGTTTTAAAATGTTAATTCCTATCAAATCTTTAAACTTGTATGGGACTCATTGATTAAAAAATCTCTTTATTAAATGTTTTAAATGGGTTTGAAAATGGTTTGATAAAGGATTGTTTATTTCAATATCTTGATATGATATATTGTGATTAGAATGTTTAAAGGTTATCTTTAATTTATTATTTGTGTTATGTGTTGTGATTACGCTATGGGTATTGGGAATTGTTTACTTATACGGGTGGTTCTGTGATAAACCTAGGGTGGGTGAGCCTGAGATATCTCTCAAATGCATTGGGTAACATGATGGAGGTAAACGTTAATGTTTCTACTAAGAGATATAAGGAATATACTGTGATGGGTATTACAAAGGTGACTCCCTATATAGCTGTGGTAGCTACAATGTATGTATGATATGAATGCCATAAGTTAACCTTATGATTTATGATTTTCGTGTGTGATTCATAAATCTTCTGATTTCGTAAGGTATGTTATGATTGAAATGTATTGGGTTCATTGATTTGTACTTATTGATTGGCTAATTCTTTCCTTCCTTATTTTTTAACCCTTATCGAGCTTTTTTATGATCATCCCATGTTTCTTGAAATGTCTTCCACAATACTTAATGATGAATAGGGTCAAGGATATGATCAAGTAAAAGTCATACTGTCTCAAACCTGGAACTAGACATATTTCCTTTTAAAAGTTTTTATTTTATCAAAAATGGATACTGAGTAGTAGTGTCTACTTGTAATATTCTATTTGTTAAGTAATAGTTATGACCTAATTCTATAAAACTCTAAACTTGAAAGGATACTCAATTTGAATTCTTGACATAATTCAAGGCTATGTAATGTTTAAGGTTCGGTCCTTATAGTTGGTATCAGAGGTCGGTTTAAATAACTTTATAGGTTAGGGTATTCTTTATGAATAAGTGACATAACCAAATGGTTTGGATTTTAGAAAGATTTGATGTTTTTTAGACAAAGTGAATGAGTTTATGTTAACTTGAATAAGTATATATTAGTATTTAACCTCGTCATAATATATTATATGATGATTTTACTAATATACTCACACTAACCTTTTTGGTTTTATTAAATGGATGGATCTAACAGGCACCAACGTAATAGTGGATATGAAGAACACTATGAAGGGTTTCTGAATGAGAAATTGAATGAAATGGGATCTGCAATGAGAATTCTTGTGGTTATTCTAAACCAACTATCTGGATTCATGATTGACCACCTGAACCTTGGTGATTTTTATAAGGCATCATATATGCGAGAAATAAATCCCCATGCAAATTCAGGTAATAATCATAAAGGTAAGTATATTAAAAAACCTATGTGACAAGGATGTGGAAAGAAACACATAAGAATATGTTTCAGTGTGATAGGAAGATTCTATAGATGTGGAAATGAAGGTCATAAAGGAAGAACCTGCCATGGAAAAAATAAGCACCTAGTTGACTCAAGGAAAGGGAAAGAAGTTCTTTTTGAAGGATCAACTGAATGTTTTAAATGTGGTTTGCATGGTCATTATACAAATAGATTTTTTACAAGGGGTTTTGGGAATGGTATCACTTGGATTGTTCAAATATATGTTTACTAATATCTAATTCCATTCCAATTGAGGATGATGAAACTGATAATGTACAATGAAATGTATTGATTATTTCTTAACATATGATCTCATATTATTGAATATTAGGATTTGATTCATGATTTTTGTATGTAGGAAAGATTTATTTCATAATAAGTTGGTAAATAATGGTTAATGGACCATGAAGAACATTTAATGAGTAAGAGGTCAACATATAAGGGATTCAAGAGTTATGGTAGATTTTAAGATGGTGAAATGCTCAAAAGTATTAAGGCTCTTTTGATGATGGGATTTCATTAGAAGTATTTTTATAGTATGTGTAACCCTGAAGTTTGATATATGAAAATTTTATTCAAGGAATAATTATCTTTTTATTTTTGGATATAGTTATAAAGAACCTTTTGGGTTTATATGATCCTTGAATTTGAGGTAATTACAGGTTAATACATTTTGGGATGCAAAATGAAAGTTATTAGATAACCATTGTTGTTAAAATATGTTTTGGTTATTTTTGTTGAATTTAACACTTTTTGGGAATGTAATAAAATTATATAGTATTTGAAAATAGAGAACATGAAGACCGTGTGACAACCCTCCATGTCAAACAAATCTGTGGGAATCGAACCCACAACCAAAGTGTGATTGGGATTTATCGCCTACCACTGGACCACATGAAGTCCCTGGTTAGTATGAGTAATTCTTTTTTTACTTAGATAATATTATGAATAAGTTTATTTTGGGTTATTTATGGAAATTATTAACCTATCATAGAGAATATGTGATTAGGTTAATTACACTTCAGTATGAGACTTTAAAAGTAGTCGATGTTATTTGGAGATAAATGTTAAGATTTACTGTGGAAGACTATGAGATTAAATTCTTTTGAGTTTTGGATTTCAATATTATCTTGTATTATATTGAAGAATTTTAAGGAATTCTATTTATTGAATGGTATTTGTTAAACTTAGGGTACTATTTGTTGAAATTTTGATATTAGGAATGACATTTCTTTTTATAAAGGATTATCATTTTTGGGGATTATCTGATCTTGTACTAACCTTTTTGGTTTTGGTTAAGGTCTAAATACATTGGACATATATAGTTCATAGTTTATGGATTATGTGATTATCTTAAAGTTGATTATATAGCTTTTAATGTGAACAAGTCATCCTGAATACTCATCGTTTGGAGAAAATATGAGTTTGTGTTAGAAAGATAGTAAAGGATGAATGTCTACATGACAAGTATGTATGTTTCCTTATGTTTTTAGTTAATCTCATAAATAAATTACTCAACGTTTTGAAAATTAATTTAAAAAAAACATTAATCATTAACTTTTCCTATTGGGGAATCAAATACTGTTTAACCCATCACAAGTTTGTGATTTTTTGGTATTTAACTTTCTCCTAACCATGTTTTCTAACACACTCCATCAGAACATGATGGTTTGTTTTCTCTTAAATATCCATGTTTTTATACATGGAATCCAAGTATGGGATTATCTTGGGTGAAATTTGTTACTTCTCTTTCTTTCTTATAAAGTGATATATTTATTCACTCTTTTTCCTATGTGGGACTTTAAATTAAGTTTCCAAGCCCAGTTTTAAAATTGCAAGGACGCAATTTCCAAAAGGGGAGAAGGATGTAACATCATAGGTAAATAATGAGTAAGACATTTTCATATTTATTAATATTGGTGAATTTAATATTAATTTTACTTTAAAGGGGATTATATGATTCGATGGTATACCCGATATGAAATAATGAGTTTCTTTGAAATCTTAAGTTGCACACAATGCTGAGTCATACTCAAAAATTATAATATAATATTATTATTTTAAATTGTAGTTAACCCCTAGTTGTTGTAATTAAGGGAATGAACAGAACTAACTACAATATTATTATACATGTTTGTTAAATGTTTTTACATTTATCCAATAAAAATTAGAGGCTTAAAATGTGAATGAATTTAATTTTAAGCATAATTTACTTTAAAAGGTTGATTTACCATCTTTAGATGGTGAACCCTATTTAAATATATTTTTGGTCATATATATATGTTCTATTTTATAAAGTAAAACTATTCTTTATAATTGGGATATAAAAATTCACCTTGGCTAAAATTTTGGTATTTTTCTGATAAAATTCTGTTTTTTGATGAATAGTGAAAATTGAGTATTTTTATTCAAAACTGCCTTTTAATATAATTTATTTATATGTTTAGATTATATTTTTAATTACTTTTAAAGTGTAATAAGATTATATATTTACCATTTAATCCAATGGTGGTCATTGGAATTAATCTCACTTTGAAATTGGACATAAACAAGTATTAATCTTTTGATAGATATTGTTTCTTAAAAACACGCTATTTGTTTTGACAACAGAAATTGATTTTAAATTAATTAATGCAACTTATATTTTTTGAATTTGGTAAAATAGACATCATTTTTGATTTCGGAATATCAAATATTTCTTGGGCTGATTTTTTGGTATTTTTCGGAAAAACCTCAAATTTTGATGAATAGAGAAACCACTAAGTAGTAGTTAAAAATCCGACTTTTTCATTTAAATTAAAATTTACCAATTATGTGAATTGAAATTTTAAAGTATTACATATATGGTTTTTATTATAAAGTAAAATATTGTTCAATAAGATGAAAATAATTTTTGGTGAATAGTAAATTTTGACTTTTATTTACCACGGTTAAAAGTAAATAGGGAAATGCAAGGTAAAACAAATAATATTATAATACAAAATTATCTTAACTCTTATTCTAACCTTATTGTATGAGTCATGGACGACAATGGACATCCTTGGGTCGATTTTGGGACCCCATGGAGCCACTTATGAGTGATAATGACACTTTAATTTAATTAACTTAAATTAAAGGCAAAAATGACATAAACAAATATCTTTTAGTAAATTAATTTTTACATAGGGTTATATATGTTATAATTTCGACTATAAATATTCATTAGAAAGGAAAAAATATTTCCTACATCATGGTAATTGTTTTTTAATTTTTAGACATCAAATAAATTAAATTATTTATGACACAAAATGATGCAGTATTTACCTCATTAATAAATGATTTAAATAAATAAGATTATAAAAACTAAAATAATATCCATAACCTATACAATTATTATTGGATGATTTTATTTCTACAATTAATCATCTCATATTATACTTTAATTATTTTTGGACCTTTTGAAACTGAAGATAAGTTTACAATAAAATAATTGTTTCAAACTTTCCTAAAGAGCCCCTCTCCCCCTTATAAAAGGACACCACTTCTGACCAATTTCTCACACCTCTCAATAATTTTGGCTCGTCCAAACCCTATACAATTAAACTCCCTGCATCCATATACTTCTCTTAGAGGCCTTACTATAGGAATAAGTCATTTCAAGAAACCCTTTTTGTTCATACCAAAGGGAGTTACCCAAATTAAAGGTAACAGTTTCTCTTAACTTATTTTATTTTATTTTATTTCTCCAACCCCTAAACTATTTTTATTACATTATTTTATAACAAAACAAATATCCTAAATATGTTAGGATGTTTTTATGAGATGTATTATAACTACAATTACACACACCTCCATCTAATGGGTGAAAACATACTGTTTCTGTGGATGGAAAACTAACGCCTCACGAAGTGATGATTGTTCAATTATCTCATACCGCATCTCATGGTGGCCATTAAGATGACACTTTATTTATATATTATATTTTTTTATTTTTTCTCTATGATTATATAATTTTTATTTACAAACATACCTTTATGCTTTCCAATATGTGTAATCACGATAATTTTAATTTGAAAAAGTGCGGACTACCGCCAACTCAAGGTGATATGATTCGTTTATGACATACATGGAATGTATAAAATATGGAGTTAATGAAATTATGTAACATATATATCATATTATATTATACTATAATTATAATATACCTATTTATTATTATGTTTTCATCCCTTTTAATATAAAATAGAAATGAAAGTAGCCTTCACGCGTACGTACGACTTACCGTCTCCCTGAACAGTGTGTTTCATTTCATAACTCCAAATGATATGGAATATTATAAATACACATAAAAGGATATATATTTTATATATGATATCTAAATAAGGAATATAATTCTGGATATAATGTAATTTTGACCACATTGACAATTTGTAATTATAACAAGTTCATTTTTGACTAATGTTCCGAACGTCGACCAAATGTCCGATATGAAATCAAATAATTACCTAACTGTTAAAGCAAGAAAATAAGTGATATAAATGGAATAATAAACATTATCAATGTTCTTAAGGAAGTATTAATTAACTTACGTTTATTATTCCGGATGAACAAGGAACAAACAAGTCAATTAGGACACGTGGTAAGGGATTTCTTATCTCACTTTTAATTCCATGATATTTCCATTTTTCGCCACTTATTTCTTGAATGTAGTGTATTTTATACTAACTTTGATATATATTATCATGATTATCTTTATATTCATGGTATTATGTGAATAATTTGGTTGCTATTATTTTTTTGGTCATACGACTCGATTGATTGCTACGTGGTAAGGGGTTTTCATCTCAGTTTTTATTCTAGTGAGATTCATGATATATTTGCCACTATTTCCTTTTGTGTGGTCTATTTACTGCCCATTATTTTACACTTTGTGTAATATAATTTCATTTATGGGTATTTATATCTTCATTTTATGATTTTTATTTCATGGGGTGTATGTTTCAGATGTTACCAAATCGGTAAGGGAACTTTTTAACCCAATTTCAATTCCTTGGGTTAATCTTGTTATTCATAATAATTTCATGCTATGATTATGTGTGGAATAAGTGTTTATTTATTTATTCTATAATTTACACTCCCATTTTTATTTATATACTTTTTATATACATAATCACTCCATTGATAAATTCTCATGTCATTGATATGAACTTGATAAGGGTAATCTTAACCAAATTTCCATTCATTGAGTTAAACATCCAAGTCATTGGTTTTGTTTTAAAAAGAACATGTGTGAATTACCTATGATTGATTTACACTAAATATCCAATCATATTGAGTGTATTTATATTTTTCACACATTATTATGTCATTTATTTATCCTTAATATAAAGATACCATCTTTATAAGGGATTCCGTCTCAATTTACATTCCATTCAGACTTTATTGTTTTTATGCACCAATTCACTTTCATATGGTTTATATACTGTAACTTGGAATATTATATCATGAATACATTTATTCGCTTTGTATTATAATGTTTTTATTAATATTATTCCTCAATTATTTGTAATCAAGCATCTGTCATTTTGTTAAATACTATTTAACTAAAATATCATCTTAAATGTTTTAATGATTTATTCATCTACATATTTCTCATTAAATTACATGTTTTAAAAATGGTTTTAGGATTAATTTTTATGGAAATTAATGTTTTAAAATGTTAATTCCTTTAAAAGCTTCAAATTAGTATCAGCAACCTTGATTCAAAAATCTCTTTATTAAATGTTTTAAATGGGTTTGAAAATGGTTTGATAAAGCATTGTTTATTTCAATATCTTGATATGATATATTTTGATTGGAATGTGGAAATGTTATCTTTAATTTATGCTTTGTGTTATGTGTTATGATTATACTATGGTTATTAGGGATTTTTTACGTATACGGGTGGTTCTTCAATAAACCTAGGGCGGGTGAGCCCGAGATAGCTCACCAATGCATTGGGTAATGTGATGGAGGTAAAAGTTATTGTTTCTCCTAAGAGATATAGGGAATATACTGTGATGGGTTTTCCAAATGTGACTCCCAATGTAGCTATGATATCTACAATTTATGTATGATATGAATGCCATAAGTTTCCTTTATGATTTATGATTTCTATGTGTTATTCATAAATATTATGATTTCTTAAGGTATGTTATGATTGAAATGTATTGGGTTCATTGATTTGTATTTATTTTTGGGATAATGCTTCCCTTCCTTATTTTGTAACCCTTACTGAGCTTTTTGTATGCTCATCCCATGTTTTTTGAATTGTTTTTCATAGGACTTAAAGATGAATAGGGTCAAGGATTGGATCAAGGAAAAGTCATGTTTTCCAAAACATGGATCTATACATGTTTCCTTTTAAGAGTTTTTATTTTATAAAAAATCGATACTGAGTAGTAGTGTCTACTTGTAATATTCAAGTTGTTATGTAATAATTACAGCCTAATTCTCTAAAACCCTAAACCTGAAAATATCCTCAATGTTAATTCTTGACATAATTCAAGATTATGTAATGTTTACGGTCATGTCCTTATAAGTTTGGTAAATTGTGCGGCAACCGTGTGGTATGGTTCTGGAATCGGGCAATGGTGTTTGGTGTAGTTGGCACATGCTTTGTGAGGTTGTGTAGACAAACCATATGAGGTGTCTCTTCTATCTTGTATAGGGAACAAAATTGGTACATATTTTTCAAACCATGAATCCAAACCATACAAGTCTCCTAGAATCATAAAATCATGAAATCACATGTTTTACCCACTGATCTTTTAACCATATTTCTGGTTTTCTTCCCCTTGGTCGACCTAGAAGCACTAGGGTGTCCTCCAAAACCCTCATCATTTTCTTATCTTCCATTTTTAATCTCGTTTAATGTTCCTATGGTGTGTTACTATAATTTTTGATTGATTTCCTCATCTTCCTCCCCTCCTATAATGGTTTATTGGTTCTTCATTAGTGGGGTTCCAAGATGGATGAACCTTAAGTGTGAGGGTTGATGTGTGAGTTGTTTTCTTTTGTTATTGGGTGTGAAGAATATCTATTGGGATATATTATTCCTTCTATAAAAATTTTTTTGTCATTCAAACATCATTGAGAAAAGAGTTTTCATATATTTCCATTCCAAAATATTCATTTTGATGCCTGAGCTTTCTTAAATGATTTAAAAATGTGTTTCCATTACATTTGTTGTGTTTGGATTATTTTTTTGATGATTTTTATAATATAAAATTAGAGATAAATGATATTTCAAAGGCTTATATAATTATTCTATGTTTGAACGCATGTAAGGTGTTTGATGAAACGCCATTTGAGTTTTTAAAGTGAAATTGGGTGCTTTTGGTATTGTTTTCCCTTGGATCTATTTTGGTAATAATTTTGTATTATGAGTTTGGTGTCGTATGTGAACAGGAATGACTTTTATTGAATTATTTTTTGGTATGTGTTATTAGTTTAAATATAAGTGACGATTCTTAAAAAATAGGTTTTCAAAGTGACTTGAAATGAACATGTTCGAATGTTGGTTTTGTGAGATAAATGATACTTGTTTTATTTGAGACCATTTTACATGATTCACAAATTTTCTAAATGAGTAAGGAATGTGTGGGAAATGTGTTTCCAAATTTGTTTCCAATTTATAATCCTTAAGATAAGATGGGAGTGTTATTGACATAAAGTCCAATTTGGAATTTTGTAATGTGGTTGGGTTCTAAAATGATACAATGGTCTGTTTGGAACCTCCCATATTATGGATTGTATTTCACTGGGCTTGGAAAGAGTTTTGGGATTTGAAACATGAAGGCTAGTCTGTCATTTTTAGATGTGTTATGGTAACAAAGTAGTGTTTAGAACTATGGCATGTGAGGCACTTGGAAATATGGTGGATTTTTATAGACACTTTTAGAGACATATTTGTGTTCTATACTTTCAGGTTGCTTATAATAAGGTGTTGGGAATGGAATTTTTTTTTGAAATGTGAGGCCCATTTTTCCCTTGGTATTGATTGTGAGCTTTGTTTTAAGAATCATACTATGTAAAAGCCGATTGATATTTTAAAATGTATAGGAAAGTCATTTTTGAAACTCAAATTATGGGGAATCCTGATTGGTACTTATATAGGGTTTATCATTAGATGTGAACACCTATGGAGGATTTTCCAATATTTGGGTTATCAAATTGGTGGTGTCAGTGGTTGGGGTAGGCAAGTGCAGTGGTGGAAGGTCAGGTGAGCCATGCATGCAAAGGACTCTCTTTCTATTGGGTATCGTAATTAATATCATGATATTCCTAGGAATCTATTATAGGGTTGAGTAAAGGTTACTTTTTGACCTCTATTAGGTAGTACGGTACACAATTTACTCTATAGGGATATGTGGGATGTGCCACTATATTGTCTTGTTTAGAGTGACCATTTAACTATTGGCTATAGAGATAGACCATATGTCGACAGGTGAGTCAATATTGAGTATGTCTAGGAACCTCTCCAGGGATGTTTAATACATTCTCATGAATCATTATTTATATGTATTATTTATTTTAATAGATTTTTTATATTTTACCCCTACTATTTTATGCTTTTTGGATTTTGTTTCATTTAATTTATTCTTATCTATTTTTATCACTTCGTATGGATTGTTACTTTGACCTTGGATTTTAAAAGTGTTGCAAAAAGAGAAACTATTTTCAAATGAAAATCGGTTTGTGTGTTATTTGAAAAATATAACTTGTGTATATTGGGGTTTTTATTATTTAAATTATTGAAAACATATTTTTTGAATGTGTTTTCAAACTAGTGTTATTGGACTTTTTTGGGAAAGGAAATTCATGGACTCTATGGTAATTACCTATTGATCTCTTTAAGATCACACCACACTTTTACCATTTGGTGATGGTAGACCAAATCTATTTGAAGGTGTGGGTTTTTTATTTTGTTTCTCACCTTTGGAGAAGGTTGGTATTGTGGTTGGTGGGGACCAAGAGGTCACATAGAGATCTGGTCAGTATGGTGCAGTTTTAGTCTTTTTATTCAGTTTCTATTTTGTTCACCAGTTGTAGTATTCGGATTATTTTGTGCATTTATTGATATTTAGTTATTTTTGGGTTTTCCACATGTTCATATTATTCATTTCAACCTGATTTTTCTCGGAAAAATTGTTCCCATAATGATTACTTTCATTCTCGACAGTAGTTTCAAGCCCATTGGGATCGGAAACGTTATTCGAGCCTTGCCTCAAACTGGGATAAATGTCTAGTTGGATGGGTTTCTTGCCTCATTCATGAAACATTTGTATATGAGATAGGGTATTGTTATTTTGTGTGTATGGTATTTAAAGATTATGACTCTCAGGACTCAGGAGGTAGGCATGGAAAGGGCGTCATGAAATCATTCTCATTTTGATCCTAAAGTTGCTAGGGGTAGTCAAGGTTTTGTGTCTTTGTTTGGGTTATGGTTTTGTTTTTTATAAGGAATAATAATGGATGTCATCTAGGGTTATGTTGTGATCTTAAATGGAATAGTAAACCATGTGGATTATTAGTACACAGTTCATTCTGCTTATAGTTGTTTGTATTTACTTGGGGCTTGGCCCACGAACCATGTCTCCAAGTTAGGCATGAAAACACGTTTTGTACTCCAGTAGTTTGGTGTGAGTTGTGTTCTATTTCAGAATCGGTTGATATGAGTGATATTTTAAAATGAATATGGTTTTGGAAATGGAAATGATTTATTTTAAGTGGTTTTGGAATTTAATGAATGGATTTTAAGTGAATGTGTTTCAGATTGAAAATTTGGCGAATACTCAAATTTGATAATAAAATGTCATCAAAGACCCTTGGTACTCCACATAGAAATTATAATATGTGTGAGTTTTTTTTGTGAAATGAGGATTTTTTCTATTGAAAATTATCATTGGAAGAAGGATGTTTTGAAATTGAAATAAAATAGAGATTTTTAAAAGGGTATTTTTTGTTGTGATTTTATGTGATTGTCTTGTGAGAATTTTGTTATGGACTGAGTTGTTCTATTAAATTTTGTTTTGGGTTGATTTTGATTTTGGTTTTTTGTTTCTTATTTCATTCATAATATTCTACTTAGAAAGGAACCCAACGTGTCATGTGGGTCCTTCCTAGTTTCAGATACTTCTCAGTTGTTTCTTGTCTTTTGGGGGTGTTTGATGTCCGTTAGAGGCAGTGTAATGGATTGAGGAAGTTGAGTGTGTCTTAAGATCGTTAGTAAATCTAGAATATATTAGAGTGTGGGATATTTAGTGGTTTTCAAGGGTCTAGATTTTTACTTGTGAAATGTGATTTCTCTATTATCATTGAAATTTGGGATGGCGTGTGATGTATTCATGTCTGTTTTTGTCTGATGGTTTATACCTGATTTGGTGAAGATGAAGAAATTGGAAGACCATAGGTGTATTCAGAACGGATAATGGAAAGTGAAGGCCTATGTTAAGCATTTAATGGTGTTTTTTCCTTCTATTCTAAGATAATATCACATTATCTTTTAAAATATTCTCTTTTCATTTGGTGTTTTTTCCCAGAGATCAACGAGTGAGTCCTTTCTCCTGCTGAAGTTCAGTTCGAAAAATTAGTGGGGGTGGAATTCTTAGTCGAGATGAATTTTGGGATATAGTAACAATTAGGTGGTTCCCATGATGGCTTCTTTTATAGTTATATGTGTATGCCAAGGAATCCTATTCCTTGGAAGTCTCCATTATTGGTTCTGGAATACTTTTTGTCGGACAATTCAGTTTTATGTTTTTAGTGCATTCGGTTTGAGATTTAAAAACTATCTTGTCTAATTCCTTTAAATAATTATCACCACTATGACCATTTGAGTCTTATGGAGAATTTTTATAGGATTAACTTCCCAAATAATATGTCTTGATCAGAGGATGTTGGGACATTTGTGGGAGGCAATGGATGCTTCAATCATCACGGTTACAAATACAGGCCTCAGAGTGAAGCTTGCACATAGTCAAGAATCAATGAGGGTATGGGGAAGCATGGCCCAAATTTTCTCTCCCATGTTGACATGGATAATTTTTAAGTTTTCTATCATAGTTTTTTGATCAATGTTCACTTTTATTATCTCAGTAAGAGGCGTGAGGGTCATTTTTCCATGTATTCCTATTTTTGTCATTGGATTTTAATCTTTAAATGGTTAACCTCATGTGAACTTTTTTTAGTTTCTAGTTGTTCTTGTTTTGATATATCCATTATTATGGGAATTGATATTTGTAGTTTGGGTTCAATTTCCCTATTTGATTTGAGTTTCATTTATTGGGTTTTCTCTTTATGATGCATGGTTTATAACTCGGTTGCGAGTTCTTGGTTGTGGTGTTAGTTTTTTAATTGGTGTGAAGAAGTTTTAGTATCTTGTGTTGGGATTTCCCATGGATGTCAACATGGGGGTGGGGGGGGGGTGGCATAAGAATTTCCCCTGCTGGTCACCCTAAGGTGATGTTGTTGGGGGTTTCAATGAGGATGTGTTTATCGAGCCTTGTGGTGGGGAGAACCCTCTCATGTTCTTCAACTAATTACCATTACGTGGCCTATCTAGATCTAGTTTAGTGTGACTTCTGAATTGAAAATCCACCATAGGATTCGTGGTTTTTTTTGATTTACTGATAGTTTTGGATTGAGATTTAATTATTGTTTGGATGGATGAAATTTAGGGGAGGAAATGGTTTTTTATGGGTATATTATAACACCTCTACCATGATAATCCTTTTATTTTGTTATTATCATGGTCATGGATCCTATCACTGTGGATTTGGTTGAGTCCCTGTTTGAATTTTGGAGTTTCTATTCAAAAAATGGATGATTTAAGATTAACAAAAAGTGGTGCATATTTAGAAATTATTCAAGGAAAAACATGAAACATCACCAAGGTAACTATACATCATGTTTTGTTGTACATGGGTAATGTGCACTTATTGCGCACAGTTTGGAAAAATGTGCTGCAGCAATGCAGTATGGTATTGGAATCGGGCAGTTTCATTTAGAATGATTGTAATTTAGTTTAGGAGATTTTGCATCAAAACTATGTGTGGCATCTCATTTCACTAGTAGTGGGAATACAGTTAGAACACAATTTTCAAATCGGGTATCCAAACTATGCTGGTTTCCCAAGTTCTAAAAATTATGAAATTCCATGTTTTCCCATCTTATCATTAAACCATATTTTAGGTTTCCTCCCCTTGTTCGAACTAGGATCACAATGGGGTCCTCTAAGATGCTCCTCATTTACTTACCATCAATTTTTAAAGAAACTTGAACATTATTAAGGTGAGTTTTTGTGATTTAGTTTTATGAATTTTCTTATCTTTCTCCCCTCTTCTCCTAGTTTCTTGGTTCTTTATGGGTGGGGTTCCATGTTGGCCAAGCCCTATGGCTTTGGGTTGATGTGTAGGTTATTTTCTTTGGTTCTATGGTGTGTAGATCAGCTACTGGGGTATATTATTCCTTCTCTGGATGTTTAGTGGAATTCACATGTCATTTAGGAAGGTGTTTTCATCTAATTACTTTCTCGTACATTCCATTTAATGCTTGATATATCCTTATTTATTTATAAACATTTTCCCTATCTTGTGACGTGTTATGATTAATTTTTAATTTTTTTTGAAACTAAAAAATTGATGAGAAATGGGGTTTCAAGGCCTTCATTAATTATTCCAAGTTCTAAATGCACTTAAGGGTTTTGATAAAATGTCATTTGAGTTTCGAAAGAGAAATTGGGTTCTATTGGTAGTGTTGTAACTTGTTAGTGTTTTACCTTGGTTGTATTTTGGTAATAATTTTGGATAATGTGTTGAGTGTCGTATGTGAAAAAGAATGACTTTTATTGTCTGATTCCTTTGTGTGGTACATTTTATTGGATTAAAAACAACTGATTTTTCTTAAAACAAATTCAACGTGACATGAAATTCAAATGTGTGAGAGTTTGTTTTCATAATTAAATGATAATTTTTGAATGTGAGTTCCTTTGTTTTATTTCTTAAATATGAGCATTGACTTGTAAAAGGGATGTCAAATGTGATTCCAAATGGGTGTCCCATTTGGAATCATTATGATAAGTTGGGTGAGTTATTGACATAAAGTCTTGTTTGGAATTTTGAAATGTATTTGGGTTATAAAATGTTAAAATGGTCTTTTTGGAACCTCTTATTTTGTTTCATTTTTTTCACTTGTGTTGGAAATAGTTTTGGGGTTTGAAAAATTGAAGCTAGTTTTCATTCTTAGATGTGGTTTGGAAACTATGTATTGTTTCGAACTATAGCTCTTGTGGAACATTGAAATATGGTTGAGTTTTAATTCCCCATCTGGAAACTTATGTGAGTTTTATAATTTCAGGTTTGTTTTTAAAAGGTGTTGGGAATGGAATTGGTTTTTTAATTCTAAGGCATGTTGGGAACATGAGATGAATTATTAGTTTTGTTTTAAGACTCATATGATGTGGATGCCGATTGGTATTGTAAAATGTTTGGGAACTAGTTATTGAAAATTAAATGATGTGGTGTCCTGAATGGCACTTTTTTATTGATTATCATGATATTTGAACACCTATGGAATATTTCCCAAGATGAAGGTTATCGTGTGGGTGGTGTTGGTGGTTGGGGAATGAAAGAACATTCCTGGAAGGTCACGTGATCCACGTGTGAAAGGTCTTATCCTTACACTATGTATCACTATGACTATCATGTTATTCGTAGGTGTCTTTTATATGGAAGAGTGACAGTTTCTTTTTGACCCTGATTTGATGGGTTTGTACCCCCTTTACATCATTGGTCAAGGTGATACATGCCACTAGATTGGCTAGTTTAGAGCATCTAGTTGGTTATTGACTATGGAGATGCACCTCAACCGGTATATGATTTGAAACTGATTATTTCATGGGATATCTCTAAGAATGTTAAGGAAATGACCATGTTTCATTATTTGTATGTTCTATTGATTTATGCTGCTTGATTGAATTTTTTCCCAACTAGTTTTTTTCTAGTTGGAATTTGGTTCATTAAAATTATACTTTTACCTTTTTATCACTTTCTATGGATTATTACTTGGACTTGTGATTTAAAAAGGGATGTTAAATGAGAAACTATATATAAAATAAAATCTGTGTGTGCATTTTTTGAAAATTTAACTTATGGATGTTTGGTTTATTTTCATTAAATGATCAAAATCCAGTTTTTCTATTGTGTTTTTGAACTAATTCTTACGTACTATTTTAGGAAAGGAAATGCATGAATCTATGGTGATTACCTACTGAGCTATTTAATCTCACATCCTACATGCACCATTCAATGTCGGTAGACCAGAGCTGTTTTATAGGTGTTCGTTTCGGGTTTGGTTTCTCACCTTCGGAGTCAGTTGGTGTTGTGGTTGGTGGTGACCAAGAGGTCACATGGAGATAATGTCAGCATGTTCCAATTTTAGACATTGTGTTCAATCTTTGTTTTTTTCATCTGTTGTTATATTTTGATTAATTTTTATATTTATTGATGTTCAGTTATTGTTGGTTATTCTACATGTTCTGCTAATTTATTTTCTCTTGGTATTTCTCAGATAAATAATTCCCATGGTATTATTTTGATGCCCGACACTAGATTCCAGCCTATGGTGATTGGGAACAAACTTCTGGGATTCTCTTGGACCGGGCCAGATCTGGGTTGGATGGAATTATACCCTAGTTTGTGACATTAAAAATTAAGTTTATACTATTCCATAAATTATAAAGGGTTATCTTCAAGAGTAGACTAATTAAAAATATATTAATTATATACCAATATATATTCATAGAATCTCCAAAAAAAATGAAGATCATACCCATTGTTCATTATCTCTGGAATTTCAATAACTGTCCTATTTATTATTTCTATACCACTATTCTACTATGGAGTTCTAGGAGAAGAAAAGTTATAATTATACTCATTTTGTGAGAAAAAAATTCAAATTCTTGATTTTCAAACCCATTACTGGGATTAGTTCTTATGGCCTTAATCCTAAGTCCACTAATATTTTATTAAAATTTAGAATACTTGGTAAAATAAGAGAAATCTTCAATTTAGTGATAAAATAATAATACCCATGTATACCTTGAAAAGTCATCTATAAGAACATAAACATAGTTCTTCCCATTTAAACAAGAAACTATTGATGGTCTAAATAAGTCCATGTAAACCCAATCTAGGGGTTGAGAAGTTGACACTTCTTTCATGGATTTGAAAGATATCTTATGTTGTTTCCCGTTTTGACATGGGTTACATACTTTATCATTTTTAAAGTGTAGTTTTGGTAGATCCTTGACTAAACCTTTCATAGTTATCTTTCTATGTGAATTAATATTACAGTGACCTAGACACCTATGCCAAAGCTATGATTTATTATGAAATTCACTTAGAAAAGATATTTTTTTATATAATAAAGTATCTAAATTAAAAACATAAACATTTTTATTTCTCAAGGTAGAAAAATAAATCATTTTTAGAATCAATTAAATTGCAAGAATTATTTCAAAATTTTACACAAAACCATCATCACACAACTATGAGATGATAAGAAGATTTTACATTAAAATATATACATATTATAATCTAAAAATAAAACTAGTATTAGAATTATTAATTTGTTCAGGGCCAAGAATTTTCCCTTTATAATTGTCCCCATATGAAACATGCCCACTATCCACCTTTATCAAATTATTGAAACTTGAATAATATCTAGTCTTAAGTCTATAATAGCCATTATCTAGGTACAATTGGTTCTTACTATAGTTTTTCAAGAGGGTTCACTTAGATGTGTTTAACATGAAGCACATGATAGCTCTATCATGATTATCCTCTTGGGTTGTGTCTGATTCAATTGAGATATCTCTAAAAGTACTCTAAGGTTCTTTTATTTCATTCATGTATCTTTAATCATTATCATCATATTTATTTTTTTTACCTTAGTTACAAAATATTTCACATTCCCTTTTATTTTAAACTAATAAAAAATTATTCCATTTGAACTATCATATTTATTATAATACTTTCCATGGTTTCCTCTATTTTCATATTTACATTTTATATGGGTTTCCTAATAAACTTATTCTTCTTGTAAAAATTTTTATATATGTTGTCCAGATGGTCCATCTCTTCATCATTTTTAGTAGCCGATTCATCATCAGATGAACTATCAACGTGAATTTTCTATTTCTATTTTGAAACTGTGAATTTGAAGGATACATATTTTATCTTTGATTCATCCTCCACTTCTCTATGGACATTGAATTATTCCTCATACATCATTAATTTTCCAATCATCTCCATAACAGGTAACATACTGACATCACATGATTCTTTGATTGATACTAAGGTTCCTCTCCATCTATTTAATAGACACCTCAATAGTCACATTACATAGTCTTTACTAGAAATAGGTTTCCCCAGTTTGTGCATTGTATTCATGATATTATTGAACCTGAGATACATTTTAAAAATAGGATCATCAAGTTTCATTTTAAAAGTATCATATATAATAGTATTGGAATTAATAAACATTTCATTAACATTAGATTTTCCCTCATGAGAAACAATTAATTTTTCCCCAATTTCTAAAGCAGTTGTGTATATAGATATTCTATTAAAATGATCATAACATAAAGGAAAATAAAATTTATTCATAACTTTATAGTTATTATTATATGATGCTTTGATAGGATCATCCCAGGAATTTCTAACTATTTTAGGTATCTCATATTTTTCTTCATTAGTGGTCTAGATTTCAAAACCCATGCTCTCAATATATAATATCACATTGATTTCTCACTGACAATAATTAATTCCGCTAAAAAAGGAAACTTGTTGGTAGAACAAAACTATTATATATTATCCATAATGAAATGAATGTAGATATAATAGATATTTGAGATATTTATAAGAAAAATAAAATCAAAGTTGAAAGATACTTGAAATTACTTTTATAGGAAATGTTGGTTTGAATAATTATGTCTAGAGGGGGATGAATTGAGTACCCAAAAAAATTTATATTAAAATCAGGTTCAAATAAAATCCCCCAATTAAATTATACTCAACTAGTTAATAAAAATAGTACAATGAAATAATTTTTATCTTTTAAAATATTTCCCAAATTATACTTATTACTCAGTTAAAAAAATGATGAAAATTAATTTAACATTTGAAATAAATTTTCTCAAAAAATACTTATATAAACACCAGTTAAGAATAACTGTAAAATTACAAATTTTTTCATATTTCAAAACAATACATTTAATTGCTCAAAATAAATAAAAAAACTAAAACTCATAGTAGAATAAAAAAGGGGTTCAGTTTCACGTTGAGACCTAATACCCTCATCCTGGAATTCACCCAATACCAAAAATATTATATAATAACAATATGATCCACAACCTAAATTGGGTATACAAAAAACAACTCACATGTTATCTAGGATCAAAGAATATTTTACAGTTATACATTGGAATAAAAAATACTGGCCACACATGTAGAGACCCGAAGCTTAACGTACATGGAAATTACATTACTTTTGAGGAATACTTAGTACATAACAAAAACACACACACAAGGACCGTAATAGTTTAGTGTTTTTGGAAACTCGGAATATAATCTTCTACTCACGGTGAAAGATCTTCAACATCTCCCATAAAGATCTTTTTTTTAAACCTAAATTCTTTCTTTATGTCCTGGGGAAAAGAAAACATAAAAGGGGGTGAGCTCAAATGCTCAGTAAGGGTAAACAAAAGAAATATTAATCACATCATATATATAAGCACATAAATTTTGGAAATCTTAACCTGCAAAAGAGATCATAATTTCATAACATGGTATAAATCATGGCAGTGAAATGTAATCAAAATAATCATAACTTAAAACATGAAACTTTGTGTCATACACACATAATCATATAGAATCATTTCTTTTTGTCAAGGCTCATTGTCAAGATAATCTTAGTGGACAAAGTCCCTTTTTGAACCGAGTTCACTCCTCGTTTCAGTCCTGTTTCACTGAACTGGTATAACCTACCGTTCCAGCCATGTCTATCTCATGAGATATAAAATCTTTACCCAATGCATTAGAGGGAGATATAGGTACCACCCATCTCATAATGATACCATTCTTATGTGTGCCAAAAAATCATAAATCATAAATCATTGCATAACCCATGTAATAAAAATGGGAATCTTAAACATCATGACATCATAAAACAATTCATATCAGATAAAGGAATTCATAAAAATAATTCCATCACAACATAATCAAATCAATGTAATAATAGGGATAAAAACAGAACCCTTTATTATCTTAGATGGAAAATAATTTTGATAAAACACTTGAACTCCATTGTTGAGGAAAATATCCTTTCTTCTTCAAAATTTTTTTCCTTTCTTAACATGTCATACAACTTCAAACTAAAAGAAGTTGATTAAAAATAAACTTGAAAACTTGTAAAGGAATATTTTTGGAAATAATGTTTTAAAAATCCATTCATGTCGTATAAGTTAAAAGAAAACATTGTTCTCGTACTTTTGTCGAAAAAGTTGAAAAGTACCTCATACGAAAAACGACAAAAGATTCCTTTCATATCTTTTACTAAAAACTCACCGAAGGGTAAAATTGGATTTAAAAAACTGTAGGTGGATGTAAACAATATTACATATTGAGGGAACATGGATGTGGATGATAAAATACACCCCAGTAAATATCAAAGTATAAAAAATCTCGGATAAAAATGAGATTGTGATATTTCCCTTACCTTAGGTTAGTTTTGCTTCGTAAATGTCCGAACCTCCTTTATAATGATTTAAATAATGTTATTGACTTATTACCGAATCATACTTATTTTTATGATATCATATAAGGTCATATTCTTAGATTCTTAGTAGAAATATTTCATTGCTACTTGTTATTCGGGTGTTTATATCTTTTTGTTCTTATGCGTGTCTTGTCGAATAAATTCTTATTCTTCTCTTTATGTTATAGATACATAATTTCCAGAATGGTATTAGTGTAATATATATCATATTAATTCATTAAATTCATTTATATAATCATTATGAAATTAAGATCATGTAGAACGAGTCGCATCACATCGTGGAGACGGTATTCCGTACGTACGCACGAGTGATGATATCGTTCCTATGATCGTGGAATTGTATTGGGGTGTATGTATGCTATTTCAGAATCATTATTAATTTATAATAGTCATATATAGTCATTATTTACACCATTATACCCATCCAAGTAAGGTGGTGGTGGAAAATAGATTACACCACGGCATGGAGATGGTATTCCGTACGTACGCACGCGCGGTGATTTATTTTTATGTAGGATGGATAGATGGTGAAATAGGGTTGTTTCATACTTATAATAACATATCAGTATATTATTGATACTGATGTTATTACTTCATAATGAAACAACTAAATAAGAATATGTGGAAGAAGAAATAAAGATGAAATAATCGGTAACGGACATTACCTCTTCTTTGAAGTGCTTCTTTGAGACCTTCTTTTAGGGAAATAAAATTGGTTTTTGAAGAAATCCAGGACCTCTAGGATGTCTCTAGGGAAGTGTAGAGGAGGAATTGGCAGGGGTTGGCCGAGCTTGAAGGCTCAAAGTGGTTTGAGGAAGAGGGGGAGGAGGTGTCCTTTTATAAAGGAGGAGAGGGGCACCTTAGGAAAATATCAAAATATTATTTTATATTAAGGTCAAATTCGGTTTATAATGGTTCCAAAGGGTCTTATTTCAAAGATAAAGTGGGGATCAGTCGAAATCCTCTCATCCAATAGGATTTAGGAAATTTTAGGTTTTTATTTTAACCTTATCAATTAGATTTAACTCTAAGTTAAATAATTTAACTTTTACCGTGTCTTTTTGTTTTCTTACACTATATGGTTAATAAACTTACCATAAAAAGCCAAAAGAACCCCAAGTTGTTTATTAATAATATATATATCCTTATCTAAGTCATTTGTACAAACATTATATTTTTAAAAATTAAATAACAATTAATAATATAATATTTGTTTTAAAAACTAATTTATGGCAATTTTGACACTATTTGGTCATGATTTTTATGAAATTCATAACAGAATGATATGTTCGAACCAAGTTATGTATATCAACAATAACATGTCATATGAACCTAGAAAATTAATGTAAGTCATAAAAAGTCTCAAATTACATTTATTTGGGCATTTATAACATCAATTATGTCAATATTAATTAATAAGACAATTACTGCATCATCTTTGTGTCATAATAAATGATAATTATTTAATCCCTAAAAATTCTAAATAAATTCCTATGATTTATATAATGTTATTAGCTTTCTGGAAACTATTCATGTTTGAAGTTTCATGATGTTTATCACTAAATTAAAATTATTATACTTATAAGATTTAAGAAAGTGACATGTTGTCACATTCTTTGGTTTTAATAATAATTAAATTATTTTCATGGACAAAAGTCCATAAAATGAATCTAATCCGACCCTTAGGTTATATGGGTCTACTTTTAGCAATCAAATAGGATTTTTCCAAGTGTTATGGTAATTTTATAATCTTATATTTACCCTTAATTACCCGATTTATCTTTAACTATAGTAAATAAAATTTACCGTAGTTACTATTCACAATGCCCAAAAATAAAAAGTAGCTTATTAACATAATTTGGACCCACTGATTCCAAATATGGAATCCATTTTTCCAAATTCAATACACAAAATATGCAGAAATTAAATTAAAATTAATCGCATTGTCGAAAGAAAACAGGTTTTTCTTTAAAACATTGGAAAAGATTGAATTGATTTAACCTACGAATTCAAGGTAAAATCAGTGTTAATGACATACATTATATTAAATGGTAAAAATATATTCTATTTATACTTTAAAATCATTCAATATTATAATTTAACCACATAATAAATTACGATGAAAAAGTTGTTTTTTAATTAAAATATAGCGTGTTTTTTACTATTCATTAAAATATGAAAGTTGTCGGAAAAATATCAAAATTTTATCTAATGTAAATTTTTATATCCTGATTCAAAAGAAGAATTTTATTTTGTCAAATAGAACTTATAAACATGTCAAAAACTAGATTTAAAGTTGGTGTGCCATCAAAAGGCGGCAAAACTGCATTTTTTGAAAAATACTTATTTTACCCGAAAAATTTATTTTGTTCTTATACCATGTTCTAGAAATGTGTAAGTTGAATAATAATGTTATAAAATTCAAATTTTAGTTAACACTATTCATAACGGCTAGTTCATAACAATATTATAATAATATATTGTTGTTTAGTAAAACCCGGTACTGTGTACAACAGACACTATCGAGGAAGGTCGCGATTGCATGTAATGCAAGCCATGTCAGGGTTGCGTGTAGTGTAATACTACTTTGTTGTTGCGTATAACATAATCCAACCATATTTTATTTATACATTGAATATATATATATATATACTCAATGTTGCGTAGAATAACTTCTATCAAACGAACTTGAAATTGTGTGTAACAAGAGCCAAGAAAAGTGTTGCATATACTTCAAGCTAGTACAGTGTTGTGTATAGCGCAAGATAATCTTGGTGTGTCATACAATAAAAGATTTGAATGAAATTAATCTTATAAAATCTCGGGTTGTTACATTCTACACCCCATAAAATGAATTTTGCCCTCGAAATTCGTCGGGGTTATAAATCGTTTACTATTCAAAAAAACCCACATCATAAAAAGAAATACCAAAACTGAACATTAAAAACTAAAGTATAAAATATAACGGTTACCCAAATGAAATCATCACTTGGTTTCCATATAGGAGAAAATATGGACATGGAAGAGAAATCAAACCGTCATGTTCTGATGGAGAGCGGTAGAGAACATGGCTATGAAAAAGCCAACAATCACAAAGATATTGATTTGTGGTGATCTAAGGTACCATCTGATTCATCAGATATAAGGTCAGTAGGACAACATTTTTGGTTTTTCAAGATCATTTCCCTAAATTTGATGAAATTGGAATTAGAAGAAATACTTTCGTGATTTTGGTATAGTCTCACTGTTGGTCGTTCTTTGGACAAATTCCACTTCATCTCTTAAAAAAATGAAGTTGAATTTTTCATTCGTGATGTGTTAGCAGATCATGTGATAGAATGATGGGTCATTCCATAAGTCCATCTATAGTGAGATTAATGATATATGGTTCCTAAAATGGACTTATACTTCATATATCATACTACTTAATATAATAAAACTAGTTTCTACTAAACAGGGACTTCCTGTAGGCCAGTGGTAGGCGATAAAGGCCAGTCGCACTTCTGTTGTGGGTTCGATTCCCACAGCCTTGTCTGACGCGATGGGTTGTCGCCCGTCCTGCAGGTTTTCCTTTTTTTTAAAACTACATTACTATAACATCCCATAAATAATATCAAAAAAAACTTCAATCCTTAAACAATAATAACTTATGTCCAACATAATCCATTCCAATCTTTAGGCTTATCCATAATACTGCAGTCCACTCTCATAATATATTGAAAACGATTACCAGAGATTCAATACCATCGTTGGTCCCCATATATCATAAGACATGTCTTGTTGGTCACATTCCAAACATTCAAAGGCCTTAATCATGTATTCTCTTGAATACCCATTGAACCTTAGTGAAAACAAGAATGCAGTTAAAAGTTAACTCTTTCCACATACCAAAATCCTCAAAATTATATATACTCAAAATATGATATCACTTAGTCCTTATATCAATCATGAGCTCATGAATACAATCAAACATCTCATTATCTTCTTATTCCTTCATTATGCGCATATTATCTACTTTACAAAAATATCTGAATAACCTTACATGGTTACTGGTACCATTCAACACATACTTTCAAATAATTTCAGGAAAAACAATAGTGTAACAATCTTTAGATGATTCTTTATTCCATAGTACCATTAACTATACAACATTAATCTCAATAAACATACAGTAATTCTACTACCTTCTAAAACAACTGACTGAGCTTCAACACTTCTTTCATCAAACATATCATTTGTAGTCTCATCATCATCAACATAAATACTACCCATAAGGCCGTACTGATTCTCTTCATGAGACTTTCCCTTAGGGCATTGGTTTGCATAATGCCCGTACATTCCACATTTAAAACATTTAACCATTGTTGATGTCGTAGAAATACCATTATCCTCATCCCTGGTGTTAACTGAACCTTTTCCTTTGCACTTACTGGATTTGTGTCCTTCTTTTCCACACCAAAGCATCTTCCAGTTCCCTTGAAACATTCTCCTTAATGCCTCTTCCCACATGATTTACATAGGGGAAATTGAACTTTCTTTCCTCTATGATCATCATGAAACTCTATCTTTCTCTTATTAGCCGAGCCAAGAAACTTACCAAATTTTACTTTATTGATCTTATTATGAGATTGCTGATTCGGCATAATAATAATGTTTGGACTTCCAAATCCCATTTCATTTGGTTTCACATGAAGAATATCATTCTATTGTCCATCATATCCTCCATTATCGTGAATCATCTTGTTTCCAGCCATTTTCTAAAACTCAAAAAGAATAGTGTGAGATGCAAAAATCATAATAAAGGGGGAGTAAATACAATATCTAACATCTTTTGTTTAATATAATATCGTTACCATAGTTCTAGGACTATATCCTATATGTATACTTATCCTTAGGGACATCCCTAGACATACCTTAAAAATATCTCTAGGGATCTCACTAACGTTCTCGCATCCTAGTTTCGAAAGGTTGACTAAACCTTTCCTCTGATACCAACTATAGAGACCTGAAGCTTAACATACATGGAAATTACATTACTTTTGCGGAATACTTAGTATATAACAAAAACACACACACAAGGACCGTAATAGTTTAGTGTCTTTGGAAACTCGGAATATAATCTTCTAATCGTGGTGAAAGATCTTCAACATCTCCCATAAAGATCTTTTTTTTAAACCTAAGTTCTTTCTTTATATCCTGGGGAAAATAAAACATAAAAGGGGGTGAGCTCAAATGCTCAGTAAGGGTAAACAAAAGAAATATCAATCAAATCATATACATAAGCACATAACTTTTAGAAATCTTAACCTGCAAAAGAGATCATAATTTCATAACATGGGATAAATCATTGCAGTGAAATGTAATCACAATAATCATAACATAAAACATGAAACTTTGTGGCATACACACATAATCATAGAGAATCATTTCTTATTAGTCAAGGCTCATTTCCAAGACTATTTTATTGGACAAAGTCCCTTTCTGAACCGAGTTCACTCCTCGTTTTAGTCCTCTTTCACTGAACCGGTATAACCTACCATTCCATCCATGTCTATCTCATGAGATATAAAATCTTTAACCAATTCATTGGAGGGATATATTGGTCCCACCCATCTCATAATGATATCATTCTTATGTGTTCCACAAAATCATAAATCATACATCATTGCATAACCCATGTAATAAAAATGGGAATCTTAAACATCATGACATCATAAAACAATTCATATAAGATAAAGGAATTCATAAAAATAATTCCATCACAACATAATCAAATCGATGTAATAATAGGGATAAAAACAGAACCCTTTATTATCTTAGATGGAAAATAATTTTGATAAAACACTTGAACTCCATTGTTGAGGAAAATATCCTTTCTTCTTCAAAAACATTTCTCCTTTCTTAATATGTCATACAACATTAAACTAAAAGAAGTTGATTAAAAATAAACTTAAAAACATGTAAAGGAATATTTTTGGAAATAATGTTTTAAAAACCCATTCAGGTCGTATAAGTTAAAAGAAAACATTTTTCTCGTACTTTTGTCGGAAAAGTTGAAAAGTACCTCGTACAAAAAATGACAAAAGATTCCTTTCATATCTTTTACTAAAAACTCACTGAAGGGTAAAATTGGATTTAAACAACTGTAGGTGGATGTAAACAATATTACATATTGAGGGAACATGGATGTGGATGATAAAATACACCCCAGTAAATACCAAAGTATAAACAATCTCGGATAAAAATGAGATTGTGATATTTCCCTTACCTTAGGTTCGTTTTGCTTCATAAGTGTCCGAACCTCCTGTATAATGATTTAGATAATGTTATTGACTTATTCCAGAATAATACTTTTTTTTATGATATCATATATGGTCATATTCTTAGCTTCTTAGTAGTAATATTTCATTTCTACTTGTTATTCGGGTGTTTATAACTTTTTTTTCTTATGCGTGTCTTGTCAAATAAATTCTTATTCTTCTCTTTAGGATATAGATACATCATTTCCAGAATGGTATTAGTGTAAAATATATCATATTTATTCATTCAATTCATTTATATAATCATTATGAAATGAAGATCATGTAGAACGAGTCGCATCACATCGTGGAGACGGTATTCCGTACGTACACACGAGTGATGATATCGTTCCTATGATCGTGGAATTGTATTGGAGTGTATGTATGCTATTTCAGAATCCGTGTTACTTTACAATAGTCATATATAGTCATTATTTACACCATTATACCCATCCAAGTAAGTTGGTGGTGGAAAATAGATTACACCACGGCGTGGAGACGGTATTCCGTACGTACGCACGCGCGGTGATTTCTTTTTCCGTAGGATGGATAGATGGTGAAATAGGTTTGTTTCATACTTATAATAACATATAAGTATATGAGTGATACTGATGTTATTACTTCATAATGAAACAACTAAATAAGAATAAGTGGAAGAAGAAATAAAGATGAAAGAATCGGTAACAGACATTACCTCTTCTTTGAAGTGCTTCTTTGAGACCTTCTTTTAGGGAAATAAAATTGGTCTTTGAAGAAGACCAGGACCTCTAGGATGTCTCTAGGGAAGTGGATAGGAGGAATTGGCAGGGGTTGGCCGAGCATGAAGGCTCAAAGTGGTGTGAGGAAGAGGGGAAGGAGGTGTCCTTTTATAAGGGAGGAGAGGGGCACCTTAGGAAAATCTCAAAATATTATTTTATATTAAGGTCAAATTCGGTTTATAATCATTCCAAAGGGTCTTATTTTGAAGATAAAGTGGTGATAGGTCTAAATAATCTCATCAAATAGGATTTAGACAAGTTTAAGTTATTATTTTAAACTTATCAATTAGATTTAACTCTAAGTTAAATAATTTAACTTTTACCGCATCTTTTTGTTTTCTTACACTATATGGTTAATAAACATACCATAACAAGCAAAAAGAACCCCAAGTTGTTTATTAATAATATATCTATCCTTATATAAGTCATTTGTCCAAGCCTTATATTTTTAAGAATTAAATAACAATTAATAATATAATATTTGTTTTAAAAACTAATTTATGTCAATTTTGACACTATTTGGCACATGATTTTTATTAAATTCATAACAGAATGATAAGTTCGAACCAAGTTACTTATATCAACAATAACATGTCATATTAAAATATAAAATTAATTTAAGTCATAAAAAGTCTCAAATTACATTTATTTGGGCATTTATAACATCAATTATGTCAATATTTAATTAATAAGACAATTAATGCATCATCTTTGTGTGATAATAAATGATAATTATTTAATCCCTAAAAATTCTAAATAAATTCCTATGATGTAGATAATTGTATTAGATTTCTGGAGACTATTCATGTTCGATGTTTCATGATGTTTATCACTAAATTAAAATTATTATACTTATAAGATTTAAGAAAGTGGCATGTTGTCACATTCTTTGGTTTTAATAATAATTAAATTATTTTCATGGACAGAAGTCCATAAAATGAATCTAATCCGACCCTTAGGTTATATGGGTCTACCTTTAGCCATAAAATAGGATTTTTCCAACTGTTAGGGTAATTTTATAATCTTATATTTACCCTTAATTACCCGATTTACCTTTAACTATAGTAAATAAAATTTACCGTAGTTACTATTCACAATGCCCAAAAATAAAAAGTAGCTTATTAACATAATTTGGACCCACTGATTCCAAATATGGAATCCATTTTTCCAAATTAAATACACAAAATATTCAGAAATTAAATTAAAATTAATCCCATTGTCGAAAGAAAACGGGTTTTTCTTTAAAACATTGGAAAAGATTGAATTGATTTAACCTACGAATTCAAGGTAAAATCAATGCTAATGACATACATTATATTAAATGGAAAAACTATATTCTATTTATACTTTAAAATCATTCAATATTATAATTTAACCACATAATATATTACGATGAAAAAATTTGTTTTTTAATTAAAATATAGCGTGTTTTTACTATTTATTAAAATATGAAAGTTATCGGAAAAATATAAAAATTTTATCTAAAGTAAATTTTTATATCCTGATTCAAAAGAAGAATTTTATTTTGTCAAATTGAACTTATAAACATGTCAAAAACTAGATTTAAAGTGGGTGTTCCATCAAAAGGCGGCAAAACTGCATTTTTTGAAAAATAATTATTTTACCTGAAAAATTTATTTTGTTCTTATACCATGTTCTAGAAATGTGTAAGATGAATAATAATGTTATAAAATTAAAAATTTAGTTAAGACTATTCATAACGGCTAGTTCATAAAAATATTATAATAATATATCGTTGTTTAGTAAAACCCGGTATTGTGTACAACACACACTATCGAGGAAGGTCGCGATTGCATGTAATGCAAGCCATGTCAGGGTTGCGTGTAGTGAAAAACTCCTTTGTTGTTGCGTATAACAGAATCCAACCATATTATATTTATACATTGAATATATATATGTATATATATATATATACACTCAATGTTGCATAGAATAACTTCTATCAAACGAACTTCAAATTGTGTGTAACAAGAGCCAAGAAAAGTGTTGCGTATACTTCAAGCTAATACAGTGTTGCGTATAGCGCAAGATAATCTTGGTGTGTCATAAAATAGAAGATATGAATTAAATTAATCTTATAAAATCTTGGGTTGTTACAACACATGGACCTATTCCACAACAAAAGTAGGAAAGAAGATGAAATTCGATGGATATAATTTCAAGTACTCTAAATTTATGGAATAGGAGTTAGTGTGTGCAATTTAATAGAGAAATACATCACACTTCTCAATATTGTATAACAATCATCTGATCTAAAATCTAGATTGGGTATAAAAACAAATACTCACAAGTTTTCAAAGATTAATCCATATTCCATAGTTATACATGGGAATAAAAACAAGAGAGGCCACAAAAGGACCTCTTTGAGAATATGCATGGGCAAGAGAAAGAAAATAGATAGAGACAATATCAAGTAAACTCATGTTTTTGAATAAGAGTTAGTGTGTTCAATTATATAGAGATATGTAACACACCCCTTAGAATTATAGGAAAAAGGAGATAATCTAAATAAATATGAAGAAATTAAGTGATAGTAGGGTTGTAATGCTTGATATGAATGAGATTCCTATTATTTGGATGGGTTATGAGCTCAAACTATCCCTCTGTAAATTGTTAAAAAATATAGTGTCGTGAAGTTCACTTTTCTATATTTGGGAAATAATTTGGATATTCAATTTACTAAACTCTTTCACAGCAGATTGTGAGTAAGTATGAAGCATGTAATTTATTCCATTATGATCATGAATCCAACATTCCACAATCTGTAAAATACAGGAGAAAAATCCACTAATATATATATATATATATCTATATATGTGTGTGTTTATCTTGGAATACCCATTAAAGAATAATCATAATGAATTTTTAGATCCTCATACTGATTCTAAAATTTTCTTCAATGTGTTCCTGAAATAAGATAATGAATATTCATTAAATAATCCCTCTGTGTGAATATAAGTCCCCAGCCTTAAACCTTACTAAATCTTGAGTTATTACAAGATTACACATTGAGGATCTTTTCAGGTTTAGAGTTTTAGAGAATTAGATCATAAAACATGCATTACATTACATATAAACAAAGTGGTTACATAAAGATAGTATTCTTCATTCCCATCAATGGAAACATATTTAAAATAAAACATGGATTAATTCTTGACACTTCCTTGACACTATCATCATATCATGTACCTTTCCCTTGACCTGTGAAAAACATTTCAAAAGAACTTGGGATGAGCATAAAAAGCTCAGTAAGGGATATAAAAATATGGAAAGGAAACATGGGTACATATATACATAATAATGAGATCATACTTTACCCATAAAACATAAGCACTTTAACATACCTCATCAAATCATGAATAAATCATAGAAATCATAAGACATAAAGGTAACTTGAGGCATTCATAGCATCCTTACGTAGGAAGTAACCCTCTTGGTTATGTTTGGAATACCCATCACAGTATATTCCATAAATCCCTTCGGAGAAACCTTAACGTTTCACTCCTTCGCGTTACCCAATGCATTGGAGAGCTATATTGGGCTCACCTGCCCTTAGTTTATCACGGAACCACCCGTCTTCATAATAATTCCCAAGAACCTCAACATAATTGTATCACATAAAACATGCATAAAGGAAACATAACATTTCCACCTTTCAATCACAAGATATCAATAAAAAACATTGATATAAAAACATTATGAAAACCATTTTCAATACCAAAATAAAATAAAATTAAAACATGGTATTTATTTTTCTTTTAAAAACAAGGTATGACTTGTAGAGGAAGCTGAAACTCAAATAACGGTCACGGCGACGGAGAAGCTGTTGTCGCCGCATACGTACGGAAAAAACATTCCCTTTTGTCGTTTAGTAAACACTTCATATAAAAAAGATTCCTTTTGAATAAACGTAAAAGTCAAAGGGGTTTATACACCGTATAAAAGAAGGTTGTGTATAAAACAAAATATGCCTCAATGAAAGGAGATTGAGACGAAGTCCCATACCTCGGGTCCGACTTGACTCGATCGTTCTTTAATGTCCTGAATAATAAACTTGAATTAATTTCTAATTGCTTAAGAACCTTTTTCAAGTTAATTATTCCTTTTATATCACTTATTTCCATGTCATGAACACTATGTAATTATTTAAGTTATTAATGGTCATTTTAACGATCATTGGTACTTGAGTCAAAAATAAACCCTTTATAATTACTAGTTGTTCATGTATCCATTATATCCAAAATTATAATCATGATGCATATATCATATATATCCTGTATATACATGTATTTATAATATTACAAAATCATTTAGAGGTAAGAAATGAAATGCACCGTTCATGGAGACGGTAAGCCGTACGTACGCATGAACGCTACTTTCATTTCTATTTCGTATTTTATAGAATGGAATTAAAATGATATAAAGGTATATTATAATTCCAGTATAATATCATATATAATATCATAGTTCCATCCTTTATACGTCCCACATATGGTATTTAACGAATCAAATCACTTTGAGGGGGCGGTAGTCCGCACTTCCTTAAATGAAGATATCGTGTTTACCCATAATGGAAACCATAAAGGTATGAACAAAAAGAAAAATACAGAAGCTCAAGGAAAAAATAAACATATTATATATCATATATAAATATAGTGACATCTTAATGGCCACCTTGAAGGTGTTAAATGAATGTTGAACAATCATCGTTTCGGGAGGCATAAATTCACCATCCACAGAAACAGTATGTTCGTTAACCATTAGATGTAGGTGTGGGTAAGTGTAGATCTAATCGTTGTTATAATAACATCCTAGTATATTTAGGATACTGGAGTTGTTACAAAATAAAAGAATAAAAAGAGTTTAGGGGGTTGGAGAAGCAAAATAAAACAAAAGGACTCAAAAGAAGACATTACCTTAAAATCGGGTAACTCCCTCTGGTTTGAGCTCAAAAGCTTCGTTGGGAAGACTTCTGCCCAAAGTGAGGCCTCAAGGAGTAAGAGAGGGAAGTGGAGAGACAAACTGGGTAGGGTTTGGCGGAGCCAAAGTCTTTGGAAGTGTGGGTAAGGAGGTAGAGGTGGGGGCCTTTTATAAGTGGGGAGGAGGGGCACTCTTGGAAAGTAAAGATAAGTTACTTTATTTTGAAATGTGTTTCGGATTAAAAAGGTCCCACATTGATATAATTTGAGGATAAGGTGATAAGGGTTCTAAATCCACTCATCCAATTGGTTTTGGCCATGTGTAGGTCTTAGATTTTACATTATCTTTCCATTTTATTTGAATTGTTAAATAATGAGGTCATCGCTGCATCATCATGATGTCATAAATAATTTAATTTATTTAATGTCTAAAAATTCGAAAAAATATACTATGATTTAGGAAATTCTTTTATCTTTCTAATGAATATTTATAGTCAAAAATATGACTTGTATAAGCCCATATAAAAATTGATTTAGTAACATAACTCATGTTTGTGTCATTTTTACTTTAACATTAAATAAAAAGTTATTTATGTCATTTCCCAACCAAAGTGGATCCATGGGGTCCCCAAGTTGACCCATGGATTTTCTTGGTCGGCCATGACACAACCAATGAGGGTAGGACATGTGTCAAGCTCATCTCATTTTATTAAAGCATTATTTTTACCTTAAACTACACTAATTACCTCTAATCACGATTAAAAACTTAATAAGTTACTATTCAACAAAAAATTATTATAATCTCATTGAACCACATTATACTTGTTAATGACAACCATGTATGTCGGATTTCTGAAATTCAAAACACAAAGATGGCAAAATTTCATTTAAACGAAAAAATCTGTATTTATAAGTACCACTTAGTGGTTTCACTATTCATCAAAAATTGAAGTTTTTCAGAAAATTATCAAAAATTCACCCTAAGCTATATTTGATACTCCGAATTAAAAAATGAAGTCTATTTTACAAAATTAAAAACATATAAGTCACATTAATTAATTTAATAATCTATTCCCACTGTCATGACAAATAGCGTGTTTTTATGAAACAATAAGTATCAAAACATTGACACTAGTTTAAGTCCAATTTCAAAGTGAAATTGATTCCAATGACCACCATTGGATAAAATGGTAAAAATATATTCTAATTTCACTTCAAAACCAATTAAAAAGTTAATCTAATCATATAAATAAATTAGATTAAAAAGTAGTTTTGATGTAAAATGTAGTATTTTTCACTATTCATTAAAAAATGAACATTGTCTGAAAAATACCAAAAATTCACACAAAGTAAATTTTGATGTCCCAATCATAAAGAATAAGTTTATTTTTACAAAAATAGCTTATAAAATTGTCAAAAGATATATTTAAAAATGGTTTTCCATCAAAAGGCAGTAAAACAATCTTTTAAAAAATATTAGTGTATTTCATGCTTAAGATTGGATTTATTTTCATTTTAAGCCTCTAAAACACTATCTAATTCATTAATAGACATAGATAAAAATATCTATTATTAATTACATACCTGGGAGGTTACATCCTTCCCCCCTTTAGAAAATTGCGACCCCACAATTTATTTACTTATCGAATAAATGGGGGTACTTATCCCTCATTGAATTTTCAAATTCCCATTTTGCCGCTTCCATCATGTGGTTTTTCTACAAAACCATTACCTGATTAATCACCTTATTCCGTAACACTTGCTCCCTGTGGTCAATAATCTGGACCGGTTGTTCCTCATAAGATAGGTTCTCTTCCAGCTGAACTACCTCTGGACTCAAAACAGGAGATGGATCTGGCATATACTTTCTCAACATCGAAACGTGAAAAACATTGTGTACCTAAGATAAACTCAGAGGTAAAGCCACCCGGTATGCAACTGATCCAACTCTCTCCAGAATTTCATATGGTCCAATGAACCTTGGACTCAGCTTTCCTTTCTTACCAAATCGCATCACACTTTTACATGGTGAGACTTTGAGAAAAACATGATCACCTACCTCAAAAGTTAGATCCTTCCTCCTATTGTCTGCATAACTCTTCTGCCTACTCTGAGCTGTTCTCATGTGCTTCTGAATCAGCTGAACTTTTTCTAACATCTCTTCTACCAATTCTGGTCCCATCAATTTCCTTTCACCCACTTCATCCCAGAAAGCTGGAGTTCGACACCTCTTCCCATATAATGCCTGAAATGGTGCCATCTATATACTGGAATGAAAACTATTATTATATGAAAATTCAACCAAAGAAAGATGCTGGTCCCAAATTCCCTGATAATCCATAGAGCAAGAACGTAGCATATCCTCCAATGTCGGAATTTTTCGTTCTGATTTCCCTTCTGATTGAGGATGAAAAGCTGTACTAAAATTTAATTCAGTACCCAACAACTTCTGAAGGCCTTTCCAAAAGTTAGAAGTGAACCTGAGATCATGATCAGATACAATGGAGAGAGGAACTCCATGTAACCTGACTATCTCTTTATGATACAAAAGGGAATGTTGATCTAGGGAAAAAGTATCTTGTATAGCAAGGAAATGAGAAGATTTGGTCAAGCAATCAATAATAACCCAGATTTCATTATTACCTCGAGATGTATTCGGTAATCCCACAACATAGTCCATGGATATATTCTCCCATTTCCACTTTGGCACTGGTAAAGGCTGAAGCATCCCTTTCGGTAACTGCCACTCTGCTTTAACCTGTTGACATGTCAAACACTTCACAGTAAAATCAGCAATATCTCTTTTCATTCCATCCCACCAGTAATACTCCCGCAGATCTCTGTACATCTTAGTACTGCCAGGATGAACTGAAAACAGAGAACTATGAGCTTCACATAACAACTCTCTCTTCAACTGTGAATCACAAGGCACACACAATCTCTTCCCAAATCACAAAACGCAATCATTATCAATGTTGTATTCAGGCAACTTACCTTTCTGAACCAGCTCTACCTCTTTCTGCAACTCACTGTCTTTCTTCTGTGCTTGCATGATTCTATCTGATAGAGATGATCTCACTGATACCTGAAACAAAATAGAATAAATTCCTTCACCAACAACTTCTATGCCAATGTTCATCAAATCTTTAACCAAAGGATCACGTTCCAAATGCAACATTGATAATGATTCCTTACTTTTTCTACTCAAAGCATTAGCCACTTTATTTGCTTTTCCTGGATGGTAATGAATTGTACAATCATAATCCTTGATTAATTCTAGCCATCTCCTTTGTCTCATGTTCAATTATTTCAGAGTGAATATATACTTTAAACTTTTGTGATCGGTATATATTTCACACTTTACTCCATAAAAATGATGCCACCAAATTTTTAAAGCAAAAACAATAGCAGCTAATTCCAAATCATGTGTAGGGTAATTTACCTCATGAGTTTTCAACTGTTGTGAAGCATAACCAATTACCTGATCATTCTGCATTAGGATGCAACCAAGTCCTTTCAATGAAGAATCACTATAGATAACAAACTCACCATTCCTAGAAGGTAGTGCCATAACTGGAGCATTCACCAATCTTATTTTCAATTCCTGTAAACAATCATCACATTCTTTTGTCCAGATAAACTTAAAACCCATCCGAGTTAGCTTAGTCATTGGACTAGATAACCGTGAAAAATGTCTAACAAACCTTCGGTAATAGCCTGCCAAACCAAGGAAGCTACGAATCTCAGTTACATTTGTGGGTCTTGGCCAGTCTTCCACAACTTTTGTTTTTGCAGGATCAACAGTTATCCCATCTTTAGAAACAATGTGACCAAGGAAATAAATTTGTTGCAACCAAAACTCACACTTGCTGAATTTCCCATACAATTTCTTTTCTTTTAAGGTTTGCAAGATAACCCTTAAATGTATTTCATGCTCTTCTTTACTTTTAGAAAACACCAAAATATCATCAATGAAAACCACCACAAACTTATCCAAGAACTCATGGAAAATTCTATTCATTAAGTCCATGAATAGAGGAGGTCCATTGGTTATCCCAAAAGGCATTACTACAAATTCATAATGGCCATATCTTGTACAGAACGCGGTCTTTGGAATATCTTCCTCCTTTACCTTTAGCTGATGGTCCCCCGATCTCAGGTCAATCTTTGAAAAAAACTGAGCTCCCTGGAGTTGATCAAACAAATCATCAATATGAGGCAAAGGATATTTGTTATTAACAGTGATATTATTCAAGGCTCTATAATCAATGCAAAGTCTCATAGAACCATATTTCTTTTTAATAAATAAAACAGGAGCACCCCACGGTGATGTGCTAGGTTGAATGAAACCTTTCTCTAATAAATCTTGCAATTGCTCCTTCAACTCTAAAAGTTCAATTTGAGCCATTCGATAAGGGGGTTTTGAAATTGGCTTAGCATCAGGAACTAAGTCAACAGTAAACTCAACTTCCCGATCTGGTATTATTCTAGGCAACTCATCAGGAAAAACATCAGGATACTCATTTACCACTGGAACATCATTAATTTGAACAGTTACTTTATTTTCAACGATGTGTGCAAGGTAACATTCATTTCCATCTTTTACAAGTTTCTTGGCCTCTTGATAAGTTGTCAACAGTAAGGGTTCATTCTTATACACAAACTGAAAGTCTTTCTGAAAAGAAACTTCTTTAGCTCTACATTCAATCTTAGTATGGTAAATAGAGAGCCAATCCATACCCAGGATAACATCAAACTCTACTAGAGGTAGAACAATAAGTTTTGCAAGTAGGTTCTTTCCACATATAAGGATAAGAAGATTCTTATAAATTCTTTTTGCCTCAACATTCCCCCCAGCTGTTTTTACCAAAAGTTCAGGAGTCATTTCTTGAGATGGGATTCCCATTTTACTAGAAAAGGTTTCAGAGATGAAAGAATGTGTAGAACCCGAACCAAAAAACACACTGGCATAATCTGAAAAAACAAACAAAGTACCTGATACAACTTCATTTGATGGCCCGACATCTGCTGAAGTAGTTGAAAAGGATTTCACCACCCCTTTCTGCTTGTAGTCTAACTGCTTCCCATCACTCAAGCTCTTTGTCGGACACTCATTTTCATAGTGACCCATCTCATTGCACTTATAACATTTCACTAACTATAAATCATATTTGGTCTTACCTTCACCTTGATCCTTTTCAGTGAAATCATGAGCCTTATGTCCCATCTTACCACATCGGTAGCACTTTCCAGAATTTAGAAGACATTCCCCAGCATGCCTTTTGCAACATTTATCAGAAACTGGAAACATAGTTTTCTTACCATCAGACTTTTTTGAAGAATTCTTACCTTTCTCCTGCCACCTCGGTCTCTTCATCTGTTGGTTGTTATAGAATACTTGATCATCGGAAAACTCCATTTCCACCTTCTCAGCACATCGAACAAGCTTTTCATAACTTTTAAACTCACAAGAAGCTAATTCCCTTCGATATTTTGTCTTTAATCCTGAGTAAAAACGATTGATTTTACTATCAAGGTCTCAGATAAAATTTGGAGCATACCTTGCCAATCGAGTGAACCTTTCTTCATAGGTAGCCACTGAGTCTTCCTCTTGCCTCAATTCCAAGAATTGTTTTTCCATCCTAAGTCGAACAGCCTTAGAAAAATACTTTTTAAGAAACATAACTTTGAATTCATCCCAGTCGAGAGCATCAATATCATCAGCGTCCATGATATTTTTAACCATCGAACACCACTGATCTTCTTCACCATCCAAACAGTAAATAGCAAGACTAACCTTTTGATTGTCTGAACACCCCATGACATCGAAAATATTCTCTAGTTATTTAATCCACCCTTTAGCTAACAAAGGGTCAGATGATCCTCTGAATTATGGGGGATGTTGCCTCATGAAATGTTCCACCACTGACATGTTCCTCTGCGGTTGATCTGGCGGATCTCGTGTATGGATGCCACCGCCATTTATCACTTGAGTCAACTACTCCATTACTGCAACAAACTGTTCAGTTCGAATTCCGACCATCTCCGAATGCTTATTCGGAAGGTTATTTCCTTCTGCATGCCTTCCTAGCACTGCTTCCTTGTTTCCTCTATGGAAAACCATTCTGAAAAAACATGTCTTAGATGAAGCAACATGGTAATCTTTAAATACTATATCACTTCCATAAAAAAAATATTTTTGGATAATCATTTAATAGAATTCTAACTCCGAAAGTTATCTAAACCTAGCTTTGATACCAACTATAAGGCCCGAGCCTTAAACCTTACTTAATCTTGAGTTATTAGAAGATTACACATTGAGGATCTTTTCGGGTTTAGAGTTTTAGAGAATTAGATCATAAAACTTGCATTACATTACATATAAACAAAGTGGTTACATAAAGATAGTATTCTTCATTCCCATCAATGGAAAAATATTTCAAATAAAACATGGATTATTTCTTGAAAATTTCTTGACACTATCATCATATCATGTACCTTTCCCTTGACCTGTGAAAAACATTTCAAAAAAACATGGGATGAGCATAAAAAGCTCAGTAAGGGATATAAAAATATGGAAAGGAAACATGGGTACATATATACATAATAATGAGATCATACTTTACCCATAAAACATAAGCACTTTAACATACCTCATCAAATCATGAATAAATCATAGAAATCATAAGACATAAAGGTAACTTGAGGCATTCATAACATCCTTACGTAGGGAGTAACCCTCTTGGTTACGTTTGGAATACCCATCACAGTATATTCCCTAAATCTCTTCGAAAAAACCTTAACGTTTCACTCCTTCGCGTTACCCAATGCATTGGAGAGCTATATCGGGCTCACCCGCCCTTAGTTTATCACGGAACCACCCGTCTTCATAATAATGCCCAAGAACCTCAACATAATCGTATCACATAAAACATGCATAAAGGAAACATAACATTTCCACCTTTCAATCACAAGATATCAATACAACACATTGATATAAAAACATTATGAAAACCATTTTCAATACCAAAATAAAAGAAAATTAAAACATGGTATTTATTTTTCTTTTAAAAAGAAGGTATGGCTTGTAGAGGAAGCCGAAACTCAAATAACGGTCACGACAGCAGAGAAGTCGTTGTCGCCGCATACGTATGGAAAAAACATTCCCTTTTGTCGTTTAGTGAACACTTCGTATAAAAAATATTCCTTTTGAATAAACATAAAAGTCAAAGGGGTTTATACACCGTATAAAAGAAGGTTGTGTATAAAACAAAATATGCCTCAATGAAAGGAGATTGAGACGATGTCCCATACCTCGGGTCCGACTTGACTCGATCGTTCATTAATGTCCTGAATAAAAAACTTGAGTTAATTTCTACTTGATTAAGAACCTTTTTCAAGTTCATTATTCCTTTTATATCACTTATTACCATGTCATGAACACTATGTAATTATTTCAGTTAATAATGGTCATTTTAACGATCATTGGTACTTGAGTCAAAAATAAACCCTTTATAATTAAAAGTTGTTCATGTATCCATTATATCCAAAATTATAATCATGATGTATATATCATATATATCCAGTATATACATGTATTTATAATATTACATAATCATTTATAGGTAAGAAATGAAATACACCGTTCATGGAGACGGTAAGCCGTACGTACGCATGAACGCTACTTTCATTTCTATTTCGTATTTTATAGAATGGAATCATAACGATATAAAGGTATATTATAATTCCAGTATAATATCATATATAATATCATAGTTCCATCCTTTATACGTCCCACATATGGTATTTAACGAATCAAATCACTTTGAGGGGGTGGTAGTCCGCACTTTCTTAAATGAAGACATCACGTTTACCCATAATGGAAACCATAAAGGTATGACCAAAAAGAAAAATACAGAAGCTTAAGGAAAACATAAACATATTATATATCATATATAAATATAGTGACATCTTAATGGCCACCTTGAAGGTGTTAAAAGAATGTTGAACAATCATCGTTTCGGGAGGCATAAATTCACCATCCACGGAAACCGTATGTTCGTTAACCATTAGATGTAGGTGTGTGTAAGTGTAGCTCGAATATTTTTTATAACAACATCCTAGTATATTGAGTATACTTGAGTTTTTACAAAAGAAAAGAATAAAAAGAGTTTAGGGGGTTGGAGAAGCAAAATAAAACAAAAGGACTCAAAAGAAGACATTACCTTAAAATCGGGTAACTCCCTTTGGTTTGAGATCAAAGGATGCCTTGGGAAGACTTCTGACCAAAGTGAGGCTTCAAGGAGTAAGAGCGGGAAGTGTAGAGAAAAAATGGGCAGGGTTTGGCCGAGCCAAAGGCTTTGGAAGTGTGGGTAAGGAGGTAGAGGTGGGGGCCTTTTATAAGTGGAGAGGAGGGGAACTCTTGGAAAGTAAAGATAAGTTACTTTATTTTAAAATGAGTTTCGGATTCAAAAGGTCCCACATTGATATAATTCGAGGATAAGGTGATAAGGGTTCGAAATCCACTCATACAATTGGTTTTGGCCACGTGTAGGTCTTAGATGTTACATTATCTTTCCATTTTATTTAAATCGTTAAATAATGAGGTCATCGCTGCATCATCATGATGTCATAAATAATTTAATTTATTTAATGTCTAGAAATTATAAAAAAAATACTATGATGTAGGAAATATTTTTATATTTCTAATGAATATTTATAGTAAAAAATCTGACTTGTATAAACCCATATAAAAATTGTTTTAGTAACATAACTCATGTTTGTGTCATTTTTACTTTAACATTAAATACAAAGATATTTATGTCATTTCCCAACCAAAGTGAATCCATGGGGTCCCCAAGTTTACCCATGGCTTTTCTTGGTCGGCCATGACACAACCAATGAGGGTAGGACATGTTTTAAGCTCATCTCATTTTATTAAAGCATTATTTTTACCTTAAACTACACTAATTATCTCTAATCGTGATTAAAAACTTAATAAGTTACTATTCACCAGAAAATTATTATAATCTCATTGAACCACATTTTACTTATTAATTACAACCATGTATGTCGGATTTTTTAAATTCAAAACACAAAGATGGAAAAATTTCATTTAAACGAAAAAATCAGTTTTTATAAGTACCACTTAGTGGTTTCACTATTCATCAAAAATTGAAGTTTTTTAGAAAATTACATAAAATTCACCCTAAGCTATATTTGATACTACGAATTCAAAAATGAATTCTATTTTACAAAATTAAAAACATATAAGTCACATTAATTAATTTAATAATCAATTCCCGCTATCATGACAAATAGCGTGTTTTTATGAAACAATAAGTATCAAAAGATTGACACTAGTTTTAGTCCAATTTCAAAGTGAAATTGATTCCAATGACCACCATTGGATAAAATGGTAAAAATATATTCTAATTTCACTTCAAAACCAATTCAAAAGATAATATAATCATATAAATAAATTAGATTAAAAAGCTGTTTTGATGTAAAATGCAGTATTTTTCACTATTCATTAAAAATGAACATTATCTGAAAAATACCAAAAATTCACACAAAGTAAATTTTTATGTCCCAATCATAAATAATAAGTTTATTTTGACAAAAATAGCTTATAAAATTGTCAAAAGATAGATTTAAAAATGGTTTTCCATCAAAAGGCAGTAAAACAATCTTTTAGAAAATATTAGTGTATTCCATGCTTAAGATTGGATTTATTTTCATTTTAAGACTCTAAAAAACTATCTAATTCATTAATAGACATCGATAAAAATATCTATTATTCATTACTTGGGATGTTACAGTGAATTCCCATAAAGTAGTTTATGAAGAATTTTAATTCAAATAAAACATAATATCAATGGTGGAACTCTAAGAGGTAGGTAATATTTGGAAGTGACTTATTTCTATTGATGAGTTAGTATAGTAGTGACTCATTTCTGGTGGTGAGTAATTATGGTGGTGACTAATTTCTAGTGGTGATTCCAAATGACAGATATTCATATCGAGTAACGAGTCAGTTCAGAAGTGATTCAGTCTAGCGGTTACTCATATGTGGAGATGAATCCTGTCTGGTGGTGATTCATATCTTGTAATGAGTCTTGTATGATGGAGACTTAGTCTGGTGGTGAGTCAGGTCAGGAAGTGAGGAATTCTTATAGAGATTCATTCTAGCGGTGAATAATGTCTATAATTATCCAAATTTCATCAAATTTCCCTATAAAATAATATGATATCATAAAAGAATAATCTCATTATAAACATAATGAACATTATTTCTAAGAATTAAAGTAAAAAGGTGTCAATAAGTTTAATTAAGTTTAGATGCATCAAATACATATATTTATATATTTATATATCCTTAATATGTTTCAACAACAATAAATAGGGTCAGTGATAATAAAATAATAACAAACATCCTCATTTGTAGTTAACTGACCGTTAATGGGACATTTACAAAAGATTAGGAATGAGGAGTATGGCCATATAATATGTTGTTAATATTATAAATCCAATAGGTTTACATTGTTAATATAATTTTAACCGACCACATAACTGTCTTTATAAGATTAGTCTTGAAAGGGGAGGAGGAATAATCAAATAAGAGTGGATAATGAGAGAGTTAATTTATGAGAACATACCCTCTTCTCAGTGATGCTTATTTTCTATAGAACTAAACTACATTGGTTCTTGGAGTTACATGACTCTATAACATCCCAAGGAATGATTAGAGTATTAACATATTGTATTTGGGTAGGGATTTGAATTTGGAAAGAGTGGGAGGAGTGATTTCCCTTGGGGAGGGAGAGGGGTTATTTATACTTTAGGATATGGGTATTTGGAGTTAATAAATTGAATAAAATAATAAATCTAATTTCAAACTTATAATAGTTATTTTAAATTAACCATTTAATAAATATATTTGAATTATTTTTTGACTTAAAACACATTTATAATTCAAATTCACTTTTTTTATTAAATAAGATCGTGGAAAAAAATAAAAAATGATATTTTAGGGGAACACTTTAGATATTATGATTTGGAAATTTTTTTTAGGTTTGGAAATTAAGTTTATTTCATTTTTATGAATAATTTATGAAATTAAATATGTTTTTGGTAGAGCCTAACATTATAGAAATTATTATTTCTTTATAATATCATGAATTATGTAATTTAAGATTCACCAATTATGAAAAAACTATATTTGTACTATTCACCTAAAAATAGAACAATTTCAAAAAATTACAAAAAAATCTCCCTTATATAATTTCACATTGATAATTTCATAACTGAGAGTAATTTATATTTCAAAACTGAGAGTAATTACAAAAAGGTTTCATGTAACACCCCAAGCTTCCACGGTAAGTTTCCCTTCGAATAATGCGATAGCGTGTGTTGTACGCAACCTCGAGTTCTAACACACACCACAACTAATTAAACTTGCCGTTGTGAATAGTTATACCTACTTTTTGAAATCATATATATTTTATATTTCAAAATGGACTTCATTTTTGGATTCGGAATATCGAAATTATCCTAGGGTGAAATTTTGGTACTCTTCAGATAACTTTTATATTTTGATGAATAGTGAAAATTACTAAATTTTAATTAAAAACAACTTTTTTAATCAAAATAATTAATAGTGATAAATTATGAATTTGAGTGGTTTTAAAGTATATTTAGAATATATTTTTACCATTTAATATAATGTTGGTCATTGGACATAATTTTACAATTAAACCGAACATAAACCAGTGTCAATCTTTTGATAGTTATTATCTCTTAAAAACACGTTTTTTGTTTTGACAGCGGGAATTAATTTTAAATTAATTTCTGCCACTTCTGTGTTTTGAATTTAGAAAAATGGATTCCATATTTGGAATCAGGATGTTCAAATTGTGTAAATAGGTAACTTTTATTTTTAGACATTTTGAATAATTAATGCGGTAAATATTTTATTTACCATGGTTAAGGGTAAATCCGGTAAATAAGGGTTAAAAAAATAATATTATAATAATACTAAATTACCCTAAAACATGTCTTAACCCTATTGGTTGATACATGGTCGACCAAGGGAATCTTTGGGTCTATTTTGGGACCCCATGGATCCACTTGGAAGTGATAATGACACATTATATTAATAAAGCTTAAATAAAAATAAAAATGGCATAAGCTTACATCTTTTAGAAGAACAATTTTTACATAGGGTTATACATGTTGGATTTTAGATTATAAATATTCATTAGAAAGATAAACAGCTTTCCTACATAATGATATTTTATTTATAATTTTTAGACATTAAATAAGTTATTTTATTTATGACACAATGATGATGCAGTAATTACTATAATAGTGCAAAATTAAAATAATTGATATTATAAATACCCAAATAAATATAATATGAAACTTTTAATGAATTAAACTAATTTTCTAGGATAATATGATATATTAGGATTGATTTAATTGACATTGTTCGAAGTAATCGATCTGTTATGAGTTTCACAAAAATCAACTATTGAATAGTGTCAAAATTGACATAAAAGAGTTCTTAAAACAAATATTATATTATTAATTGATATTAAATTCCTAAAAATCTAAGGTTCGGACAAGAGACTTATATTATGATAGGTTAATCATTAATGGACCACTTGGGGGTCTCTTGAATGTATATAGTAAGTTTATTAACCATATTATATAAAAATACAAAGAGACATTGTAAAAGTGAAACTAATTAACTTAGAGTTAATACTTAAAGATAAGGTTAATATAAGTACCCAAACCTGTCTAAATTCTATTGGATGAGTTGTTTTCGACCTATCCCTACCTCATCCTTTGAATAGTCAACTTTGGAGCCTTTGGAAACCGAATATGAATTTATTATAAATTAATATTTCTAGCTTTTCCAAAGGTGCCCCTCACCCCTCTTATAAAAAGGGCACTCCTCCTTCTCATTTCTTCACACCTTCAAAGCCTTTTGGTTCGGCCAAACTCTGCCCAAATACTCTCCAAACATCCCTCACTACAACCTAGAGGCCTTAGTTTGATCATAAAGCCAACCTAAGGAGCCCTTTTGATCAAATCAAAAGGAAGAACCCGAAGAAGAGGTAATGATTTCACCACCCTTTTCTAAGTTCCTTTCTTCTTCCACTTCCTCTTTCTTTGTTCTTACCATTCTAAAATAATAACTCAAGTATCTTACATATACTGTGATGTTATTATAAATATGGTACAACCATATTCAGTATTTTATCCACCCTTTGAATAACATGTCACCATACGTGCGTACGTACGGCTTACCGTCTCCACGTCGTGGTGTAATTGTTATTCAATATAATATTATTTGGATGGGTATAGTAATGATGTGTAACTCATGTAAATAATAAATATAACATGTTAATGATTCTGTATATATGATATACCATTCATTTATATATTATTTTAATATCAAAAGAATGATATTGTCGCTCGTGCGTACGTACGGACTACCGTCTCCACGAACGCGATGAGATTCATTCTCCATCATAACCATTCAAGTATAATTATCATTTGATGATTTAAAAATAATTTTTAAGGACTAGATATCATTCTGGATATGAATAAGATACAACAACCATGGCTTATGTAACAAAACATATAAAGAAAATGAGTAAGTTAACACCCGAAACGACGATAATTCTAATATATTATTAACAAATCAATGTTAAAAGATCATATATGATATCATATTAATATATATGATTCTTGTATAATTTAATAACAATTATTTCACCATTATACATGAGGTTAACCTACTCCAACCAAGGAAAAGTACAAGGTAAGGGTTATTTCACAATCTCTTCTTTATCCGAGGTTGTTTATACGTAATAATCTACTGGGATCTCGTTATCATCCACATCCATGTTTCTTCAAAATGTATTTCAAAACATTTTTACTATTTACAAGAATATGGGTTAAAGTCATTTATACCCTTGTTTGACTTTTTATAAAAGGTTTATAAAGGAATCTTTCCGTCGTTTTCAAAACAAGGTCCTTTTTAACCTTTTCAACAGAATTGAGGTAAGAATGTTTTTTTTAACTTATACGGCGGGTGCGGTTATTTTCCGCCGTTATAAAATCGTCGAAGATTTCCATACAAGCTTATAAGAATATTTTCAAAGAAAATGTTTTATTTTATATGGATCTTAAATGATTTCAAAATAAAAGGAGATACTTCTTTAAAAAGAATTTTGATTTCATCTATGTCAACATCCTTTGATGGATTTTAAGATTATTTGAAGTTGATTTATTATGATACAAAACTTCTATATTGTATTGAAGGTTTTGTGATATGTTTGACTGTGGATGTGCTATTTTTATACCATTCATAGTTTATGGTGAAATTATTGACATTTCGTATGCTAGTTTTAATACGAATGTTTATGTTATGTTTAAACCTTTTCATATGGGAATGCATTGGACTTAATAAGTGACGGGTGGAGCCCGCTATAGCTCCTCGATGCATCGGTAGGTCTCATGAGACAAACTAGTGTCTTGGCACAAGGCCTTGACAAAATCTTATTTGTAGTCTTGGCACGAGGCCTTGACTATGTGGTTATGATAGTCTGGTATTATGCATTCCAACATTATGAAAGTGGTTATTGATAATGCATGTGATTATTCGATTAGTAGAATATCCATGTGAACAAGTAAATGGCATTATTTCATTTTACTTTTTCCATACTATGTTGAAGTTCAATTTTAAAAGGCTTTTGTTTTAGTAATTCATTGCCTTAAATGTTTATGCTTATTTTGAATGTTCCGCTATATTGTTATCCTTACTGGGCATTTGAGCTCACCCCTTTTCTATGTTTTATTTTTCCCAGGTAGTGAAGAAGTAAATTATGATTGACTTGCAGGGATATTATGAGGGGTTTATAGTGTGGACGTTGGAAACATTATGTTGTTGTAGTAGTTTTTCATTTTATGATGTAATGTAAAACTTATGAATATATCTAGTGTTTCCAAGGCTACTAAACTAATCGGTCTTTCAGGATTTGATCTTTCTTGTGATCATGCCAATGTTACGAAGTAATGCACCGACTCTGGGTAGCTGGGGTTGGGGCGTTACAGTTGGTATCAGAGGAAGTTTAGTACAAACCTTGGAAGCTAGATTTAGATAAACTCTGATTAGAGCACGTAGACCTAAGATGAACTTTGAGGATTAGTATAGAAGAATTTCCTAGAATTTTGGTATTGTAGAGACTTTGTGAGTTTTCCGAGAAATACACCCCTGTCTGGATACGAGTAGGTAGAGGCGGCTCTGGCACAGATGTACCTAGGGGTAAAACCCGAAAACACCGCTTTGATCTAGACTCGAACGGGAACTGGTGCACGACAACGGGCCTTGCTGCACTCTTGGTTACGACACTCCCGGGGGATATGCTTAGGATAACTCTCACTTTCTTTACAAATCATTATGAAGGGTTTATGAGTATATAATTCCTCAAATAAAACATATTTATGATTATGGATTATATCCATAGATAGTTCAATTTATGTTTAGTGTTTTATAAGTATGGGATTATGTATTTTGATGCATAAACTGATCTAGTCTATGCCATTTTTTTTAGAAATGGCGCCTAGTGGAAGAAACGAAAACCGTATCAATGCACGCACTCCATGTAGGGATTGCCCTCCTGCTCAAGATAATTATAGTGGGGCTGGTGATGCAACTGGTGCTGATCAGCTAATCACCGTACTGGGACAACTTACTCAGGTTATGAATAATAACCTTACCCGTATGGAGCACCCTGATCCGCAGCGTGGAGGATCAATGTTAGATCGATTCATGAGACAACAACCACCAACGTTCAATGGGAGTACAAATCCATTAGTAGCTTAGCAATGGATATTTTCCCTAGAGAAAATATTTCAGGCTTTGGGGAGTAGTGAAAGGGAAAAAGTTACCATGGCAGTTTACCGCCTCACTGGAGATGCTGATCAATGGTGGTCATTGATTCAAAACATGAAGGAAGATGATGAAGTATCAAAAATGGAATGGAGGGAGTTCAAAGATCTGTTTTTAGAAAAATACTTTCCTCGCGACCATCGAGCAGATATGGAAAGACAATTTCTGAGTCTGAGACAAAAGGAGGATGAGAATGTCACAAAGTATGAGGCTAACTTTACAAGGTTAGCGAGGTATGCTGGAGATTATATTCGCAACCCAAGAAGTAAGATTGATCGTTTCTTTGATGGGTTAAAACCATTTCTCCGTCGAGCATTAGTCTCACAATCCTTTTCATCGTACGAAGACATTGTCTCATGTGCTATCAAGACCGAAAAGGAATTCTCTAAGTCTTATGACTTTAAAGAAAAGCAAGAGAAGAAGAGACCTGCTGATCAATCTGGGAATGGAAATAAGGGGAAGAAAGGAAAGGTTGAATATCCATCTTGTGGTAAATGCGGGAAGAAACATCCTGGTACTTGCTTGAAGGGAATGGGAGTCTGTTACAAGTGTGGTGAAAAAGGCCACCAAGCTCATGATTGCATGGGGAAGAAGGAAGCTACCAATGTTCAGTGCTACAATTGAAGGGAAATGGGGCATTATGCAAATGCATGCCCTAAGCGTCAGGAGAACTTACCTCAGAAAAGGCCAAGGGATCAAGGCCAGGCTTATGCTATCACTACTGCCGAGGTAGAAGCTCCGAAAGACGTGGTGGCAGGTAATTTAATGGTTTCCTCAAGTTTAGCAAATGCATTATTTGATTCTGGATCATCGCATTGTTTCATATCTTCCCAGTTTGCTAAGAAAATTAGATATTTCCAATTTGATTTAATAAGGGAGTTGTCGGTTAAAACTCCTAAGGGAAGTATCGTTGCAACAAAGTTTTGTGAATCAGTCCCCATTAGAGCACATAAATTTTCTTTATCTGTTGATTTCATCGTCATACCTATGATTGAGTTTGATATAATCCTCGGTATGGACTGGCTTTCGGACTATGATGCGAAGATTTATTGTAAGAAGAAAGAGGTTACGATTCTTGATGATAATGATAAGGAGCACCTTATTTTTAGAGCAGAATCGTCACCACCTAATTCTTATTTAGATCCACCCCCTGTAGCTCAACTTAATTCAATTATCGGGGAGGAAGAGAATGAAATAACTGTCGGTGAGGAAAGGAATGTTCAAATAGAGGATGTACCTGTTGTGAAAGAATTTGTAGATGTATTTCCGGAAGATTTACCTGGACATCCTCCAGAACGAGATGTTGAGTTTTCCATTGATTTGATTCCTGGATCAAGGCCTATATCGAAGATCCCTTATAGAATGGCCACTGTAGAGTTAGTCGAACTAAAGAAACAACTAGAGGAATTGAGTAATAAGGGATTTATTCGCCCTAGTGTTTCTCCATGGGGAGCCCCTGTTCTTTTTGTTAAAAAGAAAGATGGATCTATGAGGTTATGTATCGACTACAGGGAGATCAATGCTATAATGATAAAGAACAAGTATCCCCTACCTCGTATTGATGATTTATTTGACCAACTGCATGGAGCTCAATACTTTTCAAAGATTGACCTTCGATCTGGATACCATCAGTTGTGTGTAAAGAAGGAAGACATTCCGAAGACAGCATTTCGAACCAGGTACGGGCATTACGAGTTTACTGTAATGCCTTTTGGATTGACTAATGCACCCTCAGTATTCATGGATCTGATGAATAGAGTTTTCAAGGAGTATCTCGATGAATTTGTGGTGGTATTTATTGATGATATCTTGGTATACTCCAAAACCTACGAAGATCATGAAAATCACTTGCGCATTATCTTGAAGACTCTGAGGAGGCATGAATTATATGGGAAGTTTAGCAAGTGTGAATTCTGGCTTCAAGAGATTTCTTTTCTTGGCCATATTGTCTCTAAAGATGGAATCTCTGTTGATCCTTCTAAGACCAAGGCAATCCAAGAATGGCCAGCACCTACGAGTATAACTGAGGTACGCAGTTTTATTGGTTTGGCAGGTTATTATCGACGTTTCGTCCATAATTTTGCCCGATTGGCTAACCCATTAACGAAGCTCACACGTAAAGGGGTTAAATTTGTTTGGACAAAAGAGTGTGAAGAATGTTTCGAAGAACTGAAGAGAAGATTAGTCAATGCTCCTATATTGACTCTACCATCGGGGAATGATGGGTTCGTTATTTATAGTGATGCATCAAAGAAAGGACTTGGCTGTGTCCTTATGCAGAATGATAGAGTTATTGCCTATGCATCACGACAGTTGAAAATTCATGAACAAAACTATCCTACTCATGATCTTGAGTTAGCAGCTGTGATCTTTGCTTTGAAGATATGGAGGCACTACCTCTATGGTGAAAAATGTGAGATTTATACTGATCACAAGAGTTTGAAGTATATTTTCTCACAAAAAGAACTCAACATGAGGCAAAGGAGATGGCTTGAATTACTCAAGGATTATGATTGCACGATACACTACCACCCAGGGAAGGCAAACAAGGTGGCAGATGCTTTGAGTAGAAAAGACCATGGAGTTTTGAACAATATGAGAATTGAAAGGGATCCAATTTTCATGGAGCTAGTGAAGATGGACATGGGAATAACCAGGGAAGGTGAAACATCAATGCTTTTTCAAATGGTTGCCAAACCATCTTTACTAGAAAGGATTAAGAGTTCTCAGACTGATGATGAAGAATTCCAAAAGAAGATTAAAGCTGTGAATGATGGGACATTGAGAGACTTTGCGTATGAAGGTGGAATTTTGAAATTCGGGAAGAGACTTTGTGTTCCCAATATACCTGATCTAAAAAGGGAATTGCTGGATGATGCTCATAGTTCCAATTTCTCTATACACCCTGGGAGCACCAAAATGTATAGATATTTGAAGGAAAATTTTTGGTGGGACAACATGAAGAGGGAGATTGCTGATTTTGTGTCAAGATGTATGGTTTGTCAACAAGTGAAAGCTGGAAGGCAACAGCCTGGAGGAGTCATGCAACCTCTTCCCATACCAGAGTGGAAATGGGACAATATTACAATGGACTTTGTCATGGGGCTACCAAAGACTCCTAGAAGGAACAATGCAATATGGGTTATTGTTGATCGTCTTACCAAGTCAGCACATTTTCTTGCTATAAGAGAAGATCTACCCCTGGAACGTCTAGCAAGACTATACATTAATGAAGTTGTGAGACTTCATGGAGTACCCCTATCGATTGTTTCTGATCGTGATCCCCGTTTTACTTCAAGATTTTGGAAAAGTCTTCAGAAATCCCTGGATACTGAACTTCATTTGAGCACTGCTTACCACCCTCAGACAGACGGACAATCAGAATGGACTATTCAGACCTTAGAAGACATGTTGAGATCTTGCTCACTTGATTTTTAGGGTATGTGGGATCAATATTTACCACTAGTAGAATTTTCCTATAACAATAGCTTCCATTCGAGTATTCAGATGGCACCATATGAAGCGTTATACGGAAAGAGATGTCGTACACCAACCTGTTGGGATGACGTTGGTGAAAGAAAACTTGTAGGCCCAGAACTGGTGGAGGAAACGGTGGAAAAGGTGAAGGTAATCCAAAATCACATTAAAGCAGCTCAAAGTAGGCAGAAGAGCTATGCCGATAATCGAAGGAAGGATTTGGAATTTCAAGTCGGTGATCATGTTTTCCTGAAGGTATCTCCGTGGAAGGGAGTCATACGTTTTGGTAAGAAAGGTAAATTGAGTCCCAGATACATCAGACCTTTCGAAATTCTAGAACGAATTGGGGCTGTAGCTTACCGATTGGCAATGCCGCCAAGTCTCTCCAAAGTTCACGATGTGTTCCACGTATCTCTATTGAGGAAATACATGCCTGACCCAACGCATGTACTCACCTATGAAGATTTAGAACTGGAACCCGATCTGTCTTATTGCGAAGAGCCAATCAAGATTCTTGATACGAGAGAACAAGTGCTGAGAAACCGGACGACGCGTCTGGTAAAAGTTTTGTGGAGAAATCAAAAGATGGAAGAGACAACGTGGGAACCCGAGGAATTTATGATGAAGAACCACCCGAGTCTTTTTATACAGTAATACCCTAGAAATTGCGAGGACGCAATTATTTGAAGGAGGGGAGAATGTAACACCCCAAGCTTCCACGGTACGTTTCCCTTCGAATAATGCGATAGCGTGTGTTGTACGCAACCTCGAGTTCTAACACACACCACAACTAATTAAACTAGCCGTTGTGAATAGTTATACCTACTTTTTGAAATCATATATATTTTATATTTCAAAATGGACTTCATTTTTCGATTCGGAATATCGAAATTATCCTAGGGTGAAATTTTGGTACTCTTCAGATAACTTTTATATTTTGATGAATAGTGAAAATTACTAAATTTTAATTAAAAACAACTTTTTTAATCAAAATAATTAATAGTGATAAATTATGAATTTGAGTGGTTTTAAAGTATATTTAGAATATATTTTTACCATTTAATATAATGTTGGTCATTGGACATAATTTTACAATTAAACCGAACATAAACCAGTGTCAATATTTTGATAGTTATTATCTCTTAAAAACACGCTTTTTGTTTTGACAGCGGGAATTAATTTTAAATTAATTTCTGCCATTTCTGTGTTTTGAATTTAGAAAAATGGATTCCATATTTGGAATCAGGATGTTCAAATTGTGTAAATAGGTAACTTTTATTTTTAGACATTTTGAATAATTACTGCGGTAAATATTTTATTTACCATGGTTAAGGGTAAATCCGGTAAATAAGGGTTAAAAAAATAATATTATAATAATACTAAATTACCCTAAAACGTGTCTTAACCCTATTGGTTGATACATGGTCGACCAAGGGAATCTTTGGGTCTATTTTGGGACCCCATGGATCCACTTGGAAGTGATAATGACACATTATATTAATAAAGCTTAAATAAAAATAAAAATGGCATAAGCTTACATCTTTTAGAAGAACAATTTTTACATAGGGTTATACATGTTGGATTTTAGATTATAAATATTTATTAGAAAGATAAACAGCTTTCCTACATAATGATATTTTATTTATAATTTTTAGACATTAAATAAGTTATTTTATTTATGACACAATGATGATGCAGTAATTACTATAATAGTGCAAAATTAAAATAATTGATATCATAAATACCCAAATAAATATAATATGAAACTTTTAATGAATTAAACTAATTTTCTAGGATAATATGATATATTAGGATTTATGTAATTGACTTTTTTCTAAGTAATCAAGCTGTTATGAGTTTCACAAAAATCAACTATTGAATAGTGTCAAAATTGACATAAAAGAGTTCTTAAAACAAATATTATATTATTAATTGATATTAAATTCCTAAAAATCTAAGGTTCGGACAAGAGACTTATATTATGATAGGTTAATCATTAATGGACCACTTGGGGGTCGCTTGGATGTATATAGTAAGTTTATTAACCATATTATATAAAAATACAAAGAGACATTGTAAAAGTGAAACTAATTAACTTAGAGTTAATACTTAAATATAAGGTTAATATAAGTACCCAAACCTGTCTAAATTCTATTGGATGAGTTGTTTTAGACCTATCCCTACCTCATCCTTTGAATAGTCAACTTTGGAGCCTTTGGAAACCGAATATGAATTTATTATAAATTAATATTTCTAGCTTTTCCAAAGGTGCCCCTCACCCCTCTTATAAAAAGGGCACTCCTCCTTCTCATTTTTTCACACCTTCAAAGCCTTTTGGTTCGGCCAAAATCTTCCCAAATACTCTCCCAACATCCCTCACTACAACCTAGAGGCCTTAGTTTGATCAGAAAGCCAACCTAAGGAGCCCTTTTGATCAAATCAAAAGGAAGAACCCGAAGAAGAGGTAATGATTTCACCACCCTTTTCTAAGTTCCTTTCTTCTTCCACTTCTTCTTTCTTTGTTCTTACCATTCTAAAATAATAACTCCAGTATCTTACATATACTGTGATGTTATTATAAATATGGTACAACCATATTCAGTATTATATCCACCCTTTGAATAACATGTCACCATACGTGCGTACGTACGGCTTACCGTCTCCACGTCGTGGTGTAATTGTTATTCAATATAATATTATTTGGATGGGTATAATAATGATGTGTAACTCATGTAAATAATAAATATAACATGTTAATGATTCTGTATATATGATATACCATTCATTTATATATTATTTTAATATCAAAAGAATGATATTGTCGCTCGTGCGTACGTACGGACTACCGTCTCCACGAACGCGATGAGATTCATTCTCCATCATAACCATTCAAGTATAATTATCATTTGATGATTTAAAAATGATTTTTAAGGACTAGATATCATTCTGGATATGAATAAGATACAACAATCATGGCTTATGTAACAAAACATATAAATAAAATGAGTAAGTTAACACCCGAAACGACGATAATTCTAATATATTATTAACAAATCAATGTTAAAAGATCATATATGATATCATATTAATATATATGATTCTTGTATAATTTAATAACAATTATTTCACCATTATACAGGAGGTTAACCTACCCCAACCAAGGAAAAGTACAAGGTAAGGGTTATTTCACAATCTCTTCTTTATCCGAGGCTGTTTATACGTAATAATCTACTGGGATCTCGTTATCATCCACATCCATGTTTCTTCAAAATGTATTTCAAAACATTTTTACTATTTACAAGAATATGGGTTAAAGTCATTTATACCCTTGTTTGACTTTTTATAAGAGGTTTATAAAGGAATCTTTCCGTCGTTTTCAAAACAAGGTCCTTTTTAACCTTTTCGACAGAATTGAGGTAAGAATGTTTTTTTAACTTATACGGCGGGTGCGGTTATTTTCCGCCGTTATAAAATCGTCGAAGATTTCCATACAAGCTTATAAGAATATTTTCAAAGAAAATGTTTTATTTTATATGGATCTTAAATGATTTCAAAATAAAAGGAGATACTTCTTTAAAAAGAATTTTGATTTCATCTATGTCAACATCCTTTGATGGATTTTAAGATTATTTGAAGTTGATTTATTATGATACAAAACTTTTATATTGTATTGAAGGTTTTGTGATATGTTTGACTGTGGATGTGCTATTTTTATACCATTCATAGTTTATGGTGAACTTATTGACATTTCGTATGCTAGTTTTAATACGAATGTTTATGTTATGTTTAAACCTTTTCATATGGGAATGCATTGGACTTAATAAGTGATGGGTGGAGCCCGCTATAGCTCCTCGATGCATCGGTAGGTCTGATGAGACAAACTAGTGTTTTGGCACAAGGCCTTGACAAAATCTTATTTGTAGTCTTGGCACGAGGCCTTGACTATGTGGTTATGATAGTCTGGCATTATGCATTCCAACATTATGAAAGTGGTTATTGATATTGCATGTGATTATTCGATTAGTAGAATATCCATGTGAACAAGTAAATGGCATTATTTCATTTTACTTTTGCCATACTATGTTGAAGATCAATTTTAAAAGGCTTTTGTTTTAGTAATTCATTGCCTTAAATGTTTATGCTTATTTTGAATGTTCCGCTATATTGTTATCCTTACTGGGCATTTGAGCTCACCCCTTTTTCTATGTTTTATTTTTCCCAGGTAGTGAAGAAGTAAATTATGATTGACTTGCAGGGATATTATGAGGGGTTTATAGTGTGGACGTTGGAAACATTATGTTGTTGTAGTAGTTTTTCATTTTATGATGTAATGTAAAACTTATGAATATATCTAGTGTTTCTAAGGCTACTAAACTAATCGGTCTTTCGGGATTTGATCTTTCTTGTGATCATTCCAATGTTACGAAGTAATGCACCGACTCTGGGTAGCTGGGTTCGGGGCGTTACATTTCACATTTACTTCCAATCAAGAATACCATCAGTGTCAATGAGATTGAATGGTTTTATATCTATGAGATAGTACGACATAATAGGGTGAAACACATATCATTTCGGATAGGGAATCATGGTTTATGTATCATTTCTGGAAGTGTTTTTGAGGGTTGTGGAAATGAAGGTGCTTTTGTGAATTGCATACCACCCTCGGACTAATGTCCAATTAGAGCATATGATATATGTTCTTGAGGTCATACTTCTAGGATAAATCCTGGATTTTGGGGCTCTTGGGTGAAACATATACCACTTATTTAGTTCAACAACAACAATAGCTATTAGGAGATGATAAATATGGCACCACATGTGGATTTTACGATAGGACATGTTGATAGACCCTATGATAGGTAGGATAAGGTGAGACAAATTTACTTGGAACATGTCTGTTGTAGGGGAATTATGAGATGATATAGTTTACCATGAAGTAGATGGATACTGCACAGTCTTGAGAGAAAGTTTTCATTAATAGATGTAGATGAACTGTAGTGTTCGAGTTTAGGGATAAAGTCTTTTTACATATCTCACAAAGGCTGGGACACAGACAGATCATGAGAGAATTTTTGTTTTCACTATGATATGTCGAGTTGTTCGATATTATGGATAGAGTCGAGATGAAATATTATAGGTTAATGTTACCTCATAAGTATTAGGTCTTGCACGATATCTTCCAGTAATCTTAGTTACACTGTTATGACTCAAAACTGTCTCATGTATTAAATCCTGAGGTGTTGTGGTATTAGGTAGATGTGTCCTTTCAAAATAATCCTATTTGTATCGTTGATCGGAGAATGAAGGTTCTCGGAGTCTAGTAAATTCCTTGAATTATGGATGCTATGGAAGTATAGCTATTTACAGGATGAGACATGAGTGCGGGAGTTCAACATGTGTGCTCAATGGCTAGATTTATTATCAGATGAATCTTGACCACCCTTGAGAGATAAATTTAGGGATGAATTTCTTTAAGGGTGGATGATTGTAAGACCCCAGGTTTTTTAATGGGGTAAGGATCCCTTTAATTTTTATTTAAATGACTTTTTATGGCCTATTGTGAATACCCTTTGATATAATTCATATATATGGGGTTTGTGATCTTTTTAGGAGCCTTAAACCCTTCTTTTTGTGAGAAAACAATAGGTTTCACGATTTTTAGAAACCGTGCATGGTAGACCTCATGGTTACTAGTAAATTTGTGAGGACTGGATAGTGGTATGAAGGAGCCTCAAAGATTTTATAAAAAATGAGGATGGTGGTGCATAACCATGTAGGAGAACCTAAAATTTTTAATAGATTTGTTTTGCATAGTTTGGGCATGGTTAGTCAGTGCCGCACCTTATAGTGAAGAATGCATGGTTGGTGAATGACTAGGACAACGATGTGTAAAAACCGAAAATTTAAAATTATTGATGAAAAAATACCTATTTCACCTTAAAAAAATTTTAATTCTAAAAAAATTATTTTCTTCAACTGTGGACAACAACACACCTGTTGGAGCTCCCATGAAGGAAAATTCATTCCCTTTGATCTCGTTCTTCCATCCAATCTCAAAATTGATCATTTTATGACTCATTGGATTCACAATGGTAAGTACTCAATTCCTTTTGTTCCATTATTAATTTATCCAAGTATCAAAATGTTATTTTGTTTCATTCTAATTTTACCTTTTTCCAGGTTCTTTATCTGTTCATTTTTCTCTTGGACTGATCTGAGTTATGATATAATACTAGAAAAAAACACTACTATAGACCTACGCTAGGCGTTCTATACTTTTATCTAATGGTTTTCAGCTTTATAGTGATAGTTTATATTGTGTGACATGAGGGAACTTCCATTTTATCCCCAAAATTGAATTGACAAATTTATTTTAATGTAATAGAACCTTTTAAAGATTGACACAAGTTCCGTGAAAATTTTTGGAGGTTTATTCTCAAACAAAGGTTATCCAAGGGGTGTGCCATTGTTATCTACCTTTTGATATACCACCCATGGGGTAATTTTTGTGATTTACAAGTTATAGGAATCTCATGTTTAACTAATATGATTTCAATTGGTTTATTTGGAGATGTTTTTCCTACATTCCATGTTGATGCATTGATTAATTGGTTTATCTGAAATTGTTATATGAGTGGGTACACTCCTTGAATGTAACTGAATGTGAAATGTTATATGAGTGGGTAAACTCATGGGATTTAATTCATGAGAGGATATAAATGGAATTGTAAGTGAATGAAATGGTAGTGAATTCCTTGGTTAGTATACCATGGATCTTGATTCCATTTAGAAGACATTGAATTTTCACCCGTGGGTCATTATTTATGTTAGAATATACCTAGAATATATATGTTCCTTGGATATTGACTCCATAGGATTCCAAGGGAATTTCTACTCCATGGATCTGGATTTCTAGTCATTCACTATACATGCTCTGTTGGCATGATTCTTGGACTCCACCAATGTCATAACCAATTTTCCATTGAGATGATCCTAAGTCTTGATAAGAATACCTTGGTATTATCTAACTTAGATCCATCCTTATGGTGTCTAAAGTTTTTGATTATATGATTCCACTATGTTTAATGTGACATGATTGCTTATACAGCTCGACCATGGTGTTTTGTGATACATCTTGTTATATGGAATAGATGTGATGGATATGATATATAGGTTATACAGAAATGTGATTGTGATGTGATATATTGTGTATACGACATGACCGGGTTGTTTAAATCACTTAATTTTCCTGCAGTGTTATTATTGGAGCTTGACACTTGTTTTGTAAGAGAGCATGTTTGGATATAGAGGAACACTTTCATGGTTACTTAAGCCTTGGTAACATTAATTGTATTACTTATTTACTTGTTAACTTTTGAACATTTATTTAGCTTTTATTTCATCGACATGACTTTCTATAGACACTATGGGTAGTGAATTACTAGGATTGTATCTCAAACCCTGTTTAAATCACCATTGGGTACCCATATAAACTATATGGGTGCAGGTAGGGACCTAGGAAGGAACCCACAATATGATGTTTGACTTGTTACATGATTAGGAGTAGTGGATCACATGACCATGTCGAGGCTCGATATTCTATTTGAAGATAATTTTAGTTGGTATTTTTGGTATGTTGATATGTGTATTATAACATTCTTTAAAACAGTTCAGATGCTTTGTAGACCCATGACATGATCATCATTGTATAGGTGGTTACTTTTTGAATTCTTATATATATATATATTTATATTTTGTGTGTTTATCTATTGTCTATATGATTTATTGATTCAACTGTTTGACTCTTATTACTATTCTTTTGTGCTACATTCTAGTGAGATGGAATAGTCTCTGCACATAAATACCCTAGGACCTCATTGTCAGTTAGAAGCCGATTGAATTTGGGGATATGTGCTTGAGGCCATGTGGCCAACCGAGCTCGGGGAACCATTTAGTGTAATTTGGGTCTGGGATGTTACAATCGGTCTCTCAACACTAGGAAACACTACATATGTGAGATCTAATTTAATGGAATGTACAACTAAAGGGAACACATGAACCTCACCAGTATGGTCAATCTAATCAACTAATGATCCATTACGATCTGTACTAACTCCAACTAAGATAGAAGGTCCACCATGCCTTGATGGACTGTCATTATCCTCAACACATCCATCATCATATGAAATTTCATAATAATATCCATGAAATCTATAACTTAGGGAAGGGTCACCCTTAGATGATACCTCATCCTCTACCAAATAAAAATCACCTTGAGATTCTCTATTATTTACATCTTCTTATTCAACCTCCTTGGTATTTGAATAGTCTAAAAGAATCTGGAAATATCATGATAACATCTCCCACTCATCATGAGATTCCACTTTATCTCTAGCTGAAGTCACCTCAGTAAGGTCAAATTTCACAGAACCTGGAGATTTCCCCTCTAGAGTAGATACTTTAGTATCACCTCTATCTGAGGCAGAATCACCAATAAGTTGCTCAATAACTAATATCTCCAAATACATTGATCTAGATGAACAATTCCTCTCCAGAGACCAAACAGAATTAGTAGGAGATGGATGTTGTGATTTCATCCTCTCAACATTAGCATCATCATAAAAAGGTTTATCACCATTACTATCCTTATCAAAATATCAATCATTTAGATTATTATCATATCAATTATTTTAATTATTATAATCTCCATTACCATCATCATGCCTATTTGTGACATTAAAACCTCAATATAAGACTTTAAGAACTCTTGATCTAACCATCTCTAGAGACCATGGTCTCTTCATCATCATAATATCTTTAACATAGTATACTCTCTTTGGAAGGGATTTAAATGGTAGGACTTGTAGCACCAAAATAAATGGAAGGGCTCTTATATATATCTATATCAGTTACATTTTCAAAAGGGGTTGCCACTTTTTATTCACCAGTATCCTCATCACCATTTTTTCTACATTTAAATAGCACACATCTTATTTTTTTCCAATCCGTGATCCATTAAGTCCTTTTTTTGGTAGGATGGTATATAGGATTAAAATCTTCATAAAGTTTATCATTATAACTATACCTACTTTTTATCCATGGGTCTTAGTTCACTTTCATCCTTCTAAAAATTACCTTAGGGAATCATAAAACACCACATTTCACTTTAGGTTCCTCCTCCTCACCAATCACGATCTTTGTTTCTAATATAGTTGAATTAAACTTTGGGTAAATATGAGAATTAGACATGGAACTTGACTTACACATTTCCATCATGTCAACCATTAGGTTTTTAAAGATATTTATCTCATCAAAAATCTGAATAAGTAATATAAGGTATACATCAAGAAATTTCATATTACTAAAGAACCCTTTTCTAGGAAATAAAATAGGATGAATTAAATGAAAAATAAGCTTTCATTCCCCATCTAACTTCGTATCTCTAATCCTTATTAAAGCACTATCCCCAGTGAGATCATGTATCACATCCTTAAAATAAAATGATCAAATTCCACTGGGTATTTTACCTTTATAATCTTAAAAAAATCTTTGATGAGTAAAATTTATTCACTTTTCCCATTCATTTGAAGAAAATTTAAACCATTTACCATTTATCATGCTCCAAATGAAATATTTGTTCATCTAAAAACTAAACCCTAGATATTGATAAAATTAATTATCCAAACTATGATATAATGTTATATCAGTTATGGAAAACCATTCTACACATCCTTGGTCTTTTATCACCATATGAACCAATGACTTACTAGATAAAAACCATTCAACGTCATCCTTCTTTTTGGAAACACTTCTGCAGTTCACAAGCTATGAGTTCCTTAGCTCAAAAACAGCTCTAATCATTTATTTTCTTGACTTCTTTGACTTATTTGATTCATTAGGAGACATCTCCAAAATACCTTTACCCTTACAATTATATATAAACAATGAATAAAGAAAAGGTACAAGAATACTAATAATCAGGAGAGAACGAGAAGGTGAAACGACTTAAAGTGAGTGGGAACGAGAGAGAGTGACTCAAAATTTAAGAAATAAGACCAATTTATCATTTAGAGATTAAAATTATTAAAATATAATATATTATAAAAATGAACAAATAAAATGAAAATTTTAATTTAAAAAATTACTAATGGAATCAAAACTTGAAGTAGAGACTGGTAGCAAAACATAGACTCGAAAAATCCCAAAAGTGGATCACATCAGTAGTGGCTTGTCCAATGATGTCTTTTCCAATGGTGACTATTCCAATGGTGACTTGTCCAATGATTATTTTTCCATTAGTGTATTGTACAAAAATGACTTATCTAATGGTGAATTTTCCACTAGTGACTTTTCCAATGATGACTTGTACTACGAAGACTTATCCAACAGTGTCTTGTACAACTGTGGATTTTCCAACAATGGATTATCTGATGGTGGATTTTCAAATGGTGTCTTGTCCAATGATGGCTTTGAGAATGGTTCCTTTTCCAATATTAAAGACTAAATGAAATTTATCATTTGTAATTCATGTTTTATGTAGCTCAATCTCTCAAAATTCAGTGGGGTTTTCAATATATCAGCAAGCTGATGTCCAATTACTATGAATTCAAGAGGTATATAGACATTTTAGAGATGGTATCTCAATAAGTGATGTCTAAAATCAATATAAGTTATCCTATAATGATACATAGTATGTTTAGAAATATCTATCAAATATTTTTATCACATTTTGTATGAAAATTTATAAATTGATATCCATATTCTAGTAATGTTTCATCTATAAAATGTGTGCACAAGAACTCCATGTGAATATGTATTTAGATTCAAAAGTAGACTCTGAAACATTATTTTTCATTTTACTACATGAAGATACTAGAGACTTTCCCAAAAGATGATGTGTTCAAGAGGTGATTTTCCTCTCTAGCTTGCAACCCCAAAAATCTACATCTGAATAACTAAATAAATTATATGCTTATCTTCTAGGGTAGAACAATCATAAATGGGTTGAATAATGAGTTATTTAAAAATAATTTTAGAAGAATGTAAATAAGACTCTATCAGATTTTCTTAAAAGAGGTCACACTAATGAAACATAATATTAGGTTGTCTAGCTTTTAAGTATAAAAAAATAGAATCATACATCTGTAGATAGTTTAATCCACTAGTTTTATAGATTCTTAAATATTCATTTTATAAGTAGTACTCATGGGAGTATCACTAGATTAATTTATATCCAAACCACAATTATTTTAGAAGGTATTTAGTATACATACTTTAATTTTAAATACTTCCATATTTATTATGAAAATATTAAAAAATAAGAAAGAATTATGTTAACTCATTAAACTCGATTCAAATTCATTTTGCATATTTTTTTCAAAATTTTGTACACAAATAATTATTATAACATCCAATGATAATATCATAATTAAAAATTTTAACTAAATAAATCATTGAAATTTGTTTTTATGAAATAAGTAAGATTAACTATGCTTTTTGAAAACCCTTTATAAAATAGGAAATAGATGATCCTATCAAAACAAACTCTAGGAGTCTGCTTTAATCTATATAATGAATTTGTTAATTTGGAAACATGATATAAAAATTATGGATTTTCAAATATGGGGGGTTGATCAACAAAAAAATCATCATATATATAACCATTTATAAATGAAAATTTATCATCCATTTGATATATTTTGAAATCCAAATGTGATACATAGGCATGTAGTATTCTAAATGCTTTAAGTATAGCCACTGGTGGAAAGGTTTCCTCATAGTCAATATCATATTTTTGACTATATCCTTTTGAATACAAAATAGATTTATTTTTTACTATAGTGCCCAACCCCTCAACTTTGTTTCGAAACACCTAGTTAGTGTCAAAATTTAGAGTGTCTTTAGGTTTAACTAAATGTTCAGAAGAATTATTCCTTTCAAACTGATTATGTTCCTCTTGAAATTATATCACCCATAATACATCATTAATTTCATCATTTACTTTCTTAGGTTCAAGTTGTGACAATATTTCTTGATGTTTAACTGGATTTCTAATAGATATTTGAAGAGAAGGGATGGTTATCACATTGTTATCTATATGCAATGGTTTGATCAGGTCCTCATAACCAGATTATTATTCTACATGTTTTACAGAATTGTTAAAATGTTTTTCATTATAATTCAGAGTTGAAATATCTTCCACACGGTTTTCTAAAGGGGTTTAGGATCATGTTCATTTATTTTTAAAAAATTTACATGAAGTAATTCTTATAATGTCTTTGTCATATTATTAATCACTCTATATTTTTTATTATATTTTCAATAACCATGTAAAATTACATCATCACTCCTAGAATATTTTTTTTCTTCAAGATTATCCTTATTGTTAATAATAAATACTTTATGACCAAAAACTCTAAAGTAATTAACAGGTGGGTTTATACTATTCCATAATTCCTAAGGTGTTCTCTTTATGAGATATCTAATTAAAACTACATTAATTATATATCAATATGTATTCAAATTATCCTCCCAAAAATAATCAAGAATAAAATTCTCTTTGGGAATTTTTGCGCAAAATTTATTAAGGGGTAATATTTAATCTCTCAACAACACTATTATGGCGTGGGGTTATAGGAGAAGAAAATTTATGATCATAGCCATTTTGTGAGCCAAAATATTAAAGGTTTTTATTTTCAAACTTACAAACATGATCACATCTTATGTTCATAATCCTATATACCCCAATATTTTATACATATTTAGAATAATTGGTTAAATAATATATGACTTCACTTTTTTGAGCTAAAAATAATACCCTTATTTAACATGAAAATCCACCTACAAGAACATAAACATTGTTCCTCCAATTAAAATAGAAACTATGGAAGGTCCTAATAAGGACATGTGATATAACTCTAGGGTTTGTGAAGTTGAAACATATATAATTGATTTGAAAGAAATATTGTGTTTACCCTCTTTTTGACATGGTTTATAGAGTTTATCATTTATGAATTATAGTTTAAGAAGATATGCGACTTAACCTTTCAAATTTATCTTTATATGTAAGTGAATATTACAGTGACCTAATATCTTATTCCAAATCCAAGATTATTTATGAAATGAACTTATACAAGAAACATTTTTATAAAATAAAACATCTAAATTAATAACAATAACATTTTAATTTCTTAATGCAGAAAAAGAAAATAATTTTAGAAAAAAACATCACAAGAATAATTTTCAAATTTCACATGAAAAATATCATCACATAATTATTTTATACTAGGAATATTTTACATTAAGAAAATTTAACATAATACTTTATAAATACAAATATTATTATAATTATTTATTTGACCAAGTACAATAATTTCCCATTTGGAATTGTCACCAAAAGTTACATGTCCATAACTAAATATTACAAATATCTTGAAACATGAATAATATCTAGTCATATATCTAGAATAATAATTTTCCATGTGCCATAGGTTCTTACTAGATATTTTCATGTAGTTTCCCTTAGATGTGTTTCTCATGAAGAACATGTTATCTATGATATGATTGTCCTCTTGGGTTGTGTCTGAATTAATTGAGCTGGGTTATGAAGACGTAGATGTTTTTTTTAATTGATTTATTATGTCATTTATCATGATCATCATATTTATATTTATATTTTAGCTTAGTATAATAATATTTGACATTCCCTTTTCTTTTACACAAATAGAAAATGATTGCATTTGAATAATCATATTTTTTCAATCTATTTTCTAGTTTACTCTATTTTCAAATTTACCATTGTAGATGGGTTTACTGAATAACTTATTCTTCTTATAAAAGGCTTTAAATATTATAGTGAAAATACTCATTTATTCATCAGTTTCAATAGATATTTATTCATCACATGAAATGTCAGATCAAATTTTCTCCTTCTATTTTGAATCTATGGATTTTATGGCTATGAATTTTCTATTTGTTACATCCTAATCATATATAATTACTTTGAGTTATTCCTCACACATAATTATTTTTCTAATCATCTCATTAATAGGTAAGTTACTTGAATCAAATGATTCTTTGATTTCGACTACGGATCCCCTTTATCTATATTGTAGAAACCTTAATAGTCTCATTACTTAGTCTTTATCAGAATCAGGTCTCCCCATTGAGTGTATCACATTCATCAAATTATTGAACCTGATATACATGTCAAAAATATTCTCATCATGTTTCATTATAAATGTATTATATTTAAATGTATAGGTATATAATCACATTTCATTAACATTATTTGTTCTCTCATGAGTAATAGTTAATGTGTCTAAAATTTCAAAAGTAGTTGTGCATGAAAATATTTTATTAAAATATTAATCACCCAAAGAATAATAAAAGGAATTAATTTATTTATAGATATTATTATATGATGATTTGGTTGGATCATCCCATGTATTTCTATAAAATTTATGGGTTTTCATATTTTTCTATTTTAGCGGTCCATATTTCAAAACCCATGATATCATTATGCATTTTAATCTAGATTTCCCATAAAGAATAATTAATTCCATTGAAGAAAGAAGTTACGATGTAAGAATAAAACTCTTGTCTATTATCCATAAAGAAATAAATTTAGATATAAAACATATTTGAGAGATTTAGAAGATATATAAAATAAATGTTCAAAGATATTTGAAATCCCTATGATACCAAATGATGGTTGGATAATGTTTGTAAAGTGAGGGAGAATTGAGTTCCCAATAAAAATTCTGTTAAAATAAATCAAATAAAATTCCCAAATTAAATTAAAACCACACAGTTAATTAAAATTGTAGTTTAATATATGTTCTATCTTTTAAAATATTTCTCAATAGAATGATTTGGGACTAGTTAAAACAATTTTGAAAATTAACATAATATTTAAAATCAATCTAGTCAAACAAATACTTATATAAACACTAGTTACGACCAACTATAAAGGTAAATATTTTGTTCTTAGTTTAAAATCAAATGAAATTAAAATTTCAAAATGAATAACACAATAATAAAACAGATAGAGGAATAAAAAATATGTTCAACATCAAGATGAGACCAAATCCCACCCACTTGGAAATCACCCACTTCCAACCATATTATATAACAATAATCTAACCCACAAAAAGGATTGGGTATACAAACAAAAAATCAATCATTTTCTAGTCTCAAATCCTCTTCCATAGTTATAAGTAGGAATAAATGTAGTATAAGACACATAAGAACATATTCTACAATAACCATGGGTAATAAGTTGAAAAGATATAGAGAGAATATTGAGGTTTCTCTAGTTATGGAATAGGAGTCAGTGTGTGTATTTTTACATAGCAACACAACAAAATAATCGAGTGTATAGAAAAAAATAGTGAAAATAAACGAATATCATAAAATGAAGGGATTCTCAATTTTTAATGCTCATGATGTTTGAGAGGCATTATAGTTAGCAGGGTGATGAGCTCAGACTATTCCTTTGAAAATTATAGGAAAACATACTATCATGAAGTTATATTTTATAACTATAGAAAAATATCATCATAGTTAATGAATTATACTCATTAATAGTCTAAGGAGAGTAAGTATGTAACATATTTGTTCTCAGATGATAATAATTCAACCAACATTCCACTTTTTGCAGAATGCATGAATTAAATCCTATGAAATATTTATGTCTCATTCTTAGAATACACATTAATGAACAATAAAAAACAATTTAAAGATCCATGTACTTATTCTAACTCTTCCTTCAATGATTTAGTGAAATTCATTAATGAACAATCAACAAATAATACATCTATATTAATAACCATAAAATAGTTGTTGAAGATATTTTATTCAAAAATGACATAATAGTAATGGTGAAACTCATAGAGGAAGGAAATAAATGGATGAGAATTGTTTCTAGTGGTGAGTCTATTTGGATATGAATCATTTTTGGCTATGAATCAATTTGGTGGTGAATCATATATGGCGGTGAGTCTGTCTGGAAGTGACTCATATCTGGAGGTGATTAATGTCTGGCAGTGAGTCATGTCTGATAGTGATTACTGTATATAAGTAACTCATTTTGGTGGTGAGTTCGGTCTTCTAGTTATTATATTTGACAATGACTCAATACAGCTGTGAATCATGTCTATACTTATCCAAATTCTATAAAATTTCTTCATAAAAAACATGCTATTATAAATTATAATCTCATTAGAAACATAATGAACATGATTTATAATATTTAAAGTAAGTAGGTAAAAACAAGTCTAATTAATCATAGAATCATAAAATACATATATTTATAAAATAATATATCATAAATAATTTAACATAAACATCCATAGGGTTGGTGATAATAAAATAATTGGAAACATCCTCATTGTTGGTTAACCGAACATTAATGGGACATTGTGAAAAGAGAGGGAATGATAATTATGAAAATTTAATATGTTCTAAATATAATACATCCATGTAGGATAAAATCTTTAATATTAGGTTAACTTACCACTTAATTATCCTTATAATATTAGGTTTTAAATTAGTGGAGGAATATATAAAGGGGATAGGAGAATGAGAGAGATAAGTGATAAGAATATACCTTCTTCTCAGTGTTGCTTCTTTTCTATGATATTAAAATCCATTGATGCTTGGATTTAGATGGATAAAAAACATCCCATGGTATGGTTAGAGTCTTAATATATAGGACTCTGGTAGGTATTTGGCTTTGGAAAGATTGAGATGAGTGGTTTTACAAGGGAAGAGAGAGAGGTTTTTTATTCATAAGGATAGATGTATTTAGAGTTAAAATATTGACTAATATACTATATAAAATTTCAAACTTATAAGAGTTAATTTTTTACAATATAAATCATATATAAATATAATTAATTTGTCTTGGACTTTAAAACCATTTATAATTTGAATTTGGAATAAAGGAAAAATGATCTCTTAATGGAACACTTTTGACAGTAGTGTGTGGAGAATTAATTTTTAGGTTTGGAAAATATGTTTATCTTATTATATTAGATGATTTATGAAATAAAATATTTTTCGTTCGATCATAACATTATATATATTACTAGTTAATTATTACAACAAGAATGTTGTAAATTACGATTCACCGATTACAAAAAAACTGTATTTTTTATTACCTTAAAAATTAAAAAATCTCAAAAATTTTCCCAAACAATAACCCTTGGATAATTAAAAATATATGATTTCTAAAATTAAATTCATTTTATGATAAAAATTTTCTAATGTATGTAATTTTACATTGGAATATAGAAATTATTATTTTTACAAATTACTTAAAAATAAAATTTTATATAAATATTTGTATATTTTCTTTCAGTTTATAATCATGATATTTATTTTATGGTATAATAATATTTATATTTAATTAATTTATACATAATAAATATTCATTATATTAAATTTTATTATTTTTTGTTCAAATTACTATCCCAATGGTCAAGTTACTATTCCCAATGGTTAGCTTACTATTCTCAATAGTTACATTGTTATTCCCAATTGTTTGGTTACTATTATAATAGAAAAAATACTATTCGAATTTTGAAGTCACCTTATATAAATACTAATTAATCCTATCATTAATTATTCACATAAATTACTCTCTAGGTTTAATATTTCTATTTTTTATAATATCGATTAGTTTACTAATATATTTCTTCTTTTTCATTGTGTTGTTTGTGAGAGGGATGATTCTAGATGATTGGGGTGATCTAAATTTTCCCATTTTAGTTTTTATATTTTCTATTTTTTTCTTTATAATAGTCTTAATTTTAATGGGTTTTATTGCAGAATAATGTAATGATTTTTTTTAATAAATAATGGCCTATTCAGTTTCTTAATGTGTTGTACGTGTATAAGACTGTATAATATAATATAATAAAAATATACTTCAAGAAAATATTTTCATTTATATACTATGGTTTATTACATTTCCCCTCCTTTATAAATTTTATCCTCTAAATTTCAACTCATATTCTCAGTTGAGAATAGGTGAGGGTATTTCTGTATCATATTTTCCTCTGGTTCCCATGTCCCTTATTCATACTTATGGTTTCTTTAATATAAATTGAAAATGTGAGTTGTCTTGCTCCATAGAACGTTATCTATGTTGTCCAAGACCTTGAATCCCAACTCATCATATGATAGGTCATTATCCAGTTGTTCCACCTGCAGATTCACTACATTTTAGGGGTCATGTATGCACTTTATCAGTAGTTTTAAGTAGAAAACATCATGAACTTGAGTCAAATTTGCTGGAAATGAACACTAATATGCCACTACTCCTATACAAACAAGGATATCAAATTAGCCAATGTACCTAGGTCTTAGAATCTCTTTATTTCCTAATTACATGACTCTATTACAAGGTAATATTTTAAAGAATAATATTTCTCCAACATCAAACTCAAACTCCCTTACATAGTTGTTAGTGTAGATATTTTGTCAACTATATGATGATTTAATATATTTTTAGATGGATTGAACATTATCTATCATCTATTTCACAATACATGGTCCACATATCTTTAGTACCCAAACTTCATCCCAACATGTTGAATTTCTATAACACCTCCCAAAAAGTGTTTAATTTATAGACAGTTGAATACATGAGTGGAATTTATTGTTGTATAAGAACTCGTCTAATGGTATATGGTGATACCACCATCCTTTAAATTCCATTGAGTATGCTCGAAACATGTACATGAGTGTATTAATAGTCCTTTCAAATTGACTATCAATTTGGGGGTGATAAGTCTTACTAGAATTCAATTCAGTATTCAAAGCATGTTGGATACTTGTCGAGAATTTACATGTAAAACTTGTATCCTGATCAAATACCATCAAAATGTATATCCCATATATTCTAACCACTTCCTTTACATATATCATGTATTATTATTCAAGTGATAATTCTTCTAAAATAGAAATGAAGTGGTTATTCTTGGTGAGTCGATCGACCATTACATATAACACATTATTTCAATTGATTGTATTTGGAAGACCAATGACAAAGTCCCGAATGATGTTCTCCAATTTCCACATGGGTAAATGCAATTGTTGCATCATCCCATTAGAATTATGTCTATTTTATTTAACATTATTCCATAATAATCATCTAGGGATATAATAAAAATATCATTCTTCATGTTTTCCCACAAGAAGTTCCCTTGAAGATCACTGTATATCATGGTACATCCATGATGGATGGAGAAATATGAGTTATGAACATTATCAAATAAATATTTCTTTATCAAAGGTGATTAATTTACACAAACTATACTTCCAAATTGAATGACACCATTCACATTGGTGTGAAACTCATTTAGCTTACCATTCTTCACTTATTTCCCATTATTTTGAAGATGCATCTCATCACTTGGTGCCTTCATTATCCTCCCTTGGAAATATGGTTGGGTAATAATTGGTGTGAGGTAGTTTTATTCCCTATAATTATGATTTCCTGATCCATCCTTTTAATATACATTAAAATAGTGTATTTTTCAATACTCATCCGGGATATAGTAGTAGGCCATTTTCTACAAAGATCATCATATACCTTTTTCTCATATCCCTGATGTTAGTTAATAGATAAATCATAGTTATTTATTAGCTATAATTGTACTTTTTAACTCATGTTAAGATAATTGTATTTAAATATATACATTACACTCATATGATCGGTATAAATGTCACACTTCTCACCATGGGGTAGTTCATCCTAATATTCATTGTAAAGATCACTGAGGTTAACACAAAATCATGGGTTAGGTTGTTTTTATCATGTATAATTAGGTTTCATTAAGTGTAGGATATGAATTTTTCATTAATCATTAGTACACAACAAAAGCCTCTATTAAATGAATTAGTTTATATCACAAAACATTACCAACATTTTGGTTTTATGATTACAGGATCAATGATTATCCTATTCTTGAGCTCCTTAAATATTTCTTTCCATTCTTTTATCCATAAATACTTTACCCCTTTTGATGTTAATATAGTTAGTTGGGTTGATGTGATAGTTTTCCACAAAACGGTTTTAGTACCCAACTAATCCAAGAAAACAATATATTTCCATGATAATTGATGGTCTAGGATATTATTCAATTGAAACAGTTTTTGAAGGGTTCATAAAATTTCCCTCTCAAGTGGCCACATACCCTAAGAATGATATATGTTGAATAAAAAAGTCTCACTTCCTGAACATAGAAAAAAATTTATCCTTTTTTTTATTTCCCAAACTATCCATAGACTCACATCATGTTCCTCCATTATCTTGTAGTAAATTAGAATATCATTGATAAAAAATACCAAATATTTGTCATATAATTCTCTAAATACTCTATTCGTCATATCCATGAATATTTTAGGGGAATTAATTATTTTTAAGTGCACCACTATGAACTCATAGTGTCTATATCTTGTATAGAAGGTCGTATTTAAATATCTTCATTCTTTATAATCTATTAATGGTATCTAGAAAGAAGATCCACCACTGAGAAGTACTAAGATTCATATAATTTATCGAACAACCCAACAATCCTTGGAAAAGGATACATTTTCTTTATAATGATCTTGTTGATTTCATAGAAATAGATACACAACCACATTAATCCATTCTATTTATTTAAAAAGATAATTGGTGCACCCCCAAGGTAATGCACTAGGGAATATCAACCATTTTTACAAATGACCTTGTAGATACTTTTTTAACTCCTCTAGTTTTCTTGGGGCCATCCTATAGGTGAATTTAGAGATATGATTGGTTCCACATATAAGCTATATTGAGAACTCTACATCCCAATGTAGCGGAATTTTGGGAAACTCTTTGTGAAACACATCAATGTATTCCCTAACAATGGTAATTCACTCAAGGTTGATGCTTTTGTTCAAAGAACCCATTTTGGTTAGTTATGATTCTCTAAAGGGTATCATAACACACACCATTGATGGATTTTCCAAATGTTATTCATAATATTCCCTTAAATGTTATATTATAATTGGATGGTTTTGAATATATAAACTTATCTCCGTTACTTACTATTGTTGTGTAATTTATATAATGAGAACCAATCCCTGTCCAGGATAATGCTAAATTCCATCAGGGGAAGGATTACACGATTCATGGGAGAAATATTCACATAGATTCTTACATGATAAGATCCCAATACATTGGTTTCAATGATCGAAACACTGTTTGTTTTTATATATATCACTATTTTAATGTTAAGAGTATTAGATTCTATAGTTCTAGAAAAATATCATGACATAACGAGATACATAGAACTAGAATCAAATAACACTTCTACCATTATTGAGTGAATATGATGCATACCTTGTAGGAATTTCATTTTCATAATCTAATTCAGTAGTAGTGATGGAATAAACTTTCCCTTTATCCTTTGGGATTATTTGTTGTTAACATTGATTACCATAAATGATCCATGGTTTAGTTCACTATCTTGTATGGTGATCTTTATCCACATAATTGAATCGTTGTGTCATGGGTTGTGCCTTAGGAGGTTCCTTCTGGTCTTCTATCATTTTGGTCATCTTCATCATGAATCTTCATCGTTCACAAGCTTAGTGGAATTATCTACCACACTTGTATAATTTCCCTATCCCTTTGGGGAAATTCCTATGATGCTTCTTTCAACATTTTCGAATCATGGGTGGTTCAATCTTCTTTCCTCCTTTTTCATTTCACTCACCAACTTATAAATCCATTCTTTTATTCTTATCCTCATGTCTAAAGAATAAATATCTTAAATCCATTTCTAGTTTGATAGAACATCGAAGAAATTCCTCATAACCCATGAAGTCTCAAATATATAAATCCTTTATAAGGTTTGGTTTTAATCTTCTAAAATATGTATTTATTTTTATAACATTATAGTCAAAAAATCCAATGGAATATATTGAAATCATTGTCATTTTTTCCTTGAAAATCATGAAACATTCACCTATTCATCTATATGAATTATCTTTTAATATATGATTTATGAATTTCAGGGAAATAATAATTATGAAATATTTTCATGAATTATTCCCACACCATTTCATCCATTCAATCCATCAACATGGTATTATTTATCAATGACCACCATTGATCTTCTTCTCTATTTAAATGATACATGACCAGAGTAACCTTACCCTTCACAAAATATTAGATCATATAAAAGATCTACTCCATTGAGTTAACAGAAAATTCTATAACAAGTGCATCAGAAAACCCACAAAATGTTGATGTTTATTTCCTTATAAAAGTCTGGGTAACCAATTTCTCCCTTTGGTGTGAAGGATGATATTCTACATGGTTTATATTACAATTCATATCTTGGGATGACTAAGTAAACATTTCCATGATGTTTTAAACTCCACCTCTAATTGAATTAGGTATGTAGATCAGAAAATCATTGCATTATACATCACAATGGATGTTGGAACTATTTCTCCTTATTCACACAATTTACTAAAATAGAAAATGGTTGAAAAAAGTGTACGTCAACAATGAATGAATGAGTGATTTATTTTTTTCACAATTAATTATAAATTGATATCTTATTGGATCCGTATGTTTAGAATTTTTCTAAAATGACTCTTTTTGGTCATTTTACCTATACATAGACTTATACATATGGATTTCATTATCATTTTCTGTTACTAATTCCCATATATAGTAATATATTGCTCACATACCAACTATAATGACCTTAATTTTCCTTATATGACTATTATATCATTTATAGGATAAATATCATATTAGTGTTACAAATACATGATCCAAAGGATTAGTGTCTTCAGTAAATTAATCTCATACATCCCTTGTACATAGAAAAATATAATAATTAATTTTAAACCATCTTATTTATCCTTTATAAATATAGTTTCTTATTTAATACATGTAATGACCTAAGAATATACATCAAAGAAATGGGTGAGCTAAAAGACCAATAAGTGAATGAATAAGGGACATGAATCAATATAACATGGGTGATAAAAATCAAAATAATTGTATCATAAGAAGAGGATCATAATCATAATCATGGGAAAAAACTTAGATAAATCTATGGACAATTTTATATGAATATCAAAGAAACATCATGTAATAGTGGTAAAATTCTACACATGGTTGTCAAATATGATACATAATGTTCACATACAACATATGTGAATAAATAATAACATAATTATTGAGAACAAAGATAAAATCATGTTCATACAAATTTCACATAATATCATGATATTGATCAAATCAACTAATACATTGGAGGACCATATAATTATTGGCCCACTCATCACATAATATTATTTACATAAGAATTCATTCCACATAGAATGTATATAAGTCATAGTAATGAAATAAATCATGGAAATGAATATGTTTCATAAGGATTTAATTAATCATGATTTCATCAATAATATTGGGGTTAACAAATGGCTAGGTTAAAAAATATTTAGAATAAACATCACCATTATTGAGTCAAGAATAAACAACTCAGGAGGAGTAAACAATTTTTTTTGGAAAGAAGAGTATTTTTGGAGAATCATTGTATTGAACAAATAAATTATGGTTTACAAATTTATATCCATAAAAAAATGTTAGAATAGTGAAAGTATTTTCAAGAAACATTATATTAATATACATATCTAAAATGTTGTGAAATAGGGATAACCCAACGAAAGGGAGTTGGGTTTGGGAATCTTGTTACCATAAATCCCCATTTATTTCGCTGCTTTTCCACACCCAGAATAATAAGCTTATGATTTAACAAAACATTGAACCAAAATTTCATTAGGTAAATAAATATGAATATTTATTGTTTATAGCAATTGGATTATATTTCTCAATTTCCATTATTTATACCGAATAGTTTTTTATCATTCTTTCCTTAAACATTTCTCAATTTTCTTCGATTTCTCTTTTTTATTCATGGAAATTGATGAAAAATTATAGTTAATTAATGAATAAATTAATAATATATTTATAAATTTATATATCATAAGTAATTTAATATAACAAGCTATAGGGATAGTGATAAAAAAATAATTTTCAATGACTGGCTTGGAGGTTAACCAACCGTTAACAGGACATTTTCAAAAGAGCTTCAATGGGAAGTATGACAAATTAATTTCTCAAAAATATAATACATCAAGTAATTTGAAATAATTTATATTTTTATAAAATAAAAATTTATTATCCTTATAATATTTGGTTTGAAGGTGATGAAAGAATAGATAAACATGAGTAGGGAATGAGAGGGATAATTGACGAGAACAAACCATCTTCTAAGTATTTCTTCTTATCAACAGTAGTAAACTACTTTGTTTTTTGGATTTATATGGCTGTTGAAAATATTTAGGTCTTATAAGATGCCCAATAAATATTATTTAGTAATATATATATAATTTTGATGTCTGGGAGGAGTGTTTTTCAATGGTTAAGGATATATGTTATTTTTAATTAGGGGTAGAGGTATTGTTGATTTAAAGTATTGAATAAAATACTATATCAAATATAATACTTGTAATAGTGAATTTATAAAAATATAAATAATATATAAATAATATATTTTTTAGGACATTAAACTACTTTATAATTCGAATAAAATTAGATTATTAAAAAGGAATGTGAAAAAAAATGAAATGTTTTTATTTTAAGGGAACACTTTTGACATTAGGATTTAGAAACTGATCATTAGGTTGGTAGATGATTTTATTGTATTTTAATGAAAAAATTATGAAATTAAATATATTTTTTATAATTTCATGTTGTATATATGATTAAGTCATTATTATATCATGAATTATGTAATTTAAGATAATCTGGTTAGGAAATAAATTATTTTTTCTTTTCAAATCAAAATTGATTCATTTTGGAAAATTACAAAAACCCTAGGATAATTTAAACATAATGATTTCAAAAATGAAATTAATTTTCTAAAATTATAAATTTGAAATTTTAATATAGACATTAATATTTTTATGAAATACTTTCAAATATAGTGTATTAAAAATGTGTTTATATTTTCTTTGTGTCTAAAATCATGATATTTATTGTATAGAATTATAATATTTATATTTACAAAAATTAATAATTAAAAATATAATTTATAATAAATTGTATTATTATGAGTTCAAATTACTATTCCAACAGTCATGTTTCAATTCCCAACGTTTAGGTTATTATTCCCAATAGTATGGTTGTATTCCCAATGGCTAGGTTACTCTTCTAACTATCACATTCCTATTCCACTGGTCACATTACCTCTTATGAATACTACTCCATTACCTCATTCATTATTTAGCTAAATTCATATAAAGGTTCTATATTTTCATTTCCTATAATTTCAATTGGTTTAGTGATATTTTGTTTCTTTTTTATTGTGTTGTTCATGAGAAGGATGATTTTATAAAATTGGGGTGATCCAAATTTAACATTGTAGTTTTTTTATTTTCTATTTTTTGTCCCCTTACAATTTTTTTAATTTTTATGGGTTTAATTTTTGAATAATGTAATCATTTTATTTAATGAAAAACTGTCTTTTTTGTTTCTTTATGAAATGTATGTGTATAATAATGTATAATATAATATAATACACATTTAATTTAAGAAACAAATATCATTTATAAAATCTAAGTTGTCACATTTTTTGGACGACAATTCTAAAAAATTATCAAAGTAGTACAAATAAATTGTCAAAAAGATAAAAAAAATAAAATATTAATCTCAATATGGAATATTATTTTTAGTTTTTTATTTCATTTGAACTTTCTTTTTTGAGTTTAAGTCCAAATCAAATTAGTCAATGGAAATGATAATTTTATAACAATCAACCAGTATTTTACCAAATTCAACTACCTGTTAAGGGGAAATAAAAATTTACACACTCAACTAAATCTAAGGGTATGATATAATTAAACTCCTACAAGTTGAAAAATAATAAGTCAATGTTGAATAATTTTTAAATCCACTATAAATGATTTATTGAATCTTGAAAAACAAGAAATTTTTTAAAATGTACATAGTATCTAATATAAATCGCATTGGGGTAAAATTTTGCACATTGAACAACCATTTCTCACATAACAAAAGTCAATAATATACCCAATGTAGAATACCAGGTGGAGATACATGAAAACTGAATTTAAAGATAAATATTATTTATCAATTCAGTAGGTAAGAATAATGTAAAAGGGTTCATAATAATTATTAATGTTTCTTTCCCTGAAAAACAAACAATTATCATATCATATCATATAAAAATGATTCCAAATAGATAGAAATTAAATAATTCTTCTCAAAATAAAAATATGTATACTATTATATGTTTATGTATGAAAAAATAATTTAATGAAAAGAAAATAATATTCATATTTTCATGAAGCTAAGATACACTATAAAATGAAAAATTTAATTTCAGTGATCATTTTATTTGACCACTATTTTTAGTATAAAAAAATAATTCATTTCATCAATTTAACTTATGATATAAAAATGTGGTAGTATAAGCACACATAATTTAATGGGATAATAGTCCAAATAATTTAAATGATTAACTCCCTTGAATTATAATAAATACATGTAACACCCCAGAATGATAAAGGGTTAAATGACTAAATGATATGACTCATGTCAACAAGGGAAATCTTCTTTTTCGGAAGCCTACCTGATTAGAACTTTGTAGTTAAGAATGATTGGATGGGATTAGTGATCAAGATGGGTGACCTTTTAGGAATTTTTCCAAGGTGTGTCTGTGTAAGTAAAAAGAACACTAGAAAGAACATGTGTTGGAATGTGGAGATTTTCAGTAGTTAGATGGTCCGTTCATGATTTTTGGTGGGGCGCAGGGTGGGGATCACATGTCTGCAGGGCAACTGGTGGTACCTGGCGGGCCAAGACGTGATGGTAGTGTTAAGGAGGTGTGTATGTTCTTTCATCAGGGGTCGAGTTTTCCCATTTGGTATCAGAGGTGGTACCCATACTCATATGCGGTGCACTACCTCAGTTGAGATATAGGGCCCAAATTGAAGATGTTGTGCTCTATGGGGGGGGGGTGACTGTAATACCCCAAAATGATTAATGGTTAAATTACTAACTGATATAACTCATGTCAACAAGGTGTAACATCCTTTTTGGGAGCATACCTGATTATAACTCCACAGTTTAACATGCTAGGCCTGGAGTAGCGATCGAGATAGGTGGCCTACTGTAAAGTTTCCCAGAGTGTGTATTAGTGAGGAAAAATCACACTAGAAAAAACTTGTGTTGGCCTCTGTGGATTTTCATTAGTCCGATGACATATTCAAGAATGTGGGTGGGCCCTAGGGTGGGGATCACGTGTTTACGAGGCAACTAGTAGTACCAGGCAGTCCACGACCTGATGACCATGTAATTGTAAATTTTTTGTGCTATCATAGGGGCCTAAGTATCACAATAATTTCCTTTAAATACACTAAAATACGACCCTTTACTTTGAAAATTTTCTGATTCTTAAAATAATATAAAAGATGAAAATTTTAAATATTAAAGATCATGTGAAATAAAACTACTTTTTAACAAAGTAGTAGGGTAATATTCTATATTATTCATCTTGTAATTTCTCTTCATAATAGTTTATTAAAATATATCTACTCGAAATGATAATTATTATCCTCCAGATGATTTTTTATAGTAAACAAAAAACTCATTAGCTTGAGAATAGACATGGGATGATTTTATTCCCAAATTTATTGGTTCCAAGTGACTTTTAAAAAAAATTGAAGAGATTATTTTCAATTTATATCCGAGATGGAAAACAATAATATTTTAAAATTTTATTGAAATTAAAAAGGTAGAACTGAATTTAAATGGAATGTAAAGAAAATAGAAGAGAACTGTTAGGTATAAACCCAAATAGGTGTTGAATTTAATACCATTCATCACTGGAAACCATGTTATTAATCCAAAATCTACGGATGGATGGGGCTTGTGTGGTAAGAAACAGTACATCTTGCCTTTCCTATAATAGTTCAACTATAATATTATGTTTATGTCTCATTGGGAAAAAAATTGTATATACATCCCCAACGTTTTTTTATAGATTCAGAAATGAGGATAGAGGAAAATTAATTGGGGCCCCATTTTATACTTCTCCAATATTAGGGTTCACCTCAAGTCCCTCCAATTCTATTATGAACATTATATCTTGATAATTTTTTTTTCAGATTTAAATTGAATGACCTACATTTATATTTCCATATCCAACTGACTTTTTACAATGACTATCTCCAATTATACCACCATCACCTATTTGTATTCTCCAAATATATTACCTTCTTCCGCATTCACATCAAAATCTTGTTCTCCTTCTAAAACATTTTTAAAATGACTCACTCTAGGAAGTGAATGTTAATTAAGTTCACCATAAACCTCTTGGATTTAATCATCCATAGATTGGAAGATAATATCTCCTACATTGGACTGAGTGAGAAAATTTGAAAATATTTATGTTCATTACCTAAAGATTACAAGACATGGGGATTTAAATATTCTTTATTTTTTTGCATAAAATTTTTGAAGTAATTTTAATATAATTTCATAAAAAATATCTAGTATTTTAGAAGACATATAAAGCTATATCATCTATGTGCGGGATAGATTCAATTTTTTCATAATGAATTTTTAATTATTTTTTAATATTTTTTGAGTATACGGTTTTTCAAACTTCTTGGTATCCACCCCACTAAAGATATAAATAGAATTAGAGTTTAATAATCACTTGAAACATTAATTATTCTTTTTAACCAATCTATTCTAGTAAAGAATCTCATCACTACCATAGAATGAAACATATGAATTCCCTACTTTTATCAGTGATGAAAAAAGTTTTGATAAAAGCGGCACCTTTATTAGCACTTGCTAAAATCCCTGATAAAGGCTGATCTCTAGTAGTGCCATTCTTAGCACAAATAAAACAATTTAATAATAAATATTAATAATATATATAATATAATAGTTATATTAAAAAAATAATGGTTATTTTTATACATTAATTTAAAAATGTGTGTTTATAATTAATATAAATATGATATATAAATATTTTTTTATTAATTCAAAAAAATATATATATATAATTTTTTTTAAAAATATTTATAAACTTATATATATATATGTACATATATATATTAGGTGCTTAGGGGTATAATAACAATGGAATAAACACCCACATCCCACCCACACGGGCTAATGGTAAGGTCATAACCCCCCAAAGGGATAACCCACCTACATTATTCAAATATTATATAGACCTATAGAACCCTTACTATAGTGGCCTGAAGAACCTTACAAATCATATGGTCTAATCCACCATGATCATCCTAGATCACCCCATGCATTGATATTGTCACCACGAAACAAGACTCCCCTAAAAATTAATGATGGACATCCTACTATCTATCATCTCATCAGACACCATGTCATGTTGACACACAAGACCACTGGACCACTGCCCCCTCCATTGAGAAGTGGTTCACCAATCTATTTTAATAGTTACCACACAAGACCTTCCCTAGTTAGGTCTTATCCTAACTGAACATGGAAATCCATTTCTCTACCGTTGGCCCATCAACAACGGTCAAAGAAACTATAACCCTTCAGCGTACGAATCTCCCTTGTTAGCTGCAAGCCCCATACCATCACTATAGACCAAATATATATAATTATTTGAATTTATTTATATTTACATAGAAATATTTATAGAATTTTTTTTTATCAGTATAATTAGAAATAAATATTTATATTTAAATAATTATAAAATTATAATAAATATATTTACATAATATATATTTATTATATTAATAATTATATATACTTGTATATTAATATATATATATATATAATTATATAATTATATATATTTATATAAATAGATTTTTAAATACATAAAAATATTTATAAATATATATATTTATAATTACAATTATAAATATAAATATATATATATATTTGTGAATAATATTTATATTACAATTATTATATGTAATTTATTTAAAGTAATATATAAATATGAGTTATATAACTTTTAATAAGAAATAATTTTCATAATTTAAACGTTAATAATTCTCAAAATTATATTAGTCAAAATGTTTAAAATATTTTTTATAAAAATTGATCAAAAAAATGTATATAATTAAAATGAAAATAATATAGTAATATTTTATTAAAAAAGTTCTATAGTATATAAATGAATATATTTATTTTGATATATATATTTATATAGATATTAGATAATTTAAAATTTTTGTACATGTATTACTACATGTATATATGTGTATGTGTGTGTATATATATGTCGGGATATATGGGTATGTATACATATGTATGTTTGAAATTGTTTTAAATGTTACGAATTCACTTGTAAATAATTTTTTAATTTATTTAATTTAATTTAACCACTTATTAATATATATTATTTAATAATGTCAAAAATATAATTAATCATTTTGTAATATTTATTTATAAATATATTTATTTACTATATATTTAATATTTTCAATCTTATTTTTTAATTTATATGAATAATATTTATTTTCTATTATTAATTAAGTATTAACATTTAAAATATGTTTAAATTTTATACAAAAAAAGTGCGAACCATGGATAAAATCCATGGCCATAGAAAATTTATGATAATAAAGAACACGAAAATAGAAATATGAGAGTTGCTGGGTAAAAGTGACAAATCAAACCAGAAAAACAAAATAAAAAATAACACAAGTCATCATTTATTTCGGACCCCTTCCATGGTAGCTAAATAAACTACTTGGTTTTCTTCCTGTTCTCCAATGCTTTGGAATCTGTCACGCACCACACTGATAATGTATTCCTGAGGGTTAACCAACCTCATTTTTTCTCTGCCGTCCAAGGTGATAATTTTTCAAACTTGTATTCCGATTAATCAGAGTCACAAAATCCTCTTTATTATCCTTAGAATGAGGCCTATCTTTCCATATATATTCAATTGTGGACTTCCCATAATGATAGTGTAAATCCTCTTTAGAAGCCTATTCAATCATCATAGGAGGGGATGGTACATTAGAAATAGAAGTTGTTAATATTATGGTACCTTTAATCTCACGAATCTCCATGTAGAGAACATAAAATCACGATAATTGTTTGAATCCAGCAAAATAAAATATTTTGGATGTGCGACCCAATTTTTGGAGTAAAAAAAAACTACACAATATCCTCTATGGAAACCTTCCCTACATTGGTGGCATCTAATATAGGAGTTGTTGTAGATGTATCCAACAAAATCTAAGGGTCTTGAATACCAGAAGTAGCCTCATGATGATTTGGTTTTGGAGTAAGGTTCTCATTTGAATGCTGCTTAAGCTCCCCCACAGTGGGATATCAATCTTACTCAGAATACAAAGAGAAAATACCCATCTTACATTTTGATAGAAACTGATCCACCAATAACTTGGTATGATCTAATTCAACATTACTGCTCTGAATATAAGTGAATTCATCACCCAATTTTAAAAGTGAATCCTCCACTTGAACCACAAGGTCAATATTAGACATATTTGGAGTGATGAGTGTACATTCACCTAGAGGATAATCTCTCACACACCCACCACCATGACCAAAAAATGACTACAAAAAATGTTTTAATAGATCTAGTGACAATATCAGTAATTTAGACAACTCCAGGAATCAATAGAGAAACATCCTTCACTCATTTCACAATAGGTTCATCATTCATTCTTGAAAGAGGTATAGAGGATAGGGCCATTGAATAATTAGTTCCACAAGAAATTGGTAGTTTGAACTTACATTTCCCAAAAAAAAGTCGATGATTTTTTTAATTAGAGAATCTATATCTTCTAATTTTTTCCCTTAACATGCCCAATTCTTGTTCAATTGAAACAGAAATAATGAATATTCTCAAATTCAATTCTATGATCAGACTTAAAATCACCTGCAGAAAAATAAACAGTCTTAACAAGTGGCAGATAAAGATCAAAATCATCAAAAATCTGAGAATTGTGGCCATACTTTTCCATCATTATCTCTTTTTTAAATTTAAGTGGGGTGTATACAGCCATGGAAACATCCTAGAGGATACATGGGTGACAAAAAACCCAATTCATCCCTTTGAGTGGTTTCCAATATTGTGTGACAAAGTTGTTTTCCTAAAAAGTGTCAAACCTTGAATCCCAATTCTGAATCCTCAGAACCCTTGGTTTTCGGTTTATGAAAACAAAACTCCATTATTTTAATTCCAACTCGCATGATAGAAAGTTAATATATTAGAATATCTTACTGATCAACATAATGTGCCAATCATCAATGCCCCAAATCTAAAGAAGTCACTCCCTTAGGTGTTCGTGTTTCCAATAATTGATCATTTGTCAGGAAAGCAATGCAATAATGGATTTATTACAAGCATTGATTTGCTATTCAAAATTCTATGGTTCACTTCAACAATAGTGCGCACACCATTCCTCGAAATTTAATTGTGAGTAGTGTCATCATAACTCAATGAAATAGGAAAGAATCTATCAGTTGAATCATTCCTTACTCATGACACTTTTTCCATAGGATTATCATGACCCCAAGACCAGAGCACTTCAAAGGGACCTAATTACCATTCATTGGTACCCCAGCTAAAACATTAGGGTGTCACAAGTCAGATCTACTGTCCTTCTTCTTCGAGGGACGCACAAAGACTTATACTAGATCAAAATAAACATCTGAGATCTACTTCATCGCAAGGTTCCAACCTAATCACCATTTTTGTAGAGATAAAGACTCTCAACCTGCATGATTTTTATCGCATATTCTCTTTGAAATTCATATAATTAATCTATTTAAATGTTTTTTAATAGCATTGTAAATTAAGTATTTGACTATACAAATATATATATATATATATATATATATATATATTTAAAAAAATATTTATGACTATATAAATTAATGAATATATATTTATATAAGTATAAAATTATAATAATTATTTTTAAATAGTAAATATATTTATAATTATATATTAATAAATAAATAAATAAATATATTTATAATTATATATAAATATTTTTTTTAAATATATTTATATTATTTATATTATAAATAAATAAATACATACTTAAATAATTATAAAATTATAATAAATATATTTTTATAATAAAAATATTTATAATATTTATAATTATATATTTATAATTATATATAAATACCCCTCACACTATGTGGGAACTAGCTCAGGCTCGATTCCCACCAGACTCAAACATTGTGAAAATTATGCATAGGGTGATTCAAGGACATTTTTCTAGATGGGGAATGTGAAAAACACTTTGGGCATGGTGGGCCCCATTGGGAGGTGATCGTTACACTACCACACATTTTAAATTTATGATTGTGGGTGATGGATAAATTCTCAATCTACTATGGAGAGTTTCTCTCTCACAAATTCCATGGTGATCCCCCTGATCACATTCCTAATGTGTGAAATGAATAAATTGTTTTCTACTTTCAGATGTTGTAGCATATAGTGTGAACTGCCCATAACTGGAATTTGGTGGAGTGACTCGTGAAGAATTAGATGGGATACCCACTATCTTTTTTTATTATAGGTAGGTTTTTACGGAGGTTACTACATTACCTCATGATCATAAATGGAGGACCTCGTATTTGGGGTTTTCTAATCTATGGACTTACTGTGAACTCAGTACTAAAGTAGTGATGGTGTGGATGGGCCAACACTGGATTCATTGGTCTTAGAAGGTCACAAAATAACACTTTTTTCATGTTAAATGGTTGGAGTTGTTCTCGATGGATGTGAATGGAAGACAACCCCCTCTATAATATCTTATCCATTGTTAGGATCTACACACCTAATGGCGGTGAAGGAGGTTAGAATGGGCATGTGAGTAATGATGGAGGCTCTATAGAGGTGATAGAACATATCGACAATGTATAGAAGATATGGGATCCCAGTAGATACCCTCGCAGTGGGTCTATTTGAGATGTCTATGAAGGAGCCCCACATAACAATGAGGTGGTGATCGAGTGTAGTGCGAGTGTGATGGCATATTTGGAGGTGGCCATTGACCACGCTGGTGATGGGTGTGGGTACATCTATGGTCTGGACATGAGGCGGGTACATGCAATCATGTTGGGATGGTGCAATCATTTCACACAAGATAGATGGCATCAGGTTGATGTCTAATGTTAGGGATGTTTTTCGTTGGTGATGCGTTCCGCTTGTGGGTGATTCCATTGTGAAACTCAAAGGGGTGAAAGCTAGCGACAATGAAAATTGATGGTGATGACCTTAGGGGATGTTATGACCTTGAGGGATGCGAAATCATCAGGGATTCATGCTAGAGAGTTAGGGATAGAGATGAGGATGGTTAGTGAAGCACATGTGTGGGTCCTTATGGAGGCTCGCGCAAGGTTGACATATTGGTTGAAGGATCTTGTTTTCCGATTTCATTTTTTGGGTTATTATGATGATGGACAGGGATGCAGATTTTTGTGGGGATGATTTTTGTTGGTGGATGGAAGACATCTAGTGCTGTTATGGGACACTAGTGGTTCAATGTTCTTAGGAACCATGAGTTGTTGCTTTTATGGGACACCGATGGTGAGTAATTACCACAGATGACATGTGTATCGACATCTCCAACGATGGGCTACAAGGATGAGCATGATCCCGAGAGCCAAAATGTTGAAGGTCATGGAAGAATCCTTTGATGAATGAAGCTTCATTCATGATGATGTATTCATGTGGTGCTTTGTCAGCTAGCTGCATCAATGTGGTCGGGTGAGAAAGGTCTTCGTGGTTGGAAACTGTCAAAAAACATTTGGTCATATGGGATCATTGTTTTGGGCCTTTGGGTATTTATGTTGTTGGATTTCAGGTCTTTCATGAATATGGGTCTATAGTCGATGGTGTGACTGTAATATTTCCATTACCTTTTTAATAAAAATATTTCTGGTCATCGATTTGGGTTACCAAATCCATGATGAGAACTACCATCATATAATTATATATATATATATGATTATGTATATATATTTATAATTGTATTGAAATATTTTTAAATATATATATAATTATAATTATAATAAATAAAAAAATAAATATAATTATAAATTTACAATAAATATATTTAAATAAAAAATATATTTATTATAATTTTATAAATATATATATTGGTATATTAATAAATATATATAATTATAAATTAATACATATATATATATATATATATATTTATATTAATATATAAAAATATTTATAATTATATACAAAAATTTATAAAATTATAATAAATACATTATAAAAATAAATATATTTTATTATATTTATAATTTTTTAAATATATAATAAAAAAATTTAATTAGATAAAAATATTTATAAACTTAATTAAATTATATAAATAAATAAATAAATTTATTTAAATCACTACCCTCTATTTTTAGCGATGATATATATTCCCATTTATCAGTGCTAAAAAAATGATAAACGTGTCTTTATTAATGCTAGAATTTTAGCACTGATATTGACTCATTTTATTAGATGTTTTTTTTGAAAAGTAATGATAAAAACCTTAAATGTTCTAATAAAAATAACCCTAATAGATTCACCCTCTCTCACACATTCATGATCTTGTGGAAACATAGTGCTACTACTACCACTATCCCTAATATCGCTCACTGCTTTCACCATTTCCATTTCCATCGACGTCACTCCCTACAATTTCTATCACTCCCTACCTCTATCTCTACCTCATATAAATGAACCCTTGCCAAACTTCATAAATAAAATCCTCTCTCTATATGCAATGATATTATTTATTCTCCTATTTAATCAAACTTTCATCTTGGTCTTTAGCCCCTTCGACCTCAGTGCATGTCATTTGGACTGGATTCACCCACATGGTTATATACCCACACCATACATGTACTAACAGTGTATAGGTTGATTTAATATTAACTTACATGTACTCTATTAGGAAAAATTTATTTTGATAAGGGTTTGAATGTAGGTTCATCAAGGATTCAGTGGAGTAGGTGTCTTGCACATATGTATTGTGTGTTAAGTGGTGATAATTATATGTTTTAGTTTTATTTGTTGTGATATGATTTTTTTCATGATTTTATAATTAATTATGTACTAATATAGTGATTCAATTTATTATAAATTTATTTTGGCTATCTAGATGTTTATATTTCAAAATTTTCATTTTTTAACTCTTACAAATTCCCAATAATTATAAATTAAGCGATTTTTTATGATTTTAAATTGAGAGATTAAATATTAACATGCATTAAATATATTTGAATGGTGTAAGGTTAAAATTTAATTGATTTGAATGAGTATATTTATTTTTTTATTATTTTAAAATGGTGATAATGTGTTATAAATATTTCATAGTAAAATTTAAATAACTCATAATTCTATTTTTTATAAATTAAATATTTATATATTCATTTTCATTATGCCTTAGTGTTATTTAATTGATGTTAAATTGTTTTTGTGTTTTTATGATTTTTTTGTGTTGGGGGATGACTGCAACATTCATCTTTAGTTTTTCATTATTGTAAGTATTTATTAATTGTGATGGGTGTTTTTTTTTCATGGGTTGTTTTTATTAGGATATTAAAATATTATAAAAAACCAGTGATAAATTAAATTTTGTTTAACAAGAGTATAACATATGTAAAATTTTTACTATAATGGGGAAATAATTTTTTATAGGATTATGGTACAAGTTTTTGTTATGGTGATTCTTTATTTTCATAAACATATATAAATAGATTTTTTTCTTAGGAATGTGAATTTATTTTTTTAATACTGTTTGGTCAAAAATGGATTTCATATTTTCTTTTTAATAAATATTTAACTTTTTAAGATTTTTGTTTGGGTAAAATAACTATTTTTATATTTTAAAGGATGAGGTTATTTGAAATTATTAATTTTGAAATGTGTCTTCTCTTGAGTTATGTGTATAGGGTTATAGTGAATTTCAGAATTTAAACATATATCAAGAAGATGTGACCTCCTACTACTTATATGTTGATTTTCTCATCATTTATCTAGTTTTATTAGTTAATTTCCTAATCATTTTTATCTCATATTTATTTTGGTAATTTGCATAGAGGATATGAAGAAATAAATTCATCAACATGTATGATTCACTCTGGTACTATGATCATGAACAAAATAAGGATTATTTACTCATGATGATTAAATTTTCTTTCATACTATCAAAATGCATTCAAAATTCAAGGTTATGAGGGAAAAATTTTATTAGATAACCCATGATGTTGAACGAATTATATGATACAATGACAAGGTTGAATCAACCATATCTTAATTTTATACATGGTTAACCCTATATGAATCACATTGTATGGTTTCAGTTTAAAACTAACAATTTATTAATTTACTATTCTTATTGTTGTTTAATTTATTTCTTTATATAATTAATAACATAATATTTTTTATACAAGTGGATTATTTTTTTTGTTTTGGGGTGGTATGTTCGAATCTACTTTTTCTCATGAGATTTTGGGCTTCAATGTTGAAAATTAGATAATGAAAACAATGAAATGGGTCAAGAATGTATACAACTATCACGAAATGTTGAATTCATACTATATATTTAATTAATTGAGTCCTCATTTTATCTGTTATTTATAAGTTAACTTCCTTATCATTTTTACCTAATACTAATTGTTTTCATAAATATTTTTAGATGTCACGTTTTTATATCAAATATATATAAAAATCAGGAAATGAAAGATAATGTTACTTTCTAATGGAAGAGGAAACCCCATGATTCTTGAAATGTTATGTGTTTAAGGTAGGATGGGATTTAATCTTCCAATTGAAAGAAATATGTTATCTCTTTTATAGATTTTTTATGATAAATTAAATTTAAATACCAATAACATACTCAATCATCCACACATCAATATAATACACAATGTGGTCGATATGACTCAGGCGATTTGTTTTTAGTTTATTAATTACATTTTAGTTGAAAACAAAAATCATATACTCAAAACTAAGAAAAAAAATATTATTGTTTTGATAATTTAGGAAAATAATGAATATGTAATTTTTTATGTGTTGGGATCACCCTCACCTCAATTCGACGAATGGTTCAGAAAGTATGACTCAAGGATTGTATTAATATGTAAAATTGACATTTTAGTAAAAAAGAAAAGTGACATACTCAAATCTATTGAAACACATTTGGATTGTTTTCATACTTTAGAATAATGATCTATAAGTAATTTTTGATTAATAGGAATCTTCCTCACCTCAATCCTATACACGGTGTTCCTAGCATGACTCAAAGTGTCCATTATCAGTATAAAAACATCATTTTAGTTCAATAGATGTATCACTCTTTGAGAAAATAGAAATCACATTCATATTGTGTTGATAATTTAGGAAAGTGACTCATAATTAATTTCTGATGTGTATGTATTAGTGTCACATAAAACCAACACATGAAGTGACTAGTATGAATCAATGTCCATGTTTCCAATTTGAAATGAAATTTTATTAAAAAACACTAGTGACATACTTAAAACTGAGAAAATGGATTCGAATTATTTTGATACTTTATAAAAAATATCCAATTTTTTCAACCTTTTGGAATTGACCTCAACTTAATTTGATGCACGATGTGACCAGAATGACTCAATGTGTGTCTTTTTAAAAAAATGAAATTTTAGTTATAAAGAAAAATTGAATACTCATAACCAAGCAAACACTTTTGGATTGTTTTGATAATTTATGATAATGGTCCATATGAAATTTATGACATATATAAATTAGTCACACATCAATATGATACGCAATGTTTCTACTATGGATTAATGTGTATGTTATTAGTGTAATATTGACATTTTAGTTTAGAATTTGTGTCAATCACTAAAATCCAAGAAAAAATTCACACATCTACTTAATTATTTAGGAGAATGATTCATAAGTGAACAGTAATGTTTTGGAACCAGTATCACATCAAATCAGAACATGATGTGACTAATATTACTCAAAGTGTGTGTTTCCTATTTAAAATGACATTATAGAAAAAAATACAAGTGACTTACTCAAAACTTAGAAAACACATTCAGAATATTTTGATAAATTAGGAAAATCTTCCACAAATAATTTTCAACGTGTGGTAATAAGCCTCACCTCAATAAAATACATGGTGTGACTTGTATGACTGCAAGTGTGTCTTTTTATTTAAAATTTTAATTTTATAAAAAAGAAAAGTGCCATACTAAAAACCGAGTAAACATAATTGGATTGTTCAGATACTTTTGAACTATGATCCATATGTCATTTTTGAAGTGTAGGAATCAACTTTACCTCAATACAATACATGTTATGCCTGGTTTGACTCAAAGTATCTATTATCAACATGAAATTGATATTTTAGTTAAAAACATGTTTCACTATTCGAAAACCATGAAAACAAGGAAGTATTATATTGATAGTTTATGAGAATGATTCATAATTTTTGATTTATTGGAATTAGTCTAATGTAAAATAGACACACGATGTGACTGGTATTACTCAAAGCACGTGTTTCTAGTTTAAAATTACTTTTTATTAAAAAAACGTTACATACTCAAAACTAAGAAAATTAATTCTTATTATTTTGATACTTTTGGAAAATAATCCAAAAAGAATTTTCAGCATGTTGGAATCAGTCTCACCTCAATCCGACCCATGGTGTGATCTATATGACCCCAAGTGGGTCATTTTTTAAATTGACATCTTAGTAAAAAAGGAAATTGAAATACTAAAAACTAAGAAAATACATTTGGATTGTTTTTATGATTTATAAAATGATATGTAATTTAGTTTTATTGTTTATAAATCTGTCTAAAATCAATTTGATACACGTTGTGTCTGGTATGACACAAAGTGTCCATTATCAATGTAATATTTACATTTTACTTCAAAAAATGTGTCACTAACTAAAAACTAAGAAAAAACACTCTAAGTTTCATGATACATTATAAAAATGATTTATATGTCATTTATGATATGTAAGAATCAGTCTCACATCAATTAGACACATGTTATGAACGATATGATTCAATGTGCATGTTTATAGTATGAAATGATATTTTATTAAAAAAACATGAGACATACTCAAAAATGAGAAAAAACATACCGATTTTATTTATACTTTCAAAAAATGACCCATAAACCATTTTTAATTTGTAGGAATCATCTTCACATAAATTTGATGCACAATGTGGCTGATATGACTCCAAGTGTATTTTTTATTTAAAACTATCATTTTAGTAAAAAAATGAAAGTGACAAACTCAAAACAATGAAAACAAATTAAGATTGTTTACATTATTAAAATAATCCATATGTCACTTGTTAATTATATGAATCATCCACATATCAATCTGATACACAATGTTCCCGATATTACTCAAACTATCTATAATCAGTGTAAAATTGACATTTTAGTTCAAATTTACTTTCACTAATAGAAACCAGTGAAAAAATTCTCAGATTGTCTTGATACATTAGGATGATGATTAATAAGACATTTTTGATGTTTATGAATTAGTATGACATTAAACCAATACATGAGGTGGCTTGTATCACTCAAAGTTTTTGTTTTTAGTCTCAAATGAAATTTTAGTAAAAAATAAATGTGGCAAACTCAAAACCTAGAAAATGAATTGGTATTGTTTTTATACTTTCGGATATTGATCAATAAGTCCATTGTGATGTGTAAAACTTTTCCCACCTCAATCTATTACACATTGTTATAGGTATGACCAAATGTGTGTCCATTTATTTAAAATTAAAATTTTCATAAAAAAGAAAATTTCCTTACTCAAAACTATGAAAAAATAATTGTATTTTTTTGATAATTTTGGATAATGATCCATTAGTCATTTTTGACATACATGAATAATATGCACCTCAAACTGATACATGATGTTCTGGGTATGACTCAAATTTTCTGTTATCGTTCTAAAATTTACATTTTAGTTCAAAAGATTTGTCACTCACTGAAAACTGAGAAAATATTCTTGGATTATCCTAAATCATTAGGAAAATGATTCATAATTCATTTTTGATCTGTAGAGATTAGAATTACATAAATCCAATGCATGATGTGACTGATATCTCCTAATGTTCATGTTTTTAGTTTCAAATTACTTTATATTAAAAAAGACGAATGACATAATCAAAACCTTGAAAAAACATTAATATTGTTTTGATACTTTAGTACAACAATCCATAAGTCATTTGTGATGTTTAGGAATTTGAAGTGCATTGTAACTAGTATGACTCAAATTTTTTCTTTTTATTTAAAATTATCATTTTATTCCTATCTTGATTAATATTATTTTTAATTAATTTATTTATTTGGATACACTCATAAGAAATTTTTTCTTATATAGGTTAATTATTTTACTCGATTTGGGTGGTTTTTCTAGAAATTGAGACCATGATCAAGATTTTATAAGAGGGGATCAGGTGGTAATGACAATGAAATATTGATGTTTTTAAATTTCTGTGATAGTACTTGCTAATTTAATTGTACAAATTGTTTTTTGAAATATATATAACACAATTATTTTCTTTGTATTTGTGATGTAATTATTATTTCAATTAAATTACGAATATGGAATTTGTTTTCAGGTTATTGATGTAGTGTGCTATAATTTCAACACACTACAGACGTAGGTAATTTATCAATGCTATTTATATCAACAATAAATGTCCTTCTTTATCAATAGTAATGAAAGTGTGGATAAAAGAGAACCTTTATTAGAGCATTTTTTGTGCTTATAAAGTCCCCCTTTAAGGGGATTTCAGGTTGTAAATTAAAATTTTCTTATTTTCAAAACTAATAGAGATAAGAACAAAAAACAAAACAAATAAGTATTGTATAAAAAGGGGAAAAAATAGATCAGAAATGAAATTATGGTTTTTCATATTTATTTTCATGGTTCAACATTTATTCATCACTTTTAGTGATATCACCCAATAAACTCACTCACCACACATTTAGAGATCTATATCCTCGCATCTCATTAAGTATGAAAAGTTAGGGTAAAAAACTAATCTATCTATTATTGTCCTCCTTAAGTTAAGAGGTCTTCGAATCACTCAATGATCACTGATCACTAAGGAAAAATTAATACCACATTTGGATTATAGTAATCGGTTATGAATCGATATGTATTAAAAAAAAGTTTCATCCTTATTCTCTTAACTAGACTGATATAAAAATATAAAATTGATAAATAAAACACTCTTATCTGTAATGTTTCAGATAAATAATATAATAGAGAATAAAATAAAATTATTGAAAATTAAATCATTAAACATCAATATATTATTTAACATTCATAAATCTAGATTGAAATTTAGTTTGAAAGAGGGAAAATATAATTGGAAAAGATTGATAAGTATAAATAATAGAGTTAAGAAACTCATGTTTGAGGAATACCGAAATAATTTTATCTTCATATCCATCATCATTTTCTTTATTGGTTTCATATATTCTTCGAACTCTCTAGATGATCTCTTAGTTCGACATTCGGTCGCTCCACTCAAAATGTGTGTGAGTTTTTTCTGACTTTATTAATAATCTCCATGAATGTGATCTCTTCTTTTTGAGTGCTAGAAATTCAATTTTTTTCAAGAATGTAATGACCTAAATTTTCAAAATTTATCCTTCATTAATCGTGGAAAATGTTCATTTTTTTTAATTTTTATACTCTACTTGTACTCTACACAATATCTCTAACAAACTACTTCTAATTGTATAAACCATTAATTATTCCAACTATCATCAAAATTTGACCTTACTAGTTTTATTATATTTTTAATTCTTTTAGCCATAACTTTACACTGGTCTTCCATATCCTCATAAATTACAAATATATAAACTCATTCTCTATTAAGAAGCATCATCCAATTTTCAATAAATCCAATGAAAAATCGTAACAACACCAAATAATTTTAGAAAATAGTTTTCTTCTTTGGAACATCTCTAATAAATTTTTTCAATGAAATTAAATACACATAATTTTATCATACCAAACAAAAAATTTTTTTAACCCCACATACCCTTTATCTATATCCAAACATCCATGCACAGTGAAAAAAATAAATGAAAAAAATCCACACTCAATCAAAATTCCCCCAAATCATCATAATTTCATTATAAACATGTATTTGATACAAATTTCAGTTATGAAATTGGTTTTTTGTCTACTTCTTGTTTAGTGAAGCTACTCCACTGTTCAATCAGCTCATATTCACCAAGCACACATGAAACTAAAATCACCAAACAAATATATCTTTACTTTTCATAGATAAAATCAAATTATATTCTCATAAATAGGTTTCAAAACTTTGTTTTCAATTACTACAGTGATCACATTGGACTCTAACATCACTTCATTCACAACACAGTAGAGAAAAACAGGGAAATATTCATCTATTTGAATTTGTTTTTCATGGGTGGAACCACCCCCAATTTTTCAAATGGTGAAGGCATCGTTGATGTTGTGAGTGTAAAAACCCATCCAAAAGGCAATAGCCTCCTCTGATTTCAACATCACCTTCACCAATCATCTCATCACCAACAGTTCATTTGGTTTGGTTTTTTATGAGGTAGTTTCAACTTTTATTAAAGATATATATTTTATGGGTTTTCTCCTTGTAAAAGTGAGGGAGTGTGTACCCACTTTTATTCACCGCGATCCTTCTATTTTCCCCTGGAAAACCCCCAAAATGAATGGTTTGACCAGTATGGAACCATCCCCGAAAGACTGGTTTATATTGAGAATGATCACACCTTGAATATCATTTGAGTTATTAACAAAAAATTAATGATTCATCATACAATGGTGTGAAAAAGAGAAGGAGTATTCCTTGTGAAGGGCATGAAGAATAACATATTTTCATTGGGACAATTTGAGGATATCAGATGCAATATTTTCACTAAGAATGGAATGATGATAACTTTGTAGGGAATAATTCTGCTAATGATGAAAGATAAGATATTGAAGAACCTATATGTGATTATGGGTGAAACTTATAAGGAGGTAGAGATATTTGTCTCATCAACTACCTCGACGGAAGAGTTGATGTTATTATGGAATCAAAAGCATTTCCATTTTTCAGAACAGGGTTCGATGATTCATATAGATCAGAAGTTTTTTCCTATTATTGCGAAGGTAACCTAACAATTTCGTGATCATTTTTGTGTAAATTAAACACTAGTTAAAGGTTATTACATCAATAATAAGAAGCAACAAGATCATGGAGTTGATCAATTTCATCATTTGGGAAGCACCGGTTATATCCTCTAGAGGATCAAGGTACTCTCTATCCTTTATTGATGATTATTCCATGATATTCTATGTGTACCCAGTCAACAAGAGGGATGATGTTTTTTTTTGAAATATTCAAAACATTAAATGCACAAAAGGATCTTGAATATGGAATGTAGACTAAGTGTTTGAGGACAGAAAATGGTGGATAATATACCAGTGAGAAGTTTAAAAAAATATTGTATACAAGAAGGAATTATGTTACAGTTCATGGAGGCATACACTCATCAACATAATAGAGGGGAATAGAGGATGAATACAACCTTTTTGGATAGAGAAACTATGATGTTGGGGACTATATTAATTACAAAAACATTTTGGTGTATAATTTGTGAATAACGCATATTATGAGATCAACTGATCTCCTTCAATGGTGATTGATTTGAAGGCACTGATGGAGATGTGGACAAGTAAACCCACTTTCTATTCATAGTAAAATAATTTTTGTTGTCCTATACATGAAATATTTAGTGATCAGAAAATATCAGAGGTGTATTGAAGATCTAGGAAATGTATCTTCTTGGGACATGATGAGGGTGAAAAGGTGTATCGTTTTTGGGACCCTACTTCCTGAAAAATTATTATCACTAGAGATTTCCTTTAATAGAGGAAGATAAAAAAAATTAAAATTGATGGAGATGTGGAGAAAGATAATAAAAAAAATAAAATATTTTAGGAGGAGGAAAAATACAAGGAAAAACCAGTTTCATTTGAAGAATTACCAGAGAATAAATATAAAGTACCAGTTGAGTATAGAACATGACATTCATATTGAGTGAAAAGAGTACAAGTATGATAGTTATAATCTTTTACTGAGATAAATATTGTGTTCTATTTATTGATGGATGATGGAGATAAACCTTCCTTTGTGGAGGAAACATAGAGTCCAGATGTATCCTCTTGGATAACGTCAATGCAGGAGGAAATTGAAGTCATGAGGAAAAGAAACACTTCAGATCTTGTTACATTACCTCATGTTTGAAGGGATATTAAAAAAAATGGGACTTTAAGATAAAGGAATATGGAAAGGAACATATATAATGATATAGTGAAATACTAATGGTAAATGGATAAGCTCAGATAGAAGGTATTGACTTTAGTGAATTTTTTTATCCTATTGTTCAATTGGAGGCTCTTTAGATAGTTTTGGAAAATTGAGAAATATATTGTTTACATCTAGAGAAACTAGATTTGAATACTCATTTTTTTCCATGGTGATATTTATGAAGTGATCTATATGATCCAACCATAATTCTTTATATAAGAAAGAAATAAAACCTGGTGTTCAAGTGGAAAAATATCTGTGCTGTCTGATGTAGGTGGAAAGGTGTTGGTACAAGAGATTTGATTCCTATATCATGATCCTTGGATACAACAGACTTAATTTAAATCCTTGTGTATATTTCAAGGGTTGAGAGGATAATGATTTCATCATCCTGTTACTATAGGAAGATGAAATATTGGTATCATTCCCCAATATTGATCAGATCTAGGAGATGAAGGCATAACTCTCTTGGGAGTTTGATATGATGGACTTTGGACTACGAAATATGATTCTTGAGATGCAGATTTACCATGACAGAAATAATGGGAAGACATTTCAATCACAAAAGAGTTACATATGGAATTTCTTGAAACTCTTTAAAATTAAAGACTACAAGACAATATCAACCCATAGTCCTGTTTATTTCTTGTTATCCTATATAATTAGTTGTAGAAGTTAATCAGATAGGATGCAAATGTCTCTAGTTCCATATGCATCAGTAATGTATATTATGATTTCTTTATGATTTGTACTTCAAAAGAAATTCTACATGGAGTATTAGAAGTTATTTAGTACAAGGAGAATCCTCTATGGGAGCATTAGAGCATAGATTAGAGGATCCTAATATATATCTAAGAGACCAAAAAAATTTCATTATGTTTCGAAGGATCATATTTCACTATTAGAGGATATTTTGATACATATTTTTAGGTGATTATTTCTAGTATAAATCCACTAATGGTTACATGTTTACACTTTCAGGAAGATATATTTGCTAGATTTCAATGTTATTGTTAGTTGTGGATTTATCCATGATGGAGGTAGGGTACATGGTAGCTAAAAAGGCTTTCAAAGAGGCGATTTGTATGAGAGGGATGTTGGAGGAGACCGAGTATAGACATAAGTGTATTCCATTGTTTTTTATAGATATAGAACATTTCACATTGAATGAAATCCATATGATCATTCCAGTATAAAGAACATTAGAGTACACTTTCACTTTGTTTGATATGTGGTTGAGGAAGGAAGTGTGGACATGAAGAAAATTCACACTAAAGAAAATAGAGAAAATTTCTTGATGAATGTGATTAACTATAATATTTTAAGATGGTGTAGGTGCTTAAGTTGCCTCATATATATGTGAGTATAATTATTTTAAATATATAAATAAATTTTGGATGTTTTACTAGTTCTAAATAATATCTCCCATTGGAAGATGTCCAAAAGTTTTTTCACTGGGTGTCACTAACCACAGATTGTCAGATGTGGTAGGCGTGGTAGATGTGGTGGTTGGCCAAGCCGTAGAAAACCACCAGAGAGAGAAGATATGGGAATTGATGGTAGTAACCTATAAAAATCAAGAGCCTCCTCACATTTTAAAACCATCTTTACTGATCTTATCATCATTGACAGTTCATTATTTTGATATTTTATTAATTATTTTCAATACATATTTAATAGAGATATTTTTAGGGGTTTCCCCTTATAATAGTGACGTAGTGTATACCCACTTTTAGCCATAGTGATCCTTCTATTTTTTCTTATTCTTTTACCTCTTTCATTTTGGGTTGTTTTTTGTATTTCATCTAGTTTCTATTTATTTCTACATTTTTCACATTATTTTATCTCACGATTACTGTTGTGTTAGTGTGATTTTTTTGGTCCCAACATCATAAAAATTAGATTCATCATTAACCATCAATGTAATATCAACTTGAATGTGTTCTTTCTCATGATGACATCATTTTCCCTCATCATCGAGCTTTCCTAGAATCAATTTTTATCATCATACCTAGACTCATTCTCACTCATTATTTCTACCAAAAGGTGATCTAATAAATATCATATTCTTTATCAACTATAGAATGTTCATGGAGGTATCTTTGATCGGGATCATAATTAGAGGATTCTTCTTCCCCATAAGCTCAGTCGTGGATTTTTCAAACTAGTCAAGGGTGAGTCTTACATCGGTATGTATGCTCACTTTAATTGCATAGGATCAAACACATATCAAAAACATAGTGACAACACCAATCTTCTTCAATGGAACTCAAGCAGCCACCATATCTCTAATGAAAATACAGAAAGCATTAGTCGACCTAACAAAACCATCATAAAAGAAAAGTCATCCATTTCAAAAACCATTAATTGAAATTTAAATAATTAAATAATTAATTAATTACCGAATGATATAATAAAGATTACAACAAGTATTAAATTTTTAATTAATGTCAAAAATTACAAACCATTTAAGTCATTTCATTATAAACTGAATTAAACATTAATTAACAAATTTATTTAAAATATTAAATAAAAAATTAAATGTATATAACAATAAATAAATAGTGATTATATAAATTAATATTTTAAAATAAACATCCAAATAAAATAATAAACTCAAAGTTGAACCATTAGTCAAATAATTTATTATAAAAGTAATATTTTTATTAATTTAAAAAAAATTAAAAATTAAAAATTAATCAGTTAACCATACAATTTTAGAAATTAAAGAAACATTAAATTATGTAGATAATGTGACAAATTAGTATGAAAACATACCAACATCAGTAGATCTCTTAGCATGGCTCTGACTGCTTCTGTAGTGGAGGGGCCACCTGATATCCATTTGATACTAGGTATAGATATATAGGTTTCATGGTAATTGAATTAGTTGGATAAAAAAATTATACTCATATTGGTTGGACAACCTATTCTTACTTTTTGAAAAAGAAATGATAGTCTATGCTTCGAAGTTATACTTAGTAGGAATATTTCACATGATAAATTCAACAATGATTTAGTATAAATCATTAAACTCTATTTCATATTGGTTAAATAATTCCTTGATGGTAAGAGGATCAAATTATTCAAGTGTTGGGTGGGATGTAACCAAACTCTTCCACTTCTCCTTAAATAAATCCCACTAGAGTGATGGAAATGAGAATTTGGGGGAACTCCCAAATTTTGAACAAATCTCTAATTCATAATATTCACATCGTAATTATGTGTTTTGGTGTGGAAAATATTTTGGATAAATAATTTAATATTCATATCTTTTATGTTGGAATCATACTCTATGTTAATTTTGGGGTCAATGCTAAAGAAATTCATCAAATTATAGTATAATGTAGAAATTATGTCCTCATCAGAATGATAAGGTAATTGGTGTCCTCTTGAGTATTTTATAATGGGAATTTTTCAATAATCTACGGTATTTACATATCTAGTATACTATTTTCAATTTCTTCCCTTGTGATTATTCTCTTTTTATCACTAAAGACCTCTCAAAAATGATTTATCCATATTAATCTGGAGTGAATCAGCAATGATCATTACTGACTGTGCCCTCAATGATGTTGGTAGATCATGCTGTGGGAGGAATTGTAATGCCCTTTCATGTGATGTTTCCCCTACTCTAGAAAAGGCATACATTCAAAGATTAAGAGGAGGTTGTGATATAAATTCCCCCATCCCTATAGTATGGGTTTTTATTAGTTCCTCCACTATGGAATCATGAAACCATTATGTATTTGATAATCCAAGGGGTAGTGGTGGTGTTAAAAATTCCCCAATCCATGTGGGTTGGGGCGCTTCTTGTATTTTTGGGATAATGGAATTTTTTATATCTATTTTGGGTTTTTAGGATTTTGTATGAGCATGAGTTATATATAGTTCATGTATTGATCATGACATAAATACTATTTAGTGTATCACTATAGATAAGGGTTTAACTTTTCCTAAATGAGAGTCATGTTTTAACCTTTTTTGATCCTTGAGGTATAAGCTTATCAATTCCTCACTCCTACTATGTTAATCAGTACTATTATTTGAGAAAGGGAGGATCCTGTTGGATATAACAATCAATATATGTGGATCATGGGACTAAGATTTTAACAATGTAAATGATGTTACATGAAAACTTCCACAGTGAACACTTCTAAATGGGTTGTGGGGTGAAATGAAATGCCTCGTGTTCATCGCACACTATGATGTGTACATTGGGAGATCCATTGGTTATCAATGCATGTATAGACATAGAAAAAAGTCAAATCACACAGGTTTTAGGTATCTATAATGATTTAAAAAAATTGGGTGTCATATAGTTGAAAACAAATCAAAATATTTCTTGCGATAAAGTTCACCTATTGCCTTGACATGGTCGGCATATTTCCTATATGATAATTGAGTTATATTAAGACGAACATCATTCATATAAAAATTAATTCAAATATATTGTATGCATTCCTTACTCAATATTTTTTCTATTTAATGTTGAATGTTTATATGTCCCATAACATGACATGTATATTGTCATCAACATGTTATTTACACGTGATTAAATAATTCTCTTTATCTTATATGAGAGTATCCACATCCTGTTTTCACTATAGTGGTGCTTCTTAGATTACTTATTGAAGAGATAAGGGTCATTTGATATCTAATCCATTGTATTAGAAAATAAGCTGTCCATGGGAGGTGAAAATAATGACCATCACCTTGAGCTACTTCTAGTTGGGATAATACATCTCTAGGAAATGATGTGGAACTTGGTGTATAGTAGGCATAAACCTCTAAAGAACCTTTCAGTATGGGTGTGTCATCAATGTTGCTCTGATAAGGGGATGGATTTTTTATCAAGTTTAAATGACATTGTGAAAAGGTCCTTTATAGTGTATTCATTGGGAAGGAACTAAGTGGTTATCATTAAATTTGTTATTTTTGGGAGGACAACCACTCCAGTTTTATGTTTGGATGTATGAAAAATTTCTATATCATGGTGGTCCTTTATGGTGGTTCATGTATCTTTGATGTGGATGATCATCATGTTTCCTTGTGCTTGATGTATTTAAAAGTGAAGGATGTTCTTTCGGGTCAATCTTATAACTATGTGGATGGTTTCCTCTACTCTCCCTTTGAAATAAGTTCCCATGATTGATCTTTTTATTGCAAGAGGGAGTTTATGGTATATGATATAGAGAGGAAATTTATAGTCACTGATCATAGTATTATAGAGAGAAACACTCTAACAACAACTTCTTCCTCTTTCTAATGATCAGACAATGGGTTATTATACATCTATTGGGATATGATAAAGGGCCTTAAGAACACAATAATTGATCAAGGATGAAATATAATCCCACTCTTGGGTTTTGTGTTACCCCCAATGATACTTGTTATTGGATTCACTTCTTCAGTTAGTATTGGTTTTGAATTGTGTATAGTTACTTTCATAAGTAGGATTTATCTTAAGAAATGATAATGTTGTCATCAAAATATGATGATTATCTTCTTTTTACTATGAAATAAAATGAACATTCTCTTTTCTTACCACCATAATATAGAAATTAATTCCTTCAGAATGTGAAAGAATAAGTTCTTATCCTTTTACTATAGTGAGGATATGTAGATGACCTGACTTAGATATAAGAGGATAATGAATGCGAGTCTAATTAGAAGATACCACCAGATATTTTCAATTATTTCATGTGAGGTTAAAAAGGATAAGGTCTTTACATAATATAACATATATACTATAATATTCTATACTTCTTGTGATGTACATCCTTGTTTACATTATTTTTTAAAGAAACATTAATGATGGATAATGAAATTTTTATTGGGTGTGTGATGATTCTTGATAGTGTTTTGGGGGTTCCAGTCATGATATAAAGTGGAATCAGGACATCATATATGTGTTTCACAGTTGGCACATGGTTAGTAAAAATCATGCACCCACCCAATGCTAGTTAGAAGAAGAGGTTTATAGTTAAGTAAACCCTGAAATTTGGGAGTCCAAAAAATGCTTTCATGGATAGATCCAATCTACACTATTGGCACATGATTTATTAAACCATGAAGGATCCCTAGGTAACTATGCGACCTAGCACCTCTTGGACAAAGGCTAGCTCATGATTGTCCAATGGTTTGGGAAACTTTGAAAAAAACCATGCACATCTTTAAAATTGTTATTTTACCCGAATTCTCCCCAGATATTTATGTGTTATAATAGATTTTTCACATCATTTTATCGTTATTAATCCATGTCACAAACCAAAATGCCCAAGGCTTACTAGGGATCGACCTACTTTTATTTTAGGCTGTTTGAAGTGCTGTTGGGTTTGAATCGAAGATCCATGTGATTTTGAAACTCCTCATACTTATCTTCTTCAGAATAGGGATTTTAGAATTATTATTCTCCTTCCAAAGCTCTAAAATTCACTTTTTTAGTAGATCTTAGTTAGGTGCTTTGAAGGGTGATCATATCCGACTCAATGTTTATGGTTGATTGTGTAGTTTTCTTCAGAATCAAGGTAAGTGGTATACATTTCATATCACATATTATTGAAGTCAATTTTTGTGTATATGGATGTGTTGTGGTTCCCTCTTAATGTGGATTTGTGGCCTTCAGTATGATTTGGCAAAATGTTTGATCAAATGATTAATTAGACCCCTCGTGATCTATTTGGGATGAATTGAGGATCATTAGACCAGTTTTAGTGCCACCCATGGCGTGAACCATCATCCCGAACAAGGAAAATGGCAATATTAAATAGTGAATTGTTTCATACAGAATTAGACACTTGATAAATGTGTTTACTTGTTGGTTGGTATTATGAAATAGAACAAAGATAATTTTTTGTAGTTGTTAACATGGAATAAGGGGTTGTTTGGAATAATGATAACGGGTTAAATTAATGAATGTGAATGTGTTAATACACTTGTAGGTTGTAATAGATTATGTAAATGAGTTAGGATATGTAAAAGATAATTTATAAATGGGTTAAGGAATGAATAATATTTATGTATTAAATAGAATATGTTCTGTAATTTTTCTAGGAATTGATTTAGTATAGGTTGTGTGATGGTATATCTGGAAATAGTTATGAAACATATGAACATGACTTTGTGGTATGTGGGGTATTGTCTAAGGATCTACACACACATGTTGATTTGGATTGAGGCCTTAAAACCCACCCCTAGAATTCACGGGTCATGGGGTTGGACTAAGGTTCTATGAACATAATGTTTTCATTAGATGAGACTACATGGATTGAGGATCCATGGTATGTGTGATGTAATTGATTGTGAAATGGTTTCCCAAGTGAGTTAGGCAACATTATATATTTCCTTATGCATAGTAGTTGAATGATATATTCTATTGTGTTATAAATGGTTTTCCTAACCCATGAAAAAAATAATGATGTGGTTTATGTTAATAATGTTAATTAATGGAACCTAATTTATATTTTTTACATCTTTTCATTATTTCAGTACATGTGTACATAATCTGTTTAGAAAAGATATTTTTTAGACACTATTGGTGGTTTTATACTAAGTTGTACTCACACCCTTCTTGGGTCGACATTGGTTACCCACTCATATTTTATGGTCACAGGACAGGACAAGGGTAAAGGCCATAAGATAGATGGTTGGTTGGGCATGCGACATGAATGGTTGAGATATATGGACATTGAGTCAGGTCCCATTATGTGGCTACTACTATTTATATTTATTTTGGGTTTTCCTTACACTTAAAAATGTATTGAAATTACATAGCATGATTACTTTTGGTTGTGGGCTTGTACCAAGTTTTTGGAAATAATGGTAATGAATGTTAATTGTTTAATTATTTTTTCTTCCTTTATTAAATTTTTACCTACTGCGTATTACATTTAAAAAGATGGTGTGCTCTCCCCATGAGATCTATTAGTCACCCACAATTAGTCAGAAGCATCTGGTGTATAGGGAATTGATCCTAATTTCATGTGGTGACCTGGATCAGGGAATTGTTTTAGTGTAATCCCAGACAGGGAAGTTAAAAAGTGGTATCAAAGTAGGTTCTTCTCTACTTTATTACTCTTTGGGTATGGTTGAAGGAATTTCAAGATTTTTCAGGGTCTTAGTAATGAGATCATTCATGGGAGTAGCTAACCCATGTATAGAGAAAAAACCCAAGTGCCCAGGGTGGGATTGTTGTTCTTGATGTGTGTTGGTATAGTTAAATGATAATTCATTGTTTGGAGATACACTAGTTGTGTGATGTGACTCTATTATGATATTTTTATCATGAAAGAAATATAATGAGGATATGAATTGATGCATCATTTTAGGAACCTAAGGATATAATTGGCATGTATCATGGTAGGAACAAATAAAGAAGATGTGTGAGACATGAGGGATAAAATGAATTTACCCTTTATTGAAAAAATGAAAGAAGTGGTGCTTAATAAAGATAATGAAAATTGGTAAATGGATAGAATATAAAATTATGGTTAAATAATGGTGCTTAATGAATAGTTATATATGGTTTAAAATGTGTTCATGGTAATTTGTGAAAGTGTAAGGTACCTAAGTGATAAATATTTTTGTTGTGATTGTAAAATGTTTTAAAAAGGGTGTTTATTGAATGAATTTTGACTATCTTAGTTGTTTTACCACATATTGACCATGACCTATTGTAGGTATGGTTAAAGTTTGTTAAATAGGTTTGAGGATATACTTTGGGATATTTTATGTGTAATGGTTTGTTATGGCTAGTGGATATTCCTTTTTTTCAACTTTACATGATTTATTTTATGTTTCTGAGGTGCCTGTTTGAAATTGTAGTAAGATTCGACCATGAAATCATTTACCAGTTGTGTGAGAAGTGGATGTTTCTAAGAATTATCTTCCAGAAATAGAGCATGAAAACCTAGTGAAACAAGGTAATGGGGGATATGAGAAGTTCTTTGAGAACATCAAACATTTTATATAGATTATGGAATGAGACTCAGGGTGGGTAATGTCGAGTATGTTTGGGCTAACTTGGGAGTTTCAGCAGTAGGACCCACCATCATTTGATAGAGATGGTGTACACAATGCAATATATATTTGGATAAAGTATATTTAGACTATTCTTGATCACTTATATACTCCTCTTGAGAAGTGGGTAAACTGGAATCTAACATGCTATGGGGTTAGGAAAATCCTTAGTGTGTTGTTTCCATTCATACCCAGCATGTTGATGTTATGACATGGAAATGCTAAGAGGAATAGTTTATGGAACATTTCTATCTTGAGAACATCAGACACGAGAAGTATGTAGAGTTTATGAGGTTGACCCAAGGGTATATGTTAGTGATAAATTATTCATTTCATTTCACTAGCATTAAACACATCATTCAAGTGTTAGAAGGAGATGAGTTACCTGTGACAAGATGGTTCCTGGATGGTTGTGAGCATAAGATTATATCCCAAGTGAATATCCTTTATTTAAATAGCATTTATAAAGTATTGGATGAGGCCCTTATTTTAGATATGAATATCAATGAGTATTATAATGGTGGATAGGTAGTTCTATTCATCCAACCTGATGGTGTGCCTTTGGATAGTAGGAATCACCTATTTTAGTGTTTACACAAAGGTAGTGGTGGACAAGGGGTTCAGAATAGGGAATCCGCCTCATAGGGTTTGATCTAATTTTCATCCAATAGTGTGGTATGTCGGGACACATGAATGGTCCATTTCTCGAACCCCAAGTTGAGTTCTGATTGTTAATAAGGTTAGGGAATGTATATATGTTCTATAGGAACCCTCATCAAATGGGTACTGATGGGGGATCAAGGATAATGTATAGTATAGGTAGGGATTTGGTGACCCCATATCAGGAAGGTAGTTGGAGCACTACCAGTAATATAGGTTGGGGTAATGGATGACGTCCTTCTAGAAGAGAGTGTCTATATCATTAGAGTAGTGTAGCACTAGGAATAGAAACTAGATCCTTTTGTATTGGGGCAGTTCATCTTCATGCAATTCAGCCATCACCCTGAGGTGGTGAGGCCAAACCATCGACAGTTCGAGGCACAATTCTTATATCCTAAATGCCTGATATTGATTTATTTAATACATGTTCCTCACATTATTTTATCTATGTGTTGGCTGTGAGTGTGTTGGGAATAGTGGTGGAATATATGTGTGGGTTCATGTCGATTGATACATTGTTAAGGGGGTGAATATAAAATATCTGGTAGTGTATGGGGTGTGCTCTCGAGGTTAGTGGGTATCATTTTATTTGGAACTTGTTTGTTCTTGAAATTTCAGGTTTCGATCTGATGTTAGGGATGGATCATATGGTTTTATACCAGTACCATATTGATTGTTACCTCTACAGGGTAATGTTATTATCCCCAAAGGGGAATAATAATTTTTATCCTGGGGAATGAGATATCTGAGTAGGCCCTGTGGCGTCACTTTTTGGTAGTTGGGTGAACTCACAGTCCAAGTGGATTGTAATATGTGTGATGATGAGGGTGTGGTGTAGATTTTATTTTCTCCATTGGTGGGTAGGTTTTAGGTTTTATTTCATGAAGACTTTTCAAGGATACCACCTGATAGGGATGTTGATTTCATGATAGATTTTCTACCAGGGGAAGAATTAGTTTCTATTCTTCAAAAAATAATGGAACCAGATTAAATCGAGGAACATAGAAAATGGTTATCAGAATTGGGGAACAAAGGGTTTTATTTATCTGAGTATATCACCTTATAGATCTCTATTGTTTTCTTTAAGTAGGCGGACAGATCATTGTGGTTGTCTGTCGATTATAAGAAGTTGAATTAGATGAAAATTCTGAATCGATACCCTCTCCCTTGAATTTATGATATTTCTTACGAACTAAGATGTGTGTCAGTGTTCTCCAAGACTGATTTGAGATAAAGGGTGTCATCATTTGAAGGTGATACCTTTTGATGTACAAAATACTAATCTCAAGAGTAGGTACGGGTTATATGAGTTTATTGTTATGTCTTTTGGGTTGACCAATGATCTTAAAGTGTTTATGGACATAATAAACAAAATATTTCACCCATAACTATGTTAGTTTTTATTTTTATTTGTTGAGTACATCTTATTTCACTGTAAGACTGATAAAAATCATTCCAAAAATATTGACAACATCATAAATACACTAATAGATCATAGGTTATACACCAATATATTCAAGTGTCATTTATTAATTGAAGAGGATAATTTATTGGGTATATCATTTCAGAGGAATTCATTTCAGTGGACCCAAAGAAAATGATTTTTTTGTATCATGGGATCCACCAAACAATGCCTTTAAAGTACCTAGTTTCTGGGTTTACCTGGCTATTACTAGATGTTAATCAAGGACTTATTCCATTTAGTAGTATCACTTTCAGTTTTAACCAAGAAGGAAATAAAGTTTTAATGGTCGGAGGAATGTGAGAATGGTTTCCAAGAGTTGAATATGTTGTTGAAAAAATACCAATTTTGGTCCTACCCAAGTTGAGTGAGAGTGTACATTATTTTTTTATGTATTCAATGTTTGGATTCTCGTAGTGTTGATGTAGAATTAATGGGTTGTTGCGTATGGTTCATGTTAGTTGAGGCCTCATAAATGAAATTACCCTATGCACGATCATGAATTGGATGTGGTGGTTTATGAAATAATGTAATGAATAATTACTTTTTGGGAGAGAAATTTACCATGTATACCAATCAAAAAAAGAATAAGTATATTTTATCTAAAAAAGACGTGAATATTCTAGTAGTGGAGATGGGTTAAATACATGCATTCATTTGACTTTGAGCTATTTTACACACTGCAAAAGGGAAATAGTGTTACAGAAGCAATGAGTCAGATGACTCAAAATCATGAGGTTTAGGAATCTAGTTCTGAGTGGATGATGATGGTGTTGTTTGCTGAGAGGCAATTGGAGGTTTAAGATGGGAAAGGGAAGATGACCCTTTATTACTTGTAATTTGAACCCACACATTTTAATTTTATTTTGGAGAGTCTATATGAGGATCAAGAGATTTTGTCTTTGTGGGAAAGTATTGAAGGTGGGGATCCACCTTCCAAATGTACTATTGGTTTTGATTGGATTATTTATGTTCATGGATATGTTGTCATTCCAACATGTATGTAGGAAGATTTAATGCATTAGTTTCATTATTCGAAGTTTGTGTTGAATATGGTTTGACCAAAATATATTGTGATATTCATAGATATTATTTGTGGCTGACAATGAAGAATGAAGTTGTAGGTTTCGTGACACGATGATATACCTGTTTACAGGTAACAATATAGAATTAGTGACTGGGTGGATTTTTATATCCATTACCCTTTCCAAAAGGTAAGGTGGATGATGTGAAGATGGAGTTTTGTGTCTTTTTTATGGATTCCTCAATTAAATTTTGCGATCTATGTAGTTATAAATTGGTTGGATAAGGTGGTGCATTTATTTTCAATTAGAGAGACCTTAGTTGTTAATTAGTTGGGAGAGTTGTATATTCAGGATATTGTGTGATTGAAAGGGGTGTCATGAATGATAGTTTTATATCGTAAACTTTGTTCTAATTTATTCTTCTGGTAGGGGTTATAGAAAGAACATGGTACCTAGGTGTTTTATATTATGGTATTCCACCCACAAAAAATGTGTAATCAAAGCATACTATTTTGGTGCCAGAGGATATATTGATGGTATGTGTCCATGATTTTGATAGATCATGGGAGAATCACATATCATGTGTTTAGTTTACCTAAAACAAAAGTCACCACAATAAAATTTAGGTGGAATTGTATAAGGAAGTCTAGGGTAGACTGTGTAAATCAACATTTTGTTGGATGGAGGCTAGGGAATCCGAGTTTTTGGGGACTAGTGCAGTTGATTTAGAGACATATGAATGTATATCATAGTAGGAAGATGTCATATATGTTTCTACATCATATAAATCTCGATTTTATAGTGGGTGATTGTGTGTTTCTCCAGTTGTCGCCAAGGTTGGGTCACCGTCAGATTCGAATGTAGGTTAAGATAACACCCATGTAGATGGGAAAATATGATATAGTGGAGAGGATCAAAATGGTGGAGTACCTATTGGATCTTCAATAAAGGTATAGTGTCATTCACAATGTTTATCATGTGTTACATCTTCAAATGTATCACCCCGACTCATCACACATGATTGATGTTACTGATGCATCCTTTACGGGGAATCTAGTTATTATTTTTAATCATAGTGAGAATGTATTATGTAGTAATACCATGAATTTGGTATGAGTGTTATGTAAGGATAGTAATGTTTTCGAAAAGATATATTATAGAGATTAATGGATATTCTGGCCTAATGTACCAATCATTTTACCCTGGAATCTCAGGGATGCTTGGGAAGAGAAGCTTGAGGAAGAGCTGATATAAGGTGGGAAGGTTTTATGATTTGGGAATTTTGTTGGGGTATTTCCTTGATTATGTTATGGTTTAAAAACTCCTATTTATGGATAATTAAATGTTTACCAGGTGTATGAGGTGGATCAGTGGTGTTCTGAGGGTTTAGGTTGCGAAAAAATTGGAATCGTACATCCTGTCCCTGTTGCACAGTTGGCACATGGTTAGTAGTAAATGTGTTCCCAAAACATACTATCCAGTCGGAGGGGCATAGTTAAGTAAACTGTGTAAGGGGGGATGCAAAACTGTGTGGGCTAGGATAGATCCATTTTGCAAAGTTGGCACATAGTTTGTTAAAACGTACAAGCTTCCTGGGGAACTGTGAAACCAATCCCCTCTTATAATGATGATTTCACACAATTGGTACATGATTTGGAAAACCATAAGGTCAAACCAAGTGCCTCATTAAAATTGGGATTTTATCCTTTCCCCCCTTTGGGATTTGTTCTAGCTGATTTTTCTGGTCATTTCTTCTCCAAAAATACTATTGATGAACCAAAACACCCAATCCTTCCAAAGGATTGATCTCCATAATTTCTAGGCTATTTGGAGTGCAGTTGGTTGAAAATAAAAGCTCTAGGTGATTCTGAAACTCCTATTCCTTCTCTTCTTGGATAAGGGATTGTAGAATTTTACGTGTCCCGACGAAGCTCTAAAACCCAATTTTTTACAATGGATCATATGTTGGAGATTATATGGGTATTCAGATCAGACTCAAAGGATAAGGTTGAGTGTGTGGTTGTCTTCAGATTCATGGTAGATATTCTATAAGTTATATCCCATTGTATTGATGTTGGTTTTTGTTCATGTGGATGTGCTATGGTTCTATCTAGTCGCGCCTCTCCTTCTAGAATGGGTTTCCCTAGAACAACAGGATTTCATGAAGGGAAGGTGCATCCAAGGTGTAATTGCCTTGGCCCAAGACCTCTTTAGGTACATCAATAACAAAAATCATTGATCTAATATGGTCATCACAATTGACATGAACAAGGATTATGACCATATCGAGTGGAGCTTCATCAACATGGTCTTGGCAGGTATGGGGTTCTCTCCTAGGTCTACGGATAATTTCTTCAGGTGTTTTAGTTCCCCATAGCTTGTGGTATCCTACATGGGTAATATTAATGGCTTCATCAAGGCCTCATACAACCTTATATAGGGGGATCCCTTGTCCCCAAGACTCTTCATCCTTTCCCAGGATGTTCTGAACCGGCTCATCAATAGGTGTGCATCGAATGATGAGATTATTCCCTACCACAGGAGATTGAGATCCCTATATATTTCCCACCTGATGTTTGTAGATGAAACCACAATTTTCATGAATACCAGTAGGTGATTGGTTATAGGTTTTACCAAATCTCTGGAGACCTACTGCCAATAGAGTGGGAAAATTTTCAATTCTTCCAAGAGAAACCTCTTCATCTCCAAGAGGTTTCCAGTGGGACGCGCCTTTCCTCTATGATATTCTTTTTTCACACAGAGGGTTAAAATTATGATGGAATACCTGGGAGAGACCATTTCCTTAGGGAGGCTCCAGATTAGAGATTTAGACCATGTGGTGAGTAGATTCAAGGATATAGTGCTCAACTGGAAGAACCAGTTCCTTTCCTTTGGGAGTCAGATTACTTTAGTGAATAAAGTTTTGTTGGACACTCCTGTTAATGTGCTATCTTCAGTCCATGTACCCAAGGGAGTTATTTCCAAGATCAATTAAATTTTAACAAAAATTCATTTGGGATGATCTTCTGGGGGAAAAAGGCATTGGGCCTCATGGGACAAAATGGCCCGCCCTATTCAGCAAGGAGGAATCAATGTTAGGAACCTTGGTAATACTATCCATTGAATGCATGCTAAATTTTCTTGGGAGGTCCTTGAGAAGAATTCACTTTGGGGGAAATCCATGGAAGGATGATGGCGCATGGGACTAGCTTGGGGTGCACACCAGGTTACCTCCATCTGGTCCAATATCCCCTCTCTTATTCTAGTCATTCATCTTTTCACTAGATGGATCGTGGGGAATGGAAACATACCATTTTGGCACCAGAACTAGGTTGGGGTTGCCATTGGTTTTGTGGGGTGTCCAATTACTAATATTATGTTCAAGGAAGTGACCATAAATAAATAATTCATTTTTCATGTTCTTGATATGGATTAGATGTCACTTTTTGATCCCATCTCTATCACCGATGTGGCAGACATGTGCGTATTCACTCCGTCCAACTCAAGTGCCTTTTCTTCAAGGGATTTTTAGTGCATCTCAACTACACAGCCTCCATCATATGGATAGAACGATACCATGTGGTGTGAAATGTTACAAATGAAGTTTAAATTCATTCTATAGATGATTAGGAACAATGATCTACCTTCAGAGGAAAATATCAAAAGACGTGGTATTAGCTTGGCCTCCAGGTGCTGCTGTTACAAGAACCACTAGGAAGAGACTGTGGCTCATATTTTTTTGAGGGTGGCTGGGAACATGAGTTATGTAATTATTTTGGTCCTTTCACCAATTTATCTACTTCTTCTAGATCTAAGTCTACCTTCCAAGAGTTATGGTTCAATAGCTCGGGTGTATCTGGTGCGGAGAAGACATCTCGTACTCTATTGCTCTTTTCGGCCTGCAGGTGTCTATGGAAATCTCAGAACACTATGATTTTTGAGGGGGGAGGGTGGTCCAATCCTCAGGTATATCCATCATTGCGAGTATCAGGAACCTACTTCTTGATATGGTCAAGATATTTAATGCATGGTGGGAGGTTCCTAACTTGTAGCGTCTGGTTGTCAATGTTCTAGTTCCTCATCTTCCAAGTAATGTTCTAAGTTCCCTCTTGGTGTGATGGACTCTTCCAGCTTGCAGTTTGAAACTAAATACCGATGGTTCTGGTCACTTGGGAACCATCTGTGGGGGTGGGGTTGTTCGGGAATCCAAAGGTGTGGTCATTATGGACTTTTATTCCTATATGGGCAGTGGGTCCTCCATCCAGGCAAAAGCCAAGGGCACTCTTACTGGCCTCAACCTTTTCCAATAGGCTAATTTCATTCTCTCTAAGGTGGATACATGCTCCATCAATCTTCATAACTATCTAAAGAGTATTGGTTCCATCACATGGTCAATATCCTATTCAATTAAAAGATGTCTGGATATTCTTCTCAATAAGAACACCAAGGTGCTTCAGACGTGGCATGAAGTGAATAAAGTGGCAGATCACCTTTCCTCCTTGGCTGAGCCCAACTCCAACATCTACCGCGTCTTGAATGTGGATCTCTTGAAACCAGAGGGTGTAGATCTCATATAATGGGATGCCCTTAGGTTACATTATTTCAGACCTCCTTAGGATTGTGCTGGGTTTTCTTTTTCCCTGGGGGTTCTTGTCATTTTTCATCCACCACCCTTTTTTATTTCTTAATAAATAAATAAATGATAATGAATAAGGATACTCTAGATGTAAAAAATATAATGAGGCTTTTATATGGAGCATGTTTGACTATTCTAGGTGAGAGGAAATTTTTGAAATACTCAAAATATTAAAATATTATAAGGATATTCTAGAGTGAAAAACATCAAAATGTTATATAAGTGATTGGGGGATGATATTTTCTACCCTATATTATCCCCCTTGTGATTATTTCTCATTTTTGTGATTTTTTAATAATTTAATAATATATTAATTAATTAAGATATCATTATCATGAAATTTGATACTATTTATTTAATTTCACTTTAAATAAACAAAGAAAATGTGTAAATTCGAATATAGTGATTTACAAAATCTCTAATATATTTTATAGAACTATTAAAAATTTGTATACACTTTATTTTATCCAAAATATATATTATTTAATTTTATTAAAATCTGTTATTTTATTTTTATATTAACTAAATATATAATTTTTTAACATTCAAGAAAAATTTAAGGTAATTATATAATTTATAAAAATTCAAAAACATTAATATAAATAAAATAATTTAATTTTTATTAAAACTGATATTTAGATTCATTCATATCTAGAATTTTTTCATATGTGGAATGATATAAGATATTAAATACAAGAGTGTGACATTTTGTAACTATTCTTAAAAATAAATAATATATAAGTAATTTTCATGGATTAGTGTCCACTAAACTACTCTAATTCAATAATAATATTATAAGGGTATAATACCCTTCATCCAATATTTTTTTGGACTAGATTTGGTTTTTTTATGCCATATTAATTTGATTTAACCTTAATTAATCTATTGTAATCCTAATTGTGGTAAAAAAAAATAAATATTAATATGTTATAAATTATTAAATATATGGGGTAAGTTTTCCATAAATGGACACTTTATTCCATTTTAGACATCAGCATAATACATTTTTATTTTTTAAATAATTATTTGGCTTTTAATTAATTTAATAATACACTATGTCAATAAAATATTATTACTATCAATTTTAACATTATTCAAAAAAATTTATTTAAATAATATCTGAACAACATGATAATTTCGAACCAAACCATTTAAGACACTCTTAACATATTATATTCAACTAAAAAATTCATATATAACTTCAATAAATTGAAATTATAATTGTATTTGGTATCATTTATTTTATACTCTTAATAATTAAACAATTACTACATCATCATTGTGTCACCATTTACGTTAATAATTTTATCAATATAGATTATAAATAAGTAATAATTATGTAGATAAAAATTATATATTTCAAATGAATATTTATAGTCTAATTTATCTTATAAAAACCATATATTATAAATTTTTTAGTTATTGAAAATATGATTACGCCATTAATATCATATAATAAATATCATATTCTTTTCCAAGTGGCTTAAAAGGTAAAATTTCATCCTACGTATGATTTTAGTCGAAACCCACTTGTCCTATGAAGTTGAGACATGTTTTACGGAAATTTTATAATTTTATAATATTTTTTTACGATTAATAATACAATTTACCCTTAATTATGTTGAATAAAGTTTTTTACAAAGTTACAATTCATAATATCCATGATATTTTGTTGATCCTATATGAATAAAAACATCATACTGATTACAAACATTTATATCGATTTTTAAAAATTCAATTCATATAAGTGGAAAAATTAAATTTAACACTAATCATGAAGACATGGTGAGTAGGCATCTAAGTAGAATTTTAAAATTTTGAATTTGTTTTCAGATCTAATTTCAAAATACAAATGATTCTAATGAATTAAATTAGATAAATATATTTATAATGGATCTATTTTGACATAAAATTAATATAATGTAACCTAATTGGTTCAATAAAAAAGGATGTTTTTAACTACATTGTAGTATTTTTCAATATTAATCGAAAAATGAAATTTCTCAAAAAAATATTAAAAATTAACCCTATTTTAATTATAAAATTAAAAATTAAAAAACTATTTTGAATTTATGAAATTCAACTTATACGGGTGTCTAAAATTAAAATTATTATTAATAAAAAAACAACATAAAAATAAGTTCTTGTAAGAAAATAGAATTTATAATAATATAAAGGATTAACAAAAAATTATACATTTCATTATAAATATGTTTTATTACATTGAAAAATTAACAATTAATTATTATTCATATTAATGTTTCTAAAGTATATGTTATAACTGTCTCATTTTAAATAATTATAATAATAAAATGTTGTTTTGTAGAAACTCAATGTTGTGTGTAATGTAATTCAAGTCAGTGTGGCATGTAGTGAAATCATAAAACGTTTTTTTGTATGAAAAAAATCAACTCTTAGTGATTTTAAATAAGTTAAAAAATATTATGAGGTCACATTCTACCCTACTAACTATGAATTTCGAACTCAAAATTTTCCCTTCTTACCAAAGATTTAATACTTGATAGTTCCATTAATAGATACCCACATTGTAAAAATATATATATAACTACATTTTATAAATGAAATGATAGAAAATAATGGTTACCAAATTTAAGTAATAACTATGTTTCTATGTTGGGGAATATAGGTGATGATTTGGGGATGGAAGAAAAACATAAATAACCATAATAATTTATAAAAATCACTGAACATAAGAAAGTGGGTCATCCAGATAAAATTAACAATAACTATAACATAAACTAATGAATTATGAATGAAGATATTGATACCATCAATATTGATGATAATAAGAAAAACTATTATATCAGAACTCTTTTCTGGTTGTTGAATAATTTGGAAGAAAAGACATACTTACTTAATTTTAGTATAATATCACCCATTTTCTTGACTTGATTAATTTCCAATTAATCTCTTATTCTATTAAATAAAGTTCATATGTTCATTCCTGAAGTAATAATAGATCATTAAGTCCATATATAGTGTGGTAGGTCATCACACAAAAAATGTGAGAACTAGATATCATATATGCATAAGTCAACCAATAGTGAGATAACACATTAATCTCACAAACTTCATCAGAAGTATAAAATAAAATTTCCATAAAAGGATAACCATGAAATACACTGTAATAATGAAAATAAAAAACATTAGAAAGAAGTTTACTAAATAACCGTAACATTTATCTTTCATATATCATAGAGAGGCTCTTTGTTGTCACCTTACAAACATGTGAAACAATGTAATAACCTGAATTACCATACATAATTATTGAAAACATGATTGTTTCATTATTCAAAATAATTTTAGATATATTACTTATGCCCAAAAATGTCTATACTTCATCCATGATAATATAACCCTATTTTCAAAAAATCCATAATTTGGTCCCAATAATCTAGTCTCATCCAACTTTCTTATTCATATTAAACTTATCTATATCCAAACATCTTTATCTTAACGTAAGGAATATATTAATGGTTATCTTTCCCATAACCATTATTCTTCAAATATATCCCCTTAGCATTAAATAAATTTTCTAGGTTTTTAGAACTTATTCAAAATTTCCTTTAAAATCCTTAATGAAAAAAATATAATGAAAATAATTATATATTTCAATATATGTATAACAAAATCATTAAATTCAAAAACATATACACCTCAGTCATCCATCATCATTATTAAAAATTTACTTAGGGTCCATAATCTTATTCTTTCCTGCAATATGTGTAAATCCTTATGGTTCATCAACCATAATATAACCATGCTTCTTAGGTTTAATTTAAAAAATTATTCTAGAATATCTCATTCCATTAACATGTTAGATGGAGTCTTTTTATCTTATGTGGTATAACCAATATTTGTACCACCTTCTTGATTTTCATCATGATATTTCTACATAGGAAAAATATTTTTCATGTTTCACATACTTTCAAGATATGAGACATTCAATGTCAACAATGTTCCTTATAGTTCCTAAAATTGAATAAAACTATAAAGAATAGTGTGAGAAACATTTAACATAATGCACACCCACATAATCATTGATAATAACTTATAAGATGTCTTAGTTAAGATAACTTCCTTAGTATATGATACCATATGTTTATACTAGGTTATTCATAGCCAACTTCCACTTATATCAATCATGATGGTTTGTAAATAGTTTTTTATTTTCCAAAGCATATCCTCGTAGATTGTCAAACCATGTGTGTAGCAAGACCCATTATCATGTATCAGTTTACGTTGGAGTCAAGACTGAGAACCTTGTCAGAGTTGTTACCCCTAGGTACAATTATTCCATAGACACATCAAATTTTATAATCTATATAATTATTTTATACAAGGAATCCACTCACTATATCTTTTACCTAAATTCCAAGACATTTTCAAACCATTAACTCATCCTTAGACTCATCCTCCAAGACACACCTATCCATGTCCTTAAAAAAGTCCATAGGGATATCACTTATGTATTCCCATCCAAGTTTCCAAATGTTGACAAAACCATTATTTGGATACCAAACAATAATGACCCAGTATTGAGGCACATAGATAATACATATTTTTTTCAATACTTGATACATTACAAAAACCTACTCCCAAAGAATATATTATTCTTGTGAACTTAGAAACATGTAACAGAAACCTCTAGTCCAGTGAACGATCTTCAGTGTTACCCACAATGATATTCCCCTTTAGTACCTCTACCTAAAACATTTATTTAAAACTAGGAGAAAAGAAAACAAACGAAATGGTGAGATTATATTCTCAGTAAGGGTAAGAAAGGGAGACATATAAACATAATCATGATAACAGAGATATGAGAACATGATCCTGAAAATAGAAGATGATACCCTATGAATATATGATCATAATAATGAATCATAGAATAAATATTAGAAATTCATAATACATGAATCATAATTAAGTAAAGAATATATTCCATGAAATCATAACATATGAATAAGACATGTAATTTGGGAATACACATAAACATTTATTATCCTTTCATAAATATGAATATGCATTTCTAAAACTTATCAAGGCACTTCATTGGGACCACACCAACTTGGTGGGACATACCATCATCCCCAGTCTCAACCCTTTACTAGTATGGGATGTAGTTCCCCCTCTTTCAATAGTGAATCATCTTTCCCCATCCTCCCATAGTGGATCAGGTTTCCATATAATCCCATAGTGGACCGGGTTTACCCAACATATCATAGTGGATCAAGTTTCCCCATATTCCCATAGTAGATCAAGCTCGTCGACTTGATTCCAATCATTTTCTCCTGAGACATAAATAATTACCCAATTAATTGGATATATATATATATATATATATTGGTCCCACCCATTACATAATGAAAATTGTATAATTGTGTTCCAAAAGAACATAATTCGTTCATCATATCATAACCCATGGAAGAATGGGTTTTATAAACATCATTAAATCAAAACATAACCCACTGTAAAGAAATGTGTTTCATAAATATCATTCCATCATAAACATAAATAATTATTATAAAGAATAAAAATGGTATCTTTGAATCACATCCTTGATAAAACATAAGATATATCATGTAACACCCCTCTTATTTTCATTGGATTGATATGGATGAAGGAAATTATTTAGAATTAAGCGATATCCCCTAGATTGAAAAGGCTAGGAATAAATGTCGAAGGGCCTCAATACATATGAAGGATGATTTTATTTTTTAGAATGTAAAACAAACCAAACAAATAATATCCAAACAAAAACTATATGATTCATGATGAAAATGAAAGACAACTCGACATTTCACTTATAATAAAAAACTAAAACCAAGTACCATAGATGAAGATTACAATATCAATGTACACAGTGATACACAATATCCCATAAATACTACAAATAACTATAACTCCACAACTCCATAAGTTCCATGATATAGATCCACCAGACAAACCATGTTCCATGAAGTAGTGATAATGATGTGTGATACATTACCTTTTCATATATCTGAATAAACAACATATGAAAATGCACCAATGTTAGAAAAAAGGGTGAGTAATAAAACTTTGTATATTTCACTAATTAATTTCCTACTAACTCCATTATGAAAGAACATATTATCAACATTTATATAAAAACAATTTATATAAAAAAATTCCCTTAAACTGTTTACATAAACATATAAATGAGTGGAAATGAAACCATTTTATCAAAACAACATCATGTTCAATAGAAAGAATCTAATTAATAATTTAAACCATTTCACATGTTTCATTTTGGCATAACCATTCCATTCCTTATATCCACACATATAACAATGCATGAATAATTTTGATAGTTCCATACTCATGAGTAGTTTCTTGTTGATCTACCATGTAATCATAAGTTAATTATAGCCCATGTGTCATTACACCTTTGGAACTAAGCACCATGTCATATTTTAATAGGGCCCTATAAATGCAACATAAAAAAAACCAACATATTATGAAAGAACGTGGAAATACCATCAATTCAAAAAATTCAAAAAAAAACCACTATTGTATTGAAAAACTCTTAATAAAGAATTCAAATAAAACCAATTTTTTTTGAAACACATTTCCAAGCATCACAACCAAACCACCATTTTAAAATCATGTTACCAAAATCACTTTCCAAAAAAACCCAATTTTTATAATTTCACAAATCTTTACTCAATAGGATCTTCAACAATCATTGAATAGAGAAGAAAAAATTGAGATCAATTAGAACAATATATGAGAAACTAAGCCTTCAATATCTAAATAGAGGAGTCGGGAGTGAAGCCACCTACCTTGGGATTTTCAATGAAAATAAATAATGACATGAATAATTTCCATGATGGTGGGATAAATATCTATGAACATACCTTAGATTTATTACCATATCATAAATCACATGGAATATATTCATATTTAACATCCAAAACCATAGATCCACTCATAGAGGAAATATATATAAGAATCTGAGAGAGAGGGTGAAATAGATCTATCAAAACATCCATGAACAACCGAGAATGATCACCGACCACAATAATTGAGCTTCAATGCACCAAAAAACACCTTCAGATTGATATAAATTCAATAAGGAGATGTTCTTAAACCTTTGGGAGGGTAAATTCCATATTTAGTGGAGTTTTGGGAAAAATGAATCATTTAGATATAAAAAACCGTTACATCCTCAATATAAGGATATAACATTCGACCTGTGCATGATTTCGTTGCACTGTTAGGAAAACCATGAGATAAGCATTATCCTTCCTCTTATATAAGGGATACCTCACACAACTTTCTCACAGGATTACCAAACCATGCACCAACTATGCCAATGATAAAAAACCAATATATGCTCAACACAACATAGTTTCGCCTAAGATTTAGCATGGTTTGGGAAAATTATGCGCCACCCATGCACCTTCCCTTTACACTTTGTTTAATTGTGCATGGTTTCTAGTAGGTGTTTCATGATTTTTGAAAACTGTTCACCAAATGTGCACCTCTAAAATCCACAAAAAACTATCCAAAAATTCATTAAACTCTATTAAATTTTACCTATAAAGATTACATACTTAAAACAAATAAAGAAAGGGTTAATTATGTGAAACCATGGGTTCTAAATTCCCCCAACCGTTTGTGTTTCCATATAAAAAAGAGGGAAAGAACTATTTCTATGAAAGTGTTCCAAACATTTCTCTTTCATTTCCTTCTCACATGCCTAACTCTCTTCTAGAATCTGATCATGTTTCTACAAAACCAACAAAACACTGATTCTTTCTCCTAGTATTACTTTCTCTTTCCTATCCACAATCCAAATCGGGATATGTACCAACAATGAATCTAGTGCATGTTCATCATGAACCCATATAATCACATGGACAGGGTCCGACTAATATTGTTTCAGTTGAGATACATGAAACACATATTAGAAAACTATAAACCATGGTGAAAATGCCAACTAATATGCCACCTCACAGAAACGTTCCAGTATCTAAATATGGACTATGCATAGAGTCGATAACATGACCCGAATCCCACAATAGTTATTTCCAACCCTTTAAAATATTCTTAAGAACAAATGATCCCTCTCGACGAATTATAGGGGCCATTAATGATGATCCACATAATATTTCTGAAAACTCTAACTTATCTCCATCTATTTAATGATCAAATAAGTCTTCATCATTGATTCATGGAGAAAACTTGGCCCAAGAACTGAATTCTCTCTTATTTACATCCAATAATGTAGAGATCAATAAAGACACCTATACAAAGATTCAAATAGATCTATTTGTGTTGAGTCTTGATAACTATTGTCATATGAGACTCTAATAATGGTATGTTATCTTCCCATGATCCACAAAAATCAATTGAAAGTTCATGTAACATGTCTTACAATGTTTTTATTGTCATTTCGGATTGTCAGAACATCTAATGATGACATTCCATACTCATAGTCAACTGAGTCCTAAGGGATTCCTCTATCAATTTCTAGAAATGAGACTTAAACCTCATATCTCTATCAGAAACTATAAAAAATGGTATGACTTTATGTGTTACCAATTCTCATATATATATATATATATGAAAAATCCTACACCATATAAGACTCAAAAATTAGAATGAAATGATCCAACTTGGTGATTGATCCACTATCACCCAAATGGAAACGTATTTCTAAATTGTTCTTGGTAGTCCTATTACAAAATACATAGTAATCTGCTCCCATTTCCAATGTAAAATAGGTAATGAATGTATCATACCTTCCAATATCCAATTTTCTACCTTTACTTGCTAACAAGTTAAGCATCATGAAATAAACTCATCCACCAAACTTTTCATACCACTCCATAGTAACTGTGCATTCAATGCCTTATACATATTCTGTATTCCAAGATGAACAACTAATCTTTAATGTTGGTAAGTACAATGATTTTTTTCCTGACAAGCTATAGGTATAACCATCCATGTTTAGAACCATAACACTGAACTCGCATCCAACTTGCATCCCTCAATAGTCACCCCACCACTGATTTTTGAACTCATCACAACACATTATGAATTATATATTTGTTCCCTATTAACAATCATTATCAAATCGAGAACCACTAAACTTGGACAGAAAACCAAACCATATCTGTGGTATTAACCTTCCAAGTTCATGTAGGATATGAATGACTTAAACCACCACTCATTTGATAAATATTTTTCTAACAGATACTATGAATTTCTTATTAGTTCACCTAACACCAAATTTTCATTACCCGGTGTATACAACTTGTAAAATTAAAACATTATGAGATACTAAATCCATCATCTTTGTACTAGATTTAGATCCAATTTTTTCAATAAATATTTCAAGTGGTTGTGATCTGTGAAAAGAAATTTTTGTTCACTGATGATATAATTATTCAAAGTCTTAAAATCATGGACTATTGAAGCTAACTCCAAATCCTCTATTGGGTAATTATTCTTAAGAACCTGTAAAATTATTCATCCATAAGAAACAAAATGGTAAAATTTATTGAGAACACACCCAACCCTGATCTCGAAGCATCACAATACACCATGTACCCTTGTCCTAATTCAGGATTTATCAAGATAAGAGATGATTTAGGATAATGATTAGGCTATTGAAGAAATTTTTAGCATTCTTATTTCCACTACAATGAAACATTCTTCTTTGTAAAAGCTGTCATAGTTGAATCTAGTCATGAAATATCATGAATAATACATCGATAATAACCAGTTAGACCAAGAAAACATCAAACCTCAAAGGCATTTTTGGTAGTTTCCAAAAGATAATGGCTTCTATCTTATCCGGATCTACAAAAACACCAATTTCACAAATTATATGGCAAAGAATGTGTACATCTTGTATCCGAATATCACACTTTGATAATTTGGCATACAAACAATGATTCCTCATGATTCCCAATATTCTCATTAATTGTTTCTCATGCTCATCCTTTTTTTCATAAATACACAAAATTTTCAACCACAAACACCACCACAATGAAACATAGATATATTAGATATATATGATTCATTATTTACATAATTATTTTCGGTTCATTCATTATAATACAACTCATTACCACATACTAATAATGGCCATATCCTCTTCTAAATGTTGTCTTTGGAATGTCCTCCTTACGAACCCGGAATTGGTGATATCCTGAACGCATGTTAATAATAGAGAACAATTGAGCTCATCTTAATTGTTTTAAAATTTCATAAATTTTTTGAAGAAAATATCTATTCTTTATTGTAAATTGGTTAAGCTTATGAAAATCCACAAAACCCTTACAATTCTATTTTCCATCATCACAATCAAAACATGTGATTACTATAGAGACGTGCTTAGACGAATATACCTTTTCTTTACAGCTCTTCCAAATTCACTTTAATATCCCTTAATTCTATTGGATCTATTCAATATGTTAGAAGGGAAATAGGACTGGTCCCCAGAAGGAGATTAATCATAAATTCCACATCTCTTATCGGTCGTATCCTTGAGATTTTTTTTGGAAAACACATCTATATATTGATCCACCACTATATGATAATAGTATTTCTCAACATCATCCCTTGAATCCAAATAAAATTCTTCCAACTAGTACAAGATCATCCCAACTTATGGTTCCAACTTTCCATTGCACCAACTTATTGATTCTTGACTCCTCGAAAGTGATTCTTGATGCCATATTCATTTGTGAAACTATTTGTTTTTCTATATTAGTCTAGGTGAGCCTTGAAAATTTTAAACCGATCCATAACAATTACTATATCAAATAAATTGATGTCAATCATGTATAAATCCCATTTCAAGTTGGCTTTATCAATAGTTATATAATATGCTCTATACACAAAATCTTGATTTTCCCTTTGAACATGATAAGTTTGATGGTTTATCATAGAAGGCATCATCTAAAATTTTAACCTCTAAAAACTAAAAAAAAAGATGAAATAACTAAATGACATAAACTTGTGTCAATGAAAGCTTTCATAAGAGAAAAATTCCAAAGAAAAATAAATCGTACTGTAGATGGCCAAGCTTAATCATCCACAATCAGCTACTGAGGTCCATACAATTTATTCATCGCTAAAAATTTTACCTTAATTACCTAGTGAAATTTCATATCATGAAGAGTCATATTATTCATAGAATAATAATGGATAGCTCTGTTCTGATGAGGATATTGGATCTTCTACCCTATTCCCATCAGATCATTCGATGCATGCAATAGATGAGAAGTGTTTTGACCACAAAACTTCATAAAATGAGACAATATCATTGAATATTCCCCATTCGATTATAGTAATGGAATTATCTAGGTGGTTTTGTACACATCCTCTCTTCATGTGGTAGAAATAACCACATTGAAAACATCTAGTCTGGATCTTTTGTTATGGTGGATGATTACTTTCTCAAGTGGTCCAATTTAGATGTGTTCCACCACCTTGATAATATGTGACCCTATTATTATTACTAATAGATATAGTGTTCTCAGATCCTCTTACAAATACAATAGTACATACTATAGTTGGATTTTCAGCAGTGACAGATATCATAACAAGATTATTTAGTTACTGTCCTAACTCAACGCTGTGAAAATCTTAAGTGCTGCTTTCTACCAATTTTTTGTTCACATATGGATCAGGGGAAACCACATTCCTAATGGACTCTTCTGGTTGTAGCTTATGACACCCACATAGTGTCATTTTGTGAAAACAAAAAAACCACTATATGTATAACTCTATTTGAACTGATGGCTTAAAAATTTTAAATTCTATCACATCTCGTTATCACAAAAATGCATTTCAAAATTAAATTTTTCCAAAATCAACAATTTTTAAAATTATGCTATGTTTTTGAAAAACAATACTTTTTAAAAATACCAATACATTAATCTTTTTAAAAATATCACTTTTGAAAACATCTTTATCCATATTCAAAAATTAACACTTTTCGCACAAAATCAAATATCATTACTCAAAATAAAATATACCCTCAAATTTTAAGTCATTCCTCTATAATTCATGTATTTCTTGTCTCATTGGCAAAACCCATTAAAATGAGATTTCAAATTCTTATAATTGTTTCAAGATTAATTATGTACCCAAACCTAGGTAACTTGATGTTCTAAATAAAAAGGATAGCTATGCATTTTTATAATCTACAGTTCATGTTTTGACAATCCTACTCCTCTCTATGATCCCAACTAAACGAATTAACCACAATGAATTCAGCTCCAAGACCAAAAAAATACCAAGTCAAAGACCAAAAAAGACATAGATCACTTGTTCCACAAAGGAAGTACCATGATGATACCACATTCCACAAATATATTTTTGTACTAAAAAAACTGATACCACTATTAACATACCTCTTATTCTCATTGGATTTAGAAGGTGGATGGAAATCACTTGGCCTTAAGAAAAATCCCCAAGATTACAAAGGCTAGAAATAAATGTTGAAGGGCCTAAATACATGTGTGGTATGATTTTACATTTTAGAATGAATCAACTGACCAAAAAAGACACAACCAATCAAAAACTATATGATTCATGATAACAATGAAAAACAACTCCACATTAGATTTATAAAAAAATATACAAATACGTAACAAAATAAGACACTAAAATATCAATATACACAACAAAAGACTATAATACTAACATGACTTTAGATAACTATAAATCCATAGATCTATAAGCTCCATGCTCTAAATCCACCAGATAGACCATGTATCATGAAGTATAACTAATTATGTTTGATACTATAACTTTTCCAATATCTAAATAAACACTATCTCCAAAAGCACCAAAGTGAAAAAGAAGGGGCGAGTAATGAAAATCAATGGATTTTCCTCAAGGTATTTTCTACCCATTCCACTAGGATTGAATATGTTATCCACGTTTTGGTAAAAAAAGTTTATATAAACCAATTCCAAAAAATGATTATATAAAAATACATACAATTTCCAATGAATCCATTTTCTTAAAATAGAATCACATTCTAATGAAAACATACAAACAATAATTTAAACCATTTCAAAAGTTCTATTTTGGCATAAAAATTCCATTAAATATATCCACATATCCAACCATGCATATGTCATTTTGGCAGTTCCATACTCAAAAGTGGTTTCTAATCTATATACCAAGTCATCAAAAGGTGATTATATACCATGTTACATTACACCTCTGGCACTGAGAACTGACTAATATTTCAACTAGGCCTTGTAAGTGCCATATGAAGTCACACAAACCAATTATACCAAAGCCTTCCAAAACCATCATTTCAATAATTTCAATGAAACCATCCTTTTTATTAAAAACCATTTTAACAACCATTTCAATAAAACAAAATTTTTGTTGAAATAAATTTTCTAATCATAACAACCAAACTACCGGTTTCAAATCATTAATTTAAGATAATGTTACAAAAATCACTTTCTAACAAAACAATTTTTTTCCATAATTTCACAAAATGTTTCCCAATATTTTTTAAAAAATCATTGCACAGTGAATACATAATCAATTTCAATAAAAAAACTAATCTAAAACTAAGCATTCAAGTTATAAATAGAGAAGTCAGCGTAAAGACAACTACCATGGGTTTTACCAGGAAAATAAATAATTTCATGAGGAACGTTCATGAAACTGGGTTAAATATCCACGAAACATCCTTATCTCTCTTAACCTATAACAAAACACACTAAAGATAATCATATTTTCCATCCATAACTTTATATCTACCCAAAACAGATATAGATCTATAAATCTGAGAGAGTGGGAGAAGTAGATCTGTCAAAACTATCATGAAAAAAATGAATGACCACATACCGTAATAAATGAGCCTCAAACTCAATAAAGAACGGATCATAATCGCTTAAAATTCTATAGGGATAGGATCTACATCCATTAAGAAGGAAAAATCCTGAGTTTGGGTCATTTTATGGTAAAAACGAATCATTTAGAGATTAAAATGTGATAGATCACCAATTTAAGGATCTAACATTTGACCTGTTCCTATTTTAGTCACACTATTATTAAGATAATGCGATTACCATGCTCCTAACTCTCACTTAAGGGAGACCTATCATGGTTGGATCACATGGTTACTAAAGCATGCACCAACTATAAAAAATCTCACTATCCAAAATATGATCAACATTACATGGTTTCTCGAAGACATTCACATAGTTTGGGAAAATTGTATTCTACCTATACACATTACATTTGGCCTATGTTTCATTATGCATGGTTTCTTGTAAGTGTTTTATGGTTTTCTCAAACCATGCACTAGTTTTAAACCTATAGAAAATACCCAATAACACTCCAAATGTTCTCCAAACATTCCCAAACATCTCCCATTTACATGAAACACATAAATTTCATAAAGAAAGGGTTAAATACAAGAAAACGTGGGTTATATTCATCAAATTATGTTATCTTAGATGTAAAACATTTTTTATAGATATCCTGAAAAATATTCATGAGGAACATATCTGTCACGACCCATCCTCGGGGCCCGTGCCGTGACTACCCCAAGCCCGCCTTCCATAGGCCAGGGGCTGGCGACTAGCACCAAGGTGTAAATCCCAACAAAAAGGGAAGGCATTGCCTTTGAAAAGTAAACAAGCACCACAGAGCAAGCAAGCGGAAAAGTAAACACTAAGTAAAACTGTACAAGCTGTGCTGGAAGTAAAAAGGGGCCGGAAATACAAGCCCAACTGTAAAGTACAACTGAAAGGAAAAACAGCAACTGAAAAGGGAAAACTGCAGCGACGAGCCGTCCTCCGGAAGTCCCAACTGAAGGGTGGGTACAGATAGCCAACACTGCTCCTCGGGTCCACCTAACCGCTCCGAGTACGTCCCGCCCAGTGGTACACCTCCAGGTACTATCCTGCTCCGCATGCCTCCTCCACGATCAGCGCTGTCCGTCGTCTGCAACCAACACCACGAAGTGCGGGCATAGCCCGTGCAGGGGTGAGTATAAGCTACTCAGTAGGGACCCCGAGACCCCCGAAGGTCTCCCGAAATCCACAAAGGATAATCCACAATGGAAAGATACAATCACGAAGTAACATCTGACACGGCTTAGGTATATACCCATACATATACCTAAGTCTTCAATTCCCGTTCGGCTCCAACGTCCGAGCCCAAGCACAACCCAGTCCACACAGGAAAGCAAAACGTATACCCACGCAGGATAGAGAAACACAATCCACAAAGGAGAGTAAACAGTAAATCCACACAGGATAGCTCAACACAATCCACAAAGGTGAGTAACACAAGATTCAGCTCACACAGGTATACTTCTTCGGATGACGATAAAGATGATCATTGAACCGTCTAAGTCGTCGGACCCACGAAGGATCGATAGGTACTAACCTTGCTGTGACCCACACAGGATCGGGCCCACGCAGGACCTGTAGAAGTTGGCTCACACAGAACCGCTGAGAGATGACCCACACAGGATCGGGCCCACACAGGACCGGGCCCACGCAGGACCTGTAGGCGCTGGCTCACATAGAACCGCTGAGCGCTGACCCACGCAGGATCGGACCCACACAGGATCGGGCCCACACCGGACCGGTAGCACTGATCCACGTAGGATCACTGAGTGCAGTAGTCGTCGCAGTCCGCTGAGGATCTCTGCACAGTCGTCGCCGCAGTCCACTGAGGATCTCTGCACGGTCATCGCCGCAGTCCACTGAGGATCTCTGCACGGTCGTCGTCGGAGTCCACGGAGGATCTCTGCACAGTCGTCGCCGCAGTCCACTGAGGATCTCTGCACGGTCGTCGCTGTCGAAGTAGCAGTCGCAGCCAGCACTAGGGTTCCCGCACACAGCAAGCTCGTTCGGGAAGGTCCGCTCCACGAGCCGAGAGGCTGATACATCAACTGACACAAAGTCCGAAGTTGATGTATCCAAAAGTTCCGTATCGTCAACAGGAACTCAACGTCGCAGACGACGCGTCAATCAGACGCCCGGTCTGAGAGATATTGGCATTTTCGTCCCAGGGGCCCGGTTGGTTTTTAAGGAAAAAACCAACCCGACCGCACTCCACCTGCGTCCAAACCTTGGGCGGAGTATGCCAAAAGATCCTTCTCACTTAGAGGAATTCAACAAAGCTGACGGCACGTCAATCGGACGTTCGTAGCTCAAGATATGAGCATTTCCGCTCCGAGGGCCCGGTTGGTCTCGTGTACGAACCAACCCGGCCGAACTCAAAGTATTCCGAAACCTTGAGTGCGATATACCGAAATGACCGTCTCGATCCAAGGATCGCGTTGCCGCTGACGGCGAGTCGTTTGGATGCACGAAGCTCAAGATGCCGGCGCCGCCGCGCCGGTGACCCGCGCCGCCGGCAACTTCCGCGGGCCGTCGGCGTCGCTCCGGTGGCCTGTTTTCTTTCCCGTCTGCACCGTTGCTCCTCCCGGGATCCGTTCTTTACTGCGGGATCGTCAAACGTCCGCTGCGGCATGTTCCGTCGTCGACCGTCAAATCCGCACAAAATGAAGAATGACGGAGGGTCGTCGGGCCATGTTCGTTCGGCCCGCACCATCCGCGTTAGAGATAAACAACCGGGAGAAAAACGATCAACACATGATCCAACAATTTTAATTAAAATAAAATTGTTCATTGAAAACTGGCTTTTTAATTTTCAAGAACGTTCACGAGAAAATTAAAAAGGGGTAATTTTCCAAAATGAATCCCTACCTTGATGAGCGTCGTGCGCGGGCGTTCTTCGCGGAAGAGACCGTCGCGGAAGAGATCGATCGTCGCGTCGTTGCGGGGAGGCGTCGCGTCGTCGCGGATTCCGGCGTTGAGTCGGCGAGCTCAACGAATCAAGAACAACAGATTTAAATTATTAATATTTAAATCTGTGTTTCGTTTAAAACCAAAGAAAAGAACTTGAGAGGAAATCCGAAAGCACTCACCTCGAATGGTCGGTGATCGGAGATCGGAAGAACGTCTCGGGCAAAGGCGTCGTCGATTTCCGGGTTGGGCGTTCTTCGCGTTTTTCGCGTTCTTCACGTTCTTCGCGTTCTTCGCGAGGGAGAAGAAGTTGCGAGGGTTCTCCCAAATCTTCTCAAGCGCAAATAACCAGAGGTTAAGCGGTGGTCTTATTTTATTATTACGCCAACGAATTTGAAAAACTGGTTAAGAAACGATCCATCAATTCGTTGAATTAATTCAACGAAAGAAACGACCCATTTAATTCATGAAATAAACCGCCCAATTAAATGGTCTGTTAAGATTTTAGAAAACGCGTCGGTTGACTTTCATTAAGACGGGTTTTCACGGGTGCGTTTCTTAGCGGAATGAAACGGCGGGGCTCGTGCGGGCCCCACCTCACAAATATCCTACCAAGGGGGTAGGATATTTCTGGATAGCATCCTATCCAGTTCAACTCAGTTCAAGCCTCCTTTATGTGGCTTCAAGTGGCATCCAAGTGGCTTAAGTGAAATAAAATAAAGTTGTCGCAAAATTATTTTATTTCTTAACTTTAAGCCCGAAAATTAAAAACCACACCCGAGCAAACACAACTCCGGAAGAGGCGTTTCTAAGAGAATACCGGCGCTGCAATTTCATCAGTGCCCTCAGAATTCGATTCCGGGCACCGGTTCAAAAGTTAGAAAAACCCGCTCGTCCGTTCACTGAACGTACCCGAGCTAAACTTCAGAAAATGATTCCGGGCACACCAGGCCTCGGAATCAGGCGCCGTCAGAAACTGCGTTCTTGTAAAATTCCAAAGAAAATTATGAAAAAAAATTTCCTTGAAATTTACGGGTCTTTACATTACTCCCACCTCAGGACTTTATGTCCCCGTAAAGATACATCAAAAACTAGGGAAACAAATGTGGGTACTGAGCACGCATCTGAGCCTCCCGCTCCCAAGTGCTCTCCTGGAGGTTCACGTGCTGCCATCTGATGCGCACAAGAGGAATCGATCGCCCACATAGGACACGCTCCTGTCGATCCTCTATCTCCACGGGGATCTCCGCAAAAGTCGCCCCATCATCCACGTCTAGCTCCCTATAGTCAATGATGTGCGTCGGGTCGTGTACGTATCTCCTCAGCTGGGATACATGGAAGACGTCGTGCACCCAGTGCAACTGAGGTGGCAAAGCCAGGCGATAAGCCACCTCGACAACCCTGCTGAGGACCTGGAAGGGTCCGATGAAGCGTGGAGACAACTTGCCGCCTCGGCCAAATCTCCTCAAACCACGTCGAGGTGAGACCCGCAAGAAGACGTGGTCGCCATCCTCGAACTCTAGTGGTCTCCGCCTCCTGTCAGCATATGACTTCTGCCAGCTCTGTGCTGTCCTCATCCGCTCCTGGATGACCTGGACCTTCTCTGTCGTGGCCCGGACCATCTCTAGTCCCACAAGTGCTGACTCTCCAGGGTCTGTCCAGCACAAAGGAGATCTGCAAGGCCTGCCGTACAACGCCTCGTAGGGTGCCATCCCGATGGTGGAGTGGTAGCTGTTGTTGTACGCGAACTCTACCAAGGGTAGGTGGTCCTCCCAGCTGCGACCAAAGTCGAGGACACATGCACGGAGCATGTCCTCGAGAGTCTGAATGGTCCTCTCCGTCTGACCATCCGTCTGAGGGTGAAAGGCGGTGCTCAGACGTAATCGCGTCCCGAACGCCTCCTGCAACCCCTTCCAAAGCCGGGAAGTAAAACGAGCGTCCCGATCGGAGACGATAGTCGATGGCACACCGTGAAGTCGTACAATATCCTGAACGTAGAGACGCCCCAAGCTCTCCACTGTGCCCTGCTCTCGGATGGGTAGGAAGTGTGCCGACTTGGTGAGTCGGTCAACAATCACCCAAATGGAATCGTGACCTCTGGAAGTGCGTGGAAGTCCAGTCACAAAGTCCATAGATATCCTGTCCCACTTCCACTCCGGGACCTCCAAGGGTTGTACCAAGCCTGCTGGTACCTGATGCTCTGCCTTCACCTGCTGGCAGGTGAGGCACCGTGAAACGAACTCTGCCACAACCTTCTTCATGCCCGGCCACCAGTGCTGTCGCATGAGATCCTGGTACATCTTCGCCACTCCAGGATGTACCGCCAAGGGAGAAGTGTGAAACTCTCTCAGCACCTCCTCTCGTAAGGCGACTGGTACCAAGGTACGGCCTCTGAAAAGGACATCGTGCTCTGCTCCAAGGGAGAAACCATCAGGTGCCTGTCCCGAGGATATCTGTGCATGCCGCCTCTCATAGTCAACATCCCCATGTTGTGCCTCTCTGACCCGCTGAAGAAGTGGAGGAGAGACTGTGAGAGACTGAAGGAAGGCTGCTCCGTCTCTATCCACGAAGGATATCTGCAAAGCGGCTAGCTGCTCTGTTGCCTCCTCAAGTAGCTGGATGCCCGTCCTCCTGCTGAGGGCATCAGCCACCACATTCCCCTTCCCAGGAGTATAGACTATCTCAAAGTCATAGTCATGGAGGAACTCGAGCCATCGCCGCTGTCTCAGGTTCAGGTCCTTCTGAGAGAAGATGTACCTGAGACTCTGGTGGTCAGAAAAGACTGTGAAGCGCTCGCCCATCAGATAGTGTCGCCATGTCTTCAGGGCGAAGACCACTACTGCCAACTCCAAGTCATGGGTAGCGTAGTTCTGCTCATGCGGCCTCAACTGACGTGATCCGTAGGCAATCACGGCCCGCTCCTGCATCAGGACACACCCGAGTCCGGTCCCTGATGCATCGCAGTAGACTACGTATCCAACTCCCTCCTCAGGCAACCTCAAGATAGGTGCGCTGGTCAACCTCTGCCTCAGCTCCTGGAAGCTCTGCTGACATCCGTCTGACCACACGAAGGGTTTCCCCTTCTTCTTCAACGCTGAGAGTGGGGCCGCAACTCTGGATAAGTCTGGCACAAATCTCCGATAGTATCCGGCTAGGCCCAAGAAACTCCGCACCTCTGTCACGCTCTTGGGTGGCTCCCAAGCTAGCACTGCCTCTATCTTCGCGGGATCCACTGCAACTCCTGCCTCAGAAATGACGTGCCCCAAGAAGTGGACCTCACGCAACCAGAACTGACACTTCGAGAGCTTGCCATAAAGCTGGTGCTCTCGGAGTGTGTCTAGTACAACACGCAGGTGGTAGGCGTGCTCCTCCTCCGTCGTCGAGTACACCAAAATGTCGTCGATGAAGACGATGACAAATCGATCGAGGTATGGCTGGAAGATCCTGTTCATGAGGCTCATGAACACTGCTAGAGCGTTGGTCAAGCTGAAAGGCATAACCAAGAACTCGAAGTGGCCATACCGACACCTGAAGGCCGTCTTCTGCACATCCTCGTCTCGAACTCTAAGCTGATGATAGCCTGACCTGAGGTCTATCTTTGAGAACCACCGTGCTCCCTTGAGCTGGTCGAAGAGATCATCAATCCTGGGTAGCGGATACTTGTTCCTCACTGTCACCTTATTCAGGCGACGGTAATCGACACACAGTCGCAAGCTCCCATCCGCCTTCTTGGTGAACAAAATCGGGGAAGCCCAGGGCGAAACAATGGGTCGGATGAACCCCTTGCCCTGCAAGTCCTCCAAATGTACTCGCAGCTCTCGAAGCTCAGCGGGGGCCATCCGATATGCTGGAGTGGATATCGGGGCTGTCCCGGGGTACATGTCAATATAAAATTCTACCTCTCTGCGAGGAGGTAGTCCCGGAACGTCGTCGGGAAAGACGTCCGCGTACTGATCCACCACTGCATGAAAACTGGGACTCCGCACATCAACTGCTCCCAGGATGAGGCTAGCCAACTGATGAGTGATGGGCTGACCTCTCCTATGCGTGAGTCCATCCTGTGCTTCTAAGGCTCCCTTCTCGCCCGTGAAGGTGAACCTGCTCCCGTCGGTGCGCACACATCGCACCTTGCGCCTAATGCAGTCAATCTGAGCATGGACCGTAGATAACCAATCCATGCCCAAGATGACGTCGTAAGGCCTCGACGCCGCTACAAGAAGATCCCAGCCGAAGCTCTCGCCTCCTAGAGTAAGCTCACACTGCCGGCACCAGTGCGTAATCGTCGAGTCTGCTTCCGTAGGAGTCTCTAGCCGTAAGGATCGAGCCAACGGCTCTGTCGGAATCTCCGAGCTCCGAACAAGGGCAGTGGCTATGAAAGAGTGACTCACTCCTGTGTCTATCAGAACTGCAGCAAGGGTGGAATAGACATAGATCGTATCTCGAATCATCTCTGGCGCGCCGTGGTCGTAGGCCTCCGCTGCCTGGAGCTGAGCCTGTCTCTGCCCGCCAGCTCCCTGTGGTCGGGGCGGGCCTCCTGGTGGTGGTGGTGGCAGAGCCTCAAAGCGTCGCCCACCATCTGCTGCTCAGCCAGCTCCTCTGCCTCGTCCGCCTCCTCCCTGCGGACCGCCACGGTCGACCCTCTACCTCTGCCTGGGTGGCCCCTCCACCGTCTGCTGCCCCTCGGTACGACGGGTCGGGCAGTCACGAGCCATGTGGCCCTGCCTGCCGCACTCGTAGCACTGTCTGCCTCTCGGAAGGCTGGCTCCGGGCCGAGTTCCTTGCACTGCTGAGCCAGCGTCCCGAGGTCGCCTGCCGGAAGGTCTGGTCCGCCTGGAACCCTGAGTCATCCACTGGCTACCAGCTGCCGAAGACTCCGCTATCTGCCGCCCTGCGGTGTGTCTCGCTGTGGACTCAGCCAGGAAGCTCTCGATCAGGAGGGCTCGCTCCAGTACTCCTGCCTGGGTCGGGATGCTGAGGGAGATCAGCGATGCCCTGATCTCGTGTCTCAAACCCTGCTCGAAGGTCCGAGCCCGGAATAAGGGGTCCCGTACCATGTCTGTCGAGTACCGAGAAAGTTCGGTGAACCTCGCCGCGTACTGAGCGACCGTCAAGCTGCCCTGCCGTAGATGAAGAAGCTCCTGGATGCGCACCGCTCGGAGGGTGGCCGGGACGAACTCTGAGCGGAAGAGGCTCTCGAAGTCCGTCCAGATGAGGGAGGCCTCATCGTGTACCTGGAGCATCAGGCTCCACCAGCGTCCGGCTGCTGCGTGCAGTAAGCTCGCCGCGAGGATCACCATGAGGTCTGCTGGCATCCTCACTAGCCTGAAAACTCGGACGACCGCCTCCAGCCAGTCCTCGGCTGCCTGGGGGTCTGACTCCCCACGGAACCTGGGTGGTCGCTGGCGCTGGAACTCGTGCAGAGCTCCGAGGCGTCGTGCGTCGTCAGCTGCCAGTGCTGGAAGCATCGGGGGCTCGGCGGGTAAAGGTACCGCCGGTGCCTCTGCTGTCAACGGGCCCTGTACCGAGGCCTCGTCGCTCGGCGGGCTGTCGTCGCGCCCTACTCTGGGAACCCTAGCTGGCTGCTGTCGTCGTGCCATCCTGAAAGGAAACAAGTATGCCACGGTCAGAACAGTATACCTGGTGAGCTGACACAAGTAATCACAAAGAAAACTTGAAACACACATGCAAACAATGTTTTTGTACATTAAGTCGGGAATCAGAAGTCAGGGTCCTGGTGTATGGATACGTCGGCCGCCGCACCAACACTGGACTCCCTGGACTGATAACCACACTCAATACACTAAACACTTTTGCTTCACATAGAAGAAAGATCAGAGTCTGCGGTAAAACCGACCAGCTCTGATACCAATTTGTCACGACCCGTCCTCGGGGCCCGTGCCGTGACTACCCCAAGCCCGCCTTCCATAGGCCAGGGGATGGCGACTAGCACCAAGGCGTAAATACCAACAAAAAGGGAAGGCATTTCCTTTGAAAAGTAAACAAGCACCACAGAGCAAGCAAGCGGAAAAGTAAACACTAAGTAAAACTGTACAAGCTGTGCTGGAAGTAAAAAGGGGCCGGAAATACAAGCCCAACTGTAAAGTACAACTGAAAGGAAAAACAGCAACTGAAAAGGGAAAACTGTAGCGACGAGCCGTCCTCCGGAAGTCCCACCTGAAGGGTGGGTACAGATAGCCTCCACTGCTCCTCGGGTCCACCTAACTGCTCCGAGTACGTCCCGCCCAGTGGTCCACCTCCAGGTACTGTCCTGCTCTGCACGCCTCCTCCACGATCAGCGCTGTCCGTCGTCTGCAACCAACACCACGAAGTGCGGGCATAGCCCGTGCAGGGGTGAGTATAAGCTACTCAGTAGGGACCCCGAGACCCCCGAAGGTCTCCCGAAATCCACAAAGGATAATCCACAAAGGAAAGATACAATCACGAAGTATCATCTGACACGGCTTAGGTATATGCCCATACATATACCTAAGTCTTCAATTCCCGTTCGGCTCCAACGTCCGAGCCCAAGCACAACCCAGTCCACACAGGAAAGCAAAACGTATACCCACGCAGGATAGAGCAACACAATCCACAAAGGAGAGTAAACAGTAAATCCACACAGGATAGCTCAACACAATCCACAAAGGAGAGTAACACAAGATTCAGCTCACACAGGTATACTTCTTCGGATGACGATAAAGATGATCATTGAACCATCTAAGTTGTCGGACCCACGAAGGATCGATAGGTACTAACCTTGCAGTGACCCACACAGGATCGGGCCCACGCAGGACCTGTAGAAGTTGGCTCACACAGAACCGCTGAGAGATGACCCACACAGGATCGGGCCCACACAGGACCGGGCCCACGCAGGACCTGTAGGCGCTGGCTCACACAGAACCGCTGAGCGCTGACCCACGCAGGATCGGACCCACACAGGATCGGGCCCACACAGGACCGGTAGCACTGATCCACGTAGGATCGCTGAGTGCAGTAGTCGTCGCAGTCCGCTGAGGATCTCTGCACAGTCGTCGCCGCAGTCCACTGAGGATCTCTGCACGGTCGTCGCCGCAGTCCACTGAGGATCTCTGCACGGTCGTCGTCAGAGTCCACAGAGGATCTCTGCACAGTCGTCGCCGCAGTCCACTGAGGATCTCTGCACGGTCGTCGCTGTCGAAGTAGCAGTCGCAGCCAGCACTAGGGTTCCCGCACACAGCAAGCTCGTTCGGGAAGGTCCGCTCCACGAGCCGAGAGGCTGATACATAAACTGACACGAAGTCCGAAGTTGATGTATCCAAAAGTTCCGTATCGTCAACAGGAACTCAACGTCGCAGACGGCGCGTCAATCGGACGCCCGGTCTGAGAGATATTGGCATTTTCGTCCCAGGGGCCCGGTTGGTTTTTAAGGCAAAACCAACCCGACCGCACTCCACCTGCGTCCAAACCTCGGGCGGAGTATTCCAAAAGATCCTTCTCACATAGAGGAATTCAACAAAGCTGACGGCACGTCAATCGGACGTCCGTAGCTCAAGATATGAGCGTTTCCGCTCCGAGGGCCCGGTTGGTCTCGTGTACGAAACAACCCGGCCGAACTCAAAGTACTCCGAAACCTTGAGTGCGATATACCGAAACGACCGCCTCGATCCAAGGATCGCGTTTCCGCTGACGGCGAGTCGTTTGGAGGCACGAACCTCAAGATACGGGCGTTTGAACGAAAACGTCCGAAGATGGGGGGTACGAGCCCGGGCCGACCCCCCCCGGGTCGACCCGACCCGGGTCCGACCCGACCCGGGTCCGACCCGGCTGGCCCGGCCCGGCTCGGCCGGCTCGGCTTGGCCGAGCCGCTGCCGCGGCTTCAGCCGTGGCGGATTTCGTCCGACGGCGCGCCGGGGCGCCGCCGCCTCCGGCCGCCGGCGCCGCCGCGCCGGTGACCCACGCCGCCGGCAACTTCCACGGGCCGCCGGCGTCGCTCCGGTGGCCCGTTTTCATTCCCGTCTGCGCCGTTGCTCCTCCCGGGATCCGTTCTTTACTGCGGGATCGTCAAACGTCCGCTGCGGCACGTTCCGTCGTCGACCGTCAAATTCGCACAAAATGAAGAACGGCGGAGGGTCGTCGGGCCGTGTTCGTTCTGCCCGCACCCTCCGCGTTAGAGATAAACAACCGGGAGAAAAACGATCAACACATGATCCAACAATTTTAATTAAAATAAAATTGTTCATTGAAAACCGACTTTTTAATTTTCAAGAACGTTCACGAGAAAATTAAAAAGGGGTAATTTTCCAAAATGAATCCCTACCTTGATGAGCGTCGTGCGCGGGCGTTCTTCGCGGAAGAGACCGTCGCGGAAGAGATCGATCGTCGCGTCGTCGCGGGGAGGCGTCGCGTCGTCGCAGATTCCGGCGTTGAGTCGGCGAGCTCAACGAATCAAGAACAACAGATTTAAATTATTAATATTTAAATCTGTGTTTCGTTTAAAACCAAAGAAAAGAACTTGAGAGGAAATCCGAAAGCACTCACCTCGAATGGTCGGTGATCGGAGATCGGAGATCGGAGATCGGAAGAACGTCTCGGGCGAAGGCGTCGTCGATTTCCGGGTTCGGCGTTCTTCGCGTTCTTCTCGTTCTTCGCGTTCTTCGCGTTCTTCGCGAGGGAGAAGAAGTTGCGAGGGTTCTCCCAAATCTTCTCAAGCGCAAATAACCAGAGGTTAAGCGTTGGTCTTATTTTATTATTACGCCAACGAATTTGAAAAACTGGTTAAGAAATGATCCATCAATTCATTGAATTAATTCAACGAAAGAAACGACCCATTTAATTCACAAAATAAACCGCCCAATTAAATGTTCTGTTAAGAATTTAGAAAACGCATCGGTTGACTTTCATTAAGACGGGTTTTCACGGGTGCATTTCTTAGCGGAAAGAAACGGCGGGGCTCATGCGGGCCCCACCTCACAAATATCCTACCAAGGGGGTAGGATATTTCTGGATAGCATCCTATCTAGTTCAACTCAGTTCAAGCCTCCTTTAAGTGGCTTCAAGTGGCTTCCAAGTGGCTTATGTGAAATAAAATAAAGTTGTCACAAAATTATTTTATTTCTTAACTTTAAGCCCGAAAATTAAAAACCACACCCGAGCAAACGCAACTCCCGAAGAGGCGTTTCTAAGCGAATATCGGTGCTGCGATTTCATCGGTGCCCTCAGAATTCGATTCCGGGCACCGGTTCAAAAGTTAGAAAAACCCGCTCGTCCGTTCACTGAACGTACCCGAGCCAAACTTCAGAAAATGATTCCGAGCACACCGGGCCTCGGAATCAGGCGCCGTCAGAAACTGCGTTCTTGTAAAATTCTAAAGAAAATTAAGAAAAAAAAATTTCCTTGAAATTTATGGGTCTTTACAATATCCTTTATTCTTCTTAAACAATTTCTATTCCTAAAATGAAGAGTAGTTTTAAAAACAGATTTTATTTAAGAATTAACCTTTAATATTGTATATTAAACATCAAGGTATTGTGTCTTCATGATGGTGGAAAATCTCTTTCATTCCGTTTATGTTTAAAAAAACAACCCTTTCATATTTTTTCTGAAAAAGTTATAATGTACCTCATTTGGGAAATGAAAAAAAATTACTTTCAAACAATGTAAAAAATATGAAAATTTAGTAAAAATGATTTCAATAATCAATATAAAAATATTAAAACTATTTTGAACCCATATTTAGAAAACATTAATATGTAAGATAAATATTTCTCAATAGAAACATAAAATAAAACAATCCCAAATATTGGTGAGAGTGTAAATTATATACTCATCACTTTACAATCAGTAGAATCATAACCCCCATGAAATAAAAAATTATATGGATTTAAAATTACCATAATATTATGGTTTATAATTATAAAATACATTCATGGGTATTATATAAACAATTTAGAAGAATCAAATTGTGTATGAGGCATGTATCCAACAATAGTAAATGTGGGACAAAAATCCTTTACCATAGGTCTCATTCCCTTTGTATGTGTCTAAAATGCCCGTAGATTGATTTTAAAAATAATATTAACTTATAAAAATATCATAATAATATTTAATATATCACATGTGATTAATTTATGACTTTATATTACCTGTTGGTTAATAAATCAATGTTGAAGTTACATTTCGGGTAACAACTTGTTTGTTTATCGTATGTGTTTTGACATATTATTTTTGATCCTATTACATAGATCATGATTTACATAATTATAGAATGTAAAAAATGATTTATATATGATACATAATTATTATATAAATATATATAAAATTTATATATATGAAAGGAAATACAATGTTCATGTCTATGGTACGTCGTACGTACGTGTGAACGCTGTTTCAGTTTTCTTATCGTACTGAATGAAAGAAGGTAAATGAAATATGTGTATATATATATATATTATTACATTATAACTATTATTTCATATATTTCATTTTAATTAATTATATATATATTTTTATAATCATTTTTTAAATGGTTAATGTGGAAGATGAATCTCAACATTACGTGGAGGTGGCAAGTCGTACGTACGCACGAACGACAATATCATTCCATTAATTGTGAAAAATTTAATGAAGTAGATGGTATATTTATTTTAAAAAATCAATATAATGTTGTATTAATCATTTAAAATGTTTATTTCCATCATTATACTCATCAAAGTAATGTGGTTATGAAAAACATTTTACAGTACTATATGGATAAGGTATCAGTACATATGCATACATGGTACTTTAATTTTTAACTGGATAAATGAAAGGAGGAATATATTTTAAATGAAAATAATATCATATCATAAATTATATTGAGAGAGTTAGTAGAGGCAATTACATCTTCTTTGGAGAGCATCCTTTAGATCTCTTCTCAAGGGATATAAAGTTGGTCGTTAATGAATACCATGACCTCTATAAGATGGATAACAATATTGGGGGGACAATTTTATATGTTTTGTTAGAGTTAAAGGATCAAAGTTGTGTGTGGATGTGAGGTATGTGGTGTCATTTTATAATTGATGTGAGAGACACTTTTTGAAATTCTCAAAATATTAAAATATAATAAACATATTCTTGAGCCAAAAACATCAAAATGAGATATAAATTAATAGGGGAAGACATATTATATAATTGTTTATCCCCAATTTTATAATAATAAATTTCAGTGATTTTTAAATTATTTAGTAATATATCAATTCAATAAAATATCATTATTTTCAAATTTGATTCTATTCATTTATGTTTGAATTTAAAAACATCATTTCAAAGTGGAAATTATAATATAATGGTTTTAAACATCTTTAATATGTAATATATATCTATAAAATTTGTTATACACTTTCATTAATGCATAATATATAGAATTTAATATTATTAAAATCAATTATTTTAGTTTTTAGTTAATTAAATAAACATTGTTTTAACACCGAAGAATCATTTAAGTTAATTATATAATTTAATAAAATTAATATAAAATTACATAGTTAAATTAATTGTATTATTATCAAAAGATACATTTATATTCATTCATATATTTAGTTTTCCCTATATGGAAACATAAAAGATATTAAATAAAACATGGTGTTATTTTGTAACTATCCATGACATTTGATAATATTAATGTTATTTTCATGGACTTATATCCATTAAAAAACTATAATTTGATATTAAGGAGATAATGGTTGAATCATTTTTATCCAACAATTTATGAACAATATTTGATTATATTTTAAACCTTATCATTTTGATTTACCCTTAATTAACCTATTGTAATTTTAATTCCTTTAACATGATTTGAAATATAAAGAGGTTATAAAATATTACTTATATTGGGAGAATTGTCCATAAATGGAAACTTTATGAAATTTTTTACCTTATCATAATCACTATGTATTTTTTATATTTTTCATGATTTTTAATTAATTTAATAAAATATTATTTTTATAAAATAACATTAGTTTCGATTTTGACACTAATCATAGTATTTTCTTTAAATAAAATCCAAATAGCTTGATAATTTAGAACCAAAAAATTAAAGACACTCCTAAAATATCATAGAATCAGAAAAACATAATGGGGCCCCTTATTTAATTAAAATTATATTTATTTTTATATGATTTATTTTATTATTTTATTAATAAAAAAATTCCTTGTTGAAAAAATAATTCCAAAAATGGGTATTTGTTGAGAAATCCATTCATAAGGTCGTAGAGAACAATTTATTGTTCTTTTTAAGCATGCAAGGTATAAAATATTCCAAATATCTGGAATGGAATAATGTGTTATCTCACATTCAGTTTACGATAAAGGTACGTGCCACAAAATTTGTTGAGACTCCAGGTTTTGATATATAAATGGAATAATATTCTCCTTCCCCATTGGCCTATTCTAAAGTATGTTACCCTAACTCTTGGGGAATTGGATCAAATAATACCCTATCCCACTATAGATGAATTACTAGATAATTGTGGTTTCATACATTCACTTGAATTCATGATCAAGATGGACCTTATCTTAAAAAATGATAAAATATCCCATTACCTTTAAACATTTTATTGCATGTTTTATTCCAAAATTATAAAATTTTGGAAATACCATTTTTCTTCTTATTTGAAATGTTTCTTTTTCAATGGCACTCATCCAATCTCTTCTTCTCTTGATTTCTCTAGATTATATAAAACATTTAAAATTCATTTTTTGTCTTGATTGAACATGATAATACATCACCATATGATGAAAATGTATATTATACTACATAATTTTATATGTTTCAATTAATCCCATTGATTAAATAATCAATACCACTATCATGAATACATATGTAGTCTATTGCATTAATTTTTAATATTATTAATATGGATCCAAAATTAGAAACACTTTCCTTTTCATTCCTCTTTCTCTTGTGGATTTTTATCTACAATTTATCTAACTATTCTTGAGGAGAAAATTGTTCAAAGAATATCACATCAAACATTATACATTAAATACTTTATATTTATTCATATTATTTAGTATTCAGAATCAATTACAAACATTGATCCAAATCTCCACATAAATAGTATACTTCTGGAATAACATTTTTCTGTTCATTACACCTCAATGATATGAAAAGTATTTCAAGGTCCTTAATAAATTTATCATATAACAATTTATTAGTAATTTTATTAAGAAATAATGCCTGATTTCACATAACTTTATCTAACATAGGTTTATCCGATCATAGAAAACATGGTTTCTCTATACTTGAAAAGTTATTTTTCAAGACCTCGATCAGTTCAACCAATATTGTCACAATATTGAAAACCCCAAATATATATTTATTAACATTATCATAATTGAAATTAATAATTTTTCTAAGATTGTTGATATGAGTTTTTTTCCACTATTCACTATCTCTAAACAATATAACACACATAAATATATCATAATATCAATAATATTTATCTCTAAAATTAATATCCTTAAATGTTGTTTAAAATTAATGAGATTTATCATTATCTCCATTAAAAATATGTTGTTATAATATCTATATCCAATGGTTCCTAAAAACATTATTTTACACAGACTATGAGGACCACGATACTAGTATCCCTGATTTTGTGCATACATTATGAAATTTATACATGGGATAAGGGGTCTTTTTACCATCATTTGTTCTATATATTAGTCTTGAAATAATATATATATATATATATATATATGATTTATATGTTATATTGTAAAAATAAGATATAACATGGAAAAAATTATTACGTATTTAAAAATCATTCAATGTTTCTTTATTCATATAAAGGGGATTGGAAAAAAAATAAATCTAAACTATGATTCTCAATAATTTTTACATGTAATAGATTCTAATATGATAATATATGATCAAAAAAATTAATATAGAGCTGATAATTAAAAAAAAATGAATAACATAAGCTTCAACATATATCCATGTAAAATATCAACAAAATAATAACATGGATACAAAAACTGAAATCATAATGTTAGAAATAGAATAGTCCAAAACACATTAAATTACCACAAAGGACAAATTAAAATACATTGTGGAACTTATCATCATGGACTTATGCTAATACATTTCAATGAATGGGTAAGTATAAACTAATTAAAAAACTAATTTGTCCCACTATTTATCTCATGATACTTTTCAACGCATCAAGAGGATATCTGTAATTATCCCCCACCAAACACTTTAATATGTCCAGTGCATTCCACATATATTCAATTAACAATAAATTATATAATAATAATATTATTATAATATATAAATATTTGAATTGAATAAATAATATGTAACATTATAATTTCCCCAGTATTTGAAATATCTTTTTTAATAAGCCTCCTTCATCTAATACTATATGCATCGATGATATATGGTTATGAAAATATCAAAATGAAAAATATATACAAGATATAAAAATATTTTCATATAATGGGAAAAAATATTGTTCTATGAATAAAAGAGAATGACAGTGAACATTATCCTAATCTAGTGAATGATATATATATAATTTGTAATTTAAAAATCAAAAAATAATGATATAACATTATCAATGAATCAATGAATATGGTTTTCAATAAATTAATTATTTTGAGAATAAAATTGTAAAATTAAAGGAAAACACTAAAATGATCTTTCCTTAAATATTTTGTATTTTTTTTTAAATTTTGTTATAAATAATTTAAACCATTTAAAAAATGATAATTTTATTTTATTAATATAAACACAAAAAATGAAACTAAAAATTTAATATATATTTTTCACAAACAACCACTGATTCTTATAGATAAAGAATCATAATGAATAATGGTTTTAATGATGAAAAAATTTGTTCAATCCTTATAAGTTATAATGAAATTTCACTTAACACCTTTTGATTGAATGTTAAAAAGAACTGTTTTAAAAAACTATAAAAATATTCCTTTATAAAACCTTTTAAGAAAACAAAAAAATGGAAGAATATGACCTTATTTATTGGACTAATGAAAAATAAAACATAATATGACATCTTATCCAAATAGCCACCAGCCCTAAGGAAATTAATTATCTACTAAAAATGGATACTAGTTCATGGGCATAACAGAAACACAATTTTGAATGATTTCACCAAACATCATCAAACACTTAAGGAAAAATAACATAAAGAGTAGTAATAAAAGTCATAGAATAATATTTCCCATAGTTAATTAACCATGAATGTAAAAAATAATTGAAAACAAATATGATGTCTGATGCAATTGAAATCAAGAAAAAAAGAAAATAATTACCAGTAGCTTCATATGAAAGTGAGTCATACCATAAGTGAAACCATAAAATCTTGAATTGAAAAATAAAATAATGTAAACTTAGTAGAGTAAAATATTAAACCAATAATATATATGGATTAGATAAAAGACCATCAGGTTTTCACCCTCCAACCATAAGCATTACAACATAAAAAGGAATGCATATCATGTGGGTTTGAAAATTAAAATACAAAATAGGTTTTCTAGGATTTTTTAACAACAATGCATGATTCAAAAAAAATTATACACAAAAATTTTAATTAAAACGAAAAATTATTCAAAATAATGAAAATTATGTTTTCTCATATAAAAAATTAACAAATTGAAATTTCAAATAGTTCTAAATTAAAAATATAGAAAACATGGTTCCATTTCATAAAGTTTCCAAATAATGGTACTTTGGAAAAGGAAACATAAATCATTTTCATATAATATAATTTTGTTAATGAGAAATAGTCTAAAATAGAGTAAATATGGCCAAACAATTAACAAAATTTGAATGATAGAAAAAAATGAGCACATCAATCGACCTCATCCCAGAAACCCTTCCTTGCACTATCTTAGCATAGCTATATTTAAAATCCATTAGGTTTATCTACATAACACCTAAGTACACTAACTGGAAAATGAATCTAAACTAGTCGACATGTTTAGGTAGGCTTCCACCATGAAAAATTGGTATTCAAGTGACATTTAGGTAGATGTGATTATTACAAAGATAGTATCATTCCATTAATCATAACATTTCATTATTCTTCAAAACAGTAGCAAAACCATTAATGAAACCTCTAATATCAATTATAATAACTTCCCAATCCCAATATAATCCATTATATTAAATTATATTCAATTCAATTATATTTAAATCATCACCCAAAAAATGGATATCACACTATAGTCATTCAAACATTCATTTTCTCATTTATAAATAATGGGGAATGAATTATGGGTTTTAAATTTTCAAATAAATTATTTCAATGTTCCTATTAGGCCTTTATATAGTAAAATTTGATTTCCAAGTCTTCCAAAATAAATCAAATACTTTTATAAAATCATTTATAAATTATTTCATGTTAATGTAATATGTTTTCCGAAAACCTCTCTAAATTAGTGTAAGGAACCAACTATTTTGAAAAATATTACTGTAATTATTTTTGAAATATTTTTCATAAAATAAATCATTGATGATATCCAGATAAAAATATACATTACAATTTCCAAATCAATGATTCTTTTCTACTAATATGGTTTCACATAAACTAAATCAAATTCCACATTAATACAATAGATCTTGAAATTGCTAATCATTAATATAGCTCTAAGATATAAGTGTAGACATTGAAATAAATTTTAAAAACATGGTCAAAGAAAAATAAATCATATAATAAATTATAAAGTAAGATGATTAAGGAGAATACCTTAGAATTTAAATCACCAAAAGGAAACAACAATTTGAAGAGGGGAAAATCTCAAAGAATCGAAGGGGGCTTCCCAAAAGACACAAATCCGAAAAATATATCATGGATTTAATGAACATAAATATAATTTAGAGCCTATTTCTAAACAATAATATGATTCCACATGATAAAAAAGAATTATTGTTACATATAGAGTACCGACACAGTAGATGACACATAAATCCACCCAAAATTAAGGTTGGAAAAGAAAACATCACCTTAGGATAGCTCAAAAAATAATATAGGATGATTTTCGATTAAGGAAGAGTATTAAAAAAAAATTGGGTTTTTGGGTATAAAATAAAATTATTTACTATGTATCATATTCAATGACAACTATATATACTTAGTAGTCTCATCATATTCTATTTTATTCACTTCCATCCCACCAATCATTAAATTACTATAATAGATTTTCAAAAACCCTACCCAACCCACAAGATAGTCAGTGGACCTAAAAATACAATTGGTTAATATACTATTGAAAATATAGATATATAATAAGGTCAAAACACACTATAAAACTGATATTGGTCCAATGAATCCTTTAGTATCATGAAAATTGGCCCAAAATGTCCCCTCAAGGTTATGAGAACTATATGGATGTGAAAATTATTCCCATTATAAGCCTTTATTATCCTATAATTTTTTTTGGAAATTGGATGATAAAGAAAAAAAGAAAGAAATGACAGATCTAGAGAAAATTTCACCAATGATACACCAATGAATCTGAAACATCACAACGATACTAAATTCTTAACTCACATATATAGAAACTGGAAGGAATTATAATGAAACCATGGAGGAAATCAAGATCATTAAATGAAATATCCAAGAAATCACTCTATAAGTGATTCATCAAATTATCCAATAAAAATAGTTTATTCAGGGAAAATGAACTCTCCAAATATTATTTTTCAAGTGTCCAATATTCATATATCGAAAGAAAGGCCTTCAAAAACTCCACATAAAAGAACTAAACTACTAATATCCAATACAACATGAATAGAACATCTCAACGAATTTGTAGTTAGGAAACATAAAAACATGAAATAAAAATATTATGATTTTGATATTAACTTGAAAAAAAATCATGTGAGAGAATATTTGGAAACGTTTCATGCTAAATCATGCCTCATAAAATTTAATATAGTAAGATGTTATGTTATGTGAGTGTGACCCTAAATTTTATTCTACGATCACCAAATCCGACTATTTCAAATGAAAGCATTAGATCATAAAAAATAATACTTCCTAGTCTCTACAACATGTTCCAATGATTTATTGTGTACAAAAATAAAACCATGCTTCTTTCCCAACATAGGTCCACATCGTAGAAAGAAAAGTGATATAATAGTAACTATTGTGTCATAAAATTTTCCCAAAGGAACAACCATTTCCTTAGAGATAGTATATCTTTTGACGAATTAAAAGGAACACTTGTGTATATTCTCTAAACAACACAAATAAAGCCATAAGATTAATCACTAGTGGGTCACTCAAGGGGATATATGTTCCTCCTTAAATGGAGACATCAAAATTTCCATTCTTATATAACCCAAATCATTGAAACACATACATACCAAAATATTCTACATGAACCAAATATAGATTATAAGAACATTGAATGGAGGTGTTAGGGAAAAATAAGAAAAACATTAACACAAAAATACCCATATATGATTACAAAAAAAATAGGTACTTCCATTATTAATGAAACCACATACCTCATTTTCTATAATCAAATACAACCTTTCATCAAAAAAATTAATAATTGGGGCCTCTCAACAATATTTTAATTTCCCAAAACTGAAAACTTCCTTAACATTACCCATTAAAAACTATGAATTCAATAAATTTAAAAGATAACGTAAATGTCCATAAAAACATATTCTTACAACACAATGATAGAATCAAACATTGATACTAGAAAACAAAAACAAATACCATGGGGAAACCAAGAAAAATATTTAAATATCTCCAAATTTAATAGAGTTCTAAAAATGAAAATTATGTTATAAATAAAAACTCAAATGGAATTTAATATGACGTTAGGATCCTCAAGTTACAAATATATAAAAATCATCCTACAAATTTACCATTGTGTTAATGGATTCAATTTGTGACTTATTGATGGTTTCCCATTTTCTATAAGCTTATTGTTTAACTACATTTACCTTAAAAGTGGATGATTTGTTACCATGTTGAGATTTATATATAACATTTAATAATATATATAGATTCATGTGACACCCATTAGAAAAAAATAAATTACGATCCTTATGAAAATTATGACTTTCATGAAACATCATTCCTCACTAGTAGTAAAAAAGTGCTTCTTTATTGATGAATTCTCTGTGAATAAATATAAGGTCCTTTTAAAATATTCAATATCAAGTTATGAATTTAAAATATATCTTTTACCTTGATAGAGATTCTTCCATCACACCTTAGAATAAGAGAAAACATTAATTCCTCTATTTCCCTTAACATGTCATCCCCAACCATGATAGTACGCACCAAAAATGTCCATTACAATTAAGGATTAGTGGAATCATATAATGTGAAAAATATAATCAATGTTATTCCTGAATACACCAATCCATTATAGGATCATCCATGTCTTGGAATTGAAAATATGATACAAACTCAACAAAAGTGATAGAATAATCGAATACCACATTATCACTTTATTAGATACAAAGAAATTCCCTAGACTTTGGTACCATCATTGAATTGGAAAATAATTCCTGAATGAATTATTTCAAGAAACCTAGCTATGAGTTTTCAATCTGTGTCATATCCTTCATAACATACTTCCATAAATTCTATCCATGACACTCAGGCATGAAATTTGAGTACATAACCATGAGATATTCTAAAAACAGAAGATGAATAAATGTCTCCACAATCAATTTCATCCACAGAATAAATTCATATTAATCATATTATCTAAATATGAGAGGAGGGTTGAGGATTTGGTAACAAAAATGTAATCCTCACACTAGGGTAAATTATGAATGAAATATAACCATATATAGTATTTAACATAACAATAATCCCATTTAATCTTGATCAACCAACGAGTACATTAAATTTGAACAACTAGATACTATAAAAATAAGAAAATAACACATCATAAGTCCTGCCGCAGAAGGAAGAACACAAAGTTGTAAATGGATTCAATAAACCATTAAAAAAGATAATCCAATAATAAAAAAATCAAAACCAATAATACCAATCCTTAATTAATTTATGAATGAAAATTTCACCTATTTTACCCAAGAGGGTTTTACCAAAATCGATTTTAAAATGAATTTGAACTCATTAAACAAACAATTTACATCCACTAGATTATTTTAAATAAAAGTTTTTTTCATTAATATATTTTCAAATACATGATTTAAAATATTTTAAGTATAAAATTTTGAAAGTCTTTATTATTTTTATATTAACTCTATAAGAAGCTAAAGGAAATAGTTTTGACTCTAATAATTTCACAAAAATCATCAACAAAAAGTTCTAAAAAAACATTATAAAATTGAAAAATTATAAAAACACTAGAATCAAAATACTATTTTGACTTTAATATTTTTTAAAAACTCCATGAAATTTCAAACAATATATGAATAAACAAATAAAATATTACATGTAAATAACAGTCCCATGTGGTTCGAAATACTATGATCCAATAAGGTATTGTCTATTGGAATTTATCTAGAGTTAGCTATATAGACTATATATGGTCATCCAAGTCATAAAAAATAAATAAAAACCCTCTATATTTCACCCATGATTCACTAGATAACTTGGAGGTTATCTATACATGTTTTGGAATCTAAAAACTAGAAGTGGAACTCAAATAAAATAAAAAATAATTGAAAATATTCTAAAAAATTATATCGAACATGAGATATACTCATCCTATAAAACCTTTCTAACCTATGAATAACCTTAAATGAGTGGTGATCAATCACCCTCCGATGATTTCCTACTCATATTCTGAAAGTATTAAAACAAATTAATTTAAAACGGAGTCCAGACATTCAAAACCTGACTGTTATATGAATTGTAATGTATTATCCAATATTACCCCTAACCATCCATCACATCCAACATTCCACTATCCCGAAGGATCCACCCAATCCCCATGGGTTGGAGACTAGTGTTTGGGAGTTACAAGTACCCAAATTGAAATAATTTCACCCAAGAAATGAAAAAAATTATAAATATATAATGGAAGGAAAAGATAAAAAATTCATAAAATATGATATCAAATAGTGAAGTTACCATTAAAGTAAAACTAACTTGATAATAAGAATGATTTCTGATATGACTAACATCATGAAAAAAAACAAACAACCCACACCTCAATACTCTAGAGATGAAATTCCATATGAACCTCCATGAATTATCCAACCAAAAAACATAGGAATATAAAATATCCTAAGAAAGATTCTGATATTTTATTTAATATAATAATAATATAAAATCCTAGTTGGTCACCACTAACCCACAAAAATATTAACACTTTAAAATATATTTTATATCATGTATGTATTAAAATAATAATATAATATATAGTTTCAATGTTTTCGCATTATTGACACTCCATTTTGTCACATGGATAAAACGACATTAAAGGAATATATCATAAGGATAATAAGTGAAGTGAATAATTACATGGGTCACACCCTTCAAGAAATCAGTTTCATATAGGTCCCCACAATGAAATGTCAATACACAGAGTTTCTGTACATCCATTTTCACTTTGTAGGCCTAGACAGCTAGGTCACCCAGTGGAACCATGCAAAGTGTGTGCACATTGGCCTACATGATATACTTGTATGAGCTAGGAACATCACCCATGGATCCATATTTATTAAAAAATAGGACTATTAGGATCATCATTTTTATGATAGAAAATCATGAAGAAACATTTATGCTCTACTCTCCATATTCTTTATTAAAGGAATTCATAAACCTTTCATGTAGCTCTCTAAAATTCAAGAGATGAGGGTAATAAAAGGGGACAATGGATTTAAAAATCCATTTACTGTCTAAAATCCAAAACACCTTGATGATGAACCCTCCCCATTCATATGGATCTATTGATCATGAAGGTCCCATCCATAACGAGGGACCTATGAGAGATACTTCTGAGAACACCCGTGGAAACCCATGAAGCCTTGAGCAATGCCTCACCAAATTTCTATTTCCCATGTGTTAATTCATCCGAAATATCTTCAAATAGTGTAGTAATACTTACTTAAAGCCCTTATAGTCCACATTTTCCTACCCTACATGATACCCCCTTGCCTTCCCAACCTCTAACCAACACAATCCATCCCTCAATCCCTATATCCATCCACAAATGGTAGGGCCCTTCTTATATTGTATTTATATTATGAGAAGGCCGAAATTAAAACTCCACCAATTCATATAGATTTAAAAAACCATGGTAAGTGGAAAAATGACGTGCCACCCCTTTAGATATTAATTCTTTCAATTAGAGTAGTCATACTATTGTCCAACCAAAATGGTACTTCCTCACGGTGCATGTGAATATGAATTCCCTTGACAATGAGGAGCCCGACCCTTGGGAAGTGTTAGGGATTTCCCAATATCGGGTATGAGGGTTAAGTCCATTTCTTGAATGAGTCACCCCTAAGAACAGGGACCACCTTTTCTAATGAGGAATGATAGGATCACAATTTCCTTCCACATGAACCAATTTTAGGGCATACCTTCTTGAATGAGCCCGTGGAAATTCTTGTAGGACTTACCCTACTTTCATTCATTCTTCATTTTCCATTCACCAAGGGTGTAGCTAGTAGGGTAGTAAAAAATTAGTATCAGGGATAAAATGATATGAGGGAAAGGGACTAAAAAATCCATTTGTTCTACTTTCATTTCTCTTTCATCCTCCACTACTTGGTGAAGGATTGCGTGGTTTATTGGATCATATACCTACTCATGTTTTTCACCATTGGTCCTAACTCAAATGGAATAATAGGTTATTTGTGATCAAAAAATCATTACATTCAAATGAATGTTTTGGTAGATAATATTCTTACATATATTAATATTTTATTACTCCATAGGGCCTCTATAGTTATGGGTAGTCAAGGTCTTATATTAAACCATATGGAATCCTTTCTTAAGAGAATGAACTTATGATTTCTTGTGGGAGGAGGAAGTACTTATCCTTTTTCTACTTCCTAGGTTATATCCAGAAGTTAGTTTGACTATCATGATTACTACAAAAAATAAGACATGAGTATATTAAAATCCATTTATCTTTCCCATTTGGCTTCAACATCCCTCCACCATATGGAAAAGAATATTGTGTGGTTTCTCAGATCTTCTGCTCCCTCGTGTTTCTAAAACCATCATTATTCATGTTGGTATAGATGATGTTGGTGGACATGATATTTTCATGATCCCAATCCTTTTGGGAATCATTCGATGTGCAATACATAACTAAAAGAAGGTCATCCTTCATAGGAATAACACCCAACTAAACCTCCCAAGAAACCAGAGACTCTTTCTTAGGAGTAATCCAAAAATAAATCCTCTAAAAGGGTCCATATTATTATATAATAAAAACCTTTTGGAAGACCACATAGGAATGGTCCCTAACAACCAAACTACATGGGCTATGATTCTTGTCCAAATGGGAAACACATGGACCCACTATGAGGCCCAAATAGAACACCCCAAATAAACGATAATTATCTGTAAAATGCATTCTCTGTAGGGTCTTATACATCTTGAGATATTGTATACCTTAAAAGATACATGGGACACCTCACCATATGTAACACACCAAAATTTGACTAGGAACATTTCCTCTGGGAATCCATACCGCTTAAAATTAAACTATAAAGTTTTGTCCTTATCACATGTTCGTTAAAGGTATGATGTTACCCATTCAGTTGAACAAAAAAACATTAATACTAATTAGTTTCTTGAGGATATGTAGGAATCCCATATAATGGGTTCATTATGGATATCAAAATAACTCCAATCTATGTGGATGATGATACACTCTTGAGATCCCTACTGCGTGGATCAAAACCACATTCATGACTACACATGACAGAATAATATATGACACATTTATTAGAGGGTATCATTTATGGATAAAATTTGATACATAATGTTATCTCTATATATGAAGAACCTTAAACACACATAGATGATTCTAAATTCCATAAATTCTTGTATGTGTTTTTTAATTCAAGTTCAGATTACGTTATACATGGGAATAAATTAAGGATTAATGAACTTTTCGTAAATATATAATAGAGTCCCAAAGTAGGAAACAATTCCACCCAAATGGGTGGGATGAGCCTGAACTCCGATCCTCTTGACCAATATGATTCCCCAAGAATTTTTTGGATCAATTCCCAACATCTTCCTAACTTTGGAAAGTAGGTCCAAATAAGGGAACTATTGGGTGTGTTCATATCCAAAAAAGAAACCGCTTTGAATCCATTATAAAATTATGAAATTGACGTGAACTATTGTAAAAAACATAAAAACCTTAAATCAATCATCATGAGTAATAATTTTCACCAAAAGACAATAATGGTGAACCCAACATGAATACTTAACCATTTTTATAGTTTCATCCACCTATCAACCCCCTTCATCTATCAAATTTAAAGAGGTACAAACAATACAATGAATCATGAATGTGTTCATTTAATGGAAAACTTCATCCATGGGGTTTCCTTGTTTGTTTTTGTTATCTATATTACATCAAAATTCAACTATATATCCCTTCAATCAAATATCATCTCAATAACTCTAATAGATGTATTCACCAAATATAGTTTATGATGGGTACTCATTTAATTAGTGGGATCCATCACCAAACCAACATCTTCAATGTTGGGTCACAAACAAACTGGTCCTCAAATATCGTCATAACGCTACCATCATGACCCAAAAGGCTTCCCAATAGGAAATTCAGATTTTGAATCTCTTATATTCATAGAATCAATGATAAAGAGTTCTCCAAAAGGAGATGGTGCCAATCATTGACACCAACTATTTTGTGATCTTATCCCTGGAATGTGAAAATCACCTCCACTGCTATCATTGGGAGGTGGATAATGGGTCTACCAATGCCATTATCACTACAAAACATGATCCATTTTAAAAGAATCCATCTATAAATCATCATCAATATTGTTGTGTGGCAGTGAAAATTCAACATGATAGGGGTTCCATCCTTAGTAGTATAACCCCATTAATCTAGAATCCAGAACAGAAGATGGTCCACCGAAGAAGAAACTTATCAATAAGGATGGTGGAAAAACTTCTACCAACTATTAATAATCCCCCTAATCACATTTTGTAGATACAGTGAGCATGAAAACACACCATCCCTTACTAAGTGAGCATGCTAGCCGACTCATCTGGAAGCATCCAGATAAGCCCTCCAATAACAATTAGAGGAAAAAAACAAGTATAAATAAACACCTACCCACAATAATGTATCTGGATAGAGGAATATTCTCCCATAAACCATATAATCACCATAATCACACTTGGTAGAAGATAGAAAGTAGTAATAAACAACTTTCTACACCTAAAAAGTATTCCTGTCAAATTCTGTGGAAACCTATGAGTAGGAAAAATCACAAACACACACTAACAAATCCTACTACTAATGTGGACTCACTATTTTGAGTCTTGTTATAAAATCAAAATTATATATTGAATTTAATTTCAATTTTTTATTATTCGCCTATTTGGTGTTCTAGATGTTAATGAACTTATAAATTAGTGAGTGATTCTATTGTTCTTCTCTAATTATAAAGTATCTTTTTATTGAGTAGGATTTTTCAAAATCAATATAACTACCCAGTGTTCATTATTGGTTATTTAATTCATTTTTTTTGTATATAATTTAATTTGTGTTCATTTTTTTCATGTGGATAATCAACCCATATTTGCGATTTGTGGCTTCTCAGTTCGGATAAAAATATCCATAACATTATGTGTTTCAGACCATCAAAACCATGTTCATTTTCTATATTAGAAATTATATTTCTAGATCATGGGGTGATGATTTATGAAGTGGAATTATAGCTCAAATATAGAATTTTGTGATGATGGAAGATTCATATTTTATTATTTTTAGAAGACATGATTTCTTTAAAATATGATTTATGTTTCTATGGGTGTTTTCTATTTTAAAGCATAGGATTTGAAGAGTTCATGATTTGAATGGATTGGTTTTGTGGGTCAGATATAAGATTTTATAGGATTGAAATTGATGATATCCTATTCCAATGATATTTTGATCTACCTTTTATGGGGTCAAGTAGAATGAAATGGAAATAAGGGAGTCTGAGATACTTAATATGAAGGTATTAAGTAATATCTAGATGAAAATGACCAAATATTTGGACTTCAATATCAATCATAATAATTAAAAATAGAACTTATATCCTTTTTTGTCATCACATATGTTTATCAAAAATTAATAAAAAATTTTTTTCTAATGAAATGAATTTTTTCAAGAATATTTTATAAAGGAAGTTCGATGTTTGATCATACCAAAAAATATAACATGTTTTGGATTTAGTTTGATTCAGTTTGATTTTTAATTAAATTACTATTGATGGAATGGTATTATCCAATCCCTAGAAAAAATAAGTGTTTTCTAATGGTTGGGAATATAATATAATTTATCTGAGGAGAACATGACAGCTTTTTTGATTCCACATGGAGACAGAATTAAAACACAGTGAATTAATAAATATGATATTGAGATAATACAATGGATTATTAATAGTACACATATTTTTTTCCATATAATTATTTTAGGAATATTATATATTGATTCTATGTGTTAAAAAATCATAAAATTCAGGGAATGCTTTTTATAGTAATTCTTTCACTCAATATATAAGAATTTTGTTTGTATGGAATTATGTTTCCAAAATTTTATGCAATGATCTCAATTTGAATATACTTGTTAATTATAAAATTTTAAAGTTTGATGGAAATGTAAAAATTAATTATTGACCCATTAAAAAAGTATATGGTATTTATAACATCCACAGATTATAGAAAAACATAACCACGTTTAGTCAGCTACTATATGTGGGTTTGTAAATGGAATTTTTGGATTAACTATGGAAGATGACAACTCATTCAATGGTTATGGACTAAGGTGTTAAATAATGAACTTTTTATTTATTAAGAATATATAATGTTACAATCAAGACACAATAAAATTTTATTGGAATGTAATGTTATGACATTAGCATCATGGACACTTTAGTGGGAATTTTTTGAGAATCATTTTTATTATAATAATAAAATAAAATTATCTTATAGAGTATAAAATAGAAAAATAGTATTACCCTTTGGATATAGATAATTTTATACTTTCTAGAAAATAAACAAAGATAAAATGAGTTATATGAACATTTTGGCTCTTATCAATTTCTGTTGGTTAATTCCAGTTTGATCGCACAAGTGTTCCCTGTACAACATTACCTTTATTGGTAATTTCACTTATAATTTGAGGATGTTTTTCATTTAAATTGTTTATAAAATTCATAAAATTAATCAAATATAGATATATTATTTATAGTTTTGAAATAATTAACCTAAATTTTACTCTATTTGACATTCGATGTTAGTATGGATGAAAATTGTTCCATATGTTCTATTAGATGAACGAAATGTATTTGGAGAAGCATAAACTGGGGATAATAGAGATGACTAGATTTCATAGATAGATGAATCAAAAGTGTCTATAAAATCTTAGGAAATGATATAATAAAATAGTTTCAATTTTATTAATATTAATTAGATATGTATATTAGTTAAAGATATATTATGTATTTTTTAATATAAAGGGAAATAGTTTTAATTAAACAATTTTAATTTCATATATTATTTAAAAGAAAAATTTATAAATTTTAGAATTTTAATTTGATAAAAATAATTTAATTTTTTAATAAGTAAAATGAAAATATACTTTTGGTGTAATGTTTGGAATTTTATATTGATTTTATAGTGAATAGTGAAAAATAAATTAAAAAAGTCATTTCTTTTAAGAAATTATGTAATTTAAGAGTTAAAAAAATTAATTTTATATAAAGGAACCTAGTAAATATTTATGATACATTTAATCCATTAATTTATTTTTAATTAACATTATATTACATTTTTAATAGAAGTTGGGTTTTTGGGATGGCATATGGGTTTTTTTAATAACATTTTTAGAATGCATAATGATTATTAAATTTTATTAATTAATATAGTAAAAAAGGATAATTTTATAAATTAAATTTATAGAATATATATATTAAATATTATTTTATTTTTGTACAATTATTATTACCATTCATTTCTAGAACATAGAATCATCAATTTTTGAAAGAAATATACTCTTCTTGAAAACTAACTATCTCACAGTGACTGCGTTATTAATATTAAAATTGATTTTTAACTTATATTGATTTAATTTGTAAAAACTTAATCCATATATGGAATTATAATAATTTATAATTTATAGTATGTTCAACTATTTTAACCAAAATTATTTGTGAAAGAAAATAAAATTAATTTTAATGATTATGGTAAAAAATAAGATTACATAGAGGTTAATCTTAAATTAAATGTAGTGGAAAATACCCAAACCTTTTCCATAACCTATTTTATTGAATTTTTTTCCATATAACCTATTTTATCTAACATGGTTCAGTATCATCAGCACATGATTTTAGGGAGACCTTCCAATTGTGTTTTTTTAGTATTCGTAAGAATGTCACTCCTCTTCCACGATAAAAGGTAATTCACCCTCCCTACTTATTCACACCTAACAATCCATTTGAATCAAAAAATCCTAAAAAAATCCCAAATTCCCTCATATAATTATATTAGATTCACTTTCGGATGAAATCCATCCATGGATTCCATTTGGTGAAAACCAAAAGGGGTTACTTGAAGAAGAGGAATCGTTCATCAATGTGCATTTATATTATTTTTTTCTGAACTACCTTCAATTATTTTCATAACATGCATATATAATAACTTGATTATCATAAATATAATTATATATTTTTATGTTAAGGATATTACTAGAAAACAAACACACATTCATCAAATATGTTACAAAATCATCAGTCGTGTGTATGACTGACAACCGAATTTTGAAAAGATATACTTTCTTTCCCATTACAACTTATAGTGGTTAGTAATAATGATATAAAAACTGGATATATTTTATATTTATGAAATAATAATAATCCTAGAGTTATTATATCATATAAAATTTTTTTACATTTCATATCGTAGAGGATATGATAATGTATCTCATGTATATTGAGGAATACATCATCACAAAGTGATATAAATCATATTTCACCAATGTTTTACATTTAAGGAAATAATCATACCTATAATGAATATATATGATATAAATTAAATCATTAATAAAATCATTGAATAATTTTCTTTCTATTTTTATAATATATCATTTCATTTTTATGATTTCCCACACTGAAGAACTAATAACTTAATTGGTGGATGTGTGGACTACTGCCTACTAGATGCATGTGATTATTATATTTTTATCACCACATCACAATAATGATATATATAATCTAATAATATGGTATTTATGATATATTAATAATTCTAAAATGATAATTTTAAATTACATTCTTTCCATAATGAGCATTGAAAAAATGGAATCCTTACTCATGAATATGTACTGCCTATTGTCTCCATGATCTAACATTAGTTCTCTTTTCTTAACCATAATTCATTATTGGTTATAAAATTATAACTTATATATTAATATTATGATTATTTCATGATTATTATTCTTTTTTTTAAATAATGACAACTTTTACCACAATTGACCCACCGATGCTGTTTTTGGCACATAAACTAGATATAGTCAAAAATTCAAACTTATACATAATTGATGAAGATGTTTTATATAAATTATTAATAATGGAAATAAAAATAATAAATAAATTGAAAATGGTTATCAATAATGTAAGTAATTTTCATATTTTTATTATATAGGATGATAAAGACACACATGACGAATCTGAGTCAATGTATGGTACTTAATCAAAATCTCATTTCCTTGAAAAATATGATATTGTTATGAATCTAAAATATTTTATATGGTAAATATACAACCTCTTTGATATATTATATAATTTATGTTCTTTCTAAGTGACACTGTACTTTTTCGTGAAAATAAATCCTTTATTAATGTTCTCTTCTCTAACTCCATTTTCATTCCATTAATATTTTTATAAATTATTTTCCATGAACAATAATGATTTATAAATTTTGTTTTATGATTTAATTATTTCTTTTTGAAAATGAATCTTTTTATGGTTTCTATACAAAACGCTTTGACAATCGATAAAATGAATGTTATATTCTTAAGGTACACAACAATAATTACTTTTTCACAACCAGAACTGTCATTCAATTTATATAACCCATTGAAAACATTAATTGAACCTCTAAAGAATAATTTTTTTTATTTTATTTCTAGTATTTTTTTAGATGAGTTTTCAAATGAATATTGTTTTATTAAAAATGGGTCTTTAAATGATATGTGTATTTTCACCTATTTATTTAAAAATGTTTTAAAAATATTTTATGATTTACTGTATAAGAATAAAGATGTTTTATTAATGATATGTTACATGAGAATATTATGAAGGGGTTGTGTAGATAATGATGGGTGATCCTATGATAGATTATACCCTGGGGTAGCCCTGCTATCATCTAGTGAGCCCATTATCCTAAACAATGGCTGTGCGCAGACAATGTGGTAATACATTAATTAGTGTTCCTTATATTAATATGAAATAAAGAGAGAGCTACAGAAGGGTTTATCTGATGGATTTAACTATGATCCAGTTAATTATGATATGGTTTTAAAATTAGTTATGAATGTCATGATTTGGGTTATCAATTTATTATTTTAATTTGATACAATAGGTTTTAATGCTTTCCCTTAGAAAAAATTAATGTTTATATTAAAGTTGTAATTTTTTATTCAATATCCTAAAATAATATTAGAAATAAAAGTGAATGTTATAAGGGTTTCCATGTTTTCATTGTACTAATAAATTACATTTTCTGTATCCATTTATAAGATTTTGTGTCATCCCGCATTTTTAGTTGTTTTTCTTAGGATTTAAGGATGTGTAATGGAATGGAAGAAGTCAAGTTAAAATTGGTTGATGTTTTCCATGGAAATATATAATGATTTGTTTTAAAGATTTATATAATTATAATAATAAATAATAATTGGATGTCTCAACATTCTATTTTATGGGTTTAATATGTATGAGTTATGACCTAATTATTTTAAACTATAAACCTAAAAAGATTCTCTAATGTCATAGTATTAAATCTTGAAAAAAAATCAAGATAATGTTATCATTAAGGGTTGGGACATATAGTTTGTATCAGAAGATCGTATATATAAATTTGATAGATATTATAATGATAATATCATTCCGATGGATGTTTTTATGTTATGGTTACGCTAAAATATAATATAATTTCATGATTTCCATATTGATTCGTATAAATAATTTCTATTCAAAATAGTTATACACAAAGGAATGATGGATGTCATAGTTTGAACTAAATGATAAGAATATATCATTCCAAATCATCATGTAGTTATGGTTGGAATTGGAAAAAAATAGTTTTTTCCATGATGGATCATTTGATAAAAGAAATAAATTGTTGTGTTATCCATTCTAGAAAAATATATCAGTGGATCATCTAGCCCCATGTTAGCCAAATGATGGATCAATGATCCAGGGATGATATTTGATGTCATGGGATGTTCATAATACCAAAAGGTAAATCCATTCATATACCATATTTAAGGTGATGCTTATAGAATGGTGGAAGTTTGTTAATTGTAATAATGAAAAAGACGGTATTGATTCCATTTAATGTGAAACATTAATAGACATTTTCCAGCAGAAATAATTCCCTATGATTTTTTGGCTATTAATGAATTAAAAATTCTTGGATTTAAGGAAGAATGAAAAAGAATTAGTTTCCTCATATAATTAAAAAAAGTAGATTATATATGTATGAGTTAGATTTTTCTTATTGAATTGGGGGTACAATTAATATAGTTTACATAGAGTTTAAATGGTATTTACTAAGATCATTATCCACATGAGAATTTATTACTTATCAAATATTAGTTTATTGTGTTTAGATAGTCCGATGGATTTTTCCAACACGTATGTTCTCTGTGATTACAACACTTTTAAAAGATCAAGGTTTTATGCAATATAGAAACAACTAGTTATGAATTATAGAAGTAAGAAAAATAGTTTTTCCAAGTTTTTAAAATAAAATTTTAAAGATTTTATTATGATAACAACAAATTGTTACAAATGTGTAATGTTTAGCCACATGGCCAGTGAGTTCATGGAAAATAATCATATAGAATAAAATAATTGGGTAACGAATAACCATAAAAAAATGAGGTGTTTTAGTTATAATGAGTTTGTTCATTATGCTAACTAATGTTCAATGTTAGATTTAATTAATGAAAATCATCATGATTGCAAGTAGAATTTTCTAGTGAAGCCATTTTATAATACAATAGTTTGTGTTGGGCCATCAAAAGATTGTGTGAAACATTTGTTACTTGTCTATTTGAATTATCCTGATACCATATTTGTAACTATATCTTCTCATTCTTATCATTTAGGAGATATTTTCATGTAAATTTGGAATATCCCTTAATTAATGTATCATACAAATTTTTGGAAAATATATGAGTGGATAAATTATAGAATCCATGATTTGTTAGAATATTCAAATTGTAATCAGTGGGATATTCTCCCAAAATATGTTGTTTAACTACCTACTGTCAATATTGATATCATTAATGGTATGGATTGGATTTTAGTTTATCATACTAGAATATATTTCAGTGCTAATAAAGTATTGTTTAATGATTTCATACCATTGATAAAATACCATGAATATGATAAATTTATAAGATATGGTAGTGAAATATACGTAGCTTTTATTTTTAAAATATAGAAATTGTTCCAATTAGTGATTTGTAAATAAAAAATGAATTTATGGATTTTTTCTAGATCATTTACCTAGTGTTATTCTGGATTGAGAGGTTGAGTTTTTTTTGAAATAGTATGTTATGTTATTTCCATTTCAAAACCCCCTTATTTAATGGATGAAGTATAAATTTTAGAAAAGGAAATTAAAATTTAGGAGTTATAAGGTAAAGGTTTCAACTGAACTAGAATTTCATTATGGGGTAATCTTATCTTGTTTTTTAAAAACAGCGATCATACACTGAGTCATTTTATTTATTATGTTTCCTTAAATAAAATCACATTTAAGATTAAGTATCCTTTTCTTCGTATCAATGATTTTTTTATCAACTTTAAGGAGAGTTATATTTTTATAGGATTTACTAAGGTTGGAGTACCATAAGTTGAAATTTATTGAAGTAGACAGTCTGAAGACTATGCCTCACACTAGATATTTTCATTATGGATTTTTTTGTCATTCTATATGGGTTATTTAATGCACCTATTTTATGTATGGACCATATAAATAGAATTTACGATGATTTAATTGATTTTTTTTATTTTTATTTATTGATTACATTTTGTACACTGTATAAGTACATATGAATATGAAAGAAACCTAAGAGTTATTTTTCAAGAAATAAAATAAATGAAAATATATGGGAATTTTAGAAATTATGATTTTCTGTAGAAAAAAATTACATTCAATCAAAATATTGATTTTAAGGATTGAATAACTATTGGCCCTTCAATAGTAAATATTGTTTATTAAATACCCAGACTAAAAAATATCACTAATCTTCTTAGTTAACATGGAGTATCTTATTACTACTGCAGGTTTGTTAAAAAAATTCCTTTATTCCCTAGAGAACTAACTAATTTAACTTGAAATGATGTTATGTTCATCTGGAAAAATAATGTGATGATTATTTTTAGGAACTAAAAGATGATTTTTGAATCCTCTAGTTTTGTCCCTGCCTTAAAGAAATGATGATTTTTTAATCATTAAGGATGCTTCTTTGAAAAGAAATGGTTTTGTCATTATATATAATTATCAAAAAATTTATTCTTCTTCACATCAGTCAAAACCTAATGAGTTAAATTACATTATAAATGATTTATTATAACAGATGATCATAAAACATTTAAATTTTGGAGGAAACATCTATTAGAAATAAAGTGTGAAATATAAACTGATCCCAAAACATTTATGTACATATTCAATCAAAATGAACAAAACATGGGATTGAGAAGGTCATTGGAACTAATCATGGATTATGATTTCATGATTCATTACCATTATGAAAAAAAGGTGGATGATACTTTGAGTCAAAAAGATAATGCTACATTAACCATGTTACACTTGGAAGATAACAATTTGGTTATGTATTTGATGAATATTCACCAATAACATGTGTATATAGAGACATACTCTATTTTCTTTTATGATTAAGTATTGTTCACTTTTTCTAAAAGTAATAAGAGACCTCCGAATGAGTATCACAAATTATAAGAAAAGGTAGAATATGTTAATAAGGGTATGTTACTTGGTTTTAATATTGCTGAAGAATGTGTATTCTGATTTGGAAAAAGTTGATGAGTTCTAATGATTCCATGTTGTGGAATGAGTTTTTGAATGAACCTGGTAGTTCTTCCATCTTTCTTCAGTCATGCATTACGATGATGTAAAACGACCTTCAGGAGTATTGCTGGTTGGGCTGAATGAAAAATGATATTTCTACCTTTACTGTCATGTGTTTGAAATGTCAGTATATTAATATATAATGATTTTTATTAAATGGTATTCTTCAGCCTTTTCCAATTATAGAGTGAAAAATGGGGAATGTATCAAAGTATTTCAATTTTGGATTGCGAAATACTTATCATTGTAACAATGAGATTTGGGATACTGTTGAAAGATTAGAAAAATATGCACATTTCTTTCTCATTTGAGATATGATGACATTATATAAAATTTTCAGCCTATATCTAAATGAGATAGATAAGTTACATGGAGTCCCACTGTACAATGTTTTATACCATGATCCTAGTTTAACATAAAATTTGGGAAAAGACTTTAGAAGTCATTAAACACTGAATTAAATTATAGTACCACCTTTCATCTTCAATTTTATGGATAGTCTATATGGATAATTAAACCCATGGGATACATATTTTTTTCATTTCTATATGGATTACCAATGTGTTTTGATCGACACATTCCTTTTATTGAGTTCTCTTATAACAATAGGTTTCATTCAAGTATACAGATGGAATCAGGTGAAGAATTATAATGAAATCTGTATCAGAAACCATCTTTTTTGGATGATGAAGGTTAAAAAAAGTTGATGGTGAAAATTTGGGTAGAGAAAATAGTAGATAAACATCTTTTGATTTGTAAATATATCTGGATATATTAGAGAAGGAAAAAAGTTATATGGATAACTAGAGGAATGATATTTCCTTCAAGGCAGGGGATTATGTATTTCTCAAAATTTATCTATGGATAATTGTGATGTGTTTTGGTAAGAAGGGGAAGATTATTACAAGGATAATTAAAACATATGAAATATCTAATAAAGTTGGATCATATTCCTATTAATTATTATTACCTCCAATTTTATCTTAGGTAAAAAAAGTACTTTATGTTTCAATGTTAAGGAAATATTTTTTGATTCATATATTGTATTGATCCCTGATGTAGTTTAGTTGGAAGATAATATTTCTTATCAGGAATATCCATTTCATGTTCTTGTTCTCAGAGATCATGTTTTTATGAATTTGGTTATTCATTGGGTAATTGTTTCATGAAAAAACCATACAGTTTTTGAGGAAACATGAGACTCTAAAAAATATATGATAAAAATATATCACCAAGAGTTCAATTAGTTAATAGAATTGTGATAATGTAATTTTTAATATGAGGGAAGGATGTACCATCCTAGGTAATAATATAATAAATCATCTTTATATTTATTAATATTAATTATAAAAATATAATGTAAATATAAATCTAAAAGGAAATTGTCTTAATGAAACATATTTTTATATAGTTTTATTTAAATTATTAATTTATAAATTATAGAATCTAAATTTAGTAAAATTAATATTATTTTTTCATTCATTATATGAAATTTTACATTACGTGATTATTTTTGTCTGTTTTGGAACGTATTGATACTTCAGTTTATAGTGAAAAATACAGAATCTTGTAAAAAAATAACTTTATTTCAATAAATTATGTAATTTAAGAGTCAAAATATGTTCTGAATATGGGTTCAAGTAACATAATAATATTTATTTATTTATTTAATCAACTTAATAAATTATTTATTATCTTTATATTGGTTTTTAATTTAAGTTTGTTTTTGGTTTAAATATTGGTATTCCTAAAAACTGTTTTAAGATTAATAATGATTCTACATTTAAAATATCTAAAATAACCCCTAACTGGGAATGAATTAAATTATATTTTTTATTATTTTTTTTCATTAAATATTATTTAACTTTCATTCAATGATTATTAATAGTCATAAAGTAAATATAGAATCATTTTTTAAAAAAAAGAATACTCTTCTTCAAAACCCATTATCTCACAAGAATTACGAGATTAATTTTGAAATTTATTTTTACACTTATGTATATTGAATTTGTAAAAATGGATACTTAATTTGGAATCATAAATATTTATAATTTAATTTATTTTAAAGTTATTTTTTACCAACATTATTTTTTAAATCAATTAGAATTATTTATAGTGAATAAGATAAAAAACAATTTTACTTAGCTTATAATCTTAAAATATAAGGCATGGAAATGTAAAAAACTGGTTCAAAACCAATTTTGTAGACATATTTAGACCATATATCATGTTTTCATGAAAATGGATTGTTCTCGGAGCAACATGATGTAAGGGAGACCTCCCATTAGAGTTTTCTTTTATTATTTTCAACAATTCCACTCCACCTTCACTGTAAAATGGAATTCACTCTCTTCACCTATATGCAACTCCAAAATAAATTTCTAGACCAAAATATAACCAAATAACATCCCATATTACCTCCTACAATCATATAATTCTAACATTGTGAATAAATCAACCCAAGGAAGTCCATTCTTGCGAACTAAAAGGAGATACCTGAAGAAGAGGTAAAATTTATAAACATGAATTTTTTCTTGTTTCCTTCTCCTCCCCATTAAATTATTTTTTTACCATGATTATATATTAAACATAGTATAATAAATATTTTTATATTTTTTATGTTATGTTTAAGAAATAAAAACATTAAAACTTCCATCATACGTGTTATGATGTCATCATTCATGTGTATGGTGGACTGTGTCATCACGAAATAATGTCATTTATTTTCACATTTCCACCTCTCATGAATGGGACTAAAGATGGAGATACATTAAATATATGATATTTATGATACATAACAAAAAAATTATTTTATATTAATTTTATCATATACAACCTTTTTTACATCTCATATTGTCGGTGATACAATAATATCCCACATGTGTATGGAGGACTACCGCCTCGCAAAGCGATGTGATGCACTTTTCACTAACGTGTTACATGGAAAGTAATAAGGGTAAATATAATGATAATATACAATATACATTAAATAATTATTATATTAATGAAATAATTATATTGTTGTAAATATAAAATATAGTTATCTGTTTACAATTTCACACACTTAAAAAATAATAACGTTATTCATGGATGTATACATTACTGCCTCCTTGATGTGATATGATTCTTATTGTTTCATGAAAATATCACAAGAATGATATATATAATTTAATAATATTGTATATATGATATAATGATAATTACATAAAGATAAATTTTATATTCCATCATTCAACAATGATCATTATAAAAATGGAAATGTTACTCATGCATACATACATCCTACCGTCTCTATGATAATATCGTTAATAATTTTTTCATATTAATCTATCATGATATGTTTTAAAAAAATTATATATAAATATTATTATTATTTCATGTATATTATTATGGATATGTTTAAATAGTTACCCAATCTACCATTGTCAACCAACCAAAGTCATTTTAGACACATAAACCAGAGATGGTAAAAAACATATGGGATAAAATTAAATTCTTAATAATTTTTTTTATTACTTACTAATATTGTAATTAAAATTAATAATAGACTTGAAAACTTTCCTCAAGAATTTAAATAAATAAAATAGTTTTATAATTTATGATGATAAAGATACAATTGACAAATCAGACTCACAGTAAGGAAATTCGTCTCAATCTCTTTTTATTGATTCATATCTTGATGTTATGCACCTTTATTCTCTTACAAGACCTCTAAAAAAACTTTTGACATTTTATATCATAAATTTACGTATTATAGTGGTATTTAATTTTTTTTAATTTTATTCTAGAATGGGTTTTATGATTCAAGTGTTTCCTTTTTGAAAATAGACTTTTCCTTTAAATATATCATTTAGTAACGCTTTTTTAGAAAATATTTTTATATTACATTTATTATTTTTAAAATGATTGTATATATATACATAAATCATGTTTTAAAATTTAATTTTAATGGTATTCAAAAGGAATAATTTTATAGTTTCTATACAGAATTTTTTGACATTATAAAAAATGAATGTTTCATTCCTATCATACATGAAAATAATAAATTTCACACTACATGAACGTTATATTATTTCTGGATTCCACTTATATATTTAATTTTTTTCATTAAAAAATTATTTTTATATCATTTGATTATTTGGTTACTAATTTTTTTCCCAAAATAAAATGGTTTTTTATATTGAAAAAATTATTTTAAAAGAAAATGATATTTTTCTAGTAAGTTTAAAATTCATCTTGAAATGTTTTATGATGTATTGAGGAAGAATAATAAATTATATTCATGATATGTTACATTAGAATAATATTATGGGGTGGCTCAAATAACAATATGTGATCCTATTATAGATTATTAGATGGGGTGGTCTAGATAGCACTGGGCGAGGCCGTTACAGAATCAATAACAGGTGTTCCCAGATAGTGTTCAAAGTCATTGTGTAAGGTTCATTTTATTAACATGATAGAAGGAGGGATTTAAAAAAGGGTTTATCCAATGGATTTACTTTTTCTCCAGTTACATCTGAAATGGGTTTAAAATGTGTTATGAATGTGATACTCCATGTTACTATGAAGGGGTTTTAATTATATGCAACCTGTTTCATTATTGTTATTTGAGGAAAATTTATTTTAATTTTTCATGTGGAAATGTGTTATTTAATATTCTCAAATATCATCGAATATGATGTTAAAAATAATATTGGTTATCATGTGTTCACTAGACTGGAAATTTTCCTTCTATTTGGATCCATTGTTGAGCTTTTATGCTCATCTCACATTTTTAATTGATTTTATTTGGATTTAATATGTGTTAGGGAATAAAAGAATATAATATGAAATTAATGTATATTTTCAATGAAAAAATATATGAAGATTTATTTTAAAAGTATTTTGTTATGAGAAAAAATGGATACTAATCCGAAATGTACAATTTTATTTTATAGTTTTAAAATCTGTGAGTTGTAAACTAATTATCTAGAACTATAAACTTAAAAGGATCCGTAAATGAAATAGAATGAATTCATGAACTAAATCTCACCACAATATAATGTTTAAGGCTAGGGACTTATAGAGTTGAAGTATCATTAAATTGTATTCCTGTTTTCTTAATGATGTTTTGGTAGATCTGGTTACATATGTTGCTTAAATAGTAAAAAAGAGTCCATTTATACTGAGAGGATATAAACATTTGAAGGAACTAAACAACATAATGATGGTTTATATATCTCATAAGAATGGTTTTTCACTTTTTTTACATACAAATTAATTTCAGTTAAATTTAATAGTATTAATCATTGTATTGGACATATTTCATTGTCTGATAGGTTAATAAAAACTGTAGATGATGATAATATTTATAAAAGTGATATCAGAAGTTAAAGATTCCACTTTATTTTAAAGATCATATGGAAATAATTAATAATTTAAGAATGTGAAAATGGGATAATAGAACCATAAAAATATCCATTTTAATCTAAATCAATGATTAATTTTTTTTGATTGATTGGGGTGCATAAAAATTTGAGACCCTTTGAGAAATTTAAGAAAAGGACACTCCAATCATGTTTCTAATATAGTCATGACTGATATACCAAAATGTTATATTATTAATGAAGTGTGATATATTATTTTTGAATTTTTTTATAAATAGTTGAACATGAGGTTTTTCAATGACCTAATAGGTTCATGGTACCAGTTTATATGATTTAATTTAAGACAAATATTTTTTATGTACCATATGGTGGAGTACCTAAAATGTAATAGGAGGAGAGAAGTATGAGAAACTCTAATGATTATGAGTTAGTAATTAATGAATAAATAGACTTTTAATATTAATTAAAAATAAAATAGATTAATAAATTACTACGTATAAACTGTAGTGAAGAAGAATTGGTGATTTTTGTTGAAATAATAATTAGTTGGTATGTAAAAGTATAAGGGAAGGCTATTTGTGAGAGGGAAAAAATATAAGTTGTTATTTTCATGAGATCGCCTCTAATATTTTTAAAAAGTATTTAATTTTAATTTTTCTCTATTATGTTTCTATGGAAATGAATATTTCATTATATTTGGATCTAAAACCTATATGCCCCATGATGATTTGGAGAAAGAGATCTATATGGAGTATATAAAGGTTTTTATGAGAATAATTACAAATGATATAGTTTACATGATTAATCAGAGTTTTTATAGTATTAAGGAAACACCATGAAACTGGAATAGATATTTTTTTTTCAAGCATGGATGAAAATATGTTCATATAGTGTATTATAGATCATTCATACCACAAGAAATTATTTTATAATGATATTGTTTTTCACTATTTATTCATACATGGATAATATTATATTATCTAAACATGTGAAGGAATATCTTAAAGAGTTTATGACTATTATTCTAGTATAATTTGTTATGAGGGATCTAAATTAGGGAAATGAAAATTGGGGATGTGGATCAAAAGGTACACGAATACTAGGAAATTGTTTCTATCATAGTTAATAAACTAAATTGTATTGGAATGATTCAATATGAAGAATTTTAAACCAGCATTGACCCAATTATTAAGGCACATAATTTTATCCATGTTGAATAAACCTAAATATAAATAATAGTATATATACATAGAGAGGGTTACATATTAACCACTTTTCAGAATCATGATGCATTAAATGGTTTTTATAAAGGATTTCATCATGCATGTATTGGAAACATTTAACATAATCCAAAAAAATAAAAAAATGTAACATTGTAAATTCATGTAGTGTTTTATTAGGTATATATGTAGATTCGTATACTTTTTATGTGTTTTTAATGGTTTATTCCATTAATGTTTTTTGGATATATGTATTAGAAGATATAATACTCATAAAAGTGTACCAGGATATTTTTATTTTTATCTAAAGGAACAACATTGAATTAAATATCTCAACTACAACAGATAGTTTCAATTTCAAACATGGAATCTAAGTAAATTGAAATTAAGGATTTATAGGAGTAGATAATATTCTTTAAGGGTTTATTTAGTAATTTAGAAGATGGAAATAAAATATTCTTGTTTTTTAAAATTTAATGTGTGATTGATCTGATGAAGAATACGGTGTTTCAATCTACAATGTAAAACATTCAACTATATATCAGATTATTTTTAAGATCATGGATGATGGATGTATGAAGTAAAAAATGTTCTTAGGAGTGGGGAACACGTGGAAATTATAAATAAAGTCATTGTTTTGTAAATCCCATGACCGTGTTGTGTCGTAGTGTGGATTGGATAATTGGTTTTTTAATGATCTTAGAAGTAGAAAAAGATTTAATAATATAAGAGATGTTTATATACATCCCAATGGACTTGGTGGAATTCTATAAAAGTTTATATTGGGGGTAGCATATCATGGAATGAATGATTTTTATAGATATTTAAAATGAATTTTTTGAAGTAGGTATTTCAAAAATATGGTTGTAAATCAATTTGATATACATATAGAACCATGTTATTTAATATTGTGAAAAAAATATTTTTGTGTATATTCAAAAGGTTAGAAAAATGAGTTCTAGTGTAGAAACTCATTGACAATAGGTTATATGTGGAGTCATTTCATTCAGAAAGAAAATAAATGCAGACATGATCAAGAGATTAATTAATATAAATATGTAATGGTATTGAAACTAATGGAATAAATTCAATATAGTATATCTGGTGTAAAAATTAATAGTTTTTGTCAGTTAATGAAGCTTGTTTCATTTTCATCACTTCAAAATGATTATATTGTTTTTTTTTGATTTTTTTTCAAATTTAATGTTTTAGAATTTATGTTATATGTAACTAAATGATTTTTTCTCACATTATTTAAATCATTTACAATGTCTCTTATGGAGTGTGACCCATTAGATAGAATGAAAATTTATGGAGTTCAATATTCATCATGCCTTATTTTTCATTTTGGATGTTATGGAGTTATTTTAAAGATTTCCTCCAGAGATTTTGTTTGTGAATGGTTTCTGACACTACCTGATTTGGATAAATGATGACATGTGGTCCTGTATTTTTGAACATCTGAATCATTTTTCTATAATTACAGTTTGATATACCAGTTCTGAGTTCAGTGATAGTGGAAAAATAGTGATCTACATATTAATGAAAAGTTATTTATACTATAAGTATATGGAGTTCCATAAAAAAATATACAGGGAAATGTTAAATTTGTTTTCTGGCTCAATAATGATGCATTATTCATTTCTAGGATTTATATCGAGAGTGTTGATATCTAAAAAAATACACTGAGAATAGATTTGTAGATGACATTCATAATAGGAGGACTATATAACAGAAGTTTTATACTATGAATTTGATCATAGAGTATAAAATGTTTGGGCTCACACACATAATAAATATATCTCAACCAGTGAACCATAAATAATTAGAGATGATTTAAAAATAGAAATTTTCACAAAATTTTCCCTGAAATGTCCTCATATTAATGGATATTATTTCTAATGGAATGTGAATTCAAAATTGAGATAGTTGAAAGTGACGATGGATTCAAAATGCATGTGATAGATATTTTAATGAATCAATGTGAGGATCAATCCATATTAAATTTTAAAATGATAGTTGTTAGATGATACATTGATTTCGAATCATACTCACTCATATAGAGAGAGAATGTTTGGTCCCTGTCCAACGCTTCCCTTCCCATAAGATAAATGGGTGTAGTAAGGATGACTAAGATAGAAATAAAAGATAGTTCTTGTATAACATTATAGAGGGACACTTCATAAGACATAAGTGATTAAGGACTAACTGAGGCCATTCTATATTTCTTCTTCAGCCAGGGGAATGAGAAACAACTTCTATCAAAAGGAAACCCTTGATGGAATCCCAAATGTGTCCATTTGGGGGAGCCATATCATTGACCTCTCTCACCAAACAGATCATTGATATATATATTTTCTATATAATATATGTCATGATATCATATAAAAATATATATTTCACCAATAGTTTTTAATGTTATTTTATATGTGATATGTCACAAAATCTATGATTTATGTTCCTCCGATGTATCACTATAAGAACTTGTGTTATGATGAAAAATGATGTGTAGTTGGTTTATGTTCATGGTGTTTATGATTACAACATTACGAAATTTCTAAATCCAAATATTTTAATAATATTTAATATTTTTCTAAGAGAATATCATAATAATAAATCCAAATACCTTCTTTGATGTCTTCATATATTTCCAAATGTGATTTTAAATGAATTTATCTTTAAATACATGGAAATAACAAAAATATTTTGAATAAATAAAATTATAATAATGGAAAAAGTGAATGGAAGTTAAATTATGAAATTCTGGGATTCAAATTGAATGAAATATTTCAATGAAATCACTTAAAAATATATAATGATTAATTATAAGAAGATTAAGTTTATAGAGTGAGTGTATATCCCTAAATATAAATTATATACTAGATGTTGAATAAGAATGATGTAAAAAAATTATTAAGATATAGATAAAGAATTCATTATATTATATGATGATCCAATGAAGACCAAGACTAGATAGATCAATATATTCCTAGAAAAAGTTTAATTTTAAAAACATATTCCATAAAAGTGGTTATTCATGTTAAATCAAAACAGAAAATTGAGGATTTAAGAATACTCACAACCCTTATGATTTATTCTAAATTCATAATTATTCATTTAATTGAGAAATGAGAAGAATAATAATTATTTAGTTATGATTCATTGATTCAATACTTCAATGAAGAATATTTACACATTTATTTTTATTAGTAATCCCAATAATTTTCTAGGAGGTGATATTTATTAACATTATAATAATAAATATGTAATAAAAATCAGAGATCACTTGGATTCCAATAAGAATTCAATTTGAAAATTGAGATACTCTATAATGGGGTTGAGGATGAATATTTACCATATAATGTATTCAATATTTAATGTTAAAAAAAGATTGCTAATTGAAATGATATACCTAAATTAAATGATATAGTCATCTAATATTAATATGAAATATTTAAAAATTTATTGTATTATAGATTCATTACTTCTATAGTATTTATTTTTAGATAAAATACAATGGAAAAATAAAATATTTAAACATTTTAAGACTATTGATTATTGAGAACATGTTAAAATGAGATTAATGGAAAAATATGGGAAAATAATCCAACTCCCTTTTCATTTTAATTATTTTGGTATGGGAACCATAATTCGAATTATATCATTTGGACTCTTCCACATACTTTTTCAATTATTAAATAATATTTTTATGATACTAAAAATATTTTGATACTATGATTTTGTAAATAATATTTACTATTTTGAGTTTATCTCTATCGTTAAATATATGTCTATATTATAAGTATGTTTATTTAATATTTATATTATTATTTACAGTTCTTTATTTTTTTATTATATTTTATGCTTTATATTTTTTATTATTAATTTTTTATATAATGTGATTTATTTATCCCTGAATGAAATTATAATTTCCAATATATAATAAAATTATCATTAAAATATATGATAAGAATATTTATTTTATTCAATTATTTTAATCAATTATTTAAATGTAAAAATATCAATATAACATGGTTCTACTAGTATATTTGATATTAATATAGGGGATATATGTGTTTTTTATATTATAGAATAATTTTCCTAAAGTGAAAATAATTAAAAATATAAATAATTGAGGATGAATATTCATATATACTTTATATCTAAAGTAAAAAATTATTCTACTAAATATATATAAGGTAAGATGAAATTTTTAGAGATCATTAATATTCTATGGTATATAAAATAATTTATCATTTCATGAGGTAGGAAGGATCCATGATAAAAAAATATTATTTGAATATTATTGAAGAAGAGTGTTTTTTTATAAACTAGTGACATGATTGAATAGTTTTTAATGGTATGTCATAGTTGAGTACGTTGTATGTTAAAAAAATATAATTTATGGAGACAAATTGAATAAAAATATAAAATGATTTACATGTATTACAATAATGTAAGTTAATTTTGAAAATTCACTTCTATTTCAAAAAATAGTGGGGTAATAGAACTCATTTAATGAAATATAATGAAAATATGGAATAAAAAATTTGAGTGTAATTCTATAAAAATAGTAGTTCATTTGATATAATTTTCAGCATTTAAAGAGTTGGGTTGTTTATTTTTTAAAATCAAATTTCCAAATTTTCAATTTTATGTGGTATTATGGTCTGATTAAAGAATAAATGCAAGGTGCTGGGTTGAAATGGTTTAAGACATACATCTTCAGTAGTTCAATATGGTAATTCCCCAATGACTATTTGGGATGGATCCAAATCCTAATTTTTCTAAATTAATATATATTTTAAATGTTTTATTATATGTTTACACCCTTGAATAAATATAGTAATTTATATAATACATTGGTGAGTTTTGATAAAATGAAAAGAGATTACTCACCTGTAACACACCAAACTGAATCCCCATGATCATGCTGGAGTGTACATAAGCTCATGTTCACCTCACCATAACCTAGAGCCTTCCTAATAATAGTCAGAATTTATGTAAATTCATTGGGATTTTTTACACTAAATTAGAGTTACAAATATAAATAAATAACCACAATAGTTACAAAAAAGATTTTTATGATATATAAAAATGACATTTATACAAATGACATGCGATGTTATACATACTCAACATTATAAAAATATAAAAAAAAGTTGATATCCCACTTGGATGATAATTTTAAATGGTAACCCAATAAAGATACAAGAATCTTTGTAACACCGTGACTCACCTCATCGATATCTACATACATGTAGTAAAAAATCCCACTCATAGATAAATATTTGGCCTCAATACAACATATTCTTTCAACATGTGATGGATTATTTCATTCCCATGTTTCATTGATGAAAAAATAGGTGATAGTAGAACAAATTAGGAAACCACCATCATGTCTCTATAAATTACATGTGAACTCGTTATATGTTTATGTGATAACAACGAAAAAATGTAAACATATAATACAAAAACTATAAAAACATAATATATATAACTATAATTTACAAGAAGATAACATCCAACCATATATCTAGTTGTTATGCACTCACTAATCTTCTACATTCCTCAGTTGTAAGTAATTTGGATCCATGATAGAATGAATACCAATAAGCCACATGATTCATTTATTCCACGATTGGATTTTCCAGAAACATGATAAAAAAAATCCTATTGTGGGATTACATTTAACATATCCCCCCCTCAGGGAAGGATAGTCCACAAATCTCACCTTGCATGCTAAACATTAAAATATAGAGTAAAAATATGTTTTATACACAATTAAAATTAAATATGAACAATCACATTAAATCAAAAGGAATCATAATCATAACAAAAAACATGTGATTAAAATAAAACATTGCTTTAGTGGTTCACACAGGCACCTCATGTGATTAACCATCAAACATAGGTACAGAATATGAAGTATTAGTTAAGAACCTAACCATTCAAACCATACCCATTAGATGATATAAAGTAAGATGGCATAAGAGTTCTAATTTGTCCCTCATTACCTTACCAATTTATTCAGAATATTCATTGAAATTATTATGGACAAATAATAAAAAAAAAATTCAAAATGCATTGGGTCTCTCATTTTATTTGATCATACAAATAAATTAAAATATCCTAATGGGATGCCATTTAGCTTCTAGTTTTAACATGAGTCTCAAGGTCACCCACCAAACATAGGGGAGACTTCATAACAAATTTAAGTAGTCTAAAAACAGTACTATTAATAAACATACTGAAAACAACCTACATAAATTAACTAAAACTCCAATCAAGGAAAATCACATATACTTCTTCCAAGAATCCAAGATCATTTGGTCTCCAACAAACCCATGAGCCTCAATTAATTCTATATATTCCAAATTAATTTATCATAACTAATTTAAAATTAATGTGACTAATAAAAAAAATATTTAAAAAATGTGAGAAAAAGAAATGTTGAAGGAAATACCAGATTTCACCTGCCAGTTGTATGCATGACCTACCACCCATGGTCTATATGAATTTTTTTTCCAACATCATTCAAAGGAAATTAAATATTACTTGAAAATAATACAATGAAAAATTTAATGAAATTAAATTGTAAATTCATTTGGAATTCATCATGGTGACATACATTCCCTAAAATGCCCTCCAATGAAGTACATGCGTCTCCTGAAACACTCTATATTATAATATGACAAAATTATTCAAATCAATTACATGTTTTGGTGGTAAATTAAGAAAAACTGAGAAAAGAGAAAAAATAGATCACAAATGAATATAGCTTCATCAAAATACCAACTAATGGAATGCATTCATCATTTTGAAACATCATCTTTCCATGAAATGAAATTTTATATCACTCTTGTTCAGTTCCAATAATGTTCATTTTCTATTTTCATCTAATTTCTATAATAGAAATAGCCATGATCAAGAAGAATTCAATGATAAATATATTTCAAGATATTTCGAGGATTAATGCATACCTCTAGGGATCCATCATATGAAAAAAAATCTTCTAAATGTGATGAAATCAGATCAGAGGATCTCTCGGTGGTAAAAATTTGCAATTATTTTCCAAATTATCATAAAAAAATATAGAGAATGAAATATTAGTGTGACATACTATGAAGATCAATTTTAAACACTCATAAAATTTACCAGGAGTTGTTCATTATGTTACACCATATTTCACTTTGTGAGACTTCCTAAAAATACCACATTCAGTGTGTGGCCAACATATCTCAATGTGTGATGGTATATGTCATGACATGATTTCTTAGGATCCAACACACATACACATTTTCATAGAAAAAAGCCCTCATTCTACACATAAAATCACCATACACTATGAATACAGATTTCAATTCTATAATGGGATAATTCCTCACCTTTCCACAGTCATAATTCTTCGACCATTCCTCGTGTGGCCTCTGAAACCCCCAAGTCATCACCTGAACCCCGAAGCCACTCCTAAAACATAATTTTATAATTCCTATATATTCAAAACCTCAATCTAATTTTATGATTAAAAAAGTATACCTTAAAAACCCATTAAAAACATCCTATAATATTCAAAATATTAATAGTGACATCTATTATAATCTCCAGAACATTTCCCTTGTTTTCATCATGATGTTTTGGTAGTATGCAAAAGACATATCTATATCATCCATGTTTGTTAAAAACAAGGAGAAATCTAAATTTAATACTTAAACCCCAAATATTATCCCAAGGCCATGGTTATTTCTAAAATACCATCACACTCCAAATGTGTAAATCCAAGGATGAACTACAAAAGTTGAGACAAAATCTATCTGTCACCCAACAATGAGATCAAAATCACTGCATACATCTTAATGATAAACAAATTCTCTCCCATTGACTCATAATAAACCATAAATATTATCCTCATATAAGGAATAACCACATTTAATGGGATTCTTGAATTCCAATGAAACACCTTGTGGGATTCAAATTCATTACACATGATCAATAGAATATGTGAATAAAATGTTTCATAAAAATCCACATCTTTTGTTATGATATACACCAACCAGTCACTAAAAATGATCCAAAGAAAAAAGGAATATAATTCATTAGGAGTATCATTTGTTAAAAAACACCATAGTCATTCTTGATAAGGAAATAGAAACATTTATCTAGATAAAAACTTGTGGGTAAATGCTGAAACATTAGTCAATACATTCCCAATAGCCTGCCTATAAGGGTACATAACATAAAAAAATAACACTCTGAAAGGCCACCAATAATTAATCTTTAAGAATCAAAGGCACTGTTAGATTATTCTAGCCTTATAACAATGTATAACATAGTTTTATTTAATTTCCTTTTTGTATTTCCAACCACATTAACTTTCCACAAGGTTCTCAAGATTGTGTTAAGGCACCAATGATCCTACTACAACATTACGCATATTAATTTGATCTGTAGTATAAATCCCACATAATTTCTCCATTAAATACTAAATCTGAGTCAAATATAAGTCATCCAAAAACGAATCCTATGCTATTATTTTCACTTCCCACCAATCATCTAAATTCACTAAGATTATCTAATTATAATTATTACACAAGAGAATAAAAATTATTACAATATTAGTCATTTAAAATGTGTCATGTCGTTGCTACCGACCATTGGATTATCCTTATTGATTCCTAGAGTCACTCACTTCGGTCTACCTAGACCTTTATTAGTCTATCAACAAATGAATGCACTAAACATCCCTATCAATTCATCCAAACATCTAAAGATAATAGAAATAATTGTGTACTCTATGATCACTATTAATAAAGTCACTATATTCACTGATCCATTACAATGTTAAAAAACCTATAGATATGAAATCATAGATTTTTTCTCCAATCTTAGTTGGGTCACATTCCCTTATTAAATCCACTATATATAACAAAAAAAATAAAAAGAAGTTGAAATTCCTAGATCAACTACTAAATGCTTTGCCAACCATTTTCAAAGTCCCCTTCCACTATAAAGACACCTATACAGAAAAAAAATATTTGACACCAAGACTGGTGATATCTACACCATAAAAACGAGTTTCTAATTCAAAGGGGTAATCTGGTAGATTTTTACTAGTTACATATAATTTCTACTTCCCCAAGGATCATCCAAAAACTCATGAGCATTCTATATAGTTAGCTCACTACTGTTCTTCTAATGGTTCAACCAAACCAATATGTAAAAAATTTAGAATAAATAAATCATTATGTATTATCCATCATGGAATAAAAAATATACTAATTACTCATAATTAGTGATTTAGAACCAGTTATTAACCTCCAAGACCGGTATAGCACACCTTTTCTGACATTTTCTGTATTTCAAGGAATTAGCTCCCCCAACCATGATAATTCTCAAACCCAAATTTTGAGGTATAATATCATTGATATCAACATTTATGGGTAAAGAATCATTAAAAAAGTTTTTTTTTAAGATGATAAGAATACATCCATTATCTATCCTTTAAAGGTATAACACCCCATGTAGATTCAATAATATTTAAAGGAAAGATTATTTTCGAACCAAGTAGAAAAAAAACTATAGTCAGATCCTTAATTCCCAAAGAATCCATCAACCAATAAATAAAACCTTATATTGTGATTACTAGTACTCATGGTTCTCTATACTTATAGATTTAATGAAAAATGAAAGTATATCCTTGGAACCATTCAAAACTCATTAGCAAGAAAAGTTCATATAAATAAAAACATCCACAGAGTAATTAACAATGACTATCCCTTTTGAATGGAACGAATTATTCATTTAATACGATAAATCATAATACAACAACTCAATTGTAACCAAATTCATATTTAAGTCCATTAATTATTGTAAAAAACCCACATATAATTTTATTAAGGGATACAACCAATGGAAAGTCATCTAGAGACAAATCTATAGAAATAACATAGTGGATTTAATATTAATCAAAATATGTCAAGAGTAAAAGAATCCAAGTTTTGTTTAACAAGAGTCCAATATGTTCTATAAGGAAAAATATTTATAGACTAAATTATGAATCCTAATTTTTAAAAAATACTTATTGTCTACAAACATGGGATTTTTCATTAATGAAATTAATATCAAATAAAGATTCAATATGGTAAAACACACCAGTCATGAATTAGGGAGAATTATTCTTCACCATAATTTCCATTAACATAATTAACGAGGTGTTACATCACATAGACTTACATGAAATACTATTAGAGGTACACATGAACATGGGTTCAAATGAAAGGATAAAATCCTTAAATAATATTTGAAAACATAATAAATGTTTTTCAAAACAAAATAATTATCAATAATTAATCATCAATATAATTTCAAAGAATTAACATATATTCCATGTGAAAACAATTCTTAAAATTTCATATTAAATTCCTCTTAATAATACAACCATTATTCAAATCTATATGAAATAATATACCACATAACTAAATGTGAATAATATGTTGAGAAATATTACACAAACATAAAATAAATAAATCAATAACATCAATCCCATGCCCTTGTAATAATGAAAACCCTTTGAAATTGTGTTCATGATACAGTTGCTAGAATTTCATCACATGATATGACACATTACCTTGTTTCATGTCCATATACTCCCCAAAACAGGAAAAAAGACCCTATAATCAATTTAATTCAACCTGTCTCAAATCAATGTGTCCAATCCATAATTCTAATTGATCTCATGCATTCCTCCTCATAAACTAGACGCTTATGACTATTAGTGATGTTCCGAGTAAGGTCATGTGTAGGAAATATCATCCATGGGAGTTCCCATTAACAAAATACATAAAGAAATATGTAACCATATACAAATAGAGTATGTTGAATAATTATTATAGAATCTATTCATATGAGATAAAATGCCATATATAATTAAAAACTTAACATAATACAGATGTCAATCAATCATTGGGGTGACCACGTAAAAGGGAGAGATTATATTAAAAATAGAAAGGGATCTATAAATCTAAGCATCATATAATTCTAATACCAAGGATCACAATGATAAATCATGCTCATTGATCAAAAAATTGACCCATTTAAAGAAGAACCTCCAATAAAGGATTGATGTTAGGGTACCCATGTTTCTAGGCTGCATGATATGGGTGTGAGTAAAACATAATAGGAAACCCCCAATGAAGTTTGGTATATGACAAAAAAATTCAATACAAATACGAATGATCATCATAACAGAAATTAAAAAAGAAATACCAAAACTATGTAACAATAGAACCTAATCACCCATTCCATGGTAAATAGTAACATATCTTATCCAAAGTGATTGTTTCTTACTATGACACATGAATCCCTAGTTTTACCAGATTTGGATTAGTGCCAGAAGGAAATACAATTATGTTCCATGAATATCCCCCCTTAATGGTAATGTCCAAAAACATAACTGAAACATCCAAAAAAGGGATAATCCATGAATATATAACATTACATATAACATACCCCCATTGGAAAGGGAAACCCCATTAGGATTTGCCTTCAAAATCTAATATAAAAGAGATAATAAAAACACATTCAATACGTGAAAAAAAGAGAGAGATCAGGAATGAAGTAATGTTATGTAGTTTCATAATCACATCTATTCACATGAGATAAATAGAAGTTATATATCAAGGGATAAATAGAATTTTTTTTGAGAAACCATTAATCACATGTCTAGTAGATGGAATTAAAGGGAATAACCGAACTAGTAAAATTGATACATTAGTGGATAGGAAAAAAGCTACCACACATTTTAAATAATGTATATTAGAAGAATATTAGGTTATCTGTAATATTATTTTAATTATTTGACATATAACATTCAGTAATTAATTTAGAAATGAACTGCTACTCTAATTTTAATTTATATTACCATTCAACTAAAATATCCTATTATGGTAAAATTTATTTTTTAGTAATTAAATGAGACACAAGGTCAATCAATGAAAGGCAGAATGATCACATTTCACATTTCAATAGACTAAAAAATCATATGGTCATGTAGATAGATCCACCTATATCAAATAAATGTAACTCCATACAAAATAAATCCCAATATATTTAAACAAGTTTCCAAGTTCATTCAGTCACTAAAAACACCAAAAGTTTCTATTATTTCCAATATTTTAGAATAAATTAATTATATGAAAACAATAATTTATTTAATGAATAAAATAAAGTCATAATTCCATGAAATAATAATACATTCCATATGAATTACTTTATTTCAACAACTTATTGAAACCAAGACTGACCACCCATAGATGTTCTACAATAGTCATCCAACATCTTTCCTAGAAAAATTTTTATTGCATGAAAATATGAACAATGAAAATTTCTTGATAATAAGTTTAAAATTTTAAATGTATTAAACAAGGAAATATAGAATCAATGAATGTTCATATAATGATGTTAATTATATTATATGATCACTCTTTTTCATTATAATGGAAAACCCAATATAAATTCTATGTTTCGATGGTATACTCAAAAAAAATAACCAAAAACAAAAGTAAAGATCACCTAAGGGAAAAAATTGATAAGAATACATACCAATGACTTGAGTTCATCACCACCATACGTATTATTTCAAGGTTTTCTAATTTATCATCATTCATAGATAATTATACTAAATAACCATTGGAATTGTCATTTAATTTATATATATATGCAAACAAGACATAGTGAATATGATTTCATAGGGAATGTGATATCAAGGTATTTCAAGGACAAATTCATACTAATCGGGATCCCATGTATCAAAGGAAACTCAACACTATAATGAAATGATATTATAACATCATTTGGAGGAAAATAACATATATACCCTTTTTAATTCCCATAAGGGGACATGTGGAATGAAATATGTGGGATTAAGACTCGGCCCATTACTTTTAAACATCATTATAACTACCCATGAGTAGTTCTGGATGTGAAACCATGTATCACGTCATCATATTTTGAAACATAACACTCTTTATATCCTGGAAAATATATGAATTTTGGAACCAATGTATGTTAAACCATGAATTCTTGAGATCATCCTCCCAACCTCATCTCCTTATACTAAAACCACTTAGTCGAACCATGTACCCCCATACTGTATTGTAATCATGATTCATTAAGTGAATATTATGTTGATGGACCTTTTATTAGTCTCAGGCCCTCGATCTCACCTCTAACAGCCTCCTAGACCATTGATTCATCACCCGATCCTTAAACCCAATAAAAAAACCCTATTGGAACATTAAAACTCTCAGAAACTCAACCCAATTTTTTTGTTAACAAAAGATACTATCATGTAAAAAAAGTAAACTTCATCAAAATTTATTAATTGTAAATGTTCATTCAGTTACATTAGATATATAATCTATATCTGAAGTCCCCATGTCCAATGAGATAACTATGATGGGGGGGTTTTAATCAATGATACATTATTATTTGTTATTTTATTTCATTTAATATTAATTTTATGATTATTTAATATTTAAATCCACGAGTTACTAGTTTTCTCAACCGTAGTCATATGAAAGATGATTAAATAAATTACCACACATGAGGATATTGACATCAATCTTAATATTGAGAGCCTACTTTTTGGAGTATTTGATCACTATCTTGAGACCATTATTTCCACTAGTAAAAATCTTAATACTAGTTGATGTTTTCTCTTTAAAATTAGGATAGAAATCGTTTTTTAAATTTATAATCACATGTTAATAAAGTGGTCATCACCTAATGGGTTCTTTATATTGGCTCTCGATAGTTTAATTTATTAATTTGAATAAATATAGCTATCTTTTATGTAGTTTTATTGAATGTTATTTTTTATTGTTACCTTAAAACCCAGGGTTACAAGTCACGGAGGACGAAAATAATGAAGGCCCAGAGAGTCCTTCCGAACCACATTAACACACTCCAAAGGAAGAGAATTGAGACTATCATAAACCACCAGAGTCTCCTATGGTCTTCCCCAACGAGCCAACGCGTCAGCCGCAAAGTTCGACTCCCTCAGACTAAAATGAACCATCCTTCCCTGATTAGTCTCCACTTTTCACCTATGAAAAACATACGTCAAATCCCAGGAGATGTCGTGATTTCCCTGTAGTAATCTGACCAGAACCTCCGAATCTGATTCCACTTCCACCACTGAGAGGCCTTTTGTAATACCCGAGACTTTTATGAGAAATATTTTGTTTTTATGTTATATAAATCATCAAAGGAATCTTTCACTACACGCAATCACGACCTTCCTCGATAGCATGTGTAGTACGCAATACCGAGTTCCACTAAACAACGATATATTATTATAATATTATAAACTAGCCATTATGAATAGTAATAACTGAATTTTAAATTTTACAACATTATTATTCATCTTACACATTTTTTAGGACACGGTAAGAGAACAAAATAATTTTTTTAGGTAAAATAAGTATTTATAAAAAAATGCAGTTTTGCCGCCTTTTGATGGCACACCCACATTAAATCTAGTTTTGACACGTTTATAAGTTCAATTTGAGAAAATAAAATTCTTCTTTTGAATCAGGATATAAAAATTTACTTTGGATAAATGTTTGATATTTTTCTGAAAACTTTCATATTTTGATGAATAGTAAAAATACGCTAACTTTTAATTAAAAAGAACTTTTTTTATTGAGATAATTTATGTGGTTAAATTATAATATTGAATGGTTTTAAAGTATATATAGAATATATTTTTACCATTTAATATAATGTATGTCATTATCATTAATTTCACATTGAATTCATAGTTAAAAACGTTTCAATCTTTGGCAATGTTTTAACTTCTAAAACCCGTTTTCATAACAACGGGATTTATTTTAAATTAATTACTGCAATTTATATGTTTTTAATTTTAAAAAATGGATTCCATATTCAGAATCAGTGGGTCCAAATTATGTTAATGGGGTACTTTTTAAATTTGGTCATTATGAATAGTAACTACGGTAAATTTTATTTACCATAGTTAAAGGTAAATCGGGTAATTAAGGGTAAATATAAGATTATAAAATTACCCTAACACCTTCCAAAATCCTATTGAATGACTAAAAGTTGACCCATATCACATAAGGGTCGGATTAGATTAATTTAATGGACTTTTTTCCATGAAAATAATTTAATTATTATTAAAACCAAAGAATGTGACAACATGTCACTTTCTTAAATCTTATAAGTATAATAATTTTAATTTGGTGATAAACTTAATGAAACTTCAAAAATGAATAGTCTACAGAAAGATAATAAAATTATATATATCATAAGAATTTATTTATAATTTTTAAGGATTAAATAATTATCATTAATTATGACACAATAGTGATGTAGAAATAATTTTATTAATTAAAATATCAAATAAATGGTTTTAAAAATATTAAAATAATTATTATATGAACTATTTAATGTTTTCCACTAATTTTATAGATACATATGACATTTTATTAATCTATTAAAGCTTTTATTTCGAACATTTCTTCTGTATATATTTTATTTAAATTCAAATAAATGAATAGTGTCAAAATTGACACTATTGTTATTTTATAAAAATAACATATTATAAAATTGTTTAAAAATCACAAAAATATTTACACATTATAAATTAAATTTTATATGGTCGAAAATATCATAAAGTCTCAAATTATTTAAAATTCACAACACATATGTAATTATTAATAATAATTTAAAATTTAGAATATTAGTACCACAAATAAAATTAAATTGATAAATAAGGATAAATCAATTTGATAATGTTTAAAATAAATTCCTAACATGTCTAAATTTTATTGGTTGATGGTATTACAACCCTATCTCATCTAATCTTCAGATATGAGTAATTTTGGAAGTTTTAATGTGGGGTTGGGATTTAATATAAACTAATATTTCTTATATTTCCAAATGTGCCCCTCTCCTCCCTTATAAAAGGGCACCTCCTCCCTCTCCTCCTCACACCAATTTGAGCCTTCATGCTCGGCCAAACCCTGACCGTTTTACTTCCCCACTTCCCTAGAATCATCCTAGAGGTTATGGTCTTCTTCAAAGACCAACCCTAGTGCCCTAAGAGGAGGTTAAGAAGAGGCGCGTCAAAAAGAGGTAATATCCATTACCGATCCTTTCCAAATTCTTTCTTCTTCAACTTCTTCTTCTTTAGTTGTTTCATTATTAAGTAACAAAATCAGTATCACTCATATACTGATATGTTATTATAAGTATGAAACAACCCTATTTCAACATCTATCCATCCTACGGAAAACGAAATCACCGCGCGTGCGTACGTACGGAATACCGTCTCCACGCCGTGGTGTAATCTATTTTACCCCACCACCTTACTTGGATGGGTATAATGGTGTAAATAATTACTATATATGATTATTGTAAAGTGATATTTATTCTGAAATAGTATACATACACTCCAATACAATTCCATGATCATGGGAACGATATCATCGCTCGTGCGAACGTACGGAATACCGTCACCACGATGTGATGTGATTCGTTCTACATGATCTTCATTGAATAATGAGTATATAAATTAATTGAATGAATAAATATGATATATAGTACATTAATACCATTCTGGAAATTATTTATCTATAACCTAAAGAGAATAATAATAATTTATTCGACAAAACACGCATATGAACAAAAAGTTATAAACACCCGAATAACAAGTAGCAATGAAATATTACTACTAAGAAGCTAAGAATATGACCATATATGATATCATAACAATAATTAAGATTCTGGAATAAGTCAATAACATTATTTAAATCATTATACAGGAGGTTCAGACACATATGAGGTAAATCAGACCTAATGTAAGGGAAAATATCACAATCTCATTTTTATCCGAGATTGTTTATACTTTGGTATTTACTGGGGTGTATTTTATCATCCACATCCATGTTCCCTAAATATGTAATATTATTTCCATCCACCTACAGTTGTTTAAATCCATTTTTACCCTTTGGTGAGTTTTAGTAAAAGATATTAAAGCAATCTTTAGTCGTTTTTTGTACGAGGTACTTTTTGACTTTTCTGACAAAAGTATGAGAAGAATGTTTTTTTAACTTATACGGCATGAATGGATTTTTAAAACATTTTTTCCAAAAAGCTTCCTTTACAAATTTTCAATTTTATTTATAATCAACTTCTTTTAGTTTAGAATTGTTAGACATGTTAAGAAAGGAAAAGTGTTTTTGAAGTAGAAAGGATCTTTTCCTCAAGAATGGAGTTCAAGTGTTTTATCAAAATTATTTTCCATCTAAGATAATATAGGGTTCTGTTTATATCCCTAATTTAACATTGATTTAATTATGTTATGATGGAATTATTTTTATGATATCCTTTTATGGATTATGTTATGATGATGTGATGTTTATGAATCCCATTTTTTTACATGGGTTATGATATGATTTATGGTTTATGATTTTGTGGCACACATAAGAATGGTATAATTATGAGATGGGTGGGACCTATATTTACCTCCAATGCATTGGGTAGAGATTTTATATCTCACGAGATAGACATGGATGGAACGGAAGGTTAAACTGGTTCAGTGAAACAGGACTGAAACGTGGAGTGAACTCGGTTCAGAAATAGAATTTGTCCACTAAGATAGTCTTGGAAATGAGTCTTGACTAATAAGAAATGATTCTCTATGATTATGTGTGTATGACACAAAGTTTCTTGTTTTAAGTTATGATTATTGGGATTACATTTCACTTATATTATTTATCCCATGTTATGAAATTATGATTTCTTTTGCAGGTTACGATTTCCAAAAGTTATGTTCTTGTGTATATGATGTGATTGATATTTCTTTTGTTTACCCTTACTGAGCATTTGGGATCACCCTTTTGTATGTTTTATTTCCCCCGGTCAGGAAGAAGGTTATTAAGCATGATATTCCAAAAAGGGACTCTAGATATGATGAAATAAATGGGAGGCAAAGTAGATGCATTATGAACCAGTTGTTTATGTTGCCCAGTTTCTAATGACTCTATACCTATATGGTCCTTCCATGGTTTTGTTATATGTTGTAATAAGTGTGCTTCAATTTTGAAGTATTAACAATGTATGTATAGTATGGGTCGTTATACCTTTCCTCCTGCATACAATCAAACCTGAAAGAAGAGCTCTAAACTCCACACCCATAAAGTTACCTGGTCCATAATAAGCACTGAAGGCAATAGGAACTGAACCACAACAATCTCGAGGAAAACCACCACCCCTCATGATTCCTCCCAAGAATGAAAAATCCACATTCAGCTTCCACCCATTAGCTAGAGGCTGCCATCTTACCCACCACCCTCTATCCAAACTCTGAATGCACTGTCTATGAACCAGGCTCCCCAGCATAACTGAATGAACTCCATTCTTGAAGAGGGAGGATAGTTCAGAAATAAGGGATCTCATCCAGACCTGGAGGTATAATAAGGACCTCCTGGAACCCAACCGCACCTGGTTGAAAGCCTCCCATAGAGTCCAACAGATGGATACAAGGATGATGATACGGGCTGTTCGCTCCCCCGTCCTGCTACCAAAACCAGAAAACCAATGAAAAAGGTAATCCCGAACTGAATGACACTCCCCACATGGAAACCTGTATTGAGTAATCTGAGACCAGAGGAAAGCAACCCAACATACCTGAAAAAATAAATGAACTGTTGACTTCGAGCTCGGACTCTCACAACAGTAGCATCGCGATGCCATGCACAACTCTCTCCTCTGAATATTCTCCTCAGTTGCCAGGTCTCAGTTTCACATCCTCCACACCAGAAAGTTCATTCTTGTTGGTATCACATTACACCAAGTAATTTCATCCACAAACACCGTCGTATCACTCCCATGAAGGATTATACTATAACCATTCATATTAAAACGCCCCGAGCTAACCTCTGTAAAACAGCATCTGTCTGGATCATCAATCATAACCACGTTGCTGAAATGGTTCAGTTGCGACGAGTTAAGGTTTTCATGTATAAAATAATACCTTCCACATGCCTCCTTAAACGAGATGTTGGGATGAGGGCAACCTTCAAACCGAAGCCTCTCCTCCGTCCATCTGTCCTCCCAAAAGCTAATCTCCCCACGACCAATCACCCATCTAGTGTGATCAAGCATCACCTCCAGATGAGAAAACATGCATTTGGTGAGACTCGTCGCTCCACGCATGGATGGTGTATCTTACCTCTCTCACTATATAATATCTTAGTAGAACAACTCCATTTTTATCTCCCACCTCATTCCTCAGTGAAAATGTTATATTATATGTGGCCATATTATCCTTTATTACACAAAAATATTGTTATAATAGTAGTAGTATAAGGTGATCATTTTTCATATATTACTATCTTCTAAAGATATAAAATTATAAACATATATTCACGAATAGTTTACCAAAAATAAATTGTTTAAACTAAATTATTCATGTGGGTATTAGATTTCTCTCAATTAAACATAAAGATATGTTTCACTTTGTTTCTCTTTTAAAACCATGGTAAAATACTAAATTAAATGTCCCTTTAGACTCAATAATTTTTTAATACGATATTTGAAAATAATTTATTCATATTCCCACACCAAATATGCTTCACTTAAATAATATTGAACCTCATTACATGAATGCATGGTATCATCAACTATTTCAATGTAAAATCCACCATGAGTGTATAAAAATTACTCTCCCTTAGATAAGATTATGCTTGAACTCTTTTCAAAACTTTAATAATGATTATTATTATTTAATGTTCTATTCAAATCCATGAAAAAAATCATTTGATAATATTCTAATCAAATACATAAATTATTTTTAATATATAATTATTAATATCCTAAAATTTACAAAATTTCACCACACTGTTAAAAAATAGTTAAATGATTCTAATATGAGTGAAAAACTGATCAATATATATACAGTTATTCTTACATAAGTCCTTACTATCTAGTTTAATTCACCCAGTCATTAATTAATTATACATGATGGAATCAGAAAACAATATCTAGAAAATGATTCCAACATTGATCCTACCTAGATTATTGAAGTCACTCATGTGATAATGAATCCCATATGAGTGAATTTTATATAGATCTCCCAAATTTTTTTTTGCATGAATCCATAGTCTAATGATTATTATATTTCTATATATCTATGTCACAATTTCATTGACCCACACAAACATTTTCATTTATTTTTTTCTTCTTTTGATCAACCAGTGTGATATTTTGTTTAATATTTAACTTCATATAATTAAATTATCATTATGTATCCCATTTATTCTCTCTGAATTCATAAAAAAAATAAATTCTTCAACTTCCTTTCATCCTTATAATTTCATTAGATGATGATTATAAAATTGTGGACCACTCATATAAAATAATTCCCATCATTACGTAGTGTGAATTCATATAAATAATTTATATTTCATTAAAATTAACTCAAAAATATACCTAGATTAATCATTTTGAACCATTTATCATTTTCGTATCTAATCTAAGTATTTTAGATTTAACAAATACATCTTAAGAGCAATATATAAAACTCAAATTGATTTATTAAATATAATAATTCAACTCAAATAATATCTTAATGGCACTTCATCACTTGATATTGTAGTATAAATATTTAGGGATTCATGTATAGATTCTACAATTTTCAACCATCCATTAAATCATTAATATTGTTCTTCAATATATATTCTATCCAAATTCATCCAAACATAATGTAAACTATTATATAAATTGTTTCTTCATTCAATGACACATTTTACTTGTTTCAATTTATGCCCAAATAAATAATAATATCATATATTTTAAAATTCATTATATTCCTTTTCAATATACAATGAGAAGTACCTTAAATATTCCAAACACTTATTTATAGTACTATCACAATGAAAATGTTCATTATTGATGATAAATAAAATAAATTTTTGTTATTATCAGTCTTCTATATTGTATTTGTAATCATTACCTTGAAATATTCTTTTGAATATGTCTTTCTATGTTTCATCAAATTTATTGATAATAAATTCAAAGAACCACTAAGGGACTGATTTGATAAAAATTTTATGCAAATAAACAATTTATGAAAAAATCTTACACTATGAATAATTCTTTGATTCACAATCTAAAATAATATTTTAAATGAAGGATGAAAGAAAGAGTTTCATAGAATTGATCCATTATATCTTTTTCTCAAATTATATGTATGATAACCATGTTTTGACTACATGAGTGAATAAGTCATGAAACCATGGATTCCAATTAAATATCTTCACTATGTTAGATCTATTATTCATTATAAGTTTTAGGGATGTAATAAATGATGTAACAATAATTTATAACCAACACTTCTATTCGAAAAATTTACAAAAACATTATCCAAAAGATAAATATTTATAAATAAAATATATCTTTCTCATCAATAATATGTTCCCCAATATTAACATATTTTCTATAATGACATCATAAACTAGAAATACTATGATTGAAATACTTTAATGTTTTTAATATATAATTTCTATATTCGATATTTACAGCGCACAACCATGTATGTTATTTTTTATGGAAGATGCATATGAATAGATTCACCCCATAATTTATCATGTTAATTAAAATTTCCATGATGGAAAGATTTTATTTATAGAATATTACAAAACAAGAATCTATCTCCATTATAATTATTTTCATTCAAATACCAACATGATTAGACAAAACAAATATTAGAATTTTGAGGGGAATCCTCTTACTGATAAATTAGAGTGGAAATAATGATATATTCTTCTCAGTTAAAACCGTACAATATATATTGTATTTTATTTGGAGATAATTTCATGATTCTTTTTCAAAATTTTTTATATTATATAGGTTTACAAGTAGCTTGATGGTCTAATTTTTTTCAAAGAATATCTTCAAACTCATTCTTTTAATGTGGTATAAATTCACATTCAATTTCAATTATTTTATTATTTTCCAATATATTTTCTTATTTTTAGGATGAATATTCAAAAAATTATTTGAATCAAGGTTCTATTTCCTATATCACAAAAACATATTAATTGTAATTTTATTATTTGGAATATTCTTTTTTCCTTCTTCCTTATATTTAATAGTATGTGTGATATTCCTAACAGACTAATTAGTTACAAATTTCTATATTATGAGGTTATATTATATTATAAACGAGTTAATGGTTATAAACTTTTTATTTCTCCCACATTATTTGTGTTTACTCTATACAAGAGATATATTTTAAAAATCGTAATATATTTAGTTCCTAAGGGTTACACATCCCATACAATAATGTTGACATATATTTCATGAAATTTTTGATCCTATCTATAGTTTCCATCATCTTATTTTAGGTTATTTTATACTTTTAATTGCATTATACATGGGGAACATCCAATTTTCAACTCATTTAAAACTCCCATTATCATGTGAGAATAGTTTAAATCAACTCATTTATCCCTTTCACACTAAGTTTCTAGAATAATGTATTTACTATCATATGATAATGATTTGGTATCTCTAGAATAGACTGGATAATTGTGTGTCATTTTCATAGGTTGATACATCACCAAATAATTAGATGATTGATCGAGAATCTCTATAACATTATGATGATATTATTCATTTAATTCAAAGAAATTTTCACCCTGAGACATATATATTATTCCCCACATATTTGATCTCATTTTAAATTCTATTCTATCTAATATTATATACATATGTTATCTTATTTTGTAATCTTCAGCTTTATATTAAAAATCATTCCAAGGAGTATATTAATTTTTATTTTTATTTCTGTTATTATTTCTTTATCAATATGAGTATTTCATCAATCGTGTCATTTCTATCAAGATATTATTCTATTTTAGTTCAAAAAATTTACACACCATAGATCTATACCACCTCACCATGAATACATGATTTGAATTCATGCCTTTTATCTAATAAATGAATGTTTATTTATTTTTATAGATACCATCATATTCATACACACTCTATGTTTACGGGTATTCAATTTCTCCCCTACAACTTATATTTATTATTCATTTTATAAAATACTTATTCTTAATTCCAATATCACTTTTCATAAATCATTATGGTTTCTACTTTTGAATCTCTCTTATTATCACAAAATTCAACCAAACATATTTTAGTATGGGTTTCCAACTGATATATTATTAATTAATCCACAACTAAATAAAATTTTAGTGATAACAACTTTTTATTTTCCTCCATATATTCAATTTTATTTGGAGATAAATTATATGGATTTTTTATTCTCCACATATCTAATTATATATTTTTGAAACTCAATTAGGTTTTATCACTTTTTTCTTTTTTGGTTCGATGCCACTTTTTGAAAAAATTTAACTCGTCATTTCAAAATTAATGAGTCTCTCATGAAACATATCATGAGATAATGATCTTATCACATCAGGGGAATACATAATTAGGGTGAATATATCTAGTAGATTCATTATAAAATTCATTATAGTATAAAAATATTCTATATTTCCGCTAAAGAATATGATATTACTGACTATATAATTAACATTTTTAAAAGGTTCATATATATCCTCATTATCATTCATTCATATTTCATCAAACTAGTCTATATAAATATTATTTTACATTAATAATTAATCACATTCCATAAAATATATTCTAATTATAATAACTAAATAATTTTTCAATTATTTTGTTCGAATAAGTTTAATCTTTTGTTAATTTTCCCTATATGCAACACTGAAAAATATATTTTAAAATAAATATTCTTGTATAGCGTTATACGCAGCACTAAATAATTCTTGTTCCACATGCAATAAATATAGTATATTTTTTTACAGGAAAACCTATGTTTGGATTGTATTATACAAAATGAAGAGTACATGGATTTCTTTTTTTACACACATGGGCATGTTGTTTTAAAATACTATATACAAGTTCGAAGATAATGAATGTATTGTATTACCTACCACCTATATGTTGGAAGGAATGATATGAATAAAATTAAAAAAATTGATAAAATATTATTTACAAATGTATAAAAAAGTATTTTGTGGTAATCAATTATTATAAGTGAATGTAAGAAATATTTGAAAAAAAATTACTTTTTTAAGAGAACCATTTCTATATGTACGAACAAACTTTTATATTAGTAAGTTAAACAAACCACTTTTTAATAATTATTTAAATATAATTTATATATTATGTAATAAATAATTTTTTTATTCTCATAAAATATATTTTGTATGTATTAGATAAGAATAAATTCAATTTTATGAATAAATAAATATATACTTCTAAAAGGTAATTTTAATTAGTTTTAATAGAGGAACCATTTTAAAAAATAATTTTTAAGCCTTTATATTTTATTATTTTAAAAAATAAAATTCATTTGTTTAAGTAGAATATAAAAATTTAGATTTGGTTATTTTTTGGTATTTTTTGAGAATTATTTTATTAATACTGAAAAATATTGACTTTTAATTCAAAAAACCATTATCATATAATTTTTTTATATATTTAAATTTTATCAGTTATACATCTATTAATCCAATTATTTTAATTAGAAAAACGTTCACTTTGAAATTTCTATAAAGACATACAATTATTTTGAACATTTTTTCTTTAAAAACTCACTTTGTCATCTCCCATATTGTATTAAATTCTGATTAATTTCTTACACATCTTTGATGAAATTTTGAAAAATGGATTTCATATTCAGAATCAACATAATATATAATGTTAAATAATTTCATCTTATTTTTTTACAAAAACATAGTGAACATAATTAAAATTAATTACATCTATTAAGAGAATAATTGACTTCACCAAGGACTAAACAACCAATTAACAACAAAAATGACATGGAAATCAACATTGAGATCATTATTTTTTCATATTTTGACCCTTTTCTCCCTTTTCATGAATTGTTTTATTATCAGATCAACATTTAATGGGAAAAAGATTAGTGGAATTCAATTTTCAAAAATATTCAAGAATAAAGCTCCTCACCTACTATAATAAGTCACTCACCCCTCCCATTTATTTACATATATCAATACATTTGGATCAAAAATAATATTCTCAAATAGTCTCAAAAAATCCATCCCTTCATCATATAATCCACCCTTAGGTCTTAAATACAACCATAGAATCCCATTGGTGAAAACCTAGAGGAGTTACCCAATGTAGAGGTAACATTTGTTCTTATGATCCATTGTTTTATATTCCTTATACCCCCTCAAGAATTCTTATTATATTGTAATATAAAAAATAATTATGATAAATATAATGTGTTTTTTTATTATAGAGGATATAACTACACTTACAAACACTTCCACCTAATGGGTAATGAACTTACCGTTCTTATGTTCGACGAACTACCGCCTCACAAAATGATGTTGTTCATTTTTCATTTACCACATCTCATGGTTGGTAATAAAGGTGGAACCTATTTTTATTTTATATATATGATATTTATGAAGTCTTTATTCTCATGTATTTATTATATAAAACATACCACTATGAATTTTATTTTTTTAAATATAATATCTTTAGTTGTGGATGTGTGGAATATCGCCTCCTCAAAGCGATGTTATTTGTTCACACATTAAATTGAATGTATTAAGGATGGTTTCAGTGAAATTAAATGATATATATGAAATAATAATTCTAATATATTTATATTATGTATATATTCACATGTTTCGGCTACAATAAAATTTTAAATATGACCAGATGAATGAAATGAAATTCATGTATATTTATAGCCTATTGTATCCAAGAACGGTTTATTACATTTTATATATCTATATTTTATAGAATATTAAAAAATTTAATATATTGAATATTTATGATATATAAATAATGTTTTAAATTCCCTAAATATGTTGATAATGATCTATATAAGATGATCAATATTAAAAAGCCAAAATATATATGAAAAGAAATGTTGATACTATCCAAAATGTAATATTAACCCATTGTTGTTAATACATGAGTAATATATAGTCATAACCATATCATAAATGGAATTATATACACTAATATTTTTATATGGTATAATTAAAATAAAATTATATTTATTATAAATGTGTTTTGAATGTGCATGAAGAATTTCAAGAAATAAGGTAGGGTTTTTCTCATCTCACTTTTGTTATCTGTGAGACACACATGTTTTTTTACCATTTAATCAAAAGGGGGTTTTAAAAGAAATATTCTTTTAATTTTCTGATCAAGATACATTTATAACCCATTTATGGGAAAAATTTAATGTTTAGAATCTATAAATATATCCTCCATCATGGCTTTCATTCATTTTGATATTCCTTTCAGTTTTAAAATATCATTTTTAAGAAAATAATTTCTCTTAACAATATGGACATTCATTGTTTTAAAATTGATTTTCAATGAAAGATGTTTTGAAAAAAATATTAGTTAAAAATAATTTAATTTATTTTTCAGGAACCCATTATATGTTTTTAAAAGTGTTTTTCAATGAATATAATTTCAATTATTTCAAAAACTTCTTTTATATGTTTTAAAAGAATATTCCATGAAAACTATTTCGTTTTTTGTTTTTTTAGGATTCCTTTTCAAAAAAAATTGTTTTTAAAAACATTTCATCCTCCCTTTATATTTTTTCAAAGAAATTGTTTTAAAAATTATTTCAGTCATATGTTTTAATGGAATAAGTTTTTAAAATTGTTATCATTTTTTATTATATGTTTTTATGGATAATGGTTTTCTATATTTCATTACAAGTATTCAATTTTATTTTCTATTTGAATGGTTTTCAAAATGTTTCTTTTCAAAAAAAATTAATAATAAAAGATATTTTCCCCATGAAATGTTTTTAAATGATATTTAAAACTTATTTTCCATCTAATATGACATTCATTGGTGTTAATGATTCCTTCCGTGGGAAGTTATCTTAATGTTCCATTCATATCATCTCTATGAATGGTTTAGGTTTTGATGGAATGATATTTTTTAAAATAATTTCGATTTCATTTGATATATGTATGTAAATCCATTTCTAATTAATGAGTTATATTGTTATGAATCCTTTTTATTTCCATGGGTTATGATCTGATGAATTGATTAGGAAACCAACCATTTTTCATAGGTTAAGATATGATTACATATTTTTGAAACCCATTTAATTTCATGGGTTATGATATTATTGTTTATGATTTTTTGGTATATGTATATATGATTTAATTTGTATATGTTTTGGACCTATATATTCCTAAAATTCATTAGTTAACGATTTATATCTCATTTGATAATGATATGAATATTGTAACACCCCGAGATTTTATGAAAAATATATATTTTTTAATTTCATTAATGTCTTGTGTTGTATGCTACATGCAACACCGTATTAGCTTGCAGTATACGCAACACTATTCCTGGATCGTGTTACAGACAATTTTGATAATAGTTATTCTACGAAACATTGAGTATATATATATATATTCAATGTATAAATGAAATATGGTTGGATTATGTTATACAAAACAACGAAGGATTCTTGCACAGCACGCAACCCTGACTTGGCTTGCATTACACGCAATCGCAACCTTCCTTGATAGCGTGTGTTGTACGCAATACCGGGTTTTACTAAACAACGATATATTATTATAATATTATTATGAACTAGCCTTTATGAATAGTATTAACTAAATTTTCAATCTTATAACATTATTATTTGCCTAACACATTTTCTAGAACATTGTATAATAACAAAATAAATTTTTCGGGTAAAATAAGTATTTTTAAAAAAATGCAGGTTTGCCACCTTTTGATGGCGCACCAACATTAAATCTAGTTTTTGACATGTTTATAAGTTCAATTTGACAAAATAAAATTCTTCTTTGGAATCATAAAATAAAAATTTACTTTGGATAAATTTTTCATATTATTCTGGTAACTTTCATATTTTGATGAATAGTAAAAACACGCTATATTTTATTTAAAAACAAATTTTTTCATCGCAATAATTTATATGGTTAAATTATAATATTTAATGGTTTTAAAGTATAAATAGAATATATTTTTACCATTTAATATAATTTATGTCATTAGAATTGATTCTACCTTGAATTCGTAGGATAAATCAATTCAATCTTTTGTAATGTTTTAAAGAAAAACCAGTTTTCTTTCGACAACGGGATTAATTTTAATTTAATTTCTGAAACTTTTGTGTATTGAATTTGGAAAAATGGATTCCATATTTGGAATCAGTGGATCCAAATTATGTTAATAAGCTACTTTTTATTTTTGGGAATTATGAATAGTAACTACGGTAAATATTATTTACCATAGTTAAAGGTAAATTGGGTAATTAAGGGAAAATATAATATTATAAAATTACCCTAACACATGTCAAAATCCTATTGGATGACTAAAAGTAGACCCATATCACCTAAGGTTCAGATTAGATTCATTTAATGGACTTTTTTCCATGAACATAATATAATTATTATTAAAACCAAAGAGTGTGACAACATGTCACTTTCTTAAATCTTATAAGTATAATAATTTTAATTTAGAGATAAACATCATGAAACTTCAAACATGAATAGTTTCCAGAAATCTAACACAATTATCTACATCATAGGAATTTATTTATAATTTTTAGGGATTAAATAAGTATCATTTATTATGACACAAAGATGATGCAATAATTGTCTTATTAATGAAATATTGACATAATTGATGTTATAAATACCCAAATAAATGTAATTTAAGACTTTTTATGAATTAAACTAATTTTATATATTAATATGAAATTAAAATTGTTCTAACTAATCAATCTGTTATGAGTTTCACAAAAATCAATTACTAAATAGTGTCAAAATTGACATAAAATTGTTTTTAAAACAAATATTATATTATTAGTTGTTATTTTATTCATAAAAATCTAGGGTTCGGCCAAATTACTTAGATAAGGTTATATATATTAATAATAAACAACTTGGGGTTCGTTTGGCTATATATAGTAAGTTTATTAACCTTATAGTGTATGAAAACAAGAAGACACGGTAAAAGTTAAATTATCTAACTTAAAGTTAAATCTAAATGATAAGGTTAAAATTGATACCTAAACTTGTCTAAATTCTATTGGATGAGAGTATTTGGACCCCTACCCACATTATCTTCTAAATATATCAATTTGGAGCTATAAAAAACAAAATTTGACTTTATAATAAAATAATATTTTTAGTTATTCCAAAGGTGCCCCTCTCCTCCCTTATAAAAGGGCACCTCCTCCTCCCTCTTCCTCACATCACATTGAGCCCTCAAGCTCGGCCAAACCCTGCCAATTTCTCCTCTACACTTCCCTAGAAACATCCTAGAGGTTCTGGTCTTCTTCAAAGTCCTATTTTAGTACCCTAAAAGGAGGTCTCAAAGAAGCACTTCAAAGAAGAGGTAATGTCCATTACCGATTCCTTCATCTTTATTTCTTCTTCCACATCTTCTTATTTAGTTGTTTCATTATGAAGTAATAACATCAGTATCACTCATATACTGATATGTTATTATAAGTATGAAACAACCCTATCTCACCATCTATCCATCCTACGGAAAAAGAAATCACCGCGCGTGCGTACGTACTGAATACCGTCTCCACGCCGTGGTGTAATCTATTTTCCACCACCACCTTACTTGGATGGGTATAATGGTGTAAATAATGACTATATATGACTATTAATAATTGATATTGATTCTGAAATAGTATACATACACTCCAATACAATTCCATGATCATGGGAACGATATCATCGCTCGTGCATACGTACGGAATACCATCTCCACGATGTGATGCGATTCGTTCTACATGATATTCATTGCATAATGATTATATAAATGAATTGAATGAATGAATATGATATATATTACGATAATACCATTATGTAAATAATGTATCTATAACCTAAAGAGAAGAATAAGAATTTATTTGACAAACACGCATAAGAACAAAAAAGTAATAAACACCCGAATAACAAGTAGTAATGAAATATTACTAATAATAAGCTAATAATATGACCATATATGATATCATAACAATAATTATCATTATGTAATAAGTCAATAACATTATTTAAATCATTATACAGGAGGTTTGTACACTTACGAAGCAAATCGGACCTAAGGTAAGGGAAATATCTCAATCTCATTTTTATCCGAGATTGTTTATACTTTGGCATTTACTGGGGTGTATTTTATCATCCACATCCATGTTTCCTCAATATGTATTATTATTTCCATTCACCTACAATTTTTTAAATCCTATTTTACCCTTTGGTGAGTTTTTAGTAAAAGATATGAATGGAATCTTTTTTCGTTTTCCGTACGAGGTACATTTTTGACTTTTCCGAAAAAAGTACGAGAAGAATGTTTTTTTCACTTATACGGCATGAATGGATTTTTAAAACATTATTTCCAAGAAGCTTCATTTACAATTTTTAAAGTTTATATTTAATCAACTTCTTTTAGTTTAAAATATTATGACATGTTAAGAAAGGAAAAAATGTTTTTGAAGTAGAAAGAATATTTTCCTCAATAATGGAGTTCAAGTGTTTTATCAAAATTATTTTCCATATAAGATAATATAGGGTTCTGTTTCTATCCCTATTATTACATGGATTTGATTATGTTGTGATGGAAATTTTTTTATGATTTCCTTTATCTTATATGAATTGTTTTACGATGTCATGTTGTTTAAGAATCCCATTTTTATTACATGGGTTATGCTATGATGTATGGTTTATGATTTTCTGGAACACATAAGAATGGTATCATTATGAGATGGGTGGGACCTATATCTACCTCCAATGCATTGGGTAAAGATATTATATCTCATGAGATAGACATGGCTGGAACGGTAGGTTATACCGGTTTAGTGAAACAGGATTGAAACGGGGAGTGAACTCGGTTCAGAAAGGGACTTTGTCCACTATGATAGTCTTGGAAATGAGTCTTGACTAATAAGAAATGATTCTATATGATTATGTGCGTATGACACAAATTTTCATGTTTTAAGTTATGATTATTGGGATTACATTTCACTACTATGATTTATCCCATGTTATGAAATTATGATCTCTTTTGCAGGTTATGATTTCCAAAAGATATGTTCTTATGAATATGACGTGATTTATATTTCTTTTTTTTACCCTTATTGAGCATTTGAGCTCACCCTTTTATGTTTTCTTTTCCCCAGGACATAACGAAAGGATTTAGGTTTAAAAAAAGAAGATCTTTATGGGAGATGTTGAAGATCATTCGCCACGATTATAAGATTATATTCCGAGTTTCCAAAGACACTAAACTATTACTGTCCTTTTATGTGTGTTTTTTGTTATGTCATAAGTATTCCGCAAAAGTAATGTAATGTCTATGTACTTCAAGCATAGGGTCTCTATAGTTGGTATCAGAGGAAAGGTTTAGTCAACCTTTGGAAACTAGGATGCGAAAACGTTAGTGAGATCCCTAGAGATATTTCTAAGGTATGTCTAGGGATGTCCCTAAGGATAAGTATATGTATAGGATACAGTCCTAGAACTATGTTAACGATCATAGAAATTAACCTAAGATGTTAGATATTGAGGATAATCCCCCTTTATTATGTTGTTTTCCCTAGCATGATTTTTTCCTCTCACACTATTCTTTTAGGGTTTTAGATGATGGCTGGAACTCAAAGGAACCGTGTTGATCAATGTAATGGACAATGCAATGATTTTCCTCCAGAACAAACAAATGTTATGGGAAATTGAGTGTAAAATCTTATTGCTATACTTACACAAGCTATGAATCATTCTGGACATCCAAATGAGTAGAGAAGGGAACAAAATTATATTGAGTCCTTCATGAGGCAACATCCACCTTCTTTTAGTGGGTCCTCTGATCCACTTATTGCTGAACAATGGATCAGTACCACTGAAAAGATATTTTCAGTTCTTCAATGTTCTGAACATGATAAAGTCATCTTAGCAGTATATCGTTTGGAAGGTGAAGCTGATCAATTGTGGAATCTTATCAAGAATACGAGGAAAAGAGATGAAATTTAGTCCATGGAATGGGACGAGTTCAAGAACATATTTTTCAATAAGTACTTCCCTTGTATTCTTCGAACAAATATGGAGAAGGAGTTTCTTGAACTAAAGCAAAAGGATGATGAATATGTTGGTATATACGAAGTGAATTTTACAAGGCTTACAAGGTATGCATCTGGATTTATCATCCAACCTGAAAGTAAAGTTGATCGATTCGTCAGTGGCTTAAAACCAAATCTTCGAAGGGCATTAGCTATAAGAGACTTCAGTAGCTATGAATAAATTGTGCATTGTGCTATCAAGGTAGAAATGGAAGTTGGTGTTACTTATCCATCTCATAGTTTTGACATGAAACGACAGATGGAGTTCAAGGAGAAATCTCAGAATAATGGTGAAAAGAAGATGAATGTTTCCTTATGCTCAAAGTGTGGAAAGAAGCATGGTGGAGATTGTCTTAAAGGGACATGTAAATGTTTCAAATGTGGAAAGGAAGGTCATCAGGCATTTGAATGCCATAATGATGGGAAGAAGATGCCTAATGATGCAAACAAAGGAAGGGATACACAGAATGAACCTACTACACTTCAATGCTTAAAGTGCATAGAAATGGGGAATTATGCTAATAAATGCCATAATCCAAGGGTTAGTGATGATCGACATGAGAAACCACTTAAGGAAAAGGAAAAAAGGGAAGTCACATGCAATCACCATTGGCGATGTTGAATATGACAACGATGTGGTGGAATGATTAAGTGTTTATGTAATGGGATTCCAGAATAATGTTGTATATAGTATCGTGGAATATTGGAATATTTATGTATTGGTCTATTGTGGTTTTCAATAATTTTATGGCATCGGTAACCATGAAAAGTGATTGAAATATTTTTGGAAAGTAGATGATATGCACATAATGAAGGGATAAAGAGAATCTAATATGTTTGATAGTATTCAGGAGCTCATGATTGATATAAGGACTAAGTGATATCATGGTTTGAGTAAATAGAATTTTGAGGATTTTGATATGTGGAAAGTGTTAACTTTTAACTGCATTCATGTTTTCACTAAGGTTCAATGGGTATTCATTCTTCAAGAGAATACATGATTAAGGTATTCACATGTTTGTAATTTGATCAAAAAGACATATATTATGATATATGGGGGATAAATGATGGCATTCACGTGATCATTTTCTTTATACTATGAGCTTGGACTGAAGTATTTTAGATAAGCCTAAAGATTGGAATGGATTATGTTGGACATAAGTTAGTATTGGTTAAGGATAAAACTTTTTTTTGATATTGTTGATGAGATGTTATAGTAATATAGATTTAGAAAAAGGACAACCTGCAGGACGGGTGACAGCCCATCGCGTCGGACAAGGCTGTGGGAATCAAACCCACAACCGAAGTGCGACTGGCCTTTATCGCCTACCACTAGCCTACAGGAAGTCCCTGTTTAGTAGAAACTAGTTTTATTATATTAAGCAGTATAATACAAAAAGTATAAGTCCATTTTAGGAACCATATATGATTAATCTCACTATAGATGGACTTATGTATTTTTTTTGATAACTTTTCTAACCTTTTGTTTGAGACAGATGGAATGACCCCTCATTCTATCACATGATCTGCTAACACATCACTAATGACAAATTCAACTTAATTTCTTTAAGAGATAAAGTGGAAATTGTCCAAAGAACGACTAATGGTCAGACTATACCAAAATCACGAAAGTATTTCTTCTAATTCCAATTTCATCAACTTTTTGGAAATGATCTTGAAAACCAAAAATGTTGTCCTAGTTCCCTTATATCCGATGAATCAAATGGTACCTTAGATCATCACACATCAATAGCTTTGTGATTGTTTTCTTTTTCATAGCCATGTTCTCTACCACTCTCTCCAGAACTTGATGGTTAGATTTTTCTTCCATATCCATATTTTCACATATTTTATCCTACGTGGAAACCCAGTGATGAGTTAATTTGGGTAACCGTTACATTTCATACTTTAGTTTTTAAATCCATGTTTTGGTATTCCTTTTTACGATGTGGGTTTCTATTAAAGAAACATTCTAGTAATAAACCATTTATAACCCTGACGAATTTTGAGGGAGAAATTCATTTTAAGGGGGGTAGAATGTAACACCCCGAGATTTTATGAAAAATATTTTTTTTAATTTCATTAATGTCCTGTGTTGTATGTTACACGCAACACCATATTAGCTTGCAGTATACGCAACACTATTCTTGGATTGTGTTACACACAATTTTGATAATAGTTATTCTACACAACATTGAGTATATATATATATATATTCAATGTATAAATGAAATATGGTTGGATTATGTTATAAGAAACAACGAAAGATTCTTGCACAGCACGCAACCCTGACTTGGCTTGCATTACACGCAATCGCGACCTTCCTCGATATCGTGTGTTGTACACAATACCGGGTTTTACTAAACAACGATATATTATTATAATATTATTATGAACTAGCCATTATGAATAGTATTAACTAAATTTTGAATCTTATAACATTATTATTCATCTTACACATTTTCTAGAACATGGTATAAGAACAAAAAAAAAATTCGGGTAAAATAAGTATTTTTCAAAAAATGGAGTTTTGCCGCCTTTTGATGAAGCACCCACTTTAAATCTAGTTTTTGACATGTTTATAAGTTCAATTTGACAAAATAAAATTCTTCTTTGGAATCATAAAATAAAAATTTACTTTGGATAAATTTTTCATATTATTCTGGTAACTTTCATATTTTGATGATTAGTAAAAACATGCTATATTTTAATTAAAAACAACTTTTTTCATCGCAATAATTTATATGGTTAAATTATAATATTGAATGGTTTTAATGTATAAAGAGAATATATTTTTACCATTTAATATAATGTATGTCATTAGCATTTATTATACCTTGAATTCATAGGATAAATCAATTCAATCTTTTGCAATGTGTTAAAGAAAAACCCGTTTTTTTTCGACAACGGGATTAATTTTAATTTAATTTCTGCAACGTTTGTGTATTGAATTTGGAAAAATGGATTCGATATTTGGAATCAGTGGATCCAAATTATGTTAATAAGCTACTTTTTTTGGGAATTATGAATAGTAGCTACGGTAAATTTTATTTACCATAGTTAAAGGTAAATCAGGTAATTAAGGGTAAATATAATATTATAAAATTACGCTAAAACATGTCAAAATCCTATTGGATGACTAAAAGTCGACCCATATCACCTAAGTATCAGATTAGATACATTTAATGGACTTTTTTCCATGATAATAATTTAATTATTATTAAAACCAAAGAATGTGACAACATGTCACTATCTTAAATATTATAAGTATAATAATTTTAATTTAGTGATAAACATCATGAAACTTTGAACACGAATAGTGTCCAGAAAGCTAATACAATTATCTACATCATAAGAATTTATTTAGAATTTTTAGGGATTAAATAATTATCATTTATTATGACACAAAGATGATGCAGTAATTGTCTTATTAATGAAATATTGACATAATTGATGTTATAAATACGCAAATAAATGTAATTTAAGACTTTTTATGAATTACACTAATTTTATATTTTAATATAACATTAAAATTGTTCTAACTAATCAATCTGTTATGAGTTTCACAAAAATCAATTACTAAATAGTGTCAAAATTGACATAAAATAGTTTTTAAAAAAAATATTATATTATTAATTGTTATTTTATTCCTAAAAATCTAAGGTTCTCCAAAATGACTTATATAAGGTTATATATATTAATAATAAACAACTTGGGGTTCTTTTGGCTTGATATAGTAAGTTTATTAACCTTATAATGTAAGAAAACAAGAAGACACAGTAAAAGTTAAATCATCTAACTTAAAGTTAAATATAAATGATAAGGTTAAAATTGATACCTAAACTTTTCTAAATTATATTGGATGAGAGTATTTAGACCCCTACCCACCTCATCTTAGAAATATATCAATTTGGAGCTATTAAAAACCGAATTTGACTTTATAATAAAATAATATATTTAGTTATTCCAAAGGTGCCCCTCTCCTCCCTTATAAAAGGGCACCTCCTCCTCCCTCTTCCTCACACCACTTTGAGCCTTCAAGATCGGACAAACCCTGCCAATTTCTCCTCTCCACTTCCCTAGAAACATCCTAGAGGTTCTGGTCTTCTTCAAAGACCTATTTTAGTACCCTAAAAGGAGGTCTCAAAGAAGCACTTCAAAGAAGAGGTAATGTCCGTTACCGATTCTTTCATCTTTATTTCTTCTTCCACTTCTTCATATTTAGTTGTTTCATTATGAAGTAATAAAATAAGTATCACTAATATACGGATTTGTTATTATAAGTATGAAACAACCATATTTCACCATCTATCCATCCTACAGAAAAAGAAATCACCGTGCGTGCGTACGTACAGAATATCGTCTCCACGCCGTGGTGTAATCTATTTTCCACCACCACCTTACTTGGATGGTTATAATGGTGTAAATAATGACTATATATGACTATTAAAAAGTGATATTGATTCTGAAATAGTATACATACACTCCAATACAATTCCACGATCATGGGAACGATATCATCGCTCGTGCGTACGTACAGAATACCGTCTCCACGATGTGATGCGATTCGTTCTACATGATCTTCATTGCATAATGATTATATAAATGAATTGAATGAATGAATATGATATATATTACAATAATAACATTATTTAATTGATGTATATATAACCTAAAGAGAAGAATAAGAATTTATTCGACAAACACGCATATGAACAAAAAAGTAATAAACACCCGAATAACAAGTAGTAATGAAAAATTACTAACATTAAGCTAAGAATATGACCATATATGATATCATAACAATAATTATGATTCTTTAAAAAGTCAATAACATTATTTAAATCATTATACTGGAGGTTTGTACACTTACGAAACAAATCGGACCTAAGGTAAGGGAAATATCTCAATCTCATTTTTATCCGAGATTGTTTATACTTTGGCATTTACTGGGGTGTATTTTATCATCCACATCCATGTTTCCTGAATATGTATTATTATTTCCATTCACCTACAATTTTTTAAATCCTATTTTACCCTTTGGTGAGTTTTTAGTAAAAGATATGAAAGGAATCTTTTTTCGTTTTCCGTACGAGGTACATTTTTGACTTTTCCGAAAAAAGTACGAGAAGAATGTTTTTTTAACTTATACGGCATGAATGGATTTTTAAAACATTATTTCCAAGAAGCTTCATTTACAATTTTTAATGATTATATTTAATCAACTTCTTTTAGTTTAAAATATTAAGACATGTTAAGAAAGGAAAAAATGTTTTTGAAGTAGAAAGCATATTTTCCTCAAGAATGGAGTTCAAGTGTTTTATCAAAATTATTTTCCATATAAGATAATATAGGGTTCTGTTTCTATCCCTATTATTACATGGATTTGATTATGTTGTGATGGAAATTTTTTTATGAATTCCTTTATCTTATATGAATTGTTTCATGATGTCATGATTTTTAAGAATCCCATTTTTATTACATGGGTTATGCTATGATGTATGGTTTATGATTTTGTGGCACACATAAGAATGGTATCATTATGAGATGGGTGGGACCTATATCTCCCTCCAATGCATTGGGTAAAGATTTTATTTCTCATGAGATAGACATGGCTGGAACAGTAGGTTATACCAGTTCAGTGAAACAGGACTGAAATGAGGAGTGAACTCGGTTCAGAAAGGGACTTTGTCCACTAAGATAGTCTTGGCAATGAGTCTTGACTAATAAGAAATGATTCTATATGATTATGTGTGTATGCCACAAAGTTTCATGTTTTATGTTATGATTATTGGGATTACATTTCACTACTATGATTTATCCCATGTTATGAAATTATGATCTCTTTTGTAGGTTAAGATTTCCAAAAGATATGTTCTTAAGAATATGATGTGATTGATATTTCTTTTGTTTACCCTTACTGAGCATTTGAGCTCACCCTTTAATGTTTTATTTTCCCCAAGACATAAAGAAATGATTTAGGTTTAAAAAAAAGAATATCTTTATGGGAGATGTTGAAGATCTTTCACCACGATTAGAAGATTATATTCCGAGTTTCCAAAGAGACTAAACTATTACAGTCCTTGTGTGTGTGTTTTTTTTATGTACTAAGTATTATGCAAAAGTAATGTAATGTCTATGTACGTCAAGCTTAGGGTCTCTACAAATATAGTTAACGGTCTTGATCTTCTTTGGAAGATATGGAAAAAATGATTCACTATGAAAATATAGGGAAACTAAATCAACTTTGGAATTATCAAGAAACATGAACCCTTATGTATATCCTTTATTTACCCCTACTGAGAATTCGAGATCAACCCTTTATAATATTTCCTTTCCCAGGGTTATGAAGAATGGTTTTTAATAGTATTCATAAAAGGGATTTTCTTTGTGGGAAATATTTTGGAGTCCCACCTCCAGTAGGCCATGGGGTGGTGACCATCACCAAGGGTATAGAAATATCATAAAATTGTTGACATTTCCCTTTTTATAGAAACCAAGATTGTGAGATCAGATGTATCTACCTCAAGCAATTCCAACACAAACACACACACACACACACACATATATAAATGAATCCAAAACAATCTATCCCACATGCATATTTAAAGTAAAACTATTACAAATTAAATTATAAGTTCCAAATTGAATACTAAAAGAATAAATATAAGCAGCGACATGGAGGCAACCCCCAAGTCTATTCTAGTAAGACCCTAAAATGTCCATGTAGTCCTCTTGGAAACTCGAAAAAAATAATTATAATGTAGGGTGAGAATAAAATTATACTCAGTAGAAAAAACTAAGTCTCTCGTGCACAAGTGGAGAAGCATGCTAATGCCCATGTGAGAAAAAAAAGAAACCATCATCACTAAACAAGGTATATTAGCCATCCCCACCTCTCAAAGGAATTCTAAAAAAATAACACAACTCATGTAATGAAATATTGTAAACACGTCGATGGAAGGGTACCCTACACAACTTTCATGATGAGTAGATAATCTCACACTATGACTGAAAACCTCCTAACACTCCCACCTCTTCTGAAAGTATCACATCACAACCCACCCTCACACACCTAGGACACACACCACACCCCATCCTTCCACCAAAAACCTAGTCCACCTACCACACCACATCCTTCCCACTGACACTTGGGCCACATTCCACACCACATCCCAAATACACACGGGAAATCAAAACACATCTCATCCTAAAGAAACCTGGAAAACCACAACTCACCCACACACACATGGACCCCACAAAACAAAACCTTCCCAAAGGATCTTGGGCTAACACCACCTAGAAGAGGGATTAGGGAAGAGTGAGTGGGAATTCATCCATCCTTCCACTGGGATGTTTGGGAAAGATTCCCTCCCACATAATAATTGGGGTGTTCGTCACATAAATCTCAAAAAGGGTGGGGTGCGTATAGAAATCCCAAAAAATAACAAGTATATATATAGGTATCAAACAATCATCACAAACGATAGGTAATTAATAAAAAAACCACCCTATGATTCTCCCAAATCATCTAATAACTCTAAAAGTACATGAAAGAGTAACTTGAAATGTTGATAATTGAAAGGACATCTACAATATGCCACAACTCAAACATACCCTTCTCCAACTCATATAACCAAATATCATTATTTATTAAGGAACCCATTTTTACATTACATCCCTAACTGGAAAACTAATAATAACATCACAAATAAACCCAAATAGTGTAAACCATGTAGTGGAAAAGGAACCGCATTAAATAAACTCATTTAATATTTCCACTCTGTTTAACTCCTACCAACCACTACGATCATCATTCTTCAAAGTCATTATTCCCAAAATATCATCTTGATAAGAAAAACCCCAAATCATAGTACAAATACATAGCACATCTCATCACAACCAAACCAGAAGCCCCACTCCATAACAAAAACACACCCTTCACACCCATCAACATAAACATATCACAACATGAACCTGTAGCCTCGCCACAAAAACATGTCCCATCCATTCTATAAGAAATAAATATCTCAACCTGAGATATCATCTCACCATCCTTATCACCCCAGAAACACCCATGCTATCAAACCCAACACCACACAACCACACAAAGAAATAATAATGAACAACTCCACACACATCACACAACCACACCAACAAAGTAAGGTATATTCATATTTAGTAAACACTTGTTCATTAATTATTCATTAATAATTTAGGGATGATTACTAATGGTGGTAAACCAAGTAGAATAACATTAGTTAACCGAATATAAATGGTTAATAAATATATTTAATTATATATTTTCAACATAGAATAACAACATGCATCTAAGATCCATCACCAATGTGAAAATAAAGGTCACTAACAACCATAAATTTAGTAGGATACAATACACAATACGAATCAAATAACATATAATACAACACAATCATCATCATAATCTTCCTGAACACTCATTTTTTACTTCTTATTATCTTTGTTAAATTTGGATCATACTATATTGTTAATGATACATGAGTACTGACACCCTACATGATGAAAAATTTAAAATAGGTGAAAGGATCCCTACTTGGAAGAATATATGATCGAAAACTTCTCCTAGAGCCAAAATAGGGCGTTCTCAAGGCTCCAGGGAAATGAGATCCAGTGGTGAAACACATACTCATGAATTCTTATGGAAGAAAGGTTCTGGTATACTTAGTTTCAAGAGAATGGTAAGAATATAAGAAAGTAAGGGTCTCAACTTTAGAAACTCCACATCATAAATCTACATGGAAAATGGTTTCAAATGGAATTAAAGTCGGATCATGTTTAATACCACATGGTTTGACTATTAAAATAATCATGGTTATTAAGAAATTAATGATATAATTTATATCCTTTGAAACACCTAAAATATACTAAAAATGGGTTCAAACTCATTTTACATCAAATAAATTGTTAAAGTGGAGAAACTGAAAAATTTGGACAAACTATCAAAATGGCCCATCATTAGGTGAGTCAACGATGTGAGCTTCCAATGGTGAGTCACTTATAGACGAGTCCCTAATGGGTGACTCACCTTTGAACACATCATCGATGTAAGATTCCATCATTGACCCACTATCGCGACCTACCATTAGAAAGTAACCAACGCAAGTTACCAAAGTGTGTCACCAATGCGACTCACCGATGCCACCCATCGACATCACCTACCAACGCCACCTACTGATGTGACCTACCAATTCCACCTACCAATTCCACCTACTGATTCCACCAACTGATTCCACCAACTGATTCCACCAATTGACACCACCTACTGATTTCAAATACCATTGAAAAACTAGAAAAATCTTGAAATTATACAGTGTAACTTCCAGAACACCTGAAAATTTGATTTTGACAAAGTAATGGAATAGAGAGGTATGAGAATTTAAATAAGATAACTATAAAACTATTATTTCATTGAGAATTTAGAGCGAAACCCGGAAGAAAGAGGGTTCTGAATAATCACCCCATAAGATACCTCTAAAGGATCCTACTATACTTGAAACACTCCTATGACATCAAAGTTCAATGATTAACTAAACCGTATTGTTCGAATGATGGAGTGGAACCTTAACATCCAGGAACACATCCTACATAATCTACTACCCCAACCTACCACATGATACACCACAAAAGCACAAAAACAATTCCATCAGCAAATTTCAGACCTTCTGTACACACGAGTCATGGAATTTCTTCCTCCAGGTCAAGATTCTATCCGCTGAGGCCGGCACTAACTTACAAGTATAGGTTTAATCACATCCTCATTAGGGAATATCGATTAGGAGTCATGTCCTCCCATCTTATTATGTCAAGATTTTATCACAAATTAATCAACATGGAAGAAAATAATCTCATATCAAACAAGGTTTAACCAACACATCATAAAGCAAGACAGGATAAGGAAAAACTCATAACAACTCCAGGTACTGGTCATGCATCTATGTTTATCATTACTAAGTACTCTTTTATTGGCCAACATGCCTCTACAACATAGGAACCAAGGGAATGGCTTGTCTTGGAATCTCCTTCTCCAGATGATCATATATATCTAGTCGTTAGTCCACGGATGTTGTGTCATCTTAGACATCCAACACTCCCTATTCAATGAAATTGGAGTCATCCTGATGTTACTCAAAAATATAAGAGATGTGAAAGATTTTGTGGACATTCACCAACTGTGGTGGCAGCGGTAACTGATATGCCACCATTCCAAATCACCATAATGCCACCAAAAGTCTGATGAACCTCAATGAATTCTTTCTTCCCTTCCAAACCTCCACTACCCACATCAATGGGAAACCATTAGGAACACGTGGTCACCACACTCGAACTCCAAGGGCCTCCTCCTTCAATCGGCGTACAAATTTTTCCAATCCTATGCTACTTCCATCCTCCCGCAGACAAGATAAATGTACTCTATTGTACTCTGCACTACTTTGGTACTAAAAACATCTATATCCCCATCCTATTTCCATCATAGAGTCAAACAAAACTATCTTCAGTACAATGCGTCAACCAAATCCATGATAATGAAAGAGTGGTATCCATTATTATAATATATCTCTATCAATGGAAACTCTATTACCCAATGTCCACTAATGTACAAGATGCATGCCCGAAACATTTCATTCAACATCTGGATGGTCCGCTCGATCTGACCATATTTCTAATGGTGGAAGGTAGTGTTGAGGCGTAATTGAGTGCCAAATCACACTGCAACCCCCTTTAGACTCGTGAGGTGAAACTTTAATCCCAATACATAAAAATAGATCTTGGAACTCCATGAATCCTCACCAAATTATCCACATACATCTTAACAAAGTCATTCACTATGTACAACTCTTTAATCACTAAAAAGTGACCCGATTTCGTTAGCTGGTCTGCTACTACCCATATTGCATGGTAGCGTCCTTAAGTCCTGGTTAATCTTAGGATGTGATCCATTGAGATGTCATCCCACTTCCACCTGGGGAGATCTAAGGGCTACAATAAACCACTAGTTACACAATTTTCATCCTTAACTTGCTGGAACACTAGGAACTTCACCACAAACCCCACTAGCACCCAGTTTCCCCACTGAGACTCATATACCATCTTAATCAAATAATATTGCACCATCATCTAAAACATATAGCCTCTACCTCCTCCAATCCCTACATCTATTTTCAAGGAAGAAAACTCCTAAATTTCATTTCAAGATCCTCACAGATTCCCAAACAACCTCCTTCCTTGACTTTCTACTCAAAGCATCACCCACAACATTTCCCTTACCCGAGGAGTAAGAGCTCATGAAATCATAATCCTAGAAAAACTCTCTCTATATCCACTATTTCATGTCCAGATCTTGAATTGAAAAGATATACCTCAAGATCTTGTAATATGTGAAGACCACAACACACTTCTCACTATGGTAATGTCCCCACAACTTCATCATGAACATGTCCGATACTAGATCCAGATCATGGGTTTTATAGTAATGTTCATGGGGGAATAACTGCTTAGACCTATATGAAATTATTCCCTACTATTAAATCAACACACATCCCATGACAAAATGAGAGGAATCACAAAAAATCGCAAACATTACACCCTCCAATGAAAACTATAACATTGTCGCACTAACCAACATCCCCTTTAGGTAGCCAAATTCTTCCTAGAACTACTCACCCAACACACAATCTTGGATGTTTCTAGTAAGTGTTGTCAATAGAGCTGCAACTCGAGATACATCAGTTATGAATCAACAATAATATCCCTATAAAACAAAGAAAATACGAAAATCCACCATATTCATGGGTGATACACAATAAAAAACTACCTCATCCTTCGACGAGTCCACTGCTACGCCTTGCAGTTACACCACATTTCCATGGAAATGCACCACTTGTGTCTAGAACACACACTTAGAAAACATTCCATAGAGTTACTCACATCGAAGAACCTCCAAGATAGTCCTGATATGCTCGATATGCTCCTTTTTTAACATTGAGTATACTAGGAAATCATCAATGAATATAATGACATATTATTCTAGGAACTCATGAATGATAGACTTCATGAGCACCATGAATACAACTGGAACATTTGTAACACTTAATGACATAACCAAGAACTCGAAGTGCTCATACCAATACACGAAAGAAGTCATTGGAATATAACCATCCTTCACCCTCATCTTGTGATACCCAGACCATAGGTCAATCATCAGGAACCAACAATCCCCTATCATCCAGTCAAAAAGATCTTATATCCTCAGAATAGGGTAATGGTTCTTGGTTATCACCAAATTCAACCTCCAGTAGTATATTTACAACCTCAGACCACCATCCATATTAATCATAAACAAAACATGAGAACCCCACCATTACACAATAGTCCTAATGAATCCCTTAATCATCAAATGATCAATATGACTCCTTAACTCCCACAACTCTAAATGTGCCATCTGATAAGGATCCATTGAAATTAGAGAATCACTAAGCTACAAATATATCCTATACTCAACATCACATTGAGGGGTTAGAGTCACAACCTCCTTAGGGATGATTTTAAGAACACCCCACAAAGGCTATGAATCGACATAATCTTAGTATTTGCTGATTCCACTAACATCTTAGCCAACATGGAAATAAGGGGCCCCAAACACCGACTACCCATATCACAACTCCACTCACCAATGAAAAAAACGATGTGAATCCATGTCTAAAAACATGACTCTCATATAGATGCATTCGATAATAACATGCATAGAGCACAAGAATTAGATTCTAAGGATGACTTCAAATGGTTTCATCTGTAATAGGAAAATATCCCCATGGGAATAATGAGGCCCTATCATTAGTCTACATACTCTTCACACATCAAACAAGTTAGTATGACCTTTGACTAGCATACTAAACAATAGGGGTACATGAATACTCTCCACGTCTAGTCATAGAGAATGAGATAGACTGGGTGCAACAAAGGAATGCAAAGCTACTTAATAAAAAAATGCACTAGATAGAGTACTAAAAAATATGATTTTACCTTGAACGACCTTTGTACCTACAAGAACTGTGACCTCTACAGCACGAAATTGACCACACCCAGTTCTTATTCCCTTAAACGGAAGACCGCCTCCCCAAACATTCCAGAGCCAAGGTCCCTAAGGAAGAACCTAAGGTCGGATTCTACCTACTATTTTTTCCCTCGATAGAGTGTGATACTACTATCCCTACTATTAGAACTTCCCTATCAACAACTCCTACTAAGGCGGTTGCTGGACCTACCCACCCCCACCATAATGAGCTTGAACGACTAATGGGAACTGATTCTGGAGATGCCCACAGACTGAAAATAAAAAATAATTGTCCCCAAGCCCACAAGATAGGTATGAGGACTAGAAGGTTTAAACAAAAATTGATGAGTTTTCCTCCCCACAGGTCGGAGCCTCGAAGTCCATGGCACATGAGACCTAATGCGAGTAGCCTTTCCCTTCAATAAACTTGGATGACTCCACTCTTTTTTAATAACACCCCATTGGTGAATCCTATGAACTACTTCGACATTCTTATAGACCTCCAAGTATGTCATAAAGGTAAATGGGGTAACCACACACTAGAGAGAAGGATGAAATTCCTCTTATGGACATATTGTACAAGACTCCTCATCTAGAAAGTGATCTGGAGAAAAAAGAAGAAGATCCGTGAACTTTTACCCAACCCCCTCACTAGCATACTCCCCTATTAGAGGGAGTGTAGATCATGCCTATTTATATCCTTCATGATCAATTAAAATAATTATTCTTGTAACGCTTTCTCAAAATCGACCCATAGAACATCAACCTCCTTCATCTCCCCCATGAAACACAACCACGACTGATGCACCACTCTATGCATCTGGCTCACTACCAAGGGAACCCAGTACTCTATCGAATACTAAATCAAGATGAAGGTGATCACAAGATCATTGAGCCAACTCTCTGTCTATTTTTCTAAAATGCTGCCCTCGTACATACCTAGAGTCTATCACTGGAAAGCAGGTAAAATTTTCTTCCACTGGTCGTCTTCCTCAACTGGCTCAACCATTCTTCGATCAGCTATATCAGCCTGCAGATACTCTAGTACTTGTACAACATGCAGATGAAGATCGGGTTCTATGGATGAAAATGGTAAACAAGTAACTCTTAATCCCAACTTGTACACAATTGTATTTTAGATTCATTTTACTCATTATTTATTTTTGTTCCTCTGAAATAACCAATTCAAATAACAACACATGTCATTATGATGCATGTATCTCTCCTAGAGTCTCTTCCTTGAAAAAAATGTATCCTCACTTTATATTTTGATGGTCTCAGAGTCCTTACACAAAATCATAGGGGCCCCCAACATCTTTTGTCCTATCCTCTCTTCCATGGCCTATGTCACACACTATTATAACCTAACAATATTTACCTACCAACCCATGAAATCCTAACTATGCCTAACTACCAAAATCATCCTATCTCTGAACCATACCATCTGTTCACGATGGCCTCCCTCCAAAGATGCCTCTCCTAAGATGAAAATATAAGAGGAGAGATAATGACACCCCGGAGTCCCTCCTCTAGTAGGCCCCAAGGTGGCGACCAACACCAAGGTTGTATGAATATCAAAAAATGGGATTCATGACCTTTTTTTATAGTTACCAATATCATGAGATAAGATATATCAACCTCAAACAAATCCAATACATATATATAAAATAATCCAAAAAAATTCATCCCCGATGCACGTTTAAAGTCAAAATTCTAAAAAAATACTGAAAAGATCCAATGTGAATATGGAAAGAACAATGCTAAGAAGCGACACGACAACTACCTCCAAGTCTGAGCTAGTAATTCCTATAATGGTCCACATAGTTCTCCTATAATCCTAAATGCTGTTTTATAAAATAGGGTGAGCATAAGAGTATACTCATTAGGAAAACCCAAGTCTCTCATACACAAGTGGAGGTGAATACTAATTCCACTGTTAGAAAACAACCGAAACCAACCGCACCTAACAAGGTATACTAGGCATCCCCGCCTCACCATGGTATCCTCACCAAATAACACAAGTCAAGTAATGTAATTTAGTAATCACATTGATGACAGGGTTCCATTCACCACTTTACCAATGATTATAAGCTCTCACACCATAACTGAAAACTTCTTGGCGCTGCCACCTCTTTCAGAAGTACCACATCACAACCTACCCGCACACACCTAGGCCCCACGCTAGACCACATCCTTCACTCTCACAGACTCTTGGTCAACATACCACACCACATAATACCCAAAGACTCATATTCTAGATTCTACACCACATCTCGAAGATACATGGGAAACCAATGCACTCTTGCACACCCATGGTCCCAAAAAACCAAAACATGGCCAAAGGTTCTTTGGATACACTACTAGGAAGGGGGAGTTGGGAAGAGCGGGTGTCCAACCATCCATCCTCTCACCTGGATGTTTGGAAAATAAACCATCCCCTATAAAAATGGGGGTGTTTGACACATGGTTCTCAACTATGGTGGGGTGGATATAGAATTCATAAGAATGGACAAGTATATATATAGGTATCAAAAAATCATCCCAACCTATGGGTTCTCAATCAAACAACCAACCACCCTATGATACTGCGAACTCAGGTGATACCTCTAAATGCACCAGAAACAATCACATTAAATGTTTTTAAATGAATGGCCATCCACAAAAAACCACAACTCAAACATAACCCTATCCAACTCATTTAACCCAAAATAATTCATTACTAAGGAAAAAATTTATTCATTTTATCCCTACACAGGAAACTACTAATCATAGTACACAATCAAGACACACAATATATATGATGCAAAGGCAAAATAACCATAATAAAGAAACTCAATTCATATTTACACTCTGTATAACACCCAAACCGACAAAAACTATCATAATTTTTCAGAGTCATTCAACCCAAACCACCACCTCAAAAATAAAACACCCAAATAATAGTCGAAATCCGTAGCACATATCATTATAACCAAATTGGTATCCCCACTTCAAAAAAACACCTCACCCATCGCAACCATCAATATAAACAATACAGAACCCAAACCCACATCCTTTCTGGTCAATCATTATCTATGCATTCCACAATAAATAAATCTCTTAACCTAAGATACCATTTCACCACCAATATCACCCTCGGAACCCCAATTATCTCAACCCCATAACTACAAAACCACACGTAGAAACAATAAAGAACAAGGCCACACAAAAATCTAAGCAACAAAAACAATGAAAGACCTATTCATATTCAGTGAACACCCATTCTTTAATTACACTTTGAAAATTAATGGGTGATCACTGAAGGTGTATAATCTAGAGAAATCCATTTAGTTAACCATATATAAGTTGTTAATTAGTTATATTTATATTCATAAGTTCAACATAAAAAAACAATCATCCATGAGCAATCACCAATGCGAAAACAATGGCCACCAATGACCATGATTTTCAGTAGGATATAATACACAATACAGATCAAATAACGGATAAGACAACATGATCATCATAATAATCTCTTGAACACCACATTTATTAAATCTTATAATATTCATTGAATTTGGATCCAAATATATTCATAATGAGACAAGAGTACACCCATCCCACATGATAAACACAATAAATAATCACAAACGCCTCCTATCACAAATAGAGGGGGTCATAAGGCTCTCGAGAATTACGATCCAAGGGTGAATCACAGACTCACGGATCCTAGGGAAAAAAAGGTTCTGGGAAATTTAATATCTAGATAAATGGAAGTACACAATAAAGGAAGGGTATTTTCTTTATAAATTCTAGATCCAAAATCTATAGGGAATACGATTTCAAAGGCCATTAATGCGATATCACGATCAGGACCACACAATATGACTTTTAAAAGTCTCGTGGTGTTTTGTAGTCCAGGAAATAATTTATATCATTTGAAAATCCTTCAAAAAAAACCTAAACATGGGTTTTAACTCATTTTACATCAAATAGAATGTTAAAGAGGAAAAACTAGAAAATTTGGAGAAACTGTAAAAATGACTCATCGTTTGGGGAGTCACCGACACGAGCTACCAACGGTGAATCACTGATGGTTGAGTCACTGTTGGGTGTCCCACCATTGAACAAGTCACCAACGTGAGCTACCATCAGTGACCCACTGTCGTGACTTATCATTAGAAAGTCACCGATGTCAGTTATTGATGTGAGTCATGAATGTGACTGAACAACACGTCCTACCAATGCCACCTATAGTTGGAAAACGAGATACTAGAAAACTCTTGAAATGAGACTCTTTGACCATCAAAACACCTAAATCTCTAGATTTAGAATAAGTAATGGACCATATAGGTCCCGTACATTAAATATTTTTTCCATGGTTACAAATACACTAATCTATTATGGTCCTTGAGTATATTTTTTTTGAAATTTGCTGAATATTCATTAAAAAATGATGTAATATCCATGTATGGTAAGATTAGGTCCCTATACTCCTACATTTCACATATATTTGTGCATTATTATGGTCCCAAATCCTTAGGGAATAATATATCATACTAGGATAAAATGAATGAATTATGAGCCTTCCCATCTAATTAAAGGTCTATCTTATAAGAAACTTTTATTATACTTTCCCATCCAAATGGAAAAAATCCCACCATTATTCTATCACTCTATTTAAAAACATTTGATAAATTATTTTAATGCATTTCTTTCTTCAGTATTTGAAAATTTAGGCCATAAAAAATATGTATTCCTTTTTTATTGACATAAATGAAATTCTCTGTGATTCTCCATTAATGGTGGTTGGATATTTCATAAGGGAACCTATTTTATTCTAATGAACTTGATGTTCCCAAGTGTGGTGATATCACCGAGGGGGAGGATGAATTAATTATTCCATTAATTTTATAATTTAATTAATTTAAAGAAAACACTATGATCTATTATGATCTTCATCATATCCTTCATATTTTTATCAACCTTCTTATTATGAATGAATAATGAAATAAACGAAGAACACAAGGAATTACACATTTTGGTCTCAATATTAGATCCTACTCCTTTAGTGGTTTTATTATAGTCTCAAAACCTAGATATCCATATTAAATTAAATACATATACAAATAAAATCCATAACATAAAAATATTGATAGATAATCTCATAAAATTGATGATATTGATTTAGCTTTCTGACCTCCTCCCAATGCTTACTTAATATTGGATCTCTCTTGTTGATGATTTTTTTGAAAATATTCTATTCTTCCCCAGATAAGGAATTTTTAATTTCTCTCGAGGTTTAATTAATGTTTCCCCCTAAACTCTTGTGAATAGGTCTGCGACTCTACCTATCTACTACTAAAATGGGGGTTTCAACTATGTTTTCCTTCAATTCTACATGTATATATCATATTATGTATTACAGGAAATTATCATAGTGTTTCCCATAATGATATAACAAAATAATAGAGAATGATTGTATTTCCATATACTCTCCTTCTCTATTAAATAAACACAGTATGACCAATACTAAATTACTCCCCATTCCTCAATACATTGGCTGACTTGGATTAATTCGAAATTACATTCGATGCAATGCGAGATTTTATCGATATTATTTGTACTAATTTTTAATTATTATTAGAAAATACACCTTCTATGTGAACCAATTTATATTTATTGAATCAAGAATATTATTTCTATATTGAAAAAATAGAAACTCCATTTATTATGATGGTAATATATTTTTATAACTAAAAATGGTCGATATTTTGTAGTTTTATTCTAATTTGTATTCCAAGAAAAATATTAATTTAAATCTCAAATTTGACTCAAAACATTATAAACACAATATTAAAATATCAAAAAATCAAATTATACAGTATATCATCATAATTTATGTACTTTTGAATATACATGAATGTATACATGGATGTATGAACCATATCAGTGTGGAAATACACCTTATGACATAGAAACAACTCTACTATGGATTATAATTGGAATGATGCACATAAATCATGATATATAAAAATTAATATAGTAAATTACGATATTTAAATCCATTATTAAATGATCTTGAGTAGTATCAGATAAATAATAAAAAAATTCTAACTATATATTTATAGAAATCCTTGAATTTTTTAATTTTCCCCATGTTAAAAAATAGTGAAATTATTATTACATGAGTAACACATATAACAATCTCATGATTTATTTTATGTTTATCCTTATCACCTAGTTTTATTCACTCAAATATTGATATATCAGAAATAAGATAGACTTATATGGTTGTCTAGATAAATATTATATCATTTATACTTAATACCAAGTTATAGTTACTCATAAATAAAGTATTCCTAAGTAATTTTCTCCTTATATGTTTTCCATTACAGAACATATAAATTTATATTTATGAAGATGAGTCATAAATCACTCCCTTTATTCTTGATACATACAATGATCTAATTCTACATGGTCTGTTATTGATTCATACAGGGCATCCTCATTGTAAAATTTTCAATACCTTTAACTATATGTGGGAAAATGATCATTACATTTCTCTTAGGGGTTGTTTTTCGTTAAAAATAACCATACATTCAGTATAAATTAATTATATCAATGTCATCATATGATCTTTATGATGTTAGGGTTCATCTTTTAGAACATGCGCTCATCCTTACAAAGTGTGGACTCATTAATATGAAATCTGGGCATTTTCCATTTTGTATCCTTCTTCCCCAAGAAATCATTAACATTTACCATTTTCCATTTTATGATAAAAATCTATATATTCAAAAAAATTAATAAAATAACAAAAAACCCTTAAAACGTTATTATTATTTATAATACACTTTAATATAAACATAAAACTCCATCCAATGCCTTTTCATCTCCTATGACAATGGTGTGTATGTCTACGGCTCCATGGATGGATTCATCAATTCCCATCTTTCCATTTGTTCATTAATATAGATATTCAGTATTTCTATTTGCTATTTTAACTACAAAAAAATCTAAAATAACATAAAATTTTATTTTTATTCAATAGAAAATTTATTTTCTTTCCATTGAGGATCATCCCCATAATCAACAAATTTTATACAAAAATCATTATCTTCATTTTCCATTAATCAATAGCATCACATTATATATTCTAAAAATAAAATGAACTTAATATAAAAATTATAGTGATACTTATTGAATATAATCTAAATTAATTCATGTGATTTTCATAAATCTTGTTTTTATATATAATATATTTTTTATTAAGAACTAACTATCAAAATTTACATCAAAAAGAAAAAAATGGTCAAAGGGACCATTTATCTTATGAAATTAGTGGTTTTGATATATGGATAATTAGTCATATATCTAAATATAGGGTATGATAAAAAGTTTTTTTAAAATAAATATAACTATGAGTCCACACAATAAAATAATTGTATGATTTATTTTTTGGGTTATTAAAATCGATATATTTTTTGAAATTAATTCATTCATTTGGTATGGGTAGTGGTCAATATATTGGGGATTTCCATAAGCATTATTTTCCATCTCAATAAATATGTAATATATTATATATAATAATATGGATTTTTTCATCCCTTGATAACCTTAAGTCACATATAGTTGGTTTTGTATGTTTCCTTCACATGTTTTTATCAATTCCATTAATCTTTTATCTTCACTATTTTTCATTGATTTAACTATATCTACCATTTAGATTCAAATAAATTATTTTTTTTTCTCACGTATTGGAATGGGTGTACCATATGAGATGTTTTTTTATTTCTCATATTCATATATATGTTGTGTATAATTTAGCTGGTGGAAGTGCAATATGGGTAAAAGAGACAGAAACGAGGGCCTTATGTATCCCAAAATTATGGTTTAGATATATATTCAATATATAAGATATGGATGATTTCACAATAGAACTATATTTATTATTTAGACCCTTAATAGATATGGAATTAATTATACATTTTATAGATTTCATTTAATACTTTTTTGAACAGGGATCTATGTCATTTATGGTTAGATTAGTTAGATATATCGAATGACATGGGTCTATGTGATTAGATATATTATTTGATAACATGGGAAAAGAATGAGTATCAATTAAATAGATTTAATATATAATAAATTTTTTAAATTAATTATGGGTATTTTAAATATTTATTGTTATTTGTTTATATAGCTTACATGAGGGTCATGTATGATTGTGTTAACTTGTAAGAAAAGGTCTGACTTAACATTAACACATACTTGTTAATGTGGATATGTTAGTTCCCTGCGGACAAAATGATAATGTTTTTAATTCTGAAAAAATAAGTATTATTATTGTTAAAATAAATCTATACATTATTAAAAATCATGATTTAGATTTTATACTACTATATTTATTACAAAATAATAGGAAATTTTTTAGTCTAAAGGAAGACAACACTATTTCTAACCAGATTGGGTTTTCCTGAGTTATATGGATTTATTTAAAAATATTATTTTAAAGATCAAAATTATAATTTTATAAATAGTTTAACATATTTTAATTTATAATATCCAAATTATCCTAGGGTTGAAATTTTGGTATATTTCCTAAAATATTGAATTTTTTGTTAATAGTGAAAAATTATGATTTTTGTAAAAATATCATATCATTTTATTAAATAATATAATATCAATATACAATGTTATATCAATCTAACCTAATAATATATTAAATAAATAATCTAATTTGTAACATAGTTTTTATTTATATACAAAAATATTATATATGATCAATTTTTTCCATAAAACACATTTTATTATAATTAAGATTACATTGCATTTTACACATTTGTATACATTTTTTTCATTCATATAAAGCAATTTAATTATAAAAATTAGATAATGTATTTGGAATTAGAAGACTCATATTTTTTAAATAATTACCTTTTATTCAATTTCACATTGAATAATAACCATTGTAAATAATTTTCACCTCGGTAAGTGTTAATCGAGAATATAAGGTACAAAATAATGTCATCAAAACTAAAAATAAAATTATAACATAAATTTAATAAAATTTATGTGTTTTAGTATACCAAACCCATATAATAATCAATTTTGAGGAAATTTTGTACCATTTAAATATAAAAATGAATTATATATTATTTATATATGGAAAAATACTCAGTGGATATCTATTTCGTTAAAATTTCACTTATATGTATATATAAGGATAAATGTTTTTCTAAATGAATAATTGGATTCACATTGAGAATAATTTAATTTAATTTTTTTTTGAAAATTTTATGATGAAATAATTACTACAAAAAATTACTCGAAGTTAATATAATCATTGTTCAAGCAATAGAAAAATCAATTAAATGATTTTAGAAGAATTGAAATTTATATTTTTGGGTGATTAATGGAATTCCAAAAACATTATCGATATTTATAACGTATTTCTAAATTTATAAATTTCCATATTATAATTCCATTTTTATCTTGATGAAATTAATTTCAATTTAAATAAACAGTCACAAAAATACGTTAATTATATTTTATAATGAAAAATAATTTAATAAATTATTTGAAACTATAAAACCAAATCATAATCCAAGTTAAATATTAATATATCAAAATATCAACCAATGTATTTTTCTACGTAAATTTTCATTTTATACGATCTTTCATAACACCTAAAGAGTAATAACTTATGATTTCATGGTAATCATTATATGATTTAATAGGGTGTTAAAAAAAGTGTTAAGGTTGCAAAAATCACCTAAAATTGAGAAAATATTGTTGGATGAGTGGATTTAGAATCATACTCATCCTATCATATAAATATTTCTATTATTGTTTTTCTTCTATTTTAAAATAACTTTTTATTTGTTTAATATAATAATAATTTCAAGAGTTACCCAAGCCTCACTTATAAAAGGGAATGCCCTATCCTCTCTTCCACACACATTTTGATAACTCAATTTCTCTTAATAACTACCCAAATAAAATACTATAATCTCTACCCATTTAATATTAGTTTCAATATTGGATATTTCCCATCATTAGAGGTAATATAGTTTAATGAAAATGGGGTCTTTTAAAGAACCTGTAATGATTTTAACCGAGCATTTTGTTCTATTTCATCTTCTACCCCAGTAAGATATTATTCAACATTGATTAAATAATGATATAAATATCTACTAGATAATTTTCAATTATTATACTAATGGAAAAAACTACATCTATCACCATATTCCATTACATTTGAAATGAAACCACCGTTCGTGTTTATGACAGACTGCAACCTCACGAACTAATGTAATTTATATTCCACCACATTATCATATTATGTGTATAATTATGGATTTAGTTTTTATATATAGTATTAAAGAAATAATTATAATTCAAAAAATATAATATACTGTGTATTTTATTATCATTCCATACATTGAAAAATGATTTTGTCATTTGTGTGCATGTCTAGATTACCACCTATACAAAGCAATGTGGTTTTTCTTCTCCACATCAAATAAATTGTATAAAAAATTATATTTAAAGAGGAAAAATTATATATATTATATAATAATAATAAAAAATAAAAAAATAACAAATATGTTGTTTCTATCATTTTTCTTGGGAAGAATAAAATTCTTAGTCATGCACATGTATAACCTACATTCTCTGTGGTTGTAATATAATTAATTATTCATAACCATAATTCATAGTTATTTTCAAAATTATAATTAATATAATAAAATATTACTATGTATTTATTAATATTCATGTTATTATGGAAAAAATATCCATTTGAAAAAAGACATCATACAGAAGCCATTTTGATGTTATATACCAAATATATAAAAAACTATGTGTAGAGTTAACTGAAAAAGTAATGAAATACATAATTCAAATATATATAACTATTTTAAGGAGAACATAATGAAAACCTTTAATACTTATTCAAACAAGTAAATTATTTTTTATAGTAATTATACATGGGTTAAAGGACATACATTGGAATTCTGGTTTCGAGGTAATGGATTTTAGATCATTTTTAGTTCATTGAGGTACGTTTTAAAGTAATAAACAAAATTTCATTTATATGGTATATTTAAAGATATTTTACATGTTTCATAATTAATACATCATGAATAATATTATTTTATGACGTAATTTATGTTAGTTAATTGAAGTTGTTTTGATTCGAATGATACAAATATGATAAAAGGTTTAATAACTCAGGTTGATTCATTTGTTTTGGTCACTTCTTCACTGATTGCATAATATTAATATTATGAATAATTAATTTTTTTTATTTAATTTTCAATTTATAATTTTATAATAGATTTAAATTGGTTTCACATAACCTCTCCATTGATAAATTCTCTACTTAATGATATGATCTTTGTTAGGGTTATTCATCTCATGTTATTTTTCTATGGGTTTTTATGTAGGTTATAAAACTATCTTATATTATGAGGTTTAGGTAAATAAAATTAATATTTTATGTAATATATATAATTATAATAATGTAATTTAATTTTAAATTTTATTTCAATATTTTTTTTGGATTATGATTTTAATGTTTCCAAATTAGTAAGGATTTTTATGATACAACCACATCTAATTTTGGGATTATATATGATAATATTTCTTTAGGATTTATATTGATGGAAAATTATACTAGTGGGGTGAGCATTATATTTAAAAGTATAATGACATAAATTTTCATATTATATAAAACAAAAATCTGTAGTGAGTGTAGTGTTCAGATATGAGTTGTAGGGGAATTAAAAATGAAAGAACACTGGAATTATAATGCTTCAGTTCAGAATCTACCTTTTAAACAACCTAGGGGTACAATATATTATTCTTATAGGAGATAAACCTATTTACCCTAACAAAATTTATATTGTGAGTCAATGACATGAATTTCTTTAAGCTGGTTAATTAACCAGTTGAATGAAATACTGACTTCTGAAGGTAAAATCATATATCTGACTCATGAAATTTCAAATAAAAGGAAATAGATTAAATGAATAAAAACAATTATAGGTAAAGTGGAAAATTATTATAAAGTTAAATGATGTTGAATTTCAATGATAAATGATCAATTCGAAGAAAAAATGACATAGTTGGATTCCTTTGGTGATCACATCCAGAATGCAGAAGATACAAAAGTTCATGAACAGTTTTATCGAAGATGTGTCATAAGTTATCTAAATAATGATTCTTCACTAGTATATGTTTTTTTATTTAAGATATCTCCTAGTTAATTAAAACATATATCCTCTAGTATAATGTACATTTTAAATATCTGTATGTTACTTGTTAGACAATAACAATGATAAATATTTTCTCATTATTTTAGCTTGATAAAGGCTCATTGAATAACATAAAAATACAATCTAGATTTATATTGTTTCACAAAATATTAATATAAAACAATCAATATGTTATTTAAATCAATTAAAAATAATTCATTATTATAAAAAATGGGGAAAAAATATAATCATGTAGTTTATAAAGATTTAAAATTTATATTAAAATAGACATTGACCTAAACATCAATTTTCATTGATAAATGTTCATAAAATAATGTTATAAATACATTTACACACACTGCAATTATATTTAATCATAAAAAAATATAAATATTAATAAAATAATCTATATTAATAACATACATTTAAATAAGAAACAAAAATTTGAGAAATATAATATTTTAATTAAAGGAGGCTCATGACATACCACTGAAAAACGAGAGTGGTGACTCATGACTCAATGCTAAAAATAAAGAGCATATGATCATGGATATCTGTTGAAATATAGTAGAAGATAAAATTTAAATTTCAATAAAAAATAAAAATATCAAACTAAACCCAAAATTATTCCTTGCTACTAAGTATTAAAAGGATTCAATAGAAGTAATAAAAAAAATTAATCCACTTTGATGTCCAATGGTGGATAATGACTCACAGTTGCATGATGTTTGGTGGTGTATCATGACCTACCATTTAAAGTGTATGATGGTGGATCATATAAAATCCTTTTCAATAAACAATATGAACAACAAGCGAAGTAAAAATGAATAATATAATTGGAATTAATGAAGAAAGAAACCTCAAAAGAAACAAAACATGAATATTTTTTTATAGAATAAAAACTAATGAAAATGAAAAAAAAATTATACTAAACCATATAGAAGGAGGAGCTCATAATTGATCTTGAAGAACCTTGTTCTAAGACTCTATACAAAAAAGTGTAATGAAACAATTGAAGTATATAAATTCATTGATGATGTCCAACAGTAAGTAAAATGACTCTCCATTGAAATTTATTGGTGGATCACTAACTCAACATTGTAGATGTCTAATGATGACTCACTAACTCAACATTGGGTTCAAATGGTGAGTTGAATCACCATTATCCAATATTGACTCAGTGAATCTCCATTGGGTTCTGATAGTGACTCATGACTCAACGTTATATGATGGTGGATCATGTGTCATCATTGGAGAAGTCCAACAGTGGTACTGTCAAGCAACCAAAAAAGACTAAAATAGTTTTGGATGAGTTATGTATCCAAAAAATAACTAATGTTGATTCTTTAGAGAATATTTGATAAGTTCATACTGAGAACAAGCAATAAATCGTTAAATCTCTACATGATTGAAAAAATATACAATGAAGCATTTATAGTTTTTTCAAGAAAATAGTTGATGAGATGGGAAATGAATTCATAGTAGGGAATAATGGAGGAATATACCTGGTGAACTAGAAGTTAATACACATATGCTCAGAGATGATAAATCATAAAAATTGTGCAGAAGAAGAAACATGGTATCATGAATAATAACATGTGACTTCAAAACAGATCAAAAGGATGAGGTTAAAAGAAATTGAAAATCATGATTATATCAAGATTTTAACTTGGAATAATAGTAAAACAAAACTAGCCTCCCACATCTATTTGGAGATACATCAGGTGATCTGTATAATAATGAATTCATCCCAATCCACAGTTTGATCTAGATACTGGGGATTACCATTAGTCTAAACATCACACACATGGGCCTACGACCCCACAGGTTACCTATGCCCAACCCATATGCCTACAGTCACGCTCTGTGGGACTTATATATGGTCCGACATGTTTTAAGTATGATCTATGCACCCTGGTTACTAAAGCCTTCTTATGGGTCTCCAATGGAGAGAATTCTTACTACGTTGACACAAAGGGTCCCTTATGTGGTTGAGGGATTTCCAGGTGGCTCATTATTAATAGAGACAATTTTTATTTTCTTTAAAAAATATTATTCTTAATTATTTAAAATAATTGATAATTTAATAAAATGTTAGAAATAATATTTTATCAATAAATTAGAGATAATGTATAAAATAACATTCAAAGACTATCAAACTCCCCATTTTTAATTTTTAATATAAATTTATTAATTATAAAATAAAAAACCCTCCTTTTGAAATTTATCCAAAGTGAATTTATATTTAAAATGAAATCCATTTTCAATCAAAATCAATTAATTTAAAATAAAGAGAGTAATTAGATAGATACAATTTTAGTTAACTACATAATTGTGATAGTTTTAGATATTTACTATCATTAAAAATGTATTCAAGTATAATATAAAAATAAAAACTATTTATGAAAATTCAGTATACTAAAATAGAATTTAAGCATCTAACATGTCATATTCAAATTTCATCTCATCAAATTTAATAGAAACTAAGGTTTTTGTTAAAATTTCATCTAGTTGTTCTCCATTTGGAATTAATTATATAAAAATATAAACATTTTTTACGTGATCACATAGAATGTGAAATATAACATCTATGTTTTTAGTTCTGGAGTTCTGAAGGGGGTTTTTAAAAATTTAAATAGCAACTAAGTTATCACAGAAAATAATAATTCTATCAAACAAATATATTGAAATCATACATTTTTTTATTTAAACAGATTTTATGTGAACATCAACTAATATTAGCAACATATTCAACCTCATCTATTGACAGTGGTACTAATTTTTTTATGATAGCTCTAAGAAATTAATATTTTCCCAAAAAGTGACACATACTTATAGTCATTTCTGGTAATATCTAAAACCTACAATATTATGATAAGTGTAATGATGAAAATAAAAAAATTTCATTCTAATAGAATAGTCTAGTATAAAATATTCAGTAGATATATATAATTACTCTTTTAATAGGTTAAATGTTATATTCTATGGGGCCTGAATGAAAAATAGAAGATAACCAAATAGAAAAATTGATTTTTTGTCAAGAATTAGTGATATATAGTATAAATTATATCATGTATAAATATAGTTCAATATAAAATGGCATAAAAATTTAACTACATCCAATTTGGATTTGGTGATCATAGGGTTTTCATAGTTTTACTAGAATCATTTACCAACCCAATTAAATGTTCCTTATCATATATTACTTTACTTAAACAAATAACAAATTTCCATTAAATAATTTTTAAACAAATAATTTTTTTCTCCCATTAATATTAGGTCAACTTCACATGTCATATTCTTAGGAAAATCATTTCGTTGTGAATCATTTGTTGAACCAATATTATGTCACCAATATATAATTTTTTAACTAGTATATCACCCGAGACTCATTTTATTATCACGATCAGATTAACCAAGACATTTACAAAATCATTATCATAAAAAAATTCAATAATCCTCCCATTAAATTATCTTTGATATTTATTATTACTATGTAAGGATTTTAGAAAAAACATGATATGGGTAATTTTCATTTTGAAATCAAGGGGGTTGTCCAATATAGAAATCAACTGAAATAATTCCATTTAAAAGGCACTTTTTTACATTCATATGATATAATTTGATGTTTTGAAAACAATAAAAGTATAATTATACTCTAATGTATTACATAATATAAATAAGAGAAAACTAATTATTAAGTTCAACTACCTCTTCTTTAGAATAACCATGAGTTACTAATCCGACATTGTTTTTAACTATATTTCCAGATTCATCATGTTTGTGATGAAATATCCATTTAGTTCCTATAAGATGTTAAATTTCAAATATTATTAAAATATAATAGATTATTTGTTTCAATTTGATTTAATTCATCAATTATATAATTAATCCAAATTCAATAAATTAAAAAATTATCAATATTGACAGAAACAAACTCAGAAACCAAACAAAAAATGTCACAATAATCTAAAAAATTGGTCATAATTATAGATTCTACATTCAAATTACCTTTTCACTGTGGTTAACACTAAGAGTTTTCCATTACTTTGGATCAGTTTGAGAATAGATATACTCCCCATCAACTGATACATTATCATTATATTGGTCATTATCTAAACCAAAGACAAATTTTCTAAACTAATCATATTCACTAAATGTTTCATGATGGTACTTGTTAGAATAGTTTTCATTAATCATAACACGTGAAAATTATTCAAAAACATATGTTTTCTTATTTAAAAATATATAAGACTTACTAGCATTGGAATATCCTAAAAATATGAATTTATATGATTTAGAGTACAATTTATCTATATATTATTTTGTATTTAATATCAATAATTTACATCCAACTACCCGGAAATAACAATATATGGGTTTAAACACATTAAAAATATTATTTTTCATATTAATTGTCAATTTTAAAATATAAAATCTATTTTTTAAAAGGAATGTGGTATTTACAACCTCTTCCCAAATACAATTAGGTACACTAAATACCATTATTACTGAACTTGTGATTTATTTAATAAAAATATACATTATTTCTACAAAAACATTCTGTTGTGGTGTCCAAGGGGAACAAATTTTTTTTTGAATCAATATGATTCCTAAAATTTATCATATTATAAATTCAAAAATACATAAACTTCTGATAGAATTGATTGATTCTTTATGGTAATTTTTAATAAGATTACAGAAAGAATAATTTTTTTTAATGATTCAAATTTATGAGATAAGAAAAAAATTCATAAAAATATACTGTAATCATTTAAAATTAAAAAAATATATATTTTACCACAAAAAAAAGAAGGTTTTATTGATCCCAAAAATTCAAGATTCAATAATTATAATCTTCTGGTAGTATTACCATAATTTATAGATTTAAATATTTCATTGAGTTTTTTACATTTTAAACTGGAATCACACATGAAGTACTTACTTGTATGTAACTTGGGTAGTTTCATAATATGTTCATGGTTTAAATTTTTTTAAATAGTTTTAAATTTTCTTGGAATATACTCCTCTTCTATATAATTCAATCTTCTTCTACAACATTAAAAAAATTATACATTTTTTTGTTTAGTTCAGAAAACTCAAAAATTAGAATTATTTTTTTTCATAAAATAAATTTATTTATTTTTCATAATAGTGCATATATCATTATAAAATACAACATTGAATCTATCATCACATAATAGTTTTATTATTATTATATTATGTTTTAAAACATGTATATATAGTACTTTTGAAATAATAACTATTTTAGAATAACTAACTTCCTAAAAACCATTAATATAACCATTATAGTTTTCTCTAAATGTGACAATTCCACCGTCGCATTAAAGATGTGATATGAATTTTTTAATATATCTTATGATGTCCCGAGAGTAGCCAATGTCTAATTACTATTAGTCATTGATAAATTTAAGGTAGATTACCTAAAATTAATAAATCATGGATACTATTTTTGTACACATCAAAACATGGGTCTAATAAGATTTGTAGAAGAAAACAGAGGACCACAAATATATTTAATGAATTTAATAGTGTGATTATTAGAATTTAAATCATTAAAAATGAATACTATATTAATGAAATATATTGGGTAAATATTTTTGAATACTAATTATCACAATTCCTATTCATTTTTCATTTGAAATAAGTTAAAATTGGAATGATTCCTTTTCTACTCTAAAAAGTATGTTTCATGTAAAATTAGAGTAGTAATGATTTTTAAAAACCCATTATTTTTGGTGGAAAGTTTCATTAATGAAATCGAAATATCATATTTTTTTCCTTTAACAACATATGATCAATGGAATTAAAGATTAAAAACTAAGTTTATCCTATCCATATTATCATTTTTAATAGTTTATAAATCTATAAAGAACTTTTCATTGGTACTATAAGTAGTATTTCATAAATTGTTATTATATTACTTTAATTTCTTACATTCATATTCTTAATAATTTAGATCATCAAAGAAAAAAATTATATCTCTTATCTTTATCATTATCATTTATAGTTATAACTGTTTTAATACATTCTGTTTCATCTTTTATTTTTTTTTCAATTCAAATTTATAATCCTTTTTGGATTTATCAAACATGTAAATACATATTTTTAATTTTTTCACATCACATTTTAGTATTATCATTTTCATTAATTATATTTATATTATTAATTTTAAATTCAGTATACTATTAAATTATTCATACTCTAGTATTCTTTATTTATTCATTTACATTAATAATTTTTTTAACATTGTAATTTTTAAAATCAGAATCAAAATATATGTCAGAACATTTTTCATTTTCAATAAAAGATAAATAATTAGGATCAAAATTTTAAGAATTTATAATCTGGGTAATGAGAGAATAATTTACCTCACATGAATTATCAATCATGAAAATATTCCAAGTCTTCTATTCTTTTCTAGAATCATAACTTTAGTCGGAACTATCTGAACAGTCCAAACCACAAAAACATTTTCTTTCTTTTCTTCTTATAACTTTTTCATTCTTTAGATATTTTGGATTAGGGAATTCATTCCTTTTGTGCCCTTTATTCCTTCACACATAAATGGTTTGATAAATAATATCATTATTTTTATTAGTGTTACCCTTATTATTGTCCTTTATAGACATCCTCTTGATCAACCTCCCTCCATTATTGTTTTTCATAAACATGAAAACATTCATCTTATAATGAGCCATATTCGTGTTAGTTTCTTGGAACTCAGATTCAGAGGTATGAAAAAAATAAATAATATTGGATTTAAATTAAATACCATTTAATTTAGTAGATTCCTCATCGGTAATATTCTTCATTTCAAACTCATACTACAATAGTGAGACCATAAGTTATTCTAAAGTATACTACTAAAAATTACTACACTCATCGATGTAAACCATCTATGCATGAATTATTTTTTTGAAAATATATCAATAATATTTCCACATTTTCAATGTTGTACAAGTTTTATAGAAGAAAACTCATAACATTGGTTATATAGGTGAACTGATGCATAATCTGTTTCATAGATTCTCCATCCCCCATATTAACATCCTGGTATCATACCTAGAGAATTTCTAGCTTGGTTTTCTTTATATTTTCAATACCAAAATGATTTACTTGAAGTATCCAATATATTTTAGGGGCTATATTACAAGATGAAACATGACTAAATTCATATATAGTTACATCATGGATAAATATTTTTGATTCTATCATTCAAAATATATTTTACCATTTAATTTCCTACCAAAGTCCTCATATAGAATATCTGTAGCTCATATGGAATGTTCATAATGGTCCACTGATCCACACTCATTTTTTTCATGTATGATTCCATTATTTTTGGGTAGTATCCATTGTCACTCTCATCAAAGAATGGGGATTTCATTGGAATACTTATATCATTATCATTGGAACCAACCATCATAAAAAAATATTTTGTTTTGGTCATTACACTATTAAGTCTTGGATACATGGTTTGAACATAGATAAAAATAACCAGTAGAAATAATATTAGAGGATATATATCATTTAAGGAAGTTCCTTTGTTCTGATATTAATTGTTGGATCGATATTGATGAAACCTATGACCATTGGGTGGGGTTGAATATTATTTTCAAAACTTTTTATCCAAAAACAATCATATTATATAAAATAATAATCTTTAGTGATCATAGTGTTTAGATATGAGTTATAATAAAAATAATGATGAATGATCCCATGATGTATAATCATTCGGATCAAAATATTCCTAGTCCACTGCTCAACCTCCTCTACTCCTCGAGGAGAATAGTACCCAAGAAGAACTTCACTTGTAAAGGTGTGAGTAAATTTTTTACAAAATACCTCTTTTAAAATACCCTAGAGGAACAACATAGTATTAATATAGTATACAAAAATAGACTTCATAATGGAATTGTTATAGGGTGTTATGACTAGGTAATCTTTTTTTGTAGTGGAATATCTATAATAAAGAAAGAATTTCTTTTGAAGTTATCATAAAAAATTTGATTCAAGAAATTACAAATGAAGGGAAAAAAATTACACTAGTAAAAACTAATAAATGAAATATATAAGATCATTAGAAATTTAGAAAAAGTAGAAGCATAATGATCATTGATCACATAGAAGGAAATTTTTTTGATGTTTTAGTCTATTTGTGATGATAGAAAGAAAGAATATGTTGAAGATTTTTTGGATTAGTTTTTAGAGAAGACGAATATAAAATATGTATCAAAATATGTATGAATAATGAATGATCATTTTTATATGTTTTTCCACTAATATAACTCCTAGATCATTGAAACATATATCCTTTAAGAGTGTGTCCATATCCAATATCTTCACAACACTAGATATTTATTACCAATGAATAATATATGATTGATTAATTTTTTGATAAAATATCACTAAATAACATGGAATAAAATTAGTATTTATATTTCATCTGGTGATATTAATATACATTATTAATATTTTATGTAAATAAATTTTATAAAATTGAAAATTAAAAAACAATTGAAATACATCCAGAATATTTTAGGTAATATTTAGGAAACAACTGTCGTAAAATACATAATGGAATAAAATTTAATATGCATGAATAAGTGTTCATAAAATGATGTCACAATTATTTTTACACAATTTACAATTATATTTTAACATATAATAACAATTTCATTAGAAATTTTTTTATTTTATTATCAAATATTGAAAAAAGAATTAAAATATTAGAAACAAAAAATTTTAACTGAAGGTGGCTAATGAACTATTGTTAAAAGTAGATAGAAACAACTAATGATTCGTAGCTAAAAAAGAGAGTTGTTGATATTGACCAATAGTAGAATATTGTATATGATACCATTCCAATTTAAATCACAAAAAAAATATCAAATTTTAAAAAATATTCTATCCTATTGAGTAGTCAAATTATTTAGAAGAATAATTAACAAAATTATTCAATTTTAGGTCCAATGGTGATCTTGAATCACTATTTCATGATGTCTAATGGTAGAGCATGACCTACTGATGCATGTTAAAAATAGCGGATAAATGAATAAAATATACAATCATTTGGATAAACAATATATGTATAATAGATTAATAATATAGTAAGATTTAAATAATAATAATGAATCTTTAATTGAGTGACAACTAGAACTTACTATTGTACATAATAAAAAGTACTAAAAATGAAAATAATAATCTGTCACTTCACATGATTGATGGATGAGATCATAATGATTCTTGAATATCCTTATACGAATACTTTTTTACATAAAATAATAATCAAATGGTTTTCAGTGATTACACACCATTGATTTCCAACAGTGATTATAATGACTCACCTTTGGAATCTGGCAGTGGCTCACTAACTCGCTGTTATAGATGTACAATGGTGACTCACTGACTCACTATTGGTTTCCAATTGTGAATCAACTCACTTTTTTTCCAATGGTAACTCATTGACTCACTGTTGGGTTTTAATATTGAACAGTGAGTGACTATTGTCTGACAGTGTTTCATGTCTCACCATTGGAGATGTCCAACAGTGGAACCGTTGAGTTACCAACAAAGAGATAAATATCTTTACACTAGTAAAGTATCCCGAAGAAGAAATATTGTTGAATCCTTGAATAAAATGTGATATGTGGATGCTAAGACTATGTGAGAAAAACATACAAACTCTACAAGATATAAAAAACCCGGATTGAATAAATTGAGTGTTATGGAAAATGACATATGAACATAGAAAATAACCAATAGTTAAGGGTAGATGAGGAGTATCACTGGTGAACTAGAAGTTGATGCTCAGACTCCAAAATAATTTGAATAAAATTAATAAAGTAGAAAATTTATAATGGAATTTGAAATTATAATTCATGAACTTGAAATAGATATAATGGATGAGATTTAAATAAATCAACCATGGTGATTATATTCGAGTTTTTGTCAATAGATAACTGTAAAAAACTATTGGCATCCCACATTGATTTGAAGATCTATCATATGATTAGTATACAACAAAGGCATGTTGAACCTATATTCCAATGGATGTTTGGGCTCAATACTAGTTTAGACATCACACACATAGTCCTATGGGCAAGTGATGCCCAAATCATACACCAATGAGAATTATATGTGGGGCTTATACAAGAGACCATATGTGTTTAATGTTCACTATTCATAGTTTAAAAAAAACTAATATATGGGGTTCCACTAGAGGCCCTTCCCATGGGTTTGACCCAAAGCTTACCCTATATGGTTGAGGGATATCTCGCAAGATCTTTAATGATGGGCCCAATTTTTTTTTCAAAAAATATTAAAATAATTTAAACAAAAATATAATAATATCAAATATAAAAATAAAACATATATAAGATACCATGAACGTTTCAAAAAATTAATAATTTTTTTAATTAATTTGAATAATTTTTAATTTAATAATATTTTAGAACAATGTAATTTATAAAAACATATAATGGGGATAATGTATTAAATCACTTTAAAATACTGACAATTTCTATGGGAGGGATCATATAATATTATTTCCAAGAAACAAAAATCATTTGTTATCCTATGTTTATGAATTTAATTTTCATTTTTATTTTCCAACTTTTCCCACATTTATTATAGAAATCTCAAAAACAAATTATATATTAAAGTAATATTTTGTCTTTTTTAAGATTTGGAATTGTCCCTTGTATATATTTTTTATAAATCGGTTTCATGAATATTATTTTCTAAACATTAATGACTTAAAAAATATACATTAAATAATATTTTATCTTGTTTAAAAGGATTTATAAAGAAATTCCATAACATTTTCCTCAAGGGTGAGTTTTTTTCTATCTTTATAAATGTATAGAAAAAATAATTTTAATGTTTTTTAAATGAAACTATTTTATCAACATCATGACCATTATTTTTATTAAAGAATATCTTATATGTTTCCCAAAAAAATTTCAATGAAAAGTTCTTCCAAAATATTTTTGATATAATTTTTTCTTAAAATTGATTTTTTATGTGGGAAATTTATTATTAGCAGTAAAATTTTAAATTATGCTTAACTTTTATTTATATTCACCAATGACAACAACACTTGTAGTTGAATATGATCCACTAGGTATATTTTTTAATGATACCATACATGTTATTTATCTATATAAATTATAATTATTTCAAATATATGTTTAGGGAACCTGCTTCTTTTCAATGGGTAAAACAGGCTTGAAATTGTAATGGTTATTTTCATGTATAAAAGTGAAATATTATATTTATTTCCCGATATGTAACTTGAAAAATATTGATGATAGAGGGATTGGGGGTGAACTAGTCATGAACCAACACATTGGGGCCTGAGCGACAATTACCCTAACCCCGCATCTAATAGGATATGGGCTAGGAATTGGCACCAAGTAGGATTATCACACATTTGGAAAGCCTTATAATATCGTACATATACACAAACACATCATCACACATCTCCCTGATACGGTGCATAGATAGTGAAAGAGAAATAATAATCCATTCACACAAATATCCCATAATAACAGTACAACATATGTACTAAAAATATAAATAATACATGCCCACTAATAAATAAAAGGAATACAACCTACTCCAATAGAGGGGACTACTATCAAATGAGACCACTGAAACACACATTATCCCAACACCAATATACACCTTTTTCTATCCAGCTCACTAATATCAGCTTACTTTTGATCTTATTTGGACTCCATTGATTGGGATGTCCTTTTCACAATACATGACATGTTCAAGAAAATTATATGTAGGTTTGTGTATAAAAATAACTAGTTAGAATAAAACCCAAAAATAAAATGGAGCAACCAAAAGGTAATAGTCTACTTAATTAAATTCCTAGGTAACACAAGAGATAGAAAATAAGAAAATCCATATCGACCAATCCTCATTTATAAATTAATTTTCATATCTCGTCACATGGTATGTCAATTAATATACTCAACATTAGTTTATGTTATCCCAAAAAAAGAAGATATACATGAGTAAGACTCCAATTACCATGAGGTCCAAAAATCATATATAACCATAGTATTCTACTCGAGGCTCTTATATGAAGGATCCCCTCTATTTTCCATACCATCATTGAATGATACCACCTAATAGATATTCACTATTAGTAAAATATATCTATCTCCAAATATAGTTCCCACACCATATGTCTATGAACCACTAACTTCATTACCACACAAACACATAGGATCCTAAGTGGAGAGGCTCACCCCTCACCAGTACACTATGTGTAGGGAGAAATGCTCCATAAAATTCAAAATGAGAATCTTCTCAAAAGTTAGAGAGGAGATATCTATATGTCGATAAATACAAATAGTTAATGGAGTACTATATTTTAACCATCCGACGAATCATATGTGCTAACTATATAGAGAGGCCCACACATAACCACGTCGATAGTGCAATACCTCCTAACCTGGTTTCATGCCTAACAAGTGCACAATATTACTCCAAAATAAATTCTATAATAAGGGATATCTGACTATGATAGAGGACCCACTCACCATCGCTACACGTAGACATGGGAGTACCACACCATAGATAGAGGACCGACAATCTACATATAAGGTAGTTCTATTTATACTTGTACGATTGTAATGGGGGATAGTCACCATCGCATCAAAGGTGAATACCAACCCTAGAATAAAGAACATACTACCTGGAACTATAGTTGAGTAACAACTCAATCATAACACTTCATATGATGTACCTGCACCCTTGTGTGTCATGGTACTACCAACTCCATGGATAGAGGACCTACACCCAATAACAATATAAGAGTACCAACTCTATCTTCACAATGAATTTAGATGGGCCACACCTTTATATAATAGAAAATATCTATCTCCATCTAAAAAAATGAATGATGGGTCCCATAACTTGGTATTTCAAGGGAGTACCAACCCAGAGAGAACTAATATATGTATAGAGGACCTATACCCATTGTGGTGGAGTTTTTCCTCCTTTGATCCACTGGGTAAGGTGAAACCACACCCTGCTGCGATAAGGGAGTACCACTCTTAGAATCCCTCTTTGAAAAAACAAAGCAACCCCTGGAATTGTTCATATGATTCTAAATTGAGTTTCATGATATTTGGGCCTCGATTCAAAAAACTAACTCTGATTGGGTTTTGTTCTTGGACAATACAAGTTACATCACTCAACCAACCTAAAAAGTATAAGGGTAACCAAATAAAGAGATGACTAGGAAGTGTAACAACCTCGAAATCTATCCAATTATCTTCCCTAATTACTACCCATGATTAAAAAATTATAAAGAATCATAATTCTTGGATCGTGTCATGACATATCTCAAAATCCAATATGATTGATATCATCACATTCTATGTGGAAAACAGCTCAGGCTATATTAAATGTAGGTCTTAATCCATTCCCCAAATAAGGAAACAAAGTATATATAAGATCATTAAAATTTTAAATAACATGTAATGGGGTCCAAATTTCATGTCACCCCACATAAACATCTAGCCATGTACACTCCTTTATGGTTTGGTTATCCATGTTACCTTACATTACATGTTCATGGTGTAAACGACATGCCTCGCCTCATATGGTCCCTAATTGTGTCCTCCCCCAAACTAATTAGACATTAGTGTCTACAAGAATGATTGTAACCATAGTTTGTGACATTTCTAAGATAATAGGCCCCTTTGACATGTCCTCATCCCATTATCATGTATGTATCTTCATATCTAGATACACTTTCTAGGTACATCCAAAAAACAATGTCCCTAAACACGAGATGTATAACCATTTCACTAGGAAATATGACCTAGGTTCACCACATGTCTTGTTCCCCGGTAGATAGAAAATAGTTTCCAAAATCTCATCTTTCCAGAGAAAGACGAACACATAGTTTGGGCTCCTAAACTACATTTCCTGTGATAGGGAATGCTTTGTGAGCCACCAGAAAACCCATATTTACAATGAAACTGATAGACCAATCCTTGTATGGTCTATAACAGTCTTATAAGGGATCTAAAACATTATAAAAAACTAAAAAAAGTTGTATCGTGACTTAAAATTCAAATATTCATTCCTCATGGATAAGAACCTAATATTTTAGTCCAAAATGATGCTTTAGAGCCACTATATTATGATCTCTTGATGAATAGTGTCAAAAAATGATTAACAAAACCTCTTTTTCGTAGTTTAGTCTTGGGCCATTCGTCCTCAAGGGGGGGGGGGGTCCTCTACTCTATATCAGTGTATGAACCAAATGGGGGAGGTTTATTAAGTATATATTATTAAATTTTTAACTATCCACCTAACACTTGGTAAACTCAGTCTATACCACCACTAAAAACATAAAAATTTTATATCGTTCTTAGAGAAAACATCAAATTTTGAGATCAACTATAGTGTAAACTTTTAGTTAGAGACTCCAATAAAGAGTTATTACACTTTCTCAAAAAAAACTTTTGTGTGAGAAATTATATTTTATATTTTTAATTTCAATGAACAGAGGATTTATGGGAATAGAAAACCGATGTTGACTCAGCACCTGTCTTCAGAATTTTTTTTTGAAATATTCTTATTTTAACTAGGAAAAGTGAAGGCTTGTGAACATGTTTTAAAACTAAGAACTCAACTTCGAATCCAATGATAATAATCTCATTATAAAGGTAGCTTTTTCTATCTACAAACACATGATCATTGGATCCATAAAGTAAAAACCATGCCCCACATCCATCTCAGACCAGTTCGCCAATGTCCAACCAAATGAAAACATGTCTCCACCTATGAGCTAGATGAAAATCACTAAGAATCATGTATATATTTATTCATATGGTATATTGTTACACCACCTAGCTAACCTATATTAGATAATGGAAAAATCAGAAGTTCTCATAATCCAATGGTTGAGCTATACCATTCCATCATCAAGCATATCACATAGAACTATATAACCACGAACATGATATAACCACAAAAAATGCAAGGATTCCCATGTGTATGTACTGGGTATTACTAGGACCTTTAAATATGAACCTAAAACTGCAACACAACTTAATAATCTCTATGATATCCAACCAATATTATAACACAAACATATGGTAAATCCATAGGTGACAGGCTAGGAAGAGGAAATAATCTCATTGGGCTGGGTACACCCGACCCATCCCCTTATAGAAATCCTCATCTCCACCACTGTAGCTAGAAAGAAACATATCAATCAACTACTAATCATCATGTCGAATCTATATAATATTAGTTTTCTTTAACTTCAATCACTTGAGCTTTTCATACACAGACACACCAGCAAGATTCCCTTCCTCAAATGCCATTAAAAATGGACTCTTACTCACAAGAACTACAATATTATACTTGTGAGTCACTGACTTACTCACACAATTTTGTGTGAAATTTTGTGAATTGATTTTATTGGGGAGGTTTTCCCAACACCTCATGAGCTTCTAGCTATGTAAAAAATTACCACTATAGGTATCACCTAATATACCACTTCATCATAGATATTCCTCAATCCAAATGTGTCATGAATGGATTATCTCACAACAATATCTAAAACATTATATTCAAAAAGTGAAAAAGGTCACATATCATACCATAATCATCCTTAGAGAATCTAGGTCGTAGGCCACTATTTCCATTAGTTTTCCTCTCTCTTATACTCAACCACCTTCATCCTGAAACTAACCACCTAGTAGTGGTGGTGGAAATAGCTCAAATTGTATTCCACCTCTTACTACTATCCCCACTCCTCCAAAATATCCTCAATCATTCTAAAATACATGCACCAAGCATTAACTAATATAGGGTATTCCCTTGGTCATAAATATTTCATCATCATTATGGGTTAGAAAATCTCACAGAAGATGTCTGCATCCATCGTAACCATAACACTACCACTCCTAGGGTTGACCAGACCCCGAGATCGACTGATACACTGCAGAACTAGGTGTTTGAGTCAATAAATTGTTACACTCCTCCACTGTGATCCAATAAATATCCTTATTCCACATTTTTTAGAAGTCCCAACCTCATGATCATTCGTGTAGGCTTGATCAACTCAACCCTTCTTTGAGAAAATATCTTTCACCGAAGCTCAATCTAGAGCCCCTTTATAAACTAGAAGGAAAAAAAATGAAACCATAGATTCCCAGATGTCTTCACAAAATCTCTCATCAAGGTTCCATATTTCAAAAAATTGGTCCTGAACAATATCCAAGGAGTATAACAAAAGGTCTATGAACCTATTTGTGTAATCCACCATGGACATGTTATATCGCATAAGCTATAAAATCTCATGGATGGGCACTTATATCAAAATTGTGGGATAAAAATCTCCCTTGAAGAGAAAATATAAAACCATATAGGTTAGATTCAACTCAACATGGGTTTTTTTCACCAAACGGCACCATATCCCATCTCAGCCCTATATATGACTCACCACTATGAAAATAATCATATCGGGATGTGTTCTCACATAGAGTAAATCACGGGTGACGACCTTAATCTTGTAATCATCTAAAATATGGTCTGGGTCACCATGATACCTAATAATTCACCGCCTCTATTACTCATGCCTCAAAATCAGCATGCATGAATCCTCGAACTTAACTTTTGAAACATCCAGCTATTCGATGGGTGGTCTATCAAATGAAATACCACTCGATGGTACCACCTCATGCCCAATTCCATACACTTAAGGCTCATCACTAGGTGGATCCTATTCACAATACTGTCATGATACCCTATCATAATATCATTTGAGTTTAATACCAAAATAATGTAAAGATACACCATTATTAAAGAGTTTATATGGTGATATGAATCAAGAAGGACATGGAACATACAAACTAATACAATACGATTTATGTACGAAAATTTCCTTATAAATAGTGTATAAATGTTTTGATTTTACAATTAGATTATCAGAGTCCTTATGACTGGATATGTTTTCTACTACAACAACATATGATACCCTATCCTCAAATCCGATCCCAAGACACTTGAACATTGTCTCTATATGACCGACACTAAATATACATAAATTGGTCCAATAAAGGACCTCCTCTCAGGCCAATATGTCATGATCCGAACCACCGGGTCCCTATCAATGATTACATGAATCTAATTAACCATAGGACTAGTACTAGATACTAGTGTCTGTTATACATGTCACATATATGCGTGGCCTTAGACTATGGTTCTTCTACACACACACACGTATCTACGAAACATTGTAGAGACAATAAGCTAGAAACAAATATGAATGGATATGTCTATCCCACAATTAGAGTAACATAGAAAAAAATAACAAAATAAAAATTAAAATAACAAAATATTAAAAATGAGTTAAAATTTCTCATACCGAGCGCACTGCTATCAAATAAAACCATAAGAACACAAATCATCCAATAACCAGTACACACCTCTTTCTGTGTAGCTCACTATTCTTTGCCTTCTCTTGGTCTTCATGGGACACCCTAGAGAGGAATCTCATATTCCTAAGACAAAATAAAGAAAATCCTATGAAAGGGTGAGTATAGTAATATTAATAAGGATTCCAAAAACCAAAATAAAAATGGAGAAATAGAAAGGAAATAGTCCACTTAACACAACTAAAAGGGAACCTAAGCGAGAGACAAAATGAAAGTGAATCTCGAATACTCCTCAACTATAAAATAATATTCTTATCTAACAACATGAAATTTCTATAAAAATGCATTGAATCATTATAATATTTCCCAAAAAACCCCTAAACATTCCTCACACAGAATCAAGGTCACATGATGTCCCAATCCAATATCCCACCATAGGGTTCTACTCAAGGTTCAAAGGTAACACTCATCCAGGATACCCCAGTAAAAAATAATTTCCATTATTTATAGAACTCACATGCGAAATATGATCCATAATTAATTTCCCTCTAAGTAAAACTATAGTTCCCAAGAAAAAAGATTCTATAACAACTAATTTGTTCCCGCACAAGGTCATATGAAACCAAGTGGAGAGGAATGACCCTTTCCTTGGAATAGAGTAAATGGACCACTACTCTAGAAAATGAACCATGTTAATCCTTTCTAAAGATAGAGTGTAGGTACATGCACCTCACTGATTCCCCACAACTGAGGTAGTTTTATCTCATAACCATCCAATTAATCCTTAGTAGTACCCATATAGAGAGGCATGAACCTCATTGAATCAATGGAGAACTACCTATTAACCAAGTGGAATGTGTGACATCTAGAGGGACCATCTCCTATAAACTAATATTCATAGTTAAGGATGATCCAACTCCCTTGGATGACCCACTCCCTATCACTACTCGTAAAGTGGGGAGTACCACACAATAGATTGAGGGATCATTTAACACAACAAAATTATAAAATTAGAACATTGTATAGTGTCTATGACCCGTAACACCATACTCTTAATAGAATATAATCTCCCAAGAAATTACTATATAATTACTATTTTAAATAAATTCAATCTATATCTTGAAATTAACGAAACTATGCGTTATCTTTCATCACATGAACTGAATTCTTTCTTCGATATATTGCAATACACACATGACCGAGTTTTAGAAAGAAAAAATATATTATTTAAAATATTAGTATTTATATCAATATATAACATATATATTAAATTATAGGTTTTTTATAGTATTTAAAAACTAATGAAAATCTATTTTTTAAAAAATATAAAATTAATTCATTGGTTAAAAATTAATTATAAATGAATAAAAGAACCAATTTAACATAAAGGGAATGATTTTATAGAAAACTATTTTTATGCCCACAATGATTTTTATAGAAATATATTTAATTAAGATAAATTATTAAGTGATATTAATGAAATATATATTATATATTCAACAAAATAATTTTTAATATCATCCAGTAGATTCTATAGTCATAATATATAATAAAACACAATATTTCTATAAAAAGCATAACTTTTCTAAAGGAAATTTTACCACATTCAAATGGAGAAAAGATTTTAAATGAAATTTTTGGAACTTTTATAAATTTTAAATGTAAAAATAAACTTTATTTTTAAAATAGAAACAAAAAAATCATATAAGGGTAAAAATTATTTTTTGTGAGGATTCCATTTTTGATGAATAAATAACAGTACAAAATTTTAATTCAAAACATAATTTTGCATCTAATTTATTTATAATGAAAAATTGTATTTTAAATATGTCTTGAATTATTATTATAAAGATTATATATCAGTTAATCTAATTCAGTTCATTGGAATAATTTTCACATTGAAACTATATATAAAAAAACAAATTTTTGATCATTTTACTTTAAAAACCTGCATTATCATCCCGTCTGCGGGAGTAAATTTAAAATAATTTATACCAAAAGATATGATTTTAATTTGGAGAAATTAATTAAATACGTGGAATAAAAATAATTTATAATTTATAATAAGTGAAAATTATTTTTTGACAATTGTTTTATTGTAAGTGATTAAAATTAATTACATCGATTAGGAGAAAAAATAGCATAACAAAGGAAAAATCCATAAACATAAGGAAAAAAATGTCCTAGAAACTTATAAAAATATATATTATATTTTCATTTTTATACCCTATAACACCTTTTCTCAAATGTTTTCTATTATTGTAGACACTTACAATAGTAAAAATGTGGGTGGAATTCCCATTTAATAAATTTACAAGAATGACACCCCCTACTATAAAAAGGCACTCACCCCTCCATCTTATTCAAACCTCTCAAGCCAATTTAGTAGGAAAAATATCAAATAAATTAAATCCTAAAAATACCTCCCCGCATTATAGAATCCCCCCACTATACATTAATCAAACTAAGGAATCCCATTAGTGCAACCTAGAAGAAGTTACCCAAAGAGGAGGTAACATCCTTCCTCATGATATTTTATTTTATTTTCATTATAAAACCCATAAATTATTCTTATAAAATTGTTGTATAAAAAAATAATTATCCTAAATAAACATATATGTTTTTATAATTTGTCTTTTTTCTAAACTTACACACAATTCCATCAAATTGGTAACAAACATACCGTTTAGGTGTAAGGTGAACTACCACCACACAAAAGGATGCTATATATTATTTCATACCACCTCTCATGGATGAGATTTATGATGATAATTATACTTATATATGATATATATGATACATATAATGTCTTTATGAATCTATAATTTTTATATAACAAATAACATCTTGGTTTTTATTTTTTGTATATACGATAACATAATTTGTTGATGTATGGACTACTACCTGCTCAAAGATATGTGATTCGTTCATGATATAAATGAAGTGAATAAATGATGTATTGAAAAAACTTATCTAAAATATAAGACATATATATGATAATTTAATAATATATATATATATATATATATATATATCATTAAATTTTTATACTTTGAAATATGGAAATGAAATTAAAGTAGTGTTCATGTGTACATATGGCCTACTGTCTATATAAACAGTGCATTTCATTTATATTCTCCAAATATTATGGATTATAAAAAATACATATATAGAGAATATATGTTATAATTAAATCAGTTTTTTCATTTTTGATATGATTAAATAATTATATAAATAATAGGAACAACAAATAACATGTCAAAACATACTTGATAAACTAGGAAATTAACACACAAATTAGTGAAAATATTGAATGACTACTAATTTTTTTTAAAAAGATATTATATTATGACTATAGTTGATATAATAAATAATTTTATTGTTCTATACTTAGTTATTAAGATGTTTATACCTACTATAAAGGAATTTAAATATTTCCAACAAACAAATAAATGAAATTTATGTGATTTTTATCTGACATTATACATACGCATGATAAATGTGATTTTAGCACTTACATCATTTGGTTTTGTATTTACTTCCCCTTTTGATTTATTATTTCTTTAATTATATTATTTTTATCCTATTTTAAACATTAATTTAATTTTATTACTTCATTATACCTATGATTCAAATTTTTGAATGTGGTAGGGGAACATTGGAATGTTTAAATATTATTTTCCTTAAGAATATTTTTAATGATATTCATATGGTATTTCAATTCGTTGAGTCATAATTTATTTATATACACCCAATATATTATATATTTTCTAAATAATTCCTCTTTCATATATAACATCATTATTAATTCATTATACATGATATTTTGGGTTTCAATTATAATATTTTAATCTAAAGGGATTTAAATTAAGTGTTACCAAGTGGAAAAGAATTTCATAATGGAAATTCAAACATTAGGTTAGATTAATTATTCTCTGTATGTAATATTCTAACATTATGTGTGTAATCAAATTTTAATATTTTTTTTAATTTCCACATATATTATGTGGATTCATATTTGACCCACATAATTTATTCATCTGTTGAGTCTGACGTCAAAATTATTTCCCATTGAATGTTTTACTTTACAGTCTCATTTTATTCAGGATTATTTACACTTGAATTTCCTTTCAAGAAAATAATATCAACATTTAAAAAAACTCTTTAAAATTCTTATCCAACTGTTACTCATGACCTTTTTCAAGTAATAATACCATTTTTATACTCTTTGTTAGTAAAAAAATGTTTTATAAACAATTTTTCATAAAACCTGAATTTATTTCTCTATTTTGTCTGAGAACCAATTTTCTTCTAAAAACACTATTTTCAATTTTTTTCAACTTCTTTAACCATTAATTTTTTTTATTAAATAAATTTTTACACTTATTTTATTTTATTAATATTTATAAAGGAATAGTTTGTCTCTCTTCAAAAAATTTATTGTTCTGAACTTTCCATGTGAAAGGATTATTATTTTTTCCTTGTGTGACATGTATAGATTTACATATGATCATTTAATTGAAGCACAATTTTAAAAATTAAGAAGATAATTTATTAAATAAATTTTTATTAATAATGATTTAAAATGAAAATTAGTTTCTAAATGTTTTTCAAAATAAAATTTATATTTTTCTCAAGAATTTTTTCAAAAAATATTTTTAGAGTATTTATATTTATCAACAACAAAAAACATTTATTTCTACTCCAACTAGGATATGTTGTATTGATACCATTATAATTCATCCTTTAGATGAGTTATGATTTATTTTTTCAAAGATAATATTCACATTCACTTACTTGATTCCTTTGTTAGTCCCCTTTAATTATTCCATTTAATATGATCATTAAACATTTAATTTCACTTAATTATCCATATAAATAACCATGGATATGTTTATTTCCTAAACCATATATAATTATTCAAATGTTGTTTAATTTTAATGTAATTTTATTATATGGGGACATATTGATTAATATGTAATCTTTATTCCATACGGATATTTGATAATGTATATTTTTTATTAATTAAATTGATTATTTGATATGATGAATTAATTAGATATATATTGATGGGTGGGGCCCAAATTTAATATAGACACTCGATGCATAAAAATGATTTCATGATAATAATTATTTGGTAAAATTAAATTATATTATACTGATATTTATAAACCATACTGTAAAAGGTATTATCGATATATTATTTCAAGTTTCTAAGACAAGATGTCTAATAATTAATCATTAATTTTATTTTGATTCAATGTTTATTATCCATGGGATTTTCACTATGAAAAAATATATGTATTCATTTTATACTTTTTTAATTGATTATATGGAATTTATTTTAAGTTTACTACCTTTCCATATTGATATCTCCATATACATTATTTTGAATTGAATGTGTTTACAGTTATTTACCTTACCAAATTGTTTACTCACTTAATTTTATATTATTTATTTCTTGGAATCTTTTCTGAGTTCTTTACCTTGCCATATTGATTATCATCATTAATTTGTATTTTTTCTGTTATACTTTACCAGTATTGACTGTTTTATCTCACAATTATTTTGTTTCCTTTCTTCTATATTACAATAATCTTAGTAAAAATGATAAGAAATTATATTATAGATGGAATAATGTTATCCTTAAATGAAAAATTATGTTTTAACTAGTGTATTAATTTGTAATAAAATAATCACTTATGTATATAGTTTTCTAATAAAAATAATCTCTTTAGAACTATAATATTTCATTCCTTATAATTATTCAAATTTAATGGATGTATACTCTTGTTTCAGGATTATTGGGTTCATGTCATTATAGATATAATTAGTGTATATATAGCGGAAATATTGGGAACTATATAAAGTAAAATATCCATTAGAGAAAAAAAACACTAAGATCGAATTTGTGGATAATTATGAATTAAAATCCAATAATTTTGGTGAGGTAGAGATTGTGTTTGTATTCCTAGAAATACTTCTATTTCTGGATATTCTAAGTGGAAATAGTTCTATCACATATGTACAAAAGGGTAAAAACTACTAAAAGGTGCATCAGGAATGAGTTGACATAAAATGGTTCATTAAAATGGGATTTATTGCAAAACTATTTTTATAATCCATGGGGATACTCTTAGGATAGTTCATATTTTCTTAACAAACCATTATGAAAGATTTTTACAATGAATTAGTTATGTTAAACCTATATTTTATTAGTATGAAAATTAGGCTTCATGATTTAGAAATCCAAAAAATTATATTATGGAAAAACCCTCGACTATGGAAGGACCTACGTTTAAATAAATCATTGATGTAATTATTTATTGAGTTTGTATTGAAAACCTTAGTCAAAATGTTAAATAAAAAAAATTAATGGATTTACACCATAATTTTTGAAACATTATATGATTTATATTAATGTGATTTTTGTAATGGACCACCTATAGATCAGGTGATAACGCATCAAATCCAGCAAGGCTCCAGGACATAAACCCATGACCAAAGGACGATAAGGTTTAATTCCAACCAACGACTTATTTAATGTCCTTATTATTATCTCACTGTTTTTAGTTGAAATATTTAATGAATAAATATAATTGATAAACTATTAGTATTAATTTTTATTTCCAGAGATTAGTGTATTAATCATTTTGGTTTTTTATTATTTAGAGACAAATTAGTAGACATGTCACTCTTTTATGGGCCTTATGACCCATTAAATATTTACTTTTGTGCTTTCAGAATCAAAGTTATTCTTTTGATACACATTTCATGAATTAATAGATGAATTATAATTTGTTCCAAATAAAGGATGAAATTTTTTTAATTAAGAACATATATTTCCTTATATCATTTAGCAGTAAATGTATTACCCAACATTAGGAAAATGATCTAGAAATAAAATGTTATCCTAATACCTTAATTTTCATTGAACTGGTGTTCTTTTGAATCATCACTAATTTATGAATTTGAGAACCTAAACATTACATTTATCATTACCTTTTATTTATTAATTAACTTAATCAGTCCTTATAAATATTTACGCATTTACTCAATGTATGAATATCTACTTTCCACTAACACTATAATATTCAATGGACAAGATATATATTAGTCTATTTAACCATTTTACATCACATTCTATTTAAATAAATGATATCTTAAGATACATTCTCATAAAGTAGGATTCCAACATTGGAAATATCAAATATCTATTATGAAGGCAGAGATTAAATTGTGAGGAAACAATTTAATTAATGTGGTGAAAATGTAACACCTAAGAAATATAAAATAAGAACATTATATAGGGTGTAGACAACACCAAATAGGGAAGGAAACATAATGTCCTGATGTTTTGTATTATAGTTACTATTAAAATTTTATTCAATATATTACTTTAAAATATTGAAATTCTGAGTTATCTAGTCTTACACGTAACAAATACTTTCTTTCATAACTTGTATTACCTACATGACTGAGTTTTAGAGAGAAACCATATATTATTAATAATATTGTTATTTATATTAATATATAAAATATTATATAAAATAGAGGTTATTTATAGTACTAAATAAAATTTTAAAATCAATTTATTACACAAATATAAAATTAATTCATTTTTTTAAAAATTAATTAGAAATTAATATATTGACAAGTTGAATATAAAGGGAATGTTTTTATAGATATTATTTATGCCCATAAAGCTATTTTATCCAAATAAATTAAATTAATTGAAATTAGTGAGTGATATGAAATCAATATATGTACTATATATTCAAAAAAATATTTCTAAAATTCATCCAATATATTTGATAGTCACAAGATAAGACCAAACTTAATATTTTGTATAAAAACTATTTTTTTATAAAAGAAATTTCACTGCCTTTTAATGGGTAACAAATTTAAAATACATTTTTAGAACTTTTATAATTATTAATTTAATAATAATCTTCATTTTTTAAATATAATAATAAAAATTTTCTTTGGGTGATTATTTGATATTTATTTCCGAGGATTAATTTTTGATGAATAATGAGTAATATTGAATTTCAATTCAAATACTATTTTTGAATCTAGTTTATTTGTAAATTTAAAATATATTTTCAATTGTTTTAAAATAAAATTATATAATATATATATGAATTTATCCAATTTAGGCCATTGGAATAAATTTCACTATAAAATTGGATATAAAAAATAGTAATATTTTGAAGATTTTTACATAAAAGCCTTTATTGTCATCCCATATGTGGGAATAAATTTAAATTAAACCCTACCAATTATGAGATATAAATTTTAAAAAAATTATTCCATAATTGGAATAAAAATATTTTTTAATTCAGAATTTTTTACAAATAATTTTTGAAAAAAGTTATTAGTGAATGTTACTAAAATTAATTACATCTATTAAGAGACAAATTAGCTTAATAATGGAAAAAACATAAACTTAATGGCCAAAATTACCTATAAGCTAGTGAAAATCCATTGGATGTTCATATTTATAACTCATAATACATTGGTTTTTTTTTCAAATTATTGAATTCACATTCGTGGGAAGAAACATTGGAAAAATTCCCTTTTAAAAAATTTACAAGAATGCCACTCTGCCTCCCCTATAAAAAAGAATTATCCCCCTACTCATTCACACCTATATATGCACTTCAGATAGACCATCATATGCTCATATAGCTCCTAAAAATACTTCCCCAATATTATGAGACATAATTATGGGAGGAATCCATCCCTAGAATCCCATTGAGCCATACCAAAAAGAGTTAGAGAAATAAGAGGTAACATCCTTCCTCAAGATGTTTTGAATCATTTTTGTTCGACACACACTAAATTATTATTATTATATTATTATATAGTAAAACCAATATCTTAAACAATATTATATGTTTTAATTATATGATATTTACCTAAACATACACACACTTCTATCTAATGGATACCAGACTTAACATTTATGTGTATGATGAACTACTGCCTCACAAAATGATGTCGTTCATTTTTTTTCATTACATCTTCTCATGGATGGGAATTATAATAAAAAAATATTCTATATTTGATATATATTTTATTTATATATTAATTATTCTTCATTAATTTTTATATAACACATTCCTTTACTCCTTCCATTTTTTGTAAATATGACAACAACGTTTGTGTAATTATGGACTACCACCACCTAAAACAAATGTGACTCACTCACACTATAAATGGAATGAATGAAGGATATTTTTTTATAAAAATATGAAAAATATAGGACATAAATATAATTATTTAGTTATAATATATGTATTTATCAACATATTTTCATTATTTTATTTATTGAAAATAAATGGATGTATCATCCATGCATACGTACGACTTGTCGTCTCCATGAACGATGCATTTCATTTACTACCTTAAAATATTATTGATTGCTATAAATACATATATACCTAATATATGATATAATTAAATCATTATTTACATTCATGAGATGTTGACATCCTGATCTGTGTAATAGGAATAACAAATAACATATCAAAACGTAATTGAGAAACTAGTTAATTAACACCCAAAATAGTGAAAATGAAGAATGATTACTAACAAATAATTAATAAGATATTGTAAGAAGATAATAAAATATATAATAAATACTAATATAATTATGGAATAATTTATTAAACTGTTTAAAACCATTATACATTAATTCAAATGACATTTAACTTGAATGGAATCTCAAGTTAAGAGATTTTTACCTCACTTTTAACATCTTTGAGAAAAATTTCATTTTAGCACTTATTTATTTTTATTGTGTATGTACTACCCCTTTAGATATATTATATCATAAATTAATATATCTTCATGTTATTTAAAACATTAATTTATTTATATTACTTAATGAGTCTTATGATTCAAATAATTCAAAGTGGCATTGGACCATTTTGAAAGTTTAATGATTATCTTTCTCGTGAATAATTTTAATGCTCCTTCAAATATATTTCCATTTTTTGAGACATACATCATTGTTTTAACATAATTTATTATCTATGTTGTACATAGTTCCAATTTTACAGATAATATCATGATTCATTATTTATCCATGATATTTTCAGTTTAAATTTGATTTATTTTATCTAAGGGGATGCGAATTAACTATTAAAAAATTGGTAAAGAATTTCAAAAACTAATTTCATTATTTGGGTAATATTACATACTAATTGACAATAATAAATTATGATTACATGTGTAATTACCATTTATAATCATGTTTTATTTCCACTTATTTTAAATGTGGATTTACATTTTACAGAGATAATATATTCACTTGTTGACTACAGTATCAACATTTTGGTGTTTTCAAGGGTTTACATCAAAATATCATTTTATTCAAGATTTTTTACACATTAATTTACATTCAAGAAAATTATTTCATAATTTTATAAAAAAATATTCATTTTATTCTCCCATGGTTATTCATGACATTTTCAAGTAATATAACGATTTTTTTACTCTTTGGTACTCACTAATGTTTTTGAAAATATTTTTCAAAAAACCGTACATTATTTCACTCTTCAGTTGGAGAAAATAATTTATTATAAACCCTTATTTTATAAAAATGGTTTCCAATTTTTTTAAACTTATCAAAATTATTTATTAAATACACTTTTATACTTTTTGACTCATACTAATGTTTTCAAATGAATCTTCTTATGGATTTCTGAATGAGGATTTATTTCTAACATTTTTATAGTGGAGAAAGGCTTTTTTTACCTCATATGGAATATATGGATTTACATTCCATAATTTCATTGAATATTACCTTGAATGATAAATTGGTTAGTTTTTACTGAATTTTAATTGAATGTGAATTAAAAAAAGTTATTGCAAACCAATATATTCAATAAAATGTATATTTTCTAGAAGAAAGTTTTTAAAATGTCTTATATAGTATTTCTATCAATAAATGAAACCATCCATTTATTTATTCTCCAAAATAGAGATGTTGAATTGATACCATCATAATTATTCTACTATATGGTTTATAGTTTTGTTTTCTATGGATTGTATAAATATTCACTTCCATGATTTATTTGGTATTTCCCTATGAATAATCAATTTCTTATGATCATTAACCATTTAATTTACCCTAATTATCAATATCATTTATCAGATATTGTTTATTTCCTAAATCATATACATTTTACATAAAATGTTTACTTTGAGAGTTATTTGATTATATAGGGCTATATCGATATATATGTTTTATTTATTCCATACTGATATTTGATATGTCATGTTTTTTTATTAATTAAACCGATTATTTGATATGAAAAATTATTTGGAAAGGTTGTGGTGGGTGGAACCCATAAATTATATATAACCTATATGAAGTGATAGGTTTTCTTGAGATAATTTAATTTCTCATATTAAACTGGTTTTTACCAGTAGTTTTACAAAGTGTTTTGAACGGTCTTGACGGTATAAGTTTTCATGTGCCTCAAAAATGGAATCCAATAATTAATAATTTCTTTTATTTTTATTAACTATTTATTATCAATGAGATTTTTACTATGAAAAAGTCTATGGCTACATTTCAATAAAATTCTATTGATTAAATTGAATTTTTTCAGTTTCATACATTTCCATATTCATTTAGGCTTATCTCTTTATTTGAATGGAATGTGTTTCAAGTTATTTACATTTACATATTTTTTACACACTTCTTTATCAGTGATTGATTAAATGGCACGTGTTCATAGTAATTTACCATTCCATATTGATTAATCTCATTGATTCATTATTTCTTCCAATGGACTTTACCCTTACTGAGCATTTTATCTCACCCTTATTTTATTTCCATTCCAATGGTTGTGAGATTTTTAATAAGAAAGATATGAAATTATATTCTAGATGGAATAATGTTATCCAAAAATGATAAATTATAATATAATTAGTGTATTCATTTGTAAAAAAAGACTCATTAATTTATATAGTTTACCAAGACAAATAATATCTTAATTAAGCATGACTTCAATTCAATGTAATCATTATAATATAATGGTAGTAGAAACCGTCTTCGGTCTTACTTTGTCCAGGTCTCTAAAACTCACACCTTGCCTATAGTGGAGTTCTTCCTGTAACTATATAATCTAATTGGGGGGCATTCCCTCTAACCAAACAAGTGATTCCCAACCATGGAATATATAACCTACACCTCAGTATAATAGGGGAGTACCGACTCTATCAGAAATTAAGGTATGGAGGACTTGTACCCTAGTGCAATAGGGGATTACTGAATCCGTTGATAGTGGAAATGCACCATATATCCTAAAGGGAGAACTGAAACTACATTCATAATAATTATGAAGGTCACTCTATCTTATATGATAAGGGATATCTATCTCTATCTACATGAGTGATAAAATCAAGGCACACCCTAGTCCTTCAAAGGAGCACCGACCCTGGGAAAACTACTTCATGGTTAGAGGATTTTTCCCACTATAGGTGAGTTCCATATCTACCAATCTAATTGGTAAGGGAACACTTGTCCATGATACAATAGCAGTGTACTAGTCCAAGTGTCCCTCTATAATAAACCAAATTGACCTATAGAATCAATCAGACCATGACGAATGGAGTGTCACACTTGTCATGCCTCATGTCGCAAGACTACCTCATGTTAGGGACCCGCACCATGACAACGAAAGGAATCACCACACATCTAGAATAAAGAGTCAATGGGTACTGAACTTCTTGAGATTATATGAATGTTTAATAACCTTGATATCTATATAGTGATGCACCCTAATCACTAACAACTATTAAGAACCACTAATGTAGCATCGTTATATAATTATGACATGTCAAATCCCACAACGCATTATAATGGAATTCAACATATTCTACCATGAAAAATTATAATGATAGGTTACTCAAAGTATATAATCTAATCCCTAAAAAAGGATATATGATAGATTGAAATTCCCAAGAATAGTGCAATGTGTGTACTAGGGTCCAAACACCGTTAAACCCCAAATAATCACCAAGATGAATCCTATGATACATTGGTTTTCTAGAAATGATATCTTACACATTGTGTACATTATGTACAAGACATGTCTCCCATCACCCTGGGCATGGACGTATCATTTCATAGATGGATTGTCTAGATGTCTCTCTAATACTGATTGTACCCATGGTGCATTGAATGTACTATATAACGAACCACATTTTCATCTCTTCAGCATGTTACATTATATGACACCCAATGTTCTTGTCCTTTATAAGTGTACGTCAACACACCTATGTCCCTTGAAACAATATGCCTGGACATGTCCCTTTACCACATTATATGGCCTCACTACATAGTGTGCACCCCTAATACCTGGCATGTAGTTCCCAAATGTTACTCTTCTAAGAATGAGAAGAACACATGTTGTTTAATCCTTCACTATAAGCCGTGTGGTTGGTAATTCCAAATGGGGATTCTCCATGAGCTACATAAAACACCAAAATTTGAAATGTAATCTATATATTGAGAATTGAAGGGTCTATAATGGTCGTATATTGGATCTAAATCCCAAAAATAATACCTAAAAATGGGATCAATACATAATACCCAAATTCTTTTACCTCATGGTAAAACATGAATTATTCGAGTTCAAAAACATACTTGAGGTCTACTATAGTATGATCCAGTGATCATCATCCAAAAAAATGGTGATCAACGGAACCTCCTAACATCAGTTCATCCATTTTTCATTATTCATAAAAGTGGGGGATCATATCCTCTTCATAAATTCATCAACCAAATGGGGAAAGGGTTATTAATTTTATTTTACTAAATTAATAACTCCCATTTAACTCCTAATAACTTTCCCTTAACCTGTCACTAAACATAACAAAATAAATGTTTCGCCTATGGTAAACACCATGTTGTGAACTCAAACATAGTATCATATTTCTAATACGAGACACTAATTAAACTTTAATCCATTTTTTCAATGAAATAATGCATCATGCTAAATATTTTTTAATTTTTTTAATTTAACTACACCAAGGATTTATGTGACCCAGTATCCAATATCGACTCAGTTCCAGGATTCATAAGTATTCATCAAAATATTCTAATTTCATACACCAACAAATATCTCTCTACTAACCCCAAACCATTATGTTCATTTTTTCTATATTTTATGGGTTGGTATAATATAACCATCTAATGAATTAGGTAATGATAATAGAGTTGAATGATTTTTTGTTTCTCCTAGTAATGGATAGAGTTAAAAAGTTACTGTGTTACTAATATGTGATTATGGGTATTTAGAAGATAATTTTATGCCATTAGTAAGGTTACTTGTAAGGGTTCTATCAAGAAAATTTACCATGATACAGACATGTCTTATTTATTGTTTCTATGAGTTTTAATGGTTCCTTTGATCAATATTTTTATCAAATGGGTTGTGAATATTGATTTTTATGACTCTTTATTTGTTAAATTACTATTCTCTATAACACGTATGATGATCCACATTTTGATGTGTATTAATTATACTATGTTTTCCCATTAAAATTAATTTTTTCACCCTTTTTATCTTAATTTATTTATAACCAATAATTTTCAGGTGTTAAAGATTCTTTATACCCTCAAAGAGAGTTTGTGATCACCCTTAACATGTTTCTCATTTCAGTATAAATTATTAAAGTAAATTAATTATATCTATAATGAATTAAACCATGATGTTTTTTATTTGAGATTCTAAAGAGTTGTTGTAAAATATGAAAACCCTTGTATAATAGGAAATATGACCACATGTGGACATGTGTATAGTAACATAAGAGATTTTACTTCATATCAAAACATTAACAATTAAATTTACTTAGGAACATAGTGATCAATTATTTCAGTTGGAAAAACTATGTTCTTTTGCCTCTAGAAGTGGGACTCATTTATCTAAATCAAAATAGGATCTGCAATGATTATGTTTTTAGAACTAGATCTGGGTAATCTTATTTAGGGCTATTATAGTATTATGTGGATGCAATTTTGTATCTCTATTTCAATATTGGATACCAATATTAATCTATTTAAGGATTAGGATACTTCCATAATTTTAAGGGGAACTGTATTTTCTAGAGACCCTTGTATCAGTAAAGCTATTTGAGACAGAGAGGATACATTATTTGGAAGCATCTCTGATTATTGTGATATGATAAAACTGTGTTAAATAACAATATTTAATTTTTTTTTTTAAATATCATATACTACATTTCTAATTTCTGTTACAAATGTTTACCATGTAACACAATGTTAACTAATGTATAGCGATGTTTAATTGTTTATCATAATATTGTGGCCATTTTATTTGTTTCAAATGTAATTTATAAAATTTTTAGTTTGTTAGTATAATAATAAAATAATGACTATGTAATATGATCAGACGTGTTATCTGTATATGTGTGTATATGTTTTGTAATTAGAAAAATTAATTTGAATTTTATATTAATGGTTTTTAAGGAAAAATTTTAATTTACTTAATAAAGTCATTTCAAAAGGTTTTTTTATAAATTTTTAATATCAAGATAAAATAGTAGAGTATCAGATTGTATTTTTGAATGAGACAGTATAGGAATAATTTTTAGGGAACATCACGAGGAGTCTTATGGTTAATAGGTTAATGTCTTATTTTTAATAGAATTTCAAAAAATAAATTATTAAGGTTACATGAAAATTAGTATTAGAAATTTTATTATGATGGATTATTTAATATAATTTACATTTTACAATTACACTATATTAATGTTTATATAAAACAATAATTATTTAATTCCCTTTTTCATAGTGAATGACTGTCTCCAGATTAATAAAGAGAAAAAGTGAATAGAGGTTTATGGTGGGCTATTTATTATTTTTCATACAATTAGGGTAGGTGAGTGAATAATTTTAGCTATATTAAATATATAAAAATTTGTATCAAATTTAGTTCCCGTGGTGAGTAATAATTCATGATTATCAATAATATAGTATTAATTATTTAACAATGATAGCATGATATAGATAATTATATAATTTTATCAAAATTAATTTATATTATTGAAATATTAACTGAATAAATGGAAATTGAAATGAAGGATTGAGATAATATGTTATGAAATTTATATTTTATGATAGAATAACAATTTTAATGAAATTATATCAAAAAGGTTGAGTGTAAATAATTAGAGATATTTGTTATTTAGCTATATAAATTTTTTTAATATTAAAAGTTTTCAGAAAATAAATGATAATTATTAAATATATATGATGAGCAATAAAATATTTATGAGATGATAAATAAATAATTATTGGAAATACTGATATTTTTTTTGATATTGTTCATGGTTTGATGATTATTATTTATATTTTAAAATTTTATGAAATTTACTAAAATTCAATGAGATTGAATTTTTTAATATATATATATTTTAGAAGAAACTATTAATTACCTATCTATAAAATATTTCAAAAGATCTGTAGTCATTGCCGGATTTGTCCCACAATATTTATATTCCAAGATTCACAAAATGTTCATCATGATTTTTCTCAAATCAATGTTCTTCCTCCAGCATTTTGGTTGTTCATTCGATGTTCACTTCAATGATCTATTCTCCTCGAAATTAATAATCTTGGGTTGTCACGTACTTGGAAAACTAATTTTTTATGCATCGATGCTTTGATCAGCTCTAAAAACCAATCGCTATCAACCCCATGAAATATACTCAAAAAATTATATCTCTTTGAATACATTGATTCTTCAATATCCATCAACGTTATACATTCACTAGTTTTTCATGATGTTAGATCTAAAATTTCAGATCATTGAACTATGAAAAATATGTTCAAAGATACTTCATTCATAACGACACGAATAATGAATAACATTCATGAATAAAGGAGGAAATCATAGATAAAAAACCTGAGGAAAACACCTCAGCCATTGTTTGTTATGTCGATGTTCTGCTCATGTTAAGTGGACAATGAAACTAAATAGAAAAAAAATCAACTCATCGAATCAATCCCAATATCACCCATCCTACAAAAATGAAGAAACCATTGGTCAACTTATTCATGGGTTGATCCACAGTCATCGTTAATCCAAGAACAAGAAAGAACGAATAAAATCACACTTCATACTTCAAATTTGGGTCGATCATTAGTGTAGAGTGATTGTTCTGCCTTCATCAGTGAGATCTTTCAACTCTGCTGGCACATTAATATATGATCGCTTGATTCATTATTAATCTTCATATGGAGGATTCTATAAGTGTCTCCTCTCAAATGCTCTAGATAATTCTAGGGTAATAAGGTCAAAACTACAAATTATACTTAATATCATATTTAAAATATTAGGTTTCCACATTTGTGAAATGGAAAATTAAATTTAATATTAAATTTATATTATTTCATTAATCATATAAACACTAACATTCACAGCTGGTCGGCGCATTCCAGTTTTAGGCCTCATTTAAGTGAAAGCCACTGATCTTAGAGCAATAGTTCCCATGGATTTCTAATTTAGGCACCCATTTAAATGTTATTCCAATTTTTCTAGAAAACCTCTTGTGTGAGATATTTATTAGTTTAAAATATTTCAACATTTATCCCGGGAATCTTGGGCATCTGAATCACACGCCATCTCAATGCTTGGTCTCAAATTAATTCCATATAATAATTGAAAATAATATTTTCAAAAAATGGGAAATTATATCTCCCAATATTGTGGATTTCTATTCCTAAAAACCCAAAACAAAAGGCTACAGAAAAAGATATTGGTATTGTGCACAAATCAGATCCTCCCACTCTAATGTCCTCTCCTAGAGATTCCTATGGTGCCATCGAATATAGACCAAGGGAATCTATCACCCCATGGAGGATCCTATCATTTCGATATGTGATATCCATTGGGTACATGAACATGGTTGCTATATCCTCAATGAATAGTTCTCCATAGTTGATGATTTTTGATGGTCCATGAAGATACCTCCTTTGTTATGACATGTGAGATACATCATGTACCTGATGAAATTGTGTCAGTATAGTTATGTGGTATGCAACCATGATGGCTCTACCCAGTATATAAAAATGGATGAAGAACCTCAGAGATAACCTACTACCCCGGCCAAATCACCTCAACCCTCATCTAGGTGAGACTCAAAGGAAGAAATGGTATCCTTCCCCAAACTGAAAAGGTCTTCTTTTCCTATTAGCATATGAATCTTTCCATCTCAATGCATTCTTAATCCTCTTTAGAATGACCTGCACCTTCATAGTAGTAGTTCATACAAACATTATGAACACGAGTGTTGACTCTCTTGGGATAGTCCATCTATGTTGTGACTAATAGGGTCACCAATACAAATCATTGAATAGTTCCAGTCCAATGGTGGATTTGTTGATATTGTTGTAAGAAAACTATACCAATGGTAGGTGTTCTTCCCAACTACGAACAAAGTCCAAGATGCAAGTCCACAACATGTCCTCTATAACCTGAATGATCCTCTCCATCTTTCTATCATCCTGGGGATGAAATATTATGACCATGCATAAATGAGTCCCAAATTCCTCATGCGATCACTTCCATGACTGAGATGTGAAACATGAATCGAGATCAAAAACAACATTCAACAGGACTTTATGATGATTAACTGTATCCTATACATAGAGGTGTCCCAATCCCTCTATTTAACTCTTCTCTCAAATAGCTAATAAGTCGGATGAAATGGTGAGTCGGTCAATGATCACCCAGATGGCATCATTCCTCCTTTATGTATGTGCTAAAAAAACACAAAGTCCATCAATATTACATCCCACGTCAATTCCAGAACCTCTAGAGGGTGAGATAATTCTTCTAGAACATAGGGCTCATCCTTCACTTTCTAGCATGTAAGGCATTGAGAATCAAACTCTGTCACTAACTTCTTCATCCCTGTCCACCAAAAACTAATGTCTGAGGTCTTGGTACATCTTCTACACACTAGGGTGTACTTCCAAAGGGTATTTATGAAACTACCACATAATCTCAGGACAAAATTATACAAGTAAAACATTGAATCCCTTAAAAAGAATGATGTTCTCCTCACCTTGTGAGTATCCCTTATGAGCTTTCCCTGTGAACATAAGATCATGTAAGGTATCAGAGACGGTATCCCCAAGATGTTCCTCTATGACTTGTTGTAAGATTAGAGGGGAGAAATCCATCGATTGTAGGTATGATGCATCATCTCTGTCCATAAAGGATAATTGTAATGATGAAAAATAATATGGCCTCTCATTCAACACCTGCATACTAGATCTCTCAATGAGAGAATCTTCCACAATGTCCCCCTACCCAGACATATTTTCAATCTAAAATTCATAGTGTTGGAGGAACTCTATCCATCCCCCCTATCTCATGTTCAGTTTTTTTTGTTAAAAGATATACTTGATACTATATTGATCTAAGTAGACAATAAACCACTCCCCCATCAGGTAGTCTCACCAAATCTTTTATGTGAAGACAAGTGATGACAAATCAAAATTAATGGTTGTGTAGTTATTCTCATGTGGCCTTAACTGGAATGAACAATATGAAATATCCTCTTTCCTCTTCATCAGTACATAACCAATTCCAATCCATGATGCATCACAGAACACTATGTACTCAACTCTCTTCTTTGGAAATCTTCGGATCAGATCACATGTCAAACTCTACCTCAAATTCTAAAAATCACAATGAAACATCATTTTCCACATTAAAGGATACCCCTTTTGAGTCAAATATGTCATTGGTGATGATATCTAGAAGAAATCAGGTTTGAATATCCAGTAATAGCAAGCCAGCACAAGGAAGCTCTGCAACTCCATCACGCTCCTATGGGATCCCATTTTAACACTAATTCAAACATGGTTTGGTAAAATAGTACATCATCATATGAGATAAAATGTTCTAGAATGTGGACATCCTGAATCCCAAAATAACACATCATGTGTTTCCTATAAAGTCAGATCTCTCAGAGTATGTCTGGAACCTTCTGTAGGTGTCTTGAATGCTCCTTCTCAGATGCTAAGTACAAAAGTATGACATTGATGAAGACCACTACGAAGTGGTCTATATATGGCTACAATATATAATTCACGAGTATGATGAACAATTCTATGCAATTTTTCAAGACAATTTGAATCTTAAAGTCCTCATAATTACCATAGAGGCATCTGAAAGCGGTATTCGGTATATCCTCACCCCTTACTCGCAGCTAGTGATAGGCTGATTAGAAGTTAACCTTAAAGAACCATCATTCCCCTCTAAATTGACCTAATAGTTCATAGATCTTCATTAGTGGATACTTGTTCTTTACGGTCACATGGGTCAAGCACCAAGAATCCATATACAACCTCAAGATTCTGTCTTCCATTTTGGAAAATAAAAATTGTTCTACATAGGTTGACACAATTGGTCTAATGAATCCCTTACTCTGAAAATCCTCCAACTACACCCTCATATTGTGAATATCTATGGGAGATATTTCATATGATGTTGTTGATATCTATTCCATAACCAGGTGTAAATCGATGTAGAATTTGATCTCCAATCATGGAGTTAATCATGGAACATATTCAGGGATGACATCCTCTTACTCCAACACTACTGCTACGAACTTGAATTTCAAAACATCTGTTTTCTCTTAGGGTAAGGATAGGTAAATAATTAGTGGTTTTTACACCCTCTTTCACATGATACCATATTATTCTACTTGGAATTCCTTTTCTCCAACAAAGGAAAAAGTAATCCCATAGCTATTGACACACCGAACCGTTCCCCTAAAATAGTCAATATGGGCATAGACCGAAGATAGCCAATCAATAACAAGAATGACTTCGTAAGGCTTCGACACTTCCACCAAGATGTTCTGACTGAAACTCTCACACTCGAGGGTGATAACACACTATCAGAAAAGGTATTTTATCACTGAGTCTACTCCCATAGGTGTCTCCAAGCGTATGCGTCATGTCAACGATTCATCCAAAATCGAAGGTCACAAACAAGACGTGTGGAAAGGAAATAATGACTGGAACCTATGTGTATAATTATGGAATCAAAGTTATAAAAAACTTAGATCATAGCTCAGATCATCAATATAGTCCCTAGATCATACACGTCAATCGTATATACCTGCCCCCACCCATTTTTTCGAGCTCCCTGAGCCTCGTGAAAACCTCCTAAGGTGGTGGTGGTAGTATGTAAAAACATCATCCACCTCCTGCAGCTCTCCCTACTCCTCTGCCATGTCTTCCACCAATCAGATCTTCCAACTCCTCTCATTTCATATGCCTTGGTTGTTCATCTACTGCTTCCCTGTGAATAGATATATGGTTTGGAGGATCTATAGAGAGATGTCCCACATCGTTGCATGTGTATCATCTTTTCTCCCATGGATAACTGGATCAAGCCCGAGATCCATGTACTACATATCCCATATCCTAATCCCTATGTATCAGATTGGTTCCACACTGTCAATGTCTCTTCACCTTCTTATTTTCTGCTGACTATCGTTGGTTGTCTCTACTCAACCACAAAGTCATTGACCAACAATTCTCACATGAGCACACCCACATAAGTCGGAATGCATAGAGGTATGCCACTAGCTCGGATTTACCTCTGTAGAACTCCTTCAATGGTCCAATCCCTGATGTACTGATCCGTGACCATAACCCTTGAGTACCTGGAGTGGTTGGTGAAACTCGATGAATATATATCCACCGTTATACCACCCTACTAGAGATGAAGAATCTCATGCATATGAACTACCCAAAGTGTAACTGGATAGAACTGATCTCTAAAGAGATACATGAACTACACCCATGAAAGAGTCACCTCTTTCTTAGTCTGTATGTAAAACTCGATCATCACCCTACCAAACCATAAAGAAGGATCGTTACACGGATTCCCATCTACTCTGCTGGTGTCCTTGATAGATATAACAATATGGTCACCATCTCAAGATAGTACTCAGATGCCAGAGGGTTAGGATCACCTCATAACCTGAGGCATATCCATATCTGAAACTCATAGAACACGCTCAACATGTGCTCTTCATCTACTTGTACTTCAGGTACCATGTCCTGCTCCACTGGGGGTGCTATAGATGGTGAACCACCCACAATAATTCCTAGAGAACTGTCCCTTGAATCGAAGCCTCATCACTGAGGGGGTCATCCACACAATCGAGCTACTGAATCTAAGCTGGTATGTATCATGGTGGAATCCTATACGAGAACAAGATTTATCACAGTAAATTAGTATATCTATAGAGTTGAATCAAGAAGGACATGGCAACCACAACCCATTACTATATGATTCTTGTACCATTTTTATATCTCCATAAATAGTACTCTCATGTACCTAGTTGAAAAGAAGGTTATCAGAGTGTTATTGATTGGATACATCATCCACCCGCACTAACACCAAATTCCCTGGGCTAAAATCCAAACTAAAAACACTAAACAGTATTTCCTTAAACCAATATCAGAAACACTCAGTCCTATGGTAAAACCAACATGATCTGATACCACTCTGTCATGACCCGTACAAGTGGGGCTCATGCTGCAACTCTCCACGACCGCATCTAATAGGCCATGGTATGGTGATTTACACCGAGTAGGCTTGCCATTAACATGTGTGGAATTTTCTATATACCTGTACACATTCACACATCTCCATGACCAAAAATGATAAAATGTAACAAATAATCTATAACAAAAAGCATGCATTGTACTAAACCCAACCAACAGAGTACAATGGAATGTAAATTGAGGAAAAGTAAACAATGTCAGAATACAATCCCACCAAAATGAAAGAGTCCACCAACAAAAAATTACAACATGTTAGAAAAAAAATTAGGTACTTGGAGGGCTGCTCAGAGACATAGGAACAACTCATCTAGTTCGAAACATACAAAGCTCTACCCATTCTTAGTTTTCCCTGGATTCCGTCAAAAGGTCACTCATCTGCACAGGACACAACACGTGTGTGAAAAACCCATGCAGGGGTGAGTACAAAAATACTATGTAGGACTCCCCAAAAACCACAAGCAATACAGAGAGTAAATGTATTGTCATATCTACATATTATATGTCTATAATACATTTAACAAGAACATATATAGATAAACTCTAAACTCAGACTTGTTGTATAGAGGTAAGTAACAATAACCACATAACCACACTAAGAATTCAGTCTGAAGATTCAATGAAGCCCTTTGGTTGGAGAACTGACTCCTGAGTCTGATATCCCTGATGAAGTCTATCCAAGAACTATTGTTCATTGGTAACCGCCATGAGATATATATGCTGATAGATCAAATAGAGAATATAATACACTCTCTCTATGAGTACCAACTCCATGAGTGAGGAAAATCACGATACATGGAAGTGGATCACTATCAGGACCATGAAATATAACACCACTCATATGAATTAACCTACTAAGTAGATGAAAAACATCTGGGAGGATTGGTTTCATTGATAAACTAACTCTACCTTGGGCACCAGAATGGATAGAGTATCCTGCTCTGGGCCTCTCGACCAAGAATCCCGACTCTATCCAGAAAGTCCTACTAAAAGGGTTCGTACTCATGTCGAAATAAAATGAATCCCACTGACCATCAGGGAAAGTGCATGGGGGAACCAACCCAAACATGTATTTTCCTAGACACGGTGGATAATGAGATCAATCAATTTAGAAAAGAGTACATGATGTGTAGAAGTGTCACATTATGTGTCCCTTTACCTCGAGTACTTACTGTGTACAATGGCCCATGTCAGAAGAGCGGGTCATGTAGAAAAAATTATAAAATTCATGTAGAGGGGATCATAATACATGTCTAACTATCTGGGGTATTCTTTGTGTATGTCATCTAAAGGCTAAAAAATGGCTTTAACATGTGTTCACCTACTAAGGTATATGGTCGGGGTTTGGCTGTGCAGTGGTTTAAATGTTGTGTACTACACCCTGTGGCCATGTATCCTCTAAGATGCATGCCGAGTTCTGGATATGATCCCACATTCCATGTGACAACTTCCATATGCCCCGTTCTACATCTCAGTCGCCTGAAACCCTAACCACTACTCGATTGGTCCAACCCACCATATATTCTAGGATACATGCAGTGTTATTAATGATTTTTCTAGAACAAATTTTCTTCCTGCATAACTTCAATGATATTATGGTGTTCGATACGATGATATGTTTACCTAAAAATATGAAGCTTCAGGGTCATCTTATCCTTACAACATTGATTTTGTTTGTTTTGGGCCTTTGATTGGCTCCAAAAACTGATCTCGATCATCTGAATGAAGAACACTCAAAGAATTATATCTCCTAGAATATATTGATCCATCCATATCCGTTATCATCGCACATTTTCTTGGTCATCACAAGGTAATATCTACTATTGTAGGTCATTTTTCAGTGAGACGGATGAATAAATATCCTTCATTCATAACCACATGATTAACAAAGAACACACATGAATAAAGGGGGGAAGAAATCACAGGGAAACTACCTATGGAACCAACCTTGACCGGTTTTTTGTAACAACCTAGATCAGATCCCATTTGAAGTATCAATGATATAAATTTAAATAGAATTAAGTCTCTGAATCAAACTCACAATAACACATCTTGTAAGAAAGATAGAAACACAGGTCAACCTATTCGTGGGTTTATTTGCATTTGTCATTAAATCCAAGAACATGAAAGAAATAATGAAACCACATGTCCTACCTCGATTTTGGATTGATCATTGATGAAAAATTACTGTGCTTCCATCATTGATGAGATCCTTCAACTCTTCTGGCGTTGTAATTCTTGATCACTTGATTCTTCATTGATTGTCATTGAGGGGATTATCCAAGTGTCTCCTCTCCAATGATCCAGATAATTCTAGGGTTATCCAGTTAATATTGTAAATTATTTTTAACATATTATTTAAAGGTATAGGTCATTGCATTAGGGAAATAGAAAATAAAAATAAATATTCAAATTATTTTATTTCCTTACACGTGTAAAAACTAACATTCATAGGCGACCTGTGATGGTCGGTGTTAGGCCTCACCTAAGGTAATGCCGTTTCTCTTAACACAATGATACCCTTAGATTTCTGATCTAGGAACTTGTTTAAATGTTAATAAACTTTTTTTGGACAAATTATTGGATGTTCTATTTAATAGTTTAAAATATTTCAAACATTTATCTTGGGCATCCCAGGCATCGGAATCGCAAGTTGTATCAATGCTTAGTCTCAAATTAATTCTATATATTATTTAAAAATAATATAACGAATATCAGACACATTATAGGTAAATAATATATTGTGTTATATATAATATTTTTATTCTAAAATAGATGTATAATTATAATATATTTATTATATAGGTGGTTATAATTTGTAACAAGGTTGTCGAGACATAAGGTAATGGATTTCTGTTTTTTACATCTTTGAGGCATATTCCATATTCAAAAACTAATTATTTTATGTGGTGTATTTAATTCCAATTAATGTATTTTATAATTATTATACTGAAAATTTTTGGGACTTATCTATCAAATTTAGGATCTCTATTTATTGTGGTTTATAATTCAAAAGATACAAAATAGTTAATATATTTGTGTCTCAATATTTTTTCATTGAAACATATGTTATTTTTGTAACCTATATTAATTTATGAGGTGTATATACTACCTAATTGACATGTTAAATCCTGGATATAATTCTTTTCATTATATTATATTTTAGTGTAATTGTATTCTTTCACAAGTATTATGATTCTATGTCAAAAAACATGTAACTGTTTTTATCTATAATATCATAATTTATCAAGATTGTTTATTATTGTGTTTCTAATGATGAAATATTATCCACTATATATCAAAAAAGTCATTACATATTATGTTTTACATTAAATTTATTCTCTTTAAGTACTCAGAAGTTCAAAGTATATATATTTTTTAAAAATCATATTTATTTCACTCTTCGGTTGAAAACCGATTTTCCTTCCAAATACCATGAATTGAAAAAAAATGTGTCCATTTTTAACATTATTTATGATATTTATTGGAAAATTTTTTCCATGTTATAATATTTACATATTTTCCTAAAAGTAATATTCATATTGTTTTAAAATAATGCATGTTTGGATTTTACAAAAAAAAGTTAAAGGCATCTTTTTTTTAAAATACACATCATGAATGGAATTTTCCACCATCTTAAACATTATTTTATTTGAATATTTTCATATATTGTTCACATTTATTTTAAATAGAAATTATTTTAAAAAGGATTTTTTTAAATGTAGTTTTCCAAGAGGAAATGTTATTTTCCACAATAAATGTTCCAAATGATATTTGAAAATCAATCTCTATATATGATGACATCCACTGATATATATTACACTTTTCAGGGGATATGAACTATAGATACTATTCTATTTCATTATATGATTTTTTATGATGTTTTTTAGGAACCCTTTTCTATACCCTAGGTAATACCAAGGTAAAATTTATATGAGTCTTGTATCTTTTATGACCGGTTATTCTATGATGAATTTATTATATAACTAGTCTATTTTCCAAACCCCATCATATGATGAATTTTTTATGAAACCAATTTTATTTTATGTATGTTAATACGATGAATATTTATTGATCTTGTGGAACATATTTGTACAATTTTATTTATGTAATCGGTGTGAACTATATCACACTCCAATGCATTTTGTAATGATGGATATGTCAGGATTAAATATTTTATGTGTGAACCTGATTACATGTTCACAATTTGATGCATGAACCTTATTAAATGTTCACAATGGTATGCCTAAACATGAATATATGTTCCAAATTTTATGCATGAACCCGATTACATGTTCATGTTATTTTATGGGGACTATATTTTCAGGTACATGATGTTATGAAGGGACCTGGTTTCTTGTCTATATGTCAAAGAGATGACCATATTTATTTTCCCTATAATAATGAGAAAACATTTTCCAATTTATAAAATTTAAAAAACTATGTAATCTGATTATTATTCAAAAAAATATATGTATTATGGATGTTTTTTGATATCATGGATCATTTTCATTGATTCCCTTAATATTATAGACATCTGAACATCCAATATCTATTCCATGACTCATGATTATGATATGTGAAATGCAGTGTATCATTTTAAAATTTTATGATCACGTTCTAATAATCATATTTTCACGTTATGAGTACATATTTTCACTATTTACCCTTATAGATCATCCAAGTTCACCCTTTATTTTTTTTCTTTCCATGGTTTATAAATAATGGTTTTAAGTATGGTATATCTATGATCATTACTTAATGGGTTTATTATTAAGAGAAATACTTAATATATTTCACTGAATTAGATGATTGTGTACCAAGACTACCATGACACGAAACTATTATAGTCCTCATGTATACATAATGTATTGAATTATTTTCTAAAAATATTTATTATCTATGAATGAAAAGACAATGTACCTATAGTTGGTATAAGAGGAAAGAATTTGTTGATCTTTGAAACTGGGATGATAAAATAGTAGTTAAATACCTTGGGATATTTCTAACAAAAATTATTTGGAATTATCAATGGACAAATATAATTATGAGTAAATTAATAGGAAAATGTCTTGGACATTTGGTACTATATAGATCAATTGGTTCCTTGAAATTATATCCCTATCTATAAAATAAATGTTGTTTTGTATCTAGAAGATATGTATCTCTTCTTAATAACTCTATAAATGGTGAATTTAGGTAGACCTAAACATCATCTAGTTCATTATAGTGGGTCGAGCTTTGCACTTGGTTTAACGCTCCCATGGGATATGTTTTTGGTGTTCAGAAACTATTTATGAACCATAAAATTGATTTAAATATAGAACACTACAATTCAACTTTTTTAGGAATAAGTTATCATAGATTGAAAAGATTTTTTCATGATTTAGAAACCCTAAAGGTATTTTTACATGAATATTTGGTTCCACACTATGAATATTGTTACTAAAACTATGATTTTTTGTGTTCGTCAATGGTTGGAACTTGAAGGAACTTGATATAGGATAAAAAAAATGAAGAATTTGGTTACTATGAGAAACCAATTGGGATGATTTATGTAGTAAAAAATATCATTATAATTACTCATTACTTATGTAGAAATATTTGTAACAAAATATACCATAAAAAAATTCAAAACGCAATAGCGGAGAGAATTATAAATTTTTGTAGGAGATCGGGTGGTGGAGTCCATGGAGGATAGAATAGTTAGTTTCATAAATGATGAAAATGTGGGAAAAAACTCCACCCAATGTCTGAAAATAACATGTGTATTTTTTATTTAGAAAGTAGAAGGGTATATAGTAAAAAATTTCTGAATGAAAATATAATGTTATGTTAATGCAATGGATTGGAATAATGGTCTCCAAAATGTATTACTAGTAGACAAATGTTTTAATTTTGGAATGATTGGGAATTATTAAAATATATTTAATATAAGGAAATATAATAAGCAAAATAATAAAATGGTTTGTAAAATCGGTATACTTATAATGGTGAAGATTCCACAAATTTAATTTCAATGGTATGGAAATTTCAAATAGTATATTTTTTACGTTATATGTAGGAAGAAAGATTAAATTGACATTGAGGAATATTATAAAATGATTCATATTTCAAATTGTAGGAAAGAGGTATTAATGAATAAGAAGTCAAATCTAGGTTTATGTTTTTAGAATTAAGTAGAATAATTGATTTATCTATGTATTGGAATTTACAAAATATGTTATATTAGTAATTGAATATATATGGATTGTTATGTAGAATATTTTCTATATGTAATTACAAGAATATTATTATTGATGCTGATGGGATACAAATTTGATTTAAAAGAAAATGTGATATTCATTGATAAGAGATGATAAATGGATATATAACCATTAATATTTTAAAAATAATGAGATAATGATGTTGGGATAATGAGATTATTGATATGTACAAACTAAATTGGATTGTACTACTTTCCTTGTAATTGATTAATGATTTATGGAAAAAGTTTTATATGCTTTCATTGATGGAGTTTATATCATTTTTGGATTTGATGATTATTTCCAATAATCTATGTTTTATGGTAGTAATGAGGAATAATTCTTGTTTTTATATGTTTTTATTGTATTTTAGGTTATTACCATATTTCTTGAGAATACATGTTGAAAATTTCACATGTTTGTTATGTTAATATTTTTATTTACATTATGTTAATGATATTTTAATTTTAGAATTATATTTAACTTCTTTATAATTATTTTGTTTATAAAATTAAATGGTCATAATGTTATCCATTTATGAAATTATTTATATTGATCTTTTGATGGGTATTTATAGGTTAATGAATTACTTCCCCATATGATGATTTTTTCATATCTAATAACCTCTGATATGAATTTTGTTGAAATTATAACCAGAGATATATTCAATTAATTATCATTATATTATGAATCTTATGATTGATTAGTGGTCTAGGAATAAAAAATAGTACAATATTTCTTAGAGTAATATATGATGTAGAAATTGATCAAGGCACATCTAAAGGGGGAGAATTTTTTTATGAAATGGAATAAAATAATTTTACTATATCATTAGAAAAAATTAAACTAGAATAAAATGATATTGAAATAAAATTGTATCCTATTATAATAATTTTTATGATAAAAATTACTATTTTCATAATTATTCTTTATGGTTGTTGGTTGGTCATTTTTTAAATATTGTTCACTTTTTTTGTGATCAATGATCTTTTTAACTCTCTATCATTATTGTGAAATTATACATTTATTCAATATATGTATCCTAAAATCCCACCTGTGATCTCCCATGTAAAAACATAGATTTGAGTTACATTAGGTAGCCTATATATTTTTATTTTCCCTTTCAGGGGATGTTTTATTGTCCATTTGTAAGTTGTGGGTCTCGATGAAAGAATTTTCAAATGTGAACTGCTTGATTTCCTAGATGAATTTCATGGGGGAAATCGGTTTTTAGGGTGATAGAATGTGACACCCTAATTGTTTTTTCAAATATATTTGTTGTCAAAAAATTTAATCTTATTGATTGCTTGCACTACAGTAACCACTAGTTTTAAACAAAATGTGACATACTATTGAGATATTATTATTTCATAGAATAGGTATCACCTTTCCATTAGAATGAAATATTTGATTTATATTAACCAAAATAAGAAAGTATTCGGTTAACCAATGAATATAACATGAATTATTTGGTAAAAATTAATTATAAATGAAAAAATATAGTTTAAAAAAGATGGATGTATTTTTCTCAAAAACTACTTTCATGAAAACAAACAAGTAAATAAAAAAATCACATCTGTGAAATTATTTAAATAGATTTTATATATTATATATTTAAACAAATATTTAACATTCATCTTACATTTTTTTTCTTGGCAAGAGTTAAGAGTAAATCCCAATTTATACAATAAATTGTATTTTCTGAAAAGTAGCTATGTCTCCTTATTGAAACCATATATATAATTTTTTTTAATATTTTAGAATCTTTATTTTTAAAAATAATTTTCTTTTTCTTTTCAACAACAGATCAATGTTTGAAAATTCTTGATCTTGGGCTGAGTTATTTACTCCAAAGGTGATCGTCCTTGGTTTTATGAAGATCTAAAAAGTAGGGTGTCTCATTGTTTTGGGAGCCGTGATTGGAAACTTATTTCTATCGAGTGAGGGTATTTTCACATCATTTATCATTAAAAGGAATCTCTAAAATGTGGCTTGGAGCATTGGCAATTTGATGTTAAAAACTAGAGTTCTAAGATTATCCAAATGGAATGTGAATTTCAAAACATTCAACCTCAAGCAATCCAACATCTAAATATGGGTTAGGCTGCATGGGATGAATTGGGTAAATTGTCATCCGAGGATCCTCAAGGATCTTTCCACATGCCTTAGTACTCCCATTAGATTGGATAAAAGGACCCTGGATGGAGAGATGGGATTATTATCAATGATAGTTGTGAACATTAATTTGGAATTCAAATGGCCAGCCAATATATCCTTTATTTCTAATGGAACCACATCAGATATTAGAGTTAAATATGAAAACGTTCCTTCATTTTGTGATGTTTTCATGATTATGGGAAATTTGGTGGTTAATTATAGGGTGATACATAAGAAGGTAATTTCTGATCCTAAGACCTCTGAATGGATTGATTCTAATAGTAATAGAAGGGGAAAAAATACTATGGTTTACAAAAAAGGAGCCGCTTGGAAGAAGGTAGAAGAATATCTTAAGGCTCAGCCTGATAATTCATCCTCCAAGGCTCCTGTTATGTCTCTAGCCAGACCTTCTTATTGATTGAAGCATTCATGGGTTGAATTAGTGGAATAAGAGGAGAAGGAAAATGAGGCTTTGACTGGCTCCCCATCTAAGGTGCTCATTCCTAATGATCCAGACCTATTTTATACTATATAAAATGATTTTTTTAATATAGCTTTGGATCTTCAATCTAAAATAGAGAAGGTATCATGATATAGGAGAACTCCAATGATATTTCTGTTTTGGTTAGATGTATACAGGATGGGCATGCACGTACTCTAGAGGACCTTGCCAACATGGCACATAAAGTTCTTTCCTCTGATTGCGCAAAGTTATATTATAGTTTTCTAATTGCACCAACCCGAAGGATCATGTGTCTAAAAATAATTTTGTAATGATCCCCATATTTTATATTTCTGGTAGTACAATAGAAAAAAATGATGTGGTTTCAGTCCCTGATATGAGACATTCCATCAGAGTGATTTCATCTACTCCTAGTGCAGAAATCTGGGGTGAACCATCATCTTCATGTCCTATATCTGGTAGTATATTCTAGCAGGGCAGTGTTGATCCTTCAAAGGATCATGTTGATAATCTAGTGGAAGTAATTATTTGGGGGTAATGTTGATACTGGTTCTATTTGGCCGAGGACATGCATTGTTGATAGCGGGTTGCCTCTTATTGTAGGGAAGGGAGACATTAATATTACTGATCTCCTTCAGAATTCTTCCATCCCCAATAAAATGTTTGGAGACCCCCCAAAATAGGCAAGATAAATGTTCTAGAATCTAAATAGGGGGTACCAACCCTGAAATCAAGTTTAAATGAAGATTCTTGTCTAGAATTTTATTGGGTTGGATAATAGGGACACTTTAAGGTCTATAAGGCTTTTTATTCAGCTTCATAGGCATCTCTTTATTGGTTAATATAAACCTAAAAGAATATTTTATTCTATCATTGCAAATTTTAAAAATTTGGTTTTTTAGTTGGTTAGTTCAAACAACTATCTGTAAGAGATAAATAGGTTATCATTTTTGGCCCATTACTCCATTTTAGATATTAACCTTGTTGTTAGTACTGAGCATCATGTCACATTATAATTTAGGTTCCTCGGTTCTTAGTATTTTTGTACCTTTGTGTATGATTCTAACAACTATTAGGATCACATAAGTTTATGACATGACATTGAGACCTCAATTCCAAAATTTATGGCCCTTGGTTAGTCCTAGTAGATTTTAACACCATTATGAATCCGGAAATGAAGTTGGGGGCCATTTCCAATGCTATTTCCTCCTGGGAGTTTAATGCTTGTATTGACTCTAATATGTTATTTGAGATCAATCTTGTTGGAGCTAAATAAACATGGTATAGAATTCTTTTGAACAGGTTTGTTTCTAGTCATATTGATAAGGAATTTTTTAATGAAGATGTTATTGACTCTTGGGGTTCCATTTCTTGTACGACTTTATCCAGATTCAATTTTGATCATCATCCTATTTTGGTTGGCATGGTGGATAAGGATCCTCGACATTATTTAGCTTTTTAGGTTTAAAGAGGCATGGATCACTCACCCTGAGTGTAGATCTATTGTTGGGAAAACATGGAGCACTTTGAATTGCAAGAAGGATAGGTTTTATTGTGTCATAAAGCTCAAAATACTTAGAAGAGATCTCAAAACTTAGAGAAAAAATATTTTCAGTTATCTTGACCAAGAAATATCATCACTAGAAGATTTTCTCCGAAATTTATAGGAGAAAAGTACCTTGTCTGACTTCTCAGGTGATGTTCAGGGGGAATCATACTGTATATCTACGATGAACAATAATTTAAATTTAAAAGATGCCTTGAAAAGAGAAATTTTCATTATAAAATGTTTGAAGGATGGTGATACAAATCTTAAGATCTTTAATTCTCTTCAGAATATAAGGAAGGTCTCCAGGCCTTTAAATTTGAAAAAAATGGGGATCAGATTATTCCTAATAGGGGGGATCTTTCAAATCACGTGATTTATTATTTCATAGATCTCTTCAATGGGCCTTCCCTTCCAAATGATATTAAGGATGGTATCATTCGAAGACTTGTGTATCATCATGAAAACATCAATCTCATTGTTATTCCCTTGAATTTTGAGATTAAAGAAGCGGTATTCAGTTTTAAATATGAAATTTTCTCCGGCCCGGATGGTTTTAGAAATCTTTTCATTCAATAATATTGGTACCTTGTTCAATTCGATGTTTTCAGGCTTTTCATTCATTTATTTAAAGGGGTTAATCTTCCTCATGGTTTGAATGCTCATTTTCTAACTCTGATTCCAATGGTGGATAGACCCAATGAAATGCATCTCTTCAGAACATTTGATTTAGTTAACTCTATCTAAAAAATCATTTGTAAATTTTTTTCCACAAGGTTGACTTTGATTGATGACAATATTGTTTATTCCAATTAGTTTGGTTTTATCAAATGGATATTGATTCATGATTTCCTCAACACTGCTTTTTAATGTGTCAATCTATTAAAGGAATCCAGAAGAGGTGGAAAAATTTCCATCACGATTTAGTTTAGGAAGTCCTTCGACACAATAGAATGGAGATTCATTTGCAAGGTTTTTGAAATGTGCGGGTTTAATGGTGTCTTTATTGATTGAGATATTTCCATTTTCTGATCTGATAATATATTTGTTCTTATTAATGGATCCCCTAAGGGGGTTTCTGATTTCATGAGAGTGGTCAAACAAGGTGATCCCCGTTCTACTATTATTTTCTAAATTGTGGAGGCTTTCCTTAACAGAATTCTCTGCATTATGGCATGCAATGAGAAAATGAAGGTGATTACTATAGGTCATGGTTTGGTTTCCCCTACTCACTTTTTATATGCCACTGAAATTATTTTTTTCACCTAGGGAGATAATAGAAATATTAGTAATATCAAAAGATCCCTTTATCAATATTCTTCTGTCTTTGTTCAAGAAATATGTTGGGATAAATCTTTTGTTTACTTTGGAATGAACATCTCTATTCCCCGGAAAAATGATATTGTGAGAATGTTCGGCATACATGATGGGATGCTTCCCTTCAATTATTTTCGGATGCCTTTGTTTTGGTGGAGTACTAAATCTTTCTATTTCCCATATATTCTTAGAAAATCTAGAAGATATCTTTCTTCTTGGAAAGGTTAAACTCTCTCCATGGATGGTAGGGTTTTCTTGGTTAAATATGTTATTGTCTCCATGTTTGTTTACTCTTTCATGGTGTACAAATGGATTATTTCTCTCATAATGAATATCAATATTTCTCTCAAAATTCTTGAGAGGAAATTGGCTACGACTTCTTGGAATATTTGTTATAATCCTTATGATAATGGGAGATTATGTATATAAAACATTGATATATTCAAGGATTCTATGCAAGATTCTTTTATGTAGAGACTCTTCTATAGATACTATGAGGATCTTTCTTTACTTCAGGATAAATTTTTGAATAGGATTATGAAGGGTTTTTTTAATCATATTAATTATTCTGTTTTTCATGCCTTTAAATTATTTTCCTCCATTGATTCTCAATCAAGATGGATTGTTTCCAAGGATTCATCTCTTAATTTTTCGAATGAAAACTGGTGTGGTACTACCCTTGTTGATTTGGTGGGGGTTATTACACTAACTTGGATTTGAATATTTCTATCAAGGATCAGCTGGTTAACATGGATTTTCTTCTAGAGCAAATTGTTAACCTTGTTAAAAGCTATTTATTCTCCAGTAGGGATGATTTTTGGGATTGTAAACCTGATGTTAATTTTTTTCATTTCCCTATGTTTTTTATAGTTTCTATTTGAATTGGAATTCATAATTTCTATGGATGAAGGGGTTGGATACGAATTTTATGAGGCTATCCCGATCTATACTGGCTTGGAGAGTTGTTCATTAGAAAAGTCCAGAAGATTTTTATCTAAATAACTAAGTAATATCTTTATGTTTCCAATGTGTTCTTTTCTATCAACATAGGGAGGACACATATTATCTTTTCTTTAGCTGTGTTTCCACTGATTCGATGTAGAAATCCATTGGAGATTTGTTTGAAATATCATTACCGTAGACGATTCTCATTTGAGATTTCATTCAGAGTTTGGGGTCCCTCTCTCTTTCCACCTAGATGTTTGATTTATTCCTGGTTGCTACATCAGAGAGGAGACATTACATATGGTATGTACACTATCAGATACTCCATTTTGGTGAGTCTATCTTGTCCTGCAATGCTCTTGCTCGCATTCTTGCTGCTGTTTGGGAGGCTAGAATTCCATGTAATTTTTTTTCTCAAATTCAATTGATTACATAAATTTTCTAAATAATATTGAATTAAAAGGATATTTCATGGATTCTTAGGGTACTTTGGATGTTTTATGGAAACAACCTTTTTTGGGATGGAATAAAGTCAACTGTGATAGGGCTTCTCGAGGCAATCCCGGTCCCTTCAGCTATGGTTCTATCTTTAGAGATCACCAAGGAGATGTTCTTGGAAGTTTTCATTGTTCTTATGGTGTATCCTCTTCAATTTAATTTGATATTCTTGGTGTTATTGTCATGGTGAAGAAATCCGTGAGACATGGGTGGAATAATATCTAGATTGAGAGTGATTCTACGAATATAGTTTCAGCTATCATGTTTGTATCTATTTACTTATCTTGTAAACTCACTAATCATTCGGTCATTTGTTTGGATTATCTTCATTTAATACATCACATAATTTCTCACATTTATTGAGAGGAAAACTCGGTGGAAGATGTCCTTGAAAATAAAGGTGTTGGCGATGTTGATTTTCTTGGGTATGATAATCTTCCTGATGAGTTTTTACCTCTTTTTAATAAATATTGTGAGAAGACTCCTATTTTCAGACTAGTGTAAGTTGTTTGTTTTTACTCAATAAAGGATCCTTTCTTTTCTCAGAAAGGACTCATTTATTTTAAAAAAATTAATGTATAATGATCTAGAATAATCAATTATCAGCTCTTTTTTCTTGTGAAAAAACATGGTTACATATTTTCTTTTCAATATATTATAGTTGTTCCACTCACCACAATTAAAAAGGCCACACACTCTCCTCTCCTATACAAAAGGTCAAACCATTTCTATTTTTACAATTATAGGAGTTATAACTTCCTAGAATAGATAATTAAATCCTATATGGGTTATTTTAGGAATACATGCCACCTTGAAATTATATTGGTGAAAACATATTGAGGTTACCTTAACAAGAGGTAACATCATTCGATGAGTGTTTTTATTTATTTATTCTTACACCTCTTTAAATAATTTTCAAACAATTATGATATAATTATTTAAAAATAATAAATAATATGATATTAACTTATTTTAATTTAAGGACTAAAAACAAACTCAACATCCCCCAAATGTTTTTATAGAATCATCATTTCTGTGTACTGTGGACTACTGAATTGAAAATGAATGTAATTCATTTTTCTATTACCACCTATCATGGATGGGTATAGAGATGGATATAAAGTATATATATTATATTTATAACATATTTATACTTATTAAGTCATTATATAATAAATAACATTTTTGTTATTTACAATTCAAATTAGATAATATTTCTTGATCTTGTATACGGAGGACTACCACGTCGTGAAACGATGTGATCAATTTTTCACGAAAACTTTTTTTGGATGAAAATAAGAAAATATTTATTTAATATATGTAATTTTTTTTCAGGAAAAGAGATGCGAAAATAGGAATCTTCAATGAGGTGGTTCTGGTATGGCGCTATTGTCGATTGTGGGGGGTCTATTTCATTCAAAATCATTATCATCAGGTTATATTGGTCAACATTTAATGGGAACTCCTAATGGTTTACCCATTTGTAACTGGGTACAAATATTAATTCTAATGGTTAGAAATCACAATGCATTTTAGGAACAATGGAACTTATGTAATCGCATTCGTTGATAGGATAGGAGGTCGGGGTCACCACACACACATGTGTGTGGGGGGGGGGGATTGTTGCCTACTCTAGGAAACACTTATAGATTTATGATATTTTAACATCCCAGGAAAATAATGAATATAAAATTATCATATTAATTAATATTAATGAATGGAATATTAATATTACTTGAAAGGAGATTCTATGTTCGATGGCATACCCAATATGCAACAATGAGTTTCTTTGAAATCTTACATTGCACACTAATAATATAATAATATTATTTTAAATGGTAGTTAACGCCTAGCCGTTGTAATGGAGGGAATGAACGGAACTAACTAAAAAATTATTATATATGTTTGTTAAATATTTTAACAATTACCCAATAAATGATAGAGGCTTAAAATGAAAATGAATCCAATTTAAAAATAAATATTCTAATATTTTTTAAAAGGTCGATTAATCTCCTTTTGATGGAGAACCTTTTTAAAAAATACTATTTTTAAATTTTATATGTTATATTTGAAAAAATAAAATCCTTATTTAGAATCGGGACATCAAAATGTTCTTTATGTATGTTTTTGTTATTTTTCCGATAATGTTCATTTTTAATGAATAGTGAAAATGTTGTATTTTAATTCAAAACCTCCTTTTTAATATAATTTATTTATGTGGTTAGATTATATTTTTAATGTGTTTTAAAGTGTAATTAAAATAAATTTTTACCATTTAATCCAATGGTGGTCATTATAATTATTTTCACTTTTAAAATGGACATAAACAAGTATCAATCTTTTGATAGAAATTGATTCTTAAAAACACGCTATTTGTTTTGACAGCGGGAATTAACTATATAATTTATTAATGAAACTTCTATGTTTTGAATTTGGTAAAATGGACATCATTTTTGAATTCTGAATATCAAATATATCTTAGGGTGAATTTTTGGTATTTTTCTGATAATGTTCATTTATTAATGAATAGTGAAAAATACGACATTTTAATTCAAAACTGCCTTTTCATACAATTTATTTATATATCTATATTGTCATTTTAATTGCTTTTAACGTGTAATTTAATTATTTTTTTATCATTTAATACAATTTTGGTTATTGGATGTAATTTCACTTTTAAATTAGATATAAAACAAATCAATCTAATGATAGATTTTACATCTTAAAAACTCGTATTTGGATTTGACAATAAGAATTATTTTTAAATTAATTACTAAAATTTATGTGTTTGAAATTTGGTAAAATGGATTCCATATTTTGAATCATAGGGTCCAAATTATGAAATTAAGACTCTTTTGTTTTTGGACATTTTGAATAGTAACGATGATAATTATCATTAATTATCGTGATTAATTAGTAATCGGGTAGTTAAGGGTAATAAAATAATATCATAATAATATAAAATGACCCCAAAATGTGTCCAAATAAGCGTTTTTGAGTCATGTATGACCATGGGAATCTTTTTACAAAACTTTAGGGCCCATGGAGTCACATGGGTGTGATAGTAACATTTATGAAATTATTTTTAAAAAAGAAGAGAAATATAAAAATGGTTTGTATATCCTAAGTAAAACAATTTTAATTTTGTTTACATAAATTATATCTTAGACTATAAGTAGTCATTTTAAATATAGAAGGATTTCCTACATCATGGTATTTTTTTTATAATTTTTAGACATTAAATAAATAAATTTATTTATGACACCATGATGATGCGGTGATTATCTCATTAATGAACAATTTAAATAAAATGAAAAGATAAGGTAAAATCTAATACTTTCACTTTTCAAAAACCTATTTTATGGGTGGATTTAGAACCCTTATCATATTATCCTCCAAATATATCATTGTGGGACCTTTATAATTTGAAAATCCATTTATAATAAAGTAACATTTCAAGACTTTCAAAAGATACCCTCCTCCCACTTATAAAAGGCCCCCACCTCTACACCCTTACCCACACCTATAAAGCCCTTGTATCGTCCAAAAAATTCTCATATTATCTCTCCACATCCCTCTATTACTCGTATAAGCCTCAATTTGGTCATAAGTCTTTTCGAAGAAGCCATTGGCTCAAATCAACAAGAGTTACCCGATTTAGAGGTAATGTCTTCTCTCGAGTTTCTTTCTTTTATTTTCCTTGTTCAATAACCACTATCATATTATTATTTGATCCCATATTAAAACTATTATCCTAAATATACTAGGATTTTATTATGATAAGGATTCTACCTACACTTACACACACCTCCGTCTAATGGTTTAAGAATATACTGTTTCTCTGGGTGGAGAATTACTGCTTCACGAAACGATGATTGTTCAATCTTCATTTAACACCTCTCATGGTGGCCATTATTATGTCACTATATTTATATCTGATATATATGGTATTTATGTTTTCTATTTGATTCTGAATTTTCTGTTTAAATCACATCGTTATGCTTTTCGTGTTGTGGAACTGCGATAATTTCACTTGAGGGAGTGTGGACTACCGCCCCCTCAAGTGATGTGAATCGATCATGTAAAACATAAAATTTATAAATAATGTAATTAATGAACTTATGTTACATATATAATGTATATACTATACTGGAATAATAATATATCTATGTCTCATTTTGTTTTAAAGTCCATTAATATGACAAAAAATGAAAGTAGCGTTCTTGCGTACGTACGACCTAGCATCTCCATGAATGGTACATTTAATTTATTATCTCCAAACAATATGGAATATTATTAAATACATATATACATGATATATATGATATTTAAATCATGAACACCATTCTGGAGATGATGTGTCTATAAATACATGGACAATTCTCTTCAAACAAGTTTTTTTGACTCATGTACCGAACATCGACAAAACGTATGATATGAACTCCAATAATTAACTAATTATTATAACATGATAATATGTGATATGAATTGAATAATAAAATTTAAAAGAATTACTTAAGAAATTATAAATTGGCCAAGGTCTATTATTCAGGAATATAAAGAAATGAACAAGACAAGTCGGACTTGAAGTTAGGGGATTTCTTATCTCACTTTTAATTCAGTAGGATTTCCCTTTTTCGCCACTTATTTGTTTCATGTGGTGTATTATGTAAGAGGATTTATTGTCTCACTTTCAAAGGGATATATATATATATATATGCTATATATGTGGAAATGAAGGTCATAAAGCATGAACCTTCCATAGAAAAAGCAAGCATCTAGTTGACTCTACGAAAGGGAAAGAAGTTCTTTCTAAACGATCAATTGAATGTTTTAAATGTAGTTTTCATGGTCATTATGAAAAAAAATTTCCTACAAAGAAGTTTCGGGAATGGGATCAACAGGATCATACAAATATTAATTTACCAATACCTAATGCCATTTCGATTGAGGATGAAGAATCTGACAATGACAAATGAAAGTTATGGATTATTTCTTAATATATGTTTTAATATTATTGAATCATAGGATATGATTCATGATTATGTTTGTAAGAAATAATTATTTCAGAATAAGTTGGAAAGGAATGGTTAATGAATCATGAAGAATTTTGAATGAGCAAGAAGTCAATATATAAGGTATTCAAGAGTAATGGTAGATTTTAGGATGGTGAAATTATTTAAATTATTAAGGCTCTTTTGATGATGATATTACATTAGAAGACTTTTTATAGTATGTGTAACCCTGGTGTTTGATATATTAAAATTTTATTCAAGTAATAATTATCTTATCTTTTGTGAATATAGTTATAAAGATCCATTTGGGTTTATATAATCCTTGAATTTGATGCAATTTCCAGTTAATACTTTTTGGGATGCAAAACAAAAGTTAGTAGATAACCTTTGTGGTTAAAATTTGTTATGGTTATTTTTGATGAATTTATCTCTTTTTGAGAATTTTATAAAATTATATAGTTTTTGAAAAAGGAAAACACATAGACTGTGTGACAACCCGTCGCGTCGGACAAAGCAGTGGGAATCGAACCCCCAACCAAAGTACAAATGGTATTTATTGCCTACCACTGGACTACGTGAAGACCCTAGTTAGTATGACAAATTATATTTAGTTAGATGATTTTATGGATAAATAATATGTTGATTTAGGGTTATCTAGGTAATGATTAACCTTTCATTGAGGATATGTGATTAGGTTAATTACTATTCAATATGAGACTTTAGGAGTAACTGATGTTATTTAAAGGTAAATGTTAAGATTTATCTTGAAAGACTATGTGATTAAATCCTTCATAGATTTGGGTTTCAATATTAGTTTGGATTAAATTGAAGAATTTTATGGATAGATGTTTGTTTAAGGGTCTTTCTTGATCCTTGGGTTCTTTTGGTTGAATTTTGTAGATTAAGAGTAGTATTTCTTTTTATAAAGGATTATCCTTTTGGGGATTATCTGATCATGTACTAACAATTATGGTTTTGGTTAAGGTCTAAAGACATGGGAAATATATATTTCATATTTTGTGGGTTAGGTGATTCTCAAGAATTTTATTATAGCGCTCTTAATGTGAACAAGTAATCCTATATACTCATCTTTTGGAGAAAATATAAGTTTTTGTAAGAAATATAGTATGAGATGAAAGTCTACAGGAAAAGTAAGTATGTTTCCTTATATTTTAGTTAATCTAATAAATAAATTCCTCAATGAAAAGTAACTTAAAACAAAAACATTTTCTGTTAACTTTTCCTACTGGGGAATCAAATACCATTTAACCCATCACAAGTTTGTGATTTTCTGGTGGTTAACCTTTTCATAGACATATTTTCTATCACTCTCCATAAGAACATAACCATTTGTTTTCTCTTACATATCCATGTTTTAATACATGGAATCCTAGTATGGGTTAACTCAGGTGACCTTTGTACATATCTTTCTTTCTATTAAAGTGATAGTTTTATTGACTCCTTTTCTGATGTGGGGCTATCAATGATGTTTCCGAGCCCAATTTTAAAATTGTGAGGATGAAATTCACAAAAGGGTGGAAGGATGTAACATCCCAGGTAAATAAAGAATATGAAATATTCATATTTATTAATATTTTTGAATTAAATATTAATATTACAATAAAGGAGATGCTATGTTCGATGGCATATCCAATATGCAACAATGAGTTTCTTTGAAATCATACATTGCACTCTAATAATGTAATAATATTATTTTAAATGGTAGCTAATTTCTAATTGTTGTAATGGAGGGAATGAACATAACTAGCTAGAAAATGATTATATATGTTTTTCAAATAATTTAACAATTACACAATAAATGATAGAGGCTTAAAATGAAAATGAATCCAATTTGAAGAATAAATATTCTAATATTCTTTAAAAGGTAAAATAACCATCTTTTGAAGGAGAACCCCTTTTAAAACTACTTTATTTCAATTTTATATGTTATATTTTAGAAAATAAAATCCTTCTTTAGAATCAAGACATCAAAATTTACTTTGTGTTAATTTTTGTTATTTTTCTGATAAAGTTCATTTGTATTGAATAGTGAAAACTGTTGTATTTTAATTCAAAAACTTATTTTTAATATAATTTATTTATATGGTTATATTATATTTATAATGGGTTTTAAAGTTTAATTAGAATATATTTTTACCTTTTAATCCAATGGTGGTAATTAGAAATAATTTCACTTTGAAAATGGACTTAAACAAGTATCAATCTTTTGGTAGAAATTGTTTCTTAAAAACACGCTATTTGTTTTGACAGAGGGAATTAACTATATAATTTATTAATGAAACACCAATGTTTTGAATTTGGTAAAATGGAAATCATTTTTGAATTTGGAATATCAAATATATATTTGGGTGAATTTTTGGTAATTTTCTGATAAAGTTCATTTTTTAATGAATAGTGAAAAATACAACATTTTAATTCAAAACAGCCTTTTCATCAAATTTATTTATATAGATAGATTGTAATATTAATTGGTTTTAAGGTTTAATTTAATTATTTTTTTATCATTTAATACAATTTTGGTCATTGGATGTAATTTCACTTTTAAATTGGATATGAAAAACACATCAATCTTTTGATAGATTTTACATCTTAAAACCCCGTCTTTGGTTTTGACAATGAGAATTATTTTTAAATTAATTAGTACAGTTTATGTGTTTTTAATTTGTTAAAATGGATTCCATATTTGGAATCAGAAGCTACAAATTATGTAATTAAGACTCTTTTGTTTTTGGACATTATAAATTGTAACGACGACAATTATTTCTAATTATCGTGATTAATTAGAAATCAAGTAGTTTAGGGTAATAAAATAATATAATAATAATATAACATGATCCCAAAATGTGTCCAAATCCGCTTTTTTGAGTCATTTACGACCATTAAAGTATTTATACCAAACTTGATGGCCCATGGAGTCACATGGGTGTGACAGTGACATTTATTACATTATTTTTAAAAAAGAAGAGAAATATAACAAAGGTTTGTATATCCAAATAAAACAATTTTAATTTTTCTTACATAAATTATATATTAGACTATAACTATTAATTTTAAAGAAAAAAATATTTTCTACATCATGGTATTTTTTTATAATTTTTAGACATTAAATAAATAAATTTATTTATGACACCATGATGATGCAGTGATAACCTCATTAATGAACAATTTAAATAAAATGAAATGATAAGGTAAAATATAAGATTTAAACTTGTCTAAAACTTATTTTATGGGTGGAATTAGAACCCTTATCACCTTATCCTCAAAATATATCATTGTGGGACCTTTAAAATCCGAAAATAATTTTATAATAAAGCAAAATTTCAAGATATTCCAAAAGTGACCGTCCTCCCTCTTATAAAAGGCCCCCACATCTACCCCCTTACCCCCCACCTCTCAAGCCCTTGGATATTCCATCCTTTTCTCTTATTATCTTTCCACATCCAACTCTTACTACTATACACCTCACATTGGACAAAAGTCTTTTTAAAAAATCCTTTGGCTCAAATAAAAAAGAATTACCCGAGTTAGAGGTAATGTCTTCTCTCGAGTTTCATTCTTTTCTTTTCCTTCTTAACTCACAAATATATTCTTATTATTTGATACCATAATAACAATAGTATCCTCAATATACTAGGATGTTGTTATGATAATTATTCTACCTACACTTATACACACCTCCGTATAATGGTTAATGAACATACTCTTTCTGTGGGTGGAAAATTACTGGATCACAAAATGATGATTGTTCAATCTTCTTTTAAAACTTTTCATGGTGGACATTATGATGTAACTGTATTTATATACGATATATATGGTAATTATGTTTTCTATTTTCTTCTGAATTTTTTTGATTAAATCAGATTGTTATGCTTTTCATGATGTGGAACTGCGATAATTTCATCTGAGGAAGTGTGGACTACCGCCCCCTCAAGTGATGTGACTTGTTCATGCCAAACATTGAATTTATAAATAATGTAATTAATGAACATATGTTACCTATATAACATATATATTATACTTTAATTATAATATATATATGTATCATTTAGTTTTAAATTCCATTAATATGACAAGAAAATAAAAGTAGCGTTCATGCACACGTACGACCTACCGTCTCCATGAACGGTACATTTCATTTCATATCTCCAAAAATAATGTAATATTATTAAATATAGATATACTAGATATATATGATATTTAAATCTTTAACACCATTCCAGAGATGATCTACCTATAACTATATGGACAATTCTCTTCAAACAAGTTTATTTTTGACCCATGTACCGAACATCGACAAAACGTATGATATGAACTCACATAATTAACTAATTATTATAACATGATAATATGTGATATTAATTGAATAATACAAATTAAATAAATTCCCTAAGAAATTATAAATTTAACAAGGTTTATTATTCAGGAATATAAAGAAAATAACAAGACAAGTCGGATTTGAGGTAAGAGGATTTCTTATCTCACTTTTAATTCCATGAGATTTCCATTGTTCGCCACTTATTTATTGCATGTGGAGTATTGTGTACTACCATTTGATATATATTATCATGATTCTATTTATATTCATGTTATTATGTGATTCATTTTTTGTTTATTATCTTTTGTTCATATGACTCGATTGATTACAACGAGGTAAGGGGTTTTTATCTCACTTTTTATTCCCGTGAGATTCAGGCTACATTTTCCACTATTTATTTTTGTGTTGTGTATATACAGTCCATGATTGTATTTTTTGTGTAATATAATTTAATTTATGGGTATTTACATCTTAATTGTATGACCCTTCTTTCATGGTGTGTATGTTTGGAAAGTTACCCAAATCGGTAAGGGATCCTTTCACCATATTCTTTTTAAATGACTTATTTTTGTTAGGTCTTTTAATTTAAATCTTCTTATGTAGGGATATGTTATTATATATCTTCAATGCTATAAATTTTATTTACAAGTGATGAGATACCCTTTTTATCTAACATTAACTCATTTTTTGAATTTTAATGTAACGTCTCTAGGCTGTCAAATTTTTGTAAGGGAACTTCTTAACCCAATTTCAATTCTTAGGGTTAAAACTCTACTTCTTGATTATGCAGTGATATGAATATGTGTGGATGAACTCTGATTTTTTTACACTTAATATACACTTATATTGATTGTATTTATATTTTTCACACATAATTATGTAATTGATTTATCTTTAATCTAAGGATACTGTCTTTGTAACGGACTTCATATCAATCTCCTTTCGTTGAGGCATAATTCAATTTATATAGAACCTTATTTTATTATTTGTATAATAAACTCTAATTACTTTTAATTTCATTCAAAATGAATCTTTTTTACATGAAGCATTTTACAAAACAACAAAAGGAATGTTTTTGTCTTACGTATGCGGCGACAATGACTTCTCTGCCGCCGTGACCATTATTTGAGTTTCAGTTTCCTCTACAAGCCATAATTTTTTACCATGTTTCACTTTTCTTTTACTTTTTTTATTAAAAATGGTTTTGATAATGTTTTGATTATATCAATATTTTTTATTGATATCTTTTGACTGAAATATGGAAATGTTATATTTCCTTTATGCATGTTTTATGTGATACGATTATGTTATGGTTCGTGGGAAATGTTTATGAAGTCGGGTGGTTCCATGATAAACTAAGGGCGGGTGAGACTGAGATAGCTCTCTAATGCATTAGGTAACACGAAGGAGTTAAACAATATGGTTTCTATGAAAAGATTTATGGAATATACTATGATGGGTATTCCAAATGTAACCATGTGGGTTACTCCCTACGTAAGAATGTTATGAATTCCTCAAGTTATCTTTATGTATTTTGATTCCTATGAGTTATTCATAAATCTTATGATTTCATGAGGTATGTTAAAGTTATTATGTTTTATGAGTAAAGTATGATTTTATTGATTATTATGTTTACATGGACTAATGTTTTCTTTCCGTATTGTTATATCCCTTACTGAGCTTTTTATGCTCATCCCAAGTATTTGAAATGATTTCCACATGACTTAAAGATGAATAGGGTCAAGGATGGGATCAAGGAAAGACATGATGTCTAAACATGGAACTAGTCATGTTTCTTTTTTAACAGTTTTTATTTTATGAAAAAATGGAAACTGAGTATAAGTGTCTACTTTATAATCTTTTGAGATATAATAGTTATGTCCCAATTCTCTAAAACTCTAAACCTGAAAAGATCCTAAATGTGAATTATTCATTTAATTCAATATTATGTAATGTTTTAAGGCTGGATCATTATATATAAGATCACTAATCTCTTCTTAATACCTATATGGGACCAGTTACCCTATCAAAAGGATTATGGGGTAAGTCTCTATTTGTGTATTATATGGATATATTATTATGGAATCAATCTATATGTATCTGATGTTTATTATTTGTCACCTAGTAATATCCAGATTCTTACATGATGAAGCTGTATAACAAGGAGTTTGGGAAATTTTTTCCATATAGGGAGACAATAAATATTATGATGATGGTATTGACACATTATGAGGCTTCCTATGTGTCATAGATATTATAATAATAAAAACCCATGTAGTTCATTAAACCAATACAGTTTAAGGTTTTATAGAATGAAAATGTATGATTTATCAGAGGCACCAATTGTTCAAACATGATTCCCAGTGGGACACCCAACATATCCCTATTATGGAAAGGATAATTGTTTTCAATGTTCAATTAGTTTCACAATAATTTGAATCATTAGGGTGAATGATCATACCCCAGAAATGTTTGGGTCCCGATGGCTTAGATTTTAGATACATGAGATGACTTACACCGAAGTTGGTGCCTATTTGAGCTCAGTCCATAGAAGTGCATCATATATATCGGGGTCATTTCATGGATCATAGTCCTTATAGTTCATTCATTACCTTAAGGCGGGGAAAAAATGTATTTTTCCTATTATGGGGGAGTTTTATATCATATCATTTATCAACGATTACACATTGAGTATTCTATTCATTGAATGATGTTTACTGTGTAGATTATTTGATTATGAATAATCCTTAACCCCACATGATCTATACGCATTATGAAATAAATGGTATATAAAATTAATACTCTCAATTTTTATGGATACAAGTATTATGAACTTAGAGCTCCCTTGAGATATTAATATAGATTTGGAACCTCGAAGAGGTGTCCAATGTATCATGTTTATGGAAGGAATCAGAGTCATCATAGCTCATTTAATCTTGGATTACACCCTGAAGATTTTTTATAGTCTGGGATTACACATCAAGGATGGAAAAGGTCATAAAATACTAGGATAAACTTACCGAATTTTCCTTATTTCACTCTTAAATGTTTCTATTTTGATTACTCTACATGGAATGATTTCCAGATCGTCATGTCAGAGAGTGTGTGCCTAAAATGTAAAATGAAAATTTTATGGTTCAAATTACTTTTCCAGAATAATTCACATAATATAGGTGACATGTTGATGCTTGTTTCATGATCAGGGAAGAATTTTTTTTATGTGTATATTGAAAGACCTGGCTGATTGATCTTAGAAACCATCACATGATCTTAGTGGTCTTGAATAATGGTTGTGACATGATCTGACTGACAAGCCCTGGTGTTATAGAGAGTGATAGATAAAAAACCTGGCGATGTCATGAATGTTAGTGTGAAATGTATCAGAGGGGTTTTCATGTCCTGGATGACATGTCTGCAGGACATTGTGAAACTTGTAATGTGTGTGCGAGAGACATCAGAAGAGCCCAATTACAAGCCTGGGTGATACCGCAACCCTCAACTGACATAAATTGGTGCCTCAATTTTAATGTGGTGACAAATTTTACAGATATATCTAGTATTGAATGGTCATCCTGTAGGGTTTCATGAAACATCGGTGCCATTCTGGTAGGGGAACATTGGGACTTTCTTTGACATGTCAAAAAGAGTTTGCATGATGCAAATAGTTAAACGAAGGTGTGTCATGAGATCTAGACGACACATAATATTTATTTCATGTTTAATGGGTGGTTCATGCAAAGCACATGAGGGTCAGCATATATTCTCTTCATTTATTCACCCCACCATTAGTATTTGTTCAATACTTTATATTGATAATTCAATATATTTTTTCTATTTTAACTTATTTTCTATCTTATGTGATCTAGAAGATGTGTGGGATGTTGTTCTTGTGTCTAGCCAAAGGTCCTTATTGATAACTATAGTGATCATGTGATATTTTTATGCATGCCACATGATTTATCCATCTGTTCGTTAGTATCTTACATGAGGGGAAACTTTCCTACAGTGAGATGAACCATTCCATGAAATATGCTCTGGTGCTTATTGAAAAAAGGGACAACTTCTTTTATGGAGATTATTGGTGAATTTTTCATGATTTTTTGAGGGATTCATAGGCCTTGACACCTTATTTATTTACCTATTTTAATGATATTCATCAAGTGAGTCTAAGATGGAGTCAATGAAGGGATTCTATATCATATGTATTTGAAAGTCTTTTCCATTGATTACTCAAAAGACGTCTCCTAGGAATCATTGAAAATGAGTTTATCCTGTCAATGGATCTTTAATTAGATTATTACTAATTAAAAGGGACATGATGAATAATTTGGTCATGCCAATGGAACTCCATATTTTAATATTAACATGGACATGGTCCTTCCCATGATCTGAGTTCCTGATGAGAGGCATTTGTGAGACACTTGAATCCTTATCTCTAATATTTCATGAGGAAAATATGAATTTTCATTTTTCTTCCACGAAACTGAGATGATATTCATGGGGACTTATGAGAATATGTTTTGGATGTCCATAGTGTGTCATGATATTTTTACAACAATTTTTTTCATTTATTTCATCCCCATTATTATTTCTTTTCTTTATTTTACAAAGGTCATAGAGTTTGTGAGGTATTTTGGGTTTCATCGTTGATGACCACCTTACCTCCTAGTGATGTGTCTCATAAACTCAAAAATTCTTATGAATATGTGTGATCATTTCAAAGAAAATTCCATCTACATTTCCATAATGATCCAAAGGGGGATCACATAGTTTCTTAGACATACCCATGTCACTTCGTGTAATGAAGATATCAAGCTAATGGGAATTCACAAGATGAGGTGGACATGTCACTAGGGTCTCGCGGTGTCTTGCGGTTCTCCATGGGAACATCATTTGTCTTTTATGAATGTAATAGGCTTCCAACTGAACCTATTTTATATCAATTTTTTATTTTAAATGTCTTAGGGGTCTCACGAGTTTGTTTTAATATTGTCGTGAACAACCATTCTCTTCATTGGGGATGCATAACATGAGATTTATGACAACAAGAGGATCTCAACTTTTAGATACGTTCATTATATTTTCAAATTATGTTTTAATACATTATCAGTAATATAGAAGTTTATAATTCACATATATTTGGGGTTCTTTCCTATATGTTTCCACACAAAAACCAATTTTCGGGTCCACATTCACAAAAGAAAAAAAGGACTTGTCCATGGAACTATTTGGGGGAATTATGAATGCCATGAATTTCTCATGGATCCTCCATGTGACCACATTGTGTTCACAAAATCGTTTACCTATTGGAAGATCATTTGATCTTTGTGTCTTTGGACACATTCAACATCCATTATATTGAGGGAAATATAATACCCATTTGAGGTATTTCCCCCTTTTTGATTTTACCGATGCTAATTTTACGGGAATAAACCCCCCCCCCCTCAATAGAGATGCCTGCATGGATAAGGTTTCATTTATATGGAAACTTAATTCTCACATGATGCATTGGTGATCATAGGATTAATTTTTTATGTCAATATGGTGGTCCATACAAGCTCTTGAAAACAAAATCATCATTTTTTTAGTTTACTGTCATTTAGATGGAAGCCTCTATCATTTTGGTTTACTTTCATTTATCATGGACTTGTTATCAATGTAGTTTAGTTTATTTTATCTCATACCTTCTAAATATTTATTTTATGGTTTGTTTTCTAAATCCTTTAATTTTTATTGTTTACGGTGTTTTTTCTTGTACCTTATATCATCATATACTAGGATATTTCATCTCAAAACTGTTATGGATGAAACTCAGGGTATTTCAGAATAGAACATCTATTTATGTAGTTTGGATCTTCTAAATCATGCCTTATATCACTATAGTTTAGTTACTTTAACTCATACCTTCAATAGCTTTAGATTAGGGTCTTTTACCTTGGACGTTCTATTGGTTTAGTTTAGGGTATTTTACCTAAGATCGGATCGATGATTGGGATATGTGGTACAAACGTACTAGGAATTAATGAAATGATACTATGAGTCTTGGTTGTTATGTGTAGTTACAAGGGATAACAATGATCAGAAATCCGTTTTTCAAGAGTAACACTTTTGGTTGACAAAAATATTTGCATTAAAAGGAGCCAAAAACATTCATTTATAGTCAAGAAAATGGTCTCTTGAAGACAAGTATCTTTCACAGGGTCTATGGAATATTTTTGGATGTAATATCTACTGATTTTGAAATAATATGAATGATAGTTCTCCTTGATAGTTCGTCTATGGATGATGTAATACATACACCAAATGTTTGAGTCCGCAAAAATGGGATGGGGAAGACTTTCCAGGTGTAACCCATAACAATATGAGGATCATGGTTCCCCAGTGGTGTTTCTATGTATCAAAAGGATTACTACTCCTTTATTTCATGGATGATATTATTTTAGTTTCGGGGACATGTCCTAAATGTATTTGTACCATGGTTAATAAAAATATGATATCCACTTATTTATAAGGGCCTTGGAAGATTTTTGAATATGCAAATATATAGAGGATGAGGTTGGGTATGGAAAGAAAGCTATCAAGTAAGGATTCTAGTACCGAAGTTTAATTTTGATCTTATATTATGAGGCATGATTCCTACCCCTTATAGTATCAAATCACGTGGTGTGATCTATCAAAGGATCATTAATGGAGTGTCACATTCCTTATTTTGGAAGGGGTACAATGCACAATAACATATCATCAATGATGTCAAATCATCTAAGATCTTATTTTATAGATATTGTAAATCATGGGGAAGAGCATTATGGTTAGGAGGCTGATATGGAAAAAATTTATACGTAATGACCCAAAACATGGAAAAGTGATGGGTTATATCATAGTGATATTAGGGCTCATAGGGATCAGAAATACATTATTTCAATGTCGTATGTATTGTTGATGACCATATTAACCAATGAATGATCCATATACATACATTAATAGTCATTCCAATGGTACTTAGAAGTTGGGTGTCCTATACAGGGGCCTTGGAAGGTTGCGGAGGTACAAAAAACTCAAATAATGGATTGTGATTTGTTGAATGTGTAACATCCATGATGGATTTGAAGACCCTAAAAGACATTTCACCACATAAATACCATATTCTTATGGAGAAGATATATGAAAAATCCGTACTCTATGAAATTTCTAAACTTGGATGTCTAGGGTGCTATCATGACTTTTACCTGCACTAAAGGTTAGACACTAAGATATTTTCTGCATTATTATATTCCACCAAAAACTTTTTGCGAAACTATGAATTTGAATAGTTTGGCGAGCGATGACACAATGTTTTTGTAGGCCTCCTTCTTTGAGGTTTTGACCTAAACTGTTTTTTGTCTCTTTTATTAGTAGTTTATAGTATTCTGATTTGGTCTATTATAGACTAGGTTTTAAGTCCATAAAACAATTCCAAATAGTGATGGTTGTTTAAGGTAATGACACACATGGACCAAATATGGAGGATGATACAAAAGAGCCCAATTAAGATTCCTAGGGTTAAGAGTACAGCAACATCCATACGAGTGGGAGATGAAAATGTTTTAATTATTTTATCTTGGTCCTTATGTCATGAGTAATAATATGGGAAATCATACTAGGAGTATTTCAGATCATGCTATGTTGTTGAGTTTATCCATGGTGATTTTAGGTCTCACATGGTATGTAAATACATTTTTTTTAGAATGGATCATTGGGTTGAAAAACCTAAGCTCATATGAATGAGTCATAGGCATTCATGCATATACAAGAAAGTGAAATCTTGAAGCCATGTATCCTTTATGGGGGACATCAAAGGTTTCGGTAACCCGAATAATTTATGAAATGAAGTGTGGTTTATAGATTGAGGTTCAATTAAAATATATTGAAATCACCTGATACTCTGGCTGACTGGGGTAAGGATATTGTGGTCCCTTGATTGGGGATGAAAAATCAGTGATTGACATCAAATTTTTTGTCATGTAGTGGGGTTATTTTACGTGCTGTGTAATGTCATGTCAGAAAGACATTAAACATGCAGTTTATAGTCGTGTGGTAGGGAAATTCTTTTTGTAAAATTTTAAAGTCATTCAAAAAAGAAGTTTGAATTTCATTTTAACATCATTTTGTAATGACATGGGAATCAATGTGTAAAATGTGTGTGTGATATATGATATGCACACGAATGGAATACATAGAACCATCTCATACAGAGGAAAATGATCTTCTGTGACCTGGATCTGATGATTCAGGTGTGAATTTATTAGTTTTTATTAATGATGGTCCAATTATTGGAGATATGGTTGTCGTTTTGTTTCATGTTATGATGAAATTAATCCACACATATTTGTTAAATGTAAAACACTCCATGTAGAACTATACTATATGCTGATGTGGGAAAGGATTTTGATGATTGTATTAGTTTCACCCTAGATTGGAGAATGTTTTCCACTACATATCCAATAATGAAAAAAATCAATCCCATAAAATTTCATTAGGAACCATTCAGTATAACATCATACATCGAGGATGTGGTCTTCCTGATGTTAAAATAGGAATTGTGTCTTGACACAAGGATGTAAATAGGGTCATCACTACATATCCTATGGTAATTGGAATCAATCCATACATACTTATTGAAATACCATGCAGTTTATCATCATGTGATAAGGAAAAATAGTAAGATACATGAATGAATGGAATTTTTGCAACTAGGACGTGGGTCGATGTTTGGGAAATACTATGTATCTTTTCGAAATTATAATCAATCTAAACACAGTTCTTCAGTGGTTCATTTTTCAGTATGATCCATATATAGGGTGAGTGGGATTTTTTTAATTGTGGACACACCAAAAAATAGAGATCCAGGTATAAGGCCCCAGCCTTAAACCTTACATAATCTTGAGTTATTACATGATTACACATTGAGGATATTTTCGGGTTTAGAGTTTTAGAGAATTAGATCATAAAACATGCATTACATTCCACATATAAACAAAGTGGTTACATAAAGATAGTATTCTTCATTCCAATCAATGGAAACACATTTGAAATAAAACATGGATTATTTCTTGACACTTCCTTGACACTATCATCATATCATGTACCTTTCCCTGGACCTGTGAAAAACATTTCAAAAAAACTTGGGATGAGCATAAAAATCTCAGTATGGGTTATAAAAACATGGAAAGGAAACATGAGTTCATATATACATAAGAATGAAATCACACTTTACCCATAAAACATAGGCACTTCAACATACCTCATAAAATCATGAATAGATCATATAAATCATAAGACATAAAGGTAACTTGAGGCATCCATAACATTCTTACGTAGAGAGTAACCCTCTTGGTTACATTTGGAATAACCATCACAGTATATTCCCTAAATCTCTTTGGAGAAACCTTAACGTTTCACTTCTTCGCGTTACCCAATGCATTGGAGAGCTATAACGGGCTCACCCGCCCTTAGTTTATCACGGAACCACCCGTCTTCATAATAATGCCCAAGAACCATAACATAATCATATCACATAAACCATGCATAAAGGAAACATAAAATTTCCACATTTCAATCACGAGATATCAATACAACGCATTGATATAAAAACATTATGAAAACCATTTTCAATAAAAAAATAAAAGAAAAGTAAAACACGGTATTTATTTTTCTTTTAAAAAGAAGGTATGGCTTGTAGAGGAAGCCGAAACTCAAATAACGGCCATGACGGCGGAGAAGTCGTTGTCTCCGCATACGTATGACAAAAACATTCCATTTTTTCGTTTAGTAAACTCTTCGTATAAAAAAGATTCCTTTTGAATAAACGTAAAAGTCAAAGGGGTTTATACACCGTATAAAGGAAATTTGTGTATAAAATAAAATATGCCTCAACGAAAGGAGATTGAGACGAAGTCCCATACCTCGTATCCGACTTGACCCGACCGTTCTTTAATCTCCTGAATAATAAACTTGTGTTAATATCTACTTGATTATGAACCCTTTTCAAGTTCATTATTCCTTTTATACCATGTTATGAACATCATGTAATCATTTAAGTTAATAATGTTCATTTTGTCGGTATTTGGTTCTTAAGTCAAAAATAGACTTCTTACACTTACATGTTGTTAATTTGGTCAAAGGATCATTATATCCAGAATGATATTAATGATATGGATAACATATATATCATATATCTTCATCATATACATGTATTTATAATATTACATGACATTTAGAGGTAAGAAATGAAATGCACCGTTCATGGAGACGGTAAGCCGTACGTACGCATGAACGCTACTTCCATTTCTATTTCATATTTTCTGGAATGGAATCATAATGATATATAAGTATATTATAATTCCAGTATAATAACATATATAATATCATTAACTTTATCCATTACACATCCCACATATGGTATTAACGAATCAAATCACTTTCAGGGGGCGGTAGTCCGCACTTCCTAAAATGAAGATATCGTGTTTACCCATAATGGAAACCATAAAGGTATGCCCAAAATGAAAAAAACAGAAGCTTAAGGAAAACATAAACATATTATATATCATATATAAAAATAGTGACATCATAATGGCCACCTTTGAAGGTGTTAAATGAGTATTGAACAATCATCGTTTCGGGAGGCAGAATTTCACCATCCACAGAAACCGTATGTTCTTTAACCATTTGATGTAGTTGTGTGAGAGTGTAGCTCAAATAAATCTTATAACAACATCCTAGTATATTTAAGATACTGGTGTTGTTACAAAAGAAGTAAATAAAAAGTGTTTAGGGGGTTGGAGAAACAAATTAAAACAAATTAACATGAGAGAATGAATTACCTTTAAAAGTGTAACTCCTTTTGATTTGAGCCTAAAGGCTTCCTCTGAAAGGATACTGCCCAAAGGAAATCCTCTAGGATGAGGAGAGGGATGTGGAGAGAGTAAATGGGCAGGGGTTGGCCGAGCCAAAGGCTTGAGGAGTGTGTGAAATTAGGTAGAGGTGGGGGCCTTTTATAAGAGGAGAGGAGGGGCACTTTTGGAAAGTAAAGAAATATTACTTTATTTGAAAATGTGTATCGGTTATAAAAAGTCCCACATTGATATAAGTCGTGGATAAGGTGACAAGGGTTCTAAATCCACTCATCCAATTGGTTTTGGACATGTGTAGTTCATAGATTTTACATTATCATTCCATTTTATTTAAATCGTTAAATAATGAGGTCATCGCTGCATCATCATGATGTCATGAATAATTTAATTTATTTAATGTCTAAAAATTATAAAAAAATACTATTATGTAGAAAATATTTTTAGCTTTCCAATGATTATTTATAATAAAAAATCTGATCTTTATAACCCCATGTAAAAATTCGTTTCGTAAGACATATTATGTTTGTGTCATTTTTACTTTAACATTTAATAAAAAGTTATTTATGTCATTTCCCAACCAAAGTGTCTCCATGGGGTCCCCAAGTTGACCCATGGCTTTTCTTGGTCGGACATGACACAACCAATAAGGTTGGGACATGTGTCTAGGTCATTTCATATTATTAAAGCATTATTTATACCTTTAACTACCCTAATTACCACTAATCGCGATTAAGAACTTAATAAGTTACTATTCACCAAAAAATTATTTTAATCTCATTGAACCACATTTTACTTCTTAATGACAACCATGTATGTTGGATTTTTGAAATTCAAAACACAATGATGGAAAAATTTCATTTAAACGGAAAATCAGTTTTTATAAGTATCACTTAGTGGTTTCACTATTCTTCAAAAATTGAAGTTTTTCAGAAAATTACCAAAAATTCACCCTAAGCTATATTTGATATTCCAAATTCAAAAATGAATTCTATTTTACAAAATTCAAAACATATAAGTCACATTAATTAATTTAATAATTAATTCCTGCTGTCAGAGTAAATAGCGTGTTTTTATGAAACAATAAGTATCAAAAGATTGACACTAGTTTGAGTCCAATTTCAAAGTGAAATTGATTCCAATGACCACCATTGGATTAAATGGTAAAAATATATTCATATTACACATTAAGACCAATTCAAAAGATAATCTAATCATATAAATAAATTAGATTAAAAAGCATTTTTGATGTAAAATGCAGTATTTTTCACTATTCATTAAAAAATGAACATTGTCAGGAAAATATCAAAAATTCACACAAAGTAAATTTTGATGTCCCAATAATAAATAATAAGTTTATTTTGACAAACATAGTTTATAAAATTGTCAAAAGATAGATTTAAAAAGTGTTTTCCATCATAAGGCAGTAAAACAATCTTTTAAGAATATTAGTGTATTTCATGCTTAAGATTGGATTTATTTTCATTTTAAGCCTCTAAAACACTATCTTAATCATTAATAGACATAGATAAAAATATCTATTATTCATTACTTACTTGGGATGTTACATACTTCCCCCCTTTAGAAAATTGCGTCCCCGCAATTTATTTACTTATTGAATAAATGGAGGTACTTATCCCTCATTGCATTTTCAGATTCCCATGTTGCCTCTTCAATCATGTGGTTTTTCCACAAAACCTTTACCTGGTGAATCACCTTATTCCGTAACACTTGCTCCCTGTGGTCAAGAATCTGGACCGGTTGTTCCTCATAAGATAGGTTCTCTTCCAGCTGAACTACCTCTGGACTCAAAACATGAGATGGATCTGGCATATACTTTCTCAACATCGAAACGTGAAAAACATTGTGTACCTGAGATAATCTCGGAGGTATAGCCACTCTGTATGCAACTGATCCAACTTTCTCCAGAATTTCTTATGGTCCAACGAACCTTGGACTCAACTTTCCTTTCTTAACAAATCTCATCACACTTTTCCATGGTGATACTTTGAGAAAAACATGATCACCTACCTCGAAAGATAGATCCTTCCTCCGGTTATCTGCATAACTCTTCTGCCTACTCTGAGCTGTTCTCATGTGTTTCTGAATCAGCTGAACTTTTTCTGCCATCTCTTCTACCAATTCTGGTGCCATCAACATCCTTTCACCCACTTCATCCCAGAAAGCTGGAGTTCAACACCGCTTCCCATATAAAGCCTGAAATGGTTCCATCTGTATACTAGAATTAAAACTGTTATTATATGAAAATTCAACCAAAGAAGGATGTTGGTCCCAACTTCCCTGATAATCCATAGAACAAGCTCGTAGCATATCCTCCAATGTCTGAATTGTTCGTTCTGACTGCCCATCTGATTGAGGATGAAAAGCTGTACTAAAATTTAATTCAGTACCCAACGACTTCTGAAGGCCTTTCTAAAAGTTAGAAGTAAACCTGGGATCACGATCCGATACAATGGAGAGAGGAACTCCATGTAACCTGACTATCTCTTTAAGATACAAATGGGAATGTTGATTTAGTGAAAAATTATCTCGTATAGCAAGGAAATGAGAAGATTTGGTCAAGCGATCAACAATAACCCATATTGCATTATTACCTCGAGATGTCTTCGGTAATCCAACAACAAAGTCCATGGATATATTATCCCATTTCCACTCTGGCACTGGTAAAGGCTGAAGCATCCCTTTCGGTAACTGCCGCTCTACTTTAACCTATTGACATGTCAAACACTTCACAGTAAAATCAGCAATGTCTCTTTTCATTCCATCCCACCAGTAATAGTCCCGCAGATCTCTATACATCTTAGTACTGCCCGGATGAACTGAAAATGGAGAACTATGAGCTTCACATAAAAACTCTCTCTTTAACTGTGAATCACAAGGCACACACAATGTCTTCCCAAATCTCAAAACACAATAATTATCAATGCTGAATTCAGGCAACTTACCTTTCTGAACCAACTCTACCTTTTTCTGCAACTCACTGTCTTGCTTCTGTGCTTTCTTGATTCTATCTGATTGAGAAGATCTCACTGATACCTGAAACAAAACAGAAGGACTTCCTGCACCAACAACTTCTATGCCAAAGTCCATCAAATCCTTAACCAAAGGATCACATTCCAAATGCAACATTGTTAATGAAGCATTACTTTTTCGACTCAAAGCATCATCCACTTTATTTGCTTTTCCTGGATGGTAATGAATTGTACAATCATAATCCTTGATTAATTCTAGACATCTCCTCTGTCTCATGTTTAACTTTTTCTGAGTGAATATATACTTTACACTTTTGTGATCGGTATATATTTCACACTTTACTCCATACAAATGATGCCTCCAAATTTTTAAAGCAAAAACAACAGCAGCTAATTCCAAATCATGTGTAGGGTAATTTACCTCATGAGTTTTCAACTGTCGTGAAGCATAAGCAATTACCTGATCATTCTGCATTAGGACGCAACCTAGTCCTTTCAATGAAGCATCACTGTATATAACAAACTCACCATTCCTGGAAGGTAGTGCCAAAACTGGAGCATTCACCAATCTTCTTTTCAATTCCTGAAAACAATCATCACATTATTTTGTCCAGATAAACTTAACACCCTTTCGAGTTAGCTTAGTCATTGGACTAGATAACCGTGAAAAATTTCTAACAAACCTTCGGTAATAGCCCGCCAAACCAAGGAAGCTATGAATCTCGGTTACATTTGTGGGTCTTGGCCATTCTTCCACAACTTTTGTTTTTGCAGGATCAACAGTTATTCCATATTTAGAAACAATGTGACCAAGGAAGGAAATTTGTTGCAACCAAAACTCACACTTGCTAAATTTCCCATACAGTTTCTTTTCTTTTAAGGTTTTCAAGATAACCCTTAAATGTCTTTCATGCTCCTCTTTACTTTTAGAAAACACCAAAATATCATCAATGAAAACCACCACAACCTTATCCAAGAACTCATGGAAAATTCTATTCATTAAGTCCATGAATACAGCAGGTGCATTGGTTAGCCCAAAAGGCATTACTACAAATTCATAATGGCCATATCTCGTACGGAACGCGGTCTTCAGAATATCTACCTCCTTTACCTTCAGCTGATGGTACCCCGATCTCAGGTCAATCTTTGAAAAAAACTGAGCTCCCTGGAGCTGATCAAACAAATCATCGATATGAGGCAAAGGATATTTGTTCTTAACAGTGATATTATTCAAGGCTCTATAATCAATGCAAAGTCTAATAGAACCATCTTTCTTTTTAACAAATAAAACAGGAGCACCCCATGGTGATGTGCTAGGTCTAATAAAACCTTTCTCTAATAAATCTTGCAATTTCTCCTTCAACTCTAAAAGTTCAATTTGTTCCATTCGATAAGGGGGTTTTGAAATTGGCTTAGCATCAGGAACTAAGTCAACAGTAAACTCAACTTCCCGATCTGGTATTATTCCAGGCAACTCATCAGGAAAAACATCAGGATACACATTTACCACTGGCACATCATTAATCTGAACAGTTCCTTTATTTTCAACGACATGTGCAAGGTAACATTCATTTCCATCTTTTACAAGTTTCTCGGCCTCTTGATGTGTTATCAAAAGTAAGGGTTCATTCCTGTAAACAAACTGAAAGTCTTTCTGAAAAGAAACTTCTTTAGCTCTACAGTCAATCTTAGCATGGTAAATAGAGAGCCAATCCATACCCAGGATAACATCAAACTCTACTAGAGGTAGAACAATAAGGTTTGAAAGTAGGTTCTTTCCACAGATAAGGATAAGAAGATTCTTATAAATTCTTTTTACCTCAACATTTCCCCCAGGTGTTTTTACCAAAAGTTCAAGAGTCATTTCTTGAGATGGTATTCCAATTTTACTAGAAAAGGTTTTAGAGATGAAAGAATGTGTAGACCCCGAATCAAACAACACACTGGCATAATCTGAAAAAACAAACAAAGTACCTGATACAACTTCATTTGATGGCCCGACATCTGCTGAAGTATTTGCAAAGGATTTCACCACCCCTTTCTGCTTGTAGTCTAACTGCTTCCCATCACTCAAGCTCTTTGTCAAACACTCATTTTCATAGTGACCCATCTCATTGCACTTAAAACATTTCACTAACTGTAAATCAAATTTGTTCTTACCTTCACCTTGTACTTTTCAGTGCAATCACGAGCCTTATGTCCCATCTTACCACATCGGTAGCACTTTCCAGAATTCAGAAGACATTCCCCAGCATTCCTTTTGCCACATTTATCACAAACTGGAAACTTAGTTCTCTTACCATCAGACTTTTTTAAAGAACTCTTACCTTTCTCCTGCCACCTCGGTCTCTTCTTCTGCTGGTTGTTATAGAACACTTGGTCATCGGAAAACTCCCTTTCCACCTTCTCAGCACATCGAACAAGCTTTTCATAACTTTTAAACTCACGAGAAGATAATTCCCTTCGATACTTTGGCTTTAATCCTGAGTAAAAATGATTGATTTTACTATCAAGGTCTCAGATAAAATTTGGAGCATACCTTGCCAATCGAGTGAACCTTTCTTCATAGGTAGCCACTGAGTCTTCCTCTTGCCTCAATTCCAAGAATTGTTTTTCCATCATAAGTCGAACAGCCTTAGGAAAATACTTCTCAAGAAACATACCTTTGAAGTCATCCCAGTCGAGAGCATCAATCTCATCGGCGTCCCTGATATTTTTAACCATAGACCACCACTGATCTGCTTCACCCTCCAAACGGTAAATAGCAAGACTAACCTTTTGATTGTCTGAACACCCCATGACATTGAAAATCTTCTCCAGTGCTTTAATCCACCCTTCAGCTAGCACAAGGTCAGATGATCCTCTGAATGATGGTGGATGTTGCCTCATGAAATGTTCCACCACTGACATGTTCCTCTGCGGTTGATCTGGCTGATCTCGTGCATGGATACCACCACCATTTATAGCCTGAGTCAACTGCGCCATTACTGCAACAAATTGTTCAGTTCCTATTACGACCATCTCAGGATACTGATTCGGAAGGTTATTTCCTTCTGTATACCTTCCTAGCACTGCTTCCCTGTTTCCTCTGCAGAAAACCATTCTGAACAAACATGTCTTAGATGAAGCAACATGGTAATCTTCAAATGCTATATCATTTCAAAAAAAAAATTTGGATAATCATTTAATAGAATTCTGACTCCTAAAGTTATCTAAACCGACCTCTGATACCAACTATAAGGCCGTATCCTTAAACCATACTTAATCTTGAGTTATTACAAGATTACACATTGAGGATCTTTTCGGGTTTAGAGTTTTAGAGAATTAGATCATAAAACTTGCATTACATTCCACATATAAACAAAGTGGTTACATAAAGATAATATTCTTCATTCCCATCAATGGAAACACATTTGAAATAAAACATGGATTATTTCTTGACACTTCCGTGACACTATCATCATATCATGTACCTTTCCCTTGACCTGTGAAAAACATTTCAAAAAAACATGGGATGATCATAAAAAGCACAATATGGGTTATAAAAACATGGAAAGGAAACATGAGTTCATATATACATAAGAATGAAATCAGACTTTACCCACAATACATATGCACTTTAACATACCTCATAAAATCATTAATAAATCATAGAAATCATAAGACATAAAGGTAACTTGAGGCATCCATAACATTCTTACGTAGGGAGTAACCCTCTTGGTTACGTTTGGAATACCCATCACAGTATATTCACTAAATCTCTTCGAAGAAACCTTAACGTTTCACTCATTTGCGTTACCCAATGCATTGGAGAGCTATAACGGGCTCACCCGCCCTTATTTTATGACGGAACCACCCGTCATCATAATAATGCCCAAGAACCATAACATAATCATATCACATAAAACATGCATAAAGGAAACATAAAATTTCCACATTTCAATCACGAGAAATAAATACAACACATTGATATAAAAACATTATGAAAACCATTTTCAATACCAAAATAAAAGAAAAGTAAAACATGGTATTTATTTTTCTTTTAAAAAGAATGTATGGCTTGTAGAGGAAGCCAAAACTCAAATAACAGTCACGACAGTGGAGAAGTCGTTGTCACCGCATACGTACGACAAAAACATTCCCTTTTTTCGTTTAGTAAACGCTTCGTATAAAAAAGATTCATTTTTAATAAACGTAAAAGTCAAAGGGGTTTATACACCGTATAAAGGAAAGTTGTGTATAAAATAAAATATGCCTCAACGAACGGAGATTGAGACGGAGTCCCATACCTCGTATCCGAATTGACCCGACCGTTCTTTAATCTCCTGAATAATAAACTTGAGTTAATCTCTACTTGCTTATGAACCTTTTTCAAGTTCATTATACCTTTTATACCATGTTATTAACATCATGTAATCATTTAAGTTAATAATGTTCATTTTGTCGGTATTTGGTTCTTAGGTCAAAAATAGACTTCTTACACTTACATGTTGTTAATTTGGTCAATGGTTCATTATATCCAGAATGATATTAATGATTTGGATAACATATATATCATATATATTCATCATATACATGTATTTATAATATTACATCACATTTAGAGGTAAGAAATGAAATGCACCGTTCATGGAGACAGTAAGCCGTACGTACGCATGAACGCTACTTCCATTTCTATTTCGTATTTTCTGGAATGGAATCATAATGATATATAAGTATATTATAATTCTAGTATAATAACATACATAATATCATTAACCTTATCCTTTACACATCCCACATATAGTATTAACGAATCAAATCACTTTCAGGGGCGGTAGTCCGCACTTCCTAAAATGAAGATATCGTGTTTACCCATAATGGAAACCATAAAGGAATTCCCAAAATGAAAAAAAAGAAGCTTAAGGAAAAAATAAACATATTATATATCATATATAAAAATAGTGACATCATAATGGCCACCTTTGAAGGTGTTAAATGAGTATTGAACAATCATCGTTTCGGGAGGCAAAATTTCGCCATCCGCGGAAACCGTATGTTCTTTAACCATTCGATGTAGTTGTGTGAGAGTTTAGCTCAAATAAATCTTATAACAACATCCTAGTATATTTAATATATTTTTGTTGTTACAAAAGAAGTAAATAAAAAGAGTTTAGGGGGTTTTAGGAACAAATTAAAACAAATGAACATGAGAGAATGAATTACCTTTAAAAATGTAACTCCTTTTGATTTGACCCTAAAGGCTTCCTTTGAAAGGATTCTTCCCAAAGGTAATCCTCTAGGATGAGGAGAGGGATTTGTAGAGAGTAAATGGGCAGGGTTTGGCCGATTCAAAGGCTTGAGGAGTGTGTGAAATGAGGTAGAGGTGGGGGCCTTTTATAAGAGGAGAGGAGGGGCACTTTTGGAAAGTAAAGAAATATTACTTTATTTGAAAATGTGTTTCGGTTTTAAAAGGTAAAAAATTGATATACGTCGTGGATATGGTGATAAGGGTTCTAAATACACTCATCCAATTGGTTTTGGACATGTTTAGTTCATAGAGTTTACATTATCTTTCCATTTTATTTAAATCGTTAAATAATGAGGTCATCGCTGCATCATCATGATGTCATAAATAATTTAATTTATTAAATGTCTAAAAATTATAAAAAAACTACTATGATGTAGGATATCTTTTTAGAATTCCAATGACTATTTATAATCAAAAATCTGATCTTTATAACTCCATGTAAAAATTCTTTTTGTAAGACATATTATGTTTGTGTCATTTTTACTTTAACATTTAATAAAAAGTTATTTATGTCATTTCCCAACCAATGTGTCTCCATGGGGTCCCCAAGTTGACCCATGGCTTGTCTTGGTCGGCCATGACACAACCAATAAGGTTGGGACATGTTTCTATGTCATTTCATATTATTAAAGCATTATTTATACCTTAAAATACCCTAATTACCACTAATCGTGATTAAGAACTTAATAAGTTACTATTCACCAAAAAATTATTTTAATCTCAGTGAACCACATTTTACTTCTTAATGTCAACCAAGTATGTCGGATTTTTGAAATTCAAAACACAATTATGGCAAAATTTGATTTAAACGGAAAATCAGTTTTTATAAGTACCACTTAGTGGTTTCACTATTCATCAAAAATTGATGTTTTTCAGAAAATTACCAAAAATTCACCCTAAGATATATTTGATATTACGAATTCAAAAATGAAGTATATTTTACATAATTCAAAACATATAAGTCACATTAATTAATTTAATATTTAATTCCTGCTGTCAGAGTAAATAGCGTGTTTTTATGAAATAATAAGTATCAAAAGATTGACACTTGTTTGAGTCCAATTTCAAAGTGAAACTGATTCCAATGACCACCATTGGATTAAATGGTAAAAATATATTCATATTAATCATTAATACCAATTCAAAAGATAATCTAATCATATAAATAAATTAGATTAAAAAACAGTTTTGATGTAAAATGCAGTATTTTTCACTATTCATTAAAAAATGAACTTTGTCAGAAAAATATCAAAAATTCCCACAAAGTAAATTTTGATGTCCCAATCATAAAGAATAAGTTTATTTTGACAAACATAGTTTAGAAAATTTTCAAAATATAGATTTAAAAAGGGTTTTCCATCATAAGGCAGTAAAACAATCTTTTAAGAATATTAGTGTATTCCATGCTTAAGATTGGATTTATTTTCATTTTAAGCCTCTAAAACACTATCTTAATCATTAATAGACATAGATAAAAATATCTATTATTCATTACTTACTTGGGATGTTACACCAGGTGTCACTACATATTTTATTAGAATGATAATCAATCCACAACTACTTCTTAAATGGATGTGTTATAGGAGACCAACACTAACAAAGATGGTCCTCTTAGGAAAGGTTCACCAAAATTTAATGTTTTATTTCATTAATGGGAAATTAACCATGTAGTTTTATGTCATGTGTTGTCAACTCATGGTAATCCTTTTATGGTCTTTCATTCAGCACCATGATGATCTTGTCACAAAATTCTATGCCTTATCAATATGGGGAATCCCTTACTGAAAATACTACACTCACAAGATCTATGTTCGGTGTAAGAAACAATGAATGGAAAGGGTTCCTATCACTATGTAGAGGGGTTTAAGAACATGACATAGGTAATTTATATCATGTGGTGTCCTGACCATGATATAAGATCGAGGTGTCCCAATGCATATCATTGAAAATGTGAATCAATCCATACATATTACTAAAAAACATGTTTTGTTTAATGTCACAAAGAAATAAAATCAGCCATTTAGTTCAGCATCTTGCGAGAATGAAATGGATCACACGAATTGAAGGAAAAGTGATGTTATGAATGGCCTCGAAACTAGAGGTTTCTAAATCACTAATTTTTCATAAAATGGGAGGAATGTAGTGATACACAGTACTCATAGAACCATAAAATTTAACATCATGTGTGGAATACCTCATCCGTGTAGTATAATTTCTTGTAGTATGTGTGTTAGCTGTGATATTGAATGTCCTGTCGTAATGAAGTTATCTAGGATGTTCAACATAATTTAGTAAAGAATTTATCCATGTAATATATCATCATGAATCCAAGATGTGATAAACCATGTAGTTTAATGTCTTTTTTCTAGTACGTAAGGTTCCGCACAATTTATCATCTTGCTGCTAGGATGACCTCATGTAGTCAATTTTCATCATACCATGAAGATCGTGTGCAATTTTACATCATGAATAGACTCACTTGATGACATTTATTAAATCTATTACATGATAAATCTCACATTGTGGGGGAGGGGGTGACACACTCCCCAACTAGAGTGGAAAACGAGTAAGCTCCATTATGATAGAAATTAAGTATGATATAAGGACATTCACATTTGAGCTATAGTTTTGGAGTATTCTTCCCTAGCATCATTGGGGTTCTGGGAAACAACACATGTTCTACTTGGAGTAATGAATGAAGGTGATCCTTATAATTAAAGTCATGTTTTATCTGATTCTAATGGACATCAATGTTGTGTAGTGTGTAAAACATATTCTCATTGAGCTGCATTAATTTTTCAAGCCTCGTTTTCCATTTCTCATCATCCTAGAGTGGTGTGAAAATGGATATTATGAGAGATGGAATATAGACCTCTATGGGTAACACTACCTTGGTCTCATACACCATTGAGTATGGTGTTTTTTCATAGTAGTACATGTGGTGGTACAATAGGCCCATAATGAATGAATGATCGTGTTTGGCTAAGGCTGTTTATCACTATTCACATTCTTCTAGAGTTTGTTTGTTAGAGTATTATTAAAGGACCAATCTATCCATTGTCTACTACCTGATATGAATATGTGTGATTAGAATAAATATTTTACTCTTAGTATTGTTTAATCATCTATATATATATGAATTTGGTTCCATTATCCATCAATATTGTGTGAGGGACCCTGCACCTAGTGATTACATGGGAAATTAAAAATTTCATAATGTTCTTAGTCTCAAATACTTTTAGTTGTATTACATGATCCCATTTGGAGAATAATTAAATAGAGTTAAGGATGTAATTGAACAAATTAGTTGTGGCATGGGTATATAGACACAAAACATCCATTCCAAAAATTGAAAATGGCCAGGAATATTTAGTTACATGTTTTATTTTTGTGGAGGGACGGATGATGATTTCATGGTTTCAGAATGAATGAAACTTATTGGTGAATTCCACACATTCTTGTAATAAGGATTTCCAATAATATCCCATCCTAATGATTTTTTTGAGTACATCATCCAAGATTGATGTTCACTACAATATCCCTGCTAGAATACATCCATGATAGTGAAAATCTCTCATTTTGATATGCATCTAAGGAGGATCCAATAAAATCAATACATGTAGAGGGATTTTGGCTCATTTGGACTATCCTTTATGGAAATTTTCACTTCATGGTACCAAATCTATTCCCATTTTGGGTATGTTACTCAATAGAGGCATGTTCTAGATATATATAATTTTGAGCTCCATCAATCTAGGGGTGGGAATATGTTCATCATGATATGGGGTGGTGTTGAACTGACTGATTTCTTCTATATCATAGATGATGATTGATAAGACTATTATTTATTGTGTGATATAGAATATTTCTTCCCCCTGATCTGGTTCCTATAGAAATATTTCAATGATATCCAGTTCTTTGAAGTGAAAATTTTGTGATTAGGGAACATGATTCAATGTGGTATGAATAGGAAACAGAGCCATCTGCCCATGATATACTAGTGAGAGGGAAAATTTTACTTTTTGATGTACTATTCTCCATTTATCATCATCAATACATGTTCTGAGTCCACATTGATATTTAGGTAGGATATGTCCTACTGTTGGGATAGTTCTAACCCAATAATTATGGCTTGGTATTCACCCTCATTGTTTGTGAAGCCATTTTATAGTGAGATAGAGTAGGTAAATCTTATTTTTCTAGAGAGAATAAATAAATCCATAGTCTAACCTGATTGAACAATAGTTTTCCATCATTTTTCCGATAGGACTCTAGGAGATGCCATCAAAATATATATCCCATTATTAGGTAGTGTCATGGGTATAGAAGTCCTCCATATATGGAAGGTCAAGTGTAGGATGTGCTGTAAAGAAATCTGCCAGGGATTTATCCCTGACTGACTTCTAAGATACAAACTAATTGACATATTTCTACACAATGGCCTCCCATTGATCTATGTTCCCTTTAAACATAAGGTTTCCAAGGATATACTTGATCAAATATATATTTTATACTAGTTAGACATGGTGTTTGTGAAATTAATTCCTCATCTTTTTCACTACAAAGATGAGTGCAAGGCAGTTCTTCTCTACATCAAAATGTCATGTATTAGTACCTATCATTGTTCTATTGAGGTATTAATGAGTTATTTAACTCCATTCATTTTTTATCTGAGTATAGATCTCCTAATGAAAATTCCATGGTGGCCACATAAATCATGAGTGAACGCCATTCTATAGGAGGCATTAGTACAGGTGTGTGCAGTTGGTACTCCTTGAGTCTTTCGAAGGATTGTTGATAGCCATCACAGCATTGATAAGAGATTAATTTTTTCATTATCCTACTGAAGGGTATATTTTTTATATTCATGTTGTCTATGTATAATTGATTGTAGGAGATGTTACCATAGACACCCACAGCTCATTGATACTTTTGGGGGTGACATTTCTAAAATGGGTCTAGTCATCTATAGGTCAACCTCTATGTTGTGGAGGAATAATAAAAATCCATGTAACTTTTCAAATGTTACCCCAGATGTTTATTTCAATGGATTAATGTTTAAACTATGCGTTCATAGCCAGTCTAAGACCAGTTTTTGATCCACAAAGTGATTAATTAACTTTCGGTATTGTGCAATATGGTCATCAAAGTAACATTAATCTATCATTCACAATAATATCTAAAATATATGATTCATTTTGTGTTGATATGTGGTGACCAATTTTATCTTGAAAATGGCATGAACAAATAGAAAATGATCCCTAGAGCCTCTCTAAATGTAATGTATTATTCATCATTATTTCCTAAATTTATTTTATTGTACTCTAAATAAATATCCATGCAGGAAATTTCATAGAAGATGGTAGATGCATCGATCATGAGTTTTTTGATCGAGAATGGGAATAAATCCTTCAGGAAGTAATGATTAAGGTATCTAAATTCAATGTAGACCCTAATAATAGCATTCTTTTATTGATGGGGAAGATGTTGGAAACCTTTCTTAGGTATTTCACTTCTCAGAAAAAGTTTGTAATAATTAATTTTTCAGCACCCACCTCTTCCTTTGTGTTACGAGTGGGGTGCATCCTCTTGACTATATTTATGAAGCCTCAATGTACATTAACAAATCCAAGATGGTGTGTATCCACTTCTAGATAAATTCTAGTAAATACTATATAGTTCCCCGATAATACATATCATTTCAACATTATAAATGTAATAAAAATCAATTTCTATTTTTGGGGCGTGGGAAGACTAATCTTTGGGGGCCTAAGGTCTTCTGATATGCCTAGGTTTACCTACCTCATCACGTCAATGGTGATGTAGTTTCATTCCCCAAATACGAGAGGTTCATTCCCAAGTTCAACTTCATATTCATACAATTTAGTGTATTTGGATACATTTTCAGATGATGATTTATATTTTGTGGATTCTCTATCACTATTAGGGTGAGGGGGCCATGAGAAGATTCAATATCATCCTATAAAACTTTATTAACTATAGAGAGATGACAAAGTGGATTGTTTTTACACTCTTTCTAGGGACTAGTGGACTTTGGATATCTAGTACCAAGTATATCACCTTAATTAGATTTATGGGGAACACATAGTCACATTCGAGCATACTCCAAGGGTCTGTAGGGGCTTTAGCCTCTCTTTTAGGATCATCAAACAGTGTATCATCATCTATCATAGGTTGTTTGCCTCCATTTTTTTAGGAGATTACTTCAGCATATGTTTTTTCATAGGTATCAATAGGGGAACTACCAAGATATAGTATTCCAAATTTTCCATCAGTGATGTATTTCATACATTGATTGAATGTTGAAGGTACTACCATGTTGCTATGGAGATAGGTCAATCTATGTAGGAAATTTTATGCACTTTCTTTCTTGATAACTATAAACTCAACTTCATACGTGAGGTCCCAAAATTGTGTATTGACATTTATCATCATAGGAGGTCTTGGAAACACATATCATACCCTTTAATGGTGTTCCTTATAGGAGATAAATTTCCATATACCCCAATCATCATATGGTTCAAATTAGGATGATATTATTCTCAGGTACATTTTCATTCAAAGAGAGTAATATATTGATATTATTGAGTATTCTAGAAACATACTGGGGTCTTATTAGTTTTTAAATACCCTTATCATGATCTTCTTTTATGAATGATATAGAGACATGGAATTCTGCGGACGTAGACACTATTCTATAGAACATAGCTAGAATGAATACAATTTCAATTTCCTGTGGGATTTGGATGGGTTTATGTTGTTCCTTCCTGATTTCTATTGAAAGATAAATTTCTTCAATGACTGAGATATTGTCCATTAAAATCCCCAACTTCTTTATAATAGAATAATTTTTTGCCAATGGTTGGCACTTCATAAGGTGGTGTTTCTCTTAGACATGTATCATGGGAATTGAGAAACTCGAGGTATATGATCATGTTGCATATGTAGGGGTTGTATGAGCATGTGTTTCTGATGTCATGACTTTTGAAAACCTTCCATATTCATAGGTTGATTAGATAATCAGACACACTCTTGGATGTCATACAAGACAATGTTCTACAGATGACCTTTGGATAGTTCTGAGAGGCCTTCATGCCTATTTTGAGCCTGATGGAGCCCATTCCCACGAGTCTTAGATAAAAATTTGACCTCTATGGGAAAGTGACTACCATATTTCATATAACCACTACCATTTTATCCCATGTATCCCTAAATCATATGCATATAGAATCTTGTTCCTTGGTAATTTTTGGGAATATTGTATTCTGAGGCTTATTCATCATTGGAAAAGGGGCCTGCAATGAATATTGTGTTGAAAAAACAAAAAATGATATCTTCATCTAATGAGGATTCCATTTTTTGGCATGGTTTTTCTGATATTCGTGTTTTAGGGGAGAAATCTCAATGAGTTGTGGATTTAATTAATGTAGACTATGATTTTTCAACTTGTATTTCATTATTTTTTTGTGGTCACACCCACCATTGAGAGGAATATGTGATGCCTCGTTTTTAGGTGGTGGAGCTATTGTGGGTCTACAAAACTATTCTCTTAGAGTGTAATGAGCTCTATCAAGAAAATTTGATTCATCCAATTTTCAAACATTCACTTATGCATAGAAGGAACATTTCTCCATGCATCTTCTTCTTTTGAACGGGAAATTGTTATGTTGGGAACCTTCTCTAAGGAGTTCGCTATCACCGCCTAACCTAAATATATCATGACTTCAATAGAATATTTGAAGATACGAAAGACCAACATATTATGACCTAGCCTTATAAGAAAAGGTAAGTAGTCGTGGAGGTCAATTGGGTTGACCTAATCATGATCTTGAGGATGTAGTATCATGTACATGTTATTGTCCATGGTTTATGAAAAACAATTTAGGTTATGTTCATTTCATATGGAGTATGATTAATTCATTTGTTCCTAAAATCATGGCAGACAATGATTTCATATACCATTATAGAAGGGTGATTCTATGTATTTCGTCACTCCACAAGAGGCACTAGGTGGTATTATGATTTTCTTGGGTGCTTGTATGGGAAAAAAATCTACTAATAGAGTGACAATAATAGCTTCTTTTTTTCAGAAGTCATTTCACATGTGATGAGTGTATGCGCTAATATTTTGATTGGGTTTGTTGAGTCACATCTTCAATACATTGAGATATTTTTGGGAAGTCATAGATAACACATGGCTACTTAATTGGGATCAAGGACATCTATATATCTCCATATATATTTTCATCATAGATATCTAGAAATTGGCCTTGTGAGAGAGTGATGTTGATTTAATATGTTAAACTTTTCCACTAATATATGAAGTCCGACACCCTCTCTTTTTTAAATAGATTGATGTTTGTTAGGTCTAAAAATTTAATTTTTCTCAGTGTGGATCTAAATTGTTAAAGTAACGGATGACAAATATCTTCTCTTCCAGCAACAGATCTGAATAAAAAACAATTTTTCCAAATAAATGATTGACCTGTCAGAGTGTGCATAAAAAATATCATTCTCTTCACCTCTTATTGATCTCAAGGGCTCATAATTAGTCTTCATCAGGATATGAAGTGTGTGAGATGATATTTATGACCATCTTCATCATCAATGTTATATAATATCAATTTATGAAATGGGGTGGAGTAAAATATTCATTACCTGACTCGGGATATGGATTCCTCTCAGGCTGTATAGGTGTGCATCACCATTACATGGAATCCATTCAATTAGTTACGGACATGTTGAAATAATGTAGATCTAGGGTAACTTTTTTTAACCTTTTATTGACTACAGGGATCGGGTAGGGTTTGTGGATGTGTCCACACCGTTTCCTTCTACTAATTCTTGATTCGTACTAAGACTAAATGATTTCCATGATGTGGGAGAGGTATATTTTGAAATAGTGGGATGATATAATCATTTATGACTTCCTCATATATGTAGGATACATTTCTAGATCGGGATACAGTCTGATGCTCAGATTCTTTTTTTTATTCTGAATCAGTTTTTATGCGAGGATGGATATTCTCATCTACCTAAAGATGATACCCAGTAGGGATATTTCCACTGATATACTCATCTTTGAGTTGTTGGAGTGTTTTTTTTCAACATAAAATTGTAAAAGTTATTCCTTGATTAAAGGATCCTACACTATTCTTAATGGTTATTGGGATGTGGAAACACTATTTCCTTTTTTTGGAAGTGTTCCTCCATGGAGGTGGAAACTCGTTATTCAAAGGCACCATATTTTGGAGACATCTCTAGTTATGGGTGTGTATAGCTGTAGTTGGTTCATCTATAGAACCCTCATTTCGGGGTATATCTTCCATGTTATGTCCCTCTATATTTTTTTCTTGGTCATCAATGTCTAGAAATTTGATAGTGACACCATTCATAGAAGCATATCTTTTAATGGTTAATGATCCAGTATATTCATCGCAAAAGGATGATTATGTGATTCTTTTACCATGGTATTTATTCAAAACCTTTTCCATTTCGACCAATATGGTTTGTTAACCTGGTGATTATGGTTTTCATCAACATATGATCCACCCATACTATCCTACGAATAATGACTTTGAGGGAGATTCTAGTCACGGTTTCATAATGGGGCTAGAATAGTAGGTGATTACCTTATAGTGGGGGGACAGGTGGGATGTTGTCCACTGATCTTGTCCTTACAATATTGAAAATAAAAAATCCATCCATGTTGGTGATAAGGGTAGAAATTCCCCCAAACCTGTAAATTCGGGGTTATTTCGGGATGAAAATTCAATTTATTGGCCCTATTATTTAGGATCCAATGATTCTAGTTGGGGATTTGATGATCCCCCAAATAGACTTTGATATATAAATTCCCCCAGTGCAGTGGGATGTGCTGATCTAGAATAACCACTAATTTCTGCAAGGCCTCTCAGGGGAAGATGAAAATTGTGATGGAGTTTTAGATATAAATTTCTATAGCCCATTGAGATAGGGTATTTTTAGAAACTATGGATATGGTTGAAATCATCTTCTTAACAAATGATCAAATGGGTGGAGGTAGTGTTAGATATTCCACCAACCAGATGGGTTTCGTATACTCATAGATGGATTTTATGGTAAATTGTACTAAATCAGATTTAATGTGGTACGACTGGGCTCATGTAGGGCCTGTATGGAATATACACCCATGATGAGAACAATTCATTATGGGTTATTTTCTGGGTGTTCGAAACCTCCATCTCTATGTATGAAATTAATTCCCGTTGCATTGAGGGGCCTAATTTATAATCCTATTTTCTAAACTCTACCTCTATTAATGATTTTTCGGCTTCATTGAAGCATGTAATTCTATTGTAGGGATCAAATAGCTCAAGTGTTACCTGATCCCATGAAATTTTCAGAGGCAATAATGTTATATTATGTCAAATATTAGGGGTTATGTTGCTCCAGGGTTGTGGTAATTTGTAACGCACCATACATTCCTCATAATCTTATACAGATGCATGATGTGTCTTCATAGACTATATGTCGATGCGTTATGATGGAATGGAATAAAATGTGTTGCATATTTGTTTTCTAATTTTGTGGTTTTTGATACCAAACCATGGAGAGAATAGTTTGTTCTAGAAGAAAACAGTTTTTCTTTATTGGATGAAGGTGAAACTCATATCCTCGATAGGGGAGATGTTGATCCTCTAGTATACTATAATAAGCCCACATATATTGGCATAGATAAGGAATATATTCAATTTATATCTCGTATGTGATATCACTGTAAGAATTGGGGAGGATCTAGAAGTTGTTTTTCGCTATCTCTATGTATATATCATTTTTATCCTCTTATTCATTATACTTACACGCCACCATATTGTCATACCATAGAAGATGATTTGGACGGTCACATGATGAATGGAGTGGAGTGATAATGGTTATTGATGGGGAAACATATGTAGTTGAACCTGATGTTTTGAGAAAATATCTATATGAAGGCATCATATTTATGAACATCTCTCTCTATGGAGGCGTATAGGAAAGGGGATTATTTCCTTGTTGGTGGGAGATATCATTGTGGGGAGGTTGACTAAGATGGATGTTAGAAGTAGAAACCCTTAGATCAATCTCCAAACTACCACAAAAAGGAAAATAATTGTAATTGTAATATTATTTTTAATTTTAAGAGTTAATGGACTCTTACGGTGTTGAAAATGTGTTTTGAGTGACCTCAAAGACAATAGAAATGAGAACATTAGGTATATGGTTCTCAATCTTCATTGTGGTTGTAAATGATGACCTATATTTTAGAAATGTGTTGGCATATGAAAATTATGTATTCCAGTTTCTAAAAAATTATTATAAACCTCTGGTGTTGTGGGAATATTCTCCCACTATTGAGAAGATATTGGAATATACTAATGAGTAGTCTCATTATTGATAGGAATGTGAGCATGTCCCGAGTCATGTACCATTTTCACATGGAAGCCCTCAGTTAGAATGAGAGTATGAGACCAATCCCAATCCTTTGGGATATTAATCTAGTCTTATTGGCAAGAATTGTAGCTTTCCATGAGACATTTTCTTCTCTCCCTTGGTGATCTCCGATGGGAATATAAATATGATCCTCGACCAAATATTCATTCTCCACCAGAATATTCTAATGGAACTCTGGAATGGGATAAGGGACATTGAGAAACCACCACCACACCACTTATATTTCCCCATAATGATGTTGGTTCATTTCATTATTCTATGAAGTAGGAATATGTGCATGGCTTCCATGATCTGCTGAAATATTCCATAATGACTAACTGAGAGGAATATGGGCATTTTTAGAGGATTGTTCCATTTTCACTTGGATAGCCCCACCCAAAACTGGTATATCTGCCTGAGCCTTGGCCTTTAGAATATGCCTCTCGACTTGTTCGATGAAAATATGCACCTCTTCTTAGGCTAGGACACCTCTTATATGGTTATCACCATCTGGAACGAGGATATGATCCCAATCATAGGAATTTGAAATATGATGTTAAACTATTTCACCTGGAATGTGAACCTGTATTATGGATTTTTCCACTCTCACATGGTGATAACTATTTGGAAAGGGAGTATAGCCTTGGTCTAGTGCCTCTTCCTTTACTAGAATATGACTAAAATCATCCTTTATAGGATTAAGAACGTGTTCTTTTCTTAAAGTATCCACTTGTTCATAATGATTAGATTGTCGATCTTTTTTGTTTATAGGGATATGATTATGCACATTTCCATGTATCTTTACCAATACCAGAATATTCTTTTGGAGTTTCATGATAATTATTCAAATATATTTTCATTTATCCTTGTGTGTGCTGAAAATTAAACCTACAAATTTTCCATCTCCAAAATATACTTGCATATATCATAATTTGAACTGAGGATATGTACCCACATTTTTCCTCCTGTTTCCATAGGAATACTCAAATTGGTTTCATGTGTGGAGGTAGGAATTTATTCCCTCCTAATGCCTACTATGGGAGTATTACCACATATATGTTTTTAGTGAGTAGGGTTATGATCTTTCTCGATGGTTACTACTAGAATGTGTCCTCAGACATGGTTATCATGATTCTGTTTGTGATCCCCTTTTCTATATCAAGTTCCTATGTTTCCTATCATTTCATCATTTCTACCAGTACATTGGCATTTGAGGTGGAAGTTTGTCAGGTGGTAACCTCAGCAGGTGACTGATGGGTAGTGGTGGGAGGGTGATCGAAATGGTGGTCCACTGGTTCCCTCTATGGTGGAACATCACCTAAAATGATTCCTTATTTGACTCCCTAGTCTAAATTATTCAATTATTGAATGTGGAAATTGTCATAGACCTGAGAAATTCTTGGGAAGCAGTTGGATGTGGGAATGAGAGCCAATGGATTAGCTATAACTTTCCCTGAGTTATGTGGACTCACTGGTTTCTATACACTGATGCCTTCGCGTGCAGCATCTAATGCCATTATGGTACCATGTTGGTGGTACTCTATGACCATTATGTTCACCACCTAATTTTGGAGTTGTTGAGTATGTGATAATTTCTTAACCCGTAGGGTTTGTAGTTGTATGTGAATTACCATAGTGATTTCACGATGAAGAATACATTATATTGTATAGGGATGTTGTTGACAAGAAAAATATCTAAATTCATGTAGTCAATAGAAAACAGGTTTATTGATCAGTTCAATTTTGTAGGAATGGTATTCTTTGTTAGATAATCATGGTTATGAAAAATTTCATTTTATTACTGATCTACCCATTCTTCTCACATGGAATTATCAAAGAGAGGGAATCCATATTTATGGGTACCCTTGTTATAGAGGATTAACTATAACATTATTATAAGTATTATGATCTTGTTGTGTGTGAAAACCGTTGCCTAATGTATGATTAACCGACTATTATTTTTTAAGAGTTTCACGTCGGATTATCTATTTTCTTCCACATATATTGTAAAAAAATTACATGATAGATAATAACCTAATAATTTTTTATTTAATAGATTAATATTGGGTTAACTTTTTTTCGTTTGGAAAAGAGGAGTAAAACTGATAATTCTCATCAAGGTGGGTCATTTTTGGACTAATGTCTGATAATGGGGAGTTTATTTCATGCACAATCATTAAAATCGGGTTACCATGGTCACTATTTAATGAAAAATCCCTATGGTTCCCCCATCTATAACTAGGAATATACGTTCTTTCCAATTGTAGGTGTTCAAATCGGTTTTTTGGGCCCAATGACACTTAGGGACTCACATTGGTCGAGAGGATGTGAGTTCGGGCTCCCCACACCCATATTGGGGGGGGGATGAATTTTCTACTCTGGAATTATCTTATAGAATTATGATATGTTCATGAATATCTTCATAATCCTAATATGGGGCTGGTTACCCAAAAAATTTATTATGGGTTTAGTCACTCTTCCTTTAAAATACATGAATCATATTTGTCAATCCATCTTTATTTATGTGAGATTCATCATCTGTATCCTAGAAATAAGTAGCAACTTATGCGATGATGACAAAAAACTAGAAGATTCCTAAATTTTTATCACACACGGAGGCTATTGATTTTCAATGGAAGGTATTTTTCTATTATGAGGCATCATAAGAATCTTAGATATTTTAGGAATAAAAATCCACATCGTTCATTAAACCCATATAGTTTAACATCACACAAAAAAGACATATATGAGTGCTCTGAGGCACCATATATTCATGATTGAGTCCAAGGGGGTTGCCCTATGTATCCTGATTCCGATGAAAATTATATTTTTTTCCATATTCCACTGAGAGATGAGGTATGATGAACATTCTAGGGGAATGGTTGGGTCTGGATGGTTGAGATGGAGGAGATATGAGAGGACATACCTCGAAGTGGATTCTTATTTGTGAATCAGGCCTTAAAAAGGTTTACTATATGTCATTGTCGTTGCAGAAATCAAGGTTCTTGTAGTCCATTCACATCCCTAGGACAAGAACAAAGGTATATATCCTCATATTGGGGGAGGCTCATATAATTACACTTATTGGGTCTTACATGTTGAGGTTTCCCTTTCGTTTTAGAGATTTATGTTATTGATGATGCGATTATTGAAACTCTCTAAGCCCACATGGTCTATGGTTAGTGTAAAAAACAAGGGATTGAAAATGATCATTTTCATTTGTTATGGACAAAGGACTTATGCACTGAGGCCTCCATTGGGATATCAATATCGAGCTTAAACATATGGGTGGTGTCTTATATACCCTAGTTGTGGGATGAATTGGAATAATATTTGTTTAGTTAATCGGGGCATATACTGTAATGTGACCTTTTTATTCAGGCCTTACACAGTACATATGAACAAGGTCATAAAATCCTAGGATTCCCATATGGGCTAGGCTATCTTGACTACCTGGAATGTGCTGACTTCCCACTCTACAGGCCTTGATTTCTAGCTTTTAATGTTGGAGAGTGCGTGGATGACGTATCAAAATAAAATGTATGATCCAGTTTACTTTTTTGGAATAATTCTCATAATCATCATGTAATTTTAATGGGTATCGTATGATAAATGTATCCTTTTCTGAAGTACATCTCAAGACATGCACTGTTGATCCTAGAAGCCATTAAATGATCATTGTGGAATTTTTCAAAGGTGGTGCATGATTCAGAAAACATTTCATGGTATCATCATAAGATCTAAAAGGAACACATTAAGGGTGTCATGAGAATCAATGTGAGATGTATTGGAGGGTGTAACATGTCTTAAATGGAATTTATGGAGGACATCGTGAGACCTGGACTTCATGCATGAGGGACATTTTAAGAGTCGACTTAAATTCCTCGGTGTTACTGCAAAATCAACTAACATGAATTAGGGTCAAAATTTGAGTGTTTTGGCCTATCTAAAATAAATCCCAAGGCTTGAATTAGAAAAAACAGGGTCTCTCAAGACATGGGTGGTTTGATCATGGGGTACATGTGTCTTTCTCTGACATATCTAGATTAATTTTTATGACCCAAATAATATAACTAAAGAGAATCACAAGATCTAGGCAACATTTCCCTATGATTTCACATGCCATCGGTGGTTCATGAAATCTGAATGAGGTTCTGTGTATATGTTTTTTTGTATAAGTTTCCCAACTTTTTTCTTTTTTTCTTTTATTTATATTTTGAATTACTTATATTTGTTCAATGGTAGATTATTTTATGTCTTGTTTATTCTGGACGATGTGTGGGGTGTTTTTCATTTTTCCTACCAGTTGTGTTCGTGTGATCTATAGTGATCATGCAATGTGATTATGCATACCACCTTATTTCATCATATTTTCTCCAGTATCAAACCAGAAAGGAAACTAGTTATCCACCATATGAGCTTATCCCAGAAATATTCTCTTGTGATTGAATGCAATGGGGACAACTTCTTCTCAAATGATTCATGGAAAATTTATCATGCATGGGAGACATATTTATAGGACTCATCACCAACATTTGAAACCTAGTTTCATTGAACATAACATGAAAATTCATTCTATGGTCATTGAAGTGCATCATCTTCATGAATTGTCACAAGTCCTTATTATGGATCACTTTGAGGGCATTACAGAATGTTTAGTGATTGTTAGTCTATCACATTAACACCTCTATTATTTAATCACATCCTATTGATTTGGTCTTTTTGAAATATATTGGAACGCCTATAGGCCTCCATATTTTAATTTTGACGTGTCAAAGAGACTTTTTGTGATCAGAGTTCATATTGAGAGAAATTCCCATTACTCTTGGAGCCCTATTAGAAATATTTAATGAGCAAAAGATGGCTCATCGAGGGGATTCTGTGAAACCTTATTAGATTATCAAGGTGTCTTATGAACTATTCTATAAATATCCTTAGCGTTTCATGGGTTTTTTACAACTGTGAAAGTCTTCTCCCTCCTTCACCATTTATTTCTTTTGTTTATTTTACAAATTTTGAGGTGTTCATGAGGTTGTTTGGGTGTCATCAAGAAAAACCATGTTACATAGTGGTGATTCATATAATAGACACAAATATTCCTAAAAATATGAGTGCTAATTTTATAGATAAGTCCATCTATTTTTTCTTATGTATCCAAAGGGGGAGAGTATGATATCCTTTATATACCTGAGGCTCTTCATGTAGTGGGGATTTTAATCTTTTGGGATTTCATGAGATAGGAATACATGTCATTCAGGTCTCATAGTTTCCAGAGGTTCCCCAGTGGAATTTCATGTAACTTTTACAACCACGATAGTATTTTTAATCCTCCAATATTATTATTTTTGGATTATATTAATAGGGTTTGGGGTCATGCAGGTCTGTTTGAATTTTATTGAGAACAATAATTCCAATCATCTATGATGTGTCACTTGGTCTTTATAACCAAAATATTCTCCCTCCTTTTGGTTGTTTTCCTATTGTTTTCAATGGATGTTTATATTATTTTTTAGGCATCCTCCGGTTGATAATAGAAGTGTATTGGGGGTTCTTCCTAAAATCCATCGCACAATGACACATTTTTTGGGATCCTTTATAAAAGAAAAAATGTATTATCTAAGGGTAAATGTGGGGCCTTCTATAGGCTATGAATTTCCCATGTTTCCTTCACATGACCACCTGATGGTTATGCAATATAATTTCTCTTAGATTTTCATGTGATACTCTATTCATTGGACACCTTCTTCCTCTATTTATTTGTGGGAAAGATAATACCCAAATTTATGTATTTCATCTATTGATTTAATGATTCTCATTTTTCGAGAGTAGAGTGTTATATACATGACATAATTGTGATATTAATGAAATTTTTATCTCTGATATATGACAATATTTCAATTTTTTTGATTTTTCACTCACTAAACGTTGATAAAGTCATTCACATACCACTGCACTACAACCTTTACAAACGGATGTGACTCTATTATTTTATCACCACAACTAATGTATTATATGTATAAGTATTATTAAATAAATAATATTTTATTTAGAATATTGTAAACACTATTTCAAGATAAAATATTAATTACCTATATTCCATAATGATTTTTGAAAAATGGAAATGTTACTCAAGTGTATGTATGACATACCTTATCCATGATCCAAGTATCCTTCGTTTCTCAAAACCATCATTAATGATTTTTCATAAAAGTATAATTGATAAAAAATATGATAATAATGTCATTGTAAACAATATTTATATAATTTTATCATGATCAATGTTAGAGTACCAATAATTAAATATCAAAACATTAATGAAAACCCAAGCACATATTACTGTAAACATTATTTTATCATGGAATTGTTAATAAATGAGTAATAAATGGAAATAAGTAAAGATTATATATATATGTTCCAATAATAAATCTACAATAAACTTATTTTTATTCTAATGTATGTTTTAATGTGCATAGTGGATGTCGAGACTTGAGGTAAGGAATTGTTGTCACACTTTTCTCCTTCTATGAGACACATTCCATAATCACCAACTATTTATTTTATATTGTGTATATAATACCATTTATTTTTTTTTATTATTTTACTAAAAGTTATTTGGACTCACATATCCACCTCATGATATCTCTTTGATTTGGTTTACAGTTAAAATGATAGTAAAATGGTACAATAATTGTTTTCACAATTCTACTTCCATGAAACATAAAATAATATTAGAAGTTACATTATTATATGAGGTGTATATACTACCCCATTGACATGTTATATTATGAATATAATTCATTTTATGATATTAACATATTTATATAATTTTTTTCTTCATATGGATTATGATTCAACTTTACCAAAGTAGTATGATTTTTACAATACAGTCACATTGTTTATCATGAATTTTTAAGAGTATATTTACAATGATGATATATTATGATACATATCCCAATTGGTTGAATAATTTAATATCCTATGTTTATGTTACGATATTATATGGTTCCCCTTCACTTTTCTCTATTTATGTACTGAAGAGTTAAAAATAATATTTTCTTGAGAAATCGTCTTCATCCATTTCTTTAGTTGTAAACCCATTTTTCATACAAATACCATGTTTTCTATAAATGATTTCAAAAATGTTTTTATCTTTATGAAAATGATTTACTAAATAAATTCATTCACATGTTTTAATTTTATGATTTTATTGGAAAGTAATATTCATTTCCTTTTTCATAATATTCACATTAGTCTTGTATAGAAAATGTGTATGGAATCTTTATTTTAATATGTAGACAAGAATATATTTTAAAATATTCATGAACATTATTTTCAATGATGATTCCATTATAAGTTTTCAATTTAATTTTCAATTTCAATTATTTTAAAAAAATTCTTTTAAAAAAAATATTTCATAATGTTGAAATCTTACTTTACTAATTATTTTTTCCAAGTTATAGTTAAAATTTATTCTCTATATAAGATGTAATCCATTGATGTGACTTACTAGTTTATGGTGATATAAAAAAAATATACTATTTATATTTGTTTATTGAATTGATAATAGTGGAAATATTTTTATGAAACCATTTTATCTTACATTGGTTTTTCCTTGTTAAAATTCATTTAAAACCTTCTTCTTCCCCCTAGCTGTACTGTGATGACATGATGAAATTATTATTAAACTATAATATTTTAAAAATGTAATTATATGATGAAATGTAAATGAAAACCATTTTATTCCCTTGTTTATGATATGATGAAGTTTAAATGATCTAGTGGAACATATACATTATATTTTCCTTATGTGAAGTGTTGGACCTATATCTACCAAAAAGTCATTGTGTAAATATGGATAAGTCATAATTAAATATGTTAATACTGAATCAGATTAATTTTTCAAAATGTTATTTTTTGAACATGATTACATGTTCACAATGTTATATGTGAACCATATTACATGTTCCCAATATTATTCAGGTACCATATTATGTGTTCACAAAGTTATGTATGGAACTATTTATCATATCCATAATGTTTTGTTTGTAAAAATTTTAATGTGAAAATGTTTTTTCCAGGGCCTGATTTTATTTTTGTAAATAAATGAGTGATCCTTTATCGAGTAATATATGTTCTCAATGTGATAAGCTATTTTCTCCCACAAATCAATGTATTCGTCGAATTGTATGCTCTCTTAGATAATGGTCATTGATTCCCTTATGATTCATGTTCTATTATCATCTAATAATCATTACATTACTCAATATTATTATCATTGATTTGAAGGGTATGGTTTTCAAATTTGATGCTCATGTTCTCATAACCTAATGTTTAGGTTATGCTTTATAATTTTCCCTGATTACCCTTATTGAAGATATGATTTCACCCATTTTTATGTTTACGTTCTACATGTTATGATGAAATGATTTAATAAGGCGATATATATGAATATTTCTTAATGAGAAGAAATTTATTGGATAAATTGATGATCTGCCAACAAATTAAAATATTTTATATATAGTCTCCAAAGACATATTTATTAAGGCCCTCATGTGTATTATTTGGTATATTGTGTTTAATATTAATGTAAAAAAATGTTATATATATATATATATTTGTGTGTATGAAAATATTGGTTCTCAACATGAATGGTTTTATTTGGAGAGGAATGGGGGTGTCCTTTTATAAGTGAGGTGTGTGACATTGTTTCTCCTCCATCGGAATGTGTGTTCTAATTAGGAATCACTACTTTTGGGTAGTTTCCATTGGATTTATTTATGGAACCCAAAACATCTAATTTTTATTTATACAAATGGACCTTCTTTCCAAAGGTAGTTGTTTGTCAGGTTTGGACCTATGATACTTAAGAACAACCATTGGACGAGAGGATGGGAGGTAAGACTCATCACACCCATTTTAGGGGAATTATTTCCTACAATGGGACTCTCTTATAAATTTGAGATATTTTCATGAATCCTTATTAATTCCCCAAGTAAAATGTATGATTCCCTTATAATTTACAATTGATTATTTTCATTTGTGAAATTTAGAATCATCCGTAGATATTTTTTTCTCTTTATTAATTGAGATATCCATATGTATTCTCAGTTCTCCATCAATGGTATCCTTTTATTTACTATTTAGAGATTATTTTAACTACTTTTATGATAATATTGGGTTTTAAGCCACTTAGTGGGGCACAATGGAATTTATTATCATCCAAGGAGATGAAAATTTGTTTTGATGTTGGGATCATACCCAAAAATGGGATACCTACATATCCTTGATAAAGAAATCAGAACCCTCATAGATTGGTTCCACTTAATGGGAAACATCATACCTTTTAAGGTCATTTGATAAGGACCTCTAACCGGAAGGTGATTAGTCAAATCTTGGTGTGGGTATAATGCCTATGCAGCACAAGGAACCCGGAAATAATATAAGATTCAAAGTTAGATTAAAACCTATTGGGAATATGGCCCAGTAATAACAGTTTTGTTTTGGAGTGTTGGGATTTAACCTTAGATAGGATTCCTATGTATCACATTCAGATGGAATCAAATCCCACATAGTGCGGTGAGTCTCATAGGAGACTATAGTTCATTGAGGGAAATGAGTTTTCTATTACTTCCTAAAAACAATTCCTGGTAATTTGGTGGTTTAATTTGGGGCTTACTCTTAAGAATGATGCCCATATATGGATGAAATGTGATAGGAAACATGCCTTAATAAGGAATCCTACATATCACAGATTAGTGTTCTCGTAGTTCATTCAAAAAGAATAGTTGTTTGTGAAAATGTTATGATCATCAAAAATATCTATTCCCATGTGATTCAAACTTGATGTGAGAAAAAAGAGTATGTGAATGATTCAAAAAAAAGAATACACACTTTCCCTCCACTACTCGTAGAAGATAATGGGCCTACGGCGATGACGATGGATGAGGCTGAGGCGAAGAACCTTCCCTCTCTTCAATTTAAATTTGATAAGGGTGTGATGTAAGGAATGAGTGAGCGTGAAGGAAAAATAGAGGAGAAAGAATAAAACCTAAAACATAAACGTATATGGTCTAACAACATGATGGTACCTTTTCTATTTTTGGTTGGGGATTACCATTAAGAAGGACTACCATTTTATGTTTTTTTGGGCTTAATCCTAAGAAGGATGCCCATTTGAGAATTAGTTTGAGCGTACTCCAAAGAAAGATTCCCATTGAGAATTGGTTGGGGCTTATTTCTAAATAGGATTCCCATTAGAGTATTGGTTGGGGCTTACACCTTAGGGAGATTCCCATTGAGCATTTATTGGGGCTTATTCCTAAGGAGGATTCCCAATAGAGTATTTGTTAGAGATTACTCTTAAGGAGGATGCCCATTGGGAATTGGTTGGGGATTATTCATAAGGAGTATTTCCATTACATGATTGGTTGGGGAATACTCCTAATAATGTTTTCCATTTGAGGTTTGGTTGGGGATTACTCATTTGGAGGATGCCCATTAGATCCTAGGTTCTTATGGTTTGTATTTAGGCTAGCTCCATAGGCTAGGTCCTCCATGCAGGTATTTAGGATAGGTCCTCTATGTAGTTCCTTAGGCCAAGTCCTCCACGTAGGTCTTTGGGAAAGGTTCTCCAAGAATTGCTTTTTTCCAGGTTATCTAAGCAATTCCTTAGGCCAAGTCCTCCACACAAGTCCTTAGGCTAGGTCCTCCGCGCAGGTCATCAGGACAGGTCCTCTGTGGAGGTCCTTAGGTCAGGTCCTCTGTGCAGGTCTTTAGGTCAGGTAATCCATGTAGGCCCTTATTCAATGTCCTTGGATCACATCCTAGGATCAAGTGTTATGTTCTATACCCTAATGGGACTATGATCCAACTTGTTCCCATTAATTATCTCTTCAGTCATGTTTTCAAGATTTACTTGAGAGTTTATGGGGACCTTAGTGAAGGGGGGCTAGACAAAGAGAGATCTGGGGCTTCATCCAAGTTTTAAACCGTTGAAATGGAGAGCCCAAGGGTCCAATTTATAGGAAAATAAGGAACATTGAGTGGAGGAGTTACTCTACATAGGTATTCTGCATAGGTCCTCCACCTAGGTCCTATGCATAGGTCCTTAAGCCAGGTCTTTAGTCTAGGACCTTAGGCCAGGTCCTTAGGTCCCATGCTTAGGCTAGGTCCTTAGGCCAGGACCATAGTCTAGGTCCATAGTCCATATCCTTAGGCCAGCCAAGGTGAGGTCCTTAGGCAAGTTCCTTAGTCCAGGAGAGAAAAATCCCTTTATAAAATTTATCAGTCTTCTGAGTGCCATACTTTTGATCTGTATGTCTGTTTTCGCTCTATGACCTACCAAATAGATGCTCTTGAATTGATATAAATTTCTTGAAATGGATAATACACCATTTATTCTTATGTGATACTATAAAATAGAATTTTGATGCATTTAAACCTTTTAATCATCATTCTTGGAAATCCAATGCCTACTCTTGGAGGGGGGGGGGGGTCTTTCCACTTATCCCTCATTGTGGAGAAGTATCTCAAAAAATGGAAACAGAACAATGAATTAGTTGGAAATGTGCATGGAACACATTCAATGGTGTCAAAAAACACCCCCCTTAGAATTTTAATCATTCGTTATGAATCAAATATGGTTATATGGTAATAATAGGTCACTTTGATGCATTAAGAACTCATTTTAAGGTTTTGGAGATACATAATGTTTTGAAGGATTCTCTAATCATTTTATAATCCATGGGGAATAGCGAGCATTGTTTGTGTATTTATAGGCTCTTATATAAAACCCTACAAACATTGTGTCATTTGACATTTTATTGCTCAATATTTCCTAACCATAAAATGTAGGTTTAGTGAGCTGAGACATGACTTTTGTCCAGGGTTCTAATTGATGGTTTTCAACATGGTGAGTACTATGTCTCCTATCATTGGTAGTTTAAAGTCATGAATATTGGTCTAATAAAGATAATGTTTTAGTTTGAATGGAATTGACCTTAAATTTTCAGATTAAAACATAAAGAAGGATTTGATGGTTGGGAAGGTCTTGAAATTTTTCAAATACTTTAAAATGGAATCTTGAGTCAAGATTTATTTATGTTCACCGTATCTAAAATTTAAATTATAGAAATAGAATAGGACTTTTACATGAATAAATTTACCACCATTTTAAAAACCTAATATGGGCGTTGTATTATTCAAGGCCACCAAGGGCATATGCTGCATAGCCAAACAATGGCCTCATATGTCATACAATCCAATTATATAGGCGAAGAATTATGCCAAGCTAACTGGGGGATGTGGTTTATAGTTAGGTGAAAGAGATAATTAAGATTTCTAATGTCATATTGCTGATAAAAATGGGATTTAGGATTTGGATGTTTCAAGGCCACAATGGATGTCTTAGTTAGGGAAAATACAAGAGAATAAAGGGGTCATCAGTAATTAAAAAGGATACGAATAGAGAAAATCATTCCTACACGATTTTGACATATATATAAATAATTATTAAAATATTTAGAAATCGGGCATTCTGATATTGTGTTATGAAGATTTAATTATTATTACATGGAAATTATGGTGTGCAGTTTAATGTCATGTTGCAAGGACATTATGTTGTGCAGTCTAAATTCACGAGTCATTGAAATTATGATGTGATGTTTAATGTCATGATGAATGAAAAGTATGTTGTGAAGTTTCAAGTCATGATACAAGGAAATTAAAGTTATATAATATAAATTTTATAGCTTTTACCAAAAGTTTATGAGTCTCCAATTTCTTGATAATTTTTCTAGAATCATAAAACTATGTTCAGGTATAGAAAGGAAGAATTTTAAACTTTGATTTGGGGATTTCTGGATCGGGAGAATGGCATGAGAAAATGGATTAATTCATTATAGGAAGTCTTTTCCATGAAATAAGTGGCCATTATTTGACAAACCTATTATAGGGGTTGTATTATGTCAGGGAAATCGGGGAATATGATGCATATCCAAATAGTTTAATCTTTTTACTAACATGCCTGTTATGTAAAAGGATTATGTATGGAAACATTAGGGCACAAAATACGTATTCAGAAAAAAGATATCTTAGGTATCAAACATTCCTTTTCTAAAAAACAAATAAAGTTTCTGGAGATTTAGATTTTTGACATCACATTGTTTGGTTTGTGGAGAAGGTACATGAATACCGAAAGAGTATATCCAATCATTATTTACAATGAATCAGAGGGATATGATTTCTAAAATGGTCTGACCCAAATGTACGAATTGTGGTGTTTGTAGTTTTAGGTTATATGACTAGGACCAAAATATAATGGAAATAGTAGATGATATGTGGTCAAAGGATCCATAGTTATTTCAATATCCATTGAACACATGGAGATGGAAAATGTGTAAAACATGGTCTTGGAGAATTTCAGATCAAATGAATGTTAATGGGACAAATATACATGGTTTACCGCTTTAAAATACAAATTATTGTATATTTTCATCAATGTTTGAAGAGAACAAGAGATGATTATACCAAGAACGAAGTTACCACTATTTTAAAAAACCCATTATGGAGCCCGTATTATGCAAGGCCAACTAGGTCATATGATGCATATCCAAATAGTAAAATATTTTGACTGACATGCCAGTTATGTAAGAAACATATGAAAGTCCACCTAGGGGATGCACCACATAGTCATGAAAATGAGCTCTATGTTCTTAGAAATTCTGTCACCAGAAAACCATATGAAACATTATGAAGAGATGAATGTATTCATGATTAAGAGAGTGAAAATTTATAGGGGGTAATTCTCAATGAACATGAGAAATATTTGAACCAATATTTTCTAGGAGTTTGGAGTCCTATATATTGATATGACTCATATGAAAAATGGGGACATTTCTTATTTCCTTGGAGGGATCTCTAAGGAGAGGAACCAAAATGAATACTCTCACTTAGATTTTTAATTATATGTAGAAGAGAGATAAAAATTTATCTCATTTTTAAGACTAGGGGCTAAGGGATATTTTTCACTATGTATCTCAATGGGATGAGAATTAAGACATACATAGTTCATTGGGTACAATGTAGTTTAATGTTGTGCAGCAAGGATATGAAGTGATTCAGACGTGGAATGGAATATTGTGGCTGGACCAGAGAATTGAACCCAGGTGTCACTACATATCTTATATGGATGTGAATCAAGCAACATATAGTTCTTGAAATAGTACCTTTTCATGTTTGTTTCATACACATAGGGAATAAAGGTTATTTTTTTTGCTGTAGTTGGGCCCAAGATTGTAGATCTAGGCATCTCTATGTATCCCATTGAAATAATAATAAATCCAAATGTAGTTCTTGAGAAAATCATTTACCACACAAGTTGAGTTTGATGTGAAAGATGAGGGACTCTATCATATTCCAGAATAATGGTTAAACCTAAAACACAAGATGGTATGATGTTCAAACCATATATCATGGAAGAGTACTCTCTATATATTTGGTTCATATACATGAAGAAAAAATGATATAACTTTCATTATGGTTATGTATGGGCCCATGATTTGAGATCCATGCATCTCTATGTATCCAATTAAAATGAGAATCAATCCACACATAGTTTTTGAAATGAGTTCTATTTACACATCTGATTCAAGAATAAGGAGAAAATGAACATATGAGATTCTAAAAAGTATAAATGATGAGAGTAATACTTGATCATGGGAGATACTCATTTTTTTTAAAGAACCACAAGGAATTACAATTTTTTGTTATCTTACGGTATTTTTTAACTTCAAATGAAGATGAAATTAACCGTAAAATTTAATGATTTTGTATTAAGGACAAATGATTTCATACAGTTTAATGTCATGCAACAAGTAAAAATATTCTATGAATTAATTCATGTGGCATGGATGCATTTGGTTGCTATTTAGTTTAATGTCTTTCAAGTAGGACAATATGTTTTGCAGTTTCATGTAATTAAGTAAGGAAAAATGATGTTGCGTGATTACACAATTTACTTCTTCAATAATCATTCATTGGTTGGAGTTGTAATATGTTCTACATACATTGTAATCAGGGGATAATATCCATTAGAGTGGACCTTATGTATAGAGTAAGGTCCATCCCAGTTTGGATCATGTTTTGGAGCCTTATTTCCTAGTATCAATGGGGTATTGAGGAAAAATACTGATCATCCATGATGAAATATACAACGGTGAACTTTCTTGTTAGAATATCAAGCTATTATGGTTTGATAGACTTACAGATGATTCAATGTATGATTTCTATCCTTTTATAATCGTTCCATCCCATCAAATCACTTATAAGACTATTCATATGTGGAAAACTGACCACATATGGAAACTCAGAGTCAAAGAAATTGAATTTCAATGGAAAAAACTACTTATCTTCCATACACCAATGAATATGGAGTTTCTCGAGTGGAAGTAAGGGTAGTATTCCGATAATCCCACAAATCATGTAAAATTTTATCTTGCCAATATTTCATTTCTTTATCTACAATTTTATAGAGTATATTTGATAGGGTCTTCTTGAAATACTCTATATTTCCATTTTCTATTACATGATAGAGATATGAAGGGTTGGATTTTATATTATACTCTTGATATAACTTTTTTACATCAACAAAACTGAAATTAGTGCTATTGTACTTTTAATATGGTATAATGGACAAAAAATATGATAATGATATTAGATTTGAAAAATATAAAAATGATTTTGGATATGACTATGTTGAGAGGTATTATGTCATCCCATTTGAAGAATAAATCAATAACAGTAAAAATATACATGAACTACTTAGCCGTATATGGAGTATGAGGTCCTACTACATCCATTCCCCACATAGAAATGCCCATGAGTTTTTAGTTTTATATAGATAATTTAGGGGTTGATGACTGAATTTGGAATGTACATGGAATCAATGACACTTTTTGGTGAAATCTATGCAATACTATGTCAATGAAGTCCATAATTATCCAAGGATTCATATTTGATTACAAATCCTTTTCCCAGATTAGTGAGCACCACAACCTCCTGCATGAACTTCATTCATGATAATTATTGTTTTTTTTGCATCAATACAACTGAAGTGGGCTCCATCAAATCCACATTTGTTGAGGATCATCTGGTGATTTGGGATATCATAAAGAGTGAAATTTTCAACTCACCACTAGATTAGTTCTTCTTCAGATCTATATAGTGGAAGTATTCCATTATGATGGTATTCCATGATAGGCATCATCAATCCCGTAGTTTGTCCATATGTCTCTGAAATAGGGATAATTTCATTAATTTCCTCCATTATAGTTTGAACAAAAGGAGAAACCATTTGACGATGGTCAGTAATGATGATTGCCTCATCCCGATTTGGATCTTCCATGGATGTGGACGTATTAACCAGTGCATCATCTTGGGCATTTTGGGATCGTGGGGCATATGAAAATGTTCTCTTTGAGTAAAATTCCTCCATTAACCCTATAACATAATCAAATAAAGGTGTTAATAATAATTTCCTGAGATCATAATCTCCATTGATCTATTTTTACCAATTCTGAAACACCTTTAAATTTCAGGTGGTTTACTTGTACTTGGAGTACCAATTACAGACCGACAATGAGAGCTTGATATTTTTCCACATTGCTAGTACAAACTTCTGATAACAGAAAGAAATATGGAATAACTACTTTTTTGGGAAGATTATCACAATTCCTAAACCAACATTATTGAGTTTAGGGTTTTCCATTATATTTTTTGTTGGATATTTAGAAGCACCATCAATGTACATTTCCCATGTTTAGAGATTATCTTGAATAAAGAAGATTTATTAATTAGAAAGTTAATTATTAAAATATGAATATTTATAAGATGGGTGTTTGGTAGGGAAGTATTCCTGGGATTGGCCATTTACTTCATTCTGAGGCACAAAATTGATATTGAACTGTTGAAAAATAACTACCCACCATGCCAAAAATCCTGTAAGCATAGAATGACAGAGGAAAAATTTGAGCGGGTTATTGTGAAATACCAAGTGCATGTCGTTATGTTGTAGGCAATTCCCCATCTTATGAACTAAAAATATTAATTCCAGGCACCAATTCTCGATACATTAATATCGAGTATCCATGTCAAGTATGGTTTGACTGTGAGAGTAAAGGCTATTTTCAATCCCATCTTCATTCTTTTGTGCAAGGAAAGCAACCAGTTATCACTCTAAAGCAATCACATATAGAACACATGTATTTCCTTTAACAAGTGGAATTAATTCTATTGTAATCATGAGATATTTCTTTAGGGTATCAAATTCCTCTTAGAAGTATTCAGTCCATTGATATTTAACTCCCTTCTTCATTAATCTGGTGAGGGGTAAACATTTTCATACCAAATTGGGGATAATGCAATGAATATAGGCCAAGTTCCCTTGATGTCTTCTTAATTCCATTAAATTTCGGGGATGGGACATGCTAAGGATAACTTTTCAATTCTCATGATCAACATCGATTCCACGATAGTGTACAACAAAGTCGAGTAATTTTTCTGAGGTAACCCCTAAAGCACATTTTATAGTGTTTACCTTCAAATTTTGTAGCCAGCGTTTTCTGAATATGGTCTCGAAATCATCCAAGTGATCATAACATTTTCTGAATTTCATCACTAAATCATAAAAATAATATTCAAAAAAATTCCAAGAAGGGTTTGAGGATTTGGTCCATGGAACATTGATACGTTGGACCTACATTATTTAAGCAAAAATGGAATTACCTGATATCAAAACACACCTTGAGGGGGTCTGAAGGTTGTAGACTCTTAATCTTCTGGGGACATTTAAATTTTTTTATAAACAAATTATCCCTCCATGATAAAGAGAGCTTTATATCTAGTAGTTACATCAATTAAAAGTTCCCAGATTGGAACTAGGAAGTTGACTTTGGGACAATGCTGGTTATGATATCTCAAATCAATGAGACATTGATTTTCCAATTATTATTTTTCACTAGGAAAATGTTGTCCAACCACATGGGATATTGAAAATCCATAACAAAGATATATTTGATGATCTTTTCGAATTAAGTATCAATTTTATAGGTGTGAGTTGGGTGTGTTCTTCTTGCTTTCTGCTTAAATACCCGATGATCTTCTAGAAAATTCAAATAATGAGTGGACTCATCGGGTTTAAGGCCTATCATTTCTGTATAGTTCCGCAAAAATAAATATCAATTTTTCTTTAGATATTAATTATACATCCCTTTCTCATTAGAGGTTATGGATACACTTATTAGAGTAGGTCATGGGTCTTTTTATGTACCAATATTTGTTTCTTGAAGAGCATTTATAGGGGTGGAGATTCCATCCTCAAATGTTGTAGAGGCATATTTAAGATCTTCTTCTTCTTCTTCCTCATCTATCACTTATTCTATTTCTACTTGTAGAGTATATGAAGAACTAAAACGTTCAAAATACAGGGAGGAGTTAATATTTAGACATCATGAAGATGAGACACCTATTTCTATCCCTACTGGTGATGAAGGGTATTCCTAGAATATTGAAGAGAAAAATATGGTTTGTGGATCAAATTCATTATCTTCTTTTCCTAATGAGAAAAATTCTTGTATCCTGACAAATGATGAAAAGACTCTATGAAGTTTGGTGTATGAAATATAGACAACTCCATTTAAACATTCACCAATTCTTGGTAGATCTAAAATTTCTCCCATGCATTCATGCTCGATTTTCACAACTGACATTATGGGAGTCACTAGAATAATTATTGGATTTGGGAATATCCTTTCAATTTTATTGTTATGAAAGGCATAATCTATACCAAGATGTTTTAATGAGTTATCAGTGATCTTTTTCAGACCATTTAGAGCTTTGATTCTTGTTACATCTTTTTTCAATAGACCCTGTTTCCTTTGTGTGATAGAAATCAACCTCAATATACTAAGATTCACACATTTTGAATATAGACTTGTCACCATAAAGTGTCACAATTTTACAATTGAAGAAATACATGAGACATTGGTGATATGATTAATTAATAGCCACATGTTGATGTAGTCAAGGACTTCTAAGTAGAATGTTGAAGGTTGTGTCCTGTTAGACATGCATGAAATGTGAATTTGACCCAAGATCTCTAAAATGAGATCTGAGTGTAATCACTCCTAGAGTTTCTTGTTTGTTCTTTTCATAGCCTAGAAAAATCATAGTGGAAGGAGATAAGTTAGATTCAGTGAGTCCCAGTCGAAGAATTTCATGGATGGGAATGAGGTTGAATCCTGATCTATTATCAATGAAAGCTAATCAGATGTATATATCATTAACTATACAAGATATATACAAGGGCATGATGTTTCCATGTAATACATCATCTGTATCTTCATTCGTTAAAGTTATGATTGCTTAAAATTCTACAGAATCATTTTCAATATGGTATACCACAACAGCAGAAACTTCATTCTCAAACAATTGAGGACTTAACAAAGCCTCAATAAGTGCATCAAAAATATATTTTCACATATTCAAGGCATATCGGATTGCTAACATGGATGATACATGGGATAGCTATTTTAAAACATTATACTTTTGGTCTAGAGGTCTTCATTTTCCATCATGGAAATGCAATTTTTTAGGCACCTTGGATGTTCATGCTCCTGATATAGATATACCATGTGTTAGGGAAAAAGCTGAAAATACATATTCTCTTGGTAGATTAGATGTACTAGGTCTATCTATTTTCCAAGAGAGTGTTGGTATATCCCCTAATCAGTCTTCCTAGATGATCATGTTATGGTCGATCATATCATTTGTGGTAGAATTTTCTGGTTCTTGCTAAGACCTCTGAAGGGTACTCTCAAGAGATTCTTCTATATAAACGATTTGAGCAAGGGTATTTTTAAAATAGTGGTTTCTAGAATATCCATGTATTAATCTATATCTTCTACCATGACAAGAGTATGTATTCTTCTAACTTTCATTATCTTTATAATCATGTATCTCTATTGAGTATTATCCTTTGGAGGAATAATATTTTAATGGAGATGGATTTACTATAGTAGAATTGTCATGATTCATAGTTTGTTGTCTCAACTATGTTCATAGGATGGGATGAGTTCGTTTGATTTTTTTCTGGAGAACCCAATCATCATACTTAAGTTCATTTTTTCATTTGAATTCCTCCCATCCACCCTCTTTATCTGGTTTGGTAGTAGTAACACATGCTACAAGGGTTGATGGACTTTTTAGTTTCATTTGTCTAGAGTGTACAATTTTTTGAAGGAGGTCTATGAAATCAAAAGACTCTATAATGGGATGCCCTGACATTTGATTAAAGGGGAAATAATTTGGAATATCATAATCTTCTTCCTTGTTTAGTTTCATCGGCCTCTAAAAGTAAACTAAATTGTTTTCCAATGATGAAAAGAAGTAACCAGGAACATGTTCATCCCGAAAATAATAGATTTTGATCTTTAACTCATCACAATATCTTCACCATTGACCTTTTTGATCATCCTGATTAGGCTGTCATTACTGTAGACCCTCATAAGGTAGAGACCTTCAGTATGATGAATGTTTTGAAGAAACAAATAGTAAAAGTTCTTGTTTGAGTGTGGATATAACAACCTCTTCTTTCCCTATTATCCTTCCCAGAGCTGATGGTATTTAATGAGATTTATATTTTTCTATCACAATGGCATCCTCCACTGGTTGGTTGATTGAATTAAGGTCTCGAAACACTCCTATGTTTTTCACAGGGATGAGTGGTGTGCATAACTCATCACGCATATTTTCCACAAAAATTGGAACCATATCCTCTTGATGGTGTAGTAAATTTAAGAGATATTTTATTCTTTTCCATCGAGAAATGAAATAATAAACTCTTTAATTATCCATTTTTTTAAATTTTTTTGATAAAAGACAATTGACTTTGGCAGTGTTGAGCTGAATTGGAGAAGGAATTTCTGATGGAGGTCTTCCCATCCAGTAATTAATCGAAACTACAAACGTGTATACCAAGAAAAGGCTAGCCCCAATAATGATTTCAAAAATCATATGCTCTTTACTGCTTCTTTTTGTTGAGGAGTCCCTATCATGGGATTACAATGAGAAACAAAATCAGTTAAGTGTTTCTCTGGATCTCCAAAACCATTAATGATTGGAAATGTGGTATTCAAAATGTTTATTGTTAGAGGGATCAAATCTTCCCATTTCAGATAACACTCATTTTCTAGTTGTATTAGTGTATGTCATTCTCCCATAGCTTTGAATCGAGTTGTTATTGCCTCAATTGTATTCATAATCATTTGGGGACTATCTGAATGGGCTTGGACCTATATGGAGACATCAGCTGGAGCTTGAATAGACACGACGACTAGAAAAACCACTGGTTCTGCTGCTGTTGGTATTTGTCATGGATATCCCATGGGGATATTATTATAAGGATGTGTTTGATCATGTCCCTATTGTTTACCCAATGGATGATAACTCCTTATCTGAATCTTTAGTTGTAGCAAACTCTCTTTGCTGATGAGTTCTTACATGATGTGTAAGATGAGGATCTGCTTGTAGAGCATGTTTGGAAAAAATGGTTTTTTCTATGGAACTCTTAGTTGATCCTTTTTAAATCCTTCATTTCCTCCTCTTGCTGGAAAAATCATTCTTCAAGAGAAATAAATTGACCTTCTCCAGTGGAAAAGTGATACATGATATGACCTTTAACTTTCCACCTTTTAGATGACTTTCAAAGTAGTGGGAGTTAGTTACTTGAAGAAATACCTAAATTCTAGAAAAGAAACTAATTTTGGTTATGCACACCTCCTTTCTTTATTTTAGTGGATACCATATTATGAATAAGAACTTAATCCTCTAACCCCCAAAACTGGAATCATTTTCTATAGGATCTTTCATAATTTTGTTAATGAAATTTACTATTGCATAATACATTGATGTAATTTTGTCAGTATCACCGTAAGATCATATCCTTATGTTTCCATCATGATTCATTGTTTTCCTATTTGCTGAATCCCCAAAAACTGTTTGAAGGATAGTAACCTGAAGGGAATTAATGGATAGTTTGGTTATGTGTTCACATTGTGGCATTTTCCCTAATTGGGAGAAAACTGACTTCTACTAAAGTGGTGACTGTGAATGTGAAATATCCCCCAACTGTACAGGCTTAGAATATTCTTGTTCTTCTTCTTCAAAACTTCAAACTTTTATTATCTAATTCAATGGTTGAGTTAAACAAGCCCCCGGCCTTGCAATATGGGGTATTGTTGAACTAATATGGATTATATTAGAGAAGCTTCTCTTCTAATTTAACAAATTCTGGTCTGAACATTGGATGAACAACCACATAAATAACCTATTTTGGAATATCATTGTGCTATTTCTGATATTTTTGCAATCTGATGGCTGGCATCCTCTATATGGGAGGCATGCTTCATTTTCTCAAAGTCTTGATGAAAACTTATCCCGACAGCTTCCTATCTCGGGGTCCGACATTTATGGGAGCATGTCGATGCCCGTTCTTGAGCATATCATTGATTACACACAAAATCAGTTGATTATAGACGACCATTGAAAATAACATTGCATGACACAACTTTCGGTAGGATATTTTGATTTTGGAGTGTAGTGTAAAGGAATTATATGTGTTCACCCCATCCTCTAATAAGAACACTAGATACAGAATCGGTAATTAACTTGTGTATCCTTTTTAGTGCATCGATTCGTGCAAGCAAGAGGGTTCCCTTCTACTTCTCATCCTTTGGATTTCAGAAAACTGAGAGCTATTCCAAGTCAATTTTGCATTTCAAGCCATTGATTACCTTTACATGAATTTTATATTCATAAAATGGTAATACATTGGCTTCTAGATGACGAAGAGTCATCCACTGGTTGAGGCAGATATCTTGAATGAAATATTCTTCCATCAATTCTAGAATGTTGTATTTAGAGGTTTCCAAATGTAATAACATGATTTGTAGTTCACCTTTAGCCAGTTTTTTTCTCATATTCAACATATACTCATCATTTTTTCTAGAGTTTTTACAACTAGGTCCAACCAGAGTGGACATAATCCATTTATTTTATCATCATCAATAGCATCATTTGTTTTTTCATCTTCTATATTAGAAGAAAAATGACCCATGGTATGTTTGGAGAATGACCGACTCTTTGGGATATCTTCTAGTTGAGAATTTTTTTCACATATCAGTAACAACGCATCAGATATGATTGGACTTATATTGGCATGTGCGGGGAGATAACAAGGCTTTATCATCACTACATTGTTAATTATTGAATTATCCTGACAATGTTAAACAATATTGTGAAAAGAACTTTATTAATTAATGTCATCATGGGGAGGACAACATTGGTGGATTACATCAATGGATAAATCCTCTTTCTCCTTTGTGTTGTAGACACACAGAGGGTTACCGTGTCTTTCATCCAGAGATAGGTTCTCTAGATTAACTGAATTTTCATGATTCAAACCTACATTATAAAGTGTTTGATGGGGAACTTCATAGTTGCTGCTACTAATCCTATAATTTAGTAATAGTAGTGTAGGATCTTGAGTTGTAACAAATAAATGTGTTAGGGCTTCAAGAACATCACCATTAAAAAGAGCCTGATCGTAGATTGACTCTTGATTATAAAACAATGCATGACGAGGCTTCTTCTTAGATTCTCTTTTACACATAGTTTGGACACTTTCTAAGAAAAGTGTTTTTCAGGGGTAGGTGTATATGTCTATCTTGGAGTGATAATTAGAATTGGCCGATTATATCCAATTGGAACAAGTGTATGTTCCCAATACAGTTGTCCGTATGATATGGTAGAGTATGTCCTATACCCCTAGACATGAAAAGAGGTTTTTATTTTCTCCTGGATGGAATGACGGCGATTCATCCTAGGTTTGGGGACAAAATTTTGGGTTTTCTCTCTAGGTACTACAATAGATTCTATTATGTTATACTGGAAGGATTCCTGGATTTGGGTAGGAATTTTTTCCTTCCCTTTCACCATTTCTAAAATGTCTTTGGTGACTTCAAGGATAAAAATGGGAATATACAACCATTTTGTATTTGGATTAGGTGTATGTGCATGATCATGTCATCCTTTTCTTGTAAGTGGACACATATAGTTCTCTTGTGTGGGTGTAGATATTTGAGTTTTCCCTATGTTTGTCGTTCGCGATCTCTGACTAAATTCTATTGGTGCTGCCGGATGAGACTACTAACAGGTTTGATGGATGCTCAAAGGAGTATGTTCCTATGGGATGTTTTTTACCATGTATGATCGATGGACTTATTTTTATGATTACATACGAGACTCTTGGAAGGATTGGTTAGCAAAGGCCGGTGTATGTACCTACTTACATGTATCCACCAAATATTATTTATGGGTTTCATTGAATGCAGCCAGGCGAGTATGATATCTGGATGATAGTTTGTATGTAGGGGTATGTGTCTGCTCATGGTACTCCATCAAATTTGAATGGAGGTATTTCTTGGGCACTGCAAGATGAGTCTACTTGCTATCAAAATTAACACAGATGGGTGTATGTGATGGTTCATGGATTTAAACAATGTTAGGATTGTATATTTCTTATGAGGGGGAAAAAGAAAGAACCTGCTTCTTGTTTGGCCATATGTTTTCCATAGAAGTTCATCTTGCCTGCCCGGGTCTGAGGGACATGGTCCGAACAACCAAAGGAAACACCCCAATAATGTTGGGGGTTTAGTGATGCATGATTCTGTTGGCAGAATTTATTGATGGGAGCCCTTGGGAAGGACACATGTGTCCTCGTGTTTGTTGGGACCATGTTGGCTGGAGATGGCAGTTTGAAGAGTTACGCTTTGCAGAGTGTTGCATTTTTTTGTCAAAGAAGATAAATCAATTCACTTTGTAAAAGGACCATAAACTAGACGATGCTTTGCTGATATGTATTTCACAAATATCATAAGTCAAGAGAACTTGTGATTCAAGACTTATGAAGGATAGGGGGAGTAAAGAAGTGTTTATGGAAATGGAAATAAATTGGTGCGCAAGTCAAGAGTGGCGCACAAGTATTGGCATGCCAGTCATATTTTAGGATCATCACATCAAAATTTGACAAAGGAAATAAAATGGCGTGCTAGTTAAAGATTGGAGCACAAGTGAAAAAGTGGTGTACAAGTATAGTTGGCGCACAAGTGTGGCACGCAAGTGTATGTTGAATGAAAGTAATATTCTAAACACCATCATATCAAAATATGACAAAAGAAAGAAAGTGTCGTGCTAGTGATGGAAGGGTGCACAACTGATAAAGCGGTGCTAAAGTGATGGAGCGGTGCGCAAGTTTTGGCGCGCAAGTTTTTGTGGTGCGTAAGTCACCAAAATGCCTATAAATAGATGACTTGCCTCCTCATTTTTTATAAGTTCAACACTAAAGAGAAAATTTTATCTCTGACCGTGTAAGTAGTAGAGGGTGATCTAATCAAGCAAGTAGCAGAGGATGGCATGCTAGCTGAAGTGACGTGCAAGTTGAGGGATATTTGTAAGCTGCACAGGTTTTGTCGTGCAAGTTTTGCTGCTCAAGTTTTTCTGTGCATGTCTTGGCACGAAAGTTTTGGTGCAGTTGTTTCCAGAGGCGTTAAAACTGGGAGGTGATTTCATGAAGTGGCCTTTGTATAAGCCAAAGGTGGTGCACAAGGTGTGAGCTGTGCTCTAAGGTGGAACAAAATTATTGAGTAGGCACACAAGCAAGTGGCGCGCAAGCAGGAAGGCGCGCAAGCAGGAAGTGGAACGCAAGTTGTTTGCACCATGAAGTTGCTACCAGCTTCTGGGTAAGAAAGTGAAGACTTGTTTTGAAAGAATTGATTTGTGAATTCTCAATAATAATCGTAAAATCATTACATTACCATATTTGCACTAAGAGGGATCACACACACTATTGTATTGTTTTCAAAGTGCTACACGAGTGTAAGGGTATATTCTAATCATTGTATTCCACATCAAAGGATTTTTTTCTAGTGGATTGTGTGGTACTCGATTGTTTCTGTACCATACCAAGGAAGTAGATACTCTTGTTGAGTAGTGAACCTTGTAAATCATGTGTTCGTGTGGTTGTGTGTGTTCAGTAGGGAAGAAACTCTTTAATAGGAGGCGATGGTTGTTTCAAAAAATAGAAAACATAAAAAGAAAAAGATATCACTGATTCACCCCTCCCCCTCTCAGTGATACTCGTGAATAGTAAGGGGATTGTGATTTTTGATGGAAGGAACTATCACATCTGGAAGGATAGAATGATGCCTTAACTTATGTCTCATGGATATGAAGTTGATGAAACTACAACAGATGGATTTCCTGCTATTTATGACAAGGTTCCTTTTACTTCTATCAATAAGAAGATCCTTTAGAATGATAGAAGAGCTAAAAATGTGTTACTCTCATCTCTTTATGTGAGTGAATTTTTAAGAGTGAAATGTGTTGCTACAACCAAAGGAATTTGGGACAAACTGAAGAAAATCTATGACGGAAATACAAAAGTGAAGAAAGAAAAACTACATATATGGAGACTGAAGTATGAAGACATGAAAAAGGGAGAATCTGAATCTATTGGGGATTTCTTTACCAGGATAAATGATATTTTCAGTACAATTAGATGTCTTGGTGAAATGCTGGAGGATTCTATAGTCATCGAAAATATCTTGAGAATTATGCCAGACATGTTTGATTCTAAAGTGACTTCATTAGAAGATAGAGACCATAAAACATTATCTTCAGATGATTTTCATAGCACTCTCATTACTTATGAGACGAGAAGGGATAAGAATATGAAGGGAAAAACAAAAACTGATAGTGAAATGTCATTCAATGCTACAAATAGAGAGAAGTCAAAGAAGACTCTTATTGAAGATGATTTTGGTGAATCCGATTCTAAAGATGATGTATGTAAAAATTTTGATGAAATTTTATCCTAGTTTTCTAAGAATGTGAAAAGAGGTACAGGGAAATACAAGGGTAAATATCCATTGAAATGTTTTGAGTATGAAGCCGTTGGTCACTTTGCGGCCTACTGTCCTTAAAAGAATAAAGAAGAAGGAAATGATGATGATAACAGAAGTCCAAGAAGGTTGTGGAAGAAACAAGCTGACAAATATAAATATTTTTCAAAGGGGAAGAATAAAAATTTCTTCTAATCAAAAATAAGAAGCTTTTTATCTAAAGATGAAGATGAAGAATACAATGAAGATGAATCTAAGAAATTATTTGCTAAGAAAACTAGAGATAATACCTTTATTGCTGTAGTGAATAATGAAGAGTACATGAGTAACAGTTCAGAAGAAGAAGAAAACCAACTTGAATATCATCTGAAAGAAGAGTTGAAAGAATGCTTGAAGAAGATCAGAAGGATTGAGAAGGAAAACAACAATCTGATAAATGAAAATTCCACATTAAACAATCAAGAAGGTTTTACTGATGAGAAAATGAAGATGGAAAAGTATATTGATGATCTGAAAAATTCTCTTGAGAATACAAAGAATCGTAATGATCATCTTTAAGTAAACATGAAGGTAAAAGTAGAAGAGTTGGAACTTGTCCAACAGAAACACTATAAATCTAATGAAATGAATATCAGCTTCAAAATTTCTATCTCATAAGTTGGTGAATATTCTAGTGATAATGAACCAAACAAGGATCCACAATAGTTACCTTCAATGGTTGAAATGAAAGATAGAACTGGTTCTGATAATAACAAGGCTAGAATGACCATGTATGTGGTGGAAGTCGGTAATGATGAAAAATCATATGTGCATAAAAATCACGAGTTAAGAAAGACTTTTAGTACTTCTGGTGCTGTTAAATCTGAAATGATAAAGGGAGTTACAAATGAAAACATGAAGGTTTATGGTCAACATACTTCTATTAAGAAGGTTGTTGAGAAATGTGTTGACAAATCTGTTCAGTATAGAAGTTTCAGAGGCAATTATTATTTCTATGGTTATCACTGGTATTGTGGTGGATTTGGATACATGGAAAATATGTGTTGGTTCAACCAACAACATTAAAACTATTACACAAGTTTTGAAAGACATGGATTGAGGGGGAGTCAATCCTTTAAAAATAAAAATTTGACAAATAAATTTCAGAAAGTATCTGAGAAGACTGGTGTGAAAGTTGAGAATAGGTTCCAACCACTGGAAACTATTTGTGAAAGATGTGGTCAGCTTGGACATCTTTCAAAGGGCTGTCTCAGTGTGTTACTAGAACAAAAAAAAATTCTTAATAATTCTCCAAAGCTAGAGTTTTTAAAAGCTACAAGGGATAGGTCTGATAAGTATGAAAATAAAGAGTGAATGGTTGTCTATCCAGAACACATTGACCTGGCTAGAAAATTAGAGGAAACACAACATGAAGTGAAGTAAAAGGAAGGAAAAAAATATCCTTTTGTTGAAAGTTATTTGAAAGCTACAAAAGGAGAATGTCCATGGATTATTGATAGCAGACGTTCCTCTCATATGAAAGGAGACTTAAAGCTGCTTAGGAATATGAAAGACTTCAAAGAAGGAATAGTGAAATTTGGAAATATTTAATCTCTATGAATCAATGGTGTTGGATCACCCATCATTGGAAAAGAAATGATGAAATCCAGGAAATCACTATATCTTGATTAAATGTAACATAACCTGCTTAGTGTGTCACAACTCTGTATCGAGGGAAACGAAGTTAGCTTAAGAAAAGATGGATTTGTTGTGAGTGGTGAAAATGATGTAAATATAGTTATAAGGGGCCAACATACAAAAGGGAATTTTTTCCAAGTTGGTGAAATGTAGAACTGTTGTTACATGGGTGTAGTGGATGAAAATCAGTTATGGCATATGAGGCTAGGACATATGTGTCAGAGAAATATGTGCAAGTTATCAATGTGATACAATGTCCGAGATATGCTGATTTATCAAGAAGAAGAAATTGGTGCTGCACTATTTGTGAAAAAGGGAAGATTACAAAATATTTTCATAAGAGAGTTGAAATTCGTTTAGAAAAACCCTTGGAACATATACATTCTGATATATATAGACCAATGAGAAAGAAATCAACAAATAGATATAAGTAATTCATTAATTTCATTGATGAATTTAAACTCATTACTTGTGTTATGTACATGAGACATAAGTTAGATGCTAGGAAAATGTTTTAGAGTTTCAGGAGGAAATAAGAAAAGGAATGTTAGTATTTAGTGAAGATATTGAGAATTGATAATGGTGGTGAGTATAAGAATGAAGAGTTTGAATGTTATCTTGAGAAGCATGGAATTTGGTATGAGTTTTGTTCACCATACACACCTCAACAAAATGGGGTTGCTGAAAGAAAGAATTGAAGTTTTGTGGAAATGGGGAGAACTTTGTTTCTTGAGCATAGTCTTTCACATTATTATTGAAGTTATGCCATGAGAACTACTGTGTATATTCAAAACCGATGTTTCTTTTGACCAAACTCAGATATGACTTCTTATGAAATGTTCTATGGATGAACTCCAAGTCTGAAACAATTAAGTGTTGTTGGGAGTCCATGCATTATAAAGAATAAAGGTGGAAACCTTGGAAAGTTTGAGAAAATAGGAGATGCTGGAATTTTTCTTGGCTTTTCTCTAGAAGGAAGAGGATATAGATGTCTCAACAAAGAAACAGGAAGAATTATTTATTCTTCATATGTAAAAGTTGTTGAAAATGTTAAGAAATAAAAGAAATCATATGTTGATGTGGAAGTTGAGCAGGATATAGAAGATTTTGTTAAAAATTCTTACAATGATGCAGACTGTGTAAATCATACTCAGGAAGACAAATCCGACTCAGAAATCTCAAGTGATGAAGATGGAGTTCAAACAACTCATCCTGGGTTGAGGACGAAAGTGGAGGCTCAGAAAATTATTGGAGATAAAAATTAAAGGGTTCAAACAAGAATAACAATGAATGCTACATCACATACATATCTATATTCTAAAGTTGAACCGAATAATGTAAATGAAGCATTTGAACATCCAGAATGGGTTCATGCAATGAATGAAGAGCTTGATCAGATAGATAGGAATGATACTTGGTAACTTGTACCCAAGCCGCACAACAAAAACATCATTGGTACAAAGTGGGTATTCTAGAACAAGATTAATGAATAATGTAAAGTAATAAGAAACAAAGAATGATTGGTTTGTAAAGGGTATTCAAAAATTGAAGGCATTTATTTTGATGAAACCATTTCTCTGGTGGAAAGATTAAAAACAATTAGATTCATTCTTGCTGTTGCTGCACAACAAGGTTACAAAATCTTTCAAACGGATGTAAAATATGCATTTTTTAATGTTTACCTTGACGAGGAAGTCTAAATTAATCAACCTTGTGGATTTTTTATTGGAAAGGACAAAATTTATGTGTGAAGGTTGAATAAGGCTTTGTCTGGGCTAAATCAGGCTCTAAGAACATGTTATTCTAAATTAGATACTTTCTTAATGAAGATGAAATTTGAGAAAGGGAGAGTTGACATCAATCTCTACATCAAGGAGTGTCAGGAGTTTTCACTGATCATTATTATTTATGTACATGATATTATATTTTCTAGAAATGATGAAAGATCATGTGAAAAATTTGCTAAGCAGATGAAGAAGTTATTTGTGATGTACATTATGGGAGAAATGAATTACTTTTTTGGGCTGCAAATTTCACAGAAGAAGAATCAAATTTTTCTATCTCAAGAAAAGTATACTAAGGAAATTCTGAAGAAGTTTGGAATGGAAAATTTGAAATTAGTTTCCACACCAATTTCAGTGGGAACCAAGTTGTCTAAATATAGAGAAGGCAAGGAAGTTGATCAGATGGAGTTTCGAAAGATGATTGGAAGTCTGTTGTATCTAACTTCCTCATGTCCCGAAATTTTCTATGTTGTCACTTTATGTGCAAAATTTTAGAGTGCTCCTAAAGAATCACATATGATTGCTAGAAAAATAATTCTCAGAGATATCAAAGGCACATAAAATTTTGGAATCATTTATGATGGATCAGGAAATATTGATCTATTCAGGTATTCTGATGCTGATTGGGTAGGAAATGTTGATGATCGAAGATCCACATCTGGTGGAGTTTTCTTTCTGGGGAAAAATTGTGTCATTTGGCATACCATGAAATAGAATTCAGTACCACATAGCATAGATAAATCTGAGTATGTTGCTACTACCCAAGCTGCAACTCAACTAATGTGGATGAAGACTCAGTTAGAAGATCTACTTGTTGAAGTAAAGCTACCATTTCTCATGTGTTGTGATAATCAGAGTGCAATCAATCTTATAAGAAATCTGGTACACCATTCTCGTTCAAAACGTATTGATATAAAGTACCACTTAATCAAAGAGCAAGTGGAGAATAATGAATTAAGGCTATAGTATGTTCTTACATCTGACCAAGTTGCTGATATATTCACCAAAACATTACTGAAAGAACCATATGCAAAAATGAGGTTGAACATGGATGTACAACCTCCTTCTCATCAAGGTTAAGGTATGTGTTTTTGTCCCCTCTCTTTTCTTGCCTTTGGATACTGTTTTCAAGGGGGAGAATTGTTTCATAAATCCATCCTTATAGATTCATGCATAAAGGGGGAGTTTTGGGTAAGCTGTAAATCCATCATGTATGTGTGTGAACTATTCTAACTATTTGTTGGAGTGGTTGTAGGAAACAATTCTTTTGTATTCCAGGGATGTTGAAGAAGTGAATAATGCTGATGTAGAAGCTTGAAAGATGTTCTGAAATATGTTCTAAAGAAGGATAAGGAGATATGATCATGGGATTTTATAGTCACTGCCTTTGGACATCATTGTTTGTGCTGTAACTAATTCTTGTTTCCTATAATGAGTTAGCTCACGTAGGCTTAGAATTGTTGATAAGTAATCCATTGCATAAGGATACAAATTTTAGTGATTTATGAATCTTGGTTGACAAAAAAATCCAAAGGGGGAGATTTGTGGGACCAAGTTGGATGGAGAAGGTTGTTTGAAGAGTTAGCCTTTGCAGAGTGTTGCATTTTTTTGTCAAAGAAGATAAATCAATTCACTTTGTAAAATGACCATAAACCAGACTATGCTTTACTGATATGTTTTCAGAAATAACATAAGTCAATATAACTTGTGATTCATGTATTATGATGAATAGGGGGAGTAAATAAGTGTTTTTGGAAAAGGAATGAAAGTGGCGCACAAGTCAAGAGTGGCGCGCAGGTATTGGCGCTCAAGTATTGGCATTCAAGTCATACTTCAGGATCATCACATCAAAATTTGACAATGGAAATACAATGGCGTGCATGTTAAATATTGGTGCACAAGTCAAAAAGTGGCGCGCAAGTATAGTTGGCGCGCAAGTGTGGAGCGCAAGTATAAGTGGCGCACAAGTGTATGTTGTACGCAAGTCATGTTCTAAACATCATCATGTCAAAATATGACAAAATAAAGAATGTTTAGTACTAGTGATGGAAGGGTGCACAAGTGATAGAGTGACGTGCTAGTTTTGGCGCGCAAGTTTATGTGGCATGCAAGTCACCAAAATTCCTATAAATAGATGACCTGCCTCTTCATTTTTTTTGAGTTCAACACATAAGGGAAAATTTGGGCTCTGACCACCCAAGTAGTAGAGGGTTCTCTGATCACGCAAGTAGCAGATGATGGCATTCAACCTGAATTGGAATGCATGTTGAGAGAGATTTATATGCCGTGCAGGTTTTTCCGTGCATGTTTTTCCGCACATGTTTTTTCACACAAGTTTTGGCATGCAGGTTTTGGTACACAGGTTTCCAGAGGCACACAAACTAGGAGGTTCTTTCATGAAGTGGCCTATGTATAATCCAATGGTGGCATGAAAGTTTTGAGCACTTCTCAAAGGTGGTGCACAAATATTGAGTAGGAACGCAAGAAGGTGGCCCACAAGCAGGAAGGTGCGCAAGAAGGAAGTGGCGTGCAAGTTGTTTTCACAAAGAGGATTCTACCAGCTTCTGGGTAGGAAAGTGAAAACTTTTTTTGAAAGAATTGATTTTTGAAAGCTCATTATGAAGAAAAAAATCATTCCATTACCCTGTTTGTGCAAAAAGGGAGCTCACACAATATTGGATTGTTTTCAAAGTGCTACACGAGTGTAAGGGTATATCCTACTCATTGTCTTCCACATCAGAGGATTGTTTTCTAGTGGATTGTATGGTACTGGATTGTTTATGTACCATACAAAGGACATAGCTACTATTGTTGAGTAGTGAACCTTGTAAATCTTGTGTTCCTTTGGTTGTGTGTGTTCAGCAGGGAAGAAACTCTTTAACAGGAGGCGAAGGTTGTTTCAAAAAACAGGAAACATAAAAAGAAAAATATATCACTGATTCAACCTTCCACCTCTCAGTGATACTCAGATCCTGACTGGGAACTTCAATGTTGAGGCAATTAGTGACCTCCTAATTCAAATCCCTATAGTATGGGATGGATTGGTTTTTGTTTTCTGGGGATAAGGACCCAAAATGGTTGAAGACTGTGGTTGGAACTGTCTACATCCGGACCATCGATTGTCACTGATCGGACGATCGAGGGTTGTTGTTAACTTAGAAATTCTATTGGTAAGCCTCTAGTGTTTTCATATTACTCTGTTTATGTTTTTATAGATATAATGAATTTGATACCTAGTGTTGAAGACACTAATATGGAGATGAATTCCTTTCAACAGATGAGTATACAACTTGTGTAGCAGTTGAGAAATTCATGTGTGAAAACTTGAAGGAAGCCATTTGGAGTGAAGGGAGTTCTATGAGAACTGAGAAAATTATAAAAATGAACTCTATTAAAGAAGTTTATTTTAGATGGACAGAAATGTGATTTATTCTTTTTTCTGGCCTTCCTTTATCAATTTATAGGGGCCTGACAGATTGTTAATACTATCAAATTGGTTACATATTCGCATCAAGTTCACCATTTTTGTTTACCTCCCTTGTAACATGTGGTCTGTTTAAGAATCAGTACTCCTGGGTGGTTTCCATTTGTTTTATTTATGAAACCAGAAACATCCAACGGTTCATTACCAAAATGGACAAACTTTCCAATGAAAGGCATTCATTTTGTTTGGACCGACCATACTTAAGAACATACAGTGGTCGAGAGGATGGGAGGTCGGACTCCTCACACTCTTTTGGGGGGAATTATTTCATACTCCATGACTCTCTTATAGAGTTGAGATATTTTCATGAATACTTATTAATTCACCAATCATAACCTGTGTTTCCCTTGGAATTTTCAATAAATTATAATAATGTGTTAAATTTAAAATCATCCGTATATATTCGGTGTTCTTTATTAATGGAAATATTTGTATTTATTCGATGTTCTCCATCAATGGTATCCTCTTATATAGTATTTACAAATTCGTTTAACTGTTGTTACAATAATATTGGTTTTTAAGACACTCACTGGGGATCTCTAGAGTTTAATATCATCCAATGAGATGAAAGTTTTTTTTGATGATGAGATGATACCAATTAATGGGCTACCTATATATCCTTGCGAAAGGAATCACAACCGTCATTGTTATGTTCCACCTAATGGGACACATCATACCATTTATGGTTGTGTGATAATGATATCTAAGTGTAAGATGCTTCATCCAAGCTTTGTGTGGGACTTATGCCTAAGAAAACTAAGGATGCGAGAAAATATATGAGTTTCCATGTTGGATGAAACCCTGTTGGGAATATGGACTAGGAAGAATACAGTTGTTTTGGTGTGTTGGTCTTGAACCTTAGGGAGGATTCCTACTTATCCCCTTCAGATGGGAATCAAAACCATTGTATTTCAGTGAGTCTCATAAGATATTTTAGTCGTTTGAGAGAAATAAGTTTTGGATTACTTCTTGAAAATCATGCCTTGGTGATTTCGTGGTTAAATTTGGGGCTTACTCCTAAGGAGGATTCCCATTTATGGATGAAGTAAGATAGATATTGGGCCTTAAGAATGCTTCATAAGTATCTCCGCTTTGATGGGAATCAATGTTCTAGTAATTCATTATAAAATTTGTTTTTGAACATGTTATTATCATAAAAAATCTCTAATTCCACATGAGTCATGCATGGTATGATAACGATGAGGATGTGAAAGATTCAACAAAACCACACACACTTCTTGTCTTCTGTTGGTGGATGTGGAAGGGCCTACGACAGTGATAGTGGCTGAGGCCAATGTGACAAACCATCCCTATATTCAATTTACATTAAACAGTGGTTCATTGTAAGGAAGGAGCGATGGTGATGGAACTAGAGTGGAGTGATACACCAACTTCTTACATGATTGGCTAGGGGCCTACACTAGGTTGGTTTCCCTTTTTAGGATTGATTACAAATTACTCCCAAGGAGGATGCCCATTTTTGGTTTGGTTTGGGCTTACTACTAAGTAGGATGGAAATTTGAGAATTGGATGGTTCTTACTTATAAGTAGGATGCCCATTGAGCATTAGTTGGGGGAATATTCCTATATAGGATTCCGATTGGAGGGTTGGTTGGGGCTTACTCTTAAAGAGGATTCCCATTGAGCATTGGTTGGGGAATATTCCCATGGAGGATTCCCATTAGAGGATTGGTTAAGAATTTCTCTTAAGGAGGATGCCCATTGAAAATTGGTTGGGGATTATTTCTAAAGGGGATTCCCATTATAGAATTGGTTGGGGACTTCTCATAAGGAGGATTCCCATTTGAGGTTTGGTTGGGATCTACTCCTAAGGGGGATTCCCATTGGAGCCCGGGTTCTTATGGTAGGTCCTTTGGCCAACTCTTTAGGTAAGATTCTCTATGCATGTCCTTAGGCTAAGTCCTCCGCGGAAGTCCATAGGCCAAGTTTATATGCCATGTCCTCCATGCATGTCCTTACACTAGTTACATATTGTAGGTCTTTAGGCTAGGTACTCCATGCATTATTTTGTCTAGGTACTCCATGCAGGTCCATAGGCTAGGTCCTCCGTGTATGTCCTTAGCCTAGGTCCTCCGTGCATGTCCTTTGGCTAGATCTTCTATACAGGTCCTTAGGCTAGGTCCTTAGATCACATCCTTATCTCAAGTGTAAATTTATAGACCCTAATGGGACTATGATCCAACTTTTACCCTTTAATTTTCACTTCACTCTGTTTTAGGAGTTACATGAGTGTTTCTAAGGGATTCAATGAAGGGTGGCTACAAAATTTGAGCTATGGTACTTCTAATGAATATTCATCCTGTGAAATAGGGAGCCCAAGGGTACTATTTATAGGAAAATAGGGAACCCTTGGAAGAGGTGTAAATATGTGCAGGTACTTTATGTAGGTCCTCCGCGTAGATCCTTAGGTTAGTTCCTTTGACAAATTCCTTAAGCCAAGTCCATATGATAGGTCCTTAGGCCTGGTCTTTAGGCTAGGTCCTTAGGCCAGGTCCTTAGGCCCTCTTAGGAAAATCCATTTATAAAATCCATTTTTCTTCTGAGTGCCATAACTTTTCATCTGAAAGTCCATTTGGTATTTTTGAATAGAAAAATTGAAGCTCTCGAAGCGATCCAAACATCTTTAGATGGATAATACAACATGTCTTCTCAGATGAACCTCAGAAATAAAATTTTGATTCATCAAAACCTTTTTATCATTGATCATGGAAGTCTAGTGCCTTCTTAAATAGAGGTGGTCTTTCCACATATCCCTCATTGTGAGGAATTCTATCAAAAAATGGAAATCCAACCACTAATTCTATTTAAAAGGGCATGAAACACATTCTATTGTGTCAACAGACACAAATATATGTTTTGTAATGAAAAATGTGTAGTAGAGTTTTTCAAATGTCAAAAGGATCCAAGAAGGACCATTATAGAGCCTTAGAAATGACATGGTCAAAATATTCCAATAAAATATTTTTTATACAAGTGTTTACGTCATTTTAACTCGTATCATTTTAGTTTAATCCCATTAAAACATGTTTTCACATTAACTAATGTAAATAATTTTTTCAATTTTCACTATTTATTATGGTATAGTATTATGTTGATCATATTAAATAATATATGTTATACTGATTCCAAATGTGGAATCCATTTTTAAAAATTAAATTCATAGAATTGTATAATTTAAATTTAAAACTATACTTGAAAACATGATGAAAAATTGGGTTCTCAAGAAGAAGATTTTTCAAGAAAAATATTATTTTATGTTAACTCTATGAATAATAAAATCATTGTGTGAATATAATTTAATATTTTTTTATTTATAATATATGATATTATTTTAAAAAAATCACTATTATGTGTCATTTGAATTAATTAAAATGAAAAAAACTATTCACTTCTAACTCTTTTTAAAAAAACTTGTTGATAAACCAAAAAATTATCTAATAGTAACATATAATATAAATTTTAATTAAAATTAAATAAATAGATTAAATAATAAAAAATAATAAATATCTTACTTAAATTCATATTGGAAAAATTGGAGTTTTAAATTCTTTAATTTATTTAAAAGAAAAGGATTTTTTAAAAAAATTATTATTTTTTAATATTCACCAAAAATATATTATTTTCAAAAAAAATTACATATCTCGTATGATAAGTTAAATTTTATATAAATATTTCAAAAATTAATTTTAAATTTTCGAATTAATATCCAATTATTGAGAAATGTATTCAAATCAGGACACATATGAAAATAGAATATTTAAAACAATTTACTTTTCATCTAAAAATGAAATAAAAATTTTATAATTAATATAAATGTCCAATTAAAATTAATTAATGTTAAAATGGTATATTATATAAATACATTGGTTGTTATATTCTTCTAAAATTTAATAAATTGTGTCATCACTATTTTATTCACTTATTAAACATGTGGAAATATCATTGCCCTGTAATATTTCCTTATTCAAATTTTCTTCTTCAACCATTTGATTCTTCCATAAAAGCTGATCCTAGTGAATCAACATACTTTGAAAAACATGCTATAAAAAATATAGAATATGAATAGGATATTCCTCATAAGATAGATCCTCTACCGACTAAACCACATTAGGGGTCAAAACATGACATGAATCAAGAACATATTTCATTAACATTGAAACATGAAATGTGTAGTATACTTAAAACACACTCAAGGGGGGACAAGGCCACTCGAAAAGAAATTAATCCATGTTTATCAAAGATTTCATATGTTATATTGAACTAAATTCTTAGATTCTCCTTTTACAAAAATTACAAACCGTTTTCCATAGAGATTATTTAACAAAAACATAATCAACTTCCTTGAAATAAATATATATCCTTTGGTTATAAACATAAAATTTCTAACAACATTGAGTCATCCTCATATATTATTGTATAAACCTCACATTCTCACTCATTTCCACAAAAACTAAAGTCACATCAATTTATTTTCTCCTAATTAATCCCTAGAAGACGGAATTCAAGACATCCTTCAATATAAGTACTTAAAATGTCCATCTATATACTAGAATGGAAAATATTTATTTAGTAAAAATAATCAAAAGATATATTCTGATCCCAAAATACCTTTTAATCCATTTAAATACAACAAATCATGTCTTCCATGTACTAAATAATCTACTCATATACATAATAAATATGAGGATGAAAACCTATAATGATTTGGAATTTATTACCCAACTAATTCTAAAGTCCATTCCAAAATTATATTTGAATTTGGGATTAAAATATGACATAATAAAGATATTAACTCTATGTAACCAGACTATGTTAACTAGATATAGTAAATAAATTTAATATAAATACATGTTATCTAAAATGGGAGGGATTTCCTTGTCATATAAAACTGATCAACAATAACACAAATCTCATTGTTACCTAATGAAGTGTTTATTATCTCACCCAGAAGTCCATTGATAAATTATTCCATTTCCACTATGGTACAAGAAAAGAAAGTATAATTACCTTGGATAATGGTCAATATTTATTTAACAAAAACAATTCATGAATTGCATGGTAATGTAGCCAATATAATTTTTATAAAATCCCACTAGTAATACTCATAATGGTATCTCTATATAATTGCGCTTCTTAGGTGAATGGAAAATGGAGAAAAATGAGATTCTCTAAACAACTCTTTCTTCATTAGGAATCATAAGTCATGCATAATCTTATTAAAAATCATAAAACACCTTTTTCAGCAATATTAATATTAGGAAAATTTCCTTACATAATGGATTATACATTTCCCTCAAATGAATTATCCCCTTATGAAATATCTTATTTCATTCATAAAATTTTTACTAGAATGAAACCTAAAAAATAGTGGTTGTCCCTTCATAAAAAACATCAAGGCCTAGAATCATCATATAATTTACTAAAGTGTAATATTATATATCCAATTTTGTTAATATAGAATTACTTTTCCAACTAAAATCATTTTCCACTTTTTTTTCATTAACAGGATAGTAATAAATCATACTATCATATTCCTTGATCAGTTCTAACTAAATTATCTATCTTAAGATCAATTCAATTTTAATGAATATATATATATATAAATTTTCAATCAGTATATATTTCAATCATTACTATAGAAAAAGTTTCCTCATAATTTTCATAAAAAAACACACATCAGTAAATTCCATATCAATTGTAGGGTAATTTAGATCATGAGGTTTCGACCAATGTAAATCATATGTAATTTCCTGATCATTCTATAATATGACACAACCAAGTCCCATAAATGAATAATAATTATATATGGAATATAATATATATATCTATATATTGATGGTAACAAATTATAGAATTCACCAAGCTTCGTTTTAGATCATAAAAAATCACATTCATTTATTGAGATCAATTTGAATCCTTTTTGAGTTAACATAGTTAGTCAGATAGAAATATTAGAAAACGTTTTCAACAAATCATTATTAAAATACTGACAATTGATGAATTTTAAAATTATCTATGATATTTTTGTTTCATGTCCATTATTCATCAAATCTTCTTTTCAAATGGCCAGTAGTTATGTAATAATTTACAAAAATATAAACCACTAATCCAATTACTTACAACAAAAATTCACATATAATAAATATTCCAAAATTTTTGTTTCATATTCTGTTTTCAAGACAATCCTTAGGTTTACCTCATATTATTGTTTTTCGTTAAAATATATCAAAATTTGTCATTAAAAACAATAAAAAATTTATCCCAAAAATTGTGAAATGATCTATTCATAATATCCATAAAAATAATAGGTGCAATAGACATCCAAAATGGAATAAATAAAAAATCACAATGCATGTATCTAGTTTGAAATTTTTTATTGGTAATCAATACATCTGTCAATATTATCTATTGGTACCCATACCATATATCAATTATCAAAAAAATATTGTTTTCCCTGAACAAGGTCAAACAAAAAATCAGTATGAGGAAACAAATTTTTGTTCATAATATTGATGATATTCAATGATCAATATATAGAGAAATGTATCATTGAAAAATATTTATTTTTACCAAAAAATAGGATCACCCCATGGGGATGTTCTATAGAGAATGAAACATTTATATAGAAACATATACAATGCTTTTTTAAATCTAAGAGTTACACATGTGCAATTTGATATGGGTTTTTAGAAATATGGTTACCATCTTGAATAAGGAAAATAGTAAAATCATCCTACATATTAAGAATAACACTATTAAAATCATTATTAAATACATAAATTAGTTTCCTTAACTACTCTTAGATCAATAATTTATACAATTTCATTCTTTTTAGAAATATAAGCTTGGTTATTTTCAAAAAAGTATCTAATCAATTTTTCTTCTCCCTAGTATGATATAAAAGGAATAAAATCGTTGAACATAAATTTTATTACAATAAAATATATATTATCTTAACAAAATGAAGTTCGATCCATATAAGGAATGATTTTAAAATCTATAATGGTCAGTTTAACATGATTTATAAGAATAACCATCCCACTAATAAAAGTATAAATATTCTAATAAATACTGGTTTCTTTAATATTTCCACCAATAGATTACAATTTTTTATATTATTTTTCTATGGGGATATTACCATTTTTCGTGAAAATATATCCAAAATTAATGAATAATACTTTTTAAAGGAAAACTTGGTATTGGAATAATTTGAATAAACACACAACGTAACTATCACCACATCAATTCTAACCATACACTAATAGTTTCAATATATAATTATTTTTATGTACCTTTCTAATTTTGATATTGATGAACATCAACATTATTGAATAGCATGGGAAAGATATTATCATAATTCTAAAACTTATTATAGCTAATGAATCATATCATCAAATATTCAATATATGTATTCTTTTTTTCCTTACAATCACGAGAAATACATCAAAACCTACCAGATAGAATGAAGTTGCCATGTCACGACCCATCCTTGGGGCCCATGTCGTGACTACCCCAAAACCGCCTTCCATAGGCCAGAGGCTGGCGACTAGCACCAAGGTGTAAATCCCGGAAAAAGGGAATGCATTGCCTTTGAAAAATAAACAAGCACCATAGAGTAAGCAAGCGGAAAAGTAAACACTTAGTAAAAACTGTAACAAGCTGTGCTGAAAGTAAAAGAGGCCGGAAATACAAGCCCAACTTTAAAGTACAACTGAAAGGGGAAAACGACAACTGAAAAGAAAAGCCGCAGCGTCGAGCTGTCCTCTGGAAGTCCCACCTGAAGGGTGGGTACAAATAGCCTCCACTGCTCCTTGGGTCCACTTGACTGCTCCGAGTACATCCCGCCCAGTGGTCCACCACCAGGTACAGTCCTCCTTTGCAAGCCTCCACCACGATCAGTGTTGTCCGTCGTCTGCATCCAACACAACGAAGTGCGGGCATAGCCCATGCAGGGGTGAGTATAACGATTCTCAGTGGGGACCCCGAGACCCTCAAGGTCTCACTAAAACCAACAAGGATAACCACAAAGAAGATCTCAACAGATAACCTCTGCTCAGGCATATTCCCATACATAAACCTAAGTTACCAAGTAACCCATCTCAATCATGAGAAAACATAGGGATTATGAAATCAATGGATAACCACCACCCAGGTATATGCCCTTACATATACCCAAGTTATCAAGTAACCCATCGAAATCATGAGAAAACACAAAGATCAATGACTCAGCTCAAACCAGGATATTCATTATCGAAACCTCAACTGCCGAAGAACCTCGTGTCAAGAGTGTACAGTGGTCCTGTCATGACTCCTAGGTACTTCCCACTAAACTAAGACTGCTGTAGTACTCCACCTGTCGAGTACTGCGGGCATGCTGCTACAACCAAGCGCTCTTCCATCGTGGGTCTGCCGCTACAACCATGCTCTCCCCTGTGCCGCTACAACCAAGCGCACCTCTGTCGTGGGTGTGCCGCTACAACCAAGCGCTCCCCTATGCCGCTACAACCAAGCGCTCTTCCATCGTGGGTCTGCCGCTACAACCAAGCACTCCCCTATGCCGCTACAACCATGCGCACCTCTGTCGTGGGTCTGCCTCTACAACCAAGCACTCCCCTGTGCCACTACAACCAAGCAAACCTCCGTCGTGGGTCTGCCGCTACAACCAAGCGCTCCCCTGTGCCGCTACAACCAAGCACTCTTCCGTCATGGGTCTGCCGCTACAACCAAGCGCTCCCCTATGTCGCTACAACCAAGCGCACCTCTGTCATGGGTCTTCAGCTACAACCAAGCGCTCCCCTATGCCGCTACAACCAAGCGCACCTCTGTCGTGGGTCTGCCGCTACAACCAAGCGCTCCCCTGTGCCGCTACAACCAAGCGCACCTCTGTCGTGGGTCTCCCGCTACAACCAAGCGCTCCCCTGTGCCGCTACAACCAAGTGCACCTCTGTCGTGGGTCTGCCTCTACAACCAAGCGCTCCCCTGTACCACTACAACCAAGCGCACCTCTATCGTGGGTCTGCCGCTACAACCAAGCACTCCCCATTGTGCTTTCTATAACACACGGAGTTGTTCGATCAGCAGTCGTCAGGTCTTAGTCGGCTACACGGTCTCCGTATTCCGCACGCTCGTCTCCGGAAGGGTCCGCTCCATGAGCTACAGGTCGATACTACAAGTATCCCAAGGTTCCACGAAGAAGTATCTCAAGGAACCGCCTCATCACAGGGGTCTCAACACAACAGACGACGCATCAATCGGACGCCCGGTCTGTGAGTTACTAACCTTTTCGTCCTAGGGGCCCGATTGGTTTCAGGTGCGAACCAACCCGTCCGTATCTCAATTGTACCCCGAACCCCCATATAGTATACCCAAAGGGACCGTTTCTCAACGATATCACCAACGCCACTGACGGTTCGTCAAACGGACGTTCGGTCTGAAAGATATCATCTTTTTCTGTTCCAGGGGCCCGGTTGGATTACGGGTACAATCCAACCCGGATATAACCCAACTTCATCCAAAACTCGTGCGGAAGATGCCAAAAGTTCCGTATCGTCAACAGGAATGCAACGCAACAGACGGCACGTCAATCGGACACCCGGTCTGGAAGTTATTGGCTTTTTCGTCCCGGGGCCCCGGTTGGTTTTTGAGCGAAAACCAACCCGACCGTACTCCACCTGTGTCCAAACCTCGGGCGGAGTATTCCAAAAAGATCCATCTCACTTAGAGGAATTCAACGAAGTCGACGACACGTCGATCGGACGTCCGAAGCTCACGGTATGAGCGTTTCCGCTCCGAAGGCCCGATTGGTTTCGTGTACAAAGTAACCCGGCCGAAACCAAAGTAATCAGAAACCTTGAGTGCGATATACAGAAACGACCATCTCGATCCAAGGATCGCGTTGCCGGTGAAGGCGCGTCGTTCGGAGGCCCGTAGCTCATGTTACGGGCAAAATACAGAAAACTGTTTGAAGATGGGGGGTCTGGGCCCGGGCCGACCCGACCCGACCCGGCTGTTCCCGGCCCGGTCCGGCCAGGGCGCGGCCCGGCCGGTCGGACCGTCCTGGCTCGGCTCGGCCGAGCGGCTGAGCACAGTAGCCGTGGGGCGCCACCCCCGCGGGTTGAGGAAGCCGCGGCCCTCGAGGGCCGCGCTGGACAAAGCGGACGCGGCTTCTGTTGCATCCCGTGCGGGCGAGCCGGACCCGCGCGGCCGTGGGTCCGCTGGCCGCCGCCGCCGCGCTGGCGACTGCGGGCTACGGGAGTTGCTCCGGTGGTCCATTTTTCTTTCCGTCTATGCCGGTTCTCCTCCCCGGTTCTGTCCTTCACTGCGGAAACATCAAATCACCCTTGCGTCACGTTTTGTCGTCGCCCGCCAAATCTGCACAACAACGATGAACTACGGAGGGTTGTCGGGCCGTGTTCGTTTGTCCCGCACCCTCCGCGTTAGGCGATAACAATTGGGAGGATTAAATAACACATAGAAAACATAACCAAACAATTTTAATGAATTAAAATTGTTCTTATGAACCTAGTTCTTCAATTCGAACGGAAACATTCACAGAGTATAAAACATTCTATAAAACCCCTACCTCGTCAAGTCGTCGCACGCACGTTCTTCGCGGATTTGATCGCCGTGGAAGGAGGCGATCGTCGCGTCGCAGATGGGCATCGTGTCGTCGTGGAAAGGCGTCGCGTCGTCGCGGTAGGGCGTCGCGTCGTCGCGGAAAGGCGTCGCGTCGTCGCGGAAGGGCGTCGCGTCGACGAACTCCGAGGTTCAAGAACATGAAGATTTAATTATATTTATTAAATCCATGTGTTGTTATAAACCACAAAGAGAATTTAAAAGAAACCCAAAATCTCCTACCTCAAGATGTTGGTGATCGGAGATCGTTGATGGGAAGAACGTCTCGGAAGAAGCGTCGTCAATCTCCGAGGGTGATGGTGTTCTTCGCGTTCTTCGCGTTCTTCACATTCTTCACGTTCTTCGCGTTCTTCGTGAAGGAGTATGAAGGCACAAAGTTGTCAAAACCTCTCAACGAGCATTTTTCTAGAAGTCATGCGTTGGTCTTATTTTATTATTATGCCAACGGATTGAAAACAGGTTAATAAATGATTAAATTAATTCATCGAATTAATTCAATGAATAAAACTGCCCAATTAATTCAACGAATAAAACCGCCCAATTAATTGGTGCGTTAAGAAATTAAGAAAACGCGTTAGTTGACTTTCATAATGACGGGTTTTCGCGGGTGCGTTACTTAGTGGAAAGAAACGGCGGGGCTCGTGCGGGCCCCACCTCACAAATATCCTACCAAGAGGGTAGGATATTTCTGGATAGCACCCTATCCGCATCAACTCAACTTAAGCTGCTTTAAGTGGCTTCAAGTGGCTTCTAAGCGGCTTAAGTGAAATAAAATAAAGTTTGTCATACAATCTACTTTATTTCTTAACTTTAAGCCCAAAAATTAAAAACCACAACAGAGCAAACGCAACTCCGGAAGAGGCATTTCTAAGCAATTACCGGTGCTGCGATTCCATCGGTGCCCTAAAAATTTGATTCCGAGCACCGGTTCAAAAGTTAGAAAAACCCGCTCGTCCGTTCACTGAACGTACCCCGAGCCAAACTTCGGAAAATGATTCCGGGCACACCGGGCCTCGGAATCAGGTGCCGTCAGAAACTGCGTTCTTTTAAAATTCCTAAGAAAATTAAGAAGAAAAATTTCCTTGAAATTTACGGGTCTTTAAATTCCATATATCCAAATACTTTTTCAATTATTCTATTTAGTACACATCTCATAATATAATATCGTAGATTTGTTACAATCAAATTTTTCTAATGGATGCTTCAACATTTCATTCCATCTATACAATTTATTTCTCTTTTCAACATGAGTATACAAGTGTTAGTAAAATCCATAACCACGTTCTTTTCACAACAAATAATGTATTCTAATATACCTTAAATTCATGTTCATCGAATTATCTTTGTAATATTGGTTTTAAAATGGAGAAAAATATATTTATTTTACTATAAATGTCCTGAAAAAATTAAGTACATACGTACCATGTATTGTAAAATTTACATCATATGTGGCCACATCATCTTCATATATTTTCCAAAATGTCTATATATTTTATCTCCATAAAAAACTGAAATATCATACAAAATTATTTATAAATAAAAAATTCTTAAATGTATCCCATTAAAATAAATTAGGATCATATTTTTCTATGGTATTATAAACTAGAGACTAATATAAACTAGCTTCATCCTCAATTATGAATAAATTAAGATTTACTTTTGGACATTCTTAATATCTGATGACCAAAAATATATTTTAAAGATTAATGATCCATTATTTGGTAATGGAAGGTCTATAGGATATATTGAATGATGTGGTTTATAGTATCATTAAAAGCTCTAATGTAGACTTTTATAATTTATGGTGTAAAATGTTCCTCTCTAATAGGGATACCAAAACCATTTAAATATTATATTAATTTATTTGTAATTAAAAAAATGTCTTATTACATTTCCATGCTTCACAAGATATTTATTTGTAATGATATTTTTCTCTCGATGCCTTCCAGTTACATCATCCGTATTTCTTCTATAGAAAAATATTATTAAAAAATATAGTTTAGATTATGAAACATGGTAATATCTAAATTTTTTATCATTTAAAAATGGCTATGAAGTATAATATTCCAATGATATTCTATTATAATTATCATATTCTATAGTTATATCTAAAACGACATTCAATAACAATTAGAAGGACTTAACCATAATCATGACATAATATTGAGTTCTAATTCATGAATTCATTAGCATACATGTGAGGATATTTTAAATATTATAGTTTTATAGAATTTGGTCATAACTCATACATTAAAAACTATGTATATACAAATTTGAAACTTTCAGTCAATAATTTTATTAATAATACATATCTATTGTGATAAAAAATGTTTTAATTTCCTGAAAAATATTTAGGACATTCAAAATGACCTCTTAATTTCCCTTAAAAATCATTAAACCCTATGAAAAACATTTTAAAACATGATATGTGACCAAAATGGTCATTAAGGGATAGAAAATAAATAATTTAATTAGTCCAATGGAAAACATAAAAATTGTTGACATATAATTTTTTATCTCAAAGATCCATGAGAAAAATGAAACAAATTACATTCAAATTACGTAAGACACAATATTTTTTCTACAAAATCATATAAAACATGTTTTAAGAATATAGAAATAATTTACATAACATGGGACATCATCATTCATATCACATTGAACAATTAAATTATCAATATAGTCGTCTTCTATCACCAGAGTAACCATAGAATTATAGGGATATCAAACACCCACCCATCTATGGATTATCATTAAACATATCATCCTTGGTTAATAATTTTACAACTCATCCATGGTTAATAGTGGATCCTCTAATCATTGGTTTATAATGTAACCACCCATAATCCATTTTTAATAGATCCTCCCATAATTTTTTTATAATGTTAAAACATATCCATGGTTTATAATGGAAGCACATGTTATCATAAAAAAATTAAATAACCATAAAATGATTAAAAAAATAAAATCATTCATTTGTATTATAAAAAATAAATTAAATATTTTATTTCCATATATAAATTATTCCTGATATTCATATAACCATTTATTTTAAAATCCCATTTCAATATAATAATACTCTATTTTTTTTAAACCCATTTTCAATAGAAAAATAATCTGTAAAAATGAAAATTCTTTTTTTCATTAATGAAACTATATTTATTATAAAGGAATGTAATATGTAAATAATTTTTATGGAAGTATAAAAATTCTTCATCCTTACACATATTAAATTAGAACATTCCTTTTTTCATTTGTATATAAAGTGAAATATTCAATATAATGATTCATTTTTTTTCAAATATAAAAAAACTCATTTATGAAACTCTCATGTCAATATAACTAAATTCATAAAATCATTTCAAAATCATGTACATGGATGAAAAAAACTATTTGAAGGTAAAAATTAAATTATTATTTTTTAATGAAATGTTTTATTTCAGTTTTGAAATATATGAATTATAGGACCCATGAAATAATAAATTTTAAAATATTTATAAATATCATTATATTAGATAATTTAATTATATTACATTTCAAGGGGGTATATTTATTTATAATAATTAAATATTTATGCATAACATAAAAATATGCCTCAATGGAAGAAAATTGGGATGAAGCCCCTTACATTGAGTTTGATTCATCGTGTTCATTTATTATCATCTTGAATAAGATATTTTTAATAATTTTTTATTTGGCATAGATTACATTTCTGGTTTAATATTCCATTTATTTCACTTATCACAATATTAAATACATTTACATAATTAATTATGTTTATGATGTATGTTTCGATGATATATTTCTTAAATGTAAAAAAAATTACTGTTTGATATTGACCATAGTCGATGAGGATTTATTTAAAAATACCAGAAATAATATTCATAGAAAAATTATCATATTTACAGATCAATTAACATTTATAGAACCAAACATGAATGATGTTTATGAAAAATAAACTGTGTTATGATCTGAGAGATAATATGTGGTAGGCACGTATAACTAAAATTTCTATTTTTAATAGATAATTTTAGAAAGAAGGTATGTCTTATTTTATATGTATACAACTATAAAAATATAATAAATCCCATATAATTGAATTAATTATACTTATATCTACCATCAATGTGATTTAGTGATGAAAATGGGCAGCATTAGTCTATGGAAGTGGTAGTACACATGTATGAATGAACGATGTTATCATTTTTCAGTGTAACTATAAAAATGAAATAATATAAATTTATAATGAGAATTATTTTACTAATATAATATATAATTTATATATAACACATAAATTAATTTAATTCATCCTTATTACCATCCATGTATTATGTTAGTGAAAAAATAAATCACATCGCTTCAAGTGCTGGTAGTTTGTCATGCCGATGAGGGACATTATCATATACCCGTGAATTATAAATTAAAAAGTTATAGTTGATATCATAACTAAAAAATATATAATATGTTATAGATTTCATATATATATATATACTTCAAATACATAGTTATGACAAGACATGCGAGACCATGAATGAAAATGAAAGACATATGTTTCTTAGGTGGAGGACTTCCGTACACACAAATGATGATTTCATATACATATTTTTAGGAGACGTTATGGATTTGGGTTATAAAATTCACATAATAACATATATACATGATGAATATAATGATTATTTTATTTGAAAATAATTTAAGAGGATTTTAAATAGTTTTATGAATAAATAAATTAAAAACACATGGTTAACCACAATACCTGTCATTCGGACATCCTCCTTAGGTAAGAACCAAAATCATTCATAGTATTTATACTTTGATAAGAATAAGGGATCTAGGTCTTAAAGGGTGAATTAAAATATATATGAATTTATGTATTTGATTAGCCAAATTCTATTAATGAGGTCAAATGGAGAAGATATGGGTGGACATTTATACGTGAGGTTAGTGGCATATATGTAATTTTTGAAAAGAAAAAGGGGTACCCACGTTTTTGAAAATAAAAAAAATAAACAATGGACATTAATGAAAAATAGATATTAAATGTTTTAAAAAGTTAAATACATTAGATTTAATTCATGTGTTTATGTTATTATAACCCATATTTTTTTAGTTTAACCCCCATCAATCTCATTTTAACCTTAATTGCAACAACTATTTTTTATTTTTTTCACAATTAATTACAGAAAATAATTAAATTAATCATAATATATAATATAAATTATAAATAAAAGGGATATGGAATCCACTTTAACCATATTTATACATAGAACACAAAAATTTAAATTTGAAATTAAACATACCAATTCAATGAAAATGCGAGTTTTCAAGAACAATTTCTTTCACATGAAAGATGATTTATATTAAAAAATGAATTTAATAATAATAATTGTTTGAATATAAAATACTTTGTTTTGATATATAATATAAAAATTTCATATAAAAAATTCCACATTAGTGATTATTATAATTAAATACAATTGAAAAAATTAAGAACATTAAGATAATTCTTCGAAAAACCCATTTTTAAACCCAAAATAAATTAACCCTAAAATATAATTTAATATCTATAAAATAGAAAATATGTGGAATAAATATATAAAAATAATAATTAGGTTATATTACAGAATATTATATTATAATGGAAATTTAAAATTACATAATTTATTGAAAACAATAATTTTTTTAAGAAAATATATTTTTTCACTATTCGCAAAAATTAAATATATTAAGAAAAAACAAAAAATACAGTCCTATGTTTTCTTTATTTTAATATTAATTTATTAATTTTTTTATAATAATTTAAATTATAACATTTATAAAATAAAATTTTAAATAAAAACTATTCATGAAATGTGTTTAGTTAAAAGTATTTCATTTTTCATGTCACAATTTCATAATATTTTGGAAATTAATATATCCATATAAATCATATTTATAATCAAAAAAAATTTATTCCTTAATTTCAATATTTGTTGCATATTTTATATTATTTAGCGATTTTTGATTTTTAATTCGTGACTAAATAATTGTTTTCATGCACTGACACATTATGTGTGTATTTTTATTATTATTTTTATACTTATTGATTACTATATCTATAATTATTGTTTTTATAAGTGGTAGTTTTTGAGTCTTAATTTTTTAGAATCATTATATGAATATTATGAAATTATATGGATTATTTGATTATTTATTAAGATTTCAGAGATATGTATTATGAAATTTGTAAAATGGATTTTGTGTGATAGTGATGTGGAGGATAAGGATAGATAGGGTAAAAGACATGTGTAAATTTATTTCAAGATTTAAATTATTTATATAAATATTTTCATTATTTTATTGATCAGTAATATATAATTTATTCATAGATTCAGTTTATTTGTCTACACATATAAAAAAATTTTGTTATCTAAAATTTATCTTTATATTATTTTACATGTACACCAATCATATTTTATTATGTTATATTATTAACTCAGAGGTGATGTATTCAAATGTTTTCTCATGTAGGAATTCAATTTTAGCTATAAAATAGTTTTTATGGTAATATAATTCACTTATTTTGAATATGTTTTCATTATTTTTTGTCAGGAATCCTAAATATTATATAACCATGAATTTTTTCATTTATGATATATGATGCAATATATTAAATTAATATATATATATTGGTTTTATTAGATCCGATAATGGATAATCCCTATCATTAATATTTTTTAATTCCATTATTGGTAATTACTATATCTGGGGAAATAAGAGGTGGGAATCATGGGTTGATAGTGATATTATTTTCATCCTATGAGGGGCCTTGGTTGGATACTGTCATGGATTAATGCTATAAGAGAAAGAATTATAGAGAGAAAATTCAATGAGTTTTTATATTTTTTATAGGGTTATGAGTAATTTAAATTTCTTAATCCTAGATTGTAATGTATAATAAAAAATTACTATAATCACATTAGTCCCCTCTGATTCGACTGTAATACATTTGATACCTATAGATATCTACAAAAAACAAGATAAATATAATGTGTTTGTTAATGAATTATATACTCTTAGTTAATGATGAATGTATCTTCCATGAAACTAATAAAATATGTTATTATTGAAATTATTTTTGAATAATTATGTAATAGTAATGTTAACTAAAATATTTAAAGTATAAATTTTATTTTAAATTCATATGATCAGATTGATGATATCATATCATTATGTTGGATACAAGGTGATTTTTATTTATTATGAAATTATTAATTTTGATTCATGTTTATGAAAATGAATGATATTTTACATACAATGAAATATAAAAAATTATGTTTTAAAATATGGATGTTTGAAGGATTTAAAAGATAATTAAAAAGACTACTTAAATATGAAATTAATCAAATTTATTTTATGTGGTTTTTTTCATATAGAATATCCCATATTATAGGGATTTTTTTATTGATAAGTTAATAATTGTTATTAGAAATCATGTAACAGTCAAAATTATCATTTAAATTTAATCATTATTTGAATATAGTAAAAATTTTAGAGGATATAGAAAGATGATTTGGATTAATCCCATCTAATTTAATTGAATTATTTTAATAAAAATGTTATTAGACATATTAATAGGAAGAAAGTGTTATTTTTTATCTGGTAAAGTGATGTACAAAACTATTTGGAGTTCAAATAATATTTTTTGTTTATTTTCATTAATACATGATATAAATATTAATATATAGATGTTATTGATTATATATTTTTTGTCATTATATTAAAATAGTTTCTATTATTAATATATCCAATATTTTATATTCATATATTAATAATTTTTATTCTATTACAAATCAATATTTTTTTTTTAAAGAATGGGAAATGAAAATAATGTGTTATTTATTATCATGAATGTTTTATTTTGTGAAATATAAAATGCCTATTTTGTATCATATTGTGGTATATTGCAATGAATATTGGATTATAGTGAAAAATATTGAAGTAATATGAATGGATGATTAAAAAATATTGACGAAAATAAATAAATTAATATTTTTGAATAATATATTTTGATAAATAATTTGTTTATTTATATATGTATTATTAATTTGGGATTTTTGATATAGTGTATTGATTGGTCTTATGTGAAATTATAGTCTTGATACAAATTTTAGAACTTATTAATGAGAGTATAATAGTTGATGTGGTATAAAGATATTTTAGAGGTGAAATTTTAAATCAAATATATTTATAAAAGTTCAATAATGTTGATTATGATATTTAAAATTAGTTGAACACTATATGTGGGTGTGTCCCCTTTTTTCATTTCATTTTGTGGTAGTTTAATGGAGGTAAAGGGTAGTAAAATTTATTATTTGTTCCTTTTAATGATATTATTTTTAAAATTTGGTTAATTTTTAACAGAGAATGTAAAGGAATGTATGATTAACCATATTCTGTAGAACTGTGTTCGTTTTAGAGATATCATTTTAGGTATTTCATAAATATATTTTTTTCATTATAATTTCATGATATATTTTACTTTTATTTATGTTTATCTAAGAATACCACTCATAGTAAAATAATTTTGATGTATATAAAATCTATTTGAAACTATAAAATTAATTCAAAAACTATATTTTAGATTATGTTAATTATATGAAATATATCAATGATTCTTATGATGTTTTATATAAATTCAAATAATAAGTATATAAATGTATACTTTTTCCATCAAATATTCATTTTTATTATTCATTATTTTTTTAATCATTTAAAAAACTGTGAATTTATAATATAATTAGCTTTGAATAAATTTATTTATTTGATAGCTTCTATCACAAACAACATTGAGTTTAAATAAACCATAAAATAATATTAAAATGTTAATATTTTAAGAGGACTGATATAAACTATCAATTATTTATTGGTATTAATAATATTAACTAAATTTGTCATTATATATTGAGTACATAATAAATATAAATTTATTTAAATTTTATAGTAATCAAGAACCAGATATTAAATATGTTATTTTAATCTATAAAAAATCATTTTAATTCAGAAATTATTTATATTCATTTTCTAGAAAAAATACTAAAGAAAAATTATTTAGAATTTATATATTATATTTTATCAAATAAAATAACTTATATCCATATATCGATATTAATATAGGGTAATATTTTGGTATTTTTATGAAATTGTTATTTTTTCAATTAATAGTAATATGTACAAAATATTGATAAAATAATTATTTATTTTTAATAAAATAAGTATTTTATAAGTCCCAAAAATTTTCAATATGAATTCAAATTAACATATGTGTTCATTGTTTTTATTTAATCTAATTAATTACCATTAAACCATGTTTATGAAATATTTTAATATATATTTCTTTTTAGTCATGAAAACAAATTTTTTTAATAATATTTTAAATAGAATAATGCATCTCTATTAAAAATAAATAAAAACCCACTAATGAGGAATTATATAAATGAAATATATAGATAATATATCAAAAAACAATAATTTATATTACTTTAATTTATATTAATTTTCAAAAATTTAATATGATATTATTTTTTTATAAAAATTATACTTCTTGAAAAAACATTTTCAAACACGTCTATTAGTTTATTTTAAAATTAAATTAACCAAATTTTATGAGTTTAATTATGATAAATGGATTAAATATTTATAGTTATAATAATAAATATTATCTAATAGGGTAAACACAATTTCTGATCATAATGAATAATGAAAATAGTAAAAATTATATGCTGCTATTAAAGTGACAATGGTTTTACATAGGGTTAGACAAAAAATATATGGTTTAAGATTCCTAAAATTTATCTAGATAATATTTAATGGTCATTTTTATACCTTATGACTTTTAAAGATCTAATATGTTTAATTTTGGTTCCTTTCTTAATCTATAAAAAGTGTTTGTAATTATTTTATTTTAAAAATTCCATGTATATCCTCCCCCCACTAATAAAAGTACACAATATATCCTCTAATATTTAAAGATATAAAAACCACCAGTTTTCCCAATTATACCCATATAAAATCCTTACACCCCTCCCCTTATCCTAGAATCCTTGGTTTGATAATAAATCAAACCTAGAACATCATTGTTTTCAAACCTATAAAACTTTTCTGAAGAAGACGTATCATCCTTAATGTAGAGTTTTATTTTTTTGTATTATTCTAAATACTTAAAATATTTTTGAACCAAAATTATAAACTAACATCATTATTTTCCATTTACTTATATTTTCTTATGTTATGGTAACTATATAGAACCACCTACTCCTCCCACAAATGGGAAATGAAACTGTTCGTTATGTTTACAAAATACTACTAACTGATGAACTCACATGATTATTTTTTCCATAAAAGCTTATCAAGGATGGATATAATGATCACATTAATTATTATATACTATATTTATTATATAAATAAATTTTTTAAAATCACATGAACTTTATTACTTTCTATTTCATATGTAATGCAATAACATAGTTGGTTTGTACTGCAAACTACCGCCTTGTAAGGAATTGTTATCCATTTCTTATTATGATTTATATGGAATGTGATATAGATTGATTTTATGTTTATATATGATATTAATAAAATAAAAATATTTTGTGCAAAAATATATCATATACTTTCATACCATACTATCCATTGAATAAATGAAAACTCATTTTTGTGTGTTGTCGACTAATGCCTTGCGAAGCAATGTGATTTTTTTATTACCACCTCACATTGATGGTATTTGTACGAGTATATAATGAAATAAAATTATATTTATAATAAAAAAATTATCATGGGAATATATGAAAACACTCATCTATTTTCATTCACGATCATTGAAAAACTAAAATTATACCTATGCATAAGTATGTCCAAGTGTCTCCATGATTTTAATATAGTAAAATGTTCAGAACCATCATTCATGGTTGGTTTTAAAATTATAAAAAATGTATAACAAAGTTATTTATATCTTGATTTCAATTCTTTATATTGTTAAAAAATAATCTATTTTAGCTTAGTCGACATAACAAAGGAGTTTTCTACTGAAGATCATCATGTCAATAATAAGATATACATCATATTAATTTGTTAAACATTTTAATATGAAAAGGTAAAAACAAAAAATAATAATAACTTTGAAAAATTTCCTTAATTATGAAAATTGGTAATATAATTTAATTATTCTTAATGATAATGAAAAAGATGAAAAATCATACTTGATGTAAATGAAATTTTAAAGGCACCCTTTTTTAGGTTATGACCATTCTCTCTCTAACATAATTTCTCTCAAATTATATTTATATAATGCTTCAATGTTATATATATATATATATAAATCATATTTATACCTATCTTATTAATAATTCATTTGATGGGGGAAATATATTCCTCATGACAATCATTAAAATTCCATTTTAGGAAAATCTTTTGATCATGTTATTAGACAGGATAATGAAACCCATTTCATTTCATGATAAATTTTTAAACATATTAATTATGATTTATATACATTAATGGAACTCATATTCATATATATCTAATGAATTTTATTGGTTTTCATAGAATTATATAGCCCTTCAATGCATTTTCTAATTTTTTAGTCTCATGATATGTCATCTATGGGATTAGGGAGGGAACCTAATACATTATAGGACTCTACCCACAATGTCATGTTGTATTGGAAGTTTACATTTACTTATGGTTATTTCATTTTTTATGTCACTTCAACATTACCATGGTCTGATTATCATATAATACCATTCCCATTATGTTATTCCAACTATTTATTACTCTTATACCTTATTTTTCATGATATCATATTATACTATTAACGATCATATTATTCTTCCATATCATGTTTACTACATTATAAGTATTTTTAGATTGACATTATTGTTCATGTATTCCCTAGGATATCTGATGCAGCTTAGTGAAATAAAATGGCTTTAAATAGATCACTATTGTATTACCAACTAGGTCACATGTATGAATTAATTTAATTTTGGTTTTTCATGAAAGCAATTTTAGAGTCCTAATGGGAATAGGGGATTAAAATGGAGATTATTGGAGATGGTACGAAAGTATCTCAATTACCGTATGGATGATATTGACATGAAATAACCTTATTGTATTGATTTGTGTGTTACCATGTCGTCGTTTTCATGGTTTTATCATCGATTAGAAAAACTGTTCTGCTCACTAGGGAAAACCATGTGGGGTATAGGATATTATCAAAGGGTTTTTCATGTTTTTATAAATCCATTATTCTAGGAATAAGAGACAATGAAACTTGTATTTTAAAGATAATAAATCTCAACACTATTGGAAAATGATTTTCCAAATCATTTATCCAAACCATGTGTGGCCTCAAAATGTTAAAAAAGTTATAAATTAAACATATTCCCTTGATCATGTATACATATTACTACCACTATAACATCATTTGGATTACCCTAAAAATTAACCAATTCTATAGAGTATTATCCATTTGGATTCATAAAGGAAATCCTTTATTCTTGATGGATTCCAGCATAGTATGTGGTGGTTTTTATATGGTTTGTCATTTTCATTGTATATATACCTTAGATATTCTCTACAGTAATATTTATCTAGCCAAAATGTGATATGATTACATATATAATGGGATTTATTGTGTATTTAGATTTATTAATATGGAACAGGGTTCATTTGGATCCTATAAACTCTTCCCTGATCTCTATTTTCGATGTTGGATTGCACAGTATCAATTGTGGTGTGGGTGTTTTGATACAATGGGTTAAATCTATGAAATTATTATGGTTCTTGTAAAATTTGATTTCGTTCTCAATATAAATGATTTGATTTTTTTTCAAGGTATCTCATTGAATGATTCATGTTTTAATAGGTGTTTTTTCCCTTAATTCATATTTTTGAACACCATGTGATTGATTAAACATTTGACTGGTGGGTTTGATTCAAAAGGGTTTTTAAAACATAAATGTAGATTAGATAAGATAGGAAAATGTTTTATAATATGTGGGAATGGTTATAAAACTTATATTGACACACATTTCTCATTTGGAAGCTTAGGTACATTGGGAATGTGACATAGGTGACCCTACATTGTGTGGCACCACTAGGGGTTACTTTTGAGATAACAATAGACTATGAAAGGAATAAATATTGGTTGGAACCAACATATTAATATTTATTATACTTTATTTATCGTTAGTATTTCTATCTGATGAGTACCAATATGGTTTTCACTGTCGTTTATGGTTATTTATTTCATGATGTATTTTTTCCTGGATTGATCCTCACTTGTTTTCCCCAAATGTTGTATCACATGGTATCGCTTTATGGATTGTGTCATGGTTGTCTGTTGATTTCATACCTTATGTTATATTTATATTTTTATTCTTTTGTATCACTTATATTTTCAGTATTAACATATTTTTGAATATGAATGTATTTTTTGTAAAAATAATAGAATCTTATTTATAAATGAGTTTGGATTTAAGAAAAATGATTTATAGAAATGGTTTTGTTTACAAACCTAAAATCGCTACATTCATGATATTATAATTTTTATAGACTATATGGAGGTATCATACTGGTAATTTTATTTACATTCTTTTTTATCATTGAGTGTCTTTATATTGTTTATTGAAATATCTATGTAAATGGGAGGAATTTTATAGCATGCTAAATTCCCTTTTTGTTACTTCCTTTAGTTTGGAATGGTTTGTAGGCTGTGGTTTTTCACATCGAGGCTTGTTGGTCTTTTAATATTACACATCATAGTTTTTTCTTTTTTCCTTGTATTTATTGATTTTTTGTGTATTTATTTTTTCAATGTTTTACTATAGTTGTATTTTTTACTTTTAGATATATTAATGGTTTCTTTTCTCGCTTCATATTGAACCTCACCTCAACGCTGGGATGAATCCTGTGGTTTTTCTAGTTGAAATGAGTTTTTTCATAAGAGAATTTTATCAAAGGGAATGATCATCCTAAAGTATGTTATCACACCCTAATATTGGTTTTGTATCAGGGGTGGAATAGAGTTACGACACTCAAAATTCATGTAGTAAGTGAACAAGGGTTTTTTTCCATCTCTATTATAATTATTAACATTTGATACCTTTGGCGATAGGAAAAATTGTACTCAATTTGAGATATGGTATCTGAGGTCATTTGAAAGAACTAAATTTGATGTTCATTTAAATGGCCTTCTTTATTCATAAAAAATTGTTCTTTGGTTCATGGAATTCAAAATTTCTTTATGTTCATGATGTTTTGAATAATTCCTATGAAATGTTGATGTTGGTACTAATTTTTTTGGTTAAGAATTAATGATGAGTGGTCATTGTATTATGATTAATAAAAAATTCCATCATAAATCGATATTCATAATTAGATAGAATAATCTTTGAGATAGTGTCCATAGGGGAATACTTTAGTATACCATTATGTGGTTGAATATTGAATTCGTACAATATAGACTTTGGGTCATGTTGGTGTGAGGAAACCATGATAATTAGTAGATCATTTCAATGATTTTACTAAATATAATCCACCTATATTTCATGATAATAATGAAACACAAATATATGATGATTTTATTGTCTATATCATGAATATATTCAAATTCTTGATGACTCTTCAAGACTCTGAGTTGGGACTATCGATGTACATTCTCAAGGGAATGTGAAGGTGATGATGGGACTCCATGTTAAAATAAATATTTCATTATGATTGTATATAAAAGTATATCATGAAAACATTTAATAATATTTTTTAACATTATAATTTATGTGATGTAATGACCTGTCAGTTTCTGAACTTTGCGAAAATTAGTTGTCCGTTTTATAGTATTCTACCCTTTTTGATGAGCAATTTCATTCAGAAATGAAGCTAGTCACCAATTAGTTACTAAATTATCACAGTATAGTTTTTGTTCTGATTCATGGTATTCTTTAAATGGTCAGTATTTTTTTAAATCTTGTATTCATTGACATTTTTTAGAAAATACCTTTAGATAAATAAGTGTAGCTAATAATAGAGGTTTTGATTGAGCATCAGTTGTAGTGGTTATAGCTAGGTAGCATCTTCTTTCCATAAAAGTAATCCTAGGGGTAATTAGATTTCATTAGGAAGAATTTTAGTGGATTGTTAGAAATATATATGTATTAAATTTATAATTGTGGATGACATGTTCTTACAAAGGCTAAATATATAGAGGATCATAAAATTTTTCATAAATGTAGATTATCATGCTATATAATGTTTTTTAAGGATATCCCAAAGATGTAAGGTAGAATCAAAACTCACCAAGGGTTCACCGGCTCATGTTGATTCTTACCTAGGTGGTAGGAATAATCAATAGGCTATGGTGGATGTTCATGTGGCTATGGTCGGGCGAATTTATATGATTGAGTATGGACCTGAGAAATCTAATGCATGTCCATATACTATTAGAGGCACTACTATTATTTCATCTTCTATTGTGATAGATTTGTATGGATATCTGCTACTCATTATTTAATATATTTTAACTTATATGATGTGTTTGGATTCTCTTCATAACTTATTCAATTATTGTTGGATTTTCTAAATGTTTTGGAAATAGTTCTGAATAAGGTTTCATGTTTCCCCCCATGTCTAGTGATGATAGAAAACTATGAGGTGATATGGGTATTTTTAGTTATCAATATTGAAATATTTTCCCTGATACTTATCATTGATTGGATAATCAATGTTAAGTCCCAAGGAGAGAGTTATCAACATCAGGTTCCATGTTTTCTTCTAATGGGATCAATCATGTTTATAAGTGTGAGCAATACTCAATATTGGGATGTGTAGGTCATTTTTTACCTTATGTTGTGGTAACCCTATGATAATTGTCTTAGATTTTCATTATTTTCATTGATTGTTTTTTGTGAAGAATGATTCTTATAGTGGTGAGTAAATACCTTTATATTTTCCTTAATGATGTTTTCTAGTTTACGACAACATATAGAGGTTACATTTAATATTTACCTACTCTGAATAATTATACATTTTTCTATTCTATCTAATAAAATTGAAACACATATATTGACCGAAATTAATGAATATTTTCAGTACCTAAAGGATATTTGATTTTTTTCCAACCATGACACCACAGGAATTTCTAATCATCTTTTATATGAAAGGAAGATGAGAGTCTTATACAATGACTGTATTATAATTTTTTTGATAAGGTGACCATAAAGAAAAAGTATCATTTTAGTAAAACTTGTGATCTTTTCAAGTATTTACCATTATTTTGGGTACCACCAGTTGAGATTCCGAGGATATGATATGCCAAAGAGAGTGTTTTGGAGCTCATATTTTCATTTTGTGATTATAATTATACCAAGTGGTCTAACTAATTATTGATTGGAAATAATCGAATTGATTTACCAAATCATTCATTGATTCATGTAATCATTCATTGTTGTTTTGATGGATGATATTGTTTGTACTCAAAGATAGACGAGTAGTATATATTCCATTTGTATATCAATCAATGAATCTTGAAGGAACATCTTATATATGGTAAGGATTCTAAATGTGATTTTGGGATCTAAAAAGTTAATTATTTTGGCCATGTGATATTTGTTAGTGGACTCTAACAAGATCCTACAAAGATATGGTTATTAACATCCAAGGTGAGACCATGAAATGTTTTTTACGATTTGGATCTTCATGGTTTATTCTAGTTAATAGAGATAGTTTGATTGTGATTTCTTGAAGGCTGTATCTTAGTGGAAAACATAAACCTATACTGTGTCATTTTTGATTGGAATGATAAATTTCTAAGATCTTTTGAAGATATAAATGTGAGTTTGACTTCAAAACTAGTTCCAGTTATTTTAGAATTGGGTTTGATGTAAGATATTTTTTATGATACATCAATTATGGTTTTGGGATGGGTCTTCATATGTGTGAAATAGTTGGGGGCATATTGGTCTCACTAGTTTGAACCACATGAGATGAAATACCTTACCCATTATCATGAGTTGGAAGTGTGTATTCATGAACTAAATACATTGTTTCACTATCTCTTTTATAAGTCATTTATGTTCTATTCAAAAAATGATAGCCTAAAATATATTTTTACTTAGTGGGACATGAATATAAGGTAAATACAATGACTGTATTATCACAAAATATTTTATTTTCTATATATGATAGACTCATATTTATGGGAATCTGGTTGTCAATTCATTGAGAAGAAAATTACTAATAAATGTCATGATGTTATAAACTAAAGGGTTACCTCTAATGTGTTTTTTCTAAGATGATCTTGGGAGTAGAAGAGGATTGTGGGTACACGTTTATGGATTTGATTAAAGTTTAATGTTTTTTAGATTATAATGTTTAGTTTGATTCGGTGAGATAAGAAAATTTAAAACTCTTTAGTAAAAACTTATATAATGGGAAGAACATTGGCAAGTGGTCTCAGTCTCCTAGTAGAGATTTGTGATTTTTTAGCAGGTTGTTCATTCACATTTTTCATAGGAAGGAGTTGATGGATAGTGGAAACTGGTCATGTTGGTCTTTAAAAATGGGAAATATTAAGATATTTAAAGACTTAATACATCATTACTAGATTATATGGATTAGGTGGTAAATTTTAGAATTTGTTTCATAAAATCTCAGTTTTCCGAAAATAAATGTGCAACACCAAATACATTATGTTTGTTACAAATTTTACCTATTAAGGAATGGTATTGGGATGCAATTTTCAGGGACATCATCAACTTTTTTATATGAAATATTATTAGGATTGATGTGATTTTGGTGAAAAATGATATAATTATGAATAAATCATATTTCATACTAATTAAAGTGGAAATGATGGTGGAACACTTGGGGACATGCACATCCAAGTGATTATAAGAATTCATGTGTTTCCCCCTCTAATTGAATTTTGTAGGGTCTTAAAGTTCATATCTATGTTCTATACATTTTTTAAATAGGATACGGGTTTCTAAAGAAAATTGATAACATTTTATCATCAAAATTTTGATATATTGACAAATAGAGACATCCAGGTGCTTGAGGATATGCATTATGATTTCGTTATTGATTTTGGAACATATTGGGTAAATAATTTTCCTCGGGTAATATTTTCCAACAGTAATAGTTATCAATAATTTATAAATATGGCTTTTTTTGAAGATTTGTATTAGAATACATATATATATATCTTATGTGGGGAAGTGTTTAGATATTAGTACTTTTTTGGACCCAGTCTCATTCAATAGATAATGGAAAATGTTTAGTAGATCATGAAGTGACCAGTCACATCACATAGTCGTCCTAAATCATATTTGGATAGTCATCATTGATAGCTTGTGTTTTAGGTTTATGATAAGATTTTTTCATTATTCATCTCACATGGGACATCATCAATTTAGTAGGAATGAAAAGTTTTAACAAAGTATTGATTGACACATTGAGATAATAGAGCATATATAAAAGTTATCTTTTTCATTTAGACTTACTATCTCATTTGACATTGATTTCATTTTTTTCTGGTTTCCCATTTGAGAAGGTATAAATGAAATCCTTACTAAGTTATTAGATTTGATTTTTTTTGATCTTGAGCCTGATACCATTGTTTTTTAGTTATTATTCTATATTATGAATCACCATGATAATGTAATATGAACTAAAATAATTTTATTGGTTTTGGTACCATGATAGTGCATTGGTGATATCAATTAGACGTGAATATAAGAATCATTAAAGTGTCAGTAGTGAAATTATCTCATTTCAGGTCTAGGGTCATGATGTAATTATATTAACTAAGTTCTCTTTGGGTGAGGACAATTATTTAACCCACATAGTCTAAAATATGCATTAATATAAGCATATTTGTCATTTTTTCATTATATATGTTTCAGAGGAACAAGAATTTCAACTGGGTTTTTTTTGAGTATGAAGGAAACATGTGTGGTTTGAACATGGTTAGTTTAACCATGTGATAACTGCATTGTATAGAAGTGTTTGTTAATAGAGGGGGTTTCACAATTTCATCATGGTTTAGTAAACCAAGGGATCACTATGGAAAACTATGTATGTCCTAATAGATTTCTCTGTGGGGTTGAATGGTTTTACAAAACCATGTTTCTTGACATAGGATATAATGTTTCTTTTATTTTAATGAGATAGCATCCCAACATGGCTAGAATAAAGATTTCATAAAAATTAAACCAAATGATGAGTTTCCTTCAAAACCATCGAAGATATTGAAATTAACATACTTCCCTTGATCATTTTTATATCAAATTTCATATATTTCCTAATTAGAATCATAAAAAATCTCCACTTTATCTCTATAGGATACTCCCATGGCATTCTTGGTTGAAATCCTTCCTTATTGATAAAATTGATATATGTTGTGGTTTTTGCCTGGTATTACCTCTTATTTTGTTTATATACAATAGATCTCATCTCCTACCATCCTTTTGGGAACAAACTGGGTTGTGATACTAAAGAAAATGTGTTTTTTTGGAATATTGATATTGTATATTATAAATATAGGATTGTGATAACCTAATATAATCTTCCATAGTCTTCATTTCTGATGGTGTTGTGTTCTACCTCTATTTTCATTTAGGTGTTTCTATACATTGGATTAATTATATGAATTGATTATAATTATTGTAAAAATTCATTGGATTAATCATTTAATTGAAATTATTTTTTTAGGGGATTTCATTTAATTATTCCAGGATTATAAAGAATTTTTCTAAACAAATTAACACCATGTGTTTGATTAAATGCACGAATGTTGGTTTTATTTAAAAATCAATTTTATGAAACTAAATTGGATTATGTTTGTGTTTAAATCATTTTAAAAAATTCTATCAATGGATAAAAATTAATTTTTTACAACGAAAAATAATATTGGGAACCTTGGGTTCGTTAGTACAAGAATATTGGTGATTATAGTGTGGGTCTCGTAACTATATGTTGCTTTTGGAATATCAATTGACTGTGGAGAGAATAGATATGAGTTCATACCAACATATTTTGGTTTTGTATATTTTATCTATATTATGTATTTCGAGAGTCGATGGACTAATATTTAGTTCTTTTTTCATTTAAGGTTATATAGTTCATGATGGATTTTTTCATGGATTAGTGAAGACATGTTTTCAAATGGGGTTGTATCAAATAAATTCATATTATAGACTATGACATGGATGTGTTTCTACTAGATTACCTTAGGGTATATCGATATCCTTTCATGCTTGATCATATATAATTTTCATATTCAAGAAATCATGATTATGAAGGGATTTTATGATTAAAAAAAGTAAAATGATTTAAAAATGAGTTTTGATGTAAGAAAATGATTTTTAAAACTGTTTCAATTTTAAAAGCCACAATCATTGGGTTCTTAATATTAATCCGGGTATAGACTATGCAGTGGTATATTATTTGGATTTTTGGTCACACCTTCAATTTTAATTGGCTGTATTCAGATGTTTTATTACATAATCCTGGTAAAGATAAGAGAATTTTGTAACCTATTGGCTTCTCTAATAGCCACAACCTTCAATATGGGATAGATTGGAGCTGATAGTTGTTCACATTGATGCATGTTTGTAAATTATTGTTAGAAATTATACTTTATCTTGTTTTTCCTAGATTTTTTGGAACATGATTATATTTCATTCTTCAGAAATATTTTTTGGTTAAATTTCTTGTTTTTTATTCAATAACTATTTTTCATTTTCATTTTGAAAGTCACTAATGTGACGGGACTAATCGAGTGGTTTTCCTTGTTTCCTCGGGATGGTTCATTAAAACCATTAGGAATAAATGTTGGATTTTCTTTTTTAGGTTTCATTTGATGTTATATGATCATATCCTTCCAAAGAGACTAGGCCTCATGGTCTCTGTGACTGTACATGACAAATATTAATGTATAGGTATCATGTAACACTCTATGTAAATGGAATGGTTTAAAATAGTTGGGATATGATTAGAGGGTAAGTTATAATTTTTAAACTAGGATGAGAAAACATTATTTGTAAGCTAGGGGATATATATAATGATAAAACTATGTACAGAAAAATTTCATGGAATCAATGGTAAATATTGAGTGAGTAGATTCTATGAAATTTCATCCTTCTATAGATACTACAAGTTGACATTATTTTGGGAAATATGTATATCTGGGTAATAAAAATAAAATGGGAATTTCAGGATTATCCTCATATTTTCTTAGAATATGATAATGGGGCTTACATGGATCATTAATTGAAACTCACGGGGGATATGTTTTGTTATTCAGAAACATTTAATAAACTATTGTGAATGACATGAATTAATATCCAAGTTATAATACCTAGTATGATATATTAGAATTAATAACATAGATTGAAACATAGAGACTAATATGTTAGGATATATGTAAAATTTATAAGTCATTCCTCCCATGTTGGTATGTTCCAATTTTATACAGTTATTATATCATTTATTCATATCATTTTTTATTCTTTTAGTTAATGGAACAGAATAGATTAAAGAAGGAAAACAACCAATGTGTTGATAAATGTAATTATTTTCCTAATGATATTCCTAATCAAATAGAAATATATGTTTGACATCTTGTGATCATGAGAATTGATAATTCTTGAATTTTGATTAACAGCTAAAACATACATGAATTTTAATCACACTAAATAAGTTATGGATAAAATATTATGGTTGTTTATGTGAAAAATAGGAAAAACAATATAAGATTAAATTTCATAAATCTAAAAAAATTATAGAAGAGAAACCATGGAAAATGTTATAAATGAACTGTTTAATGTTTATGTGTGGAAACGGGGTTCAAAAAGAATATTTTCTTTGATGAAAAACATTGAGACCATTTATCAAGATGGAGGGAATTGAGGTTCAACCTATGTAACCCCTAACAGTTCACTATCATGAATTTGGGGGACTTGATCATTATCTAAGTCAATTACCTTGATCAATGATTATTTCATAAGTGTATGTGTTATGATAACCATGGAAATAGATTGAAGGATGTTTATTGACTTTTTAAGTCTAGAATCATGTTCATATAGTGTTATTTATTAATTATATTCTATTTACAAGAACAATGATTAATATTATGACTTTTCAAAATAATACTATCATTACGGATTTTAAAAAATATATTAAATGGTACCAATGAACTATAAAAATTATTTAATGTTAAGGTGGAAAAATATGAAAAGACACATGATTAATGATAACCTAATCATTGATATGTACTTCATGTTGAGTTAATTATTATCAATGGATATTATTTTATTTTTTTGGAAAAAATTCATATAGATAGATGATATTTTCCGTTAATGATTAATTTATTTTGGCTATGTTCATCCTATTTTGGGAAAAATTTATTTCAATGACATTTGTATAACATTTTGGTTTAATATAAATGATTGTTTTTGTAAAATGATATTATATTTATTGAGATGCAACATATAGGGTATGAGATAAACATTAATGTTGAAAAATTCATTCATGTTGAGGATATTGATATTATTTGGTATGTAAAAGAATTTATGAAAGGACTGATTTTTATTAAATCTTAAGTCTTAGGGGTGAATTTCGGGGATTCATATATTCATATACATTTTGGGTATTATTAAACTTTCATTAATCCTTTTTTAGTTTTAAATAATTCAATAGGAATTACATGTGACTCATTTATAGATCTTATTATTTTTAAAATTAAATTCTAGTTTTAATGGAATAAAAAATTCATACAGTGTATTCATTCCATAGTGTAATATGTGAGGTGTAAATTTATTAAATCATAACCCACAGATGAAATTTTCTTCATTAAAAAAAATTAATCAAGTAAGTTTATTTTCTAGTGTTATCTATTATGTCTATAAATAAAACCCTAGAACATAGAAATATTATCTTGATTTTTATTCAATTTTCAATAAAATATCATCCTGAAAGACAATTAATTCGTCACATATTTATGGTTTTTTGGTTGTTAAATTTTTCTTGGTCCTTCACTTTATTGTGACAAATGATCACTATCACCCTCCACAATTATTTATAATTTTATTCCTCGTCCATATTCTTAATTCCCATTAAATTTATCTGATGTGGAAACTTATTTAGGGGATGTTTTTCATATTTTTCATTCATTTTTTTTCATATGATGTCTCATTAACACATTTCTTATATAGTTATGAGAGTAATAATTATTATCTATGTAAAGCTAAAAAATGGGTTTAATGTGGGTCTAAATAAAAATAAGGATTAGAAATGTCTCAAAACATTTCTAATACCCATTTTATATTATTATGTATATTTTATCTCTTCTAAGGATTCAAAATGGGTTATTATGGATCCTTATGGAATGTGAGAAACATGGGTGTAATTCATTATTTTAAAAAATACCACTTGTTTCACCTTCCCCACTTATAAAATTGTATCCCTTATGATCTCTTATGTACACATAGATAACTAGTTTCATCCACAATACCATCCAAAATGATTTATTTACTTCCCCTACCCACCCTAAAATCTATTTATTTATTATAAATACAACATATAATGTATTTTCATTGAAATATAATGATTTTTTTCAAAGGAAGTGGTGACATCCTTATTTGTTCATTTTATTTCATTTCTTCTTCAAATAATTCAAATAATAATATTTTTTTTCCTATAATAGCATAATTTTATATCATAAAAACTGATGTTGTTATTTTATTTTCATTATCTAAAACCATATCATCCCCTTTAAATGGAAAATGAAACAATTGATCAAGTGTACATCATACTACCCCTCACAAATTGTCATAATTTTCTTTCCATCACATATTCTCACTGTTAGAAATAATGATATATTCTATTTTTTTATTATATATTTATTTTATATTTATACTAATGTAATTATAATCTCACATAGAACTTATTACATTCCATTTTTTATGGATTATGAAAATGTCGCTAATGTATACAACGGTGTACCATCTTGCAAAGTGATGTGATTTTTTTCAATTTACCAATAAATAGAAAGTATTAAGGATTAATTGTATTTTTATATATGATATTCATGAAATTAAAATAATTATTTAAAAATAATTATATCATATAATTTCTTACATTACCCCCATTTAAAATATTATAGTATCATACATGTTTGTGGCATACTTCCACCTAACGAAGTAATGTGAATAGTTTTTATTAATGAATCACATGTATGATTTTTTTAATGGTATTTAATTGAATATTATGATAATTTTTATATAATTATCAACTTGAAAAATTGAAACAGTATTATCATTATTTCTATCATAATATTTGGATAATTGAAACATTAAGTAAGAATATATATAACCAACTATGTCCATGATTGTAGAATGGTTCATTATTTATATCCAAGATTCATCGATGGTTATAAAATTATAATTCATGTTTAAAAATTATAATTATTTAATGATTAAAAAAATGATGATAATTAAATAACAATACCTTAGACTTTATTCAATAAGGAAATGTTATTTTGGGAATATGAATTGTTTATCAATAAGAAGTATGGCACAAAATTATTTGGTTATGTAATTGAATGTGACATGGTAAAAATAAAATACAGTGAGTAGTAAAATTTAGAATTAATATTAAAAAAATAAATAATAAAAAAATTTATATATATATATGATATAATAAACACAAAAGTCAAATTGGGTTGAAGGTAAATGATCGTTCTAACATTCCCATTTCTTCAGGATATGACCATTATTTTTCTAACTCAATTAATCTCCCTTTAATTGGCCGTACTTCATCTAATTTTTGTAAATATGTCTCTCACATGTAAGAATAGAATATTCTTCCTATATTATTTAGTTAATACATTCCTTCTTACAACCTATCAAATTTCATATGTATGGAATCTATTTTGATTGTGTTATTAGAGAGGAATATTACACCAACATTGTTTTATAGGAAAATATTCTATTTATACATTGTGATTGATATCCTTAGGTGGAAAAAATGTTGATATACATTAAATAAATGTTATGGGTGTGCCCAAATATATATATTTATCCAATGTAGTGGATAATTTTTTAGTCCTATGATACACCATATATGGGAATAGTAGTGAACCTAATCAATTATGGGACTCCATTCACCATGTGATGTTATCTTGAATATATGACAAGAATTATGTTTATTCCATGTTTAATATAATTTCTACTTTACCATGTTTACATATTCTTATAATACCATTATATTTATTTCATTCCACCATATTAATACTCATGTGACTTCTCTTTTATTATATAATTCTATATCTTTGATGCATAAATTATATTTTTTGTCATCTTTCTTACCTTACTAGGACATTAAACTCACCACTTTCAATTAATATTCCTCAGTTTATCCTATTAATTTTTAATATATCACAATAGTTTATAAATTGAGGATTATATGCTTTATTTTAATTTTATGTAATATGAACATAGTCATCCAAATACACCATGCAGCATGATCATTTTGAGTGTACGTTGTGTATAATTATTTTTTAAAATATTATAACAACATGTGTAAAAGTAATGGGTTTATATAAAAATATTTTTTTGAAAATATATTATTTATAGTTATCTAGGTATGGTGATATTTTCGATTATATATATATATATATATTCAATTATTTATCATATGAATTTTAAAACTGATTTCAAGGATAATGAAATGGGAGGTTTAAGTATATGCATAATTACAAACATTCGGGGACCAAGAGAATTTTCATTTTCAACCTGTTTTTAGGTGCCTAAAATATTGAATATTAGTTCATTTCATATTAATGAAAAAAAATAAAAATAACATTTATTATAAAAAGATATGTTCAACTACTTTTTTTGTTGGATGATATGGTGAAAGAACAGAAAAAAAAGAAACTGAACTGGGAAAATAAAATCTTTTCGTTCATATTACGGGGATGTGTGAAATTAATTAATTATTATATATATATATATATATATATATATTTATTGATAAAATATGTGTTTTTGTTTAAATAGGAGTGGTGAATTATTTAATTATAGATATAAATTCATCTCATGATTGTAATTTCATTTTGATGTCAAGAGGCTATGAAATATGATTTTATATTTAGGATGAAAAAAATTATATACAGTCAGTTATGAATTTGACGTGGTTTGACAGTTGATTTTAGTGAGGTTTTTAGTGAAATTGAATTTTCAATCCTTTCTAAGGTTTTGATGTCAATGATTATGGATTATGGGGATCAATTGTATAAGTTATTTCTATATAATGTCAATATGGGAATAACAACTCATGGTAGTTATTGTATGATTAGTTTTTGTGGAGGTGATATGGTTGTTAATTAGAGTATATAAAGTCAGTATACATGATATTATTTAAATTAAATTAATAATTTATTCATGGTGATAGATAATGTTTAATATTATGTGAGGAACTTTTTCCTTATTTATCTAAAGGAAATGTTGGGAATATAATTCCTCTCATTATTATTTAATAATTTTAATGGTTTATTATGGGATTATATTGAGAAAAAATATAGTTAGATTTAATAATTTCATAGTTTACCTTTAAAAATAAAAAAAATTATTGGTTATTATATGAATTCATGACTCAATATGGGAAACTCATTTACTTCCGAATAAAATTATGATAAATTTAATTTTAAATGTTATACATAGAATTAATGATAGTAATGATTTAGAAATTTTAAAAATCATCAATCTCTATTATCATTTCATTTTATGGATTGATGATCCTCAATGATGTGTAAAATATTTTGTCCTTTACAACTTAGTATCATATATTTCACGGACATTAGAAGGAGATTCATTTTTTAATTAAAATAATTATTATTCTTGTAATATAGATTTGGGAAATCTTGATATAGAAGATTATAAAATGTATTTTAATCATTCTATAAAAATATAATATCATTAAGATAATGTTTATTATGGTTTAATTTTATAATTAGTAAAATATCCTTTTAAATATTATTTTTATGTGATGTTTACTAGGGAATGAAAGTATCTGATGATATTTCAACATCTGAGAAATATATTTATGTATTGTTTATATATATTTATTATAAAATTCTATAATTTAATAAAGTTATTTTAAAATTTAGATGATATGGTTATTATGAAAAAAACATTAATTATTATGTATAAATATGATGATTATTTTTTTGAATTTTAATATTTGTTTATCATGGTTTATTTCTTTTGAGTTTCATTTAAAATGGATTTTCATTGAAAATATTTTTTTTATTTTTAATTAAATTCACAAAATAATAATATTTAAAACAAATGGTGTGTAATATTAATTATTTTATTTTTTACATTGAATGAGAAAATAGAAAATTTACTGACTTCAGAATTTTTTTGAGTGAATCGTTGAATCATTAATTAGATGTTTATCCCTTTGTGGAATTTTTTTACATAAATTTATGGTGGTAATATATAGATATTGTTAGATAATAAGGAAGTATATTTAAGTAGTTCATATATTTGATATTTTATCATAAGGAAATATTATGTTATATTAGTGGATAATGTAATCCAATATTTGAATTTTTTGGAGGAAAAGGATTCCGCAGTTAGTTTTATGTGATGTAATCTAATTAGTTAGTATACATTGTTATTTAAATAGAAATTCAAAAAATTATTATTTTTTATAATATAAATATTTGTAAAAAAATTTATATTGGTTATTTTTTTACTACAATATAATACTTTTAACTTCTTTTAAGATAATTTAATATATTTCCTCAAATAATTTTGTATATTCATTGACCTAATTCTAATCAATGAGTGTTTGTGAAGAATTATATGTGAAAAAAATTTATGATAACTGAGGAAAAAATATTAGTATAGAAATTGATGTTGCGAAATTGTTATTAAAATATATTTCGAATATATAAGAATTCAATATATTTTGGTTGAATAAAAATTCATGATAATATAACAATTGAATATGAAATAATGAGAAAAGTAAAAATATATTATTCAAATAAAAAAGTTATCACAGATCAATGGAAATTTAAAAGACAGAAAATAAATTTAATGAATGATTCCAGAATGTTTTAGTTAGATAAATTATATTATGAATAATATAGAAAATATTTCTGTGTGAATAATAAGACATATGTGGAATGTAACTAATAAATACTTTAATTATTTAATGTGGTTATGAATAAAATTATGATAATTTTTTCTATATGTTTTATAATATATTAACTATTAGACGATATATTATATATTGTAAATAATGTTATCTTTTTTGTGTATAATGATTTTTAAAATTAACATTGATACTTTTTCTTAAATATACTTAATAGATAAGACTTTGGGTATATTGAATGATTTTTGTGTTTTTTTTGGAATCATTAATTTCATGTTGGTGGTCATACCAAATGGTATGATGTTTTTGTTTCTTTCTGTTTAAATTCCAAATTGTTGTATTTTCATGTGTTGGTGATATAGAGACATAAAAAATGGGCATTCCAAATTATATTTGGACCTTATATTTATGATAAAAGACATAAATTTACCATGTGACTTTTATCATATCCGTATAATTCCAACCTAGGTGGTTCTAATTTAGCATGGTTCCATGATTCATTTTCACAAGGGTCATTTTATAAGATTTTATACATCTATTTTAATCTTGACATATGGGTTTAGAGATCGATATGAAGGGTGTGTAAATTGAAATCATTTCATGGAAATCTCTATTAAAACCCAAGATAATTTTATATAACAATATTTGATGAATGCCAAAATGTGTAACAGTGAGGCATTTACATAGGATTATCTAAAAGAAAATTTAAAATCTGGGATTGATTCAAATGTGATATTTAACCATTTATATTTTAAATATACGACGAAGGTTTTATAACCATAAAGAATTATATTATAGGATCTATATCATGGATAACTTAGGTGGATTCCAGATTTATCAGTATTCATAGTCTATAACTTGTGGTATCTTATTATGACTGATTATAATAATTTTAGTGAAATAATATATATTATATTGATATGATTGATGATTATATTAATAATGATACATTGGCTAGGTAGTGATGTTGTATGAAGGGATATCTTATTGTATCATGATGAGGTGATGTAAAAAGATGTTATATTCCTATATAAGATGTTAGATTATCATATTATGATGTGTTATAGGGTAATGTTTTATTCCCTATGGGAAATTTTATTCCCAAAAAATTATAGATTTATTATTTTTTAAATATCATGACATAATTATTGTTTTTTTATTTTACGAATCTATGATTTACATTCCGTTCTAACTGTACCGACTTATAGTTATTGTTGTTACCCTTATTCTCTCATTAGAGTTATGTATATTGAGATGATATTTATTATTCCAGTATGTTCTTTTTTATATGGATAATGGAATTTGGTTGATATAATTATGGTTATTGTGAAATTGAGGATAGTGACTAATGATGAAGGTTGAAAGGATAACTTAATTGTGATAAATGCATTCATGAATTAAATACTTATGTTGAAGGTTGTATTATTTAAATTGATTAATAGTATATAAGTTATTTTTTAATGAATAATTATTCCCCATTTCCATATAGACATGTAATTTTTAGAGGATAAACCTAATTTTTATATCTATATACTTTCCCCAAAAAATTATATGTTCTTTTTATGAATATCAATATTGCAGAGAATGTGGTGTTTGATGAAATGAGTATAGATACTCTGCAATTTTAGTAAGAGTAAGATGATACATGTGGTAATATTAATATTTGGGTATGGGTTGTATTTTCATAGTAAACATTCTAAATCATTTGTATGATCTTCCCTTTCATGTGTGCTTTTAAGATGATGAAGATTCATTAATGGTTTATTTTTTACATAGTTATTGGTTTTTCCAATAAATAGACGTGTAATTCCACACATGAATGTGTTTTTTATATCATTAGCGATAATGTCTCCCCAATAGATTATTATAGGTGACCTTTTTGAGTAACTATAAATATTTATTCCAGGTAATAATGAATCGAGGAATGTTTGGGTTTTGAATTTTATTATATCATTTATCATATGATGTGAAATGAAAATTTATAAATATATTACATCAAAATTACCATAGTGACATGATACGACACTTTGGTATTGTAATGGAAATGATATATTAGAAATAATAAAATATGGTAGGTTCTATCTTCAAGGTTTCATAGTAAGAAAATGGTTTTTCAATTTTGTTAATATATAATTTTAACATACCAAATAACATTTCATTGATCATTACATATTCAAACAAATATAACACTCAAATTACTAAAGTCCTATTGGTTGTTTCATAAAATGTATTATTCTCATGAAATAAATCTTCAATCTGATTAACGTGTATAATTCATATGTAATAATTCATGTATGTGCAAGTCCCCAACTATTATTTAGAAAGTATGAATGTCTTGATAAATATAATTATTAATAAAAAATATCTATGGCCCTAGGTCCGTCGGATTGATGTATGTCTCGATAAAATGTGGTGGGGGATTAGTAATGTTAATGTAACACTAACTAATACTTATATTGTATCAATTATTTTTTATTCATTTTATCATACTAATTTATATACATTAAATATTTTTGTTAAATCATTAGTGTGTTATTTAAATAATAACGGTTTTTAGATTTTTTTCAGATGAATTTTTTGATAGAATTTTTTTATTACAATAGTAGTCCATATTCATTCATTATTCAAGAATTTATTCTGTATGTGTTATAAATAATTATCTAATTTTTTACTTTTTTGTTTATATCTATTATAATATTTGATGTGATATATTTATGAATGATTTATCGTTCCCTATTTACTATTTTGTTGTTGTAACATATAAGAATGTAAACATGTGGTGATGTGACTATCAAACTCTTGATTCTTGGTAAGTACAATAGTGGGTTACAATAAAATAGATTTCTATACTATTTTATTTGAACTACATATTTTTTTTATAATATGTAGATACTGACAGGGTAGAAGAAACATGTGCTGGAATACAATTTTTCCCTGCAGAACACATATAAAGAAGATGTTAATGAAATAATGTACCATAGGTTTTTGATCATTAGTTTCTTATTTAATATTATTATATATGATAATGTTTGTTACCTAGAAGGATATTAACTTATTTAACTACACATACATTGGATTAAAAGTGAAAATTAATACCAAAATCATAAATAGTACCCATGATCACATGACTTATTCCTAGAACTATGTGATTTTAATTTAGATAAAGAAAAATTTTCATAATTAAAATTCAATTATATTTTTTATAATATATTTCAAATATAAATATTAGTTAAATTTTCATTAATAAATTAATTAGGAAACTCTTTATGATTTGATATTAGGATTAATTTTCTTCTCAAAATGAATGTTTCATGTTATTATATTTCCCACATGTGATGTTTTAGGGTTGTGAGTTCCATGGAATCTGAGATGGGAAAAAGAATTTTGAGTTCAATTTATTGATATATAAATGTACATTGGAATATAATGTATTATTGGAATTTTAAAAAATCACATGATGGTTATAAAACATATGTCGTCGATCAAATAATTAGTAATTGTGCAGTAGATAAAGCATTTTACTTCTCACATATGGATAGTGATAATTTAAATATTTATATTTTCAAGTATCCTATTATCATTATTGTATTTATTGTAAATGAGATTGTCAATATGTGACTTGGATATGATATGTAGTAGAGTGAGAATCCAAGCCCTGATGTTGATAAATGTTTCACACATGCATTTTCACTAAATTAAAAAAGAGTAGGATATCATTGAATAATAATGTAAATTTTAATGTAATCATAAATAAAATAAAATGGTAGGGTTATTATATATGAATACACATAAACCAGATAGTTGTAGATTTTGTCCATATATCAATCTAAAATAATGAATTTTGTAACATTTATGTCTATTATAATCATAAATACACGATAAGTGAGATAGAAAATCGTCATGAATTATTTATTTCGAATAGATGGAAACAATCATAGATGTACAGATAACAATGTACTAAAAATATGGAAAATACATGTTAGTGTTATAAACCTTGATATGTGTTTTATTATTGTTAAATATCACATGGATGAATTTTTATTTTTTCATAGTTGTTGGACTCAACTATTTTTATAATCTGAAATCTTGTTTCATTTATATGATAATTATGTTTCATTAGGTTGTATCATATAACAATTATGCATTTTCAATCTCACATTTTTCTTGCATAATTTAATAGTGGAAAATTTCTCTAAGTAAAAGGTCAACGGCTGAGTCTACTGTTGGAAGGTTACTACTAGAGGTTATCGATGGAAGGTTACCATTAGAGGTTACCACTGGAAGCTTACCCCTAGAGGTTACCTCTCGAGGTTACCGCTAGAAGGTTACCACTAGTGGTTACATTTAGAGGTTACCACTAAGAAACCTTACTGCTGAGTTACCAATATGAGTCTACCTCTTGAAGGCTACTATTGTAGAGTAACTGCTAAAGGTTACTACTACAAAGTCATTGATGTGAAGCCTACTGATGAAACCTACAATTGTGAAAGCTACCATTAAGAAGGGTATGACTACAAGACTACCGATACCTAATCTTCTACTCCATACATATCCAAGTTTTTAATATTATTCAAAAAGTCATATTTGGGGTATTTAATTATTATGAAATTAATTAATTATTATTTTAGACATATCAAGAGAATGTATCTGGTGAAAGAATGAGGTAAAAGAAAGACCACATGAGGTTTTATCATCCCTATTGTCGGACCTCAAAAAAATAGAAGTTCGATCTAGAGACGATAAGTGTGAGGGAGGAACATTACATACTATATATGAAGAACAAGAAGAACACCCCAGCAGTTACATTATTATCCCAAGAGCTTCACGAAGATCATTTGTGAGAACAAATTCATGATTTCCTTCTATTCATAATCAAATCTCTTTCAAACAAAGATGTAGAACACTTCAATACATGGAAGCTAGAACCAAGAGTTTTAACACTCTATTTTGGATAGAAAAATCCATAGAAGGACTCAAACTAAAAATTAATAACTCCCAGGAGTCAAGAGATTAAATGAAAACACATAGAGCCTTCTAAACTAAATATTTATTACTTTTCTATATTGTGTTCTCGGTCTGACAATTCTGAGCTTTGTGTGTTTGTTTGTTAAACACACTGTCTCCTATTTTTACCTAGAGGATACTGAAAATCTACACACCAAACATTCCTTATATTTTTTCCCACATGTTACTGTGGAAGAGGATGTGTGTGGCCAGGTTGTGTGTTTTTCCCACGATGATATGTGGTAGAGGTTGTGGGACTGAGAAAGTTTATGAAAACAATTTTAAAGCCCGATACAATTCATGTAACAACTTTATTGTTAATATAAACGACTTGGTGGTAGGTGATCACCAAGTGTAGATGATTAAGTCTTGTCTTGAGACTGAACTAGTTATTTAATTCTACTTTTTAATATATTTTTTAATACTCATTTTTTATATTTTCCACTACTTATAACATCAAAAGAAGAAAACTGCATTACATTAACTCTGATACTTATTTTTGGTTAGTATGTATATGTGTATAATTTAGTAAACCTATTTCAAAAGTTAAATAAGTGTATTACACTAATTCAGCTGAGGACTAATCTACATTTGAGAATCTTATTGACCAATTGAAAATTTATATCTCTACTACATTAATTAATTAGGATGTTTCAAATTGTGGGAATTTTATCATAAAGATTTTAAATGAAATTTTGAGAAAGAAATCAATTCACCCCCTATTGAGTTTCCACCATGGCCAAAATTTAGTATCAGAGGGTTTTTTATTGCTACCATCAGAACTATTTTTCTTGATTTTAAAATTCATTTCTGATGTGATTTTAGTTGTATTTTAATGATCTTAAAATTTCTGTCATATCTAAATTTTCATTTCATTAAATTCTAATTAGCTATGGATAACCGAGTCGAGGGTGGATCTACTAACATGACACCTTTATTTAATGGTAATAAAAATGATTAGTGGAAATTGAAAATGAAAATATATCTAAATAGAATGGGTCCTGAAATCTGGGACACAATTGAAGAACAACATGAATTACCTCCTACTGCTAGGGACACATGGTCTCAATTGACTAAATCTACATATAATAATAACTATAAAGAAATGAATGCATTGTACTATTCTCTTGGTGACGAATAATTCAATTGAATATCTACTTGTAAAATAGCATATGAAATTTTGGATACTTTAGATGTTTTCCGTGATGGAAAGACTAATGTTAAAGAAATGAGACTAAATACTTATGTTATTACATATGATAATTTTAAAATGAAACCTGATGAACCTATATTTTAAATGTATCTCAGGTTCAATGAAAAAGTAAATACCATGATTCTGCTTGGGAAACCAGTGGAAAACAAGGATCATATTATCATATTTCATTAATAGCTACCTGACAAATGGATAAGAGCTTCTATTTCAATCCGAGAATCCTATGAAATAAGAAAGCTAATAGTTATGGAACTATTTGGAAAAAATATGATGTACGAAGAAGAGCTTAAAGTGACTCAAGAAGCATATAATGGACCAAGAAAGAAATCAGTAGCATTCAAGACTGCTACCTCAAAAAGAAAAGACAAAGAAATGGTTCAACATTCGGTAGAGAGTTCCACCAGTGAAGATTCAGATTCTGACTTTGAGGATGAGATGGCTTATCATGGTAGAAGATTGAAGAATTTCTATTGAATGAAAAAGTTATTTATAAAGTAAAACAATAAAGGAAGGTATGATAGTAAAGGACAGTGAAAAAAGTATAGGAAATTGAATGACAACACAAATGAGATAATCTGCTATGTGTGAAAAAAAAGGTCATGTGAAGAATGATTTCCCCTAGCTAAAATTTATGAATAAATATAGAGATAAGTGAAAGGGATATAAAAATGAAATTAAAGGTACTTGGAGTGTTTTAGAAGACAACACTCGTGAATCTATAACTTTTGATAGTAAAAATAACAATCATGAAAACATGTGTTTCATGATAGAAACATCTAAGGTAACATTTAATTCTCCTATACATAATGATTAATATTCTAAGAATGTATGTGAATCAAATATTAATGAAAATATGACTAAGGTTGTACTCTTTGAATACGGTGGAATGCTTCAGGATACCTTTAAAGAACTCAAGGATGAATATAAATTATTGAAACGACAACATGCTTTAAATTCCAATTATAAGTATGATTTGGATATTAAAAAAGAAAAATTTTCTCTATTGTTAAAAGAAATCATTGAACTTAAATTATTAAATGAGCAATTTAAAAGAGATCTTGAATAGTTAAAGGTGGGTAGAGATACCTTGAATCAGTTTCTAAGAAAACAAATTTATCTAAAATACACAACTGGCCTAGGATATCAACTAGGACAGAGAAGGATTATTGTGAACTAATTTGTTCCAAAATATAGACAGTTTACTACTAGTTCATGTTTTGGCCCATCTCTTGAAAAAAAAATCTAAAGGACCTAGTAATGTGTTTATGTCTCAAAACATTCATGTTGATTATAGGAAACCTATAAGAAAAATATGGGTTCCCAAATCTTTACTTGCTAACCTCTTTGGACCCAAGAAAATATGGGTACCAATGTTAACCTGTGCTAAATCTATTTTGCAGGAAAAGTTTCTAAAGAGATCTTGTAAAACCCTATGGTACATGGACAATGGAGTTTCAAGACATATGACAGGATAATATTTATGCTTCAAGATCCTAATCAATATTGATGGTGGACATGTTAAATTTTGTGATAATTTTAAGGTAATGATCGTCGTCTTAGGCCAATTTGGTAATCATAATAATTTATTAATTTCAAAAGTACTTTTTTTGATTGGTTAAAGTAAAATATACTTAGTATCTCTAAGTTGTGTGATGAAGATTTTAATGTTTAGTTTGAAAATTATGCATGCAATTTTCTTAATTGTAAAAATATTTAATATTCAATAATCTTATAAATGAAAATGTATATGATATTGACTTAAATTATTTAGATATGTAAAATGTTTCTTGTTTAAATGATTTTCCTAAGGAATATTGGTTATGGAACATAAGATTATGAAACTAAAATGTTCACTCACTCAAAAACTAACTATTAAAGGTTTAGTTAGAGACATACCTAAATTTGAATTCCCACTTAATAAAGTTTGAAATACTTGTCAAAAGAGAAAACAACATAAAGATTCTTTTAAACGAAACAAAGAAGTTTCAACTAATCAACCACTTATGTTGGTTGACATGGATTTGTTTGAACCATCGAGAGTTTCATGTTTAAATGGGAAGAAATATGTATATTTTCTTATAGATGACTTTTCTAAATACACTTGGGTATACATTCTAGATCATAAAAGTGAAGCATGTTCTTACTTCATTAAATATTCCAAGTCTGTAAAAAGTCTTAGTGTACATAAAATTAAGTCCTCGGGACGTGATCATGGGCATGATTTTGAAAATTAGGACTTTGATACTTTTTGCTCACATAATGGATATAATCACACTTTATATGCTCCTAGAACACCAAAAAATAGAGTTGTAGAATGAAGAAAAATAGACACTTCAAGATATTTCCCAGACTATGCTTAGTGAGTATAACTTGCCTATCTATTTTTGGGATGAAAATGTTAATACAACGTGTTACATCATTAATAAAGTTTTAATTAGACCTATTTTTAAGAATACCCCTTATGATATTTGGAATACTATAAAACCTAAAGATATTTAATTAATAGTTTTTTGTTGAAAAGTTTTTATCCATAACATTTGGGATAATATTGATAAATTTTATTCCAAAAGTGATGAAGGAATTTTCCAAGGTTACTCAATCTCTAGTAAATCTTATAGATTATTTAATAAGAGAACCAAATGTGTGGAAGGATCAGTTCATGTAAACTTTAATGAGACTGATCCATATGAACCTAAAACCTCTCTTTAATATCTTGAAGAAGATATGTAATGTTCATATCTTAAAAAAAAAAATAGTGAACCCCTAGTGAAAATAGCTAGTTTTGGATATTGTCCAGAATCTGAGCCTGTTGAATCTGAAACTATAGAAAATCATGAGGAGTCTAGTCCAACCCTTTCTAGAGGTATTAAAATTTTAAATAATCATCCTTTAGATGATGAAGTAGGTGATCTAAATAGAGAAACACAAACTAGAGATTCTATGAGAAATCAGGTTGAACATCACGTTTTTCATTCACAACATGAACCCCAAAAATATTAATGATGATATCAATGATGAATTTTTGGGTTATAGATATGCAAGAAGAATTAAATATGTTTGAAATAAACAATGTTTCAGAATTAGTAGAATGACAGAAGGACACTTTGACCATATGAACTAAGTGGGTGTTTAGAAACAAAGTTAACATGTCTTTAAATATTGTTAGAAACATGGATAGATTAGTAGCACACATATATAGTCAAGAAGAAGAAATATACTCTAAGGAAAACTTTTAACTTATATCTATACTAGAATCCATTAGGATACTACATGCATATACAACTCATCTGAATTTCAAACATTATCAACTGGTTATTAAAAGTGCATTTATAAATGGGTATATAGTTGAGGATTTTTTTGTTGAGCAAGCCCATGGATTTACAAAACCCCATTTTTCAAATCGTGTTCTTAAACATTATAAAGCTTTATATGGTCTAAAACAAGATCTTAGAGCTTGATATGACAAACTTAGTTCTTTTCTTATTTCAAAAGGTTATACTAAAGGAATAGTTGATCCAACTCTTTTTATAAAAATGATTTCCAGTGATGTTTTAATAGATAATGTTTATGTAGATGAATTTATTATTGTATATTCTAAAATTTCTTTATGTAATGATTTTTCAAAGATGATGCAAGATTAATTGTAATGGTTTTTAATGGGGGAGCTTATTTTATTCCTTGGATTTCAAATGTTTCAAAATAAAAATGGCATTGTTTTAAATAAAAATATATTTACTAATGAAATTTTTAAGTGTTTTGGTTTGGATAGAAATAAAAGTAGTGATATAACTATGAGTACAACTTGTAATTTGGATGCTAATGAAGCTGGTAAAACAATGGATCAAACCAATTAAAAAGGTATGATTGGGAGTTTTCTTTACCTTACTGCTAATATGTGTGTGTTATAGTCTTCAATAAAATCCCAAAAAATATCATTTAACTATAGTTAAAAGGATTTCTAAAAATATCAAGTATAATACCAACTTAGTACTACTTTATCCAAGAGTAAAATCATTTTATTTGATAATATATTCAGATTAAAACATTTCTGGTTGCATGTTAAATAGAAAAAGAACCTCTGGAACATGTCACATTTTGGGCAAGTCACTAGTATCATGGTGTAGTATGAAATAGAATTATGAAGAATTATCCACTGCCGAAGATAAATATATAACTTTTGGTAGTTGTTATCAAATTCTGTGGATGACACTTACTTTACTAGGCTATCAATATCAATTAAACATGTCTCTATAAACTCTGATAACACAAGTGCCATTAACATATCCAAAAATATACTATATCATGATAGGAAAAATCAAATTGATGTAAGACATCACTTTTTCATGGATCAATATCAAATAGGTGATAACACTCTTGAATTCATTAGCACTGAACATAAATTGGTTGAATATTAAAAAATACATGAATTTTGAGAGGTTAAATTACATCAATCATGAGTTAGGTTTGATAATTTTTTAGTTTAAGGAACCTCACCGTTGAACCTCACCACAGAACATCACTGTTAGGGTACCTCACCGTTAGAGAACCTCACCGTTAGGAAAGCTCACCATTGAACCTCACCATTAGGACACATCATCGTTGAACCTCGCCGTTAGGACACCTCACCATTGAACCTCACAGTTAAGACACCTTACTGTTGAACCTCACCGTTAGGATACCTCACCGTTGAACCTCATTATTAGGACACCTCACCGCTGAAAATCACCATTAAGACAACTCACCATTGGACCTTGCCATTGGACTACACCAGTAGACCTCACTGTTGGAACCTTACCATTAGTTGACCTAACTGATAGGTCCTGCACATAGTGTTTTTATTCCATAATCCGAAACATTTTAATTTTATTTATTTCATTAACTCAATTTGTTTTGCAATCACTAAAAGATAAAGCAAGTGAATGCCACATTTCAATCAACTAAAATCCTCTCCCTAACATCATGATCTCGAATCCTTGACGCTAACCTTCTTCTAAAATCCTTGAACCGCATCAGATTGTAATGGAAAGACTAAAGGGAATGATGATTTGTGATGAAGGAGACACACCGAACCCTATGAGATCTCGAGCTGAGTCTACTGGTGGAAGAAAGGTTTTGGAAAAGCTAATAAATCCTCAGTTGTGGAAGAGGAAAGTAGTGGTCGAAAAGGAATTATCTACGGAATGGCTGCTATTGATAAGGTCTCTAATGCTGAATGAACTCGAAGCTATGGATTGGGTAGAATATTTTTCCAACAAAAATGGACCATATTATTCAAATGTAGTCAAGGAATTTTATGAGTTTCTGAAGTTTTAAATGTCTGAGGATGAGAACCGAATGACTTGAAATGTTAACAGAGTAAGATTGACCTTCTCTTCTGTTGAATGGGATGAATTCTTAAGAGTCCCACATAAATTCATATTTGACTACTACACTAGAGTGATGCCTCCCACTATTGAGTATTTATTCTACGAAGAGGCTCTGGATGAAATGATTGGGAATTAAATCCCTGGGATGGTAATTTCTGCTTAGAAGGATGGAAAAAATAGATTACTGTTTAAATTTTCCCAACATGTCTTGAGTCTCGAGAGAGGGGAATTGTAACAACCATAAATTTTATGAGATATATTGTTTTTAATTTCATTTAAATATTCTGTTTTACGCTACACCAAGATTAGATTTCTCTATACGCACCACCGTATTACCTTGCATTATACACAACACTATTCTTAGCTCGTCTAACACACAATTTCATGTTCAATTTGGTAGAAATTATTCTATGCAACATTTAGTATATATTCTGTTCAATTTATAAATTAAATAAGTTTTTATTATGTTATATTCAACACCAAATGAATCTTTCACTACACGCAACACTGACTTGGCTTGCATTACATGCAAGAGTGGCCTTCCTCTATAGCTTGTGTTGTACGCAATACACAGTTTCACTAAACAATGATATATTATTATATTATTATAAACTAGCCATTATGAATAGTATTAAACATATTTTTAATTTTATGAAATTATCATTCATCTTACTCATTTCTAGAACATGGTATGAGAACAAAATAAATTTTTTCGATAAAATATGTATTTTTCAAACAATGTAGTTTTGCCACCTTTTGAAGGAGCACCCACATTAAATTTAGTTTTTGACATGTTTATAAGTTCAATTTGAAAAAATAAACTTATTCATTGCAATAAGGATATAAAAATTTACTTTGGATATTTTTTTAAATATTTTTCTGATAACTTTCATATTTGGATGAATGGTAAAAATATGCTAAATTTAAATTAATTTTTTTAATTCATAAAGATAATTTATATTGATAAATAATAATATTGAAAGGTTTTAAAATGTAAATTGAATATATTTTTACCATTTAATATAATTCATGTAATTATCATTACTTTACAGTGAATTCATAGGTAAAAACATTTCAATCTTTTGCAATGTTTTAAACAAAAACACGTTTTTCTCGACAACAAGATTAATTTTAAATTAATTACATCATCTTATATGTTTTGAATTTTTAAAAATGGATTCCGTATTTGGAATCCGTAGGTTTAAATTTTATAAATATAAAACTTGTATTTTTAGGCATTATGAATATAAACTACGGTAAATTTGATTTACCACAGTTAAAGGTAAATCAGGTAATTAAGGGTAAAAATAATATTATAAAATTACCCTAAAATTTTTATTGATATAATTTGTTGATTATATTTCTCCCTAAAACATACTTGGGTCTAAATGGAAGCTATTGGAACCCACTTGGATGTGATTAAGACCTTTAATTTATTCTATTTAATGGAAAGTGAAAAATGTCTCACTCAAACATTAATAATTAAAGTATTTTTAATATAAGGTTATAAAGAATATAAATTCGATTATAAACACTAATTTGAAATCCTAATTTTTTTTATTTATTATGGTAATTTATTTGTAATTTTTTAAAAATATTTAATTACCTTAATATCTTATACATTAATAATGTAGAATTTATTTATTTACTGAAAAATAAATAATATAGTTTTTATTAAAATAATATTACCCATCATAAAGCCCAAAAACCTGAAATAAACTTATTGGTCGTTTATATATAAACCATAATCATCCAATGGTGTAATATTTGACCATTTGGAGCCATATAAAATCAATTATTACACTTATATTATTCTATTTAAAATGATGTCAAAGATTTCACCTTCATTATTTAATAAATATAACATTTAAATGCTGGGGTTGTAAGAAGATTAATTCAAAAAAAAGTATTATTATGAAATATATTAGATTTATCTTAATCATAGTATTTTAATATTAATTTTTATTCCAAAAATAAGTATATTAAATAATTATACAATAATGTTGTAGTAATTATTTTATCAAGAGAAATATCAAATAAATGGCTTTACAAATATTAAATTATTATTATATCAACTATTTAATGTGCTCGACGAATTTTCTATATTAATATTACATTTTAGGAATCTATTAGATATATTTTTTGAATATATCTTGTGTTTGGATTTTATTTAAACTCAAATAAATGAATAGTGTCAAAATTGACAATATTGATAATTTATAAAACTATTATATTATTTAATTGCTAAAAAATCAAAAAAATTATTTAAAAATTACAAATTTAAATTTATATGGACTAAAATTTCATAAAGTATCCAATTATTGACAATTCACAACACATAAGTAAGTATTTATAAACATTTAAAAATTGGAATATTATTAGCACAAAAAGTTAAATAGATTAAATAAGGATAAATCCAAATTAAAATGTTTAAAATAAATTCCAAACATATATAAATTTTGTGGGATGATGATATTAAAACCACATAAAATCTAATATTATAAATTGTGTCATTTTTTGAGGTTTTTAGGTAGGTATTTAATTTATTATAAATTAATATTTTGGAGGTTTTCCAAAGTGCCCCTCTCCTCTGTTATAAAAGGGCACCTCCTTCCTCTTCCCTTCACTCCATTTTTAACATTACAACTCGGAAAAACCCTACCCATTTCCATTATAAACATCCCTATCAACAAAATAAAGGTCATGGTCTTCTTACAAGACAAACTTTAGTTCCCTTACGGGAGGTTTATAAGAGGCACGTCAAAGAAGAGGTAATATACTCTACCAATTCTTTCAAACTTATTTTTTATTATATTTAATCTATATGAGTTGTTTAATTATAAATTAATAACTCTAGTATCAATTGTATACTTATATTATATTATTAATAAGAAACAATCATATTCCATCTTCTATCCATCCTATGAAAAATCAAATCACCAAGCATGCATACGTACGGCCTACCGTCTCCACGCCGTGGTGTAATCTGTTTTTCATCACCATCCTTCTTGGATGAGTATAATAATGGAAGAAATAACTATATATGATTATTTTAAGGATATATGTACTCTAGAATATAACACACCATACAGTTGAATAAAATTCCACAATAATGGGAATGATATTGTCGCTAGTATGTACGTACGGCTTACCGTCTCCACGACACGATGAGATTCATTTTCTATGCTAAACATTAAAGAATGATTATAAATTATATATAATAAATAATCATGAAATATATGACATAATAATGATACTGTATTTATGTATATATATATATATTTCATTTACTTTCATTCAATTTAACAAGAAAATGAAAACAATATTCATGTGTACGTACGACCTACCGTCTCCATGAACGATGTATTTCATTCCATTTATCGATCTATTATATATATTTATATATTAAATATATATGATATATAAATCATGTTTTAAATTCTGGAAGTAATTAATCATGATATATGTAATCATATAAAAAATTAAAATTCAAAACACGTAGATAAATGAAACGATTTTACACAAAATATGGAATTGACAAATGAATGGGAAATATAAAGTCGTAAGAGAATCATATATGATATCATAAATATTATATGGTTATGTTACAAGATTATAATGTGTTTAAACCCACTATACATGATTCTAGTACATGTATGGAATATATTGGACCTAAGGTAAGGGAATATCTAGCAATCTCATTTTTATCCGAGATTGATTATACTTAATTATTTACTGGGGATATATTTATCATCCATGTCAATGTTTTATAAAAATGTATTCATGAATTGTTTACTATTATTCCATGTATGTTTAAATTAATTTTTACCCTTTTGACTTATACTACATGGTATGGAAGGAATATTTTTTTTGATTACCATACAAGGAACTTTTGGACTTTTCCGGTAAAAGTAAGAGGAGAAAGTTTTTTATCTTAAACGGAATGAATGAGTTCTTGCATTTTCATAATAACTTATTTCAATGAATATTCCTCCACATGTTAAAATTTTATTTTCAACTAAATTTTTTTCTTTTAAAATTTATATAAATTTTGAGAAAGGAAAATGTTTTTGAATAAGAAAAGATATTTTCTTCAGGAATGGATTTCAAGTGTTTTATAAAAATTATTTTATATCTTAGATGATGATCTTAAATAGGATTATGTTTATATTCTTATAATTACATTGATTTTATTATGTATATGATGGAATTATTTTTATGAAGTCCATTTATCTTATATGGATTACTTTATGATGGCATGATGTTAAAGGATGGTATTTTATTACATGGGTTATGCTATTGTGAATGATATACGTTTTGGTGGAACATATAAGGATGGTTTAATTATGAGATTGGTGGGACCTATATATCCCTCCAATTAATTGGGAAAATATTTATATCTCAAGGTATATACATGGTTATAATGACAAGTAAATCCAGTTCAGTAATAAAGGGCTCGAATGACAGGTAAACCCGGTTCAGTAATGGAATTTGTCCACTATGATGGTGTTGGCAGTAATGCCTTGGATTCTATGGAAATCATATCATGTTCATAATGGTTTTCCACAATTCCATGTTTTATTCCCATGTTATTGTATCATTATTAATGTTCCATTATGATCTATGCCTTATGAATTACCAAGATTTATTTCACGAATCGATATTTTTATGTTTAAACTTTATGTTCATGTTTTTAATTTCAAATGTATATGGTTTGTTTTATTTTTTCTAGCCTTAATCTTACTGAGAATTTAAGATTACCCTTTTTATGTTTTATATTCCCCAAGATATATAGGAATTTTTTAGGTATAAACAAAGGGGAAGATCTTTTTGGGAGATGTTGAATATCTTTCACCATGATTAGAAGATTATGTTCTGAGTTTCCAAAGACACCAAACTAATATGGTCTTTGGGAATTTTTTTGTGTCGTGTTTTATGTATTCCTAAAAATTAATATAATGTCCATGTACATCAATATTTGGGTCTCCAAAGTTGGTATCAGAGTGAAGGTTTAGTTAACCTTTTGAAAATAGGATGAGAAAACTGTACTGAGATCCCTAGAGATATTTCTATGGTATGTCTAAGTATGTCCCTAAGGATAAGTATAGGTTATTTTCCTAAAATTATTTTAATGATCATAGAATTAATCATACGATGTTAGATATTGATGGTACACTCCCTTTATTTTTTTGTTTTCCAAGCATGATATTTGCCTCTCACACTATTCCATTTGGGTTTTAGACGATGAATGAAACCCAAAGGAACCATGTAGATCAATGTAATGGGAAATGCAATGATTTTCCTATGGAACAAAACAATATTATTAGAGATGATGTAAACAATCTTATTTCTATACTTACACAAGCTTTGAATCATTCGGGTCTTCCAAATGAGAAGAGAAGGGAACAATATTATATTTATTTCTTCATGAGGAAACGTACACCTTCTTTTGGTGGGTAATCTCATCCACTTATTGTTGAAGAATGGATTAGTACCATTGAAATGATATATTCCATACTTAACTGTTCATAACATGAAAAAGTCATTTTGGATATTTACTATTTAGAAGGTGAAGTAGTCCATTGGTGGACTCGATTTAAGAATACAAGTCCTGAAGATGGAATTGAATGCATGGAATGAGACAAGTTCAAGAACATGTTTTTCAATAAGTAAATCCCTCTTATTCCTCAAACAAAGATCAAAAAGGAGTTCCATGAGCTTAATCAAAAGGATGCTAAATCTGGAGGTATATACGAGGCGAATTGTACATGGCTTTCAAGGTATGCATCTGGCTTTATCATCCAACCTGAAAGTAATGTTGATCGATTCTTCAATGGCTTAAAATCATGTCATCAGATTGAATTAGCTATAAGAGACATCAGTACTTATGAAGAAATTTTGTGTTGTGCTCTCATGGTAGAAATGAAAGTTGGTGTTACTTATCCATCTCATGGTTTTGACATGAAATGAAAGATGGAGTGCACAGAAAAATCTCAAAACCATGGTGAAAAGAAAAGGAATGTTTCTTTATCGTCAAAGTGTGGAATGAATCATGGTGGATATTGCCTAAAAGCTAATAGAAAATGTTTCAAGTGTTGAAAATAAGTTCATCGAGTATTTGAGTGCCGACGTAATGGGAAAAGTGTTTATAATGATGTGAATAGAGAAAAGACTACAGATAACATACCACTAACACTTCAATACTACATGTGCAAGGAAATCTAGCATTATGATAATCAGTTCCCTAATCCAAGGGCTAATGATGATCAACGTGAGAAACCTATGAAGGCAAAGGAAAATGTGAAGCCACATGCGATCACTGTTTTTGATGTTGAGTATGACAACGATGTGGTGTAATGATTAAGTGATTATATAACGGGATTTAAAAATAGTGTCATGGAATCTCATTTATTGTATTATGGAATATTTATCAATCGGTTTATTTTGGTTTTCAATAATTATATGGTACCGGTAACCATGAAAAGTGATTGAAATTTTTTTGGAAAGAAGATGATATGCACATAATGAAGGTATAAAGGTATAATGAAATGTTTGATAGTATTAATGAACTCATGATTGGTAAAAGGACAAATTGATATCACAGTTTGAGTATATAAATTTTTTGGTATATTTGGTGTATAGAAAGGGTTAATTTTGATGGAATTTATACTGTCACTAAGGTTCTATAGTACTTTATGTTATTATCATATTTGAAGAGGATGCATGATGATGTCCTTAAATTGTTTGGAATGTGACCAACAAGATATAAATTATGATATATGGGGATAAATTATGGTATTCACATGCTTGTTATATGACCTTTCTGGTAATTGTTTTCTTTGTACTGTGAGATTGGATAGAAGTATTATGGATAAGACTAATGGTTTGAACAGATTATGTTGGACATCATATATTATTTTTTAAGTCTATACTTATTATTATTATTATTATTTTTGGAATGTTATAATAGTATTGTTTTAGGAAAAGGACAACACACAGGATGAGTGACAACACGTCGCATCAGACAAGGATGCAGGAATCAAACCCACAACTGAAGTGCGACATGCCTTTATCACCTACCACTGGCCTACAAAAAGTACATGGTTAGTAGAAATTAGTTTTATTTTCTTAAGTGGTATGATAGTTGAAGTATAATTCCATTTTTGAAACCATATACGATTAATCTCACCGTAGATGGACTTATGTATATTTAATAATTTGTGATAACCTTTTTGTGATAGAGACAGATGGAATGACCTATCATTCTATAGCATGATCTGCTAACACTTCAAGAATTACAAATTCAACTTCATTTCTTTAAATAATATATGAAGTGGAAATTGTTCATGGAATGACCAATGACGATATTACACTAAAATCAAGTAAGAATTTCTCCTTATGAAAAAATTCGTCAACTTTAGGGAAATTATCTTGAAAACCAAAAATGTTTTCCTAATACGCTCATATCATATTAATCTGATGCTACCTTAGATCATTACAAATTTATGTCTTGGTGTTTTTCGGCTTTTTCATAGCCATGATCTCTACCAATCTCCACTAGAACATGATGGTTAGATTTCTCTTCTATACCAATTTTTTCATCTATATTGTCCAATGTGGAAACCCAGTGATGAGTAACTTTGGGTATCCATTATTTTTCTAACGTTCCTTTTTTCATTGAAGTTTTAGTATTCCTTTTTATGATGTGGGTTTCTTTGAAAGAAACTTTCAAGTAGTAAACAATTTATAACCCCAAAAAAATTTCGGGGGAGAAATTTATTTTAAGGGGGGTAGAATGTAACACTCCTAGATTTTATGAGATATATTATTTTTAATTTCTTTGATATCTTCTTTTTTAAGCTACACTAAGATTATATTGAGCTATACACAACACCATATTAGCTTTCAGGACACGCAACACTATTCTTGGCTTGTGTTAAACACAATTTCAAGTTCGTTTGGTAGAAATTATTCTATGCAACATTATGTATAGATTTTGTCCAATGTATAAATGAAATAAGTTTTGATTATGTTATACGCAACAACAAATTAATTTTTCACTACACGCAACACTGACTTGGCTTTCGTTACACGCAAGAGAAAGCTTCCTCAATAGCTCGTGTTGTACGCAATACCGAGTTTGACTAAACAATGATGTTTTATTTTATTTTTATGAGCTAGACGTTATGAATAGTAATAACATCATTTTTAATTTTATTAAATTATCATTCATCTTAGACATTTATAGAACAAGGTATGAGAACAAAATAATTTTTTCTGATAAAATATGTATTTTAAAAAAAAATACAGTTTTGTAGCCTTTTGATGGCGCACCAACATTAAATCTAGGTTCTGAAACATTTATAAGTTCAATTTGAAAAAAATAAACTCATTCATTGAAATCAAGATATAAAAATTTACTTTGGATAATTTTTAAATATTTTTCTGATAACTTTCATATTTTGATGAATATTAAAAATACACTAAATTTTAATTAAAAACAAATTTTTTCATCAAGATAATATATATGGTTAAATTATAATATTACATGGTTTTAAAGTATAAATAGAATATACTTTTACTATATAATATAATTTATGTCATTATAATTAATTTTACATTGAATTCAAAGGTAAAAACATTTCAATCTTTTGCACTTTTTTAAACAAAAACCCGTTTTTTTACAACGATATTAATTTTAAATTAATTACTGCATCTTATTTTTTTTCATTTTTAAAAATGGATTCCATATTTGGAATCATGAGGTTAAAACTGTGTAAGTAGATAACTTTTATTTTTAGGCATTATGAATAGTAACTACGGTAAATTTTATTTACCAGAGTTAAAGGTAAATCAGGTAATTATGGGTAAAAATAATATTATAGAATTACCCTAACTATTGTTTTGTTATAATTGGTTGATTATATTTCTCCATAAAACAAACTTGTGTCGAAATGGAATCTATTTGACCCCACTTGGATGTGATTAAGACCTTTAATTTATTTTATTTAAAGGAAAGTGAAATATGTCTCACTCAAACATTAATAATTATTGTATTTTTAATATAAAGTTATAAAGAATAAAAATTAGATTATAAACACTAATTTGAAAGATAAAATGTTTTTCTTTATTATGGTAATTTTTTTTAATTTTTATGAAATATTTAATTACATTAATAGCTTATACATTAATGATGTAGAAATTATGTATTTATTGAAAAATCAATAATATAGTTTTTATGAAAATAATAATACCCATCCAAAAGATCAAACACCTGAAAGAAACTTATTGGTTATTTATATATAAACAATAGCCATCCATAAAAATAATGTTTGACAATTTGAAGCCTTATAAAAGTGATTATGACATTTATATTATTTTATTTTAAATGATGGAAAATTTTTCACCTTCATAATTTAATAAATATAACATTTAAAATGCTAGGTTTTCTAGAATATCAATTTGACTTAATGTATGAGTATTAAATATATTAGATTTATTTTCATCATAGTATTTTAATTTTAATTTTTATTTAAAAATAAGTATTTTAAATAATTATACAATAATGCTGTTGTAATTATTTTATCAAGATAAATATCAAATAAATGGTTTTACAAATATAAAAAATAATAATATAAGAACAATTTAATGTTCTACACTAATTTTCTTGATTAATATTACCAATTATAAATATATAAATTTTTTTGGTTTTAATATATCTTATGTGTGGATTTTAGTTAAATTCAAATAAATGAATAGTGTCAAAATTGACAGTATTGATATTTTATAAAAATAACATATTATTAAACTGTTTAAAAATCACAAAAAAAATTAAAAATTAAAAAATGAAATTTATATGGTCTAAAATGTATTAAACTATCCAATTATGGACAATTCGCAACATATAAGTAATTATTTATTACCATTTAAAAATTTGATTATTATTACCAAAAATAAAATTAAATAGATTAAATAAGGATAAATCCAAATGATAAAGTTTAAAATAAATCCCATACATGTATAAATATTAATAGGATGCTGATATTACAACCCTATCTCGTCTAATATTTTAATTTGAGTCATTTTTGGAGGTTTTTATGGAGGGTTTGAGTTTCTTATAAAATAATTTTTTGGAGGTTTCCAAAAGTGCCCCTCTTCTATCTTATAATAGGGAACCTCTTCCTCTTCTCTTTAATCCATTTGAGATTTCAAACTCTGCCAAAACCTTATCATTTCCCTTAACAACTTTCATAGAAACATAATAGAGTTCATGGTCTTCTTCAATGATCATCTTTAGTTCCCTAAGAGGAGGTTTAAAAGAGGAATATCGAAGAAGAGTTAATATCCTTTACCGATTCTTTAATACTTATTTCTTCTTCTACTTCCTGTATATGAGTTGTTTCATTATTATGTAATAAATCCAGTATCACTTGTATACTTATTTGTTATTATTAATATGAAACAATAATATTCCACTTTATATCCATCCAATGAAAAATTAAATCACCACGCGTGTGTACGTATGACCTACTGTCTCCACACCGTTGTGTAATCTGTTTTTCCTCAGCAACCTACTAGGATGAGTATAATAATATAAGAAATGACTATATTTGATTATTTTCAAGTGATATTTATTCTGAAATATTACACACCTTACACTTCAATAAAATTCAACAATCATGGGAATGATATTTTCGCTCGTGCGTATGCACAGCTTACCGTCTCCATGACGTAATAAGATTCATTTTCAATGATAACCATTCAAGAATAATTATAAAGTATATATAATAAATAATCATGAAATATATGACATAATAATTCTACTTTATTTATGTATATGTATATTTCATTTACTTCCCTTTAATTTAATAAGGAAACGAAAACAACGTTCATGCGTACATACAACCTACCGTCTCTCCGAACAGTGTATTTCATTCCATTTATAGATTGATTATATATATGTATATATTAAATATATATGATATATAAAAAATGTTTTAAATTCTGGAAGTAATTAATCATGATCTAAGTAATTATATGAGAAATTACAAGTCAAGACATGTAAGATAAATGAAACGATTTTACAAAAAACATTTAATTGACAAATGAACGGGAAAATTAAAGTTGTAAGTGAATCTTATATGATATCATAAATATTATTATGGTTATATTGCAAGTTTATAATATGTTTAAACCCAGTATACTGGAGTATAATACACGTATGAAAGATATTGGACCTAAGGTAAGGGAAAATCTCGCAATCTCGTTTTTATCTAAGATTGTTTATACTTAATTATTTAATGGGGATATATTTATCATCCATGTCCATGTTTTATAAAACTATTTTCATAAATTGTTTACTATTATTCCATGTATTTTTAAATTAATTTTTACCCTTTTGGACTTCTACTACATGGTATGGAAGGAATCATTCTTTTTCTTACTATACGAGGTACTTTTTGAATTTTCTTGTAAATGTATGAGGATAATGTTATTTAACTTATACAGAATGAATGAGTTTTTACATTTTCATAACGTCTTATTTACATGAATATTCCTCTAAATTTCTAAAGTTTATTTTTAACTAAATTCTTTTCCTTTAAAATTTAATGAAATTTTGACGAAAGAAAATATTTTTAATAAAGAAAGGATATTTTCCTCAGGAATGGAGTTCAAGTATTTTATCAAAATTATTTTATATCTAAGATGATGTTCTTAAATAGGATTATGTTTCTATCCCTATTATTAAATTTATTTTATTATGTTTATTATGGAATTATATTTATGAAGTCCATTTATCTTATATGGATTATTTTATGACTGTAGGATGTTTAAGGATCCCATTTTTTTACATTGGTTATACTATGGTGAATGATTTACGTTTTTATGGCACACATAAGAATGGATTCATTATGAGATGGGTAGGACTTATATCTTTCTCTAATGAATTGGGTAAAGATTTATATCTCATTAGATAGACATGAATAGAACAACAAGTAAATCTGGTTCAGTAATATAGGGCTAGAAAGGCAGGTAAAACCGGTTCAGTAACGGACTTTTTCCACTATGATGGTATTGGTAGTAATTCCATGGATAATATAATAATCATATCATATTATTAAAGGATTTCCAAAATTATATTTTTTATTACCATGCTATGTTATCATGATTAATGTTGCTTTATGATATATACCTTACGTACTTCTATGATTTATTTCAGGACTTGATATTTTTATGTTTAAACTTCATGTTCATGTTTATAAGTTCAAATGTATATGGTTTGTTTTATTTTCTCTATTATTAGAATTAATGATAATTTGTGCTCACCCTTTTTATGTTTTATTTTCCCCGGGATATAAAGGAAGGTTTTAGGTAGAAAAAATGGGAAGATCATTATGGGATATGTTGAAGATCTTTCACCATGATTAGAAGATTATGATCCGAGTTTCCAAATACAATAAACTAATATGGTATTTAGTAATTTGTTTGTGTCATGAATTAAGTATTCCAAAAAAGTAATATAATTTCTATGTCCATCAAGATTTGGGTCTCTACCGTTGGTATCAAAGCGAAGGATTAGTTAACCTTTGTAAACAAGGATGAAATAACATTAGTAAGATCCCTATAGATATTTCTAAAGTATGTCTAAGAATGTACCTAAGGTTATATATAGGTTATAGTCCTAGAATTATGGTAACAATCATAGAATTAAACCTAAGATGTTAGATATTAACGGTACACCCCAATTATTATGTTGTTTTCCTAGAATGATTTTTGCCTCTCACACTATTCTTTTTGGCCTTTAGATGATGGCTGGAACCCGAAGGAACCATGTTGATCAATGTAATGGGAAATGAAATGATTGTCCTTCTCAACAAAGCAATGTTATGGGAGATAGGGTGAAAAATACTATTTCTATAATTACACAAGCTATGAATCATTTTGGACTTCCAAATGAGCAGAAAAGGGAATAATATTTTGTTGAGTCCTTCATGAGGCAACACCCACACTCTTTCAATGGGTCTTCTGATCCACTTTTTTCTAAACAATGGATCTCTACCATTTAAAAGATATTTTCCATACTTCATTGTTCAGAACCTGAAAAAGTCATTTTGGATGTTTACCATTTAGAAGGTAAAGCAGACCAGTGGTGGACTCTAATTATGAAAACAAGGCCCCAAGATGAAATTGAATCCATAGAATGGGACGAGTTAAAAAAATGTTTTTCAATAAGTACTTCCCTCATATTCTGCGAACAAAAATGAAAAAGGTGCTCCATGATCTTAAGGAAAAGGATTATGAATCTGTTGGAATATACAAGGAGAATTTTACAAGGCTTTCAAGGTATGCATCTAGCTTTATCATCCAACCTGAATGTAAAGTTGATCGATTTTTCAGTGGCTTAAAACCAAGTCTTTCAAGGGAATTATCTATAATAGACTTCAGTAGCTATGAAGAAATTGTGAATTGTGCTCTCAAGGTAGAAATGGAATTTTGGGTTACATATCCATCTCATGGTTTTAACAATAAATTAAAGATGGATTTCAAGGAAAAATCTCATAACAATGGTGAAAAGAAAATGAATGTTTCATTATGCACAAAGTGTGGAAAGAATCATGGTGGATATTGTCTAAAAGGTACTAGATAATGTTTCAAGTGTGGAAAAGAAGGTCATCGAATGGCAGAGTTCCCAAGTAATGGGAAAAAGGATTATAATGACGTGAATTGAGAAAAGAATACAGAGAACATACCACTAACAATTCAATTCTACAAGTGTAAGGAAATGGGGAATTCTGCTAATCAATTCTCCAATCCAAGGGTTAAGGATAATCTATGTGAGAAACCTCTTAAGTTAAAGGAAAAAAGGGAAGTCACATGTGATCACTATTTTTAATGTTGAGTATGAAAATAGTATGGTGGAATGATTAAGTGTTCATGTAATGGAATTTCAAAATAGTGTCATGGAATCTCATTTATAGTATTATTGAATATTGGAATATCTATGTATTGGTTTAATGTGGTTTTTAATAATTATATGGTACCTATAACCATGAAAAATGGCTGAAACATTTTGGGAAAGTAGATGATATAAGCATAATTAAGGGATAATGGAATAACGAGATGACTAATAGTATTAAGGATCTCATGATGGATAAAAGGAAAAAGTGATATCGTGGTTTGAGTATAGTGAACTTTTGGTATATTTGGTGTATGGAAGGGGATAATTTTGATGGAATTCATGTTGTCACTAAGGTTCTATAATACTTTATGTTATTAATATATTTCATGAGGATGCATGATAAAGTCCTTAAAATGTTTGGAATGTGACCAACAAGATATTACTTTTGATATATGGAGATAAATGATGGTATTCAAAAGATTTTTATATGACCTTTCTGGTAATTATTTTCTTTGTACCGTGACATTGGACAGAAGTATTTTGGATAAGCCTAAAGGTTAAAGTAGATTATGTTGGACATCATATAGTATTTTTTAAGGCTATTAATTTATTATTATTATTATTTCTTTAATGTTATAAAAGTATAGTTTTAGAAAAAGGACAACCCGTAGGACAAGAGACACCCCATCATGTCAGACAAGGATGCAAGAATCGAACCCACAACTGAAGTGTGACAGACCTTTATCGCATACCATTTGCCAACAAGAAGTCCCAAGTTAGTAGAAATTAGTTTTATTTTATTAAGCGTTATGATAGATGAAGAATAAGTCCATTTTTGGAACTATATACGATTAATCTCACCACAAATGGACTTATGTATATTTAATAAATTTTTATAACCTTTTTGTGATAGAGATAGATGGAATGACATATCCTTATATAGCACGAATAGATAACACTACAAGAATGAAATATTCAACTTCATTTCTTTAAATAAGATATGAAGTGTAAATTGTTCATGGAATGACCATTGATGATATTACACTAAAATAAAGTAAGTATTTATCCTTAGGAAAAAATTCATCAACTTTAGGGAAATGATATTGAAAAACAAATTTTTTTTCCTTTTACCCTCATATCTGATGAATCATATGTTACCTCAGATAATCCCAAATCTATAGCTTTGTGATTTTTGACTTTTTTATAGCCATGTTCTCTACCACTCTCTATCAAAACATGATGATCAGATTTCTCTTCCAGACTAATGTTTTCACCTATGGTATCCTATATGGAAACCCAGTGATGAGTTACTTTAGGTATCCATTATGTTTCTAAAGTTTATTTTTAAATATGAAGTTTTAGTATTCCTTTTTATGATGTGGTTTCTATGAAAGAAACTTTCATGTAGTAAACAAATTACAACCCAACTAATTTTGGTGGAGAAATTCATTTTAAGGGGGGTAGAATGTAACACCCATATATTTTATGAGATATATTTTTTATTTTTTTTGATATCTTTTGTTGTAGACTACACCAAGATTATCTTGCACTATTCGCAACACCGTATTAGTTGTCAGTATACGCAACACTATTCTTGGCCCGTGTTACACACAATTTCATTTTCATTTGGTAGAAATTATTCTACGCAAAATTGAGTATAGATTTTTTCAATGTATAAATGAAATAAGTTCTAATTATGTTATATGCAAAACCAATGGAATATTTCAATACACTCAACACTGACTTGTCTTGCGTTACGCGCAAGAGCAACGTTTCTCGACAGCTTGTGTTGTACACAATACCGATTTTCACTAAACAATGATGTATTATTATATTATTATGACTAGATATTATGAATAGCATTAACCTAAATTTTAATTTTATTACATGATCATTCATATTACATATTTCTAGAACATGGTATGATAAAAAAATAAATACTTCTGATAAAATAAGTATTTTTCAAAAAATGCAGTTTTACCACATTATGATGAAGAACCCACTTTAAATATAGTTTCTGAAACGTTTATAAGTTAAATTTTAGAAAATAAACTTATTAATTGAAATCAGGTTATAAAAATGTACTTTGGATAATTTTTTAATATTTTTGGGATATCTTTCATATTTTGATGAATAGTAAAAACACGCTAAATTTTAATTAAAAACAACATTCATCACCACCATAATTTATATGGTTAAATTATAATATTGAATTGTTTAAAAGTATAAATAGAATATATTTTACCATTTAATATAATGTATTTCATTATCATTAATTTTACATTGAATTCATAGGTAAAAACCTCTCAATATTTTTTTATGTTTTAAACAAAACCTCATTTATTTCGACAACTGGATTAATATTAAATTAATTACTGCATCCTATGTGTTTTGAATTTGTAAAAATTTATTCCATATTTAAAATCAAGAGGTTCAAATTGTGTAAATATATAAATTTTATTTTTAGGCATTATGAATAGTAGCTATGGTGAATTTTATCTACAACAGTTAAAGGTAAATCATGTAATTAAAGGTAAACATAACATTACAAAATTACCCTGAAACATTTATTTATATCATTGGATGATTATATTTCCCCATAAAAAATAATTTGGTTGAATTGGAATCTATTGGGATCCACTTGGATGTGATTAAGACCTTTAATTTATTTTATTTAAAGGAAAGTGAAATATGTCTCACCCAAAATTTAATAATTAAAAAATGTTTAATATAAGGTTATAAAGAATATAATTTTGATTATAAACACTCATCTGGAATCTAAAATTATTTAATTTATTATGCTAAATAATTTGTAATTTTAAAAAATTATTTAAATACCTTAATAGCCCGAATGACCCAAAGGCCATCTTTTTTATTATAGATAATCCCCCTTTTAAGGGTTGAAGGGGAACCCGTACATGACCCGTAGGCCCAGTGCACAAGGCCCAACATGACCCGCAATACCTGACCCAAAGGCCCAGACGCATACCATGCCCATTACATGACTTGTAGGCCCATTAATGATGCATAATTCATATATTTATTGAAAAATCAATAATAAAGTTTTTATTAAAATAATAATACCCATAAAAAGGCCAAAAAATCTGACCAAAACGTATTAAGAGTTTGTGTATAAACCATAATCATCCAATTTTCTAATTTGTGACCATTTAGAGCCTTATAAAATCAATTTTGACACTTATATTATTTTGTTTTAAATGATGTAAATGTTGTCACCTTCATAATTTAAGAAATATTACATTTATAATGCTGTTTTTTTTAGATGATAAATTAGACTAATAATATTCTAATGAAATCTATTAGATTTATATTCATCATAGTATTTTATTTGTAATTTTTATGCATTAAATAAGTATATTAAATAATTATATGATAATGTTGTAGTAATTATTTTATCAAGATAAATATCAAATAAATGGGTTTACAAAATATTATATGAACTATTTAATGTTCTCCACGAATTTTATAGATTAATATTACATGTTAAGAATCATTTAAATATTTTGGTTTGAATATATATTATGTGTGGATTTTATTTAAATACAAATAAATGAATAGTGTTAAAAGTGACACTATTGATATGTTATAAAAATTACATATTATTAAATTGATTAAAAATACCAAAAATATTTAAAAATTACAAATTAAAATTTATATGGTCTAAAATTTAATTAATTATCCAATTATGTAAAATTCAAAACCCAAAAGTATGTATTTATAACCACTTAAAAATTGGAATATTATTACAACAAATAAAATTAAATAGATTACATAAGGATAAATCCAAATGATAAGGTTTAAAATAAATTCCAAAAATGTATAAATTTTATTGTACGATTATATTACAACCATATCCCATCTCATCTTAGAATTTGAGTCATTTTTGGAGGTTTTTATGTACGTTTTGAGTTTATTATAAATTAATATTTTGGAGGTTTCCAAAAGTCCCTCTCTCCTCTCTTATAAAAGGGAACATCCTCCTTCTTCTCTTCACTCCATTTTGAGCTTTCAAACATGAAAAAACCCTATATATTTTCCTTATCAAATTCTCTAGAAACATACTAGAGGTCCTGGTCTTCTTCAATGACCATATTTAGTGCCCTAAGAGGAGGTTTAGAAGAGGCACGTCGAAGAAGAGGTAATATCCTTTACTGATTATTTCGAAATTATTTCTTCTTATACTTCCTCTATATGAGTTGTTTCATAATTAAGTAATAACTCAACTATAACTTTTATACTGTATGTTGTTATGCATATGAAAAAAAATCATATTCCATCTTCTATCCATCCTATGAAAAATGAAATCACCACGTGTGTGTATGTACGACCTACCGTCTCCACGCCCTGGTGTAATCTTTTTTTCATCACCAACCTACCTGGATGGGTATAATAATGGAAGAAATTACTATATATGATTATTTTATAGAAATATTTATTCTTAAATATTATACACCATAAAATTCACTAAATTTCCACAATCATGGGAATGATATTGTCGCTTGTGCGTACGTACGACTTACCGTCTCCACGACGCGATGAGATTCATTCTCCTTGTTAACCATTCAAAATGATTATAAAGTATATATAATAAATAATCATGAAATATATTACATAATAATTTGACTGGATTTATGTATATATATATATGTCATTTACTTTCATTCAATTATTAAGGAAACAAAAACAATGTTCATGCGTACGAACGACCTACCATCTCCATGAACGGTGTATTTCATTCCATTTATCGATCGATTATATATATTTATATATTAAATATATATGATATATAAATCACATTTTACATTTTTGAAGTAATTAATCATGATCTATGTAATCATATTAAAAATGACAAGTCAAAACACGTACGATAAATGAAAAGATTTTACCCAAAACATAGAATTGACAAATGAACGGGAAATATAAAGTCATAAATGAATCATATATGTTATCATAAATATTATTATGGATCTTTTACTTGTTTATAATATGTTTAATCTCACTATACATGTTTTTCATACACGTATGGACGATATTGGACTTAAGGTAATGAAAAATCTCACAGTCTCATTTTTATCCGAGTTTGTTTATATTTAAGTATTTACTATGGATATATTTATCACCCATGTAAATGTTTTATAAAAATGTTTTCATAAATTTTTTATTATTATTCCATGTATGTTTAAAGTCATTTTTACCCTTTTTTACTTCTACTACATGGTATGGAAGGAATCTTTATTTTGTTTACCATACAAGGTACTTTTGGACATTTCCGGTAAAAGTATGAGGAGAATGTTTTCTAACCTATACAGCATGAATAATTTTTTACATTTTCATAACACCTTATTTTCATGAATATTCCTCCCCATGTTTAAATTTTATTTTAAACTAAATTATTTTCTTTTTAAATTTAATGAAATTTTGAGAAAATAAAATCTGTTTGAAGAAGAAATGATATTTTCCTCAGGAATAGAGTTCAAGTGTTTTAAAAAAATTATTTTATATATAAGATGATGATTTTAAATATTATTATATTACAATTATTAAATTTATTATATTTTTTTATGATGGATTTATTTTTATGAAGTCCATTTATTTAATATGCATTATTTTATGATGGCATGATGTTTAAGGATCCCATTTTATTACCTGTTTTATGCTATGGTGAATGATTTATGTTTTGTGGCATACATATGAATGGTTTCATTATGAGATGAGTGGGACCTATATCTTCCTCCATTGCGTTGGGTAATGATTTATATCTCATGAGATAGACATAGATGAAATGACAAGGAAATCTGGTTCAGTAATACAGGGCTGGAACAGTAGGTAAACACAGTTCAGTAATGGACTTTGTCCGCTATGATGGTCTTGGAAGTAATGCCTTGGCTACTATGGAAATCATAACATGTTCTTAATGGTTTTACAAAAATCCATGTTTTATTACCAAGCTATTTTATCATGATTAATGTTTATTTATTATCTATTCCTTACATACTTCCATGATCTATTTCACAACCCGAGATTTTGATGTTTAAACTTTATTTTCATGTTTTTAAGTTAAAATGTACATGGATTGTTTTATATTTTCTATGCATAACCTTACTGAGAATGTGATCTCATCCTTTTTATGTTTTCATTTCCGTAGTATATAAATGATGGTTTTAGGTATAAAAAAGGGGAAGATATTTATGGGAGATGTTGAAGATCTTTCACGATGATTAGATGATTATTTTCTGAGTTTCCAAATACACTAAACTAATATGATCATTTGGCATTTTTTTTGTGTCATGTATTAATTATTTCAAAAAAGTAATATAATGTCCATGTACGTCATGCTTTGGGTCTCTATAGGACTTTACTAATTTTAATTATCATGACATAGTTTTGTTGTATCTGTTGAAGCATGGACAAAGGATAAATCACTTTAGGTTGTTGATGGTTTGGTTAGAGGGTATGACTAGGCCTGGTTCCAAGTCAAATGAATTTTTATGCCATGTTGATATCACTTATGATGAAGGTGAAAGGAGTTTCTGCAAATAAGGAAGAATTCGAAGGTTTAAGGGACAACTTCTGCATTACCAAAATGGTTCGCAAGCCTATGAATATAAACTAGAACCCTTGGAAAAGGGAACAAGTGAATGATGAGTCTAAGCTATATGAGGAATTCAGTCATATTTCCAATCCTACCAGGGCAAAGAATAAAATAGATCTAGTTTTAAACCCTAATGAAGTTGAGACAACGTACTCAAATGAAGAAGAGGAGGTTGTTGTTGTGAAAGAAAGAGAGGATTCTCCAGTAGATGATAGGAGTAATCTTAACATTCCATCAAACCCCTATATTGGTACTATCTCATTTAGAGAGAATAGTCCACCAAAGAGATTTACTAGAAGAGAGACTATCCTAAGGGATAGTGATGATTAGGAAACCACTAAATAAGAAGGAAAAGATAATTCCTTAAGAGGCATTACTATTGGAGATACCTTAGAGGAGGAGGAAGATGTTGAATCTGATCATGAGGAGCCTGAGATAGCTGACGATGAAAATGAAGAAAAATGCCTATGTCTTATACCTTTGATAAGATATATAGTAGTAACAGAAAGTGAAGAGGAAGAAGATGTTGAATCTATTAGAGGTAGAATTGAAATGAAATTGGTTGATGATTTTGTAGGATACATATATCTAGACTCTCCTACTTCAGTTGATCAAGGAATACTGGAAGTGGAGAATGAAATTGTGCAGGATGATGCTCCAAGTGAGGGGGAGGAACCTGTTACCACATGATTCGTTTTGGTTACTCATGAGATAGAATCTTTGGTTAAAAAAACCAAGATTCATTGTTTTTGGTGTATACTTTGAAGATTATGAAGATGAAAAACTTAACAGAATCCCTCCGGTTCATTCAATTTTAGAGACCACTATATTGAATCCAGTGGTTCTTCTACCTCATGATTATGTGAAGAAGGATGACATAGATTCATTAAAATCTTATTTGAAGAGACACTTTGATGAGATATTCATTGGGATAGAGAGAACAGAGGATCTCAATCAAGAGATTGTGGCATCTTCTTTAGAAAAAATAATTTCTACCTTTCACTCCAACTTGCTACATGATGTGATGGAATACTAGAATCAAGTTAGATCCTCGAAAAAATCTACAGAGTTTGTGAAACTGTAGATTGTGAGTTTAGAATGATATATGGCTTCAATATCTCAAGTGGACAATGACTTTAGGTATGTTAAAAGTGTTGTTCAGCAGATGGTCACTATGTTTTAAGACTTTAAGAAGTCTATAGAGACACATGTGAGTGGTCAGCATGATGATATGAAGAGGTTGATCATTAGTATGACCAAGTTGTTTAAGAAGAAAATATTTTTTACCATGGAACATCTGTGTTTCTCTACTTCCTCATCTACCTCTCCTCCAATTGATCTTGAAGTCTTTAGATCAGTTTTTAGAGATGAAAGGGAGAATCTCTTGGGTTCAAGAACCTCGGACCCTTAGTCTTTGACAAATGTCATTTCCACTACCAGAGACATTCATAATCTTGTAGTTTATTACTTGAGAGAGGCTTCCCAAGATCAGAAGGATATATAATAGAATTTTGAAATCTATTATAAATGGGTTTACACTAAACATCGTATGGATGGGCACCTCAAGCTACTGTTGGAGAACATGAGGATTCCACCAGTCACTTAGGATTTAAAGGATCAAGTTACCAAGCTTAGAGAGTTTACTCCTGCTTTGGAAATGTTCATGGAGAATAAATAGGATTTCATCTTAGCTATGTAAAGTGGAGGAAGCATGATTATGGATTTCAGGAATATCGTTTTTCTATTTCTCCATGTGGAATGTACTCCCATTATTGTCCCTACAACCTTTCCTTCTTCCTCAGCTGCATTGGGATCTACCAGTGATGCCCCTTTCAGGACTCCTACACAGGCCATCAGAACATTGAATCTAATGATTCCTCAGAGATCTACTAATTATCAGTCTACTAATTCTTAAATAGTATCTCCTACTACCTTGCTTACTACTATACATCGGTCTGTACCTCCATCTTCCGACCCTGCCTCCTCAGCTCCCAAAGGAAAAGATCAATGGGACATCTCTGATGTTGACTGAATGTGAGCTATCTTAGTTGATAGGGAATATTGTAATATTTTTGTATATTGTACTCTTGTCCCATTAATACAAAAATCTACTTCTGTCTCTTTTTGTCATAATTTATTTTTTTCTAATCTCAAAGGGGGATAATTTTTAATATTGTAGCCCTTAAATATATGAATTTCCTATAACTATATATTCTGATACATAATATATTTATATTGACATACCTATGGATATTAGAAAATATGCCTAAACCTGATTCAATAATACTTTAATCTAAATTTCAAAGACATAATTTTTTATTATCAAAAAGGGAGATATTATTGGACTCGCCTATTTTGATAATCCCAAATCATTTTTCATTTATATGATAATTATGTTTCATTAGTATATATCATATAACAATTATTTATTTTTAATATCACTATTCTCTTGCATAAGTTTACGGTGCAATGTTTATCTATGAAAAAGTTCACTGGTTGAGTCTACTGTCGGAAGGTTACCGCTAGAGGTTACCACAAGAAGGTTACCACTATAGGTTACCGCTAGAGGTTACCACTTGAAGGTTACTGATAGAGATAACCATTAGATTTTACAACTGAGAAACTATATCACTGAGTTACAATTCAAGTCTACTTCTCAAAGGATATTATTGTAGAGTTACCGCTAATGGTTACTACTGCAGTGTCACTGATGTGAAGCCTACCGATAAAGCTTACTAATTAAGCCTACCAATGAATCCTACAATTGTGAATGCTACTGTTGAGAAGGCTACAACTACCAGTATACCGACACCTACTCTTCTACTACATACTTTTTAAATTTTATTAATATTATTCTAACTGTCATATTTGGAAAATTTAATGTTTCTTACATTAATTAATTCTCTTTTTAGACATATTAAGAGACTATATCTGGAGACTGTACGAGGTACGAGGAGGACAACAAGTGTTTATATAATTCATATTAAGAGACCTAAAATATAAATAATAGAAGACTGAGCTAGAGAAGATAATTATGAGAGATGAAAATTACACACTAGATCTAGAGAAAGGAAAAACACAACAACACTTACATTGTTAACCCAAGAGCTTCATGAAGATAATTTGGGAGAACAAATTCAAGACTTCCTTCTATGATTCATTGAATAGATTTAAAACCAAGAATAAAAACACTTCATTACCGGGATGCTTGAACATGGAGTTGCAACTGTAAGAACCAGGACCATCTTTTCAGGTATGTTTTCCCTTTTCTGGTAATTTTTGGGGAAAAGAGGAGAATATGGAAATTTTTTATGTACACATCGTGTACTTTATAAGTACATGTTGTGTACTTTGATGCTACTCAAGGTCGTGTTCTGGTCGTGTCATGGCCACACACACGACCATGTAGGGGTGATGTGGAGGCCGATTAATGCAGAGTATGGAAAATCTTAGTACACGTCGTTTACTCCAAAAATACAGGCCATGTACTTTCTTTTTTTTCGTTAAACCGATCGGGGTCGCGCCTAATCCTTATTTCCATCTTCTTCATGGCCTAATTCAGTCCAGAGTGTTCGAGGAGGCCAAATATTCTTCGAGTCACCAATCTGTCACCAGTTATCCGAATCGAACACCGTTGGTTGCAATAGAATCACAACGGTGAGTTCTTGGTTCTTCTTTGGCCACGTTTCCTGATTCCTTATCTCATGTGAGTTATCTAAGGTAAAACGTTTTAGACATTTTTGTAGATCTACTCCATTCTAAGTCAATTAATAGGGTGAGGTTCAAGTATATCGATCTCCTATGCTCGAGGTAGATGGTTTTTTGCCTTACGTTGAATGTATTTGAGTTTTTGTGAAAAAGTGTTGGATACCCATGTATCAGGTATCTCAGGTTAAGGGTTTTGATCCTGTATTATTATATTCCTTAGACTACTCATGTGCTTGAGGCTATTAGATGAGTAATGATTGCTTGTTAGCATATTTGAGGATCACCCCATGGGTGTTTCCCTTGTTTTGGTTGTTTGTTGCTGTTTGGCTTAGGTTTCCTATGAGGCAGACCTTGTTTCATTGATTGTCTGCCTTGATATAATTGATTTAATGTATTTCCTACTGTTTATATGCTTTTGATGCATTTTATCTATTAGACAAGTATTATTTGAACTTACTTAGGTCTACTGATAGTCGATTACGCAGGACTAGACTACTCAAGGCTGTGTAAACCTAGTGTGGTAGACTAAAGAGGGAATTGATGATTAAGGGCTTCCCTAGAGAGTCTGTTATAAATTAGTATCGTTCACAGGTCCTGATAGAATCAGACTTTGTGCTTCCTCGGAGATTCCATAATTACATATTGAGACTACTTGAGGAATTAGACGTAAGTTCTTCCTCATAGAGTCTATAGTTATCGTTACCAGACCATAGGGGAATTGATGGTGAGAGCTTCCTAGAGTGTTTGTGCCTTTGTATGAATACTTGACTAGAGGTGTATGCTAGTAAGAGCCACCAAGAGAGTCAGTGTGAATATTGTGTGGTTTGTTGTAACGATTCCACCAAGACAAATAACAAGCTTGGGTTTTGTACTGCTTGTTGTTTATGTAGTCTTCTGAGATACCTATTGTGTTACATGCAATGCCTTGGGAATATAGGGTTGTTTTATAGATTCCTTGGTTGATAATTAATGTATTGAATTAAATTAATAAATAAATGTGAATGGATATTTTTAGTATTATTTACTTTAGTGTACTCTTGTTTCTCTTCTTCATTTATTTCCATTACTTTTTCTATATTTCTCACTGACAGTAGGGTACAGATCTTGTGGTGGTTGCCTACTAGGATTATTCACAAACCCTATTTGGGTCCTGCTTTTCTGCCCAAATAGGTTATATGGATATAGATGTGGATAGGTATTGTGGCCCTTCTACTTCAGGTAAATGATTGCTGGTTGGAGCTGGAGAGCATAGGACCGAGCTTAGGATTCCGATGTTGCTGTAGTCACTGCTTAATTTTCATACGTTGTTCCTCAGTTGTATTTCATCACGTTGTTGTGTTTTCTTCTTTCCTTAGATACTTTTACATGCTATATCAGTATCATCATTTTTATGTATTCATTGCTTTTTCTGTTTAGTTTCAGTTATTGTATTCTGTTTACTTCTTCCGTTATTGATTGATATTTCCTTTCCCTTATATACCTTACAAAATGAGGGCATAGTTTCCCCAATGACTCACCAAGGCCCTCGCTGCTAGTCGTAAGCCTCTGACGTTTGGGGAAATGTTCTTGAGGTCTTGTGGCAAGCTGAGTATGGGGCACCGATTGAGTGGCTCTGGATTCGGGTCGTTACAAAGTTGTATCAGAGGTGGTTTCTTTTCATTTCTATTGACTTACTGTTTAGCGACATAATACTGGGATAGGACATAATAGGTAAATGGTAAATAGTTGTGCCCAGGAGTTCTAGAACCCATGTATAGGTAAAAATCCAGGTTACCTCGAATATTTCAATTTTTGAGTTTTGAAAATGTTACAGTTTAATTGACTTCACCATTGGGTGGTGCACTTGTTTTGTGTTGTTAAAATTTATATGATTGTGGTTATAATTTTTTGAAACCCAATAAGATGAGGGTATGCCATCTCATGCATCATAAATGCACTTGTTAGAAAATCACATGTCATGCATTTTTTCCAGGCCATCTAAATTGCATTAGAAATTTCTTGCTGTTGTGATAGAATTTGTGATAGACTATGCATGATGTTGTGATAGCTGCAGTGAAAGAATACCTGCTATGTGGATAGGGTATCGTTTGTTTAGAGATTCTTTATCATGAACTCCAAACTTTAGTCTTAGAGGTGTTATTGGCCGTCGAGTATCGTAATTTGGTGGAACGTGAGTTTGTTATACTATATACATGTTATATGAATTGTTATGATTCCAATCATTGATTTGTGGGGAGTATGGGCCCTCACGGATCGGAATTTGGCACTTTTACTCTTGTTTTCTCGTGTTTTCTGGGCGTCAGAGATGTTTCTGAGCTACTTCCCAGAAAAACCAGGAATACACAACATGTATTTTTTTATTACATGTCGTGTAGTCTTTAAACTGTGTCATTAACTGTGTGAGCAGAAACACGACATCCAAAAAAATCTTGTAGGAACACATTGTGTACCAGTTTAGCATGCCGTATAGTATGAAATAGGTATCTCAGCCATGTCATGAACAACACAGGTCGTGTCATCCTTTCACAAACACGCTGTGTCTAAATCTTACACGTCGTGTAGTCTAATCTAGGTACCCGGCCGTGTCAATAACAACACGGGTTGGTGTTACCATTCCTTGTACACGTCGTATCCGTCTGGAATATGCTGTGTAGTGTCGGCCGTGTGTTAGGCCGTGTCACTTACAACACGGGCCAGTTAAAGCATGTCTAGTACACACTGTGTCTCCTTTGAACACATTGTGTAGTTTAGTCTTAGAGGATCCATGTGACATAGCCGTGTAGCTGAATACATAGGTTGGAAAATCCACAGGGTAACACGCCATGCACCATGTTGGCATGCCGTGTAGTAGTGGTTCGTGTACTAGTCCGTGTGACTAACGACACAGAAATGGGAACAAATCTTAAAGACATGCCATGTAGTGGACAAACACACCGTGTAGTGTCCTGCTGGGACAATGCATGTTCCTAGCCATCAATGAGTAACCGGGTAGGAAGAAAAATGTGTTAGTACACGCCGTGTAGTTTGAGAACATGCCGTGTAGCTGGGTGGTTTACACAGCCATGTATGGACAAAGCACACACCAAGGTTAAAATTTCAGGAAACACGTCGTGTAGTGGAACTACACGCCATGTAGTCATGTTTTCCCCAAATTTTAGAGTTCTATATCTTGTTCTGTTTTAATCTCTTATGTTGCAACTATGTTCGTCTTTAATGCAGGTGTACTTGTGACCTTGTAGTCTCATGCTGCTAAGACATCCCCTTGTTGCACGTTAGGAACCACATAGTGACCGTACACCTGATACGATAGATCCGGGACTACCAGTAGTTCCACCTATCATTCTGGACATGGTACCTACAATGATTCTAGACACTGATGCCGATGCTTAGTTCGGAGGGGGTTTCATGAGATTCATGCAGGCCTTCCTGGGAGCTCAGTATCCTTCCCCGTCTATGGCAGATCTGACGTGGGTTTTTCAGCAGCAGCGTCCTCCAACATTCACATGGGATGGAGTACCACTGACTACGGAGTCATGGCTAGAAGCCATTCTATCCATCTTTGAGCACCTGGAGATGCCTATGGAGAGGAGAGTGAAGCTCGTGACTTATATGCTGTGAGATTCCACCAAGAGATTGTGGGATGTGGTTTCGCAGGCAGGGTGCCAATAGGATATGGCTTGGGATGAGTTTCAGTGTACGTTATATGACTACTTCTACCTAGCAACGCTGAGGGATAATAGAGACAAAGAGTTCATAAACATGTAGCAGGGTACTCTCACAGTTATGGAGTATTCCTCCAACTTCACAGAGTTACGACGTTTCACTCTTGTTGTGGGGAATGATGAGCTGTTTTTAGTTTGGAATTTTGAGGAATGCCTCAGACCGGACATCAGATCACAGGTGAATGTATTTCAGTTTAAATCTATTACATTGATATTCAACCAGGCGCTTATCACATAAGGAAATATGAGGGATACTGGATCTGTGGACCAGGGTGGTTCAGCATCTTGGGATGATTTGTTTTAGATAGACAGTAGGAAGAACAACTGAGAGTCTACACGAGGTGACCCGAGGAAGCGAGGTATTCCATCTGGTGGACGGTATCTTCTGTCCGGCAACCACATTGTGTGATATCAGTGTGTAAAAAGAGGGTATCATAAGACTTAGTTCCCGAGAGACCCAGTGGTGTGGCAATCTTGCAGCAAGATGGGTCATCGGCATGATTTCTGTAAGGTTATCCTTCTAGCGGCTAGTGAAGGAGGATCAGTTTCGACTCAATGCACATGAGCAAGATTACTAGTTCCACAGCGGACTGGGGGATGGAGTTGTTCAGGTCATTTAGGCCAGGGTAGAGGCCGTGGACGTAGTGTTCAGGCTCAGGGAGGATCAGCTCAGGGATATCAGGTTGCTACACAGGGCCACAGTACATGCTAGAATTTTGTGGTAGAGCAGATTCATCAGGAGAAGGATCATGGACCTTCTACAGTTCGAGCTACGATTCTAGTAGCCTCAGTTTTATCTTCTACACTTTTCGATAGAGGATCTTCTCATATCTTTATTTCTTTTCACACTATGGAAAGCCTTAGACTTACTGTTTATACTTCTGAGGAGATGATGATTCTATACACTCCCTTGGGAATTAGAACTGCTAGTCTGCGTCAGTGATTAGACTACCCCCTTGTGGTTTGTGGGTGTCGTTTCTCATGGAAACTCTATTTTTTAGAGATGAAAGGCTATGAATTCATTCTTTGGATGGACTGGTTAGTTCCCTTCCATTCATTTGTCGATTGCTATCACCGTAGGGTGAGTTTCACATCACCGGAGGGAAGATATTTTCTTCACAAGGGTGAATGGAATGTCTAGGTGAGGAGAACTAGACCAGAGCATCATGGGTTGGGAAGTGTTATGACCCAGATTGCTAGCTTATATCTGGATGACCAAGGGACTTCACAGTTAGACTTTCCTCCAGTGGTGGATCATTTCAGGGGTGTCTTTCTAGAGGAATTATCATGTTTGCCTCCGGAGCGTTAGGTATACATCTCTATTGATCTTGTTACAGGAGCATCACCAGTGTCCATTACTCCTTATATAATGGATACACCTGAGTTGAAGGAGCACAAGAAGTAATTGGAGGAGTTTCAGGCAAAGAGTTTTATCTGACCCAATACTTCTCCTTAGGGTTCTCCCGTTCTATTTACAAAGAAGGCCGATGGTACCCTTAGGATTTGTGTGGATTATCAGAAGCTGAACAAGTTGATGGTCATGAACCGATATCCATTTCTACGGATAGACAATCTTTTTGATCCGCTTTGAGGAGCCAGATTGTTCTTGAAGATCGACTTGAGATCTGACTACCATCAATTGCATGTCAGACCATCTGATATACCTCTGATAGCCTTCTGTAGCAGGTATGGTCTGTATGAGTTTTGGTAATGTCATTTGGTCTCAAAAACACGCGAGAAGTTTTCATGGCACTGATGAATAGATTTTTCCATCCATACTTGGATTCTTTCGTAGTGGTTTTTGGGGACTATATCTTGGTGTACTTTCACACTCGACACGGCAATGTTACCCATCTTGAGATCGTTTTGAGTACACTGAGGAGGCATCAGTTATATTATATGATCTCAAAGTGAATATTTTGGATGGACGAGATTCACTTCCTAGGTCATGTCATCTTATAGACAGGAGTATTAGTAGGCCCAGAGAGGTGTGACCAGTAGTCACCTGGGAGCAGCTGAAGAATGTCTTTGAGGTACGAAGTTTCTTAGGGCTCACTGGTTAATACTGGTGGTTTATACGGGACTTATCCCACATAGAAGTGTCATTGACGGGCTTGACTAAGAAGGGGGTGAATTATGTTTGGTCAGAAGCCTGCGATTCAGCCTTCCAGGAGCAGAAGGGGAGATTGACTTCTGCACCGATTTTAGTTTTGCCACAGCCGGGAAAGAGTTATACAGTTTTCTGTGATGCATCTTGCATCGGGATTGGGCAGTCCTTATGTAGTAGGATCGTGTTGTTTCATATGGATCTCAGAAGTTGAGGCCACATAAGAGGAACTATCATACACCTGACCTGGAGTTGGCTGCAGTTGTTCATGCTTTGCATTTTTGGAGACATTATCATATAAGAGACCATTTTGTGGTATATATAGACCACAAGAGCCTCATGTATATCTTCACGTAGCATGACATGAATCTGAGACAGCAGAGGTGGGTTGAGTACCTACAATCTTCCGATTTCTAGGTTGCTTATACACCTGATAAGGGAAATGCTGTGGCAGACGCACTGAGCAGGAGGAAACAGATATAGGTAGTTCAGGAGGCCAGTAGTGAGTGACAGCTTATGGATATGTTCTCTGAAATGCATTTGGAAGTGCACGACAGATAGGGTCAGACGTTTAGTTCTTCTGTATTTGTTACCTCTACCCTTCTTGACTGAGTTCGAATGAGGCAACAATCAGATTCTGAAGGCCTATTCTTATTGGAAAGCGTGTCAGGAGAAGAACTTCTTCCAGGATGGACCATAGGCGAGGGTGAGATATTGGGTTTCCAGGGACGCATATGGGTTCCAACAGATATAAGTGAGGAGATGATGTGATACATTCATTCCTCAGTTTGGGAAGTCCATCCTAGCATCACCAAGAGGTATTGTGATTTACACCGCCAGTATTGGTGTCCATGTATGAAGAGAGATGTTACTGATTCATCATGAGGTGTTCCACCTATCAGCAGGTGAAGGTAGAGCACCATCGACTAGTAGGGCTTTTACAGAAGCTACCCATTATCGAGTGGAAGTGGAATGATGGCGTGATGGACTTTGTGACAGGGTTACCGAGATCACCTCGAGGGAATGACATGGTATGGGTTTTCATTTACATGCTCACGAAGTTTTCTAACAACATACCGATTAAGGAGAGCTTTGGTGTTGATTAGATTTGATGGTTGTACATCTGTGAGATTGTATGCTTTTATGGGGTTCTGAGTACTATCATTTCAGATAGGGAGGCCTGCTTCACGTTGCATTTCTGGCAAGGGATACAGAGGGCCTTGGGTATACAGGTTCTTCTGAGTAAAATTCTGAGTAAAACATACCCTCCCTAGACAAATGTCCCATCAGAGCGCACGATCCCAGTGCTAGAGGACATGCTACCAGCAAGCATTCTTGATTTTGGACGTTCTTGGGAGAGGAATATACCTCTAATGGAGTTTTCCTTGAATAATAGTTTTCAAGAAACTATTCAGATGGAACCTTTCGAGTATTTGTATGGTAGGCCGTACCGATCACCCTTGTGTTGGCTGGAGGCAGGAGAGGCAGCTTTGCTAGGACCTCGTCTGGTTCAAGATACCATAGAATAGGTGGAGTTGATTCAGAAAAGGATGGCTACTGCACAGTCTTGATAGAAATCTTATGCTGATTAGCGGAGATGACCTCTGGTGTTCAAGGCCAGAAATCAGGTTTTCATACGTGTTACCCTGTGGTTGGGGAAAAAGAGAATCAGGATACATGTTAAGCTTTCACCGAGATACGTCAGGCCATTTGAGGTTTTGGAGAGAGTCGGGATAGTCGCTAATAGGTTGCAGCTACCTTAGAGGTACCAGTCTATGCACGGCGTCTTCCATGATTCTCAGCTTCGACACTATTTCTCAGAGCTATCTCATGTTTTTCAACCTAAGGAGGTTGAGCTGGAGAAGGATACATCTTTTGAGGAGCATCCTATAAGGATTGTTGATCGTAGTGAAAAGGTACTCTCTAGCCGTTCTGTTCCTCTGGTACATGTGCTATTGCAGCACGACCGTGTGCAAGACGAGACTTGGGAGAGGGAGGCCGATATGCAATCACAGTGGCTCGAGCTATTAGGGGTTTCTTCTTCTGCAGCACGGAAGGGAAATTCGGGGACAAATTTAGTTAAGGGGGGAAGTTTGTAATAATATAGACCTTCTTTTCAGGTATTTATTCCCTTTTCTAGTCATTTTTCGGGAAAAGATGAGAATATGGAAATTTTCTAAGTACACACCGTGTACATTAAAAGTACACACTATGTACTCTGATGCTACTCAAGGCCATGTGCTGGCTGTGTCATAGACACCCACAAAACCATGTAGGGGTGATGTGGAGGCTGCTTAATTCAAATTATAGAAAAGCCAAGTACATGCCATGTACTCCAAAAGTACATGTTGTGTACTTTCTCTTTTTTTGTTAAATGGACCGGGGTGATGCCTAATCCTTATTTCTATGTTCTTCTTCAGCTAATTCCGTCAAGAGTGTTCGAGGAGGCCGAATCTTGTCTGAGCCACCGATCCATCACCAGTTATCTGAATCGAACAACATCAGTTGCAATAGAATCACAATGGTGAGTTCTTAGTTCTTCTATGGCCACATTTCCTGATTCCTTCCCTCGTTTGAGTTATCTAAGGTTGAACGTTTTAGATGTTTTTGCAGATCTACTCTGTTCTAGGCTGATTCATGAGCTGATGATCAAGTATATCGATCTCCTATGATCAGGGTAGGTGGGTTTTTGCCTTATGCTGAATGTCTTTGATTTATTGTGCAAAAGTGCTAGATACCCATGTATCGGGTATATCAGGTTAGGGTTTTGATCCTGTATTATTATCTTCCGTAGACAGCTTGTGAGCTTGAGGCTATTATATGAGTAATTATTTCTTGTTAGCATATTTGATGATCAACCAATGGGTGTTTACCTTGATTTGGTTGTTTATCACCATTTGTCTTAGGTTGCCTGTGAGGTAGACCTTATTGCATTGATTTCCTGCCTTGATATAATTGATTTCATGCATTGACTACTATTTATATGATTTTGATGAATTGTAGATATTATCCAAGTAGTTTTTGAACTTACTTAGGACTACTAATAGACGATTACACATGACTAGACTGCTCAGGGATCTGTGAACCTAGTGCGGTAGACTTAAGAGGGAATTGGCGATTAAGGGCTTACCTAGAGAGTATGCTATGAATTAGTATCGTTTGCAGGTCCTACAAGAATTGGACTTTGTGATCCCTCAGAGTGTCCTTAGTTACATATTGAGGCTACAAGAGGAATTAGATAGAAGTGCTTCCTCAAAGATTCTATAGTTATCATTACCAGACAGCAGGAGAATTGATGGTGAGAGCTTCCCAGAGTGTCTGTGCCTTTGTATGATTACTTGACTAGAGGGGTTTTCAAGTAAGAGACACACAACGAGTAAGTGTGAATATTTTTTTGGTTGAGTGTGATGAGTTCACCAATCCAAAGAACAAGCTTGGGTTTTGTACTGCTTGTTGTTTAGGAAGTCTGTTGAGATACCTGTTGTGTTACTTGCTATGCCTTGGGAAGATAGGGTTGTTTGTTAGATTCCTTGGTTGATAGTTAAATGATTGAATTAAATTAATAAATAAATTTGAATGGAGATTTGTATGATTTTTTACTTTAGTGTACTCCTATTTCTCTGCTGCATTTATTTCAATTACTTTTGCTATATTGCTCACTAACAGTAGGGCAAAAATCTTGTGGTGGTGGCCTACTGGGATTAGTCTCACACCCTTTTTGGGTCTTGCTTTTCGGCCCATATAGGTTATATGGTTGAAAGTGTGGATAGGTATTGTGTCCCTTCTACTTCAGGTACTTGATTTCTGGTTGGAGCTAGAGAGCATTGGACCGAGCTTAGGACTGCGATGCTGCTGGAGTTACTGCTTACTTTTGGTACTTTGTTTCTTAGTTTTATTTCATCGCGTTGTTGTGTTTGCTACTTTCCATAGATACTTTTATCTATTGCATCATTATCATAATTTTTATTTATTCAATGCTTCTGTTGTTTAGTTTCAGTTATTTTATGTTGTTTACTGCATCCGCTATTGGTTGTTATTTCCTTTCCTTTGTATACCTTACCAAATGAAAGCATAGTTTCCCCAATTACTCACTAATCCCCTCGCTACTAGGCGGCAGCCTCTAGAATTTGGGGAAATGCGCTTGAGGTCATGTGGCGAGCCAGGTATGGTGTAACGACCCGAAATTTTGAATAAATCTTGTTTCCTAATTTCATGTGTTATTTTTTATACTCAAAAAAAATGTTTTATTTGATAAACATGATTATAAATAAACTGAGACCATTGGTTTTTGAGTGTTATATGACCATCAGTCAATATGACCACCGTGAACAAAATGTTTTGATTATTGTCTCTAAATTTAAGTAATCTTGGTTAATTATTATAGAAAGAAGATTTGATGGCCTCACCTAGTAGCCTTGGGCCGATCGAAGCCCATCTAACAGAGATTGGGAATGAGGTAGCACCATTGGGCTTTGCTCTGGACCAAATCCAAGCCGAACTTCATCATGTGAAGCTAGAACGGAATCTCCTTCGCGAGAAGTTCAAACTAATAGAAATTACTACTCGGGCAATGTTGACTGAGCCGCCCCAAAATTCTATCACCCTAGCACACCTTACTCTTAGGTCCTATGCTGGTATTATAAGGGGTTATGTAACGAGACCGTAATTGCCTTGTGTAATCCTTTTTTTAAATAAAAATTCGGATTTCTTCTTATGATGATGTTTATGAATTTTCAAATGACCGGATAAATATTGTATGCATATTTTTGATGAATTTTAGAAAAAGGATATTTTAAAAATGGTTGTGTAAACCTTAAATAATTAAAAATGTGTAATGATTTTCGAAAAATGGTCTTCTACAATTATGTTCAGTACGAAATTTAGAGTCTAATAAGATCAACTTGATTTTTGGTGAATAGTAAATTATGAATAGTGATTTTATGATTAGGATTAGTAATATGACCAAATGGATTAGTAATCTCACTTAAAGAAAGTTTTAAAATAATCTAGGCACCTTGATTAAGTAATGTGATTCAATAAAATAGTTAAATAACGGTTTCATTAATTATTATTAAAGTATTAGTTTTTTCGGGTGAATAGTGTTTTTTAATTAAAAATTTAATTAAAAATAATTAGAAAATTATTTTTATAAAAATGACTTTGTTTTTGAACTCAGAGCATCGATATTATGTTATGGTAATTTTTGGGGTTTTTTCTGAAAAAATGAATTTTCGATGAATAGTGTTTTTATTTAAAAATTAAATTAAAAATATTTAGAAAATTATTTTTATAAAATGGAGTTCATATTTGTAATCAGAGCATTGATATTTGGTTAAGGTGAAATTTTGGGATTATTCTGAGAAAGTTGAATTTTTGATGAATAGTGAAAATACAGTTTTTAAGTTACGGGTGTTTAATGACATCATTAAATGATGTATTAAGTTTGTAATCAATATGTTCGAATTATGAATAGTGAGATAAGGTATGAGGTGTCCCAAGTGGCCAATACCATGGGAAAATACCAAGGACAAGCCCATGGTTTTTCCAAAACCACTAATGAGGTGTCCCTTTGCCATTAATGCCTTGTCCCCTCACTTTCCCTATAAATACCAAGCCATCCTCTCATCCATTCGACTCCCCACTCTTCCCCTACAATGTTCTGGTCTCATTACCTCCCAAGGAGTCCTCCCAAGGTGCCCCCATGCCCTCAAGGTCCCAACCTTTGAGGTTTAAGAGTTACATTTTAAGGTAAGGGATCCGACCCCTCTCTTTCTTTTCAAGTGATCTCTTTTATGTCATTCCTTTTATGCTCCATGTTCTTATTTTGGAGGATGTTCTTTTATACTCCTCTTACTACCCTTTTTATGTTCATATGATGAAAGACCCCCTCTTACTCTCATCATTTCGTTTTAAGAAAGTTTAAGTGGCGCCGTTAGGCTGCCGAATTTTCAAGGGATTCATTCACCTCTCTATTTTTCAAAGTTCTACTTTCATGTCAAGTCTTTCATGTTCATTTTTATTATGTTGGGGTATGATCTCTATATTTATCATACTGGTATTTTATGATCACATGATGAGAGACCCCATTTGATCTCTTCAATTCAGTATTTTGATGTCTTAAGTGGCGCCGTTAGGCTGCCGAATTTTTAAGTGGTTCTTCACCCTTCTCGTTTTGAAGTTCTACTTTCATGTCAATTCTTTCAAGTTCCTTTATATTATGTTGGGGTATGATCTCTATATCTATCATACTGGAATATTATGTTCATATGATGGGAGACCCTATTTGACCTTGTCAATTCAATTTTGTTGAAGTTTAATGGATGCCGTTAGGCTGCTGAATTTTCACAAGAGAAATCTTGTTTTGTTTTCTTCCTTTCATGTTCTTCATTTCATATGGTATATTTTCAAATTTAATTACCATGTTCATAAATCCATTATATTTTGTCCCTCTACTGTATGATGGGTCATTTATGAATGTTTGACCCATGTCCCCTCTTTTCTCAATGTTTTCTAAAACCTTGTAACATAGCCGTTATGTTGCAGAATTTTTCCCTCAAAATGCCTCTCTCTTTTCTCAAAAATTATTTTATGTTATAAAGTGAATACTCAAAGCTCTTATTTCTACAAGGGTATTCACATATATATCAAAATGTTCCATTTTAAATTCTGGGATTTACATACATGAGACCCGCTTCCCTTTCCGTGGGTTTAAAGTGTCGTAAAGATCATGTCATTAAAGCAGTTTTTAAAATGTTATGATTATGAAATGAAACCCATTTATTTTATTCTATATGGGTTATTTATGAAATTTTTGATGATGATATATGTGGCTCACATGATAATAAATGAAAATTTAAGGGTGCGCCCTGATAGCACTCCAATGCATTGGGTAAAGACTTAATCTCTAGAGATGACCATTTTAACGACGCCTTGGTGAATAACCTTGGTAATTTTTAACGACACCTTGGGGATGGACCTTGGTGAAACGAAACGATTGCCAATATTAAATGTTGCAGCCACATCTTCAAGTTATGAAAAAGTTTTATTTTTATTATGATATGCCTCATGATTTCATTTTCATGCCTTAAAGTTCTTTTCATGACTTTATTGATGTATCCCAAGTTCATATGTAAAATGTTTCACTTGTTTCCCTTGCTGGGCCTTCTGCTCACCCTTTCTTTTGATGTATGTCCCCAGGTTATGAGATTCAGTAATGAGCCTAGGGTGAACATGAGGAGAAGACTTTCAAGTGTTTAAGAAGAATTCTTTATGTTGCTTTCATGTTTTAAGTTCCTGGTTTCCAAGACACTAAAACATAAAGATCCTCGGTTTTGTAAAATGTAATTAAAGTTTATGTGATAAAAAGGTGGGATGCTATAGTTGGTATCAAAGGATGGTTTAGTTATTTGTGGAAATTAGGATATGAAAACTCTAGGAGGAACCCTATAGAAAAGTTTAATATAGGAAATCTTCCTGGTATTTTGGTGAGTATTGAGTAAGGGGTTTCCAAGAAAATACATCCCTGTCTGGATACGAGCAGGTAGAGGTGGCTCTGGCACAGATGTACATAGGGGTAAAACCCGAAAACACCGCTTTGAGCTAGACTCGAACGGGAACTGGTACACGACAACGGGCCTTGCTGCACTCTTGGTTACGACACTCCCGGGGGATATGCTTTGGTAAATTCATAAGCTTGGTATGAACCATTATTAAAGGAACAAAGATAAAATAAAATAAAGATTCACATAAGAATATATGATCATGGATAACCTAGATGGGAACCTAGGGGATCACAAGTTAGGGTATACTTTTCTTCTAAAAGTTATCCTTATATGCTTTAAGTTCCTTTTCATGATTATTGGTTAAGTATTTAAGCCTCTAATTATACTTTATCTTCTTAGTTAATGGTGGGAAATGGAATAACGTGTCCCAACAACCAATGTGATAGGAAATGTGACAATTTCCGTATTAATATGTCAGAGATGATTAGGGGATTAAAAGATGATTATTATTTTGGAAGGCGTTCACTATTTTGGGGACCCTATATGATCGAGGTAAATAGATTACTATAGTATTTTCATTGATGAGTAAGGTTGACTTATATTTTGAAGAATTGATGAATTTAAGGTGGACTTATAGTAATTTAGGTTACTTTTGGGAATGATTAACCTATCTTGGGTAAAATATGTTTAGGTTAGCTACTTTTGTTATAAGATGTTAGGAGTGGTTGATGTTGTCTGGAGATGAACAATGAAGTTGTTTTGGAAGACTATGTTATCAAATCCCTCTTGTATTTGGGTTTCAATCTTAGTTTGGTTTATTTTGAGGAATTTTAAGGACCGTTATTTATGGAGTCGTCTATGATGAACGTTGGGTAGTACCATGGAACTTTGAAGATTTAAAAGTAGGTTCTATTCCTATGGGATTCTTTCTTTTTGAAGAGTTGTTTTACCTTAACCTTTCTGTTTTTGGGATAATGTTTAAAGATAGAAGAAATAGATAGTTAATCTTTTGTAGATTATGTGATTCTATAGAAGATGATTCTTGTGCTTTTATGAGACCAAGTGTTTTTGAATTCTCATCATTTGGCGAAAAGATTAGTGTTGGTAGGGACTTGTTAAAGGATGAAACTCTACTTGAAGGTAGGTATATTTTCTTATGTTTTTGTTCTATGTAGTAAATGAAATCCTCAAAATTATGAAAAGAAACGTAAAACAAAAATGTTGTTGGTTTACGTTTCCTACTAGGTAATCAAAGACCGTTTACACACATCATAAGTTTGGGATTTTCTCATGGTTAACTTTCTCCTAATCATGTTCTCTATCACTCTCTCTCAGAACTGACCCTTTGTTTTTTCCTCCATGTCCATGTTTTCCTACATGGAACCCGAGTGTGGGTTAACTCGGGTGGCCTTTGTACTTCCTTTTCTTTCTTTTAAAGTAATGGTGTTACTGACTCTTTTTCCGATGTGGGACTTTCAATGAAATTTCAAAACCCAATTTAAAAAAATTGCGAGGACGCAATTTCTTAAGGGGGGAAGATTGTAACGACCCGAAATTTTGAATAAATCTTGTTTCCTAATTTCATGTGTTATTTTTTATACTCAAAAAAAATGTTTTATTTGATAAACATGATTATAAATAAAATGAGACCATTGGTTTTTGAGTGTTATATGACTATCAGTCAAAATGACCACCGTGAACAAAATGTTTTGATTATTGTCTCTAAATTTAAGTAATCTTGGTTAATTATTATAGAAAGAAGATTTGATGGCCTCACCTAGTAGCCTTGGGCCGATCGAAGCCCATCTAACAGAGATTGGGAAGGAGGTAGCACCATTGGGCTTTGCTCTGGACCAAATCCAAGCCGAACTTCATCATGTGAAGCTAGAACAGAATCCCCTTCGCGAGAAGTTCAAACTGATAGAAATTACTACTCGGGCAATGTTGACTGAGCCGCCCCAAAATTCTATCACCCTAGCACACCTTACTCTTAGGTCCTATGCTGGTATTATAAGGGGTTATGTAACGAGACCGTAATTGCCTTGTGTAATCCTTTTTTTAAATAAAAATTTGGATATCTTCTTATGATGATGTTTATGAATTTTCAAATGACCGGAAAAATATTGTATGCATATTTTTGATGAATTTTAGAAAAATGATATTTTAAAAATGGTTGTGTAAACCTTAAATAATTAAAAATGTGTAATGATTTTCGAAAAATGGTCTTCTATAATTATGTTCAGTACGGAATTTAGAGTCTAATAAGATCAACTTGATTTTTGATGAATAGTAAATTATGAATAGTGATTTTATGATTAGGATTAGTAATATGACCAAATGGATTAGTAATCTCACTTAAAGAAAGTTTTAAAATAATCTAGGCACCTTGATTAAGTAATGTGATTCAATAAAATAGTTAAATAACGGTTTCATTAATTATTATTCAAGTATTAGTTTTTTCAGGTGAATAGTGTTTTTTAATTAAAAATTTAATTAAAAATAATTAGAAAATTATTTTTATAAAAATGAATTTATTTTTGAACTCAGAGCATCGATATTATGTTATGGTAATTTTTGGGGTTTTTTCTGAAAAAATGAATTTTCGATGAATAGTGTTTTTATTTAAAAATTAAATTAAAAATATTTAGAAAATTATTTTTATAAAATGGAGTTCATATTTGTAATCAGAGCGTTGATATTTGGTTAAGGTGAAATTTTGGGATTATTCTGAGAAAGTTGAATTATTGATGAATAGTGAAAATACAGTTTTTAAGTTACGGGTGTTTAATGACATCATTAAATGATGTACTAAGTTTGTAATCAATATGTTCGAATTATGAATAGTGAGATAAGGTATTAGGTGTCCCAAGTGGCCAATACCATGGGAAAATACCATGGGCAAGCCCATGGTTTTGCCAAAACCACTAATGAGGTGTCCCTTTGCCATTAATGCCTTGTCCCCTCACTTTCCCTATAAATACCAAGCCATCCTCTCATCCATTCGACTCCCCACACTTCCCCAACGAAGTTCTGGTCTCATTACCTCCCAAGGAGTCCTCCCAAGGTGCCCCCAAGCCCTCAAGGTCCCAACCTTTGAGGTTTAAGAGTTACATTTTAAGGTAAGGGATCCGACCCCTCTCTTTCTTTTCAAGTGATCTCTTTTATGTCATTCCTTTTATGCTCCATGTTCTTATTTTGGAGGATGTTCTTTTATACTCCTACTACTACCCTTTTTATGTTCATATGATGAAAGACCCCCTCTTACTCTCATCATTTCGTTTTAAGAAAGTTTAAGTGGCGCTGTTAGGCTGCCGAATTTTCAAGGGATTCATTCACCTCTCTCTTTTTCAAAGTTCTACTTTCATGTCAAGTCTTTCAAGTTCATTTTTATTATGTTGGGGTATGATCTCTATATTTATCATACTGGTATTTTATGATGACATGATGAGAGACCCCATTTTATCTCTTCAATTTAGTATTTTGATGTCTTAAGTGGCGCTGTTAGGCTGCCGAATTTTTAAGTGGTTCTTCACCCTTCTCGTTTTGAAGTTCTACTTTCATGTCAATTCTTTCAAGTTCCTTTATATTATGTTGGGGTATGATCTCTATATCTATCATACTGGAATCTTATGTTCATATGATGAGAGACCCTATTTGACCTTGTCAATTCAATTTTGTTGAAGTTTAAGTGATGCCGTTAGGCTGCCGAATTTTCACAAGAGAAATATTGTTTTGTTTTCTTCCTTTCATGTTCTTCATTTCATATGGTATATTTTCAAATTTCATTACCATGTTCATAAATCCCTTATATTTTGTCCCTATACTGTATTATGGGTCATTTATGAATGTTTTACCCATGTCCCCTCTTTTCTCAATGTTTTCTAAAACCTTGTAACATAGCCGTTATGCTGCAGAATTTTCCCCTCAAAATGCCTCTCTCTTTTCTCAAAAATTATTTTATGTTATAAAGTGAATACTAAAATCTCTTATTTCTACAAGGGTATTCACATATATATCAAAATGTTCCATTTTAAATTCTGGGATTTACATACATGAGACCCGCTTCCCTTTCCGTGGGATTAAAGTGTCGTAAAGATCATGTCATTAAAGCAGTTTTTAAAATGTTATGATTATGAAATGAAACCCATTTATTTTATGCTATATGGGTTATTTATGAAATGTTTGATGATGATATATGTGGCTCACATGATAATAAAGGCAAATTTAAGGGTGCTCCCTGATAGCGCTCCAATGCATTGGGTAAAGACTTAATCTCTAGAGATGACCATTTTAACGACGCCTTGGTGAATAACCTTGGTAATTTTTAACGACACCTTGGGGATGGACCTTGGTGAAACGAAACGATTGCCAATATTAAATGTTGCAGCCACATCTTCAAGTTATGAAAAAGTTTTATTTTTATTATGATATGCCTCATGATTTCATTTTCATGCCTTAAAGTTCTTTTCATGATTTTATTGATGTATCCGAAGTTCATATGTAAAATGTTTCACTTCTTTCCCTTGCTGGGCCTTCTGCTCACCCTTTCTTTTGATGTATGTCCCCAGGTTATGAGATTCCGTAATGAGCCTAGGGTGAACATGAGGAGAAGACTTTCAAGTGTTTAAGAAGAATTCTTTATGTTGTTTTCATGTTTTAAGTTCCTGGTTTCCAAGACACTAAACCTTAAAGATCCTCGGTTTTGTAAAATGTAATTAAAGTTTATGTGATAAAAAGGTGGGAGGCTATATATGGGGCACCTGTTGAGTGGCTCTGGATTTGGGTTGTTACAGCAACAATCTGTTTTGGAGACAGCTTTCACAGAAGGACTCGAACTGAAATATCTTCAATCAAATGAGTCAAAAGATTACCAGTAAACACATAGAGCCTACTAAACTCAATATTTTTTACATTTTCAATATTATGTAATTTAGATTTCATTTTTGAGAAGTTTGTGATTTTTTGTCACACACACACACTGTCTCATGTGGTTAAATTTGAGGATACTGAAAATCCTCACAACAAACATTACTTGTATTTATGTTTCCCATGTGTAACTATAGAAGATTATACATGTGTAATGGTTGTATGTTTTTCCCATGAAGAACTGCGGTAGAGGTTGTAAGACCTAGATAGTTTGTGAAAACTGTTTTAAAGCTTGATAAAGGCCGTGTAACAAGTTTATTGTTAATATAAATAGTTTGGTGGAAGGTGATCACAAAGTAAAGAGGATTAAGTCCCGTCATCATACTGATCCTCTTGTTTAATTATGTAGTGTACTATATTTTCTAATACTTTGTTTTTATATATTCCATTTCTTATAATTTCAAAAATAGAAAACTATTTTACATGAACTCTGATAATTAGTTTTGGTTAGACTGTATATGTGTTTAATTCAGTAAACCTATTTCAAAACTGGGATAATTGTTTTACACTGATTCAACAGAGGACTAATCAACCTTTGAGATATGTTTTTGACCAATGGAACATTTACATCTCCACTGCTTTAATTAATTGGGATATTTCAAAATGGAGCATTTTTATCATAAATTTTATAACAGAAATATCGAGTAGGAACTCAGTTCACCAACCTCTTGAGTTGACACCCCGATCTACAATTTTTATGTGTATAATTTTAATTTCTTTAAACAATAATGATGTAAACAAGGAGGATTATATATACTAAAAATACTATAGGGAATTTAAATACTATATTTGCATAATGATGTATATAACCCCCCCACTCCCATGTGTCTACCAAAAATAATATAAGGAATTAAATTGGTATCAGATCCTATGTTCCCACTATTTCAATAATATTTTATATAACATTGAGTTTTAATATTATTTTTTTGTGGTAAATATTTTAAATGGAGGAAAAATTGTTGTATAAATTAGATTCCCTTAATTTTATTACACATGTGGAAGCCATATCCTAAACACTAATGAATAGGAGAATAGTACTTGAATATAATTAGAAATATTTCTCAAAAATTAAATATAGATCATTAATTAATGAAAGTGTTCATTATGTTAATTGTTAAGAAAATTCAATTGAATGCCATTAATTTAGTAATAAAGAAATAATGTGATGGACAATTATTCAAATATTTTTATGTTTTTTTATTTTGATGTAAAATATAAACTAAAAAATAACTAATAAACATGTTAAATTTTAATATTTTATATCAAGTTATTGTTTGATGATAAAATATTGATATGGATTCTAATTTCATAGATTATGCAATTGATAAAATTCATAGAATATGAATCACCTTCACAAAACATTTTGGAGAAAATATTGATCCATTTTAACATGGAAATTAAATATATATTAAATTTCACAAAATGACACTAGTCAAGGTTTGGTCCATAGCTACTCCAATCCCGCATCCATAGGCTAGGGGGTGGAGACAATCACAAAAGAAATAACTAAATTTGGGAGGACATTTCTTATTAAACTGTAGAAACATACACATACAACAAAATAAAAAAACAATTCATAGGGAGAATGTAATAGATGAAAAAATGATATAAATTAAACAATGTATGTCTGAACCTATAGACATTACCAATGTACAATAGTGAAAACTGAAAATTAAAGGGAAAGAAAAAAACACCCAACCATAAATATGTCCCAACCTCACAAAACATGAAAAGTAAATGATGAGAGAGACTAGCTCCAAAATAACAAGCTATTACCACCATATGGTATCCATGAATCCAGTATCCCTATACTCATATGATGTCATGGTCAACCTATCTTTTATTTTAAAAATACATGACACTTATGAGAAAATCCAATAAAAGGTAGATTATACATACATACCAAGTAGAATACCCTAAAAGTTATGATAGGAGACTTGTAAGAGATACAAAGAAAGATAATTACAGTATATAGAACATGGTACATTAAAAGGGTATAAATAAATAATGCAAAGGGTGAAAGTAATATTTTACAAGCACAAGGGGATAAAAAAGGTGAGTAGATGAAATAACCATCAAGAATTCACCATGTATAAATGGAGAGTAGACTCATCCAACCATGATAAGATAAACACATAAATAACATGTCATACCCCATACATTTTCTTCTCCCTTTGACAAAGTGTGACTAAACCCAAAGAGTTGGTGTAGAATAAGGATATATATATATTCCTAGTCAAATATTTCCAAATGAGAGAGTAAGGGTTTATTCATATAACATATCATCCCAAGAAAAAGAGTGGCCAATATTTCCAAAAGAATCCATCAAGGATGCCCAACATCCAAGAAGAATTCCTTAAACACACAGTATAAGGAAATCATTAACCACACCTTGATATTATCCTATTTGGGTGGTAATGACTCAACTGCATGGTTTTGAGTCGCATCAGAAAAAAAACATCTTAGTGGGGAAATTTTTTCGCTTCCTTATGACATCCAAGCTATGTCAAGCCACATTTTATCACCGTGTCCCAAAATCTATAGGACAAAAACTAGAGGGAAGGAACCCATGCGTTGGTATGAATGGAGGGTCTTACTTTGATACTCATTGAGGAACTAAACTATCCATCCCCTTTAGAGGGAAATAATCTAGAATGTCAATTGGAGACTCCACTTCCTATCCCTACTAGATGGTAAATTGTAGATGATCTCTTCACGGAACTCCACTTCCAATCCCTGCTTGAGGGTAACCCGTAGAAGAAGTCATAGAGGAACTCCACATACAATTAATGGTAGAGGGAAACACCTAGAAGATGTTGATGATGAACTCTACAACCCAACCCTCATTGAGGTTAATTCCAAGAAGAATTCATCATGGAAGAACATTTCATAACCTTATTTTAAAGTAATGATTGAAAATGGTTATCATGGAACTCCAATGTTGAACCATTTTGGAGGGTAACACCCAAAATAAGTCATTAGGGAACTCCAATAACCAGCCCTACAAGAGGTTAATTCCCGGAATATGGTCTTTATGGATATCCACTACCAATCCCTAGTATAGAGTCAAGCCGATAATAAAAGGTCAGGGAATTCCCTTACGCATCCTTGTTGAAGGGTAATACTCATAAAAAGATATGTTGACCCTATACGATAATTGATGTCATCTGGGGAAGCTCATAAGGTGTTGTTATGAGAAAATTTAACATCATACTTTAAAATCCACAATCAATGGAACTATTTCCTTATACGTGGAAGGACATTCATTATAGTATACTTTTAAGAGAAAATAAAGGTTCAAAATAAGAAGATATAGACATTAAATTTATCCTTAAATGAACTCAAGTGAAATATGGTGTGTTTGGGGACTGAAATAGTGTGTGGTCCCACATCACCACCTTCTTGTTTCCTTGGATTGTACACTTCTCCTTATATGGGTGTCAGTGAACACCATATAGGTAGACTGTATGTCTTGCCCATGAAAAACTTTACCAATATATGTCTCAATGGACATGTCCATGTTCCAGACCCATTGTTCATTTACCGGACACCATTTCCATTTGCTTGGCCACACAATCTAGCAAATAAAGATGATAATACATGGTGTTTGAGGGAATATTACACTCCATGTCATCCTTATCTTCCTTGAAACACTAGCACCACCACTGAGGGAGGCTACACACCTTGTTGTTCATCCTGAACAAATTGTATAATTGGTATTTCCATAGAAACATCATATCAATAGTTATATCATGAATTAGGCCTTTCAAACATAGATTACACCATTAAACAACATGAATATTTTGGAAATTTACATGTAAATTTGATCTTGTCCATTTCGCATTACGAATCATCCTCTACTCACCATTAGGGTTAAAACAATCATTCTCCACACCGCTCCTCCTCTGTTCTCCCTAATATATTCTCTAAATTAGAATAGAGAAGACATTATTTTTAATGATCCTGAATATATGATCATTTTCAAAATCCATTCATTTTTTGTATATTAATTGTGGATTTCGGTGCTCGATTGTTCTTGGGATGCTTGAAAATGATCAAACCTTGTCCTCAATGATCTTACTGGAGATGATTTTGATAGAAATGTGAGAGAAAATTAATTAGAACAAAAGTTAATTGATATATTCCAAGCATTATTATCGAATCGATCATGAAAAGGTAGTTTAGATTACAATTATAATTGAAACAAAGTACTATTTCAATACATAAGATCCTGAAAAGGACAGAATAGAAGTGTATAACTTAAGAAGAATATAAATTTTACTCAATCCATTAATCATGGAAATAAAAACACCAATTGACAAGTCCTTCCTCATATTGGATCACTCTATGATGAATATTTTCTAGGATGGAACAGAAGTGAGATCTGTTATGTTCATCATTATTTGATTCATGTTGATCGAAGGATTCACCATTGAATAATCTTGATTCGTCACATGAATGAGGAAGAGATAGCTCTACCAGTGTTCATTGAAATATGAGAAAACTCTAGAAAATTTCCTCTACTAATATATTTATAATCATAATTTTAAGTCAAATAGAAAAAATCAATTAACTAACTAAATAAATTAATTCACCTATCACTGATGAGTGAGGGGTCTGACCATCCCAAGCGAACTGTTTTTATGCCTTGCTCAGGGTAAACACCACATTCTGGACCAAAACGTTCTCTTGGATTCCAAATCCGATCAAATGTTTAGGATTTATCTAATTTACATTGATATATTGTGAACATATGATATAAAATATATTTAATATATATTTATTAAATTAATTATGGGCACACTAGACATGGAAATCACTTTTCATATCACCACATAGCTCTAGAAATATATATAGAAATGTGTCAATGTAATATAAAAAATAATCCTAGTATTCTACATTATTCAATTCTTCAAAATTTTAATACTACAAAAGAAAAACTCAGAAAAAAACATGTGATACTAAGCCCGAACATGGCTCTCCCAATCCCAAGAACTCTCCTACACATTTTCATACTTCTGTAACACATGAACCCAATGGATGGTCCATCCATGGAGGGTCCACTACTGTTGACAATTGATCACCACCAAGTGTTTCAGATATGTTTCTCTATCCTTGATGTCCAACATGAACCAGTCGATGACGTACATGGGGTCATTCATTATCCTCTCATCTATGACACATGGGAAACATTGTTCACCCCCTCCAGCTATGGGATAGGGTGAGTTGTTAATAAACCTCTCCAACCCATTAAATGATCTTGAAATACCCTAGGAAACCCGGGGATAGTTTTCCTCCCAAACAAAACCTCATCAATTTTCATCATGGAGAGACTCTCAAGAAGACATTTTATCTCTTCATGAACTTCAAAGGCATATGACATCGGTCTTTTTATGATTATTTTCTACTCTGGGCCATCATCATCATCTCAAGGATGAACTGTACTTTCTCTATTTTCACATGTACCTACTCTAGGCACAGTAAACATGTATAACAAATATATATTTTACATGAGTGTGACCTATAGGGTCTCCCGTACACGACCCCAATAGGTTCCATGTCGATGGTTGACTTGTAAATGTTATTGTATGAAAACAATACGAAGGGAAATTGATCCTCCCATCAATGGATGGATCCCAACATGTAGGCCCTCATCATATCATATAGCACTAGGATAGTGTTCTCAATCTTCCCATTAGTCTGGGGGTTGAATGATTCTACTAATTCATGTATGGGTAACGAATGTCTCCTACATGCCTCTCCATAATAATGATTCAAACTGTGTGTCATGATCCAAGAAAATCATTGAGGGCACCCCATGAAGGTAAATGATCTATTATATATACAGATTCCCCAAAATCTATAGTGAACTCTTCTCCCTGATAGATATTGAGTTCCGTATATTCATGAGTCAATCTACAATCACCCAGATGGAATTTTGGCCATTTGTTGTGCATAGAATCCTTTTGCCTAATCCCCTAGATATGCAATCCAACAATCACTACAAGATCTCATAAGGCTATAATAGGCCTGCATGAACTTGGTGCTCATCCTTATCCCTTTGAAATGTGAGGCTTCAAGAGATTAATTCAGCTACATCACATCTGATGTAGGACTACCATGAATAACATTGGAGAACTCTATACATCTACACCATTCTAGGATGTACATATTAGGGAGATTTTTGGAACTCCCATATCACATCCTCCCACAACATGAATAGAACCACTATTCATTCCTGAAATAAGATAAAGTTATTACTTCCTTTAGGATATCCATCTCCTGAGTCACCTATTGATATCTGTTCACTTAATACCTTGTATTTGATGTATCCCAACATATACACTCTCACATGCTCTACGAGAGTTGGAGTCAACACCATCCACTAAATAAAGGTTTTACCCTCATGCTCCACCAAGGTGAGCTATATGGAAGATAACTAGTTTCAATCAACCTTTACTACGTGTTCATGAGACATCTACAAGAGGGAATATGCTACATCATTTACCTTACCTAAACTATAGACTATCTCTAAGTCATGGACCTTCAAGAAATCCCACCAGTGTTGTTGTCCCAGGTTCAGATCCATCTATGTGAAGATGCACCTGAGAATTTGTTGATGTGAGTAAACCACAAAGCAGTATCGTAGAAAAGTGTATCTACACATCCTAACAGAGAGGACTACCAATTCTATATCTTGGTCTTCAGTCATGTAGTCATTTTCAAGGGGTATAAACTACCTTGAACATATATGATGTCTTCCTATCTCTGAATCAACACGAAACTGTATCCAGCTCATGAGGAATCACAATACACTATGAACACAACACCTACCTCTGATAGTCTAAACATAGGAGCACTCATCAACCTCAACCTAGACTCTTCAATGTCCATCTATCACTACTCAGACGAATTAAATGGATTCTCTTTCATCATTAGAGTGGTCGATGGGGATGCGATCTTGGATAAGTCTTCCACAATGTTCAAGTAGTACCCGAGAAAACCAATAAAGACCTGAACCACTGACATAATATTGGGTGGGTCCCATGAAATAAATTCTTAAATATTCACTGGATTAATACTAACCAATGTTTACAAATGAAATTCCCCCAAAAGGGGACCACATGAATCAAGAACTGGAACGTCATGATCATTTTGTAAAACTAGTTCTCTAGTTGAAAATAGTAGAGCATTGTCATGTGTCTATAATGTTCCTCCTCTAATATAGAGTATATGAGTATGTCATCGATGAAGAAAATAGAAAACTAGTCCATTTTTGGCTTCAAAAATAGGTTCATAAAACCCATGAAAATGGTGGGGGTATTCATGACACCAAATGGAATCAAAAGGAACTAAAAGTTTTTGTAGAAACATCAAAATGAAATATTTGGAATATCAGCAAAGGAAACCTCAACTGGTGGTATATGAAAATAATATTGATCTTAGAGAACCATCTCATGAATCAGTACTAGTCATAGTGTTTTTCAATCCCTAGAAAGGGGTACCTTTTAATTATCATGTCCTAGTTCGGGTGATGATAATCCTTAAAAATTCATATGCTCTCATACAACTTTTTTCAAAAATAGGACTAGAGCTACCCAAGGGGACACATTGGTTCTGATGAAATGTTTCTCATGAATGTCCTCCTACTACAACCATATCTCTTAGATCAAGGTAACTTCCATCCGTCATGCTACTGAATATATCATGTCAGTCCTGAGATGCATGTCGATGCCAAACTCATTATCCTACTTTGAATGTTATCCCATAATGTCTTTAGAGATGAAGTCCATATAATCCTACACAACTAAATAAACCCATATTCATGAATGACCTAATTCTATAAGGTAAACACTCTCCAAATGATGGGTTATATGCTATAAGATACTACTCGTAACATCCACTTGTCCTGTCATGAGATCTCTCCCTCTAGAAAAAAAGAATCTCGTCCCATCAGTTTGTACCCATCTAACATATCTATGGTGAAAATTAATTTGGTCTCAGACCATGGAAATCCAATTCACAACCATGATGACATCATAGAGTTCCCTTCTGATGAACAAAAGGTCCAACATGAACATATCTCTTAAAATAATCATCTCTCACTATAAGAGGATGAATGATAACGAAGAAACATTACTTGTGGGAGTCTCAAGACAAAGTGGTTTGGATATTATCTATAAGAGAAGTTTAATATATCACTCTTTGAGCCTAGAGAATAGAGAAAGGATGGTAGATGTGTCTACTAATACTGGGGAAATAGTAGAATAAAAATAGACCATACGCTGAATGATATCATGAACCACAGGGTCATAGACATCTAATGCTTGGAACTGCCAACATCACAAACCACCAACTCCATGAACCTATCGTCGGCCACATAGTAGTGATGATGTAAGGATCTCATACGGGCTCCTACTGCACATAGCCCCTCCTACTCCTCTTCCTTCTCCGCCTCTCTGGGTACCACCCTTTCATCGTCTTGGAGATCCTTTTTCCTGGTGCTACCTTTACCGTGGTAGTCCATCAACTATCTTCCTAGGCTACTCAACATGTATTATTAGGAAATCATGTGGCATGTGAACTCACCTGTCACATGGAATTAAAAACCCCTAATCCGGATTATATACCACAGTGTGTTCCATCATCCATATACCACTATATGACTCCTCTTACCCATGAAAATTCCTCTTACACTGAGATCTCATGAACTTTAGACTGCTAGCTACTAGAAATCACTCAACTCCAGGACACCCCATACCAATCCAAATTCATAGCGTCCCTCTGACAGAAATATATATGTCACATGTTAAAACTCTAGAACCTTGGCATAGGAAGTGATTATAAAGTTACAATGATGGCCCATATCTCTATGTAGAGTACATGGTAAACATCCTTTCGTGGAAGTATTTTTCCTAGATCCTTTCAAGACTGTAGCAGTTAAGGTTTGTTAACCCTGTTGTGTACTCATCAATTTTTATCACTCCCTTATGATGCTCCCAATTCTACTTGATCATAACTGAGCATAAGCTATAGGGGTAGTAATCATCACAGAATTGATGCTAGAAGTCATTACATGAGAGTGTCAACTTATTATGCATCTGTGTGACCAGGCTGCACTGACTCCCGAATGCTCCATGGAAAAGTCAATAGGGTAGTAACACTGCTTCATCCGTTGGGGTCCAAACAATCCTGAAGACATTAAAAAACAAACAAATCTATCCAATCTTCTACTTCCTATAGACCTATCTTTCCACAGAACCTTTGCAGTCATTGATGTTAGTACACACAGAGTGCACTAATATAAGGACCGGGCCTTAAACATTACATAATATTGAATTAAATGAATAATTCACATTGAGTATCTTTTTAGGTTTAGACATTTTAGATAATTAGTCTATAATGATTACATAACAACATGAAGATTACATGTAGACACTACTACTCAGTATCCATTTTTTCATGAAATAAAAAATCTTAAAAAGAAAAATGTCTAGTTCCATGTTTTTGGTAGCATGACTTTTTCTTGATCACATCCTTGACCTTATTCATCTTTATGTCCTGGGAAAAACATTTCAAAAACTTGGGATGAGCATAAAAAGCTTAGTAAGGGTTATAAAATAAAGAAAGGAAACATTAACCAATCAATAAATATAAATCAGTAAAACCATACTTTTCAATGATAACATACCTTACGAAATCATAGATTTATGAATAACACACACAAATAATAAATCATAAAGGATACTTATGGAATCCATATCAAACATAAATTGTAGCTATCATAACTACATAGGGAGTTACACTTGGAATACCCATCACAATATATTCCCCAAATCTCCTAGGAGAAAAATCACGTTTACCTTCGTCATGTAACCCAATGCATTGGAGAGCTATCTCAGGTTCACCCAGCCTAGGTTTATCACGGAACCACCCATATACGTAAACAATGCCCAATAACCATAAAATAATCAAAACATATAATAGAAGTATATATGAAAGATAACATTTCTGCATTCCAACATATCAAGTCAACATATTGACATAAACAATGCTTTATCAAATCATTTTCAAAACCATTTAAAAATAGATTTTTGAATCATAGTGTCCCATACCACTTTGATGCTTTAAAATGAATTATCATTTGAAAACATTAATTTCCATCTAAATAAATCCTAAAACCCATTATGAAAATCTGGATATTAATGAGAAATTTTATAAGAATAAATCATTAAAGCATTTAAAACGATATTTTAGTTAAAGAGTTTTTTTAACCAAAAGTGAGACGCTTGAGTACATATAATTGAGGAAGAAAATATAATCAGATCATTATAATATCATTAGAATAGAGGTATTCATGATATAATATGTCAAAGGACAGTATATTCACCATATAAGAGTGAATTGGTGAATACAACAATGAAGTCTCAGTGGAAATGTAAATTGAGATGAAATCCTTAATAAAGATGGTATCATTGAAATAAGGACAAATTAATCACATAATTAGATGTGAAAAATATAAATACACCCAATATATATGGATATTAATTGTAAAGCAATCAGATTTCATTCACACATATTCATAGGATGACATATTCAAGAAGTACAAGTTGAACCCACAGAATTGAAATTGTGTTAAGATGTTCCCTTGTAAAAATTCGACAGCCTAACAACGTCACTTTAAAATTCATAAAATGAGTTGAAGAGATAAAAAGGGTATTTCATAACTTGGAAATAATGTTTACATCAATAAGGATATATAAGAACATATCCCAATATAATAAGATGTAAATTAAAAGACATAACAAAAAGAAGTCTTTTAAAAAGAGGAGGGTGAAAGGATCCCTTACAAATTGGGTCACATAAAAAAGATACACCACATCAAAGAAAGTTCACTAAATGAAGATGTAAATACCCAAAAAAATTATAGTATATTATACAATTAATAAAATCATCGATAGTACATATGCCACACAAAAGAAAATAGTGGCCAATATATCATGAATCTCACAGGAATAAAAAGTGAGATTAAAAACCCTTACTTCGTTCTAATCAATCGAGTTGTATGACCAAATGTTAATAAACACAAAATTAATCACAGAATACAACGAATATAAATAGAATCATTATAATATATATCAAATGGCAGTACAAAATACCCCACATTCAATGAATAAGTGGCGAGCAATGGAAATCTCATAGAATTGAAAATTAGATAAAACAACCCTTAACTCGTGTCCGACTTGACTCGATCGTTATTTAATCTCATGAATAATAAACTAAAGTTAATTTATAATTTCCTAAGAACCTTTTTAAATCTTATTATTTCTTTTATATCACGTATTACCATGTTATAAACATTATGTAATCATTCAAGTTTATAACATTAATTTTGTCGATATTTGGTACTTGAGTAAAAAATGAACACCTTTTAATTACAAGTTGTCCATGTGGTCAATAGTCCATTATATCCAGAATGAAATTCATTATTTAGATGTCATATATATAATATATATCCAGTATATATATATATATTTATAATAGTACATAACATTTAGAGGTAAGAAATGAAAATCACTATTCATGGAGACGGTAAGCCGTACGTATGCATGAACAATACTTCCATTTCTATTTCTGATTTTAATGGAATTAAAAACATAATTATACATAGTTATATTATAATTCCAGTATAATATCATATAGAATATTATTAAATCCATCCTTTAAGAATCCCACCTAAGGCATTAACAAGTCATATCAATTTGTGGGGGCGGTAGTCCGCACTTCCTCTAATGAGATTATCGTATTTACCCACTATGGAAACCATAAAGTATTTGAATAAATGGAAAAATACAGAAGCATAAAGAAAACATAAACATAATACACTACAAAAAAATTGGGTTTTAGTGACCGCCCAGCGACCACCAATAGCGACCGCCATTGGCGGTCGCTTCAGCTTCGTCGCTGTAGGCCAATAGCGACCGCCATTGGGGGTCGCTATAGGTGGCCGAAATGCCGGCCTTAAGCGACAACTTGGCGGTCGCTACACTGGGAATTTTTTTTTAAAAAAAAATCATACTGAAAGAAATATATATATATATATATATTAAATAAAATATTTTAAATATATATATATATATAATATTATTTAAATATTTTAATATATATATATATATATATTAATGAAATATATATATATAATATTAAATAAAATATTTTTCATTTTTTTAATGAAATGTACGAATTGTGTTTTTTTTCTTCACGGTGCAAAATCAGAGATAAAACAAGGTAACAATAATAAAAAATGGAAAACAATTTCAAACAGAATAAACATCAAGATCATCATAAACGATAAATGTGCTTCAAAGATCCGAGCAGGTCCATCTATTTCAATCTTCTGCTTCAATAAACGTACAATAAGACAAAAAACAAAACAAACAAAACAAACGTAAATTGAACATAATTATTCAGTTATTATATACATATAATAAAATTAAATCTGACATCAAATCATGGTGCTATAATAATTTAAAACCCCCAATTTGAGAAATGATATCATTTTAGGTCATTCAGAGCACGTTTGCTCCGAATTCGACCGTCTCACACCATTTTTGGTGTTTTATGACACTAGAAATGCCTTTCTGGTCACCGTGGTCAAACAAAAACTCTGATTGACGTGTCGTCTGCCCGAAAATTTTAAAAATCACACAACGACTGTGGTCGTATGGTTTCATGGCATTCCGAGGTCATTCGGGTGGTTTTGACCCCCCAATGAGCCGTTTTAGCGCGCGCAGAGCTGCTGAAAACGACACAATCGGCCGTACCGTGCGCACCGCTCATCCGATGGGTGCGCTGTCTCCTCATAAACTTCACAATTAACATTCCCAATGTTTTGGTGTGGTTTCAGGTCATTCAGAGCACATTGTTTCTGAATTCGACCGTCTCATGCCGTTTTTGGTGTTTTATGACACCAGAAATGCGTTTCCAGTCACCGCGGTCAAACGACACCTTCGATTGACGTTCCTTCTACCCGACCATTTCAAAAATCACACAACGGATGATTTCGTACGGTTTAATGGAATTCCGAGGTCATTCGGGTGGTTTTGACCCCCCAACCTGCCGTTTTAGCGCGCACCGAACTGCTGAAAATGACACAATCGGCCGTACCATGCGCAATGCACATCCGATGGGCACACCGTCTCTGCCTACACGTCAAGAATAATATTCTAATGTTTTCTTGTGGATTCAGGTCATTCGGAGCACGTTTGATCCAAATTCAACTGTCTCACGCCGTTTTTGGTGTTTTAAGACACCAGAAACGCATTTCGGGTCATCGCAGACAGACAACACCTCCGATTGACATGACGTCTGCCCAACCATTTCAAAAATCACACAACGGCTGATTTCATACGGTTTCATGGCATTCCGAGGTCTTTCAGGTGGTTTTGACCCCCCAACACGCCGTTTTAGCATGCGCGAGCTGCTGAAAACGACACAATCGGCTGTACCGTGCACACCGCACACTCGATGGGTGCGCCGTCTCCTCCTACACATCACGAATAATATTTCTAATGTTTTTGTGTGGTTTCAGGTCATTCGGAGCACGTTTTCTCTGAATTCGACTGTCTCACGCCATTTTTGGTGTTTTGTGACACCGGAAAGGCGTTTCCAGTCACCGCGATCAAATGAAACCTCCGATTGACGTGCCGTCTACCCGAACATTTTACAAATCACACAACGGCTGATGTTGTATGGTTTTATGGCATTACGAGGTTGTTCGGGTGGTTTTGACCCCCCAACGCGCCGTTTTAGCGCACGCCGAGTGGCTGAAAACGACACAATCAGTCGTACCGCGCGCACCGCACGTCCGATGGGTGTAACATCTCCTCCTACATGTCACGAATAATATTCCTAATGTTTTCGTGTGGTTTCATGTCATTCAGAGCACGTTTTCTCCGAATTTGACCATCTCACGTTGTTTTTGGTGTTTTATGACACCAGAAACGCGTTTCCGGTCACGGCGGTCAAAAGACACCTCCGATTGACGTTCCATCTGCCCGACCATTACACAAATCACACAATAGCTGATATCGTACGGTTTCATGGCATTCTGAGGTCGTTCGGGTGGTTTTGACCCCCCAATGCGCCGTTTTAGCGCGCGCCGAGCTGCTGAAAATGACACCATCGGCCATACCGCGCGCACCACACATCCGATGGGTGATCTGTCTCCTTCTACACGTCACGAATATTATTACTAATGTTTTCTTGTGGTTTCAGGTCATTCAGAGCACGTTTGCTCCGAATTCGACCGTCTCACGCTGTTTTTGGTGTTTTATGACACTGGAAACGCGTTTCCAGTCACCGCGGTCAAACGACATCTCCGATTGATGTACCGTCTACCCAACCATTTCAAAAATCATACAACAACTAATGTTGTACGGTTTCATCGCATTCCGAGGTCATTCGGGTGGTTTTGACCCCCCAACACGCCGTTTTAGCGCGCGCCGAGCTGCTGAAAACGACACCATCGGCCGTACCGCGCACATCGCTTGTCCGATGGGCGCGCCTTCTCCTTGTACACATCAAAAATAATATTTCTAATGTTTTTGTGTGGTTTCAGGTCATTCAGAGCACGTTTTCTCCAAATTCGACCGTCTCATGCCTTTTTTGGTGTTTTATGACACTGGAAACGCGTTTCCAGTCACCGCGGTCAAAAGACACCTCCGATTGACGTGCCTTATGCCCGAAAATTTAAAAAATCACACAATGGATGATTTTGTACGGTTTCATGGGATTTCGAGGTCTTTTGGGTGGTTTTGACCCCCCCCCAATTCGCCGTTTTAGCGCGCGCCGAGCTGCTGAAAACGACACCATCGGCCGTATCGCGCGCACCACACGTCCGATGGGCGCGTTGTCTTCTCGTACACATCACGAATAATAGTCCTAATGTGTTTTTGGGTTTTAGGTCATTCAGTGCACGTTTGCTCTGAATTCGACCGTCTCACGCCGTTTTTGGTGTTTTCTAACTCCGGAAACGCGTTTCTGGTCACCGCGGTCAAACGACATCTCAGATTGATGTGTCGTCTTCCCAACCATTTCAAAAATCACACAACGGCTAATGTCGTACGGTTTCATGGCATTACAAGGTCGTTCGGGTGGTTTTGACCCCCCAACGCACTGTTTTAGCGCTCACCGAGCTGCTGAAAACGACATAATCGGCCGTACCGTGCCCATCGCATGTACGATGGGTGCGCCGTCTCCTCCTACACATCATGTATAATATTTCTAATGTTTTCGTATGGTTTCAAGTCATTCAGAGCACGTTTATTCCGAATTCGACCGTCTCACGCCGGTTTTGGTGTTTTATGACACCAGAAACGTGTTTTTGGTTACCGCGGTCAAACGACACCTCCGATTGACATGCCGTCTACCCGACCATTTCACAAATCACACAACAGCTGTTGTCGTATGGTTTTATCGTCTTCAAAGGTCGTTCGGGTGGTTTTGACCCCCCGATGTGCCGTTTTAGAGCACGCCGAGCAGCTGAAAATGTCACCATCAGCCATACCACGCGCACCCACGTCTGATGGGCGCGCTGTCTCCTTATACACATCACAAATAATATTTATAATGTTTTCGTGTGGTTTCAAGTCATTCGGAGCACGTTTTCTCTGAATTCGACCGTCTCACGCCTTTTTTGGTGTTATATGACACTAGAAACATGTTTCCGGTCACCGCGGTCAAACGACACCTCTGATTGATGTTCCATCTACCCGAAAATTTCAAAAATCAAACAACGGCTGATGTCGTACAGTTTCATGCCATTCCGAGGTCGTTCAGGTGGTTTTGACCCCTGAATGTGCCGTTTTAGCGCGCACCGAGCTGATGAAAACAACACAATCGGCCGTACCGCGCGCACCGCGCGTCCGATGGGGGTTCCGTCTCCTCCATCACGTCAACAATAATATTACTAATGTTTTTGTGTGGTTTCAGGTCAGTCGGAGCACGTTTTCTCCGAATTCAACCATCTCACGCCGTTTTTGGTGTTTTTTGACACCAGAAACGTGTTTCCGTTAACCGCGGACAAACGATACCTCTGATTGACATTCCATCTACCTGACCATTTCACAAATCACACAACGGCTGATGCCGTACGGTTTCATTGCATTCTGTGGTCGTTCGGTTCGTTTTGACCCCCCAACGCGCCGTTTTAGCGCGCGTCGAGCTGCTGAAAACGAAACAATCGGCCGTACCACACGCGCCGCACGTCCGATGGGCACGCCATCTCCTCCTACACATTGAAAATAATATTTCTAACGTATTCATGTGGTTTCAGGTCATTTAGATCACGTTTGCCTGAAATTCGACCATCTCACGCCGTTTTTGGTGTTTTATGACACCAGAAACGCGTTTCCAGTCACCGCGGTTAAACGACACCTCCTATTGACATGATATCTACCCAAACATTTCCAAAATCACACAGCGGCTGATGTCGTACGGTTTTATGGAATTCTGAGGTCGTTCGGGTGGTTTTGACCCCCCAACGCGCCGTTTTAGCACGCGCCGAGCTGCTAAAAACGACACAATCGGCCGTACCGCATGCACTGCACGTCTGATGGGCGTGCCATCTCCTCCTACACTTCAAGAATAATATTTATAATGTTTTCGTGTGGTTTTAGGTCATTTGGAGCACGTTTACTCCGAATTTGATTGTCTCACGCTGTTTTTGGTGTTTTTTGACACTAGAAACGCATTTCGGGTCACTACGGTCAAACGAAACCTTTGATTGATGTGCCGTCTACCCGACCATTTCAAAAATCACAAAAAGGCTGATGTCGTATGATTTCAGGGATTTCCGAGGTCGTTCGGGTGGTTTTGACCACCCAACGCACCGTTTTAGCACGCGCCGAGCTGCTAAAAACGACACAATCGGCCGTACCGTGTACCGCACGTCTGATGGGTGCTCTATCTCCTTCTACTTGTCACGAATAATATTTCTAATGTTTTCGTGTGGTTTCAGGTCATTCGGAGAATGTTTGCTCCAAATTCGACCGTCTCACGCCGTTTTTGGTGTTTTATGACACCAGAACAACGTTTCCGGTCACCGCGGTCAAACTACACCTCCGATTGACGTTCCGTCTGCACGAACATTCCAAAAATCACACAACGGCTGATGTTGTACGGTTTCATGCCATTCCAAGGTCTTTCGGGTGGCTTTGACCCCCCAACGCGCCGTTTTAGCGCGCGCCGAGCTGCTGAAAACGACACAATCGGCCATACCCCGTGCACCGCACGTCTGATGGGTGCGCCGTGTCCTCTTACACGTCACGAATAATATTTCTAATGTTTTCGTGTGGTTTTAGGTCATCTGGAGCACGTTTTCTACGAATGCGACTGTGTCACGCCGTTTTTGGTGTTTTATGACACCAGAAATGCGTTTCTGGTCACCGCGGTCAAACAACACCTCTAATTGACATGCCGTCTTCCCGACCATTTCAAAAATCACACAAAGGATGATGTCATACGGTTTCATGGCATTCTGAGGTCGTTCGTGTGGTTTTGAACCCCCAACGCTCCGTTTTAGCGTGCGTCGAGCTGCTGAAAACGACACAATCGGCCGTACCGTGCGCACCGCACGTCTGATGGGCGTGCCCTCTCCTCCTACATGTCATGAATAATATTCCTAGTGTTTTTGTCTAGTTTCAGGTAATTAGGAGCACGTTTGCTCTGAATTCGACCGTCTCACACCGTTTTTGGTGTTTTATGACACCAGAAACGCGTTTTCGGTCACCGTGGTCAAACGACACCTCCGATTGACGTGTCGTCTGCCCGACCATTTCACAATTCACACAATGGATGATTTCGTATGGTTTAATGGAATTTATAGGTCTTTAGGGTGGTTTTGACCCCCCAACGTGCCGTTTTAGCGCGCACCGAGCTGCTGAAAACGACACAATCGGCCGGGGGGCCTGTCCAAGGTGTGGGAGGGCTGTCCGGGGTGTGGGGAGGGCTGTCCGGAGTGCGGGGAAGGCTGTTTGGGGTGCAGGAGGGCTGTCCGGGGTGCAGGGAGGGCTGTTCAGAGTGCGGGGAAGGCTGTCCGGGGTGCGGTTAGGGCTGTCCGGGGTGCGGGGAGGGCTGTCCTGAGTGCGGGGAGGGCTGTCTGGGGTGCGAGGGGGCTGTCCGGGGTGGGGGGGGGGGTCTTGTCCGGGGTGCAGGGAGGGCTATCCGGAGTGCGGGGAGGGCTGTCTGGGGTAGGGTGGGGACTACAAATAGTGAACTCATCTCATTCATCAAAAACAAGTTTAATGATTTATATTAGGAATCGCATGTTTTTTTTAAAAATATTACAGAACATGCAATTCTAAACATTGAAAATTAAATGAACAAAAAATATCCAAATCAATAATCAGTTTAATGGTTACTTCTCAATTCGTGCACGCAAACATTGCATGAGGCCAAAACACACATGATACCCCCAAATCATAAAAAAATCCCTAGAAACCCAACAAAAATATCAATAACAACCCCAACATTAAAAGCAGAAACACACCTCGTGAATATGATGCGTCATGCATGTTCATCACTGACCTCCATCCGGTGGGCCATGGGCCCCCAACAAATAAACATTATGAATATTTTTATAACAAAAATAATTTAAATTAAATAAATAAATACAGTATAAACCTACGTCGTGTGATCCCATGCACCATTACCTGGATGCACGTATTCTCGCAGTGCTCTAACCTCAGCATCCAATTGCGCATTTTCCTCCTCGTAAGCCCACAGCCGTGCCTCGAAATCTGACAACTGCTATGTCATCTGAGAAACAACAGGACCAACAACCGCAACATGTGACACTACAGAATGAGGAATCCATGTTCCATAGGTGAAACTATATCCATTCCCATCACGACCAATGATGCGATGAAAGATCTCATCCCTTCGCATGGGAAGATGTCACTGGTCCTCTGGCAGATGTTCTAATTCAACTTCAAATTGAGCGTGTGAAATATTTAAATATATATACATATATTAATATACATATTTTATGTAAGTATTGGCAATGAGTACAAGAACATACTATCAATGCTGCAGCCACTGGATCATTGCAATCACGAGTCCTCATCCACACCGACATTTTATCAGTTGGTGAACCTTGTTCCCGCAACTATCTATGAATAGAATATAAACAAAAAACCGTATTAATTAAAAAAATTAAAAAATGAATAATAAATACCTCATGTCGGATCTGAGACACGTGACGAGTCCCGAGCCTGTGAGGTAGTCCCTGCAATGCTCAATTCTCAGAATGGCGTGTAGACACCTGCTACATTCAATTCATTAAAATATCAAACAAATCACACATTCTTGAAAATATATATACCAAAATAAATATACAAACCACAACACCCTCAGTAGAACAATATGAAACTAAATCACTCCACTGAGCCGAGAGGACACCTCTCGGGACTTTTTCCAAAATGTCTCGGGCACCCACATTTGGTACCCAGTGGTCCCTCTTGACTTTGCCTTTATAGTCTTTCCACATATTACAGCATTTTCTCATACACACTGGCCGAAACTCATCGAGACATAATTTCAAATTTTTCTATTAAAGAAAACAATCAGATATATTATTGTTGTTTATACATAGGGAATAAAGTAAAATGGTCTTCTTACCTAAACCTCCCTCCAAAGAAGATCTAATGTGTCCTGAGGGATAGAAGCCCAGTCATGCGTGGTCAGTGGAAATCGATGTGGATCATGTATGATATGAACCAACTGACGAATAAATTCAGGGGAATTCCATCCCACATGATGAAATAACTCATCAAATGAAACAACAAAAGTCATGTCGGAATTCTATGATAATATGCCATGACCAGGGCCTCTCTTGTGAGAGGAATAAGCAGTCGAGTCTGATCTTGTTGAAAACAATTTTATATACAAATTGACAGATTTTATATATATATATATATATATATATATGTTTATTAATTACATAAAAAATAGAGGCAATGACATTCCAACATACCTCGACCCGGAGACGTAGATGCCTTAGATGGATGATGTGGATCTTCTGCCTCTTCCCCTGACATGCCTGAAGTCATGGAAAACATTAGTAAGGGGACTATCCAAAGTGTCCAAATGATAAATTGGATTGTTTTAAAAAAAATCAAACTTTTATAGTTGTTAATCAAACAAAAAGGGATTGAATAATTAGTTGTGAATGAATTTTAAAAAATCAGAAAGCTCACAAAATAGATATAAAAATTATGTACAAAACCAATCAATGCATTGCCAAATTTCAAATTGAATTAATAAAAATTCAAGCAGCACATGAACCAAATGAAGACTACCTCAATGGGAAGATACACCGACAATAACATAAATATAACATGATTTAAATCACCCTAAATATTTATAACTGAATAAACTTCCAAAGTGTGGATTAAAACATACAAGGATTTATAAAATGTTTAGACTATTTATGATATCTTAGGCTGAATAGTGGGAAAACAATTATACCTTTTATTAAGCATGAAAATCAACCGTTTCTCCTTCAATAGCTGCTCTGACCCAATAAACATATTATTCACGTTGAACTACGGTATGTTGATCAAGCTATTGGGAAACAAAAGGAACAGTCTCGGGTTCATCTTGTTCAAATACAAACACTCCTCGCCGAGACATTTTGACAACAACTTGCCAACTTGGATTCGAAGGAAAAATAACGAAGAATACTTGTTCCTCTTGTGATGTCAAAATGAATGGTTCATTATCAACTCGTTCATTTCTATATATCATATCATCAAAATTCACCAAGGAAAACTGATATTGATCGACTTTACATCCACAAACTGGATCAACCCAATTACACTTTAACAATATATACTTCAACCCGTGTGTGTATAAAACTTCAATGATGCATATCAATTGACCATAGTAATAACCAGAATCGACAAATGGACGACCTATGCCCCTGTTTTGTGTTGCTCGTTTGTCGTCAACATATTTAATGCAAAATCGAAAACCATTAGCATCTATAATTTATAACGATGAGCCGTTATAGATGGATACTCAGCCAGTTGGATAAATTATTCAGTTAGCATGGGGTCCCCTAACTCCCTAAGCTTATGAACCTACATAATTCATAGAATTCACTAATGATATATGAAGAAGGAAATTATTATAATTCTTCACTCATAAGGAAAATCAATTTATATGTACATAATCCTTGAACCAATCATCAAATGATGTATAATGAGACTGTTGAATTTAAAACTCAGTCGCACAATACATCTCTTCTTTTATCTCATTAATGTGTTTTCTGCAAATGATAACGCAATGTTTAAATGATCAACTTATGCAAACAAAACATGTAATAGTTAAACAATAAAAGTGATTAGATACTTACTGCATTAATGGTGAAACTAATGGAGTATTGAACAAGATATATCAATGCGATTGTATCCCCTCGATGTTGTCCATATCATATCTGGTTCCTTCTCCAACTAGACCATCCTGAATCCGAGAGGGCTTATCTAATTTTGTTTTAACATCTGTAAGATATTCTGCACAAAAAGTAGTACACTCATCCATCAAATAACCATTGGTTATTGATGCCTCCGGACGAGCTCTATTGCATACAAATCATTTCAATGTACTCAAATACTGCTCAATAAGATACATCAACCAGAATTTCACTGGACCATCAGCCATTACATCATCAGTTAGGTGCACTGTCAAGTGGACCATAACATCGAAAAATGAGGGGGGAAATAGTTTCTCAAAGTGACAAAGCGTAAGTAAAATTCAGTCTTGTAAACTTTTTAAATCACTCATTTGTTGATTTCTTAAACAAAGATGTCTAAAAAAATTAGTCATCTCAATCAACGGCTGAACAACATTGGGGGATAAACAATCAAAAATTGCGATTGGAATCAACTACTGAAGTAGTATGTGATTGTCATGACTTTTCAACCCTTGCAATGCCTTGCTCCTCAGATTCACACACATTGAAATATTATAAGAGTAACCATCATGCACCTTGAGCATCGTCAAAATGGAAAGAAATGTCTCTTTCTCCTTTGTAGTCATCGTATACTGTTCAGAAGACATATATTCCATGTTTCCCTCAGCTAAGTGTAAATGAAACTGTTTCCTTAAACCCATTTCTTCCAAATCACGAAGTGCATTAACATGGTCCTTTGATTTCCCACTAACACCTAAAATGGGTCACAGTATGTTATCAAAAACATTTTTTTTCAATGTGCATGACATCCAAGTTATGCCTCAGCATGTTAGTTTTCAAATACAAAAGACTATAAAAAATAATTTTCTTTTTCTAATTGTGACTGTGCTGCTTACCCACAACATGAATATTACGTACTGGAGGAGCCACCAAATCATGAATTTCATATACCGTGCGGATGTTTTTTTCCTCAATCTGCGATAACATTTCAACTCCTTTCATGAACTTTGGTGCTGGGATGAACTCTCTAGAACCATCAAATGCCACTCTGTCCTTTCTGAACCTGTGTTGAGGGGGGAGAAAACGTCTATGACCCATGTATGCTCATTTTTTGGAATGCTTAATCCATACTGATTTCATACTTTTGTTGCAACAAGGGAAAGAAAATTCGCCTTTCGTACTCCAGCCTGATAAGTTTTCATAAGCTGGGAAGTCATTGATTGTCCACAATAAAGCAGCCTCCAGTTTGAACATTTCTTTCGTTTCACAGTCATAATACATCACACCATCGCCCCAAAATTCATTCAACTCATCAATCAATGGCTGAAAGTAAACATCAATCTTATCCCCCGGACTTTTAGGTCCATCAATAAGAGTGGAAAGTAATATAAATTGTTGCTTCACACAAAGCCACAGAGGAAGATTATACAGAACCAACACCACGGGCCATGTGCTATGAGTTGCACCAACCATAGACTTGAATGTATTGAAACCATATGCTTCCAATCTCAATCGGACATTACGAACATCTTTGGAAAAGTCAGGATGTCTCTTATCAAAATCCTTCCTTGCATGAGAGTCTACCGGGTGGGTTAGCATATAACTTTTATGAACTCTTTCTGCATGCCATCTCATTAAATTAGAAACTTTAGATGATATAAAAAATCTTTTCAACCTTGGTTTAAGGGGAAAGTAATGCATTTTCTTTACAGAAATCGGTTTCCCCTGTATCACAATCTAATTTTGATGAGTCTGATTTCGCCTGTTCTCTTTCCACCTAGAAGCACCACAAACCGTACAAATATCCAAATGGGAAGTTTCCTTTCTAAAAAACATACAATTGTTTGCACATGAATATATGGTCTCATATGTAAAACATAAGTTATCTATCAGCTTATGAGCATGGTAATATGACTCGGGATCTTAGCGTCGATAGGAAGAACCTTTTTCAATAACACAAACAGCATGTCGAATGATTTGTCTGCCCAATGATTCAATGTCTTCAAATGCAACAACTCCATGATAAACGAAAATTTATTGAAAGAAGTACATGCAGGATATAATTCTATTTTTGCATCATCAATTGCATCATAAAACATCCTCAAATCATGATCTGCACCAGAGCAAAGATTTATCTCACCGGTCACAAGATTCTGGATGTCAATGCCTTCAGGATCCAACCCACGTACCAATTCAATAAGCATTTCATGCATTGATTCATTCATCCTTGCATCAACATCCATCTGAACTGTATCCGTATTTTCAAAACGCACATATTCTTCTCCATGACAAGTCCAACTCATATAATTTCTCAGAAATCCATTAAAGAATAGGTGCTCCCTCACAGTATCTCATGTGAATTGATATCTGTTAGCACATTTTCTAGATGAACACCTAATATAGTCACTTTCAAATCCTCTGGTGATGTTAATAAACTGCATAATTCCATTGAAATACTCTCTAGACGTTCGATTTGGAATACCAATCCAACTATTATCCATAATAAGATCTCTATAACAAACATTTACACAACACTTATTACAATTTCATATTTCATATCAAATATATTTAAAATAAATACTAATTAATTATTTGTAACCATTTATAAAATAATAATGTAGGTGAAAGCCCATGTCATACCTGATTGTACTACAAACCTGGAAGGGAGGGGAGCCGAAGTCGGTGCTGCGAGGGAGAGGAGAGGAAGAAGTGGGGAGCCACAGCCGGAGCTGGTGCAGCGAGGGAAGGGATGGGTGGAGGTGGTGCGGTGAGGGAGGGGATGAAGACGAAGGGGATGTGGGTTGGTGGGGTGCGGGGGGGGGGGGGGGGGGGGGGGGTTGTGTTCGGGGTGATGGGGGGGAGGGATGAGGGGGCGGAGGTCGGAGGCCGGATGGGCTGGAGGAAGAAGGCCAGAGGGCGGCCAGAGGGCTGCTGGGATACCAGAGGTGGGTGGCTGGAGGCTTGAGGGAAGATGGAGGCCGCAGGGCGGCCGGAGGGCAGAGGGTGGCCGGAGCCGGAGGGCGGAGGGCGGACGGAGGGTGGCCGGAGGAGGGAGGGGCCAGTGGAGGGCGGCCGAAGGGCAGACGGAGGGCGGCCGGAGGGCGGAGGGTGGCCAGAGGGTGGCCGACGGAGGGCAGGGCCGGTGGAGGGTGGCCGGCCGAAGGGCAGGGCGGCAGAGGGCGGGGCGGCGGAGGGCGGGGCGGCGGAGTGCGGGGCGGCGGAGGGCGGGGCGGCGGAGGGCGGGGAGGCGGAGGGTGGGGCGGCAGGGAGGGCGGGGCGACAGGGAGGGCGGGGCGACGTGGAGGGGGGAAGGGTTCGGGGCGCCCGAAAGCCTTTTTTTAGGGAAACGTAGCGACCGCCAGTGGTAGATACTATAGGTAATGGGGCTCAAAATCCCAAATTTCTAGTATTGATATATATCATATATATATATATAATGTGCCATCATAATGTCCACCATGAGAGGCAATTGGAGATATTTGAACAAACATCGTTTCGTGAGGCGTTAGTTTTCCATCCACAGAAACATTATGTTCTTCACACATTAGATGGAGGTGTGTGTAAGTGTAGTTTAAATCCTTTTCATAAAAACATTATAGTATATTTAATATAATGTTTATGTTACAAAATAAAGTAATATAAAGAGTATAGGGGTTGGAGAAGTAAAATAAAAGAAAACAATTTAAGAGAAACTGTTGCCTTTAATTTGGGTAACTACCTTTGGTCTGAACCAAATGAATTATGGAAGTTCTTTCTTCCTAAGGTAAGGCTACTAGAAGAAGGAGAGGGATTTAGGGAGCATAATTGGGCAGAGTTTGGCAATCCAAAAGGCTTGATAGGTGTGAGGAATTGGTTAGAAGTGGTCTCCTTTTATAAGGGAGAGGAGGGGCTCTTTAGGAAAGCACGAAAATATTATTTTATTATATAATGATATTCGGTTTCTAAAGGTCCAAGAATCATTATAATAGAAGATTAAATGATTCATGGTCAGAATAAAATCATTCAATAATAATTTTACAGGTTTTGGATAATATGTAATCATTATAATTTTATTTATTTAAATCATTTATTAATGAGGTAAATACTGCATCATTATTGTGTCATATATAATTTAATTTATTTGATATCTAAAAGTTTAAAAAAAATAATATCATGTAGGAAATATTTTTATATTTATAAAGAATATTTATAGTCAAAAATATTACTTATATATCACCATATACAAATTAATTTACTAAAAGCTTTTTGTTTTTTTGCCTTTACTTTAAATTAATTAATCTAAAGTGTCATTATCATTCATAAGTGGATCCATAGGGTCCCAAAATTGACCCAAGGATTCCCATTTTCATCCATTACACATCCAATAAGTTTAGAAATGGTGTTAAGGTAATTTCAAATTATTACAATATTCTTTTTTACCTTGAATTACCCTATTTACCTTTAACCGCGGTAAATAAAAGTCAATAGTAACTATTCATCAAAAATTATTTTCATTTTATTGAACAAAATTTTACATACTAGTAATAACCATGTACGTCAGATTTTCAAAATTCAATTCACAGAAGTGGTAAAATTTCATTTAAATGAAAAATTCAGTTTTTTTAACTACTACTAAGTGGTTTCAGTATTCATAAAAAAATTGATGATTTTCAGAAAAATACCAAAGATTCAGGATAATATTTATTTAATATTCCTAATTCAAAAATGATTTTTATTTTTCCAAATTCAAAAAATAAAAGTGGCATTAATTAATTTTAAAATTAATTCTCGTAGTTAAAATAAATAGCGTGTTTTTAAGAAACAATAACTATCAAAAGTTTGACACTTGTTTATGTCCAATTTCAAAGTGAAATCAATTCCAATGACCAACATTGGATTAAATGGTAAAAATATATTTTAATTACACTTTAAAACAAATTAAAAATATAATCTAAACTAATAAATAAATTATATTAAAACAATGTTCTGAATTAAAATACAATATTTTTCACTATTCATTAAAAATGAACTTTATCAGAAAAATTTAAAAAAAATACACAAAGTAAATTTTGATGTCCTCATTATAAATAAGGATTTTATTTGGTCAAATATAATGTATTAAAGTGACCAAAACAATATTTAATGAGGTTTCACCATTAAAATGTGGTAAATCGGCCTTTTAAATGTAAATTATGCTTAAAATTAAATTCATTCACATTTTAAGCCTCTAACTTTTATTGGATAAATTTAAATACATTTAACAAACATGTGTAATCATATTTTAGTTAGTTTTGTTCCTTCCAGACAATACAACCACTAAGAGTTAACTACCATTTAAAATAATAATATTATATTATTAATGTGCAATATAAGATTTCAAGGAAACCCGTTGTTGCGTATCGGGTATGCTATCGAACATAGTATCCCCTTTAATGTAAAATTAATATTTAATTGACAAATATTAATAAATATGAAAAGTGTATTATTCCTTATTTATATGGGATGTTACATCCTTCCCCCCTTTTGGGAATTGCGTCCTCACAATTTTAAAACTGGGATTGGAAACTTCATTAAATATACTACATCAAAAATGATCTAGTAAAACTATCACTTCAAAAGAAATACAGAAAAGTACAATGGTCACCTGAGATAACCCGTAATAGGATTACATGTAGGAAAACATGGATATGAAAGAGAGACCAAATGGTCATGTTCTGATGGATATTGATAGAAAACATGATTAGGAGAATGGTAACCACCAGAAAATCACAAACATATAATGTGTTAAACGGTCTTTGATTACCCAGTCGGAAACGTAAACCAACAATGTTTTTGTTTTACATTCCTTTTCATAATTTGGTGGAATTAATTTACAACATAGAATACGAACATATGGAAATATATTTACCTTCAAGTAGAGTTTCATCCTTTAATAAGTTTCTACCAAAACTTATATTTTCTCTAAACCAAGAAAATTAAAAAAGACTTGGTCACATCAAAAGCACCAAAATCATCTTCTTGAGAATCATATAATTCAATAAAGAAAAAATATATATTTTTCTTTTCTTTAGACATCAACTAAAACCAAAATAGTTAGTGCGAGATCAGATAATACCCAAAAGGATAACCTTTTACAAAATGAAAAACTACTCTTAATCTCCAAAAGTTTTCAAACAAAACCCAAAGTTCAACAAAGACCATTCAAAAAAACGACATTCTATAAAATTCTTCAAAAGTGATCCAATCTAAGACTGAAACCCAAATCTTATAATGATTTAATTACATAGTCTTCCAAGATAAAATTTATCTCCAAATAACAACTGTTACTCATAAAGTCTCATATTGAAAAGTAATTAACCAAATCACATGTTCCCCATGATAGGTTAAGCATTTTCATAAATATGCCAAATCGTCATATGTCCACAATAAAAACATAGATTCTTACAAACTAAAATCTCAACTATTATTCCACAATTGAAATACATAGTATTCTATCTTCCATAGGCATATAGTGTTTCTTCAAAAGGGAGAACTTCTTCTAAAAGAACATTTATCATTTAATCACTAAATCATTTTTCTCTACTACGTATATCCATTTGATAAAACATAAGTTCCAAAAATCAACTTATTCTTGTTCTATAAATTTTTTACTAAAATAATAAGTCATACTAACCAGGAACTTCAAGTAGGCTAGTGTTAGGTGATTCCCCCTTTCCGCCCTTCGAATGTGGGTTTGATTCGTAGAGCATTGCTAGATGTGACGTGTTGTCACCCATCCTATGGGTTTTCATTTTTATAAAACTCAAAAATAACCCTAACATGTTTTAACCTCAATGGATTCGTTATACCTCTCATTTTCATAATATTCATTATGATCTCAACACCTTAATTATTGAAGTCTTATTTCCCCACCATGTTATATAATAAAATGATCCCCAAAATGAAGGACATCATACTTTGATCATGGTGTCCATTTGGTTTCATCATCATCTTGTTCACGTAGGTAGAAGGTTCATGCACTGCAATAATGATTTAGATATCCTTCAAAATCATTTACTTCCTCTATCCAAATACACCTTGAACAACATGGGTCATATGGGTGTTCATAGGAAAACAATTTTTTAAATAATCATGTATGACTTATAATTTCAAAACATCAGATAAAACTTGATTCATATAAAATAGTCCGACCAAATTTGAGTTGAAATATTCAATTAATGGTCCTTTTAAAATAACATAAGTATGTGATGAGGGAATATATTGTAAAAGAAAATATAAATATTTTGCACAAGGGTCTCCTTCTTCTGCACCTTTTTTAAAATCATAATATGCTCTAAATCTTCTGATAAGGTAAAATATTTGAAAATGCCCTGATAATATTTACCTTTATTGAAAATATGAGAATATTGTAAAAATTGTATTTTTCTAAATACAATCCATGATCCACGATGATAATGAGATATAGTAGAAGTGTTTGATATCTCATAAAACTACTTTCAAGTGAGTTTTATGATAGAAAAAGTTTCACAATCATCCGAACATGACATTGTAATAATTATTTGCAAGCATGTCACCAAGAATAGATATGAATACCATTTGATATCCTCCTCCTTCCATTTGTAACTGACTTTCCTTGATCTAAAAATGTTATTAAACAATGATTTAACTGAAATAATAGACATAAGGACTAACCATGTGTCTAACGAAAACTCTTAATCCCTAAAGTTGTCTAAACCAACCTCTGATACCAACTATAAGGACCTGACCTTAAACATTATATAATATTGAATTAAATGAATAATTCACATTGAGGATATTTTCAGGTTTAGAGTTTTTAGAGAATTAGGCCGTAACTATTACATAACAACATGAATACTACATGTAGACACTACTAATCAATATCCATATTTACAGAAAATAAATATTTTTAAAAAGAAACATGTCTAGTTTCATGTTTTAGGCAGCATGACTTTTCCTTGATCACATCTTTGAACATATTCATCTTTAAGTCCTATGGAAAAAATTTCAAAAGCATGGTATGAGAATAAAAATCTTGGTAAGGGTTATAAAATAAAGAAATGAAACATTTACCAACCAGTAAATACAAATCAATGAAACCATACTTTTTAATCATAACATACCTTATGAAATCATAAGATTTATGAATAACACACACAAGTCATAAATCATAATGGTTACTTATAGAATCCATATCAAACATACATTGTAGCTATCACAGCTACATCGGGAGTTACACTTGGAATACCCATCATAGTATATTCCCAAAATCCCTTAGGAGAAACATCACATTTACTTACGTGACATTACCCAATGCATTGGAGAGATATCTCGTGCTCACACACCCTAGGATTATCACAAAACCACCAGTATACATAAACAATGCCCAATAACCATAACATAATAATAACACATAACACAAGTATGATGTAAAGGTAACATTTCCACATTCCAATATATCAAATCAAGATATTGACATAAACAATGCTTTATCAATTCATTTTCAAGACCATTTAAAAAGTGATTTTTGAATCAAAGTGTCCCATAAAACTTTGAAGCTTTTAAATGTATTATCATTTGAAAAAATTAATTTACATTTAAAAAAAATATTAAAACCCATTTTGAAAACCTGGACATTAATGAGAAATATTTATAAGAATAAATCTTTAAAACATTTAAAATGATATTTTATTTAAAGAGTTTTGTTAACAAAAAGAAAGATGCTTGAGTACAAATAATTGAAGAATAAAATTTAATCAGAACATTATAATATTCTGAGAATAATAGGATTCATGATATAATATGTCAAATGACAGTATATACACCATATAATAATGAATTGGTTCTTAACAACAATTATGTCTCAGTGGAAATGTAAATTTAGATGAAATCCCTTATAAAGATGGTATCCTTCAATTAAGGATAAATAAATCACATAATTATGTGTATAAAATATAAATACACCTAATATTAGTGTATATTAAGTGTAAAACAATCATATTTCATTCACACATATTCATAGGATGACATATTCAAGAAGTACAAGTTGAACCCAAAGAATTGAAATTGGGCTAAGAAGTTCCCTTGTAAAAATTCGACAGCCTAACGACGTCACTTTAAAATTCAGAAAATGAGTTGATAAGATGAAAATGGTATCTCATCACATGGAAATAATTTTTACATCAATAAGAATATATAAGAACATATCCTCGCATAATAAGATGTAAATTAAAAGACATAACAAAAATAAGTCTTTTAAAAAGAGGAGGGTGAAAGGTTCCCTTACAGATTGGGTAACATACGAAAGATACACCACATCAAAAAAGTTCATTAAATGATGATGTAAATACCCAAAAAAATTATAGTATATTAATAAATTAATACAATCATTGAATGTACATACACCACACAAAAGAAAATAATGCCCAATACAGCATGAATCCCATGGGAAAAAAAGTGAGATGAGAAACCCTTACTTCGTTGTAATCAATCGAGTTGTATGAAAAAAAGTTAATAACCACCAAATTAATCACAGAATAACATGAATATAAACATAATCATGATAATATATATCAAATGGATGTACAAAATACACCACATCCAATGAATAAGTGGCAGGCAATGGAAATCTCAGGGAATTGAAAATTAGATAAAAAATCCCTTACCTCATGTCTGACTTGAATTGATCATTATTTAATATCCTAATTAACAAAAAAAGTTAATTTCTACTTACATAAGAACCTTTTAAAATTTTATTATTTCTTTTCAATCACTTATTACCATGTTATAAGCATTATGTTATAATTCAAGTTAATAACGTTTATTTTGTCGATATTTAGTACTTAAGTAAAAAAGGAACACCTTATACTTACAAGTTGTTCATGTGGTCAATAGTCCATTATATCCATAATTAAATTCATTATTTAGATATCATATATATCCTATATATCCAGTATATATATACATTTATAAGAGTACATAACATTTAGTGGTATGAAATTCAATGCACCGTTCATAGAGACGGTAAGCCGTACGTACGCATGAACGCTACTTCCATTTATATTTATTACTTTAATGGAATTAAAAACATAATGATACATAGTTATATTATAATTAATGTATAATATCATATAAAATATTATTAACCCCATCATTTATACTTCCCACATAAGGCATTAACGAGTCATATCACTTTGAGGGGGTGGTAGTCCGCACTTTTTTTCAAATGAGATTATCGTATTTACCGACTATGGAAACCATAAAGTATTTCTATAAATGAAAAAATACAGGATCATAAAGAAAAAAATAAACAAAATATATAACATATATATATATTATTCCATCATAATGGTCACCATGAGAGGCGGTTGGAGATATTTGAACAATCATCATTTCGTGAGGCTTTAGTTTTCCATCCACAGAAACATTACGTTTTCACCCATTTGATGGAGGTGTGTGTAAGTGTAGTCTGAATACATCTCATAACAACATTATAGTATATTTAGGAGGCTGTTGTTGTTACAAAATAAAGTAATATAACGAGTTTAGGGGTTGGAGAAGTAAAATAAAAGAAAACAATTTAAGAGAAATCGTTACATTTAATTTGGGTAACTCCATTTGGTTTGTACCAAAGGACTACTTGAAGTGCCTTATGACTAAGGTAAGGATTCAAAGAGGAGTACATGGATATATGGAGCTTAATTATACAAAGTTTTGACAAGACAAAAGGATTTAGAGGTGTGAGGAATTGGTTAGATGTTGTTTCCTTTTATAAGGGAGAGGAGGGGCTCTTTTGGAAAGTGTGAAAATATTATTTTATTATATAATGATATTCGGTTTCTAAAGGTCCAAAAAACATTATAGTATAATTTAAGATGACTGATGGTCGAAATAAAATCATCCAATAGGAATTATACTGGTTTGGATAATATTTTAATCATTATAATTTTATTTATTTAAATCATTTATTAATGAGGTAAATACTGCATCATTATTGTGTCATATATAATTTAATTGATTTGATGTATAAATATTTTTAAAAAAATACTATCATGTAGGAAATCTTTTTAGCTTTATAAATAATATTTATAATAGAAAATATTACTTATATAACACCATATAAAAATTAATTTACTAAAATATTATTGTTTTTTTATTTTTTCCTTTACTTTATATTAATTAATCTAAAGTGTCATTATCATTCATAAGTGGCTCCATGGGGTCCCAAAATATACAAAACTATGACCATAGTCGGAAATTACTCATCCAATAAGATTTGGACAATTGTTAAGGTAATTTTGAATTATTACAATATTCTTTTTTACCTCGAATTACCCTATTTACCTATAACCGCGGTAAAAAAGTCAAAAGTTACTATTCACCAACAATTATTTTCATCTTATTGAAACAAATTTTACTTAATAATAACAACCATGTATGTCAGATTTTCAAAATTCAATTCAAAAAATTGGTAAAATTTCATTTAAATGAAAAATTATGTTTTTTTAACTACTACTAAGTGGGTTCACTATTCATAAAAAATTGATGTTTTTTAGAAAAATACCAAAAATTATGCCTATGCATTATTTGATATTCAAAATTCAAAAACGATTTTTAATTTTCCAAATTCAAAACCTAAAATTGGAATTAATTAATTTTTAAATTAATTCCCATTGTTAAAACAAATAGCATGTTTTTAAGAAACGATAACTATCAAAAGATGGACATTTGTTTATGTCCAATTTCAAAGTGAAATCAATTCAAATGACCGAAATTGGATTAAATAGTAAAAATATATTATAATTACACTTTAAAACCAATTATAAAGATAATATAACCATATTAATAAATTATATTAAAACACCATTTTGAATTAAAATATTATATTCATCATTATTCATTAAAAAATGAAGTTTATCGGAAAAATTATAAAAAATTGCACAAAGTAAATTTTTATGTCCTAATTCTAAAGAAGGATTTTTTTGGTCAAATATAATGTATTAAAGTTATCAAGACTATATTTAAAGAGGTTTCACCATTAAACTGAGGTAAATCGACCTTTTAAATGTAAATTATACTTAAAATTAAATTCATTCACATTTTAATCCTCTAAATTTTATTAGATAAATGTAAATGCATTTAAAAAACATTTATAATCATATTGTAGTTAGTTTTGTTCATTCCTTCCAATACAATGTCTAGGAGATAACTACCATTTAAAATAATAATATTATATTATTAATGTGCAACATAAGATTTAAAATAAACCCGTTGTTGCATATCAGGTACGCTATCGAACATAGAATCTCCTTTAATGTGAAATTAATATTTGATTCACAAATATTAATAAATATGAAAATTGTATTATTCCTTATTTATCTGGGATGTTCCAAATAATCTATAGAACATCCCCAACATGCTCTAAAAGAATGATGTCATTATTGATGAGAGGACGTGATGATACCAAACCACATGGAGTAAAGGGATCATAGGATGGACCCTAAACCGCGACCTTGTCACTCCTAGGGTCATTGTCATGAATAATAGATAGTATCATTCATGGCTTTCATCACAGAGGCATCATGAAAGTTACCATGGAGTACCATGGTAAGAATAAAAGATATATATATATATATATATCAAAAAATGCTGAGGTAACTCCAGAAGTGTAGTCAAATAATCCATCATATATAATGCATGTTACAATTATGCCTGAAAAAAATTTATCAATATACAGAGCTGAAAATCATGTAGTAAAGGTTCTGGTGAATATCTATGTTGGATATTCCACCATCAATGGACTCCATACGTTGAAAGACACACATGTGAAAAATTGACACTATTTCTTTAAAACCGAACCATAATCTTATTTATAGAATGGTATAACAATGTCACAATGATTGAAACAACTCTTATAAAAATCTATCTTGACCTTACCCAAGTTAGGGCTTGAGCTTCAACAACCGAAGCTCCACCTCCATAAGCCACGGGTGGAAACATGCTCTGAAAGAAGAACTAAATTGAGGAGGCATTTTCCAGATAACTTTTACACATGCATAGAACCAACTCAATGGAAATGTGGATATACTGAAAGTAAAATATGTTTCATTTATATAATGTGAACATATCATGCATGGAACTCTAGACAGAACCAAAGTATGATAGTGTAAAATGAAAAGTAATGTGGAAGAAATAAACTCCAAACCAAAAATATTTCCCAACCTGAAAAAAACTACACATGTAAATGAAAAGAGAGTCCAAGTCTAGAATACCATGCTATGACAACCATATATAGTCTAAGAACCCAGTATCCCTAATGTCCTCAAGAGTAAGGATTGACATGCCTATATTTGTAAGAGACATTTCATTCATAGGAAAATTCCATGTTGGTGTGAGTATATACATTCTAGTAGAACACCCAAAAATGTATGAAGGGGGATCAGTAAGATATACAATGGAATATGAAGACAGTAGATTGAACAAGGTATAGTGGAAGAGTATATCTCAACCCAATAATAAGTGAATGTAATATTTACAAAGAAAAATGGGATATATCAGTGAGTATATTAACTACCCATAGATCCTTTTCCACATATAGCTTGAGATTATACTCATCCATCCATAAGATGCCGAACACAGTAGCACATGACATACCTCACGTGTTTTCTCCTCTCATAGCATGAGGGTAACCAACCTAAAAGAAGTGGGTATAGAAGAAGTATATATACTCACACACACACAAATAATTATTTATATATATATGGTAAGTTAAAGAATCTCAAATAAGATAGTAAGTGGATCTACATATCCCAACTCATCCCAAGAATATGAGTTTACAATAGTTAGAAAAGCATCCATCATTAATTTCCATCATCCCATTAACATTTCTTTAACACATATGTTTAAATAATTCACTCACCACACATTGATACTATCCAATTTTTTCGACACTGACTCACCCACATGATTTTGAGTCACGTAAAAAAACAATCTCATTAGGGAAAGTGTCCATCTTCCTTGGAAGGCACAAACTATGTCTACCCATGTATCATCACTATTTTGTATAGTTAAGGGGCCACCAAATATATGTAATGATCCCATTACCTCATCTGATTAGAGATTTCTACTCTTATAGTCGCCAATGAACTCCACTACCCATCCACATTGGAGGGTAATGCTTTGGAATGTCATCAGGGAACTCCACTACCCAACCATGCTTGAGGGTAATGTCTGGATGATGTTTGCAAGGAACTCTACTAACTAACCCTACTAAAGGGTAATTACAAGAATAATTCATTGGGGAAATCCACTACCTTCTAATGGTGGAGGGTAATGCTAAGAAAAATTCATCATGGAACTCCACTTCCTAGCCCTTCTAGGTGGTAATGCGAGGAAGACATCATTGGTAACTCCACTCCCCAACAGTACTGGATGGTAATGCCCAGAATGTTTCCTTGGGTAACTCCACTGCCCAGCCCTACTAGAAGGTGAAACCTGAATGATGTCTTTGAGTAGCTGTACATCTTGGGCTACTATAGGGTAACACTCAGAATCAGGTCATCATGGAACTCCTTCGCCCAACCCTATATGAGGGTAACTCCAAGATGAAGCATTTGGGAAAGTCCGCCTACTGACTCCACGGGAGGGTATCTCCATATGAAGCCTTGGTGATCCTATAAATGCAATAACAACATCGAGGACACCAAAAAAGGTGTCATTCAAAAAAAATTGACATCATATCTCAAAGGCCACAACTATGTTCACCATTGAATTCTATGTGGGAAAATCTCATGATAGGCTACTCGTATGCCAAAATCCGAGTTCAAATGAAGGAGATAATAATGTTTAAAACCTCCCAAAAGGTTGTCATCGTGAAAAAGACATGTGAGGGGACCCACAAAAATTGTGGCCCCACATCACTGCAAATATGTGTCCCCATCCGGAACATGGATTCATGTCCATGTGTCGGTACACACCGTGCTGGTGGATTACAAGGTGTGTCCATGAAACATTCAACTGAGCTACGTCTCAGTGGCCATGTCTATGTACTGGAGCTCATTTCCATGTAATAGAAACCATATCTCTATGGTAGGCCACAAATATGGCCAAATAGTAAGGGAATACACAACGTGTGAGGGATGATTACACATCGTTTCATCCTTATCATCCATGGAACCGTAGTACCACCGCAGAGGGAGGAAACACACATTTATTTTCATCTTAAATAAGATGTGTAGTTGGGATATTCATAGAAAAAGAAATATAGAGGTTCTCATTTAAAATGGTTGTTACATCTAATATTTATCTATGAAATAGCTGAGAAATTATTGATCTGGTAGTGGAAAATAGATCTTGGTCGTTGCTCATCGTAAATTTTCCTAAAGACACCATGAGGGTTTCCCTAATCGTTCCACATGACATCTCACTTCCTTTTCCCCTGATATATTATACAACCAAAGAATCAAGTATCCTTGATTCATAAATATATCAGATCTATTATTTTTTCAACAAACCAATTACATTTCATATATTCTCCAGGGATCTATATTCTCGACCAATCATCGTCTGCCCAAAAATCATCGAATAGGGACCTTTTCAATCCAACCCTTGATGAAAACATGAGAGAAAAGGAATAATAACAAAGGTCAATTATTCGAAGACATTCATTTTTTACCAATTGATTATGAACATGTTGTTTAGATAACAAAAAAATTTAAACGAAGTAATACTTACATACTTATGATAATAAAAATGTTGCAAAAGTAACTCATATCAAAGAATAAGAGAACGATATACTAAATGCTATTATCAAGGGCATAAAAACACCAATTGAAGATCCCTATCTCATATAAGATCCCTCATTGAGTAAGTACGTGTGACTGATGTATAAAGGGTGATCTATTTCTGTTTTTGTTCTTTGACTCACATTGATCAATGTATTCTTCGTCGATTGATATTGATTTTCCAGAGGAAGGAGGGTGAGAGAGCTCTGATAGTGTTTGTAGAAATATAAGACAAACGTGGAAGATTTATTTTTGCGATATAATTATGAACATAATATTTGTCAAATAGAATTAATCAATTAGTTAAATAAATAAATTAATTTAATTAAACACACCACCAACAATCAATGGGTTTAAACATCCCCTACTAAATCATTTTATATAACGCCCAGGGTAAACATTGCAATTCAAACACAGTTGTGGTCTCATATTTTTTATCTGATCAATTTTATAAGAGTTATCCCTTTTTTTGAGGTATCATGCATGATAAATATATACTATATTTAATATATTTTTATTAAATTAGTTATGTGAACACATGGCCTTATAATCATGCACTGCCTCAGTAGCTAGATCTGAATATATATTGAAATATTTCAATCTATTATAAGGAAAAAACATTGTCACTATTTTCAATTAGAATAAATTTTAGGAAAATATATTTTAATCATTATTTTGTTAAATATATTCTTACTAAATATATTCATGAAATAAATAGGATATATAAAGTCACCATGACTATAAATGATGCATAGATGGATGTAGAAAAACAAATGGTAGTGGTTGATAATTCATTGATCGAGGAAATTTATATTTATAATGATTATGTAGAAAATTTAAGGAGACACTTGGAATAAAGATAAAAGTTACATGAGATAGATAATAATTCCAAAAACATAATTTATTTAATGGTTGATGTTATAAATTAGACAAAAATACCTCCCTTAATTGACAAAAAAAGATAGGGCCCATACAAAAAACAAATCATGAAAACCTATACATGTTGATAAAACATTCATGATATATAGATCCATTAGAATATGTTTTCATTGTAAGAGTTTTGGGGATATAAGTAATGATTATTTTAATAACATGTAAAATTATGACATTAGAGAATTCATGAAGTAAGGTATGTATTATCGAATAAAATATGATTCCTACTAGTAGAAATAAGACATCATAGTTGATGTGTATGAATATTTCCTTGAACAAAAATTTTGAATATTTTCATAACATCTATGATTATTGAAATGTGGGTTTTCATTTCTATAAAGATTTTTTTTAGAAAAAACTCAATAAAATGCATGTGCATCTAATAATATAATACCACAAAAATTAGTAAAGTAGGTTACAAACAATGATAACAAAATAATCTAAGGAAATAAAAAAATGAATAATATTCATATGTGTACACCTAAGAAGGTAGATGACGAACTTGTCAGACCAATAGTAAAGAGATTCTTTAATTATAGATGTTTTTCAACACCATGGAACAATATAAAAAAACATGGATATTAGGATGAAAAAGAAAGATTTCGAATAAAAAATATAGGCCTTCATGGTGAGTAATGAGATGGTTATCATAGAAGAAGACATCTCGTTTGAAGATAATAGGGTTTTACCAAAAACGTTTAACATGAAAGTCAATAAAAATGTGTGAGGTTGGTGAAATCTACCTAGACACACTGTAAATTATTTTATAAATGATTTACCATAATAAATATAGTCAGTTAATGTAAAAGAGAAATCATTTGTAAATTCTAATGAAAAAACTGTTCATAAGGGGAAAAAATCCAAACCCATGGGGAATAATGTAAATTGTGTTAAAGATAGTTTAATTATATGGACTGTTGCACTGAATAGGAAAGGATGAATATATTAGTTAAAATTTTATGGTTAATGTCGTGAGTCCCACTCCAACTATGAAGAAATATGAATGGATGAGAAAACCATTCATTCTAGGGATGAATAAATTTATAAAATAAAGGGTTGTGATAGATAAAAAAGAAATACAAATTATAGATATATAAATAAAGTTTTTTTTTTCTGTTGGTGATGAAATATTAAAACAATTATGCAACATTATACTTGTTGGATTCACATTATTACAAGATTTCACAGTTTTTTCTATATAGAAAACTGAATTGAATGTGAATTCATGAAAGAGAATCAATTTTGTATGTTGTAATGTAAATAAATCAATATATAATAATAAAATATAGGTATATAAATTCATATTAATTATAATAATAAACCAGACATCAAATAATATCAATAATAAATGGATCATATTTCTATAATAAATTTTCTTTGGTGAAAATGATGGGAGAAAATACCTTGAGGTAGAGCTATCAAAGTGGTGTAGTGAATAAATAATTATTAAATTAGTATATAGTACATGTCTTAACATTTTTGAAGACAATTCAATCTTCAATTATCACTTCCTCATAATTAACGTTGTTTATAATAAATGTTTATATAAAATATGTGACTCTTATGATGAAATGGGATCAATAATAAATATTTACATTATTTTTTTTAATTTATCTAGAGAAGTTAGATTAAGGTTCATGGAAATAATTTACAATTTATTATAAAATACATAATAAAATAATTTCACAGTTGGAATCAAATTGATTAATGTATAATGAATATGATGATGTAATGGTAAAATCCCCATATTATTTACATTGGGATATCTTACATGGATATAGAGTGTAAATAATTAGATCTTGTTACTATAATATATATAGTGCCACCTCTGTCACAGATGGAAGAAAATTGAGTCTCTTGATAAGTGGCATAAGAAAAAAATCGGAAGATGTTACTTTTTATGAGGTTACCATCCTCTAAATTTATGGTACAGATATAGTGAAAAAATAATAATTTTTCTCCATTTTACTTAATTTCATTAATGGAACGATAAAAAGTGACATACAAAATTAATATTTACAAGTATAACTTGTAAATGGAAATTTACTAGGCTACCATTTGATATGAAATGTATATTTTATATATTGGTAAGAAAAATGAAGAGGAATGGTTTCTATATTAGTATCGACATAAAATATAGTAATTTTTTTATGTCCCTTATATAATGGAAAAGTATTGAAGTGTTTGTAATTATTGAATAATATAATAAAAAATGATTATAACATGGAATGGTTGGAAACTTGAAGAATTTTGTATGTACAACATAAAAAAGAATGACAATGATGATAGGTTAAGGTTTGAATGTCATGGAGAATCCATATGTTTTTTACGATACATAATTTTGGTCACATATTGTTTTATATACACATTGATGAAAGATGAAGTTAGAATAGAATGAAGCTAAATTTATAAGGTAGTGAAAATTCATGAATAACTCTAATGGTAGTACATATTATTTATCCTTTGTAATAATTGTTGACAAAGTGTTCATGAAGGATTTGTATAGTCTCAAGGGTGTTTTGAGTAGTTTGAGAAATTTTGGATTGATATGGATGTTTCAATGAATAATTATTATGGTACTATGGATTTGGGAGTCACTATAGAAAAAATGAATAGGTATAAGTATATGAATGAGTTAGGATGATTTGAATACAATTTATTTAGAAATAATTATAATTACATTTTAATTAATGAATAGTGTAGATGAATCATTTTCACATTATCTGTGAGTGTTTTAGAGTTTTTTTATAAGTCACTCACTCAAATTATGACCTTTTTATGAGTAACTAAGTGCTATGTTTGGGTAATTTCAACATAGTTATGTGTCATCTAACATTCATGTGGGTGATTCCAAAGCAATTTTCTTGTTATCAATATATGATTTATATGTCATCATATAGAAATTTTGTGGATATTCATAGAAAAATTATGTTTCATGAATTAGATTATGATGATGAAATTCTTTAGAAATATGAAAAATAATTTATTTATATTATTATACATCAAAAACATTAAAAATCATGTGTGATTCAAGATAGAAAATTTAGAAATAATCAATATTATGTGTTGCTGAATAATATAAAATTTATTTTCTATGAAAATTAAATAATGGTGATATATTGTATCTAGAATTTTTTTAATAAAATAATTAAATCTATTGATATAAACATGATAATACATTAATAAAAACCTCACATAAATTTTTTATTTAAGATGTTTGTAAAATAAACGTGAAGAAATTTTTTTGAGTAATTTTAGAAAAAATAAATTTATTTTATTTTGAAATTTTAGTGTAATTAAATATGATTTCCATGGAAATATTATTCAATGAATAAAAATTAACTGTGAGATTTTATTCAAGATAAATTGAAATTTTTAGGGGAATTAGATTAAACTATAAAGAAAATTGAATATGGAGTTGAACTAACATTAGAGATTTTAACAAGACTCTAAGGAGAATATTTAGTCAGTATATAATATTTTTCATATATTTAATATAAAAACATCAATGAATGTTTTATTTGTATATTTTTATGGGACATACTAAGATAATGGGTCTTGAGTCTTCCAAAATTCCTAGAAATGAAATTTTGTAGAGATAAAAGGAAATATAAAATTAAATGAATGTTTAATACTTCAATTTTAAAGGATACAATCATTGGAGTAAAAATGAATATGTTAGATAATGGGAGACACTCTCATATGATAAAATTAGAATAAAAGAGTAATAAATTACAACATGGAAAGTAATATGAATTTTAAATATAAAAAATATAAAAAATATTATACAGGTGACATTGTTATAAAAGTAAAAAAATTAATAGAGAATTTGGGTAGTTGATGAACCGAGAGTGTGATGTGCACCAAAGAAAAAAGAATATTCTATCAATAAAGAATAATATGTTAGGCCAATATTGAATAATATTAATCTTCATGATATTAATGAAAATAAGAAAAAGGGGACTCTATGGCATTTATTTTTATAGCATATTTATAAAAAATATAATATGATAACAGGGAGGTCTTAACACTTCTATGAATTGTAACGATCTATGAGTTGATATTATAAAAAATTAAGGATATTATTGATTTGTAAATATAACAATATATTGATTTTATGTCATGTAATTAATGTCATGTGGTTTTATAAATGAAAAATGAGGATGATATGGAAACAAAAAACCTAGATTCATTTGTGGTTATTATTGTTATTTTTTTATTTTTAGACTCTTCTTATATAATAGATAATATATTTTGTAGATGTAGTAACTTCCCTCTATGATCATAGATCAATACAAAAAGGGTTAGAAGAGATATGTTCTATATATATATGGTGTGGATGTTGAAGTAGCGTGACACTAGGTATGGAGGGAGATAACAATGTTACACTAGGAAACAAGTGAGATGTTTTAAATATATCATTCACTATTAGAAGAATCATCAACATATGAATCACTATATAGCCGAAGGGAATTATTTTATTCACATTATTTTATAATTTATAGAAGAATATTTTACTGGGGTGAATACAAAATTATGACACGTAGTAGGTATCCTACGATTGGGTTGAACCTTGTGAAGAAATTTTTTTCATCTATTTACAATCTTTTCTGATTTAATGTGGTTGATTCATGTTTGGTTAATATAAAATTTTTCATAATATCATAATATGTAATAATGGATTAGTTTTGTAAAATTATTATTACATGGGGGGAAATATTTATTGATGTTAAAAATAGATAAAATATATGCGAAACCATATTCACACCCACCCACCCCTCTTAGGTATATTCTGCAGAGCTGCATTGTAATTTCATATTGAAATAATATTCAAAATTGTGTTATATATATATATATATATCTTCATCCATGAAGTAATTAAGTGGAGCACCAATAATTAGTAGTTGATTATGATACTTCAATAGTGGTTATAGTGATTCATGTACATGAAAATATCATAATTAGTTTTCTATAGTTAATTATATATTGTGAGTTTTGACCTTTTTTGTGTCATATTAGTCTTATTAAGCATAATTGGTTTTCTATAAAGAAAAATCCATGTTATATGTGTGAAATTCGAGATATATATAATAATGTAATTGATATAAAGGATTAATTAAATAATATTTATTACTAGAATCCCATATGATAATATATTTATGATGGGTAGATATAAGGTAGAGGGACCAAATTAAAACATGTTGAAAATCATGGTTTATTATAGAAAGTGTAATGCGTTATCTTAGTAATTTTTCAGATGAGTATTATTTTATATGAACTAATTTTTATTGAAATTCATTATTAGGATTCATTAATTATGTTGTTTATTTATATTTTTATTATTTTTTGGTTTTTTTAATAGTTTTTTATGCGGATATAGCCGTTTATAATTATTTGTTTAGGATTTCAAAGAAACCAGTTTTTCATAACCAGGTGATGTAGTTTAACATTTCAAAATATATCGAGGTGGTTAAAAAGTATTTCATTGTTAATAATGTCTATATAGGGGGTTAGGATAGTGATTATTAATATCATACCTAGTCCTATAGGGAGTAGTATTAGAGTTTTTATGTGTATAGTATACATTATACATCATGGTCACAATCAATGGGAAGAGAATATGATATATTTTTATGTTCCACTTATAATATCATGATGAAATATATGGTATTTTCAGAATAGTATTATTGGGGATGTTCTCTATGTTTTCATGAAATAATCTTATGTCATTATCATGAGACAATACTAAATTTTCTCATGTTATACATGTAGATTCTAAATGGTATCTCTATTAAGGGATTATATTTATCTTATAAATCATATTCACGGTCATATGGGTCACCTAAGAGTGGTATTGGTCTATCAATAAAAAAATAATGGATTCATTCTATAAATGGATTGTAGTGATATATAAAATGTGGTAATACTATTATAGAGTGTTATAGTATATTGGTAAATATGTTGGTTTTAGATAATATTGTCTATTTCAAATTTCAAACATTGTAGTTGATAGAAATGTGATTTTACCAACAATTATTAGTTCCATTCCACAAAATTTAGAATTATTTGTTTATATTTTTTATTTTAGACATACACTATCATCTATATGATCTCTTTTTGTGAGTTCATATTTTCTCATCAATGGATGGGTCAATAAATATGTTTACTACAAAAACTCACTCGATGAATAATTCAGAGAGTTCAAGGAGGTTTAATTGGTGTGAAATAATTTTGGGTGACATTCTATATATGTAGGAGTTAATGATTAATAACATTTTTTTTATAATAAAATATTTAGTGTGTATTATCTAAATCATTATCAAGATTTCCCAAAATAAAACAAAATAATATATTCATTTAGATCATAAGCAAGTATTTATTATTCATTCATCAATATGTATGTTTTTTATAAATACTTATAGAACCTGTCATATGGTATATGTGGTTATCACATTTTAGATAGATTGTATAGTACATAGGGTTGTATATGGTATAGAGTATCATTCCTTTACTCTTTTTTTGGATCATCTCAATGGTGTAATTCTTGAGGATTTAGTTAGCTTTATCTTATAGTGCAATGTCAAATTCATAATTTATAAGTTATAAAGAGACTATAAAGAATGAATATGTCTATATCATAAAAAACATAGTTAATGAAATAATGATATAGTATGATGGGGGGATGGATCATTATAAAGATCACTTCATCGTGGGGTTCTTATATTTAATTCATCACATTGGGAGATGTTATTTCTATATTATTATATTTTAAAAAGAATGAACAAATATATGATCTAAAATGTGTATATAATCCACAGGTTATATGTTATATTAAAATATATATGGAAAGATTATCAGTTTTATAACATTGATTTATATTCAAAATATCATCAGTTTGGTGTATGAGTTGACAAATTTATATTGAATACATTCATAATAATAAATGAATTGTTTTATTTTTTTTAATAATTTCATTTTTGTTGATACATGAATATATCATATTCATGGATTTTATTATCATGTTAATTCATGGAAATATTAACATGATCATGGTTGTTTTTTTAAGGATATATTGATATACTAACTAAATCTGGACTAACATGGATTATAAATAAAGATTGTATTGGAAAAACAATAAGGGCATCAAATGTATTTGAAACCCTTTATATATCATGACTTGTATAAGGAGAAAAAATTTTATATTCATTTTATTTATTAATAAATAATTTTAATATACTGAAAAAAGTATTATATAAAAATTAATTTCTGGAAAACAATGAATTTTTTCTAAGGATTTTTTAGAATGAGTGGATATTAAAATGTGTTATAACATAATTATTTTACTTCTTGGTAAAGACAATTTTCCGGACCAAGATAGTATAAAATGTTTGTGGGATGACTGATTTGAGATAGTGTTGAGGACGATGAAGTGGAGAATGATTTTATAACCTATTATGATCTAACTACATAAATATTTGATACATTTTCTATAATGGTATGATTTGGGCATTGTATTGAAATAAGGGTTGATGTATTAAGATCCAAGGGTATGTTATGTTAATTAGTTTATTAGGGTGTATAAGAAAAAATATATGAACCATGATATAGATATTCCTATGTTGGTTCTTGTATATATTATTTGTGGAAAAACCATGTTTAGTTAGATATTTGTACTTTTAATTTTTTATAAGAGTTAACCATATATTATCATAATTAAATATAATCCATAAAAATAGAGGTTTTTGAAATTCATATTATTATTTGAATTTTAACTAGATTATACCCATTAAGGGAATTTCTATAGATAAAAATATTTTATAGAAGAATTTGTTTATATGTTGTGAATGTCAAAACTGGAATGGTAGAATATTTACCTCTTAATCTGATTTGCATAGAATATAATTAGGACTAATATACGGTGGTTTTGAAACCAATAAGCATTACATATTCTTGTATATATTCCATAATGAATAAATAAAAATTATATTTTTATTTTCAAAATATATTTGATTTTTTTTGGGGGATCACATTATAGATTGCACTCTGATTTTTTATTTATTCCAATGTATAAGTGAATTTCCTAGTATCTCTCTTGTATATGAAGGTTGTAGTATAGAATTCTCACATACCTAAATCATTAGTACACCAAGGGCTAAATGAAGTGTATCATAATTATTTGTGCTTATTTTTTCATTTGGTATTCAATTATATTGTCTATTTTTATTGATAGTACATCATCATTAATTATTTATGATAAAAATAAGCTAACGGCTTGATTAATACAATATAGTCCCTATTTTATGTGGATAAAATATTATGAAATGATTAATATCATTACTGGACATACAGGGTCACTATTTTTAATTAATAAAATATATATTTACAAGGGTAAACTAATAAATATAAAACACTTACTCTTAATTCTGGATACCAAGTATGGGGATGACAATGAAAGAGTATATATAAATAACATCATTTGATGCTACTAAATTTTTATTATTATTTAATCAAATAGAGATATATGTTTATTAAAATTAATCTTGACTATTAATTTTAAATGTTTTCAAACACATATAATGTTGATATTAGAATATAATTCATAGAAAACCATTTAATTGGATCATAATATTTGGATTTCAGAGGATATGTATTTTGGGATTCCATTATATTTAAATTTAACGGGATGTTATTTTTCCACTTGGTTGAGTTTTCCTGGATTAATTTTCATCATCTATCAATGTAGTTAATACTAGTTCTGGAGTGGCATGAAAGGTATTTTTAGTTTCTCTTATGTTTGATGGAGGTAGGAAAATCAACGTCATTAAGACAATTTCACTTACATGAGACAATTAATTTAGTGTTTATGTTTATGAAATGGATAGTTATGTCTCTAAATTGAAATAATTCATATGAGTAATATATATAATAAAATTTATTATTTAAATTTCTGAGATTAATAATTCTTTTGAGAATTGCATGAATTGGTATATCGTCTTATGAGGAATTATGGGATGTTAAAAACCTAGTTCATGGATCCTCCCATGATACATTTGAATCATGATTTGTCCAATCTATTTATACGTAAACCTAGAAATATTCCAATTTATGATGTATTTTATGTGTCACAATAGAGGAGATATATTTTCCCCTTCACATTTGACAAATAATGATCATTTCTAAATTTGTGTTGATGAATTATATATTGAGATATTTTATGGAATAAGATATGGTAAAGGAATGATCTATGTAGGAAAACGATAAGAATTGTTCGGTAATCATTTAAACAAAACAGATAACAAAAGAAGTCTCTAGAGTTGTAAGTGGACATGAGCTCTCAAAATTTTAACCCATTAGCTAGGAAAAATTGATGAATCTTTAGAGGGATAAGAATCACTAAAGAAGATTTTACAATTGTCATATAAAAATGAAATATATTATTATATATGAGAATTATTTTACCTTTTTTTTCTCGGGATTTTGTATTCAATATTAATTTATGTTCATTGGATATGGGGATCTAAAAATAAATATAACATGTTACTATTTGATGGATGGTTTTTTAATTTAATAACGATTTTTGGAATGGGTTATTTCATCATTTGAAAAAATTATTAAATATTAGAATGCAATTAATAAGTACAATATATTATAAAAGGGAATGATATAATATATTTTTCCCATTCTATAATGTCCTGGTGAGAAATATACTCCCAAAGTAATAAAATAATATATATTTTCATTCATATATATCAATTTTTAAAAGATAATGTCTCTCATGCGTACATGTGGAACACCACCACCAAAAATCGATGGGGTTCATTTATGCCTAGAAATTTATGTGGATAATAATAAAAATGTGTATTAAAAATAAATAAATAAATAATTTTATTATTATGATTATAAATATTAGTAAACCATTACCATGATTAATATATCTGGTCCATTGAATTGAAACACACATATAAGATGACTTTTTTACACCTTAATGTTCATATCAAAGAAGAAATTTTTAACAAAATTTCTATTTGAAATTATAACAGGAAGATAATTTTTGATTTTATATTTTAATTGGGTTATTAAATTTTGGTATAAATAATCAATATTTTTTATATGCAATAATTGAATGTGTATGATGTAATATGGGTCATCAGGTAAGTGTTTGTGTTATAGTCACATTTCATTATATGATTATCTATACATCATTTCTATTGAGAGGAATTGTATGGATATTATCCCTTAAAACACATATATTTTCATCTTATCTATACATTCATGAAATGTTAATGTTTTATCACCATATTCTATTATATTTTACTTAATGTGATTAGAAAAATGTTTTAAAATAATAGTCCATATTGTTTCATCTTTGGTGATCGAGAGTTCTTCCAAACCCATCATAATAAATATTTTTTCATGACAGTAGATAATAATATTTAAAATTTATCAAAAAATTTATTTTTCACTACAATCTAAATTATTAAAAATGTTTTAATTATTATAATTAATTTTTTTGTGAAATAACTTTGTAAATATTTTCAAGAGTTTGAAATGAATGTTCTCTCTCTAAAAATGTGGTGTTGATTAATTTCTTCATCATCAACAGTGTTCACTAATTTGAAGATTCCATTACATATTTTAATTTTTATTGTCAATGTAAATAATTTTCATAATAATTTATTAATTGATATTTATATTTCTAAAAAAAGTAAATATTTATTATGTTTTCAATGAACCGTAAAAATTTAATTTTAAAGGTATTATCATATAAGTCAACATCCTATATGAAATTGTATTATTTACTTTGAATATGATCTTAGGATAATATCGAAATTTATTCATTGAATGTATTTTGATGATGGGAATTAAGAATGATTCTATGAAACTTCATTCCTTCCCCATGGGTTATGAAATAATGAAATGATTGTGAATTATGTTTATTTTAAATGAGTTATTATACAATGATATGATTAATATTTTATGATATTGTGGATATCATTTGTATGGTTTTCAATATTTGATGGTTGTATTGAAATTATATAGATCTACATAGTCAATAAAATGCACTGGGTAATGAATTTACCTCATAATATGTGAAACCTTGAAGTCATTGTGTACTCGGTCCAACTATGGTGGTAGAGTTACACCGTACACCACCTCTCCATCTCTATATAGTTCTTGTAAATAGTAACTGAATCATAATGTTAACCTTCTACCTGATATAAATCTATGTAATTCGTGTGGAAGGGATTTCATTATGAACACATGGTCTCCCTCCTTGAACTCAACATGTATCCCTCGTCAATAAAAATTAGACTTATAATTTATCTATGAAATTCCTATCCACTTCTGGACGACCATAACCTTCTCTGTAGTATCTCAAACGAACTTTGGGCCGATTATTGTCAACTTTCCTAGACCAGTTCAACAATGTGGTGACCTACAGGGCTTCTTGTATAAGGTCTCTAATTTTGACATAATAATTATGGAATGGTAGCTCTTTTCATATGAAAAACCACCAACAGTTGGTGATCCTCCCAATTATGGAAAAATGCAACATTAAAGCTCACAACTTGTCCCCCAAGACATAAAGGGTCTTCTCAGTCTAGAAATATGTCTGGGGAAAATGTTGTGATCAAATTAATCTATGCCCAAAAGGTCTCCAAAAATAATCTACATAATCGTGAGATGATATGAGAATCAAGGTCTTAAATGGTCATCTAGGTAAATTCATGGAGTTAGAGTTTTTCTTTCACGTACAAGTGTTCCAATATATTTTTCTAACTCTACTCTAAAATTTATAGGAAGTGCACTCACATGGTGAGATGGTCTATTATCACCCATATTAAATCACGTCCCCTAGATATAAATGAAAAAAATATCAAAATTCGCATGAATATCCCAAAAAACCACTCTATCACCTCGGAAGGATGATTAAATCCCACTAAAAATTGTTTCCCATTATTCTCTTGATGAAAAATGAGGAATAAAAAGACCAACTCTATAAAAAAAACTCTTAATGCCTATAAAAAAATAACATCAGAGGTTCTAGTTCAACTTTTCTAAACCTGGATGTATTGTCAAATAGGATTTAGGAATATCCCATAATGTCAATGGTTCTATCATCCATTTTTCAAAAGTAAAAAATCCTCTACACATTTATAATATCCATCAAGAGCATGTTCAGTGGATATCTGAGTATATAAGGAATCACAATCGATATCTCAACATTGAGAACCCTTGAAATGATATAATATATATTTTGATAAAAAATTGACTATATATATGAGGAAATATCATTTTCCACAAAGGAATACAAAAATGAGGATATATTCTTTGATGCATTATCCATCAACTATGAACAAGATCTCCTACTGAGATTATCTTCCACCATGTCCCCATTCAAGAAGTATACACAATCTTAAAGTCATAGTAATTGAGGAAGTCTATCCTCAACATTCTTTGATGTTATCTTCATTATGAGATAAGATATACTTCAGAACAGAGTGGTTAGAGGGTATAATAATCTTCTCTACCATTGTGTAGGATTTTATATTTTTATTGTGAATATTACCACTTCTAATTCAAGATCTTGGTTTATGAAATTATGCTATTATGGTACCAAATAACAGTAACCATAAGAAATAACTACTAGTATCTCTATGATTACAAAGCCAAGACAGATCCCTGATGCATATCATTATAATACATACTGAACATCCTCATTTAGAAGCCTTAATATGCGAGTTCTCATCAACATATACATCATATTTTGAAAGAATTACAAGAAATTTTCCATCGATAATAGAGGCTACCGATTTCTAGTAAATTAATTCATGGGTTCTCCAAAATAGAGAAATTAGGTACTTATTTCAAAGAGTATCATGTTAATCCAAGTAAACTACATAACTCAGTAATGGTCTTTGGTGGCTCTTAGTCAATAACTACCACAATATTCACTAGGTACACCACTACTCTAGCATATAAGATGATATGTCCTAAGAAGTGAACAACTCACATAAAAAATGTAATATTCAAGATATTCACCAAACTATTATTCTCTCAGAGTGTTTCTATTAACATTACCAAGTGTCTTGTGTTCTCCTCCTCATACTTAGAGTATACTAGTCTATCATAAATGATGACTTCCATGAACCGGTCTAATAATGGAGGAATGATCATTTTCATGAGTCCCATAAACACTCATTGTGTGTTTTTCACACCTAAAGTCACCACCCTGAAAACATAGTGACCATAGAGAAAACTAAATGTCATATTAGGTATATCCTTGAACCTTAATTACAGTTGTTGATAGATTAATCTGAGGTAAATGTTTGATAACCATCATGATCCTCCCATATTATCTGTCATGTCATTGATCCTCTATAATGGATTCCTATTTTTCATAGTCACCTAGTTTAAGAACCAATATTCAACACATAAACATATTATCTCATCCACATCGATGTAAAAAACACAAGGGTTCTGTAGGGGAAATATGGGGTATCACAAAGTAAATTTCCTAAAAGTATTTTAATTAATCAATAATCACACTAATATATATAGTAACCATAATACATGATGATAAAGATAATATTTCCATCCCAAGTATTATTTAAATGTATATTTCTTGCTCTCAGTAGAGAGGTAAGCTTAGTAAGTCCTCTAGAAATACATCCTCTTACTTTGCCACCACCACATGGAACTTGTGGCTGATCAAATCCAATAATCCAAGAAAATTTATCTTAATCTTGGTAGTAATATATTACACTCTCCTATTTTGGATCCCTTATTTCTCTTCCAAAGAAACCTTTTTACCCACAAAGGAAAACCTCATCAAAATATAAAGCAAACTCAAAATCCCCCACCAAAAATAGTGAATCTAAGAATGAACTATGGAAATCAATTCCATACCAAAAATGTCATCATAGGGCCTCATTACTACTAAAAAGAGATATTATACAACCTCTATCATCCAAGGTCCATGTCATACTATGTTTATAATTCCTTAATCAATGACTCAAAACTAGTTGGAAAAATCATTTTCAAGGATTTAGAAATAGGCTCAACTAGATTTTTTAATTCTAAAACCAAAGGAATGGAAAGGAATGAGTTACCATTTCCGAATCCTATTAATTATACATCTAATGTAAAAAATACAATGAGTATACCTCTTATCATCCCTGTAACCTTGGTGTCATTGTCCTTCATAGCTTGAGACTTCCCTCATCCATAGACACCAAATCCCTATGCATGGGATGGACCACCTGGGGGAGGTGGTGGAATTTAGTAAAACTTCATATCATATCATCCTAATATTACATCCCCTCACCCATGGCAGCTACCTTTCATACCCCCTTTATCCTACCTCGGATTCAGTTTCCTCTTCACCATATACCGATATTCTTTAATGTGAGTTAGAACAACTCAATCTATATACCCCTGAAAATCACAAAAAAAATATTACATATACATCAGTAGATTCATGACATTTAGAGAGACATGATTTGATGAACCCAGCTCCTAATATCATCTATTATTTTTTCTTACATGTTTGGATCACTGAATATGCTGCTAGATTCTATTTATTGAGGTATCATCTCCTAGGTTCCCTCTACTAGCACCCAATTTCTATACATGCACTGTCAAAAATCTATCCACCAACAAAGAGAGCTAATGAACCCCAACATAGTAAGGAATATATAAGGATATAACTAAAACCTTGATATACCATCACAAAAACTAATCAATAGATTGTTATATGAATAATTGATCTTGAATAATATTCATAGTAGATAGTGTGACATTATTAAACATCACTAAGTACACTTCCCTGGTCAAGCTAGCCTTTTACAGATTCAGAATCCCTTTTATGATAACTAATAGATATGTGGTAGGAAAAAACATCTCCTTGAATTGACTCCAAATGCGAGACCATTATTGGGATGTATAATTGTGTGACTAAGTCAATAAGATCAAGATTTCCAATTATAAACCTAAATAAAACATGATACGAGGACCTCAATATGATATAGAGGATTCCTCGAAAGGCTAAAACCATGATTTATTACATATATCTAGTCCTCATCCATCGTGGGGTTTGGCTCACCTAAGAACTTGGGAGGCGGCTTCTTATGGAAGACATACAGTGAAATCATCTAGTATGAATCTCAACCAGAACAAACAACCCTTACTGTTTCTCGATGAGAGGTGGTATATCTGGTAAACCACCTAGAGGTAATCTTTTTATTACATAAACCTGGAATAAATCCTCATTACGTAGAAGACCATCCTCTTAATCATGAAGTGGTATCCTAGATGGATGAATTGGTGAAAGTATAATGACATAAAAAAGATACACCATTGTTAATTATATTATTAATGGGGATGACTCGATAAGGATATGTCAAAGAAAAAATACACCTATATGACACATGTATCAATGTTTTCCCTAAAACCAATTTCTAGACGCACCATTTCAAACGAAAGGTGATTAGATTCATGGTGTATGGATATATCAGCCGCTGCAACAACATTGGAGTCCCAGGTATGAAATCCAAACTAAAAACTCTTAACTTTGATTCCCCAAACTAATATCATAGACACTAGTCCTATGGTAGAACAATCTACTCAGGAACCACTCTTTCATGGACCTACCCACTGACGTCCAACATGTGACTACCCAAAGAAAAACTCCCATGGTTCAAGCGTTGGAGACCATCACTATGTAATCATATCTCACAAATGGAAAAAATATTCCAAATTCACCTACACACAAATTAATCTTCAATACCATAAAATACTGAATTTTAAAACAAATAAAACCAATTCTTGTATACATATATGATCCCAAAAACAAAATACAATTGTAAGGTACTGAATATGAAAACAAGGCTACATATAAGGACAAAAAAATATAGTGATTAAATCCTACTCTAATTGGGAGGAACATGATGAATTTAATGCTCTAGGAAAATATTTGGTATGTCATTATCATGTTATGCACTTTTTTCTCCCTATCCTCCTAGAACATCGTTATATGGGTCATCGTCTATACATGACTCAACAGGTGTAGAAAGAGATAATGTATGTGCGAGTTTAAAAATGCCCAGTATAACAACATGAAAATAATAAAAAACCATAACAAGAATAATCATATCATAAAATGATATAAAAATAACTGTATAATAGAAAACATCATGATATAGTTATGAAGTAATCTTTTCCAATAAGTAGTTACAACCAACTTCCAGCCATATATTTATTGTTTGATAAATTCATATTCTTGGAGAATCCACTCCATGATTTATTCCATCTCTAAAGACACTAATCAAGGTGGTCAAGATCATATGGATCCACCCTTGAAATCCCACTAGTATTATAAGACCAACTTACTATGTTATGGGGTTACCCAAAGGACCAGTGAGGGACACGACAAACCCAAACTAGTTCAAATATATTTTTAGTTGATAATACACTAATTATATCATGAAAACCATCGTTACAACCTTCTAGATAGAGGATCCATTTACATCTCAAGGAGGTCAAACCAAATAAAAAATTCTGACATACGGTATATTGATAATTGAGGATCACCCTACAATCTCATAGAGGGAAACCAAAAAATATATCTCAGAATCATCTTGTAGAGGTGATAAAAATCCTAAGTTGTGGCTATATTACCACATCGTACTGTTAAGATAATGAAACAAGGGAAAAAAATCAACCATGACTGGTCTATACTAACAATACATTAAGCTACAAACACCCTTAAAGTCAGTATACTAAGTGTTCTATGGGTTCACAACATGTTAAGGAAACTCGTGTCCTTCATGTGTGGTGCCTCCTCACATAGAATTTAAATATCCAGTTACATGGTTTGTAGTAATAGTACATAACATGTGGATATTTAATAACACCTTTATGTTTTCATGTTCTCATTCCCATATACCACTGTAGATGACCAAGTACCAACTAGTGTACACTTTGTTATGTCTATGTACAATTGGATGTGTCCTTGGGTCACTCATTATATGATTCTGTCATAGTGTGTGTGATTTTTATATATGTATAGAAACCCCAACACCACATGTTTTGGCTGGGGGGGTCCAACATAATGTTTAATACTACATTATAGACCATGAATTTTACAAATCCTTTGGAATATCATACATATTAGTCTGTATGTTTTTGTTTCTATTGACAACACTAAGACCCATGTATCTAAGGTCTCTTGGCCCTAAAATCACCCTATCTCTATATTACGACGGTTGATCCTCTCAAAACGCTATAAAATAGTCCAAAATTGCACCACTGCACATCTAAACAGAGAATAAATTATCCCATGGTTCAATCCCATCACATTCATCAATAGATCAGATATAATCATGCATGATCATCCTATAAAAAACATCATCTCCAAATGTACCCCTAATATTGATCTGTTGCACTAATGAATTGACCCTCAAAGATCAAATATCAATTAACCATCGAAACATTTTCCAAATAAAATACCTTGGAAGAATGATCAAATTATATAACGAAAAAACAATCCATAAAATATGAGTTAAGAACATTAGCATATTTTTTTGTCATTGATTTGTTATCATAGAAATAGAGAAAGAAAGAAGAAAATAATTTCAATGAATACATGAGATTCAATCAATTAAGTCTACTCACGATGCATGAATCAAATATATTTTTGGAATAGATCACGATTCTACCAGTATAAACTATTGAGATGAAAATTCAAAAATTAAACATCCAACATAGGGTTTGGATCAATTTTTGACATAGAAAAGTCATGTGTTTCCTTTACTGGAGAGTTTTACAAATTCTAATAGAGAATGATTATTGATCATAATCTGATCTGGTGCCTAATACCAATAACACTATCTAGTGGGTTTTCAGTTCTATAATTTTTAGTGGGAAACTATGATAAATAATCTATGGAAACTTATTTATTGGATATAATAGACCATGCACCAAAAAAATAAAAAGAATAAAAACTTTATTTTCATTTATTCATTTACAACCACAAAAACGTTTTCAAAAACACCACATACCGATAATGGTTATGTCGTTCCTTGGGTGAAACCAACAAACTAAACATAATGGTACCCTCATAATTTTAATATGGTACCCCTTTAAATTTTTATTCCATATTTCATGAAAATTGGTCATATGTGATATTAAAATATTTAATATATTTAAAAAATTTATTATTGAATCACCATGCCTCAGAATCACACGCTGTGTCAGTGACTTATCTCAAAAATATACCATGTATTATCCGAAAATAATATATGGAATATCTAATTTATTACACTATACCATTTTAATTTTTTTATCTCAAAATCATTTAATATCCGTAGAACTAGATATTATAATTTCCTATAGGTTCTCAACAGTTCTATAATACTAACTATAAGAATGAGAATAGTATGATATACTAAAACTAAACTATCTCTCTAAAACCTATTAATGACTTCTGTAGAACATTGACGAAATTTTCAGAACCCAATTAGATATGATGGAAATTATTACCACATGCAATTTTACCACTTTTTTTAATATATATTATATAGTGTTGATCAAGTGATACATATTCTCTAATAGAAAATAATTCTTCCAAATTCATAAGGAATTAAAATATATCACTTAAATCATTACAAAATATAGAATTTTTGGTAGTCCAAAAAAATTTCAATGGTTGTTTCTTCCCATTTCCAATTTGGAATGTTTAAGGATTGAAAAAATACCTTGTAATTTTTTCTCTCCAAAAAATCATTCTTAAAATCTTGTATGTGTGGAACACAAACACAGTTTTTGAACCATATCATTCCATCAGAGTCATGGTTAAAATCAATAAAATTTATGACCCTCTTTTTCATATCCTAACCTTTGTTTTTTACAAACATAATAATCACATGGAAATATTGTTGAACATTAAATTTAAAAATATATGATTTCTCTCTTTAATTAAATATTTATAGACCCACCATTTTTAATTAGTGAAATATTCAATATTTTTTTCTTCATTATAGATTGGTTACCATATTCCTTTTGACTCAAAGCTTCTTACACCATGTTCACTATAAAATAGTGGTAGTTTATTGAGTATTCATAATATTTATTCATCTCTAAATATATTATATAGAAAATAAAATGTTTTAGCCCAAGATATTTTAATTTTTTTCAATAAAATTTAATCTTTTCAATATTATTCACTATACGCAACAGCAGGTTTATCTTTTATTACATACAAAAGTATATTTTTCATTCATTACATGTAGCCTTATGTTTATATTGTGTTACATTCAAAATTGACATTAAAAACATGAAATTTTATTAAAATATTATGAATTAACAAGATAGTCACCCACTTGCCGTTAGATTGGAAGGTATAAATAGTATTTCATAAATTATGAAAATATATATTCAGACATGTATTTAATTTTTTTTTCAATAACCAATTAATTAAAAATTAAATAAAAAATAATTCTAAAATAAAGGAAATCTTTTATTGAAATAATAGTTTTAATAAAGAATTCATTTTAACTTTCTAAATTAGAAATCCTTATTTATGGTCGATTTGAATAAAATTTATAAAATATATGTTTAATAGAATGTTTAACAGTCGTCTTTTGTGTTCTCTATACATGAGATGAAAATAAATCATATATTATAGTTATAAACTCTGTCATTATAAAAACCAATTTTTTAAAATTTTGAGAACATATTTTAAAACAAATTACGATACTTGAAGAAATTTAGTTGGAAAAATAATTTTCATTAATGAAATCATCATGTAAAAATTATATTTGGTTGAAATTATTAGAATTATATTAGATTTTAAATTTTACGATTAAGAGTATTATGAATAGAAATTTATTTTAAAGAGATTAAAATTATTGAAAATTAATAATTTTTTAAATTATTTTTTTATTATAAATCAATTAATCTAAATTAGTTCATTGATACTATTTTCATATATAATTTTGATATATATTTTTGATTCTTTTGATATTTTTCTCATCTTGTCTTGGTGATTAAATTTAAATTATATTTTCCACTTTTGTGTATGGATTTTGGAATAATTTATTCAAATTTTATAATCATAATATTATATGTTATATAATAATTTAAACATATTTTCTCACCATAATTAATAGTAAAAATAGAAAAAATTATTATCGATCTTAAGTTCAAAATAAGTTTACCACATTTCAAGCAAAAAAGTAAAGGTAAAATATGATTCAAAACATAGAAAAATCAATTTGGATGCTAAATTATTTACTATACCACTTATATCCTTGATAATGGCCATTTTTATCCTCGTTTCATGTGACAATAGTTTGTAAAACATTTTCTTTTAAAAAATTACATGTGTGGAAATCACCTCCCTTATAAAAGGTCACCCATTCTCCTATACTATTCACATATACAAAAACAATTGGATCTACCACTGTGTACTAAAATAAATTCTTTATTTTCATCCTCTAACCCTATATTCCTTCGTTTGGTCATAAATACCTCCTATTAATCTAGTTGGTGTAAACTAACAAATGTTCTCTAAAGAAGAGTTAAAACCACTAATAGATCATTTAATTTAATTCATTCCACCACCTACATATATTTATATTAATACATATTGAAATTATATCCTTAGTTTATTACAAATACATTGATGTTTTTTATGTTAATTAAATTCCCTAAAACCATATAATATTCTTGTAAATAGGTTAACGAATCATAATTTGTGTGTACGGAAGACTACCACCTCATTAACCTATGTCACTAATTTTTACCTTAGATAAATTAATGAGTATATGTTATAATGTATTATATATATATATTATATGATATTATTTGTAATTTAAAATGATTATATTTATTGTTCGTTTTTCATTACATCCCGTGTGAATATGATCATGTCATTTGCGTGTATGGTATACTACCGCCTCATGAATCGAAGTGATTCATTCAAACCTTACATGGAATGAAATGAGAATGGTTTTAATAAAATTTTGATATATATTACATAACAATTATTCTATAATGGAAATATATTATTTTCTATTGTTTCTTTCAAATTATTATTATGTATATCACTTTTCTCCCATTACTAAGAATCTAAACTCAAACAATATTATGTTCCCTATCTATATGTTATGAATAATGGTTTTTAGTTGGTTATGTTTCTGAAGAGTTATAATGGATATGATCATTGTGGGATATATTTTATATATTTCACCAAATTAGATTATTGTATAATTGACCCCAAAATCACAAATCTATTATTATCCCCAAGGATGTTTTTTTGTAATGTATTGAACACTAAAAAAATAGAAAATCTATATATGAAAATTATGGTTCGACAATGTTTATATTAGGTAAAAGGATTACATAACCTCTAGAAACATGGATAAAAAATATATATTGTGTTACCAAGGGTATATTTATAAGGATATTTATAGGGATGCGTCTAAGGATAACTCTATAGTGTGATCCCTACGGTATATTTATGTATGTATATATAGAATATAAAGGATATTTATATCATGGTTGATATTATAGATATTATGGAACCATGATCAAACTAGTTGGACAAAAAATTCCAAACATACATGAAAAAGAATACATATATTTCTCAAAACGCAACTTTGACATGAAAATATTAATAAACAGGTAATAAAATATCATTCCTAAATAAAAAATGGATTAAAAAATTATTATTGTTGTTTAAAATTATTTATATTAAACTTATATTTGTTATATATTTGTTTAAATGTGTAAAAATATTTCAGGACATAATGTATGGGTTTTACCTGTCACTTCTTACTTCTGTGGGACAAATTCCATATTCCGCAATTATTTAATTTGGGAAGTATATATAATACCAATAAATGTATTTTTTATTATTATCCAAAAATTATTATAGACTTTCTTATCCATTTTAGGATCTATCTTTATTGGGGTTTATAGTTCAATTGTTTTGAATGTGTCAAGGTAATTTGTTTTTCAATTTTCTATCATTGATACATACTTTAGATTATGAACTTATATTATTCTATTATGTGTACATAATGACCCTTTTTCAAGATATGTAATTAATATAATTATTCTTAGGTTATTATTTGATTAATTTAATTTTATTCTTTCATGAGGACTGCGATTAATTATTTCCAAAGAGGAAAACATTTAATGATACAATCCCATCGTTTATCGGTATTATTAATGTTTATGCTTGTGATGAGGAAATATTATAAAACATATCTTGTGAAATTGATGTATTTTACTCTCCTATTATTATTTAATTATAATAAATGTGTTTCATTTAATTTCCTTTATTTATTTAACCAATAGTTCACATTGATATTTTTAAGAAATACCATTTTTATTTATCTCTTTGGTTAGAAACCATTTTTTTATTATCAAATTAAATTTTTCCTAAAAATGTATTGTAAAACGTTTTTACAATTATAAAAATGATTTAGTAATTTTATTTATACCACTTTTTAATTTTATTACATAATTTTTTGAAATGAATCATTATGCTATTTTCAAAAAAATGGTAGTTTGGGATTTACCAAAAAATGTGAATGGAATGTTTGTATTATAATTTATAGTATAAAAGAAATTTCACAAGTTAATGATTTTTTTTAAAGATTACCGAATTTTATTTTCATTTTATTTTCAAATAAAAATATTTTCTAACTTATTTATAATTTAAATTGTTTTTATAAGTGGAAATGTTTTTTCCATATGTAATGACATAACAAATTTTTAATGATTCCTTTTGAAATTTTACACAGTTATTTTCAAAGAAACAAATATTTCCAATATTTTATAAATTTTTAATTTTAAACAATGTATTAAATAAAAAGTTATTTTCCGTATGAAATGATCCAGGTTATCATTTGAAATCATTTACCAACAATGTTGACTTCAATTGAGGATACATATGCTTCATTGTGGATATGATACATGGATACCATAATACTTGATTATATGAATGGATAATGTTTATGATTTCATGATGTTAATGAAAACATGTTTCTTATAAATTATTTATACCACAATAGAGTCTTTCTAAAAAATACTTAATTTTTTTAGTTTATTACATGATATAAGTTTTATAAAACATTATTCGTAATGAATGGATTCTACAATGAGGGAATGATGAAATGGTTATGAATGTATTTATTTTACATATGTTTTTTTGATGAAATGTTTATGAAAGCCAATTATTTTTATGGGATCTGATTTGAATAATGGTTATTGAATATTTGAAAGACATGTTAATGATTTTATTTATGTGATTGGTGGGATATATATCTATCAACAAGGTATTATGTAATGATTAATTTTATATGTGTTCAATGATTACATGGGAGGTCATCCCTATACACAAAAAGGGTATATGAGAGGTTATCTCATGGCCAAAATAGGGTACTCAAGATGTTATCCTAGGATTGAAAGATGGTATACAAGTGGTTATATCAAGCATGGAGAATGTACATGGGCGGTTTTCATAAGACTATTATGTTATAAATGTCTTGGTGGGTTTCCTTGACATAATGTTTTCAATCATTTAATATATTCCACAAATATATGCATTATGAAAATGTTACTCTCTCATATATTATGTTCATTGAATCCCTTATCATTTATGTATTACGAACAGTAAATCTATATTCCCTTACTGATGATTAAAGTCTTTAATATGTAGGGTATGGATTTCTTGTGTTATGATTATATTCTTATGACCTTATAAACCATATAATCTGAAATAACTTTTTTATATACACATACTGAGTAATTAATCTCTCCTATTATTATGTTTACTTTATCTAGGTTATGAAGAATGTTTTCACATAGTGGTGTTTTGGGAAGGGTCCTAAATAGCAAAATCATTATGGGATATATTGATGATCATTCAAAAAATTTATTTCTTTTGTACCAAGAATCCAAAGAAAAAATAATTATGAATGTTTTGGGTAGTTTAATTTCCTAAATCATTGAATATTAAAAAAATAATTTCATATATATATATATATGAAAATAATATGTGGAAATATTTTCCACACTTTTAGGGTAAATATAGAGTTTTACCATTCATGATTTGTATATATTTCACAACTCCAAATATAGATATAATTTTTTCATATACATAATGAATAATTCTACCAATTTTAATCCACATAATGAGATGGGTAATTTTAATCATGAGACTTCCATTTGTGTATGAAATAAGAATTCACTATATAAATTTTTAGGAGAAAACATTAGAATCCCTTTTCTACTGAATAATTATAGATCACAAACCACTCAATAAAGCATTGAAGTGATATCATGAGGGAACTAAAAAACCTTCTTTTTATCTTCTTGAAATTATCTTTACATTCCTATATCGATAAGATCATTACTCCATTCCAAGTCGACCTACGGAGTTAATTAGATAACTATTAAAAACCTAAAACAAAACATGTTTAATATTAATCCAAATTAAAAGAAATATTGATTTCCATTATCTAGTGTTGGTCTGGATAATTTATTAATGACTTATTTTTCTAATGGATATATATATACCATAAATTGAAAATATATGAAAAAAACTAAATATATTTAAGAGAAAAATTTCATGTGGTAAAATTATCATAACACTTTTCATTCCACATGGCCTTTAGCACAATCATAATGTGATCTTCATGAACTTAATTTATCAAATAATAATAATTAATATTATATATATAGTATACCAACAAAAAATTAATGTGGTATGTAATGAAAATATTCACCAAATCCATTAATATAGTAGGAGAATCACTAAGGAAAAATGGAATCAGTAAAAATTCATAGTGTACATCCCATGTATGGAATGCATTATGAAGTAAACCCTCTTTCCTAAACCTCAACTAATGATATATATAATAATGGAAAATCATGGAATAGTATTTATCTCCACATAGTTGATCTAATAATGCAACAATATTTAAGAGAGGATATTTTTTCATGAGTAGGGTATTTATGAGTTCCTCATATCAATGCAAGGATGCATTATCCCATCATTCATCTTAAAAAACAGATTAGGTCCACCCCAAAGTGATACACTAGAGAATGAGAATCCCAGATCATGATTCGCTTGGAGTAACTTTTTAAATTCATGAAATGAAATTGGGTCCATTCTATAAGGATTCATTAACATAGTCAAAGCACTGGGTATTAGTTTGATTGAAAACTCAAAATCAGGATTTTTGGGAGAACAGAAAAATTACTCTAGAAAAACATCATCAAACTCTTGTATATTAAGTTTATTCTTTATTTTTTATGTATTCATAACTATATGAGATATCTGAACATCTTGTATTGGAAATAGGGGACATAATATATTAAAAATCTCAATTGTATATTCATATTTATTCTCACATTGATAAATTATCCTAGTAATATTTAGAGTATAATATGTGGAATACGTTTCTTATAAATTGATATGGGCTCAATATAGAAAAGTCTAATATGTGGAAAAAATATCACAGAACTCAACTAAGTGGAGAATCACCAGATTTACAAGATGTAAATTTCCTCAAACATCAATCATAGTCGAACTATTGAATTGGTATTTGAAAATTTTTCAATCAGATGTTTTCAAAGCTCACTCAACACATAACTATTTAGGACATACTGTGATACCCTTAGAAAAACATTTACAAATAAAAGAGTGATTAGTTAAAAAATAAAAAATGATATTATACATTATAGATGAAAATTTATCTTTGGTTATAGAATTATCATAACTGAGTGTGACATTCATGATCACATGTGATTTCCAACTTCCATGAAGATAACGATGTTATTTATGCTAATCATTAAAAAAATTCAAATTCCTGAATGGATTATAACTTCCTTAATACCTCTCTATCGGACCCAATTTTTAAATCATAAACATTAAACATATATAATTTATACCAATGATGGTTTCCGAATTGTCTCTGTAAAAATAAACAATTTCCAAAGGTAAAATATTGGATTGTATACATTTTGTTGGACCATTTATCATTAGAGTTTTTGGGAATTTCTATAAACTCTTATCATCATGATTTTATAAAAAAACAACTTGAAAAAGAAAAAAAACAAAAACCACTATATCAAAATTTTTATATTACACATTAGGTCATTATAATCATCTATAATAAAACACTACAAACATAATTCGTTTAGCCTAAATCTGTATAAAATGGGGAAAAAATACCATAATAAGGATGTTATCAAAATTTCAGTAATGGTAAACATAAGCATTAATAATTGAATTCCATCAAGGTGTATTAGAAGATAATAAGGATTTTATGACAAAATTAGACTTCATGAGTCTAAAAAAAGAATATCTATACCCATCAATTCTTAGATCATTAAAAACTTAGACATGGAATATGAATTTACCAATAGAAATATTAATTACAATCAATATTCATGAGCCATTTAACATCAATATTGATCATTATAAACATTATAACCCCTCATATTACATTGATAAAACTTATTTGTATAATAGAAAATTATCTTTACATCACTTCTTATAATGGTTAATACAAATATGGTAGAATTTAATATTTGGAATACCCAATTCATTGGTGGGGATATCATTGAATAACCCAACCTTGGTTAATAAAATTACCACCCATCTTTGGATTATATAAAAAACATATTTCCAAAGTTTATAATTGATCCTAACATCATTATAAAAAATATTCATAAATTGTATCATGAATAATGTACATAGATAAGTCATTTAATAATATAATAAATGAAGGAAACATTTTTATTTTTATAAATTTATAAACCATTCAAAATGAAATTGGTTCTATAACAATATCATGGAAAACTTGTTAACCCACATAAATTAAAAAGATTCCATATGATTCCATAACAAACTTAAAAATATTATTTAATGATATTGGTTCCATAAAAATATCATTGAATCAATATTAACTAATGTAAATTAAATGTTTTCAATAATAAACTCTTTTAAGAATAAATGAACTATGGAAAAGAACTGGAATCCATAATAATCTCTTTGAAACATGATTAACTCATGAAAATAAAGAATTCCATAAAAACATTTTTTAAATAATCATAATCCCTATAGAGAAATAATTATGATGGAATAATTAAAATATATCCCAATTGGATTCTATTAAACATCATGGTCCATTGATGTTAATGATTTTAAAAACCATTAAAAGTTTTTTAAAAACATTTTTTTTGAATGTATCCCTTAAAATTTTAAAATTACTTATAAAAAATAAAAACACAATAACTATTTAGAAAATAATTTTATTTTCAAGAAAAATAGAAATAATACAAAGGATACATCATGATATTTAATTTATATTATTTTGGGAATATATGTTCATGAAATAGGTCCTAAAAATAAGATTCATTTCGAAGTATTATGAAAAATAGATTCGAAAGTGAACTATTTCGAGAAAATAACAAATTTACATTCAAAATAATTTTATATAAATTAAAATCATATGAATGATATAATTTAATAGTTAATTTCATATTTATAATGACCATTTTTGAAAACATTTTAGAAAAAATGGATTTATATGTGAATGAACCACAATTTAAAAGAAATAAAATATATGTATCACTTCCAACTAACATTCTTGATAATACATAATTATATAAAGCAGTAAATTTAAATTAAACATGTGAACCAAAATGATAAAAAATAGAGAAAAAATATATATGGTAGAATATAATAATAAAATGTTTTTTACTCAAAAATATGTATGAACATAACAATCTTGATAGAAGGGTGAATGCAACAAAAACCCATTACAACATTAGTAACTATTAAATCATAAGCCCCATTAATTAAAAACATAAAATTAATCATCAAATAAAACTACCATAAGTATATCCATGATATAAAATTCCTAAAGATCATTATATACATCTCATAATGAATAAAGGTTCATTTATCAAACACATTTCCCAAATAATGGAATTTTGAATGATTCATACTTTTAAACACACGATCACTAAATTGAGAGTTAATGATTTTATTTTTTCGGATTAAAAAAATTAAATAAATTAAAAAATAAATTTAAAAACATAATAAAACAATTTATATATAAATTAACATATAATAATAATATAAAAATTTCAATTATTAAGTTTTATAACCATATGAAGGGGAAAATAGTTATGAAATTTTTTACTGCTTGGTAAAATTCATATAAATTTCTATCACAAACCCACCCAAGTACCCTGGTAACCAAATAAATGAGATGACCCTGACATATCCGAAATGGAATTCCTGATCCCCATGGGTTTGTGACCAGCACCTTACATTATACAACATTCATGTCGGTAAAAATTTTCCACAAGACATAGCGGAAGCATGACACACAAATCAATATGCATGAAAATTAAACTCCACTTCTAGTAATGTACCAGACGTCAATGAGGAAATAAATCCCAAATTACTACTACCCCAGTACTGAAATATGTATGAACAACCCATGCCCCTAAGAAGACAACTGACCATGTCTATGCATCTATAGCTAGATCAACTTCCGAAATATATGTTCCCTCAACTTGAACTTGGATGGAGATAATCTACATACACCCAATGGAAAATTTAGGGTGTTAGGTAAATATCCTTGATTCTTATCACCAAGGATTCCATAAATGATGCAAAAAATAGATTATCCAAATGAATTCATTCAATTTTAAAATAAATAGGTCACTAAATTTATTGAATACTTACCCAAATCACGATATATAGTTAAAATGATTGAAAAACATATTGAAAATGATTTAAAAGTAATGGAATATTTCTAAAATAATGGATTAAATAAAAAATTTATATAAAATAGTTAATATAAACATAGAAGTCATTTAATGTTGTTTAACAAAATTGGCATACAGTTATATTTCAAATATAATCAAGCAAGAAACCTGGTAATATTCCAGATATGTATGAAAGTTGTAATATCTTGAACTCTACACACTCAAATTGATCAAGTAATTTTGTGTTTACTCACATCCCTCTGACACTATCCAATCAAATGTCATTTATATACCATTGGGAATGTGCCCTATTAATTTTTTCTATAAAATTGTATAAGCATATGATGTGTTTAAAAAACTCCTAAATTACTTAAGTTTTGAATGTTTTCTAAAACAATTATAAATGGGAGAATTATTATAATACCTCTTGAAATATTATTAATTCTCATTCCTCCAATTTCAAATTCCAATTTTCCATTTATGAATAATGTTTTATTTAGAAAGAAGCCTCTTTTACATTATAAAACCACTATGTTTCTATCAAATCATTTTAATCCATTTTCATAAGACTCAAATGAATTCATAACTAATTAAAAGAATTTTAGAATCCATTTACATTATTAAATTCAAAAATTTAATTTAAATAACTTTCATAAAATTTAGAATTTAAATTAAAAAATTTAAATAATCATATTTCTACAAATTTTCCCTAATTCGATTGAAATGGGGGGTTTTCAAAATTTTCAGGCCAAAACAATTTTAAACCTAATAATTCACTAGATTTGGTTTTTATCAAATAAATTGAATTAATGTTATAGTAATTGAATTTTATTCAAAAAATTAAAATATATTAAACAATTCAACATTAACTAATTGTCTATATGAGGTGGAACCACCTACCTTTTTTCCAAATGTCAACACTCACAAAAAACCCATTCAATGAGAATGATGGTGTAGAAGACCTTGATACTCAACCTAAAAGAGAGATCTCAATGTATGGATCATAATACATCAATTTAAAGATTATCTATTTGAATCCCATAGGAAAAAAAGAGGGAAAGATAAATAACAAGTAAAATGATTACCCTGGAATCCACACCACAAGTGCAATGATGATTGAATGATGTATGAAGGAACCCAAAAGGGATGGAGGGCTCCAAGATAGTATAGGGAAGGATTTGGGTTCATAGAAATGAAACTCAAGAGGAGAGGGAAAGTTTCTCATCCATGCTTCATGTGTAAAAAACTACAGTCATGGTATTACATGATAAACAATCCCACTACATATCGTCAAATATATATTATTTATAACAACCAAAAAAAACATAATCTGCTATAAATTGAAAAATGTTCATTAAATAAATGACGAAGTGTAAAGTCTAGTTAAAATGTGAAAAAATTCACTATGTGAATCCTCTCACGATGTGAAACTCCTATTGGTATACATCTTGAGACCATTTAAAATCATGTAACCTATATATACAGTGTGTATCCCATTGACAACCAAAAAAAATTCATTTGAAGAAGAGATTCCAACAAATATCAGAGTTTACCATTATAGATATCCTCAAAACACTTTCTCAACCCTGCCAAGTTAATTAAATGTAAAAATCATGACAAGGTAAAATGGAAAATATGTCAGATTAGTAGTGGTATGTTATAATATCCCCACTATAAAAACATTCTATCTTGAGAAAGTCTATAAAGAAGATTCCACGCCAAAAAAATGAGGCAAAAAATCTCTCATTAGTGCATTTCAGTCCAATGTCTCATGAATATCAAAACCATGTAGCCATAGCATATGAACAGAATATATCATCCTCTAAAAAAACTTGGTCTCAGAATCAACAATCATGACTAGCCTCATAATAAAAAATAAATTAGGATTAATCTTGTGATGACACTAGAAAAAAACCAGAGATATGTTATATAAATATTTTCTCACCTACGATACATGGAATATGTTATGTATCAATATCAGTTGTGGTGGAAGTGAAAAATATTATGCAACTTGTCCAACCTTTTCAACAGCCACGAATGATCTGAAAAATTGTGGAGCAAGTTTCCCTTGCTTCCCAAGTTCTAGATGACACCACTAGGTTAAAAAATTCAACAAAACATGGCGTCCAACTGATAATTTAAAATGTTATATAGTGACTATCAGCATAATTATTATATTAGTTCTATGTATTCATCATTATCTGATGAACTAATTGAATATTTGCTATAATCTCTTGCACCAAGGAATATTCACAAGTTTCTGACTGACACAACATAGATTTACAAGGATAGCCATACAAGGATATAAAATTATCCATTATGATTTGGGATTGGTAAATTTTGTTATATTAAAACTAAAACATCTCTATGGGATCATTCCAAGACACACCTATAATGAGAATATAAGAACTAGAAATATAATCAAAATTCTATATAACACTTTATGTCATGCCATATGACTGTGGATGGTAGACCATGCTCAAATGAACCTAAGATCTTGTACCTCCTAAATAACATTCTAAAATAAATAAGTGAATTGATGATCTTTACCATAAACTTTTTAAGATTGAACTCCATGAAAACAGACAATCACATTCATAATGATATTTTCCAACTCCTCAGCATTGGTTGTATCACAAATAGGTTAAAAGTGAGCTGACATGGTCATAATATTGATCAAATCTCATATCACATTCATCTTCATCTAGGTATAAGGAAACCCAACCATAATGTGCATTGAAATTATATCCCACTTCCAAGTAGGGATTGGAAGTGGATGAAGTAAACATGAAGGTTCCTCATGCTCGAACTTAATTTTATGGAATTTATAATAGCCGGAAACAAACTTATCAATCCCCCATCTCATACCTTTTCTCCTGAACTACCTTGAAATGTCATAGAAAACATTACTGGTTCTTAGGTGCACATAACTTTATAAATATTTACATTGTCTCATCGAAACCTTTTGTGCCTCTAATAGAACAACATAACGAGTTTGATGAGAAATGACAACCTCTGTGGAGAATGACCATTGGGAAACTGTATCCCCACTATGAAGAGAGTCTATAAGACTATAAAATTAATTATAAGGATTTTTTTATTGAGGAATCATCTCAAAAAGAGATGATGTTAACTAAATTCTAAATAATTAAACCTCAAACCTTGATTCCTAATATCCAATATGAAATTGCGTAAACAAATCTATCACATTCTAATCTTCCAAAAAATATTTTACTAGATGGTCTGGAAGTTTCCTAATCAATGCATCTGTAATGAAATTCCATTTCTCAAGGTGTAGTTGACATGAACATTGAAAATATTTAGTACTCCACCTAATTTTTCTACGGATGATTCATATTTTTTTAGATAATATATAACACAATCTTTTGTGGTATGAATACATAGTAACCCTTTATCCAAAAAGGTAGCTCTACCAACTATTAAGTTCATGGATCATGACTTCATGTTTAAGGTTATGGATATGATAGTTCCTCTCATATGTTCTAAGATGATGATATACATGAGAAACTATATGATCACCCAGTATAAGAACACAACCCAATCCTGATCCTGGTGCATCACAAAATACTATATAGCCTTATCTGACATTTGGAAGAGTCATTATTGGGATAGATGTCAAAAGATGATTCATCTGAAAAAAATAACTCTTCATGTTTTTATTCCATGTATTATTAACCCTTATCCACTTTTAAGAAGTCATTATAGAAGAAAACATCACGAAGTCCAACATGAACTAGCGATAATATCTAGATAATCCCAAAAAGATCAGAATGTTGATGATATTACATGGTTAATCTCAAGTCATACTAGCCTTCACCTTCTCTGGATAAACTATTATTCCCTATTCATACACAATGTGTCCCAAAAATTTCAATTCCCAAATCCAAAAATCACACTTTGAAATCCTTGAATATACTTGGTTATTTTTCATCAAACATGGAATTGTTCTTAGATGATGCATATGGTACTCCTTAGACATAGATTAAACGAGGATGTCTTCCATAAAAACTACCAAAAAATGTGTCCAAATAGTCTTGAAAATTGCAATTCATCCAATCCAGGAAAAATTGTGGAGCCTTTGTTCGACCAAAGGGAATAAAAAAGTACTCATAATGGTCGTATATGTTCCGAAAGGTGGTGTTATTAATTCCCAATTATTTTATGCTTAATACATGGTAATGAGATTGATGGCCGATATTTCAAAACCACTTCACCCATTTTAAATGATCATATAGATCATCATTCCATGGTGACAAGATCATGTTCATTACTATATCTCAATTTATCTTTCGATAGTCAACACGTAAGGGAAGAAAACCACCATCTTTCTCAGTAAAGAGAACCGAAACCACCAAAAGTGACACAATAAGACAAATAAAGCCTTTCTTAAGAAGATTATCCAACTAATACATTATCTCTTTCATTTTTGTTGGATCCATGTGGTTTGAGATAATATAAACTAGTTGAGTTCCATGAATTATGAAAATGAAAAAAATGACATCCCTTACCAGTCAGAAACCAAAGAAATCATATGTACTATTGTCGGGAAAATCAAAAACTAATAGAGGGATAACACCTCTCAATGATTCCCTCTTTATATCAAAAGGAACCACTAATATTAATTTTAAAAACTCTGGATATGATGTTATGGATCTATTTGAACTTGGGTACCAATATCCTTGAATGACAAGAGACACACCAATGGGTGTAGTTATGTAGACCCACTTAAGATAACAATCAATCTAGGATTAATTAGAAAGGATTAAATCCATTCTAAAAATGATGTCATGTGGCATTATATTGAGGACTAGAAAATATCATTCCAGATCGACATCTGATAGAGAGAAGACTGAAGTGGGATTATGGTGACCCTTCTCTCTCTTTCTACAAAGGGGTGTAGTAATATTAATTTTTCAAGAAAAAATATCCACAAGAAGATTCAGTATAGTAAAAACAAGGGTTAAAATAAACTAGTGTGATGTACAAATATCAAATATAAATGTCACTAATAATGAAGCTATGTTAATGGTATATCTCATAGACATTGGACCCATGTCCGCTTCCTCTGGATACTCTTCAACTACATGAAATGTCTTTGTTTCGGATTCCTATGGGTGGAACCCATTTATACATGAATCGTATGATTTCAGCATTGTTTTAAAATGATAAGATGATATTGTTCCTCTACATGGTGTATAAAATATATGGGGGAGTCTCTGTATGTGTCTTGTGAATCCTAAGGTGCTATAGTTCTTGGGTTCCTCAGTGAAAACCCTCTAAGGGTGTCTTAGACTACCACTCTAATAAAAAATCAAAGGACATCCTCATGCCCTTATTGGAGGTATGGAATGACTATATCGTCGAGAAATACCATGAAAATCATTAGTCTTACTCATTACATTGAAGAAACTTATGAAACTACTTGGTGAAAATGAAACTCCCATTAACCTGGAAATTTCTACTTAGTCTATCTCGACCATCATCTCACAATCTAGCACATCATAATTAGGGGAATTATTTTTCTAGAAAACATGACAATGAATATCTGATATATTTCCCAACTCAAACCATAAATCCTTCAACCTATCATCAGATATAATCTCCTATGAAAACTAGACTAGTATGGAAAACTAATTTGAATACACTGTCACTGTTCTATCAGCCTTCTCAATCTTAAAAAACTCTATTGATATGGCCAAAACCATTGAATAATGATAGAAATAGTAAGTGAAAATAACATTCACGTCTTTTCATTCTATTCTGTCATGTTTCTATTCAATTAGCATCATGTCCCACCATGTCTTACTTGGTCCTTCCATCATAAAGGCGGAACACTTTACCTTGATTTTGTACGGTTTCTCTGTGAACATAGAGAGACGTCATATCAATCCCAACTATTCCCCATAGTGTTTCGGAAAGTTGAATCTTTAAAAACTATTGGCTTCTGTAAAAGGAAATCTTGAGAATTACTCTATAGAGCATCTCTCTGAGTATCATCACCTGGATCCTGAATTGGGACTAGAGGTGGGGCATGTTCTAGAGCTTGGATAATGAGAAAAATCACATCAATTAGATTTGGGTCTACATGAGGATTCACTATTTGCTGTTCACCAGTAGCATCCTATTGGATCTGATCCGTATGTCATATTTGAGGCATGATGCTTTAAAACATCAGTCATCAATAAAAACACATTATATTATCACAGAAATAGATCAACAAGGTAAATTATTACCAACATATGGAACAACGAGATCTTGATTATACTTTATCCAAATCAAGATATGGAAATGACTAGAAGAAATCCATAAGGTGACATTCACTAACCACCCCAAGACTCTTATGGTTTGTTGTGGTCAGAGTTCGCTAGAAACTGTATTGCAAATACCTCATAATTCTTAACAATATTTCATAATGCATACTAAACTCAAGGAAAAAATCTCAATAAAATGACTTTGATACCACTTTGTCACAAACCATCTTGGGTAAACAGGTTAACCAATAAACAAGATAAACATTATATATAACTAACAGTATTACTAATCCCCATGGGATGACAACTATCACCTAGTATTATAAATCATAATGTGGGAACAAATTATCCTTAAGACATAGCGAAAGCAAGACAAGAAAGTCCATATGAATACAAAAGAAACTACACTATGGGTAATGAACCAGAAGTAAACAAGGTTTTTAATAACAAAGTAATAAAACCCTAGTACTAATATTGGTATGAATATCCCAATCCTCAATAGACATAACACACCATGTCCATGGTTCATCTGTTGAATCAACCTCTAAAATACCCTTTCCCCCAACTCAAAACTGGACGGTATTAATCTATAAACACTGAATGCATGAGTAGGGTTTGAGATAAAATTCAAGGTTGGGTCTTCCGATGTATTCCATATCATATTCCTATAATAGATGGACCAAAAAAATTATTTCAATTTTAAAATCAACTAGTTTTTAATTTTAAAGCATATTTAGATAATTTATCGCATACAATTCAAATGATGAAAAATTATTTAAGTCAAGGATTTATAATTGATGGAATAATTATAATATAATGTATTAAAAACATTTATATAAAAGTGTTTATATAAATCTAGATGGCATGTGACGCATTCTAAAAAAAATTCATACATTGATATTTGGAATATAATGAATCGAGTAACATGGTCGTCTACCAATTAGGCATGATAGTTCCTTGCTATAGGAATCCACACACAATAAGTGATGATAGAAATATGTGTATAAAAAGTTCCCTATTACACTGGCCATTGGTGACTCATCATCAAACCATCAGTGATGTGACCTACTATATTTATGTGTCAGAATGTTGCATAACCGTAAAGTGTGTCAAAATAACTCACAAACTACATACATTTTTTAAGTTATATAAAATAATCAATGAATGGAAATGTATTTTATGACTTCTAAATATAAAATTAAGTCCTCTTTCTCCTATTTCAAATTCCAATTTTACATTTAAAAACCAAAATGGTTTTTAAATAAAAATAATGCATCTTTAAAAATATAAAACAACTAGATTTCTATCAAAAAAATTTAATCCATTTTCCAACTATTGAAATAATTTCAAAATAGGTTTTATTAATTTCACTATCCATTTCCATAATATAATTAAGAAATATATTAAAATTTATTCAACAAAATATATAATGTAAATAAAAAAATTTAAATCCACCAATTTCCATAAATTCACCCAAATTCAATGGATTTTGGGGTTTTCTGAATTTTCATGCCAAAACCATTTCAAAATTGCCAATTCAGTGGAATTTGGTTTTTTATCAGTTCAGTTTAAATAAATTTTTGGTAATTTAATTTAAATCAACAATTTAAATAAATCATGAAATCAAAGATTAATTAATTTGGGAAAACAAGACAGAACCGTCTACTTTTTTCTGGAAACTCAACACTCACAATGAAACCCGTCACCAAGAACGAAGGTGTAGAAGACCTCGAAACACAATCTAGACGTGAGATCAAGTAGTACAGATCCTAGATCCATCAATTTCAAGACGACCCATTGAAATCATAAAGGAGTAGAAAGAGAAAAAATGTATAAGGAGGAGAACAATTACCGAGGAATGAACACCGCATGTGAAAGAACGATTGAATGCAGACCAAGGAACCCAGAAGGGTTAGAGAGATGAACGATATCACAGGGAAGGATTTCAGTTGAGATAAAATAAACTAGATAGGATCAGAAAAAATATCTCAGAGGTGCTGATGATTTTAAAAACTCAAATAGGGGTATTACATAACATGTACTCCCACTAATAATCATAAAATAGTTATGTTTCATAACAGCCAAAAATAGAATCTCTTCAAATTTAAAACCACTCATTAAATAACTCACGGTGTGTAATGGGTATTCATGATGTGTAACATTTCATGGTGTAAATACATTTTTGGCATGAACCTTCACATGGTATGTATATAGCGACCATTACACGTTGTGTTACCCAGTTACAAGGTTTATAACACTTCAGAAGTATTCAGAAAATTACGATTAATTTTGAGAATCCAAAAAATATATGAATTAACCATTATAGGTTTCATACAAACTCATTGCAAACCTACCCATTCAATTAAAAAGAATTACCACGATAAGGTAAAATGGAAAACTTGTACGATCGGTAATGAGATGTTACCATTCTCATGAATAAATTAATGCAATTTAGAAAAAAACCATGATGAAGGATTAATTAATGATATTTAATGTAAAATATTCCATATATAATCAAAAAATATTAATAATTTTTTTAATATAGAATATGTGTCATATAAATATAATGTGAGAAGTGAAACCCTTACGGATTACCTAATATCTAGAATAAAATACCATGAAATAGTGAAACTAATATTGATTATTAAATGAGATTAATTTTATTGAAATAAAAAAAAAAATTCATTCTTTGTAAGTATATGTACCCCCAAAAAAGTGGGTAATATAGAATATGTCTTATTGAATTTATTTTGATATGAGAAAAACCACTTACCTCAACTCCAAACATTCCTTGTATGTTCTTTAACTACTGTATAATATGATTAAATAATTTATTTTATTTCATAAGATAATTTTACAATTTTAATACTTATTATTGAAGTATATAATTATTTTTTTATTACATATTTAAATATTTAATTAGTCACGTCCAAAACAGTCGTTTTAAGGATGTTTAATTCATTGTTTCAAAAAATATTTCTTTTTTGACATTAGTCAAAGTAGTTTTTATAGTCAATTAATTTAATATAATTATATAGGATATTCCAGTGATATAATATGAGAATATTTGAGGGATGTGTATAAAGAAATAAATCCAAAATACAAGTTATATGTTATAACTCTTCATAGATATCCTATTTTGGATTTCAAATAATATAATACAATAATGGATCAATGAAAATTAATAGGATTATTAGATGATTTAATAGAATTTTGAAATTGATATATATAGGTATTTTATAATCCAAAAGTGTTTTGAGATGTGAATAATAGATGAGTGGGGATATATTTTATATCTGATGTTAGTTGCACCCTTAAAATTTGTGAAAATAATTTGGTGTACCATCATTTTTCACCTTCTAAATGGTCCCAAAAAATGATAATTATGAAACATTAGTCATTATATGGTCTAAATACTACTATATAATATTTTTTACTTCTAGTTAAGGAATTTTTTACATTATCTATTATGTCTTTACCAGGTTAAATGTGTTTGCACTTTAATCTTGCTAAATAAGTTGATTATTTTCACTATTGATTATGGTATAATATTAATTTTAAATTAATATATAATATATAATTTTAATATTCAAAAAACATAATCTATTTGTAAAAATTAAAATGAAAATAATTTTAAATTTCAAATTTAGAAATAAAATGATGGTGTGATTAAAAATCGGGTTTAAAAGAAGTGTATTCTAAAAAAATATGATTTTAAATTTACTGTAAGATTAAATATAATTAATATATGAATATAAATCAATATATCATGTCATATAATATATAAAATTAATTTTAAAAATACATCACTATGTTATTTTTATTTATTTATAAAGGATAAACATTATAACATATTAAACAGATTTCATAAAAATCCAGTATTTAATCCCAAAGACAAACTTTTACTAAATTCCAATATGATGTTGATTCAAAATAAATAATGTGGATTGAATATAATTAAATAATAATTATGTTACATGAATTTATATTAAATACATAATTAGAGATTTATATTTCTTTATTAATTGAAAAAATGACAGTTAAAAAAATTGATATTTTTCACTATTTACTGAAAAATAAATACTTCCTAAAAAAGTGAAACATTTTACCAAATGAAAAATTTGTCACGTAAATTTCAATTTTTTTAATTTAATAAAATAAATATATACAAATATTATAAATATTATATTTAATTTTTTTAATGAAATAGAATAAATAGAATTTTTTGTAGAAAAAGAAATTCAGATTATTAAAATCACAATATAAATTTATTGATTAATTAATAAAACATAATAAAAAATATTTGTTCAGTTGGAAATTTATATATAAAAATATATCATAAATTAACTTATACTATTTATACCCATAAATTCAATGGCTAGGTTATAATATTAATATATATCGGGGGTCGTTTAAGCTCATTTATGTTTGTCAAATATTCTATCAAACATAATGTTACATTCTAAAATAATGGGGTGATACATCCTGCCCCATTAATAACTTTAATACTTAGAGTGTTAAATTTATTATAGAAATGAATTTATTGGAAATTTAAAATAATATATTTTTTTGGTAACTGCGTAATTAAAAGGGATAATAAAAGAGTCTATTGATAAGAGAGAAAAGGAAAGATAAAGGACATCTAAATTAAAAAATAAGAATTATATAAATAAAATAATTTATGTTTGATGTGATGATTTAGACATTTATGAAAATAATAAGTAATTATTTATATTTATAGTGATCATTAATAATAAGAAGTTGAATGATCAAAATAAAGTTATGGACCTCAAAAGCCTAAATCCATGATGAGTGAAAATTCTATAAGTTCATCAGAAATAAGGGTATTAAGAGATTTTTATTTTCATTATCATTTTCATATATTTGATAAATTATTTTCCATATTGATTGATATCATAATGATATATAATTAATATATTAGTAGAATTAAATCCTTTTATCAATTCCCACAATAATCTAGTATTTTTCTCCAAATAATTAGTACTCAAATTGATTTTTTCATTCATTAAGGAGTAAAATAAACTTATAATGACCACATAATCATAAAAGGAATGAAAATAGATTCATTCTATTTTTATAAATTTTCCAAAAACAAAATTCTTTTCACATGAAGAAATAAAAAAATAATTTTCATGTCTCTTTTTCACATTAGTTATTTAGAACCAACATGAAAAGTATTGAAAATTTTCTTTTCTCCTCTCTTATTTTATGATTGATAGAAAAATGAAATTTTCAGGGTTTATTATTATTGGTTCTAAATTACTAATTTCAAATAGTAATTTCCCTGTATTGTTTATTCCATTTAGGTAATTACTAACATGAATATGTAATTTTAACTACTTTTTCATTTAGGTTTTAATATAACTATTGTTAAAAACCATTTAATGATTTATGAATCATCTGGTGGATTCATTTCTGGGCCATTCATTATCACGAAAACAATATCATTTCTCTCAAATAGAAGAACTAACTCTCATTTCATTGATATAGTAAAATATTATATTTCATTACAATCTTTATACAACCTCAGGTTTATTTGTCCAAATCACTATGCATTTAAGATAGATCTTCTCATCTCTCATGTAATCATCAAATGTTCTCATTTCTATATTTTTATAAATTCCATGGTGGAGAATCATTAATCCTAATTATATTTTTAAGATGAAATATAATATAAAGTTACCATATTCATACAACCTCATATTCCATTAGCGTGATCATTTTACGTTAAAAAATAGAATTACAAGTTTCCATCAATATTTCTTAAAGGTTCAAATATCTTTTAGAATGTATATTACATTCATTAATTTTATATTTAATAAATTTATTAATAAAATATAATGAAGAACATGAGTTTACATCTATATTAAACTATAATATGTCAAAAATATTTATATTTTATAGTAAAAAAATAATTTAAACATTATTAACTTTAATTCCTTAAGATTTTTGTCATTTAAAATCCAATACAATCACATCTAAAACAGATGTTTTTTTATCTTGATGAATCTAAAAACCATTCTTGGAAAACTACTTGTTTATTTAATTTAAAAATACTTTACATTTCACAACAGTGTACTATTTATTATTATATTTTATATTCAACCATTATTATCACTTGTTCAATCATTACTAAACTATTTATTGAGTATGTTTCATAGTAAATGATGTTGTTTCCAGAATGAAATAATGTCTCACTATGTACATCCAAATCCTAATATTAATTTTTTGATACAACTTCATAGTAAACATTTTTTCAACTATAATAAATAATAATGTTTGAAAGTATGTTATTTTCTTATCACTGCTAACACAAGAATCACTAATCTTCAACTACTACGGGAATACACCTTTATTTTTCTAATGTTTAATAACATAAATTGTTAAAATGTTTGTATAGTAATTTTTTACATTCATAATGTATGAAATACCCAAATCCAAAAAATTTATATTAGACAAAATGATTATTATTCATGAATATGATGATTATGAATGACTATTGTTTAATAAAATGTATTATTTCTTCCATTAAACATTCTTTCACATGAGAAACAAATAAAATATTGTTTAATACTATCTCTCTTTAACATTGGTTTCATTGAAATATAGTATATGAGATCCATTGTATTATTAATATTTATGGTAATTTTATCCATTCCTTTCAATTTATTCTTAACTATAGAATACTTATTAACATTTTATGATCTATTGAACAAGGAAAAATGTTCTCAAAATATATTCTTATTATTTCTCTATACTGCTTATTATTGAATAAAAAATGAATCTAGAGTAACTAGTTGATAATAATTAATTAATGCAATTTATTAAATGTTCTTATATTGTATTTTAATGTTCACATCATTAGTATAATCATTATAATATTAATGTTAAATATCATCTTAATATTTATCATCTACTTGTTTAAAAACTCAAATTATTTTTTTGATGTAGGTTAACCCTTATTAATATTATTTTTCCAAATGTGAATAATTCTCCACCTTTAATATAATCTATATATTGTATAAGTAATAACATTGAATATATTTTTATAATTTCATATGGATATATTCTTTTTATTTTTAATTATAATATATTTTAAAGAAAAATATTATTGAATTCCTTTCACATGAATGATTTTTCTCATAATAATGGTCTATCTTTCTTATAATGTTTCCCTTATTAACTTTGTAGACTTATCAATACCATTTCTATTATCAATATTTTTATAAATTATTCTCTTTGTAATAAAATATAATAAAAAAAAATAAATTTAATATGTTCTTATTTTTTAGTATAATTTTATCATTATATTATAATCTAATTTCCATATATACCAACACCCATTTTGGGTTCTTATTCTCCACTTGATATAGACTCTAATTAATCCACCAAACATTCTTTGTTGTTTGGTTTAATATTAAATTTTGGGGAAAACTTTTTAATCCAATTAATTTATCATTTAATCAATATGATATGTTAGTATTATTAACATTTTTAACCTTATATTCACTATAATTGAAAATCATAACTATATTTTTAATATTATTATTAGAAAAAAAATTTCTTTGTGATTATCATTGAAATAATCTACTATCTCCACCTCTAACACTCATTTATAACTTATATATTATTTTAACAAGATATATGTTTGTAAATTTTTTTATATATAACAATGTGTTCATGTTATAATTTTTCACTTTTCATTTGTGATGAAAATGAGGAAAGAGTTTATTATTTTATGTAATTTTGTAAATTTAATATTCTAAAAAAATCATGGTTTTATTTTCAAGTGTAAAATAATTAAATATGTTTATGTTGAAAATAATTGATATCAATGACCATTTCATTTTTCATTGTTTTAATATGAGTTACATCCCCGGGAGTTTACAAGGTGAAAAATGGAAAAATTTCATATATACTGAGGATTATTGTTTTTGAGAAGACAATTCTTATCAAATTAAAGAAATGACTAATGATATTGAAGTAGAGAAAATTTAAAAGGATACTATAATTTAGAATCTATATGGTGTTGGTGAAAATTTTCTGTATCAAGGTAGTATGGAATTTATTATTTCAATGATTCTACTAATATTAATTAACGTGAAGGTGAAACAGGAATGGAGTGACATGAGTTCTAAATTGTTTCTATAATTGATGGAAGACATATTTTCTAAAGACCACTATCTCCTAGATTAACTTTATAATGTGATAAAATTTTATTCTTGATGGGATTTGGGAATAACAAAATAAATCCTGGATATACAACTTTATTTTCTATATGGAAATGAAAAAAAAAATATTTTCTGTGTGTCTAAAATGTGGGATGTCAATGTATAAGTTGAAAAAAAATCACTGGACGATTTATCATTAAGAAATAAAAATAAAAAACAATTTAGTATCTTCCTATAATTAACTGTTTGAAATATTTATTTTCAAATTATCATGAAGAAAATAGTTAATACGGAATGCATATGAGGGGATACATGATTGAAAATTATGACATCCAACTGATTGCCCACAGTGGATAAAAATTTACTACCAGTTTCTTATATTCATAAATTAATATACAAACCTAAGATTGATACTATGAATGGATGGAATGAATATATATCATAGACATAGTAAAACGCATAGATCATTGCCTATTTTTAAAATTTAATTCTTATCTTCTGTATTTTAAATGATGAAAAAATATTTTAGTTTTAAATTAATGATATGTCGACCAAAAAAACTGAAAAATGATGTTGAGGTTTTTTTAACCGTTAATTGATGAATTGAAACATGTATGGGAGTTTTCTATTAGGATGTATGATTGTTATAAAATTATGTATTTTATACTTCGTGCAATAATTATGATCACTATAAATTACTTCCAATCATACGAAAAAATTATATACAATGTTACGGTTTATAATGATTGTCCGATTTGTGAACATCATACTTCATATTATCAACTAGATAATGTTAAAAATAATATACATGAGTCATAAAATGTTTTTATCTATGGATCACTCTTATAAAATAGAAAACAAGTAATTCAACATCTTATTAGAATTTGATATCTCTCCAAAACCATTTCCCAATGATTTGTAATTTGAAAGAGTGAATAAAATTTATTTGTCATTCTGAAAGGAAAAAAAAGTATTATAGATTTAAATATTTGGATAAAATGATTAATATATCATGATATAAAATATTTGAGATAACATGATATCAATCCTAACACTGACATCATGTAGGTGAAGAAAAAAATATGCGATGAATTGATTAGAACATTGTTAGATATTAATGTAAAGTCTAATGATGTGATGATTAAAGGATTGGACATTCTCTCAAATGTAAAATGGTTGGAGGTAGCACCCACCAATAATGTAATATGAACATTCTTGCAACAGGCTTGTCATAACATATTCATGTTAGAGGAAATTATCTTATGTTATTCTCTTCATGATATCAATGTGCCTTAGATTTATTATTCTAATGTAAAAAATTATGATTCATTAATTTATTTGAAAGTGACGGGTATGAAATCTCATGATTGTGTCATCATGATCCTACCAGTTGTATTGCATGAAATACAAACCATGTGTGTTAGAATGACTATCATGAAGGTGGGTGATTTTTTATTTCATTTTTTTAAAATGTGGGTTTTCTTAATGTATTGAATATTTTTTAAAATGATGAAATTTATATACTTTATCAATAGGAAATGTATTTCCTTCCATCTTTCTTGATATCATGGTCCTTTTAATGGTTTATTTTGTGAAAAATATAAAGCATTGTGGACTCGTTAATCTACATTGGATGTACCATTTTGAAATTTTTATGAAGATATCAAAGGGTTGTTTTAACAGTCCATATCTACAAGAAGCCTCCATTATTGATGTGAGTATTTTAGATGAGGCTAAATGGTTTTTTACAAGCCACTTCTCTATATTTGACAATATTTGTTTTCCAACATCACACCGCGAACAAGTAAATTATTAGAGAAAGGGGATCCATTGAATAAAGTTAAAATCATTTATAGCTAAACAAATAAAGAGGTTATACAAAAAATCATTGAATATCATAGATGATGCTCAACCATATAGAACATTTCATATTAATTTGATAAAAAAAATTTTCCCAAAGAAGAAATTTATGTAGATTCTGAATGAGCATAAATATTTTTTTTCACGAGTTAAAGATATAGTTATTCATAGATCAGATGCATAAAAAAATTGGCGTGGTTAGTTAGTGGTCCATGTTTAAATTTGATAAAATGGTTTGTTTGTGACATTAATGGATATTCATATCATATTAAAGATCATTAAAACAAAATTATATTCAAAATACTAGTGTATTGGTGTTCGTAGAGGAAATTATTTCTTCATGTTCCAAAGGAATAAAAGAAATTCACCTTATAATGTTCATATTATGGTGACATTTAATAAATTTGGAAGGTTGATTACATTAAATTTTATGTTTTAATGTATAAATAAAAATTGATTATTGATAACAATAGTGTTAGATACAATGATTTTGGAAAGAAACTAGTTAATATGAATACATTGGAATAAAAAATGATCATTTTATCATGGAAACACATGAATTTTTTTTATGTTCTATTACAAGCTAATATGAAGTGGTCTATTATTTTACATGGATAAAAACAGTATCCTGGTGATGATAAACTTCAATAAGATGTTAATTAACTTAAGATCTATTCATCCTTGTAAAATTTTATAGATAATATTGATAAGAACATCATAGACATGGTTTTCTATGTACGAAATGATTTTGATGACAGAATTTGAGGAAATAATACTTCAGCACATTTCTAATAATAAAGGTAACATATGTTTCTTTTATTTCAATTTTTTAAAATTCATAAAATGTTTGATATTTTAATTCTATTTTATTTTTAAAACATTTATTATATATAATTTTATTAAATAAATATTTATATTAAATTCATATTTTTTACTTGACCATGTTTACTATTACCTAACTTACATTAAAACTTTTTTGAAAAAAAAAATTAAATCTAATATGTTAAATAATAAAAATTTAAATTATAAATGGGTATATATTAAAAAAATATAATTATTGGTTTAAGAAAGGATTTATTATGTTGGATATTTTTTACTATTACACACTTTTCTGGATTTTTTTTCATTCAATTATAATTTTTCACCTCTTATTGATGTTGTCATCATTTTGGGTAACCAATATAACAAATATGAATGTTATTTGTGTAGTTTATGTTGTCATGATTTATTTTTCTTATATTTGAAGAATATTTTTTGCGTGTGTAAAAAATGGTGTTTTATGTTGGATTATTTTTCAGTTTACACACTATTGGTGGATTTTATTCATTTAAACTCTAACTAATGTTAGAAATTTACTTAAAATTAAAAAATATGAAAAAAATATTTTTATTTTAGTTTGCTTTTTATTTGATAATCGTCCGATTTTTGTTTACATTTTAATGTATTCATTATATTATTTTTATTTTTCTACTAGTTTTTTTTCTGGTTTTATTTTTTGGATAATGACATATTAATAATCAGATCAACCACAAACTTCTAGAGAAAATAATACATTTAAATATGGGGATTAACATACAAATGGTGCTATTGATGAGCCTCCTAACCCTTCTTTTCATGATACATATACTTACATAGGATAAAAAAGAGTTTCATGGTTGGTAAACATGGTAGAAAACATTTACCAAATTATTTGTTTCCCTTACCGAGGAAAATATTAAAACAATATTATTTTATGATACAAATATTCAATGTGTTTCAAATTTAAAACTATTCAATACTATTGTATCAGTGTAGTATAAAATAAATTTTTTTATTTTGATTGAATATTAGAGAATTGTGGAAATACGTACAATATATCACTTATGGGAGAACATTTTGGTATGATTTATTATTATTATTTATCCTATATTGAAAATTTTAAGTTAATATATGTATTCCACATATTCATTAGATAACATATGATATACCTGATAATGGTGGAGTCTGGAAAAAATTTTTATCATTGGATGCTAGGAGATTGAGGGATTTTAAATCATCCCTCGGAAAAGATTATATTTTTTAGTCATAGATAAGATCATAATTCATCTGATATATATCCATTTATTGATGAAGATAAATAGAATCAGTTTGATGATAGTAGACTATGAGAAGGATTTTTGGTATGTGAAATGTTTCTATTAAGTATATTTTTCTTATATTAAGGATCATATTAAATTTTATTTATTCATAACTTATATAAAATTAAGAGATCTAATCAAGACATCATGTATAGAAATTTACAATTCTATAAGGGATGTCTATAGTAACAATTTAATGTTATTGGTATGGGATGGAGAACCATTGGTATAACCAATACCAATAGTTCTCCAAACTATTGGCTATAGTTCCCTTACGAAAGGACTATACTAATGGTTCATAGTGACCCATTGGTATAGGGTGGTTACTATTTCATATTACCAATGGTTTATCATTTACCATTTGTATACAGATATTCTAACTATTCAGAACTATTGAGAAATAGATTTATAAACAATTCAAACCACTGGAATAGCTCTATCCCAATTGTTGAAATCCAATGGTAAATTCTTATACCAATTGTTTACAGTGATCCATTGGTATAGGGTGGTTATAATTTTATTTTTCAAATGGTTCATTGTGAACTGTTGGAGTATAGGTATACCAAAAATTATAAAACTGCATTTATAGACCCCCTCGTTCACTCCTCATCCAATAAAATTACTACATACCACTACCCATGAAATGAAATCCCCTAAGGAGAACACAGTAAATAATAAATTAAACAGAACACTAATCCTATAATAGAAACAAATTTTAATAAAAATAGAACTCAATAAATAATTATAATAACTACCCACTCCACATTCAATGAAAACAGAACAATAGTAATAAAAACAGAACATCCTCAATGTAGAATAAAACCAATAGAACATACCCAAAAAAATAAGATGCACATCAACCAATAGAGCATCCTGAAATTGAAACAACCCAAATAGAAATAATGAAAAAAGGAAAAAAAATTATACAATTATCCAATGATAAAAAACATGTCAAATAACACATATATTAATTCACACCAAATCTTCAAATAATTGATGCCATAAATATCACTAAAAAATATAAAAGATCAATTTCTACCTCATCAAAATCATTATCGTCACCATAATCCTCATCCTCTTCATCATACACATATTCATAACCGTACTCAGTGTCTTAAACATCCTCTACCTTGACCTTGTTCTCTCACACTTCCTCACCATAATCCATTCCCTCTTCATCATGGTCATTCTTTCCATCACCATCACTCAAAGCTTCATCGTCTTGACCACCAATAGAAATACTTTATGATGCACTATATATCACATGTATCATTGAAATATATGCATCTCAATACACAGAACATTCTGGGGTAAGTGATAGACAAACAAATTTCATCACTTTCACAAATTCTGTGTCTTTACTTTGATTTCATTATTCCTCTTATGTGGACCTTTTTTTATCCTTTTCGTGATTAGACATGGCCTTTTATACACATAAATTTTATTTTTAAAAATTGGCGTTACTATAACATTCACTAGAAGTGGGCCAATACCACATTGGTACAATACTCCTCTATGGTTAGCTGTTTAATCTTTTATGGTGCTCATCACAAAAAACAATGTACGTGATAGTTTACGACAATTTGGTGAGGTTCCTAGGCATAAAGGTCCTCCAAATAATATTATTTATAATAAAATTAGACTATTTAGTTTAATATATATATTAAAAATTAAAATTGACAAAATAAAACTAATAATTTTCTAATTTCTGAGTTCATTTACCACGCTTCCATATTTTATACTTTCTGCTCGATAAAAAACATTTTTCTCAAGCCACACTTCCTCCAATATATAAATCCAGCCTAAAATGAAATTGAATATGGGAAAGTATTGTTTAAATTAGGTTACTAATAATGAGTATTATAAGAAAAATAAATGGGATATTTATTCTAAATGAAGTTTAAAATAAAAACCGATAATGGATGATTTATAACTATGTATCAATGAATGAGTTAAAAATAGATATAACATACATATAAGTTAACAATTCATCACAGTATTCAATAATAACGTGGTTCTGTGATCACCATAATTAATTATAAGATAAAAAAACATTACTATAACATGTAGGAGGATGCATGAATGGTTTATTAATACTCTAATAATGACAATAACATAAATTAATTATTCTCTGTTATCATTTAATATGACACATTCCATTCCATAAACTATAATTTTGAGATATTTTATGTATTTCATGAGTTTAAATTATTTACTGATTATGTGAATGTTTTTTATCCATCACATGATGTCCTATTATTCTTTGGACCTTATCAATTTAAAACTATTATCCAAATCACAACTAAAATAATAGATTTTCATGGTTTTTTTAAATGTTATATAAATTTTGTTTTGGTTGATTCAATTTAGTTTATTCAAGTGTAGTTCCATTCATATAATGTTTCACTAGGATATATTCATTCATGATTACTAAGACAAATTTAGCCCAGTTTCAGTTATTTCAATTCGATTCCATTTAGTTTGGTTGTGGGTGGTTTATGTCAGTTCAATTTATTATTGATCCTTTTATGTCTATTTTTATTTTTACTTAGTTCTTTTGAGAGATATCCCATTTGGATTGATTTATTTCAATATATTTTATTTTATTTTTTTAAAATATTTTAATTTAGTTTTATTAAGGTATATTTAATTTTGTTTAGTTAGATCTAATTTCATTTCCCTCAGATTATGATGGTTTATGTCTATCATATTCAGTTAAATCTACTTTAGTGTAGATAATGTATAGTTAACTCATATTGTTTACTCCAATTTGGTTTTATTATGATTGATTAACATAATTTTTGTTTTATTTTGTTCAATTTATGATTTTTCATTTTTTTAGATCATGTTGAGTGTATTTAAAACAATTAGTTTGATTTGGTTTAATTAATTTCATCTTTATTTGGTTATATTTTAGATGATTCAATTTTTTTTGTACTGTTGATTTTTTTATAAGTTATTTAATGTTTGGTTTAAGTTTTTTATATTTTGGTTCATTTTTTTTCAATAATATTCTATTGTATTGAATTTAGATCATTTATAGTATTTTTAATAAAAATATATTCCATTATAATCACTTTTATTTTTTTTCACCTATACATTAAATAGTGTACATAAGTTTTTTGGTTCACTTATTTTTTTTCCTGGGATTGTTTATCTTAGTTATATTATATTTGATCAGATTTTACTAATTCAACACTATTTTCTTATAATTTATTTGATTTGATTATTATTGGTGTAAATCAGTTGTATTTATGTCAATTAATGTCAAATAAATTCGGTTAAGATATACATGACTTATTTATGTTTGTTATGATTCAATTTAGTTCATAATAATTAGGTTTAAAGTATTTTGGTTTGATTTGGGTCAGTTTAGGTTAGCATAGTTTAATTTTTTTGTGTATTACAAAGATCAACTCCATTCTGTTATCATTAGTTTTATTTAGTTTTATTCAATTTTATTTAGTATAGATAATGTTGTTGTTGTGTGATTGATTAATTTTCAATAATTTCTTTTAAATTGGCATAGCTCAAATTGATTAAGATAGAGATAGTTTAGTTTATTTTTAATTAGTTCAGTTTTTCTTAGTTTGAGAATTTTTGTTGAGTGTTAGATATTTTTTGTAATATTTGGTATTAGTTAGGGTTTTATGGTTATATTTAGGACATTTAATACCAATTCTATTTTGTTATGTTAATTATAATTTATTTAATTTCATTTTTGTTTAATTCCATTTATTTTTGTTCAGGTTAAGTTGAATTTTTTTTTCAACTAGGACCAATAACTGTTACATTGGATTAGGGTATCTATATTTTATTTCTGTTGTTTTAGGTCTTTTCATGATATTATAAATTTCATATTTATCATCCTATTCATTATCATTATTATTATGGAAGGAAAACACGAGGGAATAAATCCCTAATCCCTAGGAAAAAATTAATCAATAAAATATAAGTTATAATAATTCTAATTCTATATTTAAGCGATAAAACATAAAACTAATGAGACAATTATCTATATAGGATCCAATCACTTACATTATCTAATTTTTTAACGAATTTTCAAGCATATTGACCCCAATATTTTTTTGAGATAAATTAATTAATTATATCTATGTAAATGATTTTCATGCTAACTTCCTTTCATTGTATGTTATCGATGTCCACCCCAGAGTGTGGTGGTATATTGTATAATCCTTGTTTTGTTTATTTTTTCGTTATTATTTTTAAAAAATAGAAATAATAATAAAGTAAGTATTAATGAATATCATTCTAATTTTAATTTAAAAAACTCAATTTTGAGGAATACCTTGAATCAGAACTCATCTTATGAGTAATCATTTGATGAGAATATTCCACAAAACTACCATACATGATATGAGCAGCCTCTAAATCCATGCCAAATCTAGAACACGAGCCACTAAACATTGTATGATTATACACTCTCCATAGCTCACCTAATTCTATAAGTCATGGAGGCCTCAAAACCTAACCATTGGGAGAATTATAATGTATAGGGAACCAATATATGATTTCATATAATTAAAATAATAATATAACATTGAATCCAATGAATTTTCATACCCGTATTTGTTCATAAAAATTATCATTTGCATCATTTTCTAGGGGTCGCCTGAATATTTGAAGGATGAGAATGATGTATGAGTATTTGGACTGATTTTCTAAAGAACTCGTACATTCTTGTCCAATTATCTCCAAACATTTGTTTCTTCATTTTACTCCACCGTCAGCTGTGTGTAATGGTATTACACAATACACATTTGTGTACAAAGACACATATTATCATTATATCCAGCTGTTAATGAATAAAATGTAATATCCTATAAATACATATTATAATGAAAATAAATTATGGTAAAAATTTACTAGGGTTCTATAATTATACCTGAGGTGGTCTGATCAGTGGGAGTCACGGGATCCCTATGCCCCAAAAGAACATGAACCCATACAGATGGAGGGGGTCTTAGTTTATGCTCCACATAATCAAATTGAGTCATAAAATCAGTGAAATCATCAAAAAATGTAGTTTCCTAGGCAGAAGGAAGTAAAAGAAAAAGAATATAGAATAAATGGATATAAAAATGCATAATTATGATGAGTAGTATAAATCCTCATCGAATACATGAGT